>JASAUF010000094.1:1256250-2512500 GCA_030180095.1 Magnolia changhungtana | reverse complement strand
TGGCTGATGGTGGATGCTCTGTGGGCCCCAGCATGATGTATGTGTTTCATCCATGCCCTTCATCCATTTTTACAGATCATTTGAGTGCTTGATCCCAAAAATTAGAGGTATATAAATCTCAGGTGGACCACACCACAGGAAAACAATAGTGATTGGATATCCACCGTTAAAATCCTCTTAAGGTCCATTGTACTGTTTATTTGACATCTAATCTGTTGATTAGGTCATACAGACCCAGATGAAGTGAAAAAACAAAGATCAAGCTTGATCCAAAACTTTAATGGCCCCTAAAAAGTTTTTAATGGTCTGCGTTCATTCAACACACGTTTCCTGTAATGTGGTCCACTTGATATTGGGATATACCTTATTTTTGGTCTCATACCATAAAATGATCTTAAAAATTAGATGGACGGCATGGATGAAACACATACATCATGGCGGGGCCCACAGAACACCGACCATCAGCCATATGCGTTAGCATCTTAAGTCCTCGGTACAGGTGGGCCCATGGTTTTGTGATCCAGACCGTTGATGGCCCCAACAACCAAGTCTCCTGGATGGGAGGATCCAAACCTGTTTCCTGTGATGTGGTCCACCTGAGATTTGTATCCGTCTCATTTTTTAGCTCATGCACAAAATGAGCTGGAAAATGGATGGACGACGTGGATAAATCATGGTCGTCCACAACTTTTCCTTCATAGCCGACATCGTTGCCGTGTGCTGCGCAATCAGTACTGTCGTACGTGCCTGCCTGCAAAAGGCAAGGCCATATGAAAGGACAAACAAAGGGAAACAATGGCCATGCGCGCGTGAGATGGAAAAGGATCTTTGCAGCATACTTGCTGATAGGGTATTCATCTGAAGTATCCATGCCATAAAAAAGGAGGGGTCCACAGTGAAAAAAACTTTATTAATAATATTTAGGCCCATTAATAGGTGATCCACACTTATATGAGAAAAAATAGCAATTAAAAATGATCAACGGTCTCTACTCAACCGACTACTATGGACCATATGAATATCAAAACTGACGAATTTTTGTAGTAAAGAATATTCTCAGTCGAATGCACTCGATGAATGGTCTGGATCTTGCGCGTGTGAGAGGTATACAACTCATCCATTTCACGCGCGCGAGTGCCTTTCTTATTATATTCAGCCACATAAAAGTCCATATCACTGAATATAGATGCCTTCCCATCAACAAACGGATAGGCGACTCAGTCAAAGTTCTTTCTCAAAACGTGTGGGGCCCATGATCCGATGATCCAACCGTTGATATCTTCTCCCGCCTCGTGATTGAATACCCTTAAAGACATACAAGTGGGGCCCACCTTCTGAACAGCCTCGATTAGCTCGACTAGCAAAGTTCAGACCTCTTCACCGACCGTCGCAGATTTCGCAATTTCAGACCATAAAATTCAGTGGGGCCCACTCGTCGGGCCCCATAGAACTTTCGTGGTGGCCAATACTCTCGGTAGTAGCCGTCGGATCTCTCCGTATAGCAAGTGGTGGTGTACGTAATTTGACGAATGTGAAAGTGGGACCCACAAAAATATAGCCGTTGGAGGCGCGCTCCTCAGATAAGAGGAGACATGTTCCATGCCTGCTACTGTATAAAAAAAAAACAAAAACTAGCCGTTTAGCTCAATAAAATAAAACCTTAAAGGAATATAACACCAAAACTCTGTCAGATGGTAAGATCGTAGCCGTTGGATCAGTGGCCTACATATGGACAGTCAAGAGAACTTACATTAACCATCCATCAAAGAGGTTGAAGATTTGGATGGCAGGATCATCCAGATGATTTTTAGAACATCCCTTTGAAAAGTGTGCCCCATTGGATCACAGAACCATGGGCCCCACTCGTAAGGACCGGTCACATCAGGATGATGAGGCCTTACTTCAGTAATCCAAACCGTTAATATGATGTGTTAAAGCATGGACGGTCCATGCATTAAAAAAAAAGGCCATTTCGAGGCCTCTCCATTGATGGATGTGAACCGTTGCTTCGCTTTCTTAATTGACTGCATTTGCTGGTCACCTTTTCAAGGATTAGTATTTTTCCATATGGGAGAGACGTTTGGTAAATGGATGATACAAAGGGGGTCCCACAATTTCAACGGTTTGGATCAAGGAAGCACTGGCCCCCACATGTACAAACTGAAAGCCCCAACGGTACTAACGATACTGTACAAACTTTCGGCTAGAGCGTTTCTATAACAGGAGCTGATACAGTGCCTCGATGGGCATCAGAGCCAACAAGCCTCCCTGTCCACATGGATAATAAGATCTGGACCGTCAATTCAAAGTCACAACGATTGGAAGGATCTAACTCCTTAAGCGGTGGCATATAATTCTTACTGAAAGTTAGAGAGAACCAGTCGATCAGATTCTTTGAAAATATGTTGATTCATTAGGGTTAGTGAATTAACGGTTGTGATCATCATAAAACACATGCCACGTGTACAGCACGGAATATGGAAGCACGGGGTCACAGCGCTCCGGAGCGTTGGATCTCTTAATGCTTTTAATACCTAATAACTTCCCTTTCTAAGGATGGGCTTTGAAGTCAATCTTATGCCGTCATCTGACGTCATCTCCCAAACAGAGCCGTTCTAAGGCTACTCGCGAGTGTACTTTCTCTAATCGCGGGGGTACTTAATCCTAGCCGTTAATCAGGTGGTCCATTGTGGATGCTTCACTGCCCAATTATCTGGCCGCCTGGACATTAGGTGGGCCACAGATGTGTCAGATGTAGGCCATTGGTCAATTCCTTTTGAACCGTCGTTTTTTTTGTAATGGTACTGCCCATCCAATGATGGGAGGACACCACTTGTCTTTCTGTGGGGTCCACCGTATATATATATATTTTTGTTATATCCACTCCGTCCATCAGTTTTCCCAATTTATTTTATGGCATCAGAATGAATACGATGGAGATCTAAAACTTAGGTTAACCACACAAAAAGAAAAGTTGGGGATTGGACGTCCATTTTTGATATCTTCTCAGGGTAAGAGAAGTTTTAGATCAGGATGATATCTGTGTTTTCCCTTCATCCGAGTGAGAATTGCCTCATGAACGTGTCGGATGGATTATAAACATAACAGGGGACCCTAGAAAGGTTCAACCGTGGGAGTTTCCATCCCTACTGTTTCCTATGGTGTGGCCCACTTGAGATTTTGATTTACCTCATGTTTGGGCTTGTATCTTTCAATGATATGTCGAAATTGATGAATGGAGTGGATATAACACAGACATCATGGTGGGCCCCACAGTGCTTAATATTACTTATACATAATTTAAATATTTTAAGTAGGGTGTACACGAGCTGAGCTAGCTCGGTTACCTCGGTGGAGTTGACTCAAAAAAGTTTAATTTAACTCGGTTCAAAGTTGAGTTTGAGTCGAGTTGAGCTAATTTTTTAAGCTCGAAAATGAGTTTGAGCCGAGTTCAAGTAGGCCTACCTCGACTCGACTCGAATCGAATCCAGCTTGAATTGAACTCGGATCAAACCAGTTTGTTGACTTGGTTACTTTGCCATGGATGTTGCTCACCAAATGTTTGATAAAATAAGACCCTAATCCATAGCTCAAGTGGTAGACTGAGTGAAAGATACCTCGTTTCAACATTGAGGTCTTGGTATTGATCCTTAGTGAGAATGGTTAACGGTAAAGTGTGAACTAACAGTGGAGTGTACTAACAAGCTAACCAAAAAAAATGTTTGATAAAATGACTCAACGAAGTGTGGCCAATGGTAAGGGAGGTATGTACACGAAACAAATACCATTTTTTTTCTTAATTTTTCTTGATTTTTATATTGCTTAGAAGGTGTTTGATAAAATACTTGTAAAACCATTGCTTCTATTTCACATCTAGAGGAATTTTGAAGGTGCAGTTCAGGTGTATGTGGAAATGTCTCAATGGCAAACTTGGTCCAAGCTGGCCCGAGCTGCTAATAGAACCGAGCTGAGCTGGCCAATCAGGCTCGAGGACCGAACCGAGTCGAATTCGAGCTGAGGTCAACCAGTGGTCGAGCTGAGGCCAGCTTGGCTCGATTCGACTCAATATACACCCCTAATTTTAATTATTCATTTACATTAGGGGTGTGTTTGATTGTATTAGATATTATGATATTTGGTGTATCAATTCATGGTACTTGGTGTAACCAAAATGCACACTTAACAATATTTTAATTTATAATAATTAAATAAACATACGAGTAAAGTCGGGTCGAGTCATCGGGTCAAGCCGACCCGAGTGAACATTGAGTTGAGTTTTCGGGTTTTTCAACTGTGGTCAGGAGGGCACAGGCGTCGGAATCCTACTCTCACGAGAAGCAATCACCATCTCTCCTCCTAAATAAGATTCTCTGACTATTACCTTTTGCCACTTGGATTTCTACTCCCTCTCTCTCTCCTACTTCTGTTATCAAAACCAGAAGCAGAAGAGGGAGGAAACAGCACCTCTCTCTCTCTCTCTCTCTCTCTCTCTACAGCTGTTATCAAACCAGAAGCAGAAGAGGGAGGAAACAGCTCTCTCTCTCTCTCTCTATAGCTTCTGTTATCAAACTAGAAGCAGAAGAGGGAGGAAACGTCTCTCTCTCTCTCTCTCTCTCTCTGTATCAACACCAGAAGCAGAAGAGGAAGAAAACCAATCTCTTTCCAAATCACATTCCTCAAATCTTCTCAGTTGCAATGGAGCCTCCCCACCTCATTTCCCACAGATTCCTCAAACACCCATTTCACAATTCCCAATTCCCAATCCAAACAACATCAAAACAGCACCCAATTCCAAATAAAAAGAGCAGAAATTGGAAAAACCTCTCATTCCGCGAATACCCATTTCAGCATTTTGGATTTCATTTCAAATTCGTTGATTTCAGCTACATAATTCTACTTCTTCAATTTCTCATCTTTTCTATCTACCCGGTCTCATGCCAGCCATCGGATGGTGGGAGCATCATAGAAACACTGTCCGATTACCAGGCACTGCTGGCCTTCAAACACGCATTGATCGATCGAAGAGGCATCTTGAAGAGCTGGAACGACAGCGGCGCTACCGCCTGTTCAGGTGGGTGGGCCGGAATCAAATGCATCAATGGACAGGTAACAACAATCCAGCTCCCATGGAAAGGATTGGGTGGTGAGATCTCCGAACAGGTGGGCCATCTATCAGCCCTCCGGAAGCTAAGCCTCCACGACAATTTCATACAAGGCCAGATACCTTCATCTCTCGGGCTTCTTCGCAATCTCAGAGGGGTCATTCTCTTCAACAATCGCCTTTCAGGCTCCATCCCACCGTCGATCGCCAACTGGCCCCAACTCAGGACGCTTGATCTCAGCAACAATTTCCTTACTGGACTGATTCCTGCCGGCCTTTCCAACTCAACCAGACTCCACAGGCTCAATCTCAGCTACAATGAGCTTGTGGGTCCAATCCCAGTGGGCCTTACTCGATCGTTTCTGCTCACATATCTCGATCTACAGCATAACAATCTGTCTGGTTCAATTCCTTCTTCTCTCGGCGAGCTCAGTGGGCTAGAAGAGATCCTCCTTAATCACAATAAGATCAGTGGAAGAATTCCCGACGAGCTCGGGACACTGTCCAAGCTTCGAATTCTTGATCTGTCCGACAATGAGATCGATGGACGCTTATCTGTGAATATCTGCAACTTATCGGCGCTCACTCAATTGAATCTTGGCAACAATCGCATCGAGAATCAGATCCCTGAAGCTGTAGATAGGCTTCAAAATCTCTCTGTTCTTGTGTTAAGGAGAAATCAATTGGGCGGCCCGATTCCGTCCACGCTCGGAAAAATCTCTGGGCTATCCCGATTGGATATCGCTGAGAACAATCTCATCGGACCAATTCCGGCCACAATCGTTGATTTAGCTGATTTGGGGTTTTTCAATGTTTCTTTCAATAATCTCTCGGGTCTGGTTCCGCTTCTTCTATCCGAAAAATTCAATTCCAGCTCCTTCAAAGGGAATTTACAGCTCTGTGGATATGCCGTTTCAGTTCCGTGTGCGTCCTCTCCTCCGCCATCGTCCGAAATTCTGGTCCCTCAGGAAACCCATCATCGGAAATTGAATACTAGGGAGATAGTCCTGATCGCCGTGGGATCCACCCTCGCTCTCATCCTCCTATTCTGCTTTGTTTTGCTCTGCTGTTTGATCAGGAAAAGGACTAGTTCGGCTGGAAAAAGCCAGTCAGCCTCTGGCAGGGCGAAAAAGGCGGGACCTGCAATTGGGTCAGAGGTGGAATCCGGCGGGCAGGTGGCGGGGAAGCTGGTCCATTTCGACGGCCCGCTGGTTTTCACCGCCGACGATCTGTTGTGTGCGACTGCCGAGATCATGGGGAAGAGCGGGTACGGCACTGTCTACAAGGCGACATTGGAGGATGGGAATGAAGTTGCAGTGAAGAGATTGAGGGAGAAGGTCGCGAAGAATCGGAAGGAGTTCGAAGCTCAGGCCGATGTGCTCGGGAAGATCCGGCACCCGAATCTGGTGTCCCTCAGAGCTTACTATGTGGGGCCCAAAGGAGAAAAGCTTCTGGTCTTTGATTTCATGCCCAAAGGGAGTCTTTCGTCTTTCCTCCATGGTAACTCAACTAACTCAACTCAACTCAACTCAACTATAACTGCTTAATTTCCCATTTCAACTGAAATTTGAATCTGTGGGACCAACGGCTAGTGGCAGAAGTGGGCCCACCTCCAAACTGGCCAATTTATTAACTAACATTATCCATGGCTTGGGCTGAAAGGTTAATGCAGATCGGGTTTTGAGTTTAGTAACTCAACTCAACCATAACTGCTTAATTTCCCATTTCAACCGAAGTTTGAATCTGTGGGTCCAACGGCTAGTGGAGTGGGCCCACCTCCAAACTGGCCCATTTATTGGCTTGGGCTGAAAGGTTATGCAGATCGGGTTTTGAGTTTGTAGAAGTGGGGTGATCCAAGCCGTTGAGTGATTGGCCCCACCATTGAATTTAATGGCCCATGCAAATCCTCCAGATTGTAGGATTTGATCCATATGATATACGGCATTTTTCTAGTATATTTGTTGACCTACCTATTGAAAGGTTAGGATTAGGCCATCCAAAATTGGGCCCATAAAATCAACCGTTTGGATCAAACGAACAATCTTCCCAACTTGCTCCACCAGTACTGACTGAAAACCCAAATGGGCCCAAGCATTGTCTAACTGGGCCCGTCCGGTTTGTAATTGGACCGGATGTGGGCCCATGATAATTATAAAATGGACCCATGATCAACCCAGTACTATAGAAATGAGGCCAGATCTGATCCATCATGGCCCACTTCAGTAAGCCCAATGGGCCATCCGGCCCACTTTCAGAACCATCAACGGCTACTTTTCCAGTCATCTTTCTACTCCTATTGCTGCTGCTACTTTGATATTTGAGAAATGATGCAGTGGTCTAAAAGCTGTAGTACTTATTGTATAGGGAACATGGACCACCCAATTGATAGATCTGAACTGTTGGATACCATTCAAACAATAATCGATCTGGACTGTTTAGTCATCCAGTGTAATGCATCTATATACTGTGGACTAGTGTATAGAGGAATGATCTGACGGTGACGCTCTCCTCCTGATTGCTGCTTGATCATGATCTGATGGTGATCGCCCCGTTACACTGTGATCTTGTATATACACTAACGTGGATCTTTTTTCTTGACTGATTTATACGATCGCTCACCGTCGATCATGATCGGAAGGTGGTTAGTCCTATATCCACCATAATCCAGATTATAAGTGACCTACCAATCACCATAATCAACGGTCATTACTGAATAATTTGTGTTTAGCAACGTGATCATGACTGATGTGGTCCACCTGATCAAGGGGATCACTCTATTATACACCATAACCCTGTGTATACACCATAAATGAAAGCATTCCTCTATAGTGAAAATTTACTTAACTGTGCCATTTTTATTTTTTTTTTGTTCTTGCACATATGCAGCTCGTGGGCCCCACACCCACATCGATTGGCCCACAAGGATGAACATAGTCGTGGGTGTGACACGTGGCCTCATCCATCTCCACACACACGAAAACATGGTCCATGGCAACCTGACATCTGGCAACATCCTACTCGACGATCACGCCGACGCCAAGATCACCGATTTTGGCCTATCGCATCTCGTGACATCCGCCGCTAATTCGGATGCGATCGCAACCGCCGGCACACTTGGCTACCGTGCGCCCGAGCTCTCGAGGGTGAAAGATGCAACCACGAAGTGCGATGTGTATAGCCTTGGTGTGATCATACTGGAGCTCTTGACGGGGAAGTCGCCGGGCGACTCGATGAACGGCATGGATTTGCCTCAATGGGTCGCGTCGATCGTTAACGAGGAGTGGACCAACGAGGTGTTTGATGTGGACCTCACAAGGGATGCATCATCGGCGACAGGTGATGAATTGCTAAACATGCTGAAATTGGCATTGCATTGCGTCGATCCATCCCCGGTGGCCCGGCCAGAAGTTCAACAAGTTCTCCAACAGTTGGAGCAGATTAAGCCAGAACTGGTAGTGGGTCCCACAGATGATGTTGTCGGGGTTCCTCCCACAAGCGATTGATGCATTCACATATTCATTCATTCATTTCATTCATTCATTTATTATGAAACCCTACTTATATAGGGATATTAGCAACGTCCCTAAAGCTTTTAATTGAATCTAATAGACAGTCCATTTGCTCCGTACCACTATTACCAAACCATCAATTTGGACTGCTCATCGATTTTCCACATGTCATTTAAAAGCTTTGAGGACAATGTTAGTGCTTATAAGGACACACTAGAAGTTCTTAGGGCTCATATTCTATTCTATTCATTTAATTATTTTTAGGGAAGATTGTTTGAATTTTTATTTTTAGATATGATTATGGTTAGACATTTTTTTGGAAAAGTATTTTATTTGGTTAGATTGTTGTTTTATTATTATGGACTGTTGATGTGGCCGGTTCGAGCTTATGTAAAAGAGGAAGGTTGACGTATGGTGGACAACTAATCATAAAAGCTTGGGCAATTTATCATTTAAAAGCTGAGATTTTTTTTATTTTTTTATTTTAATGGTTAGATTTATGCAAAATAAAGATAAAGTGACTAAGTTCTGATCTTTTCTAATTTTGGCAGCAAATGTTTCAATTAATTTCCAACATAGAAAGTAAATTAGATCTTTTTAATAATTAGAATGATGAAAATGATGACCATGACCTTGAGGATTCCGACTCAAATGAGTTCGATGCGATGCGACTTGTCGGAGTCAATGGCTTTAAGACTTGGATAAGTTTGTGGGCTGCATTAGACATGATAAGCCTCGATCGAATTTGACACCATGAGTTACCCTCAACTTGGTGAGTCTTGACTCAACTCAGGACGGAACGGGTCGGTCCGAGTCTTGGAGTCTTTTAACCATACGATACGTTATTTTTCTCGAAATGTATTTCCATTATTATTATTATTTTTCTATTTATTAGTTCAAAAATTGAAAAAATGGTTTATATGTCATGGTTTAAGACAATATTATTTAGGAAGACTTGCATATATTCATATTTGGCAAGGAAATATTTTTCCTTGATGTATTTGCCTTGCATCCATGCTATCCATCTGTTTTGATAGCTCATTTTAGGACATGATCCAAAAAGTAAAGTAGATCCAAATCTTAGGTGGATCACACCATAAGAATTAGTGGTGATTGAATACCCATCATTAAAAACATCTTGGGGCCCACCAAAATGTTTATTTTCCATCCAACCTGCCGATAAGTTTTTTTAAAAAAAAACCTGGATAAAGGGATTGTATAAATATTAGCTTGATCCAAAACTTTTGTGGCCCACAAGAAGTTTTTAATGATCAAGGACCACTGTTTCCTATGATGTGGTATACCCGAGACTTGGATCTGCTTCATTTTTTGGATCATGCCCTAAAAATGAGATGTCAAAATGGATCGATGGCATGGATGTAGGTCACATATATCACGGTGGGCCTCACAGTCACATATCCACCATCCTCCCATTTTCTTCTCCATAGAAGAATGAAATCGGATTGTGTAGTGAATAACTCAGTACCCTTTATAGTACTGAGTAAACTCCGTTGGGCCCACCTTAAATGTACGTGGTTATCCACTCCATCTATCCATTTTTCCAACTCATTTTAGTATTTAAGGTCAAAATTAAAGCATATCCAAAGCTCAGGTGGACCACACCACAAGAAACAGTGGGAATAATGATTTCCACAGTTGAAACTCTCCTAGGGCACACAGTGTTATCTGTTTGTCATCCAACCTGTTCATAAGATCTCACAGACATGGATAAAAAGGAAAACACAAATATCAGCTTGATCCAAAACTTCTATGGCCCCCAAGAAACTGAACGTTCAATTCAAACTATTTCCTGTAGTGTGGTCCAATTGAGATTTATATATGCTTTATTTTTTGTCTCAAGCCCTAAAATTATCTTTTAAAATGGATGGACGGCGTGGATAAAATACATAAATCACGGTGGGCCCCACAGAATTTACTCGGTAAGCAATCCACTTCCAAGAAGAATATGCATGGGAGGCCGACAATGCAAGACGAGTAGCGGATCAACACCGTCCATTTAATAGGACCCACCATCACTGGCCCACAATTCAAATCTTTCATGAAAATGTTTCCTGAACGCGTCCATAGAAATTGGTGTTTACTATAATATATAAAAAAAAGTTCACTTCCTCCCATAAAGAAAATACTTTTTAATGAGTATATGGTATGATTTCCTATAAACATGACTTTGTTTTATTGGATCGAAGCCATCCTCTTTTGAATCAATGAGAATTCTACTCTCGTTACGTCCTCTTTTCACGAACGGGAGTAGGTATTCAGGTGATGTTTGGGTGCATGGAAAATCGTGATAATGAAATCGATTTTCGTGGAAAACCTACTTTTCCTTTCTTTAAAGAAAAGAAGAACAAAAAAAAAAGCTTGGAGACCGATTTCGAATGGGGATTGCCTACTCACACTGCCAGTAGTGAGGTGGCTACTGGACACTACTCTGTGAGCCCCACCATGATGTGTATGTTTTATCTACACCATCCATCTATTTTTCTAGATCATTTTAGGGCATGACCCGAAAAATTAGGTAGATCCAAATCCCAAGTCGACCACCCTACAAGAAAACAGTGTGGATTGAACGCCCACCATTAAAAACTTGCTAAGGCCCATGTAATGTTTATTTGCCATCCAACCCGTTGATTAGGTCACACGGACGTAGACGAAGGGAAAACATGAATATCAGCTTCATCCAAAACTTTTGTGGCCCATAAGAAGTTTTTAATGGTGGGTGTTCAATCACCACGATTTCTTATGGTGTGGTACACGTGAGATTTGGGTATGCCTCAGTTTTGGACTCATGCCATAAAATGATATGAAAATATGGATGGACAGTGTGGATAAAATGCATACATTATGGTGGGCCTCACAGAGCACTGTCCATGATCTATTGGTAGGCAATTCGCATCCACATACGGATGGAGGTGTACACAAGTCGAGTTGAGCTGAGCTTTGCCTAGCTCATGCTCGGCTCGGCTCACCCTTTGAGCTTGGAACAACAGCTTGTGCTCGGCTTGGCCAGCAACTCGGTCTAGTTCGAGCTGAGTTCGAGCTGAGTTTTCGAGTTGATTAGAGGTTCGTCCGACCAAACCAGAGCCACCTGGCCAGTGGTTGCTGGTCGGATGGGTTCCGCTACTCAGACAAATGCTACTCGCAGGAGAGGACTCACTTTGGGAGAGAAGGTCGTCCGGACAAACGCTAGAAGGAGGGTATTCGTCGGGCGGTGGAGAACGGCGAGAGTATTGGGCGAACGGACGCCCAATTTGAGCGAAAGGGAGAGAGAAATGGGATAGAGTCGGGTGATTTGGGCCCTGAATGCTCGCTAGTTTAGGGTTGGGCAAAATGGGTTAGGGTCAGGCAAATAAGGGTTTTTTAAAAAAGCCCTTATATATGTACTTAAAACTCCATCTGAGTCGAGTCTGAGCCGAGTTGAGCTCAATACCGAGTTGAGCTAGGTTTATCTTGGACTCGACTCGAAATGTTTCGAGCTCCCAAAAAATGGCTCGACTCGGTTCGAACACAGTTTCGATCCGAGTCGAGTCGAGTCAAGCGAGTTACCGAGCTAACTCTCTGCTCATGTACAGCTCTACATACAGATTTCCACTTCCATTTATTTTTCAAAGATTGGGCATTCATTCTCCCAGTAAGAAAAAGATAAAATAGAAAACCCTAATAGTTGAATTTCAAGAAAAAGAAGATAGGCATTCGCAAGGAATCCATGTAAGACTTAAATCCAAATCAACATTCAAACTTCTTTATTTGGGAAGTTTAAAAAGTCGACTAGACTCGTAGGACTAAGAGTTTTTAGTTGGCTTGAACTCCGTGGCATCCACCATGATTTGTGTTTGAGATCTACTCCGTACATTAGTAGAACCCCTTCATTTTCACCGTCCATCATAAATATCCACGCGATCCAGAACTTAGGTGGGCTACACCATAGGAAAAAAAAAAAGAGTAAAATTTGACGGCTATTTATGTCTCAACGCATGAATTCAACCTTACCTATGTATGAATTTTTGGATATGAAAATCCATATATAATTATGAAAATTTAGAATTAAAATCAATTGTAAAAAGAAATTAAAACAACATTTGATATTTGAATAAGGAAGAATTTAGAAAACTTATTTGATTCGAGGCGTGATGAAAGTCACTTGGCTTAAAATTGATTTGTTCTCATTTGGGCGATGTCCGTAGTGCAATAGGAATACTAGATAATCAATCTTCAGGATTCCATCGAATGTTGTCTAACCCGAAAACTTAACTAGATGAAATCGTTGCAGAGATTCGAAGTGAGAGAGAGCCAAAAGATTGAAAATTAATTAAAATTCGAAATCAAAGAATACCCTTATATAGACTTCAAAGGTTGCCTTGAATAGGTGTGTACACACCCTTGCCAACAGTCATGCCTGTTGGTTTTTTTTTTTTTTTTTTAAGAAACATTTTCATTTTCCAACTCTGTTCGAAAAATACAAAACAAATAACCATGGGCTTACAAGTATACTCAACACACCATACCACGCCACGCCACATCCACTTCCACGGCCTGGCACACATGCGTGGTTCATGGCATAGATTGGGGTTAAAAGCATAGCTCCCCCAAACAACCAGATTCACATGCCCTCTAAAAGGGGCCTTATAAACCCAAAACTTTCTTCTTGCCTATCCGATGTGGGACTAAACCCACACCACTACAAGACAAAATGCTCTTGTTGCTTTTTGAGATTTTGAAGGGAATTTTTCAAATCATTTAAAAATATTTATTTATTTATTTTGAAACACCAAAAATACAACAACCCCAATCCAATGCAATAAACATGTCTATAACACCCGTGGTTTTTAATAAAATAAAATAATAATAATTATTATTATTTGAAATCTGAAATTTGAAATTGAGAGAGAGAGAGAGAGAGAGAGAGAGAGAGATTGATTTCATATCTCATATCCCCCTCTTATTCAAAACATTATCTTTAGTTTCCTACCTAATCCTAACTTCTTATTCATCATTAATATATCTCACTTATATCTCTCTACTCCATCCCAGTATCTCTCAACTTTCTAGTAGACTATTTCTTTTAAGAAAAAGAGTCACAGGAAGTGTTTTAATCTAACTATAACTAAAACTGAAAGATACCATACGTACAATTAAGAGAGCGAGAGAGAGAGAGAGAGAGAGAGAGAGAGAGAGAGAGAGAGAGAGAGAGAGAGAGAGAGTGTGTGTGTGTGTGTGTGTGTGTGTGTGTGTGTGTTCGTGGGGAAGCAATTCCATATTAGTACCTTTGTGATCTTAATATTTTTAATGCGATATTTGGCCAAAGCTATGCAATGGACGCTTTGGATTATCCTTACACCCATCGTACATGCCTGAATAAGAAGTATATTTTTCTGCGCATTTTAATCTAGATGCAGAAATTTTCTTTCTTCATACAATAATGAATGATTTAATTTATTGTTTTAACATAGATTGAGTTTTATAAATCTTTATAATTAAGGTAAAGCCCATATGAACAACACAATGTACAAGTTAGATCGGCCATATGACTATTGTGTTGTGAGATCTTGAGGATATTATAAAGAGAATTTAAATTTATGCGTAAGTGTTAGCATCACTTAGCGTAAAAGGTCGAAATGGGCCATCGACGTATGTGTGGTTAGATCCACAACACTTATCTAATTTGTAGAGGCAAAACATGCTAAGACCTTAAGAATTTGAATGATTCAATTATCCGGTGTGCTATCTCGATCAGAGTAGTATGATAAATCTAAATTAATTTTAAAACATGTTGAAACTCTTGAATTTATGAGTTTGGTCGGGTCAAATTGGTTCAAACAATCATTGGGATCAAAATATATTAAGATTTCTAATTATCTAATCTAATTAATCAAAATTGATGGACCACACTAATCCGATCAATCATTTATTATTCAATTTCTGAATCTAAATATAAAATAATCATAACCTTGACGCAGGGAAGGACATGAGGTCGAGCACTGTCTTCCTCGAGGGGATAACTGTTCCGAATCCACAAAACTTCTCTGAACTCTTCAATTTCATACAAGAAATAGAAAATAAATTCTATAAAATTTAAAATTGATTGATGAATTAACTAATCTGTATGTACCTGTTACATCATTAATATAGAAAAATAAAAGAACTAAAATTCATAATTACCAAAAATAGCAAATTCTAACTCTAATAAAAATCATAATTCTACTAAAACTCTTCTAAAGCCTAATTTCTAAAAATAAAAATGTCAAATAAACTTTATTAGAAAAGTCCTAGCATAATTACAAGTTATTTCTTAAAAAAAGGAAGAAAATCTAAAACTCTAAAAAAAATATTAAAAAATTTAGAATTATTAAAAATTGTATTAATTTTCCTAAAACATTGTTTTTGAACTGAAAGCACGTGTTTCCTGACAAAACGGACAAATGCGACCCACATCATGGGTTAGTTCACCTCAAATGGCCCGTTTCAGTAAAGATTAATAGGTTGTGCGCCCCGAAATGATACCTAGATCAAAAGTTACAGTCAATTTACGGTCCACCTTTTGGCCCAACCATACTAGGAAGTATCTGTAACACATTCTAGATCAGACCCCTCCACTTGAAAAAAACTCGTTCTCGTGTTGCTCAAGGGACTTGGCTCATGATTCTGAGATAACTTTTGACGCTAATGTTTATTAGCCTTTTTCTTGTACTTGGCATTAGGCACTTAAGCTGACACAATACATGTACTCATGCTTTCATTGACTTGACTAGTATCGATCAGTTCCTTCACTTCCGTCTTCAAGATCTCATATTCTTTCTGATAATGTGGGCAATTAGGCAGACTTGCCCCTGAGATGGGATCAATGTGGTTTTGTATATCTCGTATGGGAGGCAATTTATTAGGGAGTTCATCGAGCATAACCGCCTTGAACTCCTGCGACACTGGTTCCAAATCCTCTACAATGTTCACAGGCTCCACATATTTTTTTCTTTTCAGCTAATGCACATATATGATCCTTCCTTAAATTGTTTATCAAAGGCCTGTTCAATTACGAGAGATTATCTTTCCACTTTAGAAGTCTTGGGTTGGTTCTCTGTTCCCATAGGGGCCATATGTTTGCCACCGATGAATCTTGTGGCCTGTTGCAACTCCGTTTCGACATGGTCATCCCTCACCGACAAATAATGAAATTTCTCTGCATATATCTCCTTATTGATCGGTTATCCTGCTAATAATTTTAGTTTTGTTGGAATTAATACCTGATCATAGTTGCTAGGGAGGAATCGAATGCATAATTACTTCTTCATCTGCAACCATGTGCAGATTAGCGCATTCATCTGTCTCGTCCACTCGAGTTGAAGTTGTTGCCACCAAGCTGAAGCTCTGCCTGTCAACTTGTAAGCCACAAGTTTAACTTTCTTTTCTTTCACGATGTCTATGTAGCCGAAGAAACGTTCAACTTTAAGCAACCAATTGAGAAAGTCCTTGAAGTAGAGTTGGTCATTGAAACTAGGAAGATTGACTTTCATCTTGAATTCTTGATCCGTCTGATCTATCTGATCAATGCCTCGTCTATGATGTTGTGGAATCATGTCACTGGATCCCACCTTTTCGGGAGTGATCTTGTAGTTCACTGCTAGCATCACCCTACGATCATCAATGTGATTACGAATTCCAGCAATTGCTGGTGGTGGATCACCACCATGAACACGAAACTGCCCTAGGGCTTCTGTTATGCAATTTGTCATGTGATTGATGAAAGCATGCAGCCCTTGCACGGCTTATCGATTTTCTCGCTACACCGCTTTGAAAGTTGTCGTCGTTAAAGATAAATTTCCTAGAGCATCGTCTATGAGATTGTTGCTTGACCCATCATTAGAAGCCATAAATCTGAGGAAAAGCCTCGCTTTGATATCAAACTGACGCAGGAAAGGACGTGAGGTCGAGCACCGTCTTTCTCAGGGGGCAACTGTTCCGAATCCACGGAACTTCTCTGAGCTCTTCATAGAGACTCCTCAAATCCACAAGGAAAGAACAAGAAAATAGAAAATGAATTCTAAAAAAATCAAAATTGATTGATGAATTGACTAATCTGTATGTACCTATTACATCATTAATATAGAAAAAGAATTAAAATTTGTAATTACCAAAAATAGCAAATTCTAACTCTAATAAAAATCCTAATCCTACTAAAACTCTTCTAAAGCCTAATTTTTAAAAATAAAAATTTCAAATAAACTTGGTTAGAAAAGTCCTAGCATAATTACAAGTTATTTCTACAAAAAAGGAAGAAAATCTAAAACTCTAAAAATAAGAAAATATTAAAAAATTTAGAATTACTAAAATAGTATTAATTTTCCTAAAATTCATTTTTGAGTTGAAAGTGCGCGTTTTCTGATGAAATGGATAGATGCAGTCGGTTCACCTCGGATGGCCCGTTTCAGTAAAGATTGATAGGTTATGCGCCCCATAACGATACCCAAATCAAAACTTACAGTCAATTTACAGTCCACCTCCTTTTAGCCTAGCCATGCTAGGAACATATCTGTGACACGTTCTACATTAAACCCTTAATAATATTGAGACATGTGGATGGTCAGATCACCTGTGGTGTTTCATCTAAAGTGGGCTCCATTGTAAAATAATTGGATCAATAATGATATAATGAATATAAATTACTAGGATTTCTAGATACAAATCATTTGAACCCTCTTGTGAAATCCTTATTATTGGATACATGTGAGTAATCTCATCGAGTCTCATGTTCATTGGAATTAAAACAGACTGTTTGTGATGGTTTGATTGATTGATGTACTATTTGGAGTGTTTTGTTACGACATTGTTGATTTAACTATTGTGAATGTATGTTATGGTAAATCACATACTAACTTGTGCCAAATTGCATGAATTATGGTAATTATACGTTAAATTCACATATGAATATTCTGATTAAGATAGGTATCTATATAAATTATGAAAATGATGCATCCATACACCATCCATCATATAAACACGTTGCATTGTTGATCCTGGGGTTCATCCCTAGAAGAAACATCGATCCTAATAGATCATTGCCAGATGTGTGTTATGTCTAAGCCTATCAGAAGGTGGATGCCTAACCAATGGGTGGATGCGAATTGACGATCTCCAACCCAAGTAGATGGACAATTATCCCATCTGATACATTTATACATCATATGCATCAACATCATTGTACACAGTCTGTTTTCTATTATATCTTAATTTCAATAAGCATGAATCATACTAGGATTTCTCACTAAGCCTGGTTAGCTCACATTTTTATTGAAAGAAAAACCCTACAGATGAGCAATTAGCTAATGAGTTAGCGTAAGAAGAATAAGTTGAGGCTGAACTGGTGCACGACCTACGTGATATGCAATCGTAATATCAGAATTAGGACTGACCACATTTAGATAGTTCCTAATTATTTGATTGAAATTTTACTTGTTAGGATGGAGTGATTTATATATAATGAATTATGGTATTAGTTATAGGATTTTAAGCGTTTGATTGATTTTATTTAATTGAATTGTTCTAGGTTTGTAATGAGTATTCATTGGTAAATTGTATCGACTGATAAATTATGCCTAATTTATGTTAATCGAATGTCTATGGATGTTGAGAATGGGCAGATATTGGTACTTAAATCATTTTGTGTAAATGATTGTGAATGGACCTATTTGAAAATAAAATGAATATTACTTCTGCCTCTGAATAATCATATAATGGAATGAGTTAAGTACACATAGTGTACGAGTTGTGACTCGAAACTCGGGTCTGAGGGTGCACACTCTGTACTTGAATTTTGGGGTGTGACAATGACTTTAGCAAATACATGTATATAGAGGTTCAATAGGAAAGATCGGTGTATGTATAATTCTGTATAAAACTTAAACTAAAAGACTTAAAATCCTAACAATAAGTATAACAATAACCATACTTATTAATATTATATGATTCGTATTTAACTATGACGAGCTTGAATGTCCTATTTATAATTGGTTTCTAATATCCTTCTTTAAATTGAACTTTTCAAAATCAAGCATGCCTAAAATTTTCTTCAATTCCTTTAATATGTCGAATTTTAATGGTTTCGTTAAAATATCAATAAATTGATTATGCGACTTACAATATAGGACTTAATATTTTCATTCTTTATAAGCTCTCAAATAAAGTGATAATGAGAATCAATATACTTGCTACATCCATGAAATACTAGATTTTTCGTAAGAGAGATCATGAAACTATTATCACAATAAATGATTGTGGGACTTTCTTGAGGATGGTGCCTTCTTCAAGCATTCTTCTTAATCAAATAACTTGACTTGCACGAGATGCAATTACAATGTACTTGACTTCGGCAGTTGAAAGAGTGACAACATTTTGGTTATGTGAAGCTATGTAATTACACAGCTTCGAATATATGACACATAGCCCAATGTGCTCTTTTTGTCATCCACATTGCCAACCAAATCGTTATCTTTGAGCCTAAGAAGTATATATTCTTTAAGGCATAAATGAATATTGAATTTAACTAGGAAATTCCATGTAGTGACTAAGTAACCCTAAATCATATTCAATGTGTCTGGCCTTATTAGAATCAGGTATTGAAGACCTTCGATCAACTATTTAAAATCAATAGGATCAACCAGATCACTTTTTTGTCCTTACTCAATTTTAAACAAATTTTCATGGAGATTCACATTGGCTTATAATTCTCTATCTTGAACATTTCTAGAATTTTACGAGTATACTTATTTTGAGATATAAAACTCACATCATCTACTTGATTTACCTCAAAGCCAATATAATATGCCATGAGGCCAATGTCTGTCGTATCAAATTTACGAACTATTGCTTTCCTAAACTCATCAATCATAACACCGTCACTACTTATGAAGATTATATCATCAACATACAAAGATATCAATAATACATCATCGTAATCATTGCATTTGACATAAATAATATATACATTGAGGGCACCTGTGAAATGCTCTATAATGAAGATATGAGTTTATGCGAGTATATCATACTCTTGGAGCTTGCTTGAGGTCATAAAGCTCCTTTTTAAGTTAATACACCAAATGATACTATCCATTCTTTATATAACCAACAAGTTGTTCAATATAAAATTCTTCTTCAAGGAAGTCATTTGTGAAAGTTGATTTCATATTTATTTAATGATTTTTTCACAAATTGTGTTGCTAAAGTCATCAATAATCTAACTAATTCAATTCGAGCAATGGGTGCAAATACCCTATAATAGTCGATACCGAGTTTTGATTTATAGTCTTTCACAACTAACATTGCTTTATGCTGATCAATGGACCTATCTACCTTGTACTTGATCTTATAGACCCACTTCACACAAGTTACTTTATACCCTTCTAAAAGTTGAGTTAACTCTCATGCATTTTTTTTTATCACTATAATTTTTTCATCCATTGCTTTCACCCACTTTACTATTGGGTCCTCCACATCTAAACATAGCGGGAGTACATTGTCCTTTAGTTTTATTAAAAGATGCCATCACAAGAACACCCAAATGCAGTAACAACATGTTTCAAAAATAAAAATGCTATAAGAATGATTCGGATCATACCTAGACACTATCAGTCATGTAGACAATTTCCATAAAATAAAATTGTCAATGCTAATCTTTTAAGCTAAGGAATTTCTCTTCGATCTATCACAAATGAAGAGATACCCTGGTGAAAATGTGTTTCCTTTAGAAGGGGTAGAGAAAATACTGGCCGTCCATAAAATTGGGTCACCCAGAAAAGGCTAGCAAGCATGGTAGATGAAGGAATGATGGAGGAATAGATTTATCTCTCGCTCTATTTTCTTTTCTCTAGGTATAGATGGTGGGATGCCCAAGGAGGTGTCCAAGATCTCTCTAAATGATGAAGTCCCCTTTAGAGGTGGGCAACTTGGGCCCGATCCGGTGGATCCGACCCGATCAGACCCAACTCGGTACCGTTCCGAACAGAACCGACAGTCTGATTGGGTGTGATCGATTCTGATCGGCCAAATCCGATTTAATTTCGAATCTGGTTCGGATAGCACCATACCCGGACAGATCCGATCCGAATACCCAGACCGAATGGGTCTGCACCGACCCGAACAGACCCAACCCGGAGGGGTATACATATAAATATCATTTTTTCTACAAAACTTTCCCTCTTATACAGAGAGAGATATTTTTTTCCTAAAACTGTCCTGCCCGAGAGAGAGGGAGAGATTTTTTCCCCTAAACTCTCCCGCCTGAGAGAGAGAGAGAGAGAGAGAGAGAGAGAGAGAGAGAGAGAGATGGGTAATGCTTTGAAGGTTTTGGTGGAGGACAGAGGTCGTGTGCATGAAAGATGATGGTGTTGTCCTCCACCTTGCTACTACGTAGAAGCAAATACAGGTATGGTTTTTACTTTTTCTAGCCATAGAACGATTGATCGAAGGGTTATGATCATCTGATTAACTTAGATGAAGGGAAACAATAAATATTAGCTTGATCAAAAACTTTTATGGCCTCCAAAATGTTTTTAATGGTTAACGTTCATTTAACATTGTTTTCTATAATGTGGTCCACTTGAGATTTCGATATACCTCATTTTTTTTCTCTTAAATAAAATGATCTATAAAAATAAATAGAGGGCATGGATGAAACACATATATCATGGTGGGGCCCACAGAGCACTGACCCACCAGCCAGTGGCCGATGGCAAGGGGAGTAGCCAGTCCGCACCTCGTGTCTCGGCGCGCTCCTCGAGCTCTGAGTTGTGCGAACGGTTCAAAGGAGATCAAAGTGATATGGCCCCACGGTGATGTATTTATTATATCTACACCGTTCATATGTTTTTAGAGGAAATTATAGAGAATTATCCAAAATAAAAATAAAAATCCAAAGATCATATGGACCACACCTCAAATAACAGCAAAAAATGATTTTCAACATTAAACAATTCATGTGGTCCACTTTATAGTTAGATCTCTCTTATTTTTCATCTCAAGCCTTAAAAAGTGCTCGCCAAATGAACGGATGGTTTGGATATAACATACAGCCTATCATCAGACCCATATAACTCATAAACATCAATAAAAAAAATGGTTTATGTGACTCGTGCTTGCGTGAAAGGCAAGCTACTGCCATTTCGGGCAGTGCACTTGGCACGTTAAAAATATAATTCCGGAAAAGCGCATGTATACTGTAGATTGAAATATTCCAAGGCTATGTGGGGCCCACCTTGATGTGTATGTTTTATCTAAGCCGTTCATCAATTTTTACATATTATTTTATCCATTGAGTACAAAAAGTAGGTATATTAAAGGTTAAAATAAACCACACCACATGAAATAATTTAATTAAATTTATATATCCGAATTATATCCAACCGGATCCAACTCAGTTTTATTTTCGGGGCGGACACTGTTCGGGCCACAGAAACCATGCATTGGATCTGTCCGAATTATGTGGCCCAGATCCGTGCCCGGATCTGATCGGATTTGGGTAAAGCCCGTGAAATTTCAGTTCTGGTCGAGTTGAACCTAATCCAATCAAAACAGGACCGATGCCCAGCTCTAGTCCCCTCTAAAATAGGATTTTTTTTTAAAAAATAGATAAGGGTTTCGGTGGTGCCCTCAGTTTAATGTTCCACTACCCTAAGAACTTTGGTTATTCTATTGTGAATAAAATCAGTGTTTCCACCTCTCACATGAACATCCAATGCTGATCATGAAGTGGACCATCAGATCATTAGATCATCATCGAGTATAATCAAAACAATTTTAATTGTTAAAATAAAAATTTACAGTTGAAACCTCTTTTAAAGTCGAATAAAAATTTTAGAGTGTTGGGCTAAGTGGAAAAATCACTTGATAAGTTCATAATCTAATCAAATATTACCTTAAACATATGGTAAACCCAATGGATTCTTTATTGGCCTTATATGAATCAATAAACTTTGATAAGCGTACCCAACATCACCCACTTTTAATGGCCTCTAGAAAACCACGTAAAGTGAGTGTGGCACGCCTCGAAATTGGAACTCGATACGATACTATAATCCCGAGTTACAAGGTGAACTAATTTTTTTGCATTCGTGCATTCGCATTTATATTCAAATAATCATTCATCTAATCCATAATAATTCAAAATTCAATCCTTTAAAATTTATTTCTAAAATTCACAATCTTACTAATCTACAGGTAATTCTTTTCATTATAACGTTCAAATAAAAAAAGTAAACAATGACTTAATTTTTTAAATTGAAATAGTCATGTCAGTATTCTTCATCTCCAACTCCTCCCTCAACCTGAAAACTTGTAATTGTTGTTAATTTGGTGAGCTTAAAGCCAAGTGAGATCATTTCCATTATGAGTTTGATAAGACTCAATAATGGAAAGGAAACATGGCTTAATAAAATAAACATTGAAACAAAATGTAGATAATGGAAGTACAACTTAAGGATTAAAGATGTCAAGAATTCAAAATAGATATGGTAGATGTAGGATAATCAAATAAAAAAAATGCATTGTGATAATACAACAAAGTAAGATGTGAATGATGTCATGATGAATGAGATATCCAATGCATGTAAAGCAATACATCCTGGGTATGTTCTCCCAGGAAACTCCCGCTTGATGAACTTTCTAATCAAATGTTAACATCTGTAACACCCCAAAAATATGAATGATGAATGAGCTATCTAACGCATGTAAAACAATACATCCTGGGTATGATCTCCCAGGAAACCCCCGCTTGATGAACTTCCCAATCAAATGTCAACATCTGTAACACTCCAAAAATTGGCACCCGAGTACAGAGACCCCGATCTCGAGTTTTCGGGTGTTAATTAAATAAAATACACATGTGACCTCGTTTATATTTACACTCATTTATCACACGAGCAATCAGAGAAGCGCAATTCAAATTAGCAGACCCAAAGTGAAGTAGAGATAACAAAGATAAATAAATATGGGGCTAATAGTAATAATACAATTAAAATATGGTGTCCACCCAAATGAGGATTATATAAGACACAATATGCATATTAAAAATGATTAAAGCGCAAGTTTTCGGTTTGGTCCAATCCTCTAAAACACAATGTCGGTGGTGCAGGCCACTCTAAGCCTATCCGTCTGAAATCTTGATAGTACTTGCATCGATAACATTTTCTGGTTTAAAACACCGTCCCAGAGTGGGAGTGAGTGATCAACTCAGTGGTTCCATTAACATTAAGTTACACAAGTTATCAAATCTACATGTACAATTAATGAAAAGTAAAGTAAGCATACAATTCTTAGACACTCTTGTTAATGCACATGCATGATATTATGATATGATGCATGCCCTCACTATCCAATACTCCCACAGGCGACCTCATCTAACGTTCGTAATGCCCAACACTCCCTTATAAGGAGAACTTAACTACCGAGTTACAAACCTAACTAATGCAATGCGTGAATATTCATGTTAGCTGAGTATTTAATTAAGTCCATTCATCCAGCAAGATTAGGGAAGCTGAAACAACTCCACTTAATCAATGACCTTATCCAAATCACCTGACCCAGGGTGACCGTAGTAGATCTGAGCCTGCGATCCTTGATCCAAATTTAGATATCATCCGTTTGTCTCACAAATCAATAATTTCAAAGGTAAGGCATTATACCTAAAGGTATGAGAAGTAACTTGGTATGGGTCGTCACCTAAACATCAAGTATGATCACTAAGTTTCGAGGTGCGGGCTTGCCACATAACCAAATCACCACAATGAAGAGCTCGTCACCCAATTCCATTAATGCCCAGATTGTTCGAACGGTACTCTGGCACGGAACCATTGGTTAGGTAATTTAAGAAGGGTCATTCGAACAAGGACCTGTCACCTCTTGTGCTTGTTGGTCACTACAGGGAGCTCGTCATCCCAGCGTAGGCTAATAGCACGGACACAATGTCTCATTCCACCATGCCCAGCTCCTGAGACTTAGTTGTTCACTGGTCACTACGGGAAGACTCGTCACCCCAACGTAGGCCAACAGCTCGGACACGATGTCTCATTCTACCATACCCAACTCATGAGTCTTAGTGGAATCGTATCACTAACGGTTATCAGTAGGCCTCTCAAAGGTATGGAGTTCTTCAAATTTAGGCAGGCGTGACTATACATGGTGAACATACATGGTTGGCCAACTAGTAGACTAACTTGGTTGACTTAAGCGAACTACGGTGCAACCGGCACTGGGTGCAAGCATCCCGTGTAGTCCAACTACTGTCGGTTGTCCGTCTTCGGCCTGAATCGATTGGATTAGCCTAGGGCAGCCGATCCAGTAAGGCTGCCCTTGCGAATATTTCTAATTTTGCTGGCTAATCTAATTACTGTTAGACTAAAATTTTATAGCATGCCACAAACAATTCTACTCAAGAATAAGCAACCAAATTCATCAGTACCTCAGGATGTTTTAGCTAATATGGGCAAACAAAAGGCAAGCAAGTGCGCTGGTTAGCAAGCATCCGTCTATGTAGTATCTCAATCATCAATCGGCACTGATTAGCACATATACATCTACGCGCAACCAATAGTAACTAGCACTGGTTAGCATGCATCCATTTATGCACTGCACAATCATAAATCGACACTAATTATCATGCATAGGTCCATACATTACCCAAATCAATAATCAACACTGGTTAGCATGCATCCGTCTACGCAATCACAAATCAACACTAACTATCATACATTCATCTATTCACTAAATAAACCATTAATTGTGGCATGAGTTTGATAATTGACAACCTAAGGGTAATGGTCCGCACCTAGGAGTATTTCATCAATTTTTAGTGTCGCCCATAGGGTTAGGGTCCGTTGATTAGCATGCCGATGCCCTCTCTTATTGCCGGGTTGTTTCCTTTCGAGGGCCCACTTCTAAAGAAAAAAAATATTCATATGATAGTTCTATGTATAAGCATCAAAAATTAAAATTTAGTCCTCATTAATCATGCATGCACAAGTATGTGAAGGCCTAAACATGGGTGCTTGGGAGAGATGTGGAGAAAAACTGTGCAGAAATGAACCTTGGTCATTTTTGGGCGTGGCCCACGATCAGGTGAGGCCACATTTTGGCATTCCATTAAGTTCCTTTGGTAGCCCTATGTTTGGCCTTCAAAATACAAATAGTTCGGTTCACTAGATTTGCGCATATGAGTTTTGGCATAAGGCCAAATATAGGCATTTCAATTTTTCTACGTAGGATTTTATGCACAACTACACCTGGTCCTATTTGAGATCCACTCCTCAATTACATGGGGTTCACTACTTTCGAAGAAAAAATGGAATTTAGTAGAGTTATATATGTACTTCAAAACCCACAAGGTGACCCTACTTAATTATGCATGTACAATTTTTAGTGAAGACTAAAACTTGGGTGCATGGAAGAAGTGTGCGGGAAACAGTGCATAATTAGTTTTGGCTCGATTTTGAGTATGTCTCATGATCACAAGGGACCACCTTTCAAAGTCCCTTGTAGTACTATATATGTACTTCAAAAAGTATAAGTTGGTAGTACTATATATGTACTTCAAAAAGTATAAGTTGGACTAACTGATTGTGTACACATAATATTTTATATAGGGCCAACCATAGGTATTTTAATTTTCTGCACAAAATTTTTTTTGCACAACTGTGTCTTGCCCCATTTTGAGATCCACTCCCTGATCATATGGGGTCTTATTTGGCCCAAGCAAAATATAATTTCTCTATTTATTGGTATAGTTTAAAGGTTCCAAGTGGTAGCCTACTCATATCTTGTGTGTGGGGTCCACTACAAAGGCCCAAAGTTGGTATAAAACATAAAAATAATCAAACAGTTTTCAGCAATGGGGTATGTCACAACTTAGGGCCTAATTTCTAAACACTTAGAGATCATTCCAGACAAAAAGTTGAGACATCCCATCTCACTAATATAAGAATTAAACATCCCCCATATTGGTACCCTTAACTATAGAGCGTGGGGCCCACTACAAGGTGTCAAAGAGACATACATACAATACAGTTAAATACGTGAAAAATTTTCAGCAAATAGAGTGCAAAGGAAATGAAATAGATCTAATGGCAAGTGGGGCCCACACGCTAAAAAACCATAGATAAGAGACACAAAACAATGTACATGAGTATCCAGATTGGATGAACTAATAAAATGTATAAATCATAAGTGGTCCCACACTCAAGTGGGTTAATAAGAGGATGAATGTTATGTACAACATATATCCAACATGCACATTAAGTAGCACGTGAAATGTATTGATTAAATCTCTATGATCAGATCCTCTGTTGAAAATTCTCATCCAATGTATGGTTTAGAAATAAGTCATTTATACTTTATATAGGTTTCCAACAATACAGAGCCTTAGATTCATCTGGACCATATAAAACAATTCAAGGTTTATCTTTACGGAAGTATCTATCAGTCCAGAATTTCTTAAATGTTATCATAAAAGAATCTGACCATGTGGACCATATATATGATTAATAGATATCTCAAGTAAGTTAAGAATAAATATCAAATATATATATGACCGTTGGAATCACGGATATGGCCCACACAAAAATGGTCACAACAAGCCCCCAAATACATTTTCATATAAGGTCAAGATCTCAGTCTTCCGAAATTCGATTGAGGCTTATTATATACCATTGAAAAGCTGCTTCGATTTTCTACGAATCCAACAGAATGTATATTTTTAATGTATTCAATAAAGGAAGTAAAAATGGTTCCGTTTTTGAAAAATTAGAATCCTGCATGTGCTGCTGGATAGCAGCCAAGTAAATTCGATGCCACTAATGATTGGACCGTTGGATGGCTACGAAATATGGCCTAGAGTTATCTCATATTGTGGTTCATATTATTCCCAAGTTTCAACTCCGATCCTAGTATAGTTGATTTTATATGATTTTTATAAGTTGCTATCTAGATATAAAAATGGGATTACAAGTGAAGGGTGTTGATACAATGTTTATCATGGTGGACCATGCTGACCACTATAGCCATTAATACATGCACCCATGGGGCTCCACACTAGTGGGCCTCACATGCATCAAGAAAATATAAAAGGTGTAAAGAGGAGGATGAGGAGGATGGAAGGTGGGGTGTAGACTCACCTTAAATGGATGGATGACTTGATGATGATGTGTGGTCTACTCCCTCTAGGTTGATGATGGGCCACACCTTGGGCCCAGCATCTCTCACTCTCTCTTAAAATCTCAAAATTTTTCTAAGTATAGCAAAAGGATGAGTGTAAGAGAGCTCCTACTTTTATATAGGGAATTGGGGGTTGAGGTGGCAAGATGATGTAGCAAGTTTATAGGGTCTTATTGGTGCTAAAAGCGAGGTGGAAGGTACTGTATGGTATGGGTAGTGGATGGATGAGGTAGATGGTACTAATCATGTATTGGCCAAGGTAGAAGAAATCTAGGCATGCATTGACTAATGGATGCATAAGGGTTGTGGGTTGTAGGTGATGCATGGTGGATGATGAAGTGGCGTGTTACAATTGGTTGTTTGAAGTGATGTGACACAAAACAAGACATGCATTGGATGCATGTGTAGGATGAGGTGGACATGGGTCATGATTAGTTTCTAAGGCATAGAGAGAGGGCTAATGATGGATTTTGGGGTAGAATCCATTTTTGTCTCATGTGCATTGTCTTATATGTGCTAACTCATTTTTTTGTCATGCAATAATTGTCCTATTTTGTGATAATTTCTAGGTTCTAGAAATTGGACTTTAGGCCCACATGGGCCCAAGTACAATGGGCCTAGCACAATAAATGTTGCTCATGTTACAGGATACGTAATTTTAGCCGTGAATTCGATGGGTCATGTATTACTAACGAAGCATCGGATTGACGCACGGTTTTTGCCGTGGCGTCCGCAACGACGACGCAGTCCACATGACAGAGGTTTCAAAGGCATATGGAATAAATCACTTGGTTGGGCAGTTTTAGTGGATTCAATGTCACTCCTTTTGGTCCCAAACACGTGCGAATACACACACGGACATACATTTAAGTCAATAAATCAAAGGTCTGGCCAAGGACATCCAATTCCCAGCTGAAAAAAATCTAGGGCATTACAACATCATCCTTGTTGCATGGGCCAAGGGAACCCCCACTTGAAGATCTCACAATCAAACATCATAACAATAACATCATTGCCATATATGCCAAGGAAAATCGCGGCTAAAAATTTTTCTAATCAAACATTATAACAACATCATCCTTGCCATATAGGCCAAAGGAAACCCCCGTTCGAAGATCCCCAACCAAACATCATCACTATGAGTTCACATCCATCATCAAAATAATTACAAAATAATTTCAATGTGTTCCATGATGAGCCAACTAAACCAATCATCGAGCTCTCTACTTTTCAATGCAAGCCGTGTAATCCAAGCATACAGGTTTAAGCATACAAAATCATGATGCATGCAAACAAGAGTTAACATACAACGTAAGGTACACATGTTAAAATACATCAAGGGCTTTCAGAACCACTCAAAATACAAATATGTAAGATAAATTTAATAAAATTGAACAATGAAAATCAAGATTCAAGAATAATAACAATAAGCCTATTATCAATAGTATAAAGTCAAGAATATACATTAATACACAAGAAATAAAGTATGTGAAGTCGAGGGGAGAAAGAGTTATTCCCAATTAAGTAGGTACATGTCGAAAGCAATATGGATAGATTTGAGGCAAGAGAAAAGATCTCATACCAAGGATCGCAAAACGGACAATACATAAGGGAATTCAACAAGAAAGGAAGGTTTAAAGTTTGAAATGAAAGAGGAAGGAAACTAAAGTAATGGAGGATCACTCATAAACATAATAAAAATTAACTTTAACAAAAAACAAAAAATGAAATCTGATAGAATGGAAGATCCCTTACCGAGGATCATAGAATGTGTACAATAACAAGAGGGAAACTTGATAAACAAAAAATTACAATGAAGAAATCAAACCAATAAATGGATCACTCACCTAATTTGATGCATTAGGGAGTCGAATTCACCTCGACTCGAAAAAACCTGGTTGTAAATCAATGTGTTCTGATGTAAGTTCTACATACAATTAATCACATAAGGTTTTCAACTTCCTTTCTAAGGATCCTAAATCATCTGGACTTACTCTCAATTCGAATTCTACCATGACTTAGCAAGTCGGCTCAATAAATTATCAATTTAACTAATAATTAACACAAACAGTGTCTAATGTATAGAAAACTGTAAGAGGCAACTTACCTAGTATAATGTGATTAAATGAGCTTATCTCAACCTAACACTTGGCTCGACTCAGATAAAACCCAATGAGTTGACTTGCTGAGTCAACTCAGCTGTAACGCTCCGGTTTTTTATAACCCAAGTACTCGACCCGTTCTCGAAAACCCAGTGTTAATTAGTGATCAAAATAAATAATTGATCAAAGTGCGATTTGTGGAAACAAGTGTAGCATAATTAATCTCAACTCAAACGAATATTCAAGGCCACTCAACTAGGGCCATATACAAAATTTCAAAAAGAAATGTAATTGTCTAAGAAAATAACCATGATAACTAAACTATTGGTTTAAGCCGAAGTAGGCAGCTAGTGCTATGCCTACACTGGATCCGCAACACCTGCTCTTTGCGATCCAAGATGTGGACAGGTTCATCAGTGTACGAAGCATCCTCAGTGAGTTCGACCTGCTCCCAGCTAACGATGTGTGATTTATCTGGCATATACTTCTTTAACATGGATATGTGGAAGACGTTATGAATTCTAGTCAAAGTGGTAGGTGGTGCTAAGCGGTATGCTATTGCTTCCACGCAGTCTAAGTTTTTGAACGGTCTAATGAATCGCGATGCCAGTTTTCCTTTCTGTTCGAACCTCATTAAACCCTTCATAGGTGAGATTTTCAAGAATACATGATCACCAACCGTAAATTTCAAATTACGCCACTAATTGTCTGTATAACTCTTTTGTCTGCTCTGGGCAGATTGTAAACGCTTCTGAATCACCTCAATAACTTGGATAGTAGCTTGGACCAGTTCGGGGCCCAGCAAGCTTTTCTCCCCAACTTCCGCCCAGCATTGAGGGGCTGGGCAAGGACGACCATAGAGAGCCTCATATGGTGTCATGCCTATGCTGGATTGAAAACTGTTGTTATAGGCGAATTCCGCTAAGGCAAAGTGATCGTCCAAGTTGCCTAGAAAGTCCAGGACGCATGCCCTCAGTATATCTTCCAGAATCTGGTTCACCCTTTTGGTCTATCCGTCCGTCTGAGGGTGGAATGTTGTGCTGAACTTGAGCTCGGTGCCCATCTCTTCTCGTAACCTCTTCCAAAAGGCAGAGGCGAATCTGGCGTCTCGATCCAATATAATCTCCCTCGAAAATTCATAGGATCGCACGACTTCTCGGATGTATAGTTTTGCCAGGTTGTCGGTAGAGTCTGTCGTGCATATCGAAAGGAATCACGCCACCTTTGTCAGTCTGTCAATGATGACCCAGATCAAGTCATGCTTCCTCTGTGTCCTAGGAAAGCCAGATATGAAGTCCATGGAGATGTTATCCCATTTCCACTCAGCCAGTGGCAGTGGCTGCAGAAGGTCCACAGGCCTGCGATGTTTGGCCTTGACCTTCTGGCATACCATACACCTTGTCACAAACTCTGTTATATCTCTCTTCATGTTGCCCCACCAGTACTGTCTTTTGACGTCGTGTACACTTTCGTGCTACCTGGGTGGATGGCTAACTTGGAATGGTGGGCCTCCATCATTACTCCTCTCTTCAAGTCAGCATCATCGGGCATACATACCCGCCCCTGGTATCGGAGACCACCATTATCATCGATCCTCCAATCGGGCATCCCTTCGCCCCTACACTTCTCTTTCATCTTAACCAGCCATTCATCCTGATCCTGGACTGAAATTATATGGCGCATTAGGGTCGGTTCGATGGCTAGAAGGGCTACGTAAGCATCCGGCTCATTGAGTGTGAGCTGGATGTCGAAGTCCTGTACGAACTCCATCATCTCCCACTCTTTGATCATCAGGGTGGCCATTAGTTCATGTTTCTTTTTTTGACTCAGAGCATCGGCCACCGAATTTGCTTTACCAGGATGGTGGGATATATCGAAGCAGAAATCTCATCTCTATCCACCGACACTGACGTATATTCAGATTCTTCTGTGTGAATATATATTTCAGACTCTTATGGTCGCAGAATAATTGGAAGTCTTCCTCGTAGAGATAGTGCCTCTATATTTTTAGAGCGAAGAGCATAACGGCCAACTCTAAGTCATGCGTCGGGTAATTCTCCTCGAGCTTTTTCAACTGGCGAGAGGCGTAAGCGATCACCCTATTGTTTTACATCAGGACGCAGCCCAGCCCATCTTTGAAGCGTCGCTATACACTACGAATGTTTCTCCTTCTTGCTGAAGAGTGAGTACTGGTGTAGAAGTCAGCCTCATCTTTAACTCCTAGAAAGTCGCTTCTGTGTTCTCATCCCACGAGCAATCCGGGGTGTTTTTCTTTGTCAGTTGGGTGAGTGGCTGCGCGATCCGAGAGAACTCCTTGATGAAGCGCCTATAGTATCCTGCCATGCCGAGGAAACTCTGGACCTCGGTAACTGTAGTGGGTTGCTCCCACTTAGATACTGCTTCCACCTTTGCTGGAGCAACCGCTATTTTGTCAGCCTTAACCACGTGTCCTAAGAACTTTACCTCTTCTTTCCAAAACTCGCATATGAGCAGCTTAGCATATAGTTGATTTTCTCTGAGGGTACTTAGAACCATGCGCAAGTGCTGTTCATGCTCCTTCTGGCTCTTGGAATAGACTAGGATGTCATCGATGAACACGATCATGAATCGGTCTAAATATGGCATGAAGACTCGATTCATAAGGTCCATGAATACAGCTGGAGCCTTTGTAAGTCCAAAGGACATTGCCAAGAACTCGTAGTGTCTGTAGCGAGTTCTGAATGTTGTCTTAGGGATATCTGCGTCTCTGATTCTCAGCTAATGGTACCTCGAGCATAGATATATTTTGAAGAAATACTTGGCATCTTTGAGTTGATCGAATAGATCATTGATATGTGGTAAGGGGTGTCTATTCTTTATCGTAACATCATTCAAACATCGATAATCAACGTAGAGGCGCATCAATCCATCCTTCTTCTTTACAAAGAGGACTAGTGCCCCCCAGGGTGAGACGCTAGGACGGATGAAGTCTTGGGTTAGCAATTCATCGCTTTAGCTCCTCAACTTCTCCATCTCGCATGGAGGCATACGAAACTAGGGTAGCGATATGGGGGCGGTCCCTAGCTTGAGATCGATGCAAAAATCCACTGCCCACCTAGGAGGCTGTCCTGGTATTTCTTGGAACACATCTAAAAATTCCCGCACGACCGATATTCGACTAAGGAGACTTCTTCGATCTCGGCCTTGGCTAAAGCTTACAAGCTCCCAAACTCCCTTCTCTTTCAAGGTAAAAAGGGGATCACCCTGGGATGGTTATGGTAACCGTCTTGCCACGACAGTCCATGACCACGCGCACGAATGTAAGTCAGTCCATCCCCAAGATGACATCAAACTGCTTGACGGGCATGATGACCAGATCTACGATCACCTGATGATTTGCGAAGGTGATGGGACATGCCCTGCATATTTTGTCTGTTTTTACAAATTTTCCCATAGGGGATGCTACTACTAGGGGAGTGTGCATGCGGGTTGTGTTCGATTTTAATCTAGACGTGATGGAAGAATCTATAAATGACAGAGTTGCATCAGAATCAAATAAGGCAAGTACAGGGGTATCGTTAATGTAGGCGGTACCGTGGATGGTCTGGAGTGGATCCCGCTCGGCATCTGAACTGGCGACTACGTATACCCATGCTCTCTGCGAGGCTGGGGGTCCAGTCCTAGGCTGATGGGGCCTGGGTGCCGGCCTGGCTGTCATTGGGCCCTGCTGGGGACAATTTTTTGGAAGTGGAATTTCCTGGTCGCGCATCCTCCTGAAATAGCTTCAGGCTTTGTGGTTCGTCTTGCCACAGTAGTCACAAGTTCCGCTAGAGGGTAAGGGCGGATCTCGTGCCGTTACTGGCCTGGAACTCTCTGCAGGAGTAGACGGAGTGGGAGGTGCCTATCTTTATCTAAATTAGGCGTCTCGAGCTGGGAGGCGAGAGCGAATGGTGCGCTTGAAGTCCTTCTCTACTCTCATTGCCTTATCTACTAATTTCAGGAAGTCCCCGAAATCCCACATGCATAGGCACGACTGAATTTCAGGCTTAAGCCCTTCTTTGAACTTCTGCAACTTCTATTCTTCGTCCTTGAGAGCCTTTGCTACATATCGAGAGAGCTCTTCGAACCTCGCCTCGTATTGGGCTACCGCAAGGCTCTCCTACTCCAGTTGTAAGAGTTGCGCGATCTTCTCATTACGGCATGACCGCGGGAAATACTTTTCTAGGAATTTTATCTTGAATCTAGCCCATGTCCAGGAGTAGGTGGGCAGAATACTCCGTTGCGGGCTCTGCCACCAGTTCTCTGCCTCTCTTTCTAACAAGTATGTGGCTAAGCTCACCATCTGTGAATCGGAACATTCCAGGGGTCGCGTTATTTTAAAAATTCTCGCCAACCAGTGCTATGTCTCACTGGATCCGGCGCCTCCTCGAATGTCGGTGGCCGAAGCTTCTGGAACCTCTCGAAGATATCTGCACCTCTGCCATATCTTTCCCGAGACACCTCCCCACAGTCCCTACTCCTTAAGGACTTCATCGTTAATGTATGCATGTATTGCTATTGTCGTGTGAACATGTTCTGCTACCGCTGCATAGATGCGGCCATTTATTCAACGGCCGTAAAGGCTGCAGCCCTGGTCTGCCCTCCCGCGGATGCCTTGGCAGCAGGCATCCTCTGTTCAAAGTATCGTGGCGGTAGACCGGATGTGAGTATCCGAGGGGAAGAAGACTCCCCAACTACTTCGGATCAATTGTCATGTTGGCTACCCCAGGTGGGAGGCCTGGTTTGTACTTGGGACTTCGCTCCCTCTGCCGTTCAATCGAGGGTATGGGGTGAATATCCATTGTGTTGGTGTGATGCGACCGAAGTACTGGCAGCATGGCTTCCTAAGGGATCAAAATTTTTGTGTGTTTAGGTATTGGGAAAAATGCTTTTAGTCAATCACGAAGTAATACTAAAATTAGAGATCTCATCGCCTTACCTATTGCATGGCATGCAAATTTAGTTCTTAACCCTAAGTGGTATTCCCAGTTAAAATTCTAAGGAGGCTAAGGTTTTTGTTTCTAAGTTCAGATGACCTACTTCCTGTTTTCCAAGGGATTCTAAGTCCTTTTTCCTACGTGATACACATTCTAAATTCTTTCTAGCTATAGGGGATCTCTTCATAGGTTCGATTGTTCATTTTGTTGATATCTAAGGGACCTAAGTGTTTTGTTTTCATGTTTACTCATCCTCCCTATTTATAAAGGAAGTTTCTAAGTTCCCCCTAAGTTAATTCCTTAAGGTTTTATATATTGATCCCACATCCAAGTTATCTCATACTCCGCTTTGATACCAACTGTTACACCCCGGTTTTCGATAACCCGAGTACTCGACCCGTTCTCCATAACCCGGTGTTAATTAGTGATCAAAATAGATAATTTATCAAAGTGCGATTTGTGGAAACAAGCATAGCATAATTAATCTCAACTCAAACGAATATTCAAGGCCACTCAGCTGGGGCCATATACAAAATTCCAAAAAGAAATGTAATTGTCCAAAAAAAATAACCATGCTAACTAAACTATTAGTTTAAGCCGAATTAGGTAGCCCCCTCCTATTGCGATTCCTTACCGTAGTACTCCCCCTCAGCGATAGCAGGTTCTGGGTCCACCCCACCCTCTTCAGTACCTGTACCTGGCTCATCTGTACGGTTGAACATTGATAAATGAGTGGCCAGCTCAGTGTGATCTCCCCTCAAGATTACACACCGCCACCCTAGATAAGAAATAACATAAAATATACAAGTAATCCAAAATATAGAAAATGTAGTCTTATTATATGCATGGATGCGTGAATGCAGTCACGCCCTGGGGATGCTCATCCGTGTGAAATTTGGGCTTGTCACCTATGCAATTACGCAATCAACGCCCAAGGGTTAACCGTGTGGAATGCAATCATCGACCTGAAAAAAGCATCCAGTCGGACAGAGGCTAGTTGTCAGCGAAAGCATACTAAGTGCGGCATAACGACTGCCTATCGTACATCACGTACGTTGGCGATGGACGCTGGTCTGTGCCATGTATGCATGATATGCCAACCCATTATTAGTTCAGTTACAACCAACCAATTTAAATAAGCTCAAAGGTCACTACGGGGGCTAGTTGCCAACGTAGGCCGACAGCTAGGGCATAGGTCCCATACCACCATCCCCGGCTCATGAGGCTACCGCCTTAAGGTGTGAATATTAGGGAGATACCACCGTATGCTGACTAGGAATGAAATACATAATCATTAAATTCAACGATCAAAGTGAGACGGTATGTATGGATCAAAGCGAATAAACAGCGGTGGGTAAAACATGGTGTGGTTCACTCCATAGATGGTGGTCCCTTATAATCACTTACCACTAATCATAATCCCCATGCTGAGAGCCTATCTCCATCACAATCCGTTCCATTACACCCTAAGTTCGAACTCTCTTTAAATAGGAGTTTTTATAGAGAGAGGTTTCAATAATGTTTGTCTTACAACCAATACAATCTTATAGAGATTTCAGACATGCTTTAATAAATGAAACAAAACTCATGTATGCAAGCAGTTCAGGAATCATATAATCCTAACTTACTAAATTCTAAAGCATGCATCTCAATTTGGCAAATCAAGTATTCTAGAAAATCCAAATCATGTGTCCAAGATAAACTAATTGGTGATTTAACGGGTTCCAGGAGCATACAGTAAATTGGTCACATGATAATATAGATTAAGGGTTTGACCGATTTTAAAAGTATGCATGCAATTGTTGACCAATAGTATCTAGACTATGGGGCAGGTATCCAATTAAATAGGTTGGATGATCATTCACTTCTATGAGATCATTCATAATTATTATAAAAGACTACTCCTAATCTAGTTTAGAGATGGAAAGTTCAAGGAGAGGAAAATCATCACCTTGAAGACTTACCAAACCGTCCTTGGTTCACGTTCCCGTACACACCTTGTAGTTCAATTTACGCAATGATCACCTACGGTTATAGCCAAAGATTTAAAGGGTTTGGAGTTGTGTGAGTTGGGAGGGCCCATAAATAAGGTATTTGGGCCAGAATTTGTGGTGCCCAGGCCCCACCAGATCTTAGTCCAATAATTGGCTCAAGTTGGGCCCCAGTTACTTCCATAACTAAGGCCTAGATTGGGCCTGGAGTTTGCCCACGGCTACGGCCTGAATTGGGCCACAATTACATCAAGGTGGGCCTCATGGATGGGCCACACCATCTACACCATTTATCTATTTTAAGAGATCATTTTAGAGTATTACCCCAAAAGAATGAATCATGTCGAAAGATCATCTGGACCATACCATAAATAGCCGTGGTGATAATGATTTCCATTGTTGGAACCCCACAGGGCCCACCATGGTGTTTACCTTCCATCCAATCTGTTCATATGGTCACAAGGACATGATTTAAGAGGATAAGCAAATATCATATTGATCCAGAACTACGGTGTTCCCCAAAAGGATTTCAATAGTGGACGTTCAACTCTCCACTGTTTATGGCAGTGTGGTCCACTTGATAACTAGATCTGTCTTATTTTTCTTCTCAGCCCTTAGGACGAGCTCACCAAATGGATGGATGGTTTGGATGAATCACATACATCAAGGTGGGGTCCACATACGTGGCCCACCAAAGAATTGAATCCGCTTTATTTTCCGTCAGTTGGATGGATGGTTTGGATGCAACGTATGCATCAGGGAGGGGTCCCACGGTCCTGCTGACATCAATACATAGCTATATAGCTGGTGAGATGGCCAAGCCCACCGTCCAGATGGACGGACAATGTGGATGTAATATACATATCAAGGTGGGCCCACCCGTCCGGCATTTGGACGGTGTGGATAACACATATAACATAGGTGAGACCCCCAGAACTTGGGACGTCAATACAGCAGCTATATAGCTGGTGTATATGTTCACCAGCCAATCCCTTCACAGGTGGGTCCCACGTAGGCCCACCATAATATTTTGTTAATATATATATATATATATATATTGCTATAACATAGTCCAGCGTCAAGCCCTGGACGGCCTGGATGCCAGACACATACATCAACGGCCACCCTATTCATATGTTGTGGCCCACCTAACGTCCAGCCAGTGTGCATCCCACTTGCAGCATGCGGCCCATCTACACAGCATGTGGCCCCACCTACAGCATGCGGCCCATCTACACAGCGTGCGGCCCACCTGGAGCCTATTTCGGGGCCGTTTTCCTGCCCATTGCAAGGCCTGTTTTACAGCCTGAATCAGGGCCTGAAGTTGGGCGAATTTTAGCCCCTTTTTAGAGCTCAATCAGGGGCTCGTTGGCTGCCATTTTTCTAGTCAAAGAACGGCCCGAACAGGGGTGTCTTTTGCCAGGTTTTCGGACTGTTATCGGTCCATTTTCTGGGACATGTTGTAGCTCAAACAGGGCCTGTTTGCAGGCCATTTTTAGACTAAGTTTCAGCCCCTAGCTGAGGCCATTCACAAGCCATTGTTCTGCCTCAAACAGAGCCTGCGCTCAGGCCATGTTCGGCCTCAAAACAGAGCCTGCTTTTCGGCTCTGTCCAAGCTTCTCCATGCTCGGATTTTTTGCCCCAAACGTGGCTTATAACAGGGCTCATAACTACATGAAATGAAGAAGAAAACAGGAAAAAAAAAAAAAAAAAAGGCTGAAGCTTTGGGCCGTTTACCCGACCGAGCCTGGCTCCACTCTCTCTCTCTCTCTTTTCTCTCCCTTTTTTAGTGTGAAATCTGAAGGGAACTGAGCCTTTCTTATAGGCAGCGAGAGGGACATCCAATGGCTGGGATCATCCCTGCCATCCCCAGGAAGCGGCCATCGGTGCCAACTTCTCTTTCCCGAAATGGGAAGTCCCTATTCCCACTCTTCAAGCCACTTTTGGCTTGAGAGAGGACTCCCACCTTAGCTGGCGAGTGGGTGGCGGCAATCTACTGGACAAGCCAATGCTGGCTTGCATGGCGGTCCCTCTGATGGTCCCTTGTCCGGAAGTCCTAGCCGTATGCGAGCATTGGACAGCCCCGACCCATCTCCCTCACCTCTATGCGTGGGTTCAAAACCCTATATGGTTTTGGTTGGACGGACCCCATGAGAAAAATGGACAGTTTGGATCATCCAAAAAGTGGCCAGGGTGGCCCACTTTGGGTCTCGAAATCTCCCGATTTTGAAATTTTGAAATGGCGGGAGAAAATTCTCTATTTTTGCAATTGGCTCGGTCAAAGACCATTTGACTGATTTGACTGATAGTTGTGGTCTGGTGCACCTCGTACAGGGGAGGTGTTGGTGCACATGCACTGTGTATGGGGTCCACTGCGATGGTCTCCTTATATCCATTTCGTTCAAACACTTTGGGAGCCTTATCTGGAGGTACCAACCCACTTTGGGTTGATGGTGAGGCCTAGGTGGGCCGTTACACACTTCTTTGGGTTGTATTTGGCCCATGTGACGCAACCTGATGGTCAAATGGGCTAGATACTCGTTTTCAACAGTCAAATACATATTTATAACACGGTGGTACCTTGTTGGCTACTCACTGACTTCCGTGGATTGAGTTTTCGGAATATTGCTAACACAAGTTATCTTAGAAAATGATGGGACTTAAGTCGTTCAATCATGCTTACCTCCTTGACTGGTGTGGAGTGTAAAGTAACGCTCGAAGGTCATGGTGGATTGTCTCAACGTTGCTCGGAACTCTCACCCTGTACATGTTAAGTTAAGTCATTAATTTGATAAATCGATTTTGTGTTTCAATAGTTGTGGGTTTTTAAAAGGTAACACCCGAGTACCGAAGGTATGGGGTGTTACATCGGCCTTGATTATTCTTCCTCTCTTCTTCTTTCTTTCTCTTTCTTTTTATTTTCTTCTCTCCTTATTTTCTCCCACACTTATAAAGAACATGGACCGAGTTTGAATCAGTTTAAGCTTTGAATTGAGTAGACCCACGAACGACTCTCTCTTTCTTAAGAGTTTCATTTTTCTCTCTAAATATTTATTTTTTCTCTCATTCTCTGGTCGTCTCTATCAATGTTTAAAGGTTTTTATAAGTTTTTCCAACCCCGTCCAAGACGGACTCAGTGTCGAGTCGATGCGGTTTTGAAACAATGTTATTCTCACGCTAAAAGGTCAAGGAATCGTAAGGTTCGCCAACTCAAGAGGGGTTAAGCACCATTTTCTGCCCATATGATGCACGATCTCTACTTAATAGGATTTAACAGGTTTTTAAGAGATTCGATGGAGTTTTAGAATCATTGCATCTAGTCGTGCTTCGCGAAGTTTAAAACTCTGGGTAAGCAAAAAAACTGCGTAAGGTTTAAGACTCCGAGTAGGCAAAATAAAGCAAAATGAAAAATGGATAAGAGAAATGTGCATAATAAATATAAAAGAAAGTGAGTGTGTGCTTTTGATGTGTTTGAAATGTGTAGACTAGAATATAAGTTGACTTGAGATATGAGAAGGAAAATAAAGACCCAACACCTTTTTCTGTAAAAGGGATGGTCGAATGTCCACGATTCCAACCCTACTCTTTGACTTTGCTGACTTCTTCTAATAAGTTGGTCTTTCGATGGTTAGCCTTCTAAGTGAGGCAGAACCTCGGCATCAAACAGGAATCTCCAAAATCTTTGGAGAAGAGCCCTTCCGGACATATCCCTCTCTGACTCTCTCTATCTCTTTCCCTCACTCCCCCTGGACCAAAGGCGGGGGGTCAAATTTATAAGGAAAAATCATCGGCTAGCAGTTAGCTGATGGCGGACACTTGGTAAAAAATTACCATGCAAGATCTATCAGAAGGTATCTGATTAAACCCAAGGGTTAACAACCCCAAGAGTAGGGCTACAATGTATTAATAATCTCGGTGAGACCAAGGTCAATCCACAGAGAATGTGAGAACACAACTAGAATTAGTTTAAATTAAAGTTAAGATCTAAGAAATCCAACAAATAAGATAAGAGTAAAAATAATAAAATCAAAACACTAAAGATCCAGGGATCTATTTCTAGCAATCACAACATTTAATTCATTGATTCATCTTCTATAACTCAAATAGAACCGGATTTCAATCCATTCTAATTAGAAGATCAAACAGTTAAATTCATCATAAACATCCAACAAGTTATAATTTCAATTGAATGATTCTCTCACAAAGCATTCAGATATCAATCATAAGGAATTCAAAGCATCTATTGTACCCAGAGTCTACAATAGATCAAGAAATTTTATAAATTGATTCCTTCTCTAACAAAGCCAAGCAATTGCAATATCAAAGCATCTGATGTACCTAGTGTACACAATGAATCCAGAAATAAACAAGCCAAAAGCTTTAAAGTAAAATCCAAACTAATTTCAATTAACTGTCATCATTGAATTTAAAGTATGAATCAAAATGAACTAAAATAATGTAATAAACTAGAAAGCTTGACCCCTAGAACAAAAGAAAAACAAACTGTCCACTAGAATCAGAAGGAAATTGAGATGAAAGTGTGTTGTCGGTGCTCCACCAGAGTTTTTTCTCTCTCTCTCTTCAAACCCTAGAAGATGGTTAAGGATGTCAAAAAAAAACTCATTATATAGATAGGAGTCTTGCACTTTCACACCACCTTGGAAATTTTACAAGACTAACGCAATCTTCGACTTCTTCGATAGGAGCTTTAATAGGATCAACACCTATCAAACGTCTGTCAATATGATCAAAGATATACCGATGGCATCAAAGAATGTCTAAAAACTATCTAGCAACGAACTTTCAAAATTCATGATTTTTTCGATGGGATCGAAGAAACAAACTAGCAACCAATCTAAAATTTCTCGATATGAAGTTCAATGGAATCGATCCTATCAAAGTTTGTCGATGGGATCAAAGACCTATTAATGGAAATGAAAAGTGTTGGTTTTTTTCTATCTTCAATGTACTTTGAATCTTCCATTTCCTTCCTTTTGTACTTAGTTTCCTTGATCCATTAATACTTCAAATCTTTTTTGTTCCATACTTTATTCTTCCTATTCTTCAGTTTATACTCTTCTTAGGCTTTAAATCCTCTTTTTAAGCACAAATTCAGCTTTATATATGAAACAACCTCACATGTAGAAAACATATCTAATTAGATTGATTAAACACTTAAATGCATGAAAAATTATTGCTTATGAGAGGATAAATATGCAATATTTCAGCATTATCAGTATCTAAATCTCCTGTTGGTTGAAAGGGGTTGCTAGGTGTCCGTCGGTTAGTGGTTGGCCAACAATCCACATCGCACTTTAAAATGGGTCCCTTGACACCTGCGGGGGAAAAAATGGGAGTTGGGATGAGGACGTCACCATTAGATAGTCATTAGCTTATGATTTTATTTTATCAAACTGGTTCATTGGTTGCATCCAGGCGGTGCCAGGAATCCCAAATGTGCGACTCATTTGGATTTGCGATGTTTTATGTGTCGGATAGAGATGCTTTTAGAGTGCTAATCAGGGTTCCCAGAGCATTTAGATGATTGGTCAGAATCTTATTTATTAGGTTCCAAATCCATTGATCAGGTCCATCAATTGTTCCTACAACGTGCCAAGTGTCTTGTCCATCTGATCAATTGGATTTTTAACGATCCTTGAATTGCCATGGGTAATTTTATCAAAGCTCAGTCGAAGTCAGAAGAGTAATTTAGTCTCATTTTGGGTAGGGTGTCTACACGTATGTGCATCTAGAAGCATCATTTACAAAAGTTATGAAATAGCATTTTGCCTCTTTAAATAGAATACAAGTCATTTCATATATATTATTACGCATAAGTTTATAATTTTTTTTTTACTGTTGTGATCAGTCCTGAATTGGACATATTTCGAATAGATTTGAAGTTTATATTGCCTAGTCTACCGTGCCATAAATCAAGATACTCAGATAAGCAAGAAGAAATTATAGAATTTTCATTAGCAATATTAAGTTTAAACATTATAAATATTACATAGTCTTTTCCTACAAAAGCATTATTTTTCATGAGTACCAACTTGTTAGATCCAAAAAAAAATTTGAAATCGTGTTTGCTTAGCAATGCACCCGAGACAAGGTTATTCTTGTTGTTAAGAACATGCAATACTCCATGAAGAGTCAAGGTCTTTCCAAAGGTAAATTTTAACTTAACAAATCATTTTTCGACTATTTTAGATGAGGAGGAATTACTCATTAATATATTCATATCATCTCTCGCCAACTTGTAATAGGTGAACATATTTTTGTCACTTTATATGTGACAGGCAGCTCTTGTATGTTAGGGACCACGGTAGTAAATCCTAAATTCGAATCAAACAAACAAAAGACAAATGCAATAAAGCATGCACAAGAACATACGAATTTTATACGGAAACCCCTTGTGAAAAATAAAATTAAAAAAAAAAAAAAAAAAAAAAAAACCACGGCACAAAGCAACAACAAAATCCGATATGAATGACAAATTACAAGAGATAAATCAACTTACAGATGCAAAACCCTTCAGAAAAACCTAGCTTCCCTCTAGAACAATTTCTTTGGTCTCTTTAATACCCCAATCTCGTATTTACACCTATATATATAGTGTTACACTAGAAATAGGAAACAATCCACGCAATTATGTAAAGCTATACACACCATTGATCTAAGCATCGACTGATCGACAGCCATATGTTCGATCGTTCGAACATGCTCAAAAGTGTCTAGAGAGTTTACAAGCATTTTCGAAATTGTGTTGATCACTCGAACCCCTCAAGTCGATCGATCGAACATGTCCAAAACTATCCAGAAACCAATCTGTATAATATGGGGTTCACTCGATCAATCGAGCAGGTTATTCGATCACTCAAAACCCATGTTTCATATAAGATTGAAGACATCTGGACAACAATATGTCGATCCACCATTCTACTTCTCCTCCAACCATGTAGAATTTGGTGATTACTACCATACATTTTTCATCATTCTCATCTTTCTGGTTTTTGGTATTTTTTTCATCTTTTTAGTGCAAGAACTAGTGAACTACATTATCAAGTTTACTGCATACATAACATTCTTCATTCTTCTTTCCTTTCTGATCATTTTTTCATATTTCTTAAATTCTTTATTCATTTGTGCCATTTTACTGTCAAGTTTCGTTTCAATTACATGAGCCTCACCATTGACTCTTCTTCTTTTTCACGATTGCAGGATTCTTCTTCAATCCACAAACGATGAAGGAATTGTTCAAGAGGCAACACTTCCTTTTTATGCATGAAATTAGCTCAGTATTCCTTCATGAATTGTAATTCCCCGTTAGTACCCTAATCCAAGGTACGAAATGGCAATTCTCTTACCATAACTCTATTGTGATAGCCCAACTCTTTCAAAAAATTAGGATGCATCATATTATCTTTGTTGATGACGAGGTGGTATAGACTCTATCCACCAATGGTTCTTTCTCCTTCACCTCTACTATAAAGGCTAGCAAGACCACTTATCGTGACCCTCCTTGGGTTGATTTTCTATGGTTCAATGATTTCATCCTTTGACACTTCATAAATGCCTGAATGATCTTTCTGAAGAGGCTAAAAATAAAGGACGTGCTTGTTGTGCTCAATATTATTAATAATTTTGTCTATGTTTTTTGTGAAGATTGAGTCAAATCTATTAACCACCTTTTTTTCTCTTTTAGGTTCATCCACTGGATCTGGAAAAAATTGCATTCTAAACTTCTTATTCATTTTGTTTCTCATCCAACTATTCTGCAACCAATTATTTATAATGTGGATAATGCTACTAACCAAATTTCTATTTGTTTTAGTAAACTTTCATTCACTACCCTTGCATGGCATATTTAGAGAGATAAATAATCGTATTTTCAACTCTAAGCTTCTTCTAAAGGAGATCATCTTTAGGAACATTATTTTTTATCTAGAAGCTAGAATCATAATACTCTTTAGCCCTTCCATTGCGACTAGGGCCTCCAGTTCTATCTTTGCAGCTTGGAACTTCCCTACTGCCTATTCCATAGTACGTCCTCTTGGCCACCAAACTACTCATTGACGCAGGAAAAGATGTGAGGTCGAGCACCATCTTCCTCAAGAGGATAACTATTCTGAATCCACGGAACTTCTCTGGACTCCTCACAGAGACTTCTCGAATCCACGAGGAAAGAAAGCAAGAAAATAGAAATAAATTCTAATAAATTCGATATTGATTGATTAATGAATAAAAATGAGTTCACAACCCTTTAAATAGGGGTACCAAGCAATGAGAAAGAAATCAGAATTAAACTACAACTAAAACTCCTAGAATTCGCAACTTACTATAAATAGTAAACTTGCTATTTATAGACGGTCATAATGTCTACTGGTGCTCAAGATTTTCGGCCAAAAATAGTAAGTGTCCTATTTGGCTTCACCAAACCGTTCTCCTAATTATTATAAGCTCTTTTCACGTTGGGCGCAACTCCTAAAGCCCAACGAACGAAGAGTTATAATCAAACTAAAACTTACTATTTATAGTAAAAATAGAATTAAAATAGGGAAACAACCATTGATCCGGGGGTATTTCACAAATTCGGCTTGCGCAACCCAGCATGGCGGGGTTGGTTGGCTAAAGTAACTCGTTCTACCTCAAAATCATATATTTACATTTGATAACTCATTCCGGATTGCGAGATACACCCGATTTAAAGTCTGATGGTCTGGATCATTTCTGTCAATGACCGGGCCTTTTCTAATCCATCTTGGCCATGTAACTGTCCGCGACCCTCTCTACATCACTCATCCTCATAAGACCACATCACGTTGGATTCTAGCTTGTGTTGAGATTGCTAGTCCCAAAGTTGGGCTCCTTTGTTTTCTCCATTCATCTTGCCTGATTTAGGGGATAATCTTTGATATTGGCATGTAAGGGGCCTTTGGATAAGTGTCTTTAAACTCTATTCCAAGGCATATATAAGTTTGATTTTATAAATCTTCTAGGTGCTAGTATCCAAGTTCATAATAGTGAAAGCCTTGCAGCCATTTTGATCCCTCCTTCTGGGAGATGCACATTCTTGCCCGATGAGTGCATACCTATGTTGTCGCTTCCAGTAATTATGCTACCATTATATCAAAGTACCTCCGTCGGCCTATCTCGAAGCTCATTATTATCTCCTTGCACCCTTCTTTCCTATTTATCCCTTAGATAGAGATTGCCATCTAGCCACCTCGTGGTGGTTTTTTATCTCATTTCCTCTTCTTCTTTTTTCTTTTTTCTTTTTCTTTTTCCCTTGAGCCCAATGTGTGGGCTAGTTCTTTTTCTCTTTTGTCGGGGTTCACCCCTCTCGATGTATCTTTTCAGGCTTTCACCCTGAGTAAGTATTAAGGATCCTCACTTACTTTCACCCCCCCCCCCCTAAAAAAAAAAAAAAAGTTTAAAAATTATGACACTTACATAAAATATTTAACAAGCACCATCCCAACCGTGGAAATAGAATCAGCAAATTTTTGAAGTTCCTAATCTTGATTTAGGGTTCATTTTCCATTAACCATCTTGTATTTAATATAGTTTGCAACTTGAAATTTTTTATTTTTTATTCTTCAGCCATATAAACAATTTTGAGAGTTTTCCATAGCTACTTAGCAAAAAATTTATATAGCCTTTTATAGGAGTTTAGAATATTCATTAAATTATTTTCGAACCTTATCTTTGGCAAATAAAAACTTCCTTGTCCTTGTCGGAGGCACCAGAAACATTGGAATAGTATGACAGACCCCAATAAGAACATAAGTAACTTTGAGTTGTTTGAAAAGATACTCAATAAGAAAAGTTCTTTGCATTAAACCGGTTAGTCTTAGATTGAACTAATCCAATAGATCTAATTGGAACAATAGAAATTATGAAGACGGTATATCTTCAATTTATGAAAAATAAAATATCAAAAAATGTCTTTATATTTAGAGAATTAATGTCGAGAGTGGCTTGGTAGTATAGGCTTCTTGAAGATAGTCAAAGCCTCCCAAATGAGTAAAAGATACCCCACGCTACAATCAAAATTCAATTAAGCTTGATTCAATCCAGTCATCTAAGAAGCTTGCCTCATTGGAATTCAAGCCCAGCGGAGAAGTCTATCTAAGAAAAACGTGGGTCATGATGAAGGCTCAACATGCATGGGCCGGGGTAAGTGCATGCACCATTACAGCACCCCCAATGTGCCCACACAGCTTTACAAAACTAGCTAAACCACCATTTTCATATGGAATCTTAAGTAGTAGATATATAAGAAAGTTCCTATACAAACCACATTTCATCAACTCCACTTTCAGATATGGACTAAAAAAAGCTAATTAATACAACAAGGTGCATGATCTTTCTAACATAGGCATCGTAGAGTTACACAATGCTATTGCATTTGCATTGGAATGTGTGGATGGTGCAAACAACAAGTTCCATTACGGGCACTTGCACCATAGTATCCCTAAGGAATGATATAATACAACAAATTCTGATACTTTTGAACATTTGGTATGATTCGTTTCCTCCTTTCAATGGTTAGATCTGATTTTACAATTAGGATTTTGATTTTGATGATGATGATGATGCCAAAAGTGGCAGCGGTTGGACGGTTCGATAATCACGATCTCAACTATGGTGGCCCACCACCATTGATGTTGAAGATTTGAGGAATGTGAGATCTTCAACTCTTAAACATGGGTGAAATTTTGTTTTCTTAGTTTGGGTACGTCCATCTACACCATGTTTGGAATGACGCCCAAGGTTTCTTTTCTGCCATACAGGCTGACATACGGGCCACGTGTTCATGGTCTGAGCTGTCACATGACATGTACACGTGCAGGATCTAAACCGTCCAGTTGAAGTTCCATGGCATGTCTGTGCAGATATTCAACTATCACACCTATTAGATATTAAAGTAGGCCACAGTGATGAGATCAATCCAAACCGTTAAGCTCTTTTATGCAGGATAGAAATGAACTAGGTTGATTTTTCGCTGGCACACAAATACCCTTGGAGAATCAAGCATTTATTTTCTTTTAAAAAAAAAAAAAAAAATTTAAGTTATTATTACGACAATTTTTCTTAGGTACTCGTATTGGGTTGATCAGGGCCTTTTTTTTTTTTCTCGTGGGTGGGTAATATAACAGAAGAGTCTGACTGCCCCCACACCAATTTCTAATGGAAATCTGGGAGGTGGATAGTGATTAAACTCCCCTCTTCTCTTGATAGGCCTATTGCTGATGAAAATGGGAGAAATCGCATCGTCAGAGGCATTCGTTTGGTTGGACCCGCTGTTGAGAGGGGACCGCAGCCCCCCTCACAGGTCTCCTGTGACCTTATCAACAGGTCCGATGGCAAATAAACATCACTTTGGGCCCTTGGAAGGTTTCAAGGGTCGAAGATATTATTACCACTGTTTCCTTTGGCGTGGTCCACCTGAGCTTTGGATATGCTTCAATTTTGGGCTCATGCCCGCACAATGAGCTGGCAAAACGGGTGGACGGCGTGGATAAAACACATACATCACAGTGGGCCCCACAGTCCTAACCTGGTGTTTGGGTCACCACACAATCTGGCATCCACCCTTTGCAGGCTACTGAGTTGATGAAATTACAGTCAAGATCATCCCTTCAGTTCTACCCTTTTACACAATGGTCTTTCCACAGTGGGGCCCACAATTTAAAAAGTCCTGTTTGTGCAGAGAAAAACTTTGATACTCTGGCCGTGTAGATGGATGATAAGCAATGCATCTAGAAATTAAACTGTCCAAACTATGACTCCTAGTTTAAATATATCATGAACCAAAAGCTATTATTTGACTATCAGATTATTGGATTGGTGGACATTTATTGGGCGGTTAAAAGTGAAAGCACCCCATCATCCATTTCCAACAATCGAGTGCCCACGACTGGGAGGTTAGGATTGTTTAATCAATCTGATTTTGGACAGTGACTCAGCAACAGTGCGTCCCACAATTTAGTAAGATTAATATATGTTTTTGCATGTTACGCTTGAGATTTTTTAGTACCTGCATATCAAGGGCCATACTCGGCCAGAGTATCTAATAACTCCCCTTGCGCATAAACACAGCCTACCGAATAAGACTACTCCCTTTTCTCCACACAATACCACAGGGGCCCATGGTTGAGTGAGATTGACACGATCTGATCAGCTACAGACAAACAATGTTATAAACATCTCCTGGATGGAAAATCTCCACCCATGTATCGGCAGCCCCAAAATAGACGTCTGGATAGCCAAGAAAAATGATGCAATTGTCCACATTCAAATTAAAGAAAGGCCCAAGAAAAATGATGTAATTGTCCACATTCAAATTAAAGAAAAGCCTATGAATGGATGGAATTGCTAGGATCCTCTAATTGTCACATCCCCACCTGGGCCCACCAGACAAAAAGTTTAGATTGCTGTAGCATGAAATCAACTAGTTTATGGCAATGATCCATATATAATATCTCAAATGAGGAAGGTTAGCAATCAATGCCAGGCAAGTAGCACATTTCATACAAAAGGAGAGATCTTCTAACAACTGAAATCTAAAAGCTCTTCTCAAACATGAAATCTACAATTACTGTCGATATACTCGTGTAAAAAGATTCAAACTTCAATGATCATTGCTTTGAAATTTCTACTGCATGAGATTTTTTTTTCTTTTTTTTTGCTGTTTATTGTTGGGTCATTATTCATACTAGTGTACATGCATCAAATGCTAGAAGAGAGATAAAGGCCAAAACTCAAATATACAAGAGTTCATGGATTCTCTTTTGCATACCCGCTTGTCTCCTCTGCAACCTTTGCCCACACATTTGATATCTTCTCCGCATAACCGACCTGTGAAGAACAATACCACGAAATAGACTTTCGTTACTCCCAGCAGCAAAACCTCAAATGGAACTAGCCTGGCAGTGATCCAGCACTGGATTCCAATTATTCGGATCCATGTAATTTAAGTGTGGTAATCCAAACAGGCCACATGGTCAAACTGGATATTGTTCAAATCTGCTCGTTTCGAATGGCAATCAAATAAATCAGAAATCTATTCTCTTACCAAAATAATGATGATAATAATAATAGCAGCAAATGACAAATCTATTTGAATCAGGTATCCCATGATGCTTACTTCCACCCCCACTGCACATGCCAACATATCACATGGGGTTATGACAAGCAAGCACATATCACTCCGGATCAACTTTTTCCAGAGAATATTCCCGTCAGATAAGAATGTAACACCTGCCCACACCATAATAAGGTCTCAATTGACCCTTGCATTATTCAAGCCACGCCAAAATTTTGAAGAAATGAGCTCACACCTCTGTCACTAAGGAGCAATTCAAAAAGGTGATCAGTGAATTCCTCATCCTCCCACCACATGAAGCAGATACTTTGGTAGAACAAGCTTCTTTTTTCCTCACGTTATCTAATGCCAGGGTCAGTGTTCAAAATATCAATATCGCGTTACGTATCGCATCCTTGGGATACAGATACGTATCAGTTATCGCATGGGATATATCGTTTGCATCGGGTAATTTATTGCACTTTTTGGGAAACATGAGAAAACATTGGGGAAATGGTTGAATTTTTCAATGAAACTTCAGGGATTATTAAAAATTAACTTAATAAACATTTTTAAATCATAACATTTCAAAAAAGAAGTGCACATAATAGGTTTCCTTTGTATAGGATCCTAAGCTATGTGTTGTATGACCAAACCAATGCAACCATATTCAAATTGAATGCATAACATTTAGAGTGTATGGATGATCATTTCATCAAACACTCTTCAATACTTTGAAATTAGTCTCAATTGACAAGGACTTAAAATTTCGAAAAAAATAATATTTTAATATTTTTTATTAATTTAAAATTAAAAAATGATTTTTTATTTCCTGAAAATTGACAAATACTTAACAAATCAATAGATCAGCTCTCATACATGCTTGCTTTCATGTTTGGAATGCAACATTGCAAGCAATTTGGGAGAAATTGGAGAAATTTCGAATTTTCCCTATTTTTTTCCAAATTGGACCACTTGTACTCAAATTTTGAAATTAGAGTGTATGTGATAATCATTTCATCAAATACTCCAAAATACTTCGAAATAAGTCTCAACTGACAGCTGGTTGAAGAAAATTTTTGAAAAAAAAAAATGGAGAACATGAAGAACAAATGGATATCGAAATCAAAGCTCCAACTCCATGATTTTTCATGTAAAACATGAAGAAACAATGAATTTGTAACCATTTGACACTGATTTAACATAATTTCAACGACCAAAAAAAGGGATCAAAAATTAAAAACGCTCACCAAAGGGATTGAAAATTAAAAATGCTCACCAGAGGGCTCGAAAATTAAAAATGCTCACCAGATCGAACATGTGGGATATATCGGCACTACCTAATTTCTTCTGCATAGAGGTACCCAAACGACTTCTTCATCACGGATAGAAAAACCCCTCTCGATCAATATGTTAGGGTCGGTGGCAATTCCTGCTAATTTAGGAAATGATGTACTCAACTTATGTATCCCAATCCAAACGTCTTCCCATAAACGAATCCTCTTACCATTCCCAAGAGAATAGCCCACATTCTCCAAAACCTCTTCTTTCATAAGATCTACCGGTTTCCATAATGAGGATCTATATAAAGAAGATGCTTTTATCCACCTACCCCCTTCTTCAACACCATATTTTCAACCAACTACTTCTCTCCACAAACTACCTTCCTCAACCCCGAACCTCCAAACCCATTTTCCTAATAAAGCCATGTTCATAACCTCCAAGTCGCATACTCCTACACCTCTCTGGCTCGTTGGTTTACACACTTCTTCCCATATAATCAAGTGAAACTTATGTTTGTCTGTCAAATCTCTCCAAAGGAAATCTCGCCTGATTTTTTCTAACTTCGCGATAACCGATTTCTGGCATTTGAATATTGACTAGTAGACACTGGAAGATTTGACAATGCCGACTGTATCAAGGTCAACTTTCCCCCCAAAGATAAAATTCTGCCTCTCCAAGATGATAGCTTTCTTTCAAATCTTTCAATCACTTTATCCCATGAATGTTTAGCTGGCTTCCCAATACATAAGGGGAAACCCAAATACGAGGACGGGAGAAGGAACCTGCCCTGCATCCAAAGCATGCTGCAAATGCCTCAATCTCCTCCGTTGCTATATGTGTGTGTGTGTGTGTGTGTGTGTGTATATATAGACACACACACACACGACACTGTTTTTCACTTCGTTCTTCCTTGAGTTATCAGTAACTCTACTTTTGTACACGCGAAGCAGAACATGTACAAGACCAGAACTGGTCATTACGGAGGCCACCTTGGATTGGCCATAACCCAAAAATCACACCAATTGGAAATTTCTTATAATTAGATTGAAGGTCTTTCATGTAAAGAAAAATATGTGGGTTACAAAAAGAAGTCAGTTAAATTCCACTAACTGTCACAATTCAAAAAAATCCACCAATTGTCCATCTTTTGGCAAACAATTCCTATCAGTTTTTTAAGACACGGACAAAGAGCCTTTCAACTAACAACCTCATTAGTCAAAGCAGCAGCTAAACAATTTGCCTCTTACCAACATGAGCAAGCAAAAGACTTAGCCTAGAGGCAAGAGCACTAATTACGTTAAACACAAAGCCCAGATCCTGCAGCTCATTTCCCACAATTTGCCAAGCCTATGACAGGTAAGAGTTGTTGACACAAAGTATTCACATCTTTTGTTGTATAAATATGAGTTCATGAACACATTAGTTCAGGTGTAGGGTACATACACAGCGTCAAGACACGGGGAACCTGAAAATTCCAAAATATCCACACATCCATTCAGCTATATAATGATCCTTACAAATTTACTCTACAGATTTTAGTTCGTAAGTGGATAATATACCCAAAAAGTATTAAAAAATTAGAATTATAAAAACAGTCCATAAATACTGCTAGTATCTCAGAAAAAAGATATGTCTGACATGGGTGTCAGACCAAGCAATTTTCTGAAAATGGTGAGATATTGTCATGGTGTCCTCTGTGCTTGATCGATTAAATGTACTGCCTCTAATCATATTCCATGTGTGGTGATTCTAATGTTCTACAATAAGTAAATCAAACTCTAGACCAAAAGCAGAAGACTCTTTTAGTTGATCATCATTTTGCATTTCCTTGTATGTCTCAAGAAAACTGTTACAGAAAGGATATAAGACAAGATTCTCAAATATACAAGTTTCCTTAGCTTCTTTTTTTTTTCAACCATAATGTACCAAAATTTCCAGCTTCTATACCTTAATATGAACTCATTAGGGAAAACCCAAGAGCCCAGGAAATTTCTTGCTTGGATTTTGGAAGCAAAAGAGCATGCTTTATCACAGAAGTCACTTTATTAATATTATATGTTCCTTGAACATTTTAACTATCATAAATGGATATGAATTGGAAACAATTAATACCTGATTAACAACAAACCCTTTCAGCATGGTCAAGAAGTCATCATGTCTTTCCTGATCAAGCCTCTCAAGTTCATTCCTGTTGTTTTCCTGCAATTTATCATAACCAGGTAATATTGACCTCAAAATACAGAAGTAAAAAGTGGAATTACAAGATGTGTGAAAGGTACTCCAATATTAGGGAATAATCATCCTCTCAACTTTTGTTTAATGTAACAATGAATAGCCAAAAGTAGAAAAGATCGGAGTATTTATCAGTCAGAGGATGTAAGTGGTGCTCCCTATATTTGTAGTATGCACAAACAAAAATTTTAACAGGATTCTGCCGGCTTCACTGCAACAAAACTAGAACGCCATGATACATAATTTACCAGGAAAAAGACAAAAAACATGCATGCTCTCCTTCTAATCTTTATACTTAGAAAGTAAATGGTAGTGTGAAACCAGCCTGCAACAATAAGCATTACAGCAAAAAATGGTGAGTACCAAAAATAAATTCAGGTCTGCATCGTGGGTGGGACACTTCAAGTCTACAAGAGAAACACTTTGTAGTCAAGATGTTCCCCCCCCCAAAAAAAATAATAATAATAATTTGTGTATTGACAAGAAGCCATATTTATAGACTTGACATAGGTCCCATGCTTAAATACCACTACAATTCCTGTTCGTCGTACAGTCTGAACTTCCTAAAGTGTAACAGAAGTAAACTCTGTACAGCTTTTTATTTGAGTACCACTACTATTCCTGTTCTGCATACAGTCTGGAATTTCCAAGGGGCTGTTTGGGAATGTTGAAAACCTCGGAAATGAAACTGATTTTCCATGGAATCTACCTTTCCATTTCCAAACAAAAAAAGTTTTGGGGAACATGGTATGCCAAAACAGTTACGTAATGGTAATGGTGGGACACAGCTGTTACAGAAAAATGGCCCAAAACAGTCCCGTAACAGCCATAAAGGGGCCAAAACAGATTTTCTGAGAAAAGAAAAAAGCCCATAACAGCCATTACAGCCCGTATCCTAACGGTAACAGTGGTGGTCATTACTGCCACCATTACCACTATGGAACACCTTACTGTGGAAATCAACTGTAAAGATTACAGCTTCCCTCAAATTATGTGGAAAATGTCTTTCAAAAAAGGTATTAGATCCCCATTTCCACAGTCATGAAAGAAACCTCTCGGCCCTCGCCATTCATTGACCTTTCAACATTCCCATGGAAATAAACTGTGCAAACCAAACAACATATCCTGGATTCATGTATGTGGCTTTACCTCTATCCATAGGATTCCGCTAGGTTTTCCATGTCCATGTTTTGGATTCTTCCCACCGAAGAGGCCTTGCAGCATAATAGAAACAAACAAAAACACTTCTATTACAGCTAAAACTCTAATAAACCATCCGCACGAGAGTTGTGTAGACAGCCATACATTGTGTATGCATGCTAGTTTACAACACAACCATGGGCTGTATTTATTGCTATTTTATGTGCAGCCACGTGTACGAAATAATCAACTAGAGATTTTTGTCACACACGATTATTGAGAATATATGTTATATTTTGTATCTTTTGTGTGTATGTACATACTTGAAGCCCAAGAACTACAACCAGAAGAGGGACGATCACTATCTATGAATGCAGATCTATCAGTAGCAACGGGCGCAACAAAAGACAAGACTGTAACTCTCTAAACAAGAGAATAAACAACATTAGAGCGTCCAAACTGTTCATCCGTTTGCACTGAAATTTTAGACCAAGAATCCTCACACCGAGAACTGTGACTTGGCTGGTCAGCGCAATGAACAGATGAAAACATTAGAGCGTCCAAAAACATAAACGGGCCATTCATATGAGACGGGTGCCTCTAATACCACATGTTGGTTTTGATGGTGATAAACGTAGCGGAATTAAAGTTTTCAAAAGTTTTAGATTTAAGGATTACCATCCATGATCAAACCATGTATCAAAAACAAAATACACATCCAATAATGCATACCTGTGCACGGAAAAATCTGCCCATTTTTGCCATGGTCGATATCTCAACATTGAGAGCCTTTGCCATATCTATTGTAAGCTTAGGAGGGTGGGGAGCTGCAACGAATCCTCTGGTAGGGGCCGTGGGCTAACCAAAGCCATCCAAGAGTGGACCACGCACCCTGGGCATGTGCACGTGTAGAAGAGATGGGGTGGAGACGCCCACTCTTCTCTCTTCTTCCACTCTCTATGCTCTCTCTAGCTTAGACGTCCAAAGGGAGTGGACATCCAAGGCTTCTCTCTACATTCTCCCTCCATCCTGCAATAGGATCTTATATAGGAGGATTTAAGGGGTTTAAAGAGAATACCATAATATGGTAGTTTACCACCCCCACAGGAATATAGTCAGGCCCGATGGTGGAGACAATCTATCATGACGCCAAGTTAGTCCCTTCGCACAAGAAGAGCATTAATCAAAGCAAAGGTAAGTCATGATACCATAAAGGTCATGACCAAGGCATTGAGATCCATGGACCACATCTCCCCCGGTCAATGGGCGATGTGTCCATTCTTAAGGATGACTATGGACTCAAAGGAAAAAACCTCACAAACCCAAATATATAATAAACACATCCACATACAATACCTATGTCATGCAAATGAATGGGAGTCGATGCATAACCAGGACCAGCAATAATAAGGTAAAACATGAGCAACCCAAACATTGGTTTTCCAATCACAACCAAACAGATAAATCTACCTTTGGAACTTGCAGCAAGGTCATGCAGCAAAGACAAGTTGAGGAGATTGGTGAATGACGGGACTATTCCCGATGTTCAAAAAAAAAATATCTCTACTTGTGAGGCTAGTTCGTATGGAAGATCACTAGAATGCCCTTTCCCATAAGGAATAAGAACAAAACTACTCAACCCCTTGAAATAGTGCACACCAATGTATATGGCCCATTCAATGTAAAAGCAAAAGGTGCATATGAGCATTTGTCACTTTCATCAACAATTATTCCAAATTCAGATATTTGTACTTGATACATAACAAATCGGATGTCTTTGACACATTCAAGAAATACAAGGCCTAAGTCGAAAAACAACGTGCTTTTTTTTTTTGAAAGATGACGAAAAGCAACACGATAAAAGTATTAAAGTACTAAGATCGGACCAAGGTGAGGAATATCGCTCGAATGAGGTAGAAGAATTCTTAAACAAAGGGAGCATCATTCCTCAATGGACCACAACCCACGCTCATCAATATAACAAGATTGCCAAGAGGAGAAACCACACGTTAAAATATGGTAAGATCCATGTTGAGTTTTGCTACACTTTACGTTTTCTTCTGCAGGTATGCCATAGGAAAAGCCATGTACTTGTTAAATAAGGTCTCAAGACACTTGAGGAGAGAGGCAATGAAGAATGTATGCATGAACACAAATATTGTGTGAGAACAATCCGCAAAATTAACTTAACTAATTTTATATATTTATATTTATATATATATATATATATATGTATATATATATTATTAATTATAAGGCAAAACTTGCTATCATCATCACAAATATCAAAATCCCAAGGTAAGATCATGCAAGATTCTAGCCTAGGTTAACAAGCATCAACCTACAGGGCCATTAAATAAGGGAAACTATGATCTAATCGATATAGGGACATCCAAGTAGCATAGGGTAAAGCCTATTTTAAAGAAGAAAGCCTAATACTATCTAGGGTGAAATTAGGGTTTAGGGAAAATTGGGGAAAACTTGAGATTAGGATTAATGGGGTAATTGGGTAGAGGGGTTAAAAGGTTTAAGTACTAGGATAAAGGAATTAGGGTTTTAGATGAAAGGATTGTAAGGATTTGGACTTAATCAAATGATGTGTAGAATTAGGGTTTGGTGATTTGGGGAAATAGGAAAATTAGGAATTTATAGGTTTAGGGATAGGGTTAGGAAAAGAGAGAGTAGGGTTTTGACGCAAAGGTAATGGAAAACCAATGGGACGAGAGTGTTCATACAGCCAATCCTATGGATTCACACGTGTGTTCGTACGATCACACGTGCGGACTAGGTTGTGAGGGTTTGGTTCGTCAATAACTGTGGAAGGATGAAGGATTGGAAGAATGGGGAAGGTTTGGGATGGAGAAAATTGAAGAACTTAAAGATACATCGATGGTTGATGAAGGGATGATAATGAGAGTGATAAATAGAGACCTCACACCTCTGTTAATGAAGATTAGCTTCGCACCAATCTTCCTTCCAAATCACATAGAAGTCACATTGACATCACATAAAGATGGAAGAAGAAGAAGCAAGGAGCTTTTCTCTTCTTCTTTTTCTCAAAAAACCTAATGAAGTCACATGCCTCTCCCTTCTTTTATAGCTTTAATAACTTTCGAAAATTACAAATTCAACCGTCTTATGAAATTTGATGAAAATGACCCTAGTCCAAAGAAAAATCAACTAAAATCACTCGTAATGTGTCCAAACATAAAGTAATCATAAACCAAATCCTAAAAGATGACAAAGTCTAAAAACTGCTGAAGACGATCCATGATCAATGGCCCGATCATGTGATCCATGCGATCCAACGGCCCGATCATCACGTCCCTTGAATTCGACGGTCCAAACCACTCCCTAAAGCAGCCCATGTGCATCTTTCCAGTGTGGGGTCTTCCGGATGCTCGCATATACACATGGGGTCTTCACGTGATCAAGGGTACTCGCCTAACCACAGGGAAATCGATGCGGCCTGCCTCCTCCTCTGATACGTACATAAAGGTGTACGTGAAGTGATGTCCTCATCAGGAGCCTTATGCATGTAATGTCGTGTACAAGGCCTAATATTGCATTCTCAATGGTAGTGGTGAGCTGATAAGCAATCATAGCTTGAATCATTGGATGGTTGTGAAACATATCTCTAAGTACATGAATAAGAACAAGGACATGATCTTGGTTTATGGGCATAGGAATCTATCTACAGTTGGGCACAACGATGAGACTTCAAGCATATCCAAATGTGAGGCGATCAACAAGTGGGTACATATTCTATATGGCGGGTGGAGTTGTCAGTTGGCATAGCACTAAGCATAAGTGCATCGTAGATTCTACGATGGAAGCAAAATCTAGCTGATAGTTGTTTGGATCAGAAAATTTGCCTCAGAATGGAATGTTATTTCAGGAGTAGATAGGTTATTGCCTATTTATTATGACAACACTAGAGCAGTTGCACGGTACAAGGAGCCTCGTTATCATAGCAAGGCTAAGCACGTTGGTAGGAAATATCGTATTATGCGAGAGTATGTTGAGGACAAGATGGAGAACGAGATGTCGATTTTCATCGAAAACGAAGAAGGCCGAGGATGGCCTACGGTGCGTGTTATCTGAAGGGCGAAGAGAACACGCTTTTTCGACCGCGGTGGTATGATTGCCGGGCCCTCTCCTCGTTCCGCCCGCTGGCCTATTGAGGTGTTGCGGGTATCATTGGCAAAAAATGTAGCGGATCTTTTCACCAAGGCTTTGTCGATTCGTCCTTTTAGTGCCCACATTCTCAGTCCTCACCATTGCCAATGCATCTTGTAGCAAGAGACACTACCGCCCGTCAAGACCACTAGCAACAGCACACCACCACCATCTCCGCCCATCAAAACCCCTAAGTGGAATCGCAAACCCCGATCAAGGCCGGTATTCGGTCCCTCAAAACCCCACCACCATCGCCGCCTGTCCAAACCCCTCTCTACGAAAGCACAACCAACACCCTGCCACAACCCCATCACCATCAAAACCCCTCTTAACGATGTTGATTCCAGTTACCCCTATTCCATTCCAATCGTCCTTGATCCCGGACACCCCGATTCTAGCACATCCTCTTCAAGGGCCTTCGGGAGTGGACCCATCTTCTCTATTTTCATCAGTCTCTCTCGACAATTCCAGTCGCGATACCCCTTTTGCCCATATCTATACACAAGCAACGCCTCCGACGAACGTGCAAATTCAAAGAAGAAGACAAAAGCCCTGCCCATCACAAGCACAGATGTGAAGCATGATTTGAAAACTTACCTTCAGCAAATAACCTCAATTAAACTCAAAAGGATGTCAAATTTTCTCCTTTGGGCACGATCTATCAAGCTCTTCTTGAAATCCAACATGATGCTTAAACATTTGACAGATGATAGTCCTTTTGGGGGGACAGCGTCATATCTTTAGTGGAGTGAGGATGATGCCCAAGTCATAAATTGGTTATATGTGAGTATGGATGAGACAATGTATACCACTATAATGTGTCATGGAACTGCAAAAGAAGTATGAGAGAATTTACAACAGTTAAACTTGACAAAGAAAAATACACAACGCCTTTATGACATCTTTCAGGAGATTTGTACAATGAGACAGGGAACGAATCTTTATGAGCATTATGCCCAGCTCAAAGGGTAATTTGATAAGTGGATTATCAAATATCCATACACTAGTTATATTGCCTAACAGAGACGGTATAAAGTATAAACAGGAGCTTGGTGTGTCTTTACTCCTTGCTACCTTGCGCTTATGTTGCATCCTCTGACTCCACCCCTTGAGTGATTGACTCAGGGAACACGGATCATATGACAGGTACATCTTATTACCTTTCCCAGTTAGATATCTTACCATCTCATTCCTCTATTACCCTTACCAATGGATAGTCCAAGGTAAGGGTGTTGCAAGCCCTAGTTCCGATTTATCCTTACCCTCAATTTTTTATGTCCCCAACTTGCCTCTTAACATGATATCTATGAGGAAATTAACAAAGCACCTAAATTGTTCAATGACATTTTATCATTCTCATTGTTTATTTCAGGACCTACAAACAAGGAGCACAATTAGTGTGGGTCATGAATCATGTGGAATTTAGTACTTTGATCTTAGGATCTTTGGAGCCACAATTCATGCTCATCCATCACCTCTACAATGGCATAGTTGATTAAGTCATCCTTCTTTGGCATCCTTAAAACTTATAGTTCCTTCTTTGTCTTCACTTAGTTCAATTAATTGTGAGGTGTGTCAATTAGCCAAACACCGCCGTTCTACTTTTATTCCAAGATATGAGATTAGATGTTCTATTCCTTTTTATTTGGTGCATTTTGATGTGTAGAATCCCATTCATATCCCAAGTCTAAATGATTTTCAGTATTTTATTATCGTTATTGATGATTACTCATAGATGACTTGGGTGTATGTGATGAAAGATCCTTCTGAGGTTTTTGACATTTTTCGAATGTTTCATAGTGAGATTCAAAACCAATATATCAATGTTTTGGTTAGATAATGCAGTAGAGTATCTATTCACATCCTTTCAAGCATACTTGGCTTCACCAAGGATTTATACCAGACTCCATGTGCCTACACCCCGCAATAGAATGGGGTAGCTAAAAGAAAGAACCAACACCTATTGGAGGTGGCTAGATCTCTTATTGCCCATATGCATGTTCCTAATGGTTCTGGGGGCATGCTATTCTCATGGCATGACACCTCATTAATCGATTGCCCTTTGTAGAATTAAACAGTAAAAGCCCTTTTTTTTTGTCCTGTTTCATGATTTAGCACCTTTCCCATTACCTGCTTGTGTATTTAGGTGCACTTCCTTTGTCCATAAATTTGGACCTCAAAGTGATAAATTTGATGCTCGAGCAGTCAAGAGTGTGTTTCTTGGATATTCTCGAAAGGGATATTGATGTTACAATCATATTGCTTGTCATCTATATGTTAGTGCCGATGTTACGTTTTTTTAGAATGCTCTCTACTTCACCACTTTTGTTGATGAGAGAGAATTACCCTCCATGGACATTTTGCCAGCAGTTCCTAGCCCAATGGTTGATATTTTAGGACCTAGAAACCCCTGCGGGGGAAGTAGTTGGTCCTCCCGATTCTGACACCCCTCAGCCTTCTCCTTCACCTATGGGTCCATTCTCCACTCATGTTGATTTTGAGTTACCGATTACATTTAGAAAAGGCATTCAATCTTGCACCCTACATCCTCCTAAATTTAATTTTATTTCTTATCATCAATTGAGTCAGTTTTCATGCTTATGCTGTCCCTGTCACATGTATCCATGCCCACAAATTACCATATGCACCAGTACATCCTAGTTGGCGTAAAGTCATGAAAGATGAGATAGTTGCTATGTACAAAACTCATGTGGGAGCTAGTTGCTTTGCCAGCCGAAAAAGGGGCAGTGTCAATGGGTTTATACTATCAAGTATCACCCAAATGGTTCCATTAAGTGATTGAAAGCCCGTCTGGTAGTAAGGGGTACAAGCAGATTAGGAACTTGACTATGAGGAGATGTTTTCTCCTGTGGCCGAATTAAACTCCATTTGAGTGTTAATTCCATTGCAGCCAACCAGGACTGGCCACTTTATTAGTTGGATGTTAAGAATGCATTTCTTCATGGGGACTTGGTTAAGGAAGTCTACATGGAGCAACCTCACAGATTTGTTGCTCAAGGGGAGACTGGGAAAGTATGCAGACTTCATAAAACAATTTATGGCTTAAAACAATCTCCAATGGCGTGGTTTGACAAATACAGTAAGGTGTTGCTTTCTAATGGCTTCTATCAAAGTAAGGTTTGATCACTTAGTCTTCATGAAACACAATAATAAGGGTATTGATAGCATTGGTTGTATATGTTGATGATATCATCATTGCATGGGAGTGACACATTGGCATCTCAAAGATTAAGAAGCATCTCCATAAGCATTTTCAAACTTAGGATTTGAGGTTGCTTCAATACTTCTTAGGGATTGAGTTCGTCAAATCAAAGTCCATGATTAATCTTTCCCAACGGAAGTATGTTCTTTTGATTTGCTAAAGGAAACTGGCATGCTCGGGTGTAGACTAGCTAATACACCTATTGTGACTAGTAAGAAGCTATTGCTGGATGACCAGAGAGCTGTTTCGTGACCCAGGTATACATATAAGGAGGGTTGCAAAGCTGATATATCTTATAATCGCCCAGACAAATATTGCATTTGTTGTCAACATTGTGAGTAGATATATGCACCAACCGATGGTTCCTCATTGGGAGGCAGTTCGAGATTCTCAGATGTCTGAAGAAAACACATAGCCAAGGGATCATATATCGAGCTAATGGTTATCTTCAGATACAGGCATTTGCTAATGCTTATTGGGAAGGTTCCATCACAAATAGGCAATCAACTTCAAGATATTGTACTTTTGTTGGTGGGAATTTGGTCACTTGGAAGAGTAAGAAGTAAAATGCGTTGTCTCATGCTCGTTGGATGAGCTGGCAAAGACAATGCAGTGTGTGTGTGCGCGTGTGTGTGATCCGGGGTTCAATCCCTAATAGTGTTACCTTTCAAAAAAAAAAAGATGAATAAGCAAAATGTGGTGACCTTTTCCAGCGTAAAGGCCGAGTACAGAGCCATGGGCCATGCCATTTGTGAGCTTTTATGGCTCAAGTTCTTATTACAAGAAATTCAATTGTTTGCAGGTGATCCTATAATGCTCTATTGCAGCAATCAAGCAGCGATCCGCATTGCAAATAATCCAAAGTTCCATGACAAACCTAAGCACATATAAGTTTACTGCCATTTCATCCGAGAGAAGATTGCTTCTAAGGAGATTACCACAGCCTATATCCAGTCCAAGTTACAGATTGCAGATATTCTCACTAAGGCCTTGCCGTATGCATGGTTCTCTTTACTTGGTTCCAAGCTAGGTGTGACCGATATCTACATGTCAGCTTGAGGGGGAGTGTTAGAATCAATATCATGTTTTAGGTTGTCCTATGGATTACAATATGCTTCATAATTATTTTATTCATATAAATAAAAAGAATGGAGAAATACCTCACAAAAGTGTATGTACGAGCCATGTATGTTCCCCTTGTATGGATCTTTGGTTACTTACATTGGCGGGATTGCTTGCAAGTTTCTAGACCGGAAGACCCATTATGTCTACACTAGAATGATAATTGCGGTCTGCAGTAGCTCCATCATATCCTTAGACCTAAGGATGTGTGTAAGGATGTGGACCGAGATAGATTGACTGTTTACACTTTAGCTCACTTTACAAGGCTACAGCATGGCTACTAAAAGTGGGTAATGTTGGATGTCAAGGACCACATGATCCAATATTGGATCCACATGGTCTACCTGGGACAATTATTAATGAGTTGATCTTATGGTTTGAACCAACCATTAGGTGTTTAAAAGGCTGGCGAGCGCTTCTATGGTTTTTGATTGGCTAATCAACATTTTTCAACCATCACGGGATTGGGTGATCAGCTTCAATCATGGTTTTGCTCCCCACAAACACGAGTTTGATTCCCCTCCTCGTGTACCCGATGCACATGATTGGCAGGTGATTGTGTGCAACCTCAGGGAATAGTCCCCCCTTCGGGGGGGGGGGGGGGTGGTCTTCTCATTAAATATTAAAAAAAAAAAAATTTGACGCTTTTCAAACTTTAAAATGAGTTTTACCCATTGATTTGTTTTCAATCAAACCTAATGGAGATTTAACAATTAAAATTTGATGATCCAAACCTTGGGGTGGCATCAGATTCACATGAGGTTGGATACGCAGATAGTAAAAGAAATTTGATAGTTGGGGGGGGGGGGGGCATGAATTAGGAAGGTAAGCGGGCTTCCTTCATAATAAGGAACACGGAAGTCCTATGAGGTGATGGACTGCCATACTATGGTGCTCCCCTCAAACCCTTAAATCCTCTTATATAAGATCCTATTGCAGGAGGGAGGGAGAGTGTAGAGAGAAATCCTGAACGTTCACCCCCCTTGGACATCCAAGCTAGAGAGAGCATATAGAGTGGAAGACAAGAGAAGGAGAGAGAGAAGAATGGGCGTCCCCACCTCATCTCCTCCACACGTACACACACCTAGGGCCTATGGCATACTCTTGAACAGCTCTGGTCAGCCCTAGCCCATACCAGAAGATCTAACGTGGCTTCTCACCCTCCTAAACCTACAATAGATCTGGATGAGGCTTTGTACGTTGAGAAATCAACTATCAAAAAAATGGACAAATTTTTCTACGCATAAGTATGCATTATGAGATGTGTATTTTGTGTTTTTGAAACATGTTCTGATCATAGATGGCAATCCTCAAATCTAAAACTCGTAATCACTTTTGAAAACTTTAAATCCAATCCATTGTGTTTATCAGTACCAAAACCAACAACAGTTCCCTAAATGTATCCCTCAGTAGTTTCCCTCAGTTACTGATAGCTAGAATTCTTTCTCCTACTGTTCTCTTCTAGGACAGTCAACCTACCATTCATCTCACTCATCTGCTTACCAAATTGTCTAATTTTGTCAACTATTTTATGCTCTCATAACATTACTATGATTCCCCCCTACCATCTTGGGACTGTAACTATAAGAGAACCCAGTTGTGGCCATAAACCATTGAATTCGCTAGGGATGGGCTATGCACTTAGGCCGATAAAAGGCAATTTTCTGATTGAGGGATAGGGGACTATTGGTTGAATTTGAGATCTAAGGGCCAGCTTTTGGAATTTAGGGGTTGTAAGAGGGTTTGGATATTGCAAACTGATGGAATAGTTGAATAAAAAGGTGAGAGAGATTGCGGTTGAGAGGTACATGGTTGGAAAGGGATTGCAAGGATAAAGGCCTTGGGTTTATATGGCCTATGATTAAGTATTAGGATCTGTTTAGGGGCAGCAGATCAGGTCGAATGTGGACTCTTTAGTGTGCATGAGGTATAGAAGCTACATATGAAATCAGGTTTAGGTTCAGCTTGCATTTTAGGGTATAGAGTTGGATGGCTAGCTTGGATGCATCATGGACTAAAATTTGTTAATGACAGGTGACGAAGGGGGTAGGATAGGAAGAAAGGTAAACAGTAAATTTTGAGCAAACTCTGATGGTAGCTCAAATGGTAACTTGGGACCGGCCCAAAGAGCACAGCTGTTTAGAGTTTAAAGATAGGATGGGAATCAGTAAGCCAGCTTTCTCCAGGCCGATTGGCTTCAGTCAACATGCAAGCTGCTTCCATTACATCCACCAAGTCTTGTTCTATTCTACCACATGTTTATGCTCTAACAAATTCTTGAAAATTGAAATCTTCAAACCTTGGAGGGTACTTCTTGCTTTTGCATTGTTTGAATCCTCGATATCCCCAGTGACCAGACGTGGCAAGATTTGATTGGCCCACATGTCACTATCAAAGCCGAGGATCACGCAAGTACATACTTGACCAAACAATTTTCAAACATGCCTTGTGTGGGCCCCATCTCTGACAGAGTCACGTGGCCCAATCAAATCCTTCCACGTCGGGTCACCTTTGATATCCCTAGTGTTTCGGTCTCCAACAATCCACTTCCGGATGTAAAAGCATAGGCTTTAAGGAGATATCCAAGGCCAGTCGTCAAGCACATGTGGTAGATTAGATGTCAGATATCTCAAAGTTCTAAATGGCCAAGTTTATACATGTACTCCATTAGGTCAATGGAGTCATCATACATCGCACAAAAGAGCTTCTAGATTAGCATGACTTCATGTGCGTGGGAGCTTCGTGCTTAGCAGTTCTCTTTGAAATTGCCCCTCAATAACCCTACTCTACCCACTCGCCCTTTTGGGTTTGCATGTAATGGTTGGGCTAGGGATCAATACTAGATGGGACCACTTTGGCATGTGAGTGGTGTCAACATGAGCCTCTACCATAGCTGATGATAGTCAAATTTTGGCACTTGAGTAGCATTACTATTATTATTTCTTGCAACAAAGTCACTACCTAAATTAAATAACGAGGTACAAGCCTTTCAACTTGTGCTGGCATTTTAAGGCTATGGTTGTGCAAAGCAAGAGACTGAAGGTCCAGACTCTAGGAGAGTGCAGAACTTGTAATTCTCCCAAAAAAGTCAAGAGACCGAAACATCTAAATGCTATCATCATCATCATGATAGCCTTGCACCAGCTATATCAGTAAAAAATGCTATCAAAATTTTAACGATACCCCTTGATATTTAATAAAACATAAATTAGCTCTGTGGTAGTTGTTTTTATTTAAAAAATAAAAAATTGATATTTTCAACAACCTCTAGATTCAAAGATTGATACAACTATATTTATACTCGATGGATTTATGATGGCCAGCATTGACAAAGAAAGAAGAAATGCCCAGACATATTTCCTAATGCTTCTCATTCTGCGAAGGTATCAGAATTGCGAGACCACGAAAGTAATGTGGCTTCTATCCTTTGATTAGTTTCGGATCACACCCCTCACCAGTGGGAGTTTTGCACTCTCATTGCCAGTCCCAAGCCCAGGTAAAGTAGGGTTGCATCTAGTTGGCAGCTGGCATCAAACTTTGGCCACGTCTTTTTCCCGTGAATCTTGACAAGCAAAACAGGATTTGTATAGCCAACCCCAATTAGTTGGGATAATGCTTAGATGATGAACAATGATGATGATAATGATGATGACACTCCTCATCGTTAACCATCTACTTCCGATCTCTAGTCAGGCAACTAACTTGATGATGACACTCATTGCTAACGATCAACTGTCCAATTCGAATTCTGAGCTCCTTAAAGCTTGTCTCGTCAATATAGAAAGTTAGACACGACACTTCCCATCAACACAATGAAGGGCTTCAGATGAACAGTAACAATCATTCAAAACAAGTCCCAAAATTAAAACAGTGGAATGTTCAGTTGCCATGGTAAAATTACCTTGATTCGTTCATATTCTCTGATTGCACAACTTTTAGCATCTTCTGTGACTCTTATTGTTTCTCTCGCCTCCTCCAATTTCCGGATCCTAGACCTATCACCACCAAATATTTTTGATGATGCAGCTTCGAGTTTTTCAGCCTTTGAATGCAAAGAAGATATTTCTGATACAAGTGTTTGTACAGTCAATAAAGCACTGGAACGGTCCGAGAATGCACTGTGGACAGCCAACATTAATCCTAGATATTCATGGAGTGTATCCTGCCATACACATGAAATCATATAAGAAGACAAAAGAACAACAGACAAGCCTCACAATGAAAAGCATAGCATTCCAATTGCATGGTTCTACAGACTAATATGACCCAGCACAGTTGAATTCTCAAATTCAGAGTATCAGACAATTACCAAATGTTTGACTGTCTGTGCATTTGACTCCCGATACAGCCTACTTGCTTTAACAGCGGCCGTTGCCACATGTCTGTAATCAGCTGATCGTATTCTCTGAGAATTATACACAGCCTCCTCTGTCTCAAATTTTGTTAGTTTGACAAACGCTAATCCCAACTCTCCCATGGTTTCTCCAATATCTTGCTGAGCTTTAACAAGTGCTTCAGCCTGCACCCAGAAGTTTTTAAAAAATCGCATTAAGATATTACATGATCCAAAATAATTTCTACAGTTAACAAAGAGGAAGATATTGTTATGAAAACTATTATAATAAGCGTTAGACAGAACAAGATGGATAAAAACTAATTTAGAAAGTAAATACTTCCCCAAAAAAGAGAGACATGTATAGTGGGTCCCATGGTTTGGTGTCCATGCTACTGATTTGATGGGGCCACAATGGATAGGCTTTCAAATTTCAACAAATCTCAAAGAATTGGAAGATCTTAATGGTTTAAATTTTGAATCACGGTTTTATACAACTTGATGCAATATCAGATTTTCGATCCTGAATTGACCAAGTTTGCACTGATACAAACGATGCATCATGTGCAGCATGCAACCCGTACTGATAATAAGATCTGAGGAGGCATCCTATAGTTACCCGGATCAAAGGTCACTCACATACATGGTACGATGAGCACATGATAAAGCTACTTCCTCCAAAATGTGGCACATGAGGGGCAGGATCATGCAGTGCAGGCAGCTTTAGTACACACACTAAGTCTATGCCAGTGTAGTTAAAGGCACTATGCGCACCTTAGGTGCAACTGCCCCAGTAGCGCCTGAAACACCAAGGAGCACCCACCCAGGCGCACGCTGCCAGGTGCAATTTTTTAATTTTATATAATAAATTTTAGAATTTACCTATGTCTAGATCAGTGTTTTAAATAGCGGTAGCGTATTGCATAGCGTTCAACCCTCCGTAGCATGTAGCGAAATAGCGTAGCGTGTAGCGTAAGCTACACAATACTTCTATTTTTTAATTAAAAAAAATATTATATATATATATGATAAATATTAAATAGTAAGAAAAAATAAAATATTTTGGCATTTTGAGTTAGCAATTACAGTCCATAATTTAATTGGTAAATTTTAAGTTAATACATGTCTCGTGTACAATTTTTTAAGGGCCCGAATTAAGTAGGACTCAATTGTGAAATGTAGCACACGAGTGTCAAAGTTTTTCGGACCCCACTCGTGATGAATGTGTTATATCCACACCGTCCATCCATTTTGCCAAATAATTTTAGGGCATGAGCCCAAAAATGAGGCAGATCCAAAGCTCAGGTGGACCGCACCATAGGAAACAATGATAATTAAACGACTATCATTAAAAATTTATCGGGGCTACAAAAGTTTTAGATCAAGCTAACATGTATGTTTTCCCTTCATCCACGTTAGTGTGACCCTATTAACAGGTTAGATGGAAAATAAACATTACAGTGGACCCTAAGAAATTTTTAATGGTGAGCATTTTATAACCACTGTTTCCTATGTTGTGGTCCACCTGAGATTTGGATCTTACTAATTTTTTGAATCATAATCTAAAATGATGTGGCAAAATGGATGGACGGCATGGATAAAATACATACAGTATGGTGGGGCCCATGTGGCACGTATACATTTTATTAAATTTTTGCAACGTTTGTGTAACGCCTACAAGTACATTCATTTGAGGCAAGAAAGTCCTGTGGGTCTGGTCATGAGGTATGTGTTATATCTAAACCGTCTATTCATTTGAAGAGCTCGTCTTAAGGCTTGACACGAAAAATAATACAGATCTAATTATCAAGTGGACCACACTGCAAAAAGCAGTGGGGGATTGAACGTCTACCATTGAAACCCTTTTTGGGATCACAGAACTTCTGGATCAATATGAAATTTGTTTTGACTCTTCATTCAGGTCTTTTTGACCTTTTAAACAGATTGGATGGAAAATAAACGTTATGGTGGGCCTACGAATTTTTTAACGGTGAAAAATCATCATCTCGCTACTATTTTTGGTGTGGTCCAGACGATCTTTAGATACGATTCATTTTTTGGCTAATGCTCTAAAATGATATTTAAAAATAGATGAACGGTGTAGATATAATAAATACATCGCTGTGGAGCCCATGTAACTTTGATCTCCTTTGAACCGTTCGTACAACTCGGAGTTCGAGGAGTGTCAGCGCTCGTCTTCGCTTGACACGTACCTACAGCAGCTATACTACACCAGTCAAACCACTTCCGATTTCAAAAGAAAAAAAAACGGGAGAGGGAAACCGAAAAGAAAAGGAGGGAAAGAAGAGGGAGGAAGGGAGGGAGGGAGAGAGAGAGAGAGAGAGAGAGAGAGAGAGAGAGAGAGAAGGAGGAGGAGGAGGAGGAGGAGGCCGAGGCCATGGGCCATGGCCATTTTACAGAAAGTAGTGGTGAGAAGAAGAAGAAGAGGAAGAAGAAGAAGAAGAAGAAGGAGAAGAAGAAGAAGAAGAAGAAGAGACAAAAAAAGGTACGTTTTTTTTTTTTTTTACCAATTTTTTTTCTTTTTTTTTATGCTATTTTATATGCTACGTAGCGTTTTTTGTACGCTACGCTATGTAGCGTACGCTACACGCTACGCTACCACGCTATTTAATACACTGGTCTAGATATAAGCTGTTTTTTTTTTTAATAAACAAAGCCAAAACCATTCAATTCCTCTTAGCCCAAAGCTCCATATACGCAATTATCCACAAATTCTCCAATTATAAATCCTAATTTCTCAATTTTCCCAAATTCTAACCTTTAATCCCCGAAATTCACCAATCCAATACCACAATTTTGCTAAAGGGAGAGGGGTGAGGATGGTTTCTCAATGAATGCTCAATTGGAATGTCAAGGGCCTGGGGTGCGGGCAAAAAAGGTTCCCAAGTAAAAGAAATTTGCAGAAGGGCCAAGGCTCAGCTAATATTGCCAAAAGAAACCAAGCTCCAAAGTTTTGATTAAAGATATTGCACTCAATCTACGGGTTCAGGAAGATTGGGAGTCCCTAGACGCAATCAACTCTACTGGGGCAATTGTGGTGGATGTGGTAAACTCTATCGGGGCTATTGTGGTGGCTTGGAATACTAACGTGTGGGCTAGAGAGGACTAGTGGAGTGGATCATTCACTATGTCTGTGCTTTTAAGGGATGTGGATGTAGCTTTGGGTTTTTCTTGGCTGTTCATGGCAAACTATGGGCCAAGTCGAGCCGAGCAACAGCATTTACTGTGGGAGGAGCTCAGCTCTATTCACAGAAGGTGGAGAATGCTGTGATGTGGGGGTGATTTCGCTGTGATCATATCTGCTCACAAGAAATCTAGTGACAACTGCATCACCCAAAGCATGAGGGACTTTTCAGAATGGGTGCAAAAGAATGAATTGGTGCAAGCAGAGCTCCTTGAAAAGCCACTTACCAAGGAAGAAATTAAAGAGATGGTGGACAATCTAAGTTGGAATAATGCTCCAGGCGCGGACTGTCACGGTTACCCTTTGGCCTTCTTTCAAGCCTTTTGAAGCATGGTAAAGGGAGATTTGGTTAACTTTATCTCAAATTTCTTTAAGAGAGGATAGTTATTCTCGGACTTGGGGGCTTCATTCATTGCCATTATTCTAAAGGTTGAAGGGGTGGATAGTTTAAAAGATTTTAGACTGATAAGTCATATAAGGGAGCCTATATAAGATTTTGGCAGAAGTCCTTGCCACAAGATGTTGGGCATTTCTTGTGAATGTCATATCGAAAAACCAAGGTGTGCTTGTAGCAGGTAAATAGATTATGGATAGTGAGCTGATGGCTCATGAGTGCATCGATTTGCAGCACAAGGAAAGCCAACAAGGTATCATGCGTAAGCTAAGATATCAAGAAGGCTTATGGCCACATCAAGTAGGAGTTTTCGGACTGTATGCCGGGCTCAATGGGCTTTGAGCAAAAATGGAGGGTGGGTTCAAAAATGCATTCAATCGGCAGTATTTTCAGTTCTGGTCAATGGATCCTTGAAAGGTTTTTTAACACAACGAGAGGCCTTATACAGGGCGATACACTCTCTCTCCATTTCTTTTCCTAATTGTAGCAAAAGCTCTAAGTAAGATGCTTGACAAAGGGCAAGAGACTAGTCTTATTCGTGGATTTCAAGTGGCTAATGCCAGAATTCAGATTTCACACATCCAATTGACTAGCACCAGCTTCTCTTTTGCGATGTTGAAGCTCCAATGGACAATTTGCGAAAAATCATTAGGTGCTTCGAAGTTGTATCAGGTCTCAAAGTTGATATCCTTAAGAGTGGGTTATTGGGTATCCATACGTCAAAAGAAGAGGTCTTGAGATATGCAGGTGTGTTCGGGTGTGTTTGAGGGCTCCTTTTTGTCAATGTGCCTCGATCTCCCTTTTTCTAAAGAGATAAATGAAATTTTATTGAGAAGCTCACAAAGTGACAAAAGAATACAAGCCCAAACAAAACTCTAACTAACAACTAAGGGGGAGGGGCCGAGGGCAGTCGAGGCTGCCTTTGCATAAACCGCCCATTTTGATATTGACCTTCTTTTTTTTCCGAAGACACGAGGTGTCCCTGCCCCTTTTGAGGCGAGACTATTCCTTGCGAATACACACAATCACCCACGACCACGTGTATCGGGTAATGCTGAGTAGGGGAGTCGAACCCACGCCTGTAGGGAGCAAACCCAGGGTGATGGCCGCTCGCCCAAACCCCGTTGGGTTAGATACTAACCTTTTAACTTTAGATATCACTCAATTCACCCCCACTTCCTCATTCCGGAAACAACAACCATTTTTGGTACCCCAAATGACCCACAATACGGCCATAATAAGCATCCACCATAAGATTGTTTGATCCTTTCCAACGCCTCCTCCATGCCACGCTCGTAACAAATCTTCCACCGATCTCGGCATGACCCAATCGAACTGAAAAGAAGAAAGGAAATAATGCCATACTGACTCGACAAAAGAGCAATGATAAAAAGATGGTCGATCAACTCTTCATTCCCCATGCACATCAGGCAAATATTAGGGAGAACCATTGCTCTTCTTTGAAGGTTATCATAAGTAAGAATTCTCTTCAGGCCCACCAAACAAACAAAAACCGCAACTCGAGAAAGGGCTCCATAAAACCAATGATGAAAAGGATGAGGTGGACCCGAGATCGGAGGCAAAGAGGAAATGAAGGAATAGAGCGATCAAACCAAGAACTTCCCAGATCTACTACTTGACCAAAAGACTTTATCCTCTTCCATTGAATCCCTCGCTCTCCGTTTTGTTTGGGAAAGTTGGCAAAGCCACCTTCTAAAATGGGATGAAGCGTGTAAGCATTGGGGATATGAATGCAATGAACCCGGCTCTTCTCGAGAAACAGTTGTAGAGGTTCAACTTAGAATAAAGAAGATTGTGGAGTGAGGTAATCGCTAATAAATATGGGGTCAGAGGGAGATATGGGATCAGAGTGGGGGAGATATGGGGTCAGGTGGAGGAGGAGGACAGGTAAGTATAATTTTTTGTTTTTCTTTTTTGTTTTTTTAAACTCTATATTTTTTTCAACTGGCTTTTTCTTTAAATGGCGCCGTTATGACCGTTACGGGTCTGTAGCAAACTATTGCAGTGTTTTTTTAAGGGATCACTAATTCAACCCCATATCGCTTAATGGGGTTAGCCGATACAGTTACAAAACCATTTCGTCACACCTTGGCTATAATCCCATTTTTCCAAATCTTTTAACCTAAATTTTCCAATTCCCCCAAATCCCCAACTCACCTTAAATCTCTTGTATGGCACCAACAAAAGCTCAAATTGCTTTCAGGAAGTCCAATAAGATTACCTTGTCACACTATTAGGATAAAGAAATCAAGAATAAAAATAAATTAGAAAACCTTGAAATTTAGGGGAAAATATCTTAAGCTTTAATATCAAAATAAATGATAAAAGTTGTTGAAATTGGGCTTAAACGACCTTTTGTGTCTATTTGCACCCATATTGGGTGGTAAAATAACCCCCAAAATACAACCCCAAAAAATAATAATAATAATAATAATAATAATACATTTGAGGTCCCCATAAGGGCACCTCATGTACAAGTCACGAGTGCTTCAGGCACACCCAGTGCTATGCACGCGCCCAAGGTAAGCACCCCACCCAAGGTCCAAGAGAGGTGCACATGCCCAAAACACCTGCGCACATGCCTGGAACGCATTTGACTACACTGGTATGTGCATAATAGCTTTGTAGACGACTTGACATGGTAATGTATGTGAATTGATTTAGTAATATATGTGCATGTGAATTGATTTAGTAATATATGTATATATGAATCAATGAATAATGAGCATTGTTGCTACGTATGATAGATACCGCATGTGTAATATCATGACGTATGAATACTGTTGGATAAAATGAAGTAAAGATTTCTACTTTCTAAACAAATTAACATTATAACTTAATCAATATTAAGAATATTGGAGCATAATTTCAGGTCAGTAAAAATATGATCAGGATCACAAATTACCCATGACCATGGTTTGGCGATTTCGGTAATTTTGATTCAGCCCATTACATTAAATCATTAATGTGTGGAGTAATTAGTGGGGAATTGCCTCAAAATTTTCATCTACAGCTCAGTTTCCTCCAGTTCGAGGCTTGAGTTACGCATGACATATTCCATTGTTGCAAACTAGATTTAAACACTAGAGTCACATCACTATTTTACAATGTTCACATGCCTGACTTTCATGCTAGATTCAAGGCTTAAGGTACTATTCAGCTTCTTTTCAACCGAGTTTTTATCTTAAGAAGATTTTTACCATGATGCACATGCATTATGGAGCTCCATGAATCTGGCACCAAAGAACCTATTCTGTAACAGTGATCCAAGCAATTGATTTGGTGGGGCTATCATGTGGATGATGGACCATGGCTGAAGAATCAAGGTAATCAAACCATGTTAAACATCCAATCAGTGGTCAATAAGCGGGCAGCTTAGACAACATTGAACCATACTGTTCGCATTCAATGGGCAAAACACAAAAATCACTGGATGCTCATGATGACCCAGTCTCTGACATTTTTGGATAATGGCTCATCGGCCTGGCCGCCTACCACACCAATGTTCCTGATTCAGGCCATACATTTGCTTTCCATGAAATGTAGCATTTCTCTATATCTTATTCATGGTATATCTGAGTCAGATCTGTCATTTCTACAAACATTCTTTCTAGGAAAAGAAAAAAATATATAGATAGGCTGACAGATCACCTGCTGCGACGCATTGCTGAGCTGCTGCTCCAGATCCTGCATCTTCTCCTTCCTATCCAAAAACTCCTTATCCTCTTCCACCACGGCGGGCCGCACACCCCCCCAGTCATTCGCCACTGACTGTTTCAGCTCCTTAAAGATCCTCAACAGATCCCTACCACCCTTCGCCGGCTGCACCACCTCATGCACTTGGACGGCCCCTGCGGCTGCCTCCCCAAACAGCTGTCGCGGCAGCTTCACGGCCCCATCAAGCATTCGTGACGCGACGTCCGTGGTCGGCGCCAGCGGCAGCCTTCCCTGCACCTGCAAGAACACCCTCAGCTCCTCACTCTTCCTGATAACCGGGTGGGCCGCCAGCCTGCACAGGTACTTCTCAAGCGCGGTCCGCCGCTGCTCCACAAACTCCTGCTTCTGCATGACCTGGCTCTCGACCACATTCTTGTCCGGCCGAGGCGGGATGAAGAACCCCCTGTAGGAATCCGCCAGCCGGTCAGCCAGCGTCACAACGTCTTTGAACCGGCGACGGACACTCGACTCCGACACGCCAAATTCCGGCATATTACTCCGCGTCGTGATCAGATAAGTGACATAGGTGTTCGACCCAGGGACGAGGGAGTTCGTCATTTCCTGCTCCTTCTGAGGGTCAGCCACCGTAATTTTGATGTATTCAGAGGTCGAAGAAGCAGACGGCGAGGGCGATCTTCCGTTGGAGGGGTTGAAGATGATGTCAGCATAGGAAGGAGGATCGAGGTAGGAAGTATCCGAAAAGGGAGGTGCCTTTGGGGAATTTATTGGGGAAGGCGGCGACAGTAAAGGATCGCTGTGGTTGTTTTCGTTATTGTTATCGTTATTGTTGCTGTTGCTGTTGTCGCTGCGGGTGACTACAACGGATGGGGCCAGTGATGGCGATGATGATAACGGGTGGTGGAGATCAGAGATCGATGACGTGGCGCTCCGGTAGTCTTCGGCGTAGGAGTTGATTTGGGAGCGGCCGCTGTGGTTGTTGTGGTCGTCGTGGTCGTCGAGGTTGAGATTTTCCATCTCTTCGCGCGATGCGAAGACATGAGAGTCTTCAAAGGGGTGATGATTTTCAGGGCCCATCATTCTGTTTGGATTTTTGGTGAAAGAATGAGAGATTAGAGGGGGTGGGTTTTTAATAAAAGTGGGGGTGCAAGATCCGGAATTGGGAAGCGAGTTGGGGATGGGAGTTCATGAGATTGCGCCGTGTTGGATATCTTGCGCCAGGGTGCCGATGTGGTGAACGAGGTAAGGCATGGGGAAAATGTGGAGTGCCAAATGTAGAAGAGGTTCAGATTACTCTCGATCGGATGAATTGCATGGTACGCGATCATGTCTCTTGCAGTGTACGTGAGTTTTCATTTCTGATACGTGGAGTCCATGATTTGATAATCAGGACCATTGATTTGTTAGGCCCCACAGATGGATAGATAGTTGCTGAATATCTCTTATACCGACTTTCCTATTTCAGTTGAGTTTGGACTGATAGTGTATTCCTCCTCTAATCCGTTTGTTTTTGTGGGGACCAAAATGAAAGGATGTGATCTTTTTCTTGAAGAACCTTTTTTGAGAAAAGTCCATTCATGATCCGAGGCATCAGATCAATGGTTTGGATTGCATAAGATAGTGTCCAGTTGTCAGAATGGAAAACGCGTGTATAATTCGATGAATCAGATTGCGTACTAAGTTACCCCGCACGCTTTTTCGTACTGACTAGACTCTGTTTGGCCAACCGTGACTCCACATGGTTTATCGACGCTTTCCATCCGTTTTTTCAGATCATTTTATTTGTTTAAAATTGAATTATACCAACCTGTTTAAAACTTTCTAATGATTTCCACCGTTTAAACTTTTCTAAGCTTCATGTTGATATTCATGTGTCATCCAATTTATCCATAAGATCATAAAAACAGGGATGAATAGGAAAAACAAATATAAGCTTGATCCAAAACTTCTGTAGCCACATGAATTTTTCAACATTAGAGTTTAATTAACACTATTTTCTGTGGTGTGGTCCACTTAAACTTTGGATATGCTTCATTTTTTTATCCAAGATCTAAAATTATCTAGTAAGATGAATCGACAAAGTGGATAAAATACATAAATCACAGCGGACCCCATAGAGTTTACTCAGTACGCTATCCAATCCGCTTGCTACTTTGATAGGGTCGTGCCTTTGATGGGAGAGGATTTGTGAAGGAGTGGACCCATTTGATATGATAGAGTCTAGTCAGTTGAAGGCCAGACAGTCCCCCCAAGGAGTCCTTTCCGGATGGGAGGTATTTCATAAATCACAAGGATTGAAGGGTCCCAGACGCTCCACTGGTGGTCAATGTCATTGATTAAAAGGTCCAATGGCTTATAAAGTGCTGCGTGAGAAGAAAACTCCAGACTCCGGCAGATCATGTAGATGATACGCATGCAGTTACAAATTATAATTTCTGCATTTGCTGTATAATTCAAATTAATCTGTCCTTTGCATGTATCATGGACTAAAATTATGACTTTACATAGCAACACTTGCATTTGCCGGTCTCTGTTTCGGCCATTTTCAAATTCCCTAGTTAGTAATAAATACCACTGCCATGACGTTTCATTACCTTTGGACAATGAAATGACCGTGACACCCACTAAGGGTTGAAATTATGTTAAGACTTTTCAAATGAAATCAATTGCAAGGGGATATTATTGGTGACATTGCTAGATCAAGGAGATTAAGGGGTAATTGAAATTGTGTATAACTGTTATAGTAGAAGTATGTAATTGGTCAAAGTGTCCTAGAGGGGGGTGAATAGGACTTTTTTTAAATTCTAATCTTTAATGTTTACCAATTTAAACTTAGTTCAATAAGATCACCAGAGAATCATTCACATTCATGTTTTAAGGCATTGAAGAGATCTAAGTTCAACAAAACATAAATATATCACATTTACACATATTAATCAATTAAATCAAGAATGCAAGAAACATTACAAATACAGCGATATATAGTGGTTCAACTATGTGCCTACTCCACTCCCGACTGACTCACTCTACCCTAGAGTGTGTCGAATTAACTAAGTGATGGTTTTAAATCATATTAACCATAAACATTCACAACCTACACAAGGTATTGTCTACACAAGACACATATATCCTACACAAGGTATTGTCTACACAAGACACATATATCCTACACAAGGAATTGTCTACCCAAGGCAACCATACATGTCCACACAAGACAATCAATCATACCTACACAAGGCACTATAAATCCTACACAAGGACTCTATACATATTCTCCCGTCGAAGGCCTGCAAAGGTCTTAGTGTGTTTGTGAAATACAACCTAAAAACCAATCATACACAATGAAGTATCTTTAGATTTTATGGACTCTAAATACCTACTTGAAAGTAGGTGAGCCTCATTTCTAGCACATTATGAAGATGGTCTCCCGTGATGACGAAGAATCTTCAGCTCCCTTTAACCGCAACACTGTAGACGCTCCCAATGCAAGTCGTCGGAGTTAGGTCAAGGTTTTAGGAGAATCTACTCTTTAAAGATTATGATCCTTAAGAGACAGAGAATGATTCTAGGGTATTAGGCATTCAAGAGATTCCATTACAATGATTTGTCATTAAGTTGTTGGAGGATCGAATGGTAAAGTTCATTCTCCAATCCAATCTATTAAATATTCAATTATTGCATTTAAGAAATGGTTGAACGATGAACTCCCATAAGAAAAGGGTTTATGATGGTAGGTAAGCAGTTACTCTCTCAGAGCTCACTCTTTTTCTCAATACAAACTAAGAAAGTAACCTTCTAGATATATAGGCAAAAGTCCAAACGGTAATAAAACAAACAGATTCTTTCTGCATTCGATGTCATCAAATTAGGTTTGATGACATCGAAGGCCACCTTCGATGTCATCGAGTGGTAGTTTGATGACACGAGATTTTTGTTTGAAAAATGTTTAAAACTTCTTAGACTTTTTCTATCTTTATTCGATGTCGCGAACATGATTCGACGTCATCAAAATTTGAATTTCGATGTCATCAAATCCAGTTCGATTCCTCGAATATTTTAAGTGTCTTTTCCTCTAGAGTTTGCTGGACATAATTTGCTCAATTATTGATGTCATCGATACACCTTCGTTGTCATCAAAGGTTGATGTTCGAGTCATTGAACTTTTCAAGTGAATTTTTGCTTGAGCTTGTTGGACTTTTGAGTGTCATTTTTTGATGTCATTAAGTCACTTTTAATGTCATCAAAGGTTGGTCTTCGATGTCATCGAGACGAGTTCAATGTCATCAAATTTTTAGTCCAAAATGTTATGTGGTTGTTGGACAGTTCGAGACACTTGTTCGATGTCATCGAACATGTATGCTCGATGTTGTCGAATATGTATGTTTAATGTCATCGAGTAGTGTTCAATGACACGAATGAAGTAGAAAACTTGACAGAATTTCATATGATTTTTCAACTTAGTTTTCTATTACCTAATCTATAAAACATATTTTCCTTGTTGGTTTTTTAATAGATTATAGTATTTTTTTAATGGGTATTATATACCTGAGGTGTTTTAGTCATGAGATGTGAGGTTTAATTTCTTAAGATCTTGATTCATCCACTGTGTTGAGACTACATCTTGTGGTCATTTCATTATGGGGCTCACTGAACTGACTGACTCAACCTTCACATTAATCGACAAACAAGGGCATTTTCAATCTCTTCTTTTGTCAATTACGTGACAAAACACATAGAATACTTGGAACAGTAAACTAAATTGTGTGTACACATCATTACACAATTTTACAGAATTATATTCTAAAACTAAACAATTACACAATTGTATTGCTTGAGCTGCTACTCCCTTTATCATCCCACATCACATTCATTTTAACCATACACTCATAGGAACATAATGGTGGGATTGTTTTCTCCATTTTTGTCAATCATTGGCAAAGGGTTAGTAGATATGAATACATCATTATATGACTGAAGTTGAAGCATTTAAAGTGCTTAGTAGAATCAATATGGAGGAAGCTGAGATATAAAGCCAGACACATATATAGATATCATTAAAAAAAAAAAAATTTAAAAAAATTGCCCAAGCTTGGCAAAGACAAAATAATCTAAAAAAATTATCCAAAAGCATGTAGCCCATCTATGGGCAAGATCAGAAGTAAGTCACCTAAAAAGAAGTTTAGTAATCATCATATACACACATAAACTTAAGGCAACCAAAAAGATATATATGCCCTAAGTTCAACCAATCAACACAGATATGTGATGAAAAACAAAAATATGCTACAGATCATGGCCTGCATCATGAGGAATTGTATCGTCATAGCGGCAAGTCAGCAACTCTACAATATGTTAAGCCGTGCGTTGCAGGGCCGCCATCATCTGCTCTAGTCCTGAGAGTCTCTCCTCTGTGCACATCATACGTTTCTCTCGACAATCAAATCGGTCTTCAAGACACGCCTGCCCACAAAGAGTTGCACCGACACGATCTTGATGTCGCTTAGAGCGTTGTGCATGCATTGAGTCAGGAGTCAATGGAATGACTGGTGGCGGTCATTCCTCATCCTCAGTAGGAGCTGTTGTCTCTCCTATTTCCGTCTCAACTTGCAGCTCATCCCCTTCTTGTTCACCTAGAATCGAGTGATATTTCAGATCCATCCACTTGATGTTCAATTTGGTAAAATGTTGTAAAGGGCGCTCGGGATCATTGGTGACAGGCAAGCCCAACTCTTAGCTCATGATGCAGACGGGATGTGGAAATGGAAGATGAGTTGGTCTTGTACTATGGACAACTACGGCGAGTTGGTGGACAATTAGGGACGGAAGACACAACTTAACCCCTGATGCAACACTGTATAGAACTAGAAGCATAAAAGGATTAAGATCGACGCGATTTGTTCCACGCGGGTAAACATTCGTGGAGAAGATGTCATGGAGGACCCGATATTTAGGAAGCATGTACATGGTTTTGAGAGCATTGCCTTGGTGCCAGGGAACATATCTACCGTAGCACATGAATTTAGTCATTAAAGAACGAATAGCAGGGTCATCAATGTCCATTTCTGACAGACCTATTGGAGACAATGTAAAACCAAACCGACTGGCAACTATGTCAGGTGTGATGACAAAGGTCGAGTGTCCAACAGTAATGGACACAGATGGTGGGTCCATAACAGGGGTATGATAGTGTGCAAGAAACTTATAGACCTGTTCATCCCGACTAACACCCCCAAAACTCAACAGAGGGGTCCAATCTACTGCAGCAAGAAGAGGTTCAAACCCAAACAGTTGGATGCACTCAGCATTAACCCGTTGCTCATGTACAAGTTGCCTCCCTGAATATCTGGCAAGCAAAGCAGCACTTGGAGGAGCAATGGGAGAATCATCAGGATGAGCAACGGGAGTTTGTCGGGTAGGGTTACCATGCCCTGAGGAAGGGTAACCCTGATCCGATTTTGCCACAGGGGCTTTGTCCCTTTCTTTAGGCGTCAAGGTCTTTTTTCTAGTTGGCCATGAGGTTTCCCCAACGACAGGAACCTTCCCTTTGTCCTTTGTCATAGTTTAAAACAAAAATTCCTAGAGAAATGGCAGAAACCCTAGGAAGAAGGACACACCAAAATCCTATCTATTTATGAAAGGGGAGTGCAAAGAGGGAAGATTTACTAAGATAGGAGTTTATTTGAACCCAGGATGAGCACCACGACACCACCAATCCGGAAGGGAAAAAAAATTTACAGCCTAAAATGAAATCCAAAATGGGGACTTTCACGCTCGCCCGCTATCACTCCCAAATCCAGAAATCGGATTCACAGGAATCCCGATTGCCGAATCCAGTGCCGACAGCCTCCGTAGTGTCCTAGTCTCGGCTCCCAATGCCCATATGCCAAGTTTTGATCCTGGGATCCTACAAGGAGGATTTTTCAACATGCATTTATCTCGTAAGAGGCATAACCACAAGTTTACCCAAATCACAAAGGCAACATCATCATCAAGGTGGGCTCGGAGGATGAACGGCGTGGAGTATACATCATGCGGGACCCACAAATGGACGACATGGATATACAATGCATGCGACACAGCGGGCCACATACACAAGCCGAATATACATCACTAAGGGCCATGACCCATGGACCTAATACATCAAATGGGCCTTAACGGATGGGCCACAACGTCAAGGTGTGGCCTATGCCAAAATGGATGGACGATGTGGATACAACACATCTTCAAGGTAGGGCCCACCATAACGTTATTTTCTATCCAACGTGTTCGTACGGTCACAGAGACCTGAATCCAGAGGAAAACAAATAGCATATTGATCCAAAACTTCTGCACTCTCAAAAGAATTTCAACGGTGAACATTCAATCTCTACTGTTCTTAGCAGTGTGGTCCACTTGATAACTAAATTTGTCTTATTTTTAGTCTCAAACCTCAAGGCGATCTCACCAGATGGTTGGACGATTTGGATGTATCACATACATCATGTGGGACCCACAGAACCTATTGACGTCATCACTGCGGTGGGTCCCAACGTTTGGACAAACGGCGTGGATCAAAGGGACCCACAACACTTGCTGACGTCCTTAGCAACTAAAAGGAGGTGGGGTCTACATAGATGAACAGTCTGGATCACCAGACCCCACCTGCTGACATCAATACATCAGTCTACTGGTGAGAGGGTTGTTGGTCAATACTGTCCAGATGACGGACGTTTTGATCATCTGCCACGGACGGTTTAAATATAGAACATGTACAGTAAGGCAGGCCCCACCCCCACACATGCAGCACGTGTGGGGTGGGCCCCACAGCCAAACAGATGGGCGTCGTGAAAGGAACACATACGTCATGGTGGGGATCCACCGTCCCAACCAGGGACGGTGTGGATTTTAATTCATACATCATGGTGGGTCCTACACACGTGACCCACCAGAATTGGATCTGCCTCACATCCAGATGGACGGTGAGGTGCCACCGATGGACAGCGTGGAATATACATCACGGCAAGGCCTGCATAACACCGTCCAACAATGGACGGTGTGGCGTACAGATACATTACGGTGGTCCACACAGGTGGACGGTGTGGATCATCATCAAGGTGGGTCCCACCGTCAATGGACGGTGAGGATACACACATGTACATCAGGTCAGGCCCACAGAACCTTGGTGACGTGATATAGCGGCAGCAGTTGTAGCTAAGTGTGGTTTCCAGCCAATCCGATTCCAAGTTGGTGGGTCCCACGAATTAACGCAGCACGTCAAGATGGCGGGCCCTACGCTGGATCAAGTTGCTATTTGTATTTTCTCTTTACCTGGGCCTGTTCAGACGGGCAGCCAAGTGGACCCACTTGGCAGACGGCATGGATAAAATACATACATCACAGTGGGTCCACGATTGGTGTGGATCTAGTGGGCCACACCCATCACAAGAGAGAGCGAGAGAGAGAGAGAGAGAGAGAGAGAGATGGAGAGATTAGTGAGATAGAGGGAGGGACCCCGCCACTATGGATTCGATCGGAAGGACTGCGAAAGCCTACAGAACAGTACGGGATAGGATACGAGTCTTACACCCTCTCTTTTATAAGCTGGGATGCTTCGATGTCATCGAAGCTGGTTCAATGACATAGAACATCCAGAATTTGATGTCATCGAGGAGGTGTTCAATGACAACAAGCAATATCCGACGCTTCAATTCTTGGTATATCTTCGATGTCATCGAATCTAATTGGATGTCATCGAAGGGTCATTCGAGTAATCGAATGAGACATCGAAGCAAGAGTTTTAGAGTTTTTTAAATGCTTCGAATAGATCAAGGAGATGTACAAAATAATATACCTACTTATCAACTTGTACACTCAACAAAATTTATACAAAAGGATAATAACCAAAATTATAAACATATCCTATGTTTATGTTCAAAAAGAATTTGGAGGCCCAAGTTCCTTAGATATATCATTAAACGTACATGAACTATAAAATATATCAGATCACACATATTCCAATAGATTTTTGGAGATCTCCAAATCTATTGGCACCAGGGGATTTGTTAGGATATCGGCAAGTTGACGCTCGGTAGGCACATGATCCAACATAATAATCTTGTCTTCGACCAGTTCTCGTATAAAATGGTGTCGGATGTCAATGTTCTTTGTTCTTGAATGTTGGACTGAATTTTTAGAGATATTGATGACACTTGTGTTATTACAAAAAAAGTGTCATTGTGGATTGTTCAATCCCATAGTCCAGCAACATTTGCTTCATCCAAAGAAGTTGTGCACAACAACTATCGGCTGCTATGTATTCGGCCTCAATAGCAAATAAAGATATTGAGTTCTATTTTTTACTTTGTCATGATACAAGACAGTTGCTGATATAAAAACAAGCACCACTTGTTGATTTGCGATCGTCTATATTTCCAGGCCAATCGACATCGGAATACCCGACAATGATAGTAGATGTGTTAAACGGGTACCATAAGCCGAAATTGGTAGTTCCAGCCACATACTTGATAATTCTTTTAACCGCTGATAGGTGTGATTCTTTTGGATCGACCTGAAATAACGCTCATGCACCAACGCTAAAAGCTATATTTGGCCGATTAGCTGTAAGGTATAGTAAACTACCTATCATGCTGCGGTACAAGTGTTGATCCACACTTTTGCCATTGGCATCTTTGGAAAGTTCGGGTGTGGTGCTCATGGGAGTATGGTGAGTACATCTAGATACAAGTTCAAATCTTTTTACTAGATTTTTTGCATATTTGGACTGACATACAAATATCTCATTGTGTATTTGCTTTACTTGTAGCCTCAGAAAGAAACTCATCAACCATGCTCATTTCGAATTCAGATTTCATTAATTTGGCAAAATTATGAGTAATATCTTCAAAAGTGGATCCAAAGACTATATCATCCACATAAATCTGGGCAATGAGTAAAGAATTCTTTGTCTTTTGCATAAATAGTGTTTTATCAACACTTCCCCTACAAAATTAGTGGTCTAGAAGAAATTGCGTCAAGTGCTCATACCATGCACCGGGTGCTTGTTTAAGACCATAAAGCTCTTTGCTCAATTGATATAGATGTTGAGGATACTTAAGATCTAAAAATCCCTTTGGTTGTTCAACATATACTTCTTCCTCAAGTACACCATTGAGAAAGGCGCTTTTGACGTCCATTTTAAACAATTTGAATTGTAAAGCGCACGCAATAGACATGAGAATCCCTATAAACTCAAGATGCGCCACTGGGACAAATGTTTCATCAAAATCGATGCCATCTATCTGTGAGTATCCTTACACCACAGGTCTTGCCTTATTTCTTACCACATTTCTAGATTCATTGGATTTATTTTTTAAGATCCATTTAGTTTCGATGATATTTGTATCAAGTGGTCTGGGAACTAGTTGTCACACCTCATTTCTCTTAAATTGTTATAGCTCATCTTGCATAGCAGCAATCCAATATTCATCTTAAAGTGCTTCTATAATATTTTTGGGTTCAATTTCTTCGGTGAAGCAGAAATGACTATAAATACCCTCAAGTTGACGTTGAGTTTTCACACCGTCATTAGGATCTCCAATGATTTAATTAAGAGGATGATCCTTAATGAATGATATATTATTCAATGGCTAAGGTTCATTAGAAGATGTGGATTTGTTATTTGATTTACCTAGAATGCATGAATCCACATCATCCTCTATATCAATTAAAGGACTATTTTTGTTATAAGGTTGGTCATCAACAACCACACTGACAGATTCTTGAATGGTAAGTATCCTTAAATTGTACACTCTATAAGCATGACTATTTGGGGAATATTCCAGAAAAATACCATCGTCACTTTTAGATTCAAATTTGCCTAGCTGTTCTCTGTCTTTAAGAATATAACATTTGCTACCAAAGACACGAAAATATTTCACACTAGGCTATTTTTCATACCACAACTCACACGGAGTTTTATTTAAACCTGCTCTAAAATATACCCTATTGATTATGTAGCAGGCGGTATTGACTGCTTTAGCCGGGAAGCTTTTGGCCATGTTTTTTCTATTCAGCATAACCGAGCCCATTTCTTGCAACACCCGGTTCTTTTTTTAGTGTTTTTAGGGCTGAGAATTCATGTTGAATTCCACACTCATCATAATACCTTTGGAATCGATCATTCTCAAACTCCCCACCGTGATCACTCCTAATACGGTTTATGCAATATCCTTTCTCATTTTGGAGTCGTTTTGTCATAATCATGAACTCATCAAATGCATCGTATTTTTTCCGAAGAAAAGCGACCCAAGTGAATCTGGAGTAATCATCTACCACTACCAGGAAATATCTTTTTCTACTATGACTCTCAACTTTGGTGGGGCCCACTAGATCCATATGCAACAAGTCAAGTGGTTTAGAAGTTGCTACGGTGGTTGGCCTTTTATGTCTAACCTTTATTTGTTTGCCCTTGAGACAATCATCGCATACAATCTTCTCTTCCGTTCATATCTTAGGAAGGCCTCTCACCAAATTTTTTAAGCTTAGCTTAGCCAAGTTTCGGTAGTAGACATGTCCAAGCCTTTGGTGTCATAGCTTGGACTCATCATTCACAACCATGTTGCATCTTGTAGATAATACATTCTCCCCACTACTTTCAATTACGCAGAAGTTATCACTTGTGCAAAGATGTAACAACCCCAGTCCTAGTAAACAGTCCTGAACACTTGCACATACAAACATACTTCACGGGGAAAATGGTGAATGCTTAGAGACATGGAAAATGGATCATACTCATTCCCATTTAAGATAGAAGTAATGAATTTTGGGGATGAAATTCTTTTAAGGGGGGTAGATTGTAACACCCTGTACTTTTCAGTACTCGGGTGTTACCATGTGAACGAAGTCTCGCAGATTAATGGATAGGATTATCAAAATCATCTTAACTCTACTGTCGAAGCTATGTTTTAAAACTATATCAAGTCAGTGGGAAAAAGGCATCAGCCTTAGAACAATTCATCGATTGATTTTCAAAATAGTGTCACGTTACCTGGAGGACCTATTTCTTAACTCTACTGTCGAAGCTATGTTTTAAAACTATATCTAGTCAGTGGGAAAAAGGCATCGACCTTAGAACAATCCATCCATTGATTATCAAAATAGTGTCACGTTACCTGGAGGACCTATTTCTTAACTCTACCGTCGAAGCTATGTTTTAAAACTATATCTAGTCAATGGGAAAAAGGCATCGACCTTAAAACAATCCATCTATTGATTTTCAAAATAGTGTCACGTTACCTGGAGGACCTATTTCTTCAGTAAGCCTAACCATCCACTAGTAACCTATAGTATTGGATCGTCGAATCCATTAATCCTTACCCTTAGAAATGGGTCATGAACGATACACGATTAAACTAAAGGAATTGGGCTTCAAATCCAATCATAAATCACTAGGCGGATGGTCCTTGGGCCTCTAAAGCCCTCAGATCAGTGATTATCAAGTCTAAGAGAAAATACGACCATCTAATTTGCAAAAATCGATAGTAATCATGAAATCACATAGTGTGGCCCACCCAGGCCCTGTATTTACCTCATCCTTTGGGTTGGTCCAAATGATAGTTGAAAAAAAACAGATGGAAGGAGTAGATCAGTTAAAATCATCAATATCGAACCATGGATTTATAGATCCACCATCCATCTAATCTACAATTGATATCAAGTGATCTAACACTCGAATACTACACTTAAATCACCTAATCAATAGAAGTGCCATTGAGGATAATCTAAACTGGGTTGGGAACCCCTCAGAATCAAATTTGGGGTCAATCCGACCGTTGAATCAACTCAAATCAATAAAATAACTTGAATTGATCAAGTATGGCCCACCTAAGCTTTGGTTCAGTCCTATAATTGGACTCAAGGCCCTATACGTATCAAGGAATCAGATGGATGGAGTAGATCCATCAAAAAACATCTTTGTGGGCCCCATCCTTAATGCGTGTGTATGACCCGTGCGTGCACTGGACTAGGGAATCCAGTCAATCGGGTTTGACCTGATAAAAGTGGTAAAAAAGTAGGGGGCTTTCCCGCCTTCAGCACCTTTAAACGATCAACGTCCGTTTGGATGCGATATGGCCCACTATCATGGGTCGGCCCCTTGATCCAAACCGTCCATCACGTTGAGCTGATCGGACCGAGCAAAACCATGGTTGGTTTGCCTGATGAAATGCACGTAGGTGAGCATGGTTCCTGGCACAAGAGAGCTGCGTGCGGCTTTTTTCGAAAATGGAAAGATTCATTTTCTTTCTTCTTTCCATGCTGGCGATCCGCGTGAGGTTGAATCCACACATCTCAGCCCTCCATTTGGAAGCATCCAAGCCCTACGTTCTCTCCTCTTTAGGGTTTCCTTACAAGAAAATTAACGCGGATCCTTCCCATGATTTTGAGAAAACCAAACAGTAGGATTTGATCCGAGCCATCCAATTTTTATCCAACGACTCTGGAGGAGTCAGGGCAATGTTATGAGGAGGAAATCAAGCAGTGACACCCTTCCTCCCTGTCATTGTGTCCGCCTGAAAAAATTGTCATTTTCTACTTCCTTTAAAACCACCAACCAAACCTCCATAAAGCTTCAAAAACCCACGTCCCCAAGCTCTCTGGAGCTAAGCCAGACCATCCACAAGTGGTGGAATGGAGAAAAACTTGTCCGACCTCATTTTGCCATTAATGGTCGTCTTCTCCTTCTCCGTTTGAGTCACACCAAGTCGCACTGATTCGGGGCGAGTTTTGGTCAGATTTGGAGTTCCTGCTGACCAATTTTGGAAGAAGAAAGAGAAGAAGAAAGAAAAATGAGAGAGAGAAAGAGGGATGTTGCTGCTGTTGCTACTGTCGCACTAGCTCGACTCGGGCTAAGTCTTGTGTCAGGTCCAGTTGCTGCTGGAAGCAGCAAAGAAAGAGAAGAAAAATAGGGAAGGAAGGAAGCAGGGAGAGAAATGTGAGAGAGGAGTGGTGTCGCACTCTTGTTCGTGAGCTGAGGGGTGTCGCATCCAACAGCTGGAGCGAGTCCAACTCGTCGCTGATTCCAGCACAACTCAGGCGCTGGTCTACTCTAGTTATGGCTGGAGATTCTAGCTAGGAAAAAGGAGAGGTGAGAAGAGAGAAGCAGAAGAAAAGGAAGGAAAGAGAGGAAGAGAAAATGAGAGGGAGAGGGACTATTGCTGTCAAGCTGAGTGGGCTCGACTCGGTTGGGTTCGGGCTACGTTTTGAGCACATCTGGTCCCATCCAGACACCATCTGGACTAGTCTCCTTGCTGGACATTCCAGCAGTGGGAGCAAGAAGGAAGATGGAGGTCGACTCCCAGGTTGTTGCCGAGTCAACTCGGTTGAAACCGAGTCTGACTGGGTCGAGTCAAGCTTGGGCATGGTCCAGGCCTAGCTGGATATTGCAACATAGAAATAGAAGAAGGGAGAAAGATAAGGAGGAGAAGAATGAAAGAGAGGGAGATCGAATCATTGGTTGCTACCAAGTCAACTCGATTGAATCACTGAGTCTGACTCGGTTGGCTTGGGCTTAGATCTAGCCTACTCTAGCCTTATAGCTGCTAAGTGATATAAATCCAAGGTAAATCGAAACCCATTTCATCTATTCACTAATAAGTCGACTCAGTGAGCTTTCGCTAAGTCTATTAACTGTAAGAAGCTAATTATTAACATTCTTCCTTAACATTTTGATCAAGTTATGGCCGCATGTGTATTGACCAGATTTGACCGTATCAGGTTGCAATCATGTGTCATCTAGCAGGCCACATATCTAAGTTGTTCAATCTAAGTGAGAACTCACCCTTTGAGCTTCTCACTCAAATTCATCAATCTAGACATAGATGATGATATGATTTCTCTCATTAAGTTATTTACCTCATTATACGAATATGCTAATTCGTTGCGCACCTGATTCCTGTGTTAGATAATGAACATATCTCTTTAATTATAGCAAACATAAATGATTGATGATAACATGTTATCTTTAGTTGTATATTGTTAATTAACTATATGCTTATCATTTATGATTAAGTGATGCAATGAATGAAACTTGTTATGAACTCACCATCTTGCGGTCCATATTTAACTTACGCTGCTCGGATAACACATTTGCCTTACACGGCTTGGATCACACTTTGCCTTACATGGCTTAGACTGCATATTTACCCTACTTGGCTTGGATAATTTATTTGCCCTTCGTGGCTTTGATGGAACATTGACGTCATTTTGTGGCTTGTTGGTTATATTCGCACATCTTGTTGATTCTCGGGTCATTATGCGGAGTTCGTTATGATTTTCGGGTGGAGCTGAAATTCGCTTATCGATTTTCTATCTATCTTGTAGAGTTCATACGATTTCTGGATGACGTCGAAGTTCCTATATTGATTCTCTCTTCATCTTACGGTGTTCAGTCATATGGTAATTTTCGGGTGGAGCTGAAGTTTGCTTATTGATTTTCTAGCCATCTTGTGGTGTTCACGTATGATATGATTTCTAGGTGTTCTATAGTTTGTATATTGTTATCTTTTCATCTTGCGGTGTTCAGTCGTACTATGATTTCTAGGTAGAGCGGGAGTTCACTTATCGATTTTCTAACCATCTTGCAGTGTTCACGTACGATATAATTTTCAGGTGAAATAGATGTTTGTATGTTAGTTTTTTAGCCATCTTGCCATCTTGCGGTGTTCATTCGTACCATGATTTCCAGGTGGAGCTGAAGTTTGCTTATCAATTTTCTAGTCATCTTGCGGTGTTCACGTACAATATGATTTCCAGGTGGTCTAGAGTTCGTATATTACTTATTTCTTTATTTTGAGGTGTTCAGTTGTACTGTGATTTCTAGGTGGAGCGAGAGTTCGCTTATCGATTTTTAGTCATCTTACAATGTTCGCGTATGATATGACTTCCGGGTGAAGTAGATATTTGTATGTTGTTCTCTCTTCATCTTGCGATGTTTAGTCGTACTATGATTTCCGGGTAGAGCGGGAATTCGCTTATCAATTTTTTAGCCATCTTACGGTGTTCACGTACAATATAATTTCCAGGTGAAGTAGAGGTTTAAAACTTGATTTTTTAGCCATTTTGTGGAGTTTGAATGATTGATTATTTGACTATCTGGACACGTCTACTTACATTGCGATTTCTATTACATTTTCTTAATATCGAGATTATGTCGACTAGCTTATTTCTGAATATATGATCACTATTTTAAATTGCAATGTTTAATATTTCTCTCCTCATATATTGTGATTTATGCTGGATTATGAATGATGAGTGTGCAATCTTAGAGGGTACTCCTCACTGCGATAGTCATTGATGCTATCAAACTATAACAGTTGATGCAGGTGTAGAGCGAGCCAATGTCATTCACTAGGTCGTTAGAGCATATCGGGTGGTTGAGGGGTTAGACAGGGTCCCTACGACCCATGTTGAGCTCCATCATTAGACGATAGATTTCTATCTTTATTTAACAAATTTTGTTATTTGAGATTGTATAAGTCATGTATGGGCGCTACATTTGGATATTTATGGCAATTGAAATGTTTTTATACAATGTATGGTTTATTCTGCCAACATTTGCTGCTAACTCTGATTAATGAAAAATGGTTCAAATTTACATTGAATTTTAAAGGCTAACACTCGGGTTTTTGGAGAATAAGTCATATGCTCGGGTTCCAAAAACTGGGGCGTTACAGAAGACCTTTCATAATGAATTTTCTTGTATGGTTTGAGATCTTACACACATCTTTGGAGTATGTGATCAAGTGTCCTTTGTCACGTATTTGATAAATACTATGGAGATTGTGTTTTAATCCTTCTATACAAAGAACATCTTCAATCTTGGGCAATCCATGGCCAGCTATTGTTTCATGCCCAATTATCTTGGTGGATCTCCCATCTCCAAATGTGATCGACCCACCATCAAATTCTGAATATGTATAAAAATGTTTTTGGTCACATGTCATGTGTCTGGAGCAACCACTATCAAGATACTACTTAGAACTACTGCCTGCTTTAAGAGCGATGTGAATTACTAGGCAATTGTTCTTATTCTTTATCACCCATTTGGAGACAATTTTCTTTGGAGTTAATTCTTTGTCTTCTCCTTGGGGATGTTTGATTTTTTGGGTAACTGAACTAGATTCCCATGTCTCATCAATTCTTCGATTTTCTGATTCAGTTAAGCTACTTGATTTAGTAGCTCTTTATCCTTTTGGTCATCTTGGGTGGAGTCAGATATTTCCTTCCTTCATTTGATGTGGTTTTAGAAGGGATCTTTGGCTTTGAATTGTTCTTCCGGTTGGTTTAAATTCACCAGAAAGATTCAGACCAGAAGTAGAGTGAGACTTACCAAATGAAAGACACTCAAACTTGTCATGTCTCAAGTCTCCACATGAATGACAAATAGGAGTGTTTTGTGTATTGCTTCCAGATGCAACAATTTTCTTAGTCACGGGTGGTGTTTGGTTTGCAAATTTTATAGCCTAAGCCTCTCCTATCCTTTTGATCTCTTCCCATTCCTAGAAGTATCTCTAGTTTTTCATTACTTTGGGAGAACTTATGGCTAAGTTCAACAGATTGCTTTGATTTTTATGCATCATGAATAAGTTCATGATTTTCATTCTTTATATACATATTCTCTTATTCTAGATATTCAATTTGTTTGTTTAATTTCAGCATTTCAGTTGTGAGGGAAGTTGTTGTCCTTTCTAGTTTTTTATTTTCCATATGATACTGTTGATGATCATTTATCAAGTGGGTATTGATTTCTAAAGTTTTATCTAGATCTTTTTGTAACTGTTTTTTGTTTTCAGCAATACCTAGTTTCTTAAGGACACTAATGCTATGGATATAAAGTTGATCATAAGCATCATGTTATCATTTTCTTCTTCTTCATCATCTAAGGAGAGTGTCTCTTTGGCTTGTGGTTCTTTCATTTCCTCATTGTCCTTTAGATTGCGAATGATAGTGGAGGTGAAGGCCATAAGTATTTTTAAAGACTTTTGGTCTCCATCACTTTCAGAATTGTTGGATTCCGAATTTGGTCAGATCTAGTATGGATCGTACATGGACGATAGTTGGAGTCGGCAACTCTCCTAGGGTTCCCTCATCTAGCTACCATAGCCTTTCCTTTTGTCTTCTTAGCAGGACATTTAGTGGATAAATACCCATATCTCCGACAATTGTAACATTGAAGTTCTTTGGACTTTCTAAAAGATTTGCTTGTTTGATGTTTGTTGTCCAAGTGTTTCCCCTTATTGTTGAATGGTTTTCCACGGTTCTTGTTGAAAAAAATTTTAAACTGTTGATCTAATAGAGCCACTTCCTCATCAACATCCTCATTATCACTTTCCTCTTCCTCAATCATGGTTATGTTTTTTAGAGGCCTTGAGGGCATTACTTTTGGATTTTGTAGGTGGTTTGAAGTGTAGTTCAAAAGTTGGTAGTGAACCTACTAGTTCTTCTACTTTCATTTCATCTATGTTTCAACATTCTTCAATGGTTGTAACTTTGGAGTTGAAACGTTCCAATAAGGATCTCAGACTTTTCCTACAGATTTTAGATATCGGAAATTTCTCTCCCAATCCACCCATGGATTTACATATGATGTTTAGCTTTATGAAGAACTCCACAAAGGTCTCATGTTCTTCCATCCTGATATGTTCAAATTATGATGTCAAAAGTTGCAGCTTTGATCTTTTTACTATGCTAGTTCCTTCATGGGTTGTTTTCAATAGATCTCAGGCTTCTTTTGATGTACCACACATGCTAATTTAATTGAATACTTTCTGAGAGACGGCACATAAATAACATTCATAGCTTTGGCTTCATAAGTTTCTTTATATTTTTTTTTTGTCAAAAGTAGTCCACATCTCTTTAGATTTGGGTTTGGTGATAGTTGTGCCATTATCGAGTACCACTTGATCAATTGGTGGCACATATCCATTTTCAACTATTTTCAAAACATCATGATCTAAAAATTGCAGAAAATAATTCATCCTAGCTTTCCAGTATGCATAATTTGAACCATCAAAGATAGGAGGTCTAGAAACCGATGATCCCTCTCCTTTGGCCATAATTTCCAACTTCAGTCAAGATCTCTCTCTACGTTGTTAAACCCTTAAGAGGAACCCTCTCTAATACCAATTGAAATTGCGGTATAACCACTATAGTAGAAGTATGAAATTCGTCAAAGTGTCCTAGAGGGGGGTGAATAGGACTTTTCTTAAATTTTGATCTTACTATTATGTAATGTTTACCAATTTAAACTTAGTTTAGTAAGATCATCAGAGAATCAGTCACATTCATATTTTAAGGCATTGAAGATATCTAAGTTCAGCAGAACATGAATACATCACATTTACACATTCATCAATCAAATTGAGAATGCAAGAAATATCATAAACACAGCGATATATGGTGGTTCGGCTATGTGCCTACTCCACTTCCGATTTACTCACTCCACCCTAGAGTGTGTCAGATTAACTATGTGAATCAGGTTAACCATAAACCTTCACAACCTACACAAGGTATTATCTACGCAAGACACATATATCCTACACAAGGAATTGCCTACCCAAGGCAACCATACATGTCTATATAAGACAATCAATCATACCTACATAAGGCACTTTAAATCCTACACAAGGTCTCTACACATGATGAAGATGGTCTCCCTTGAAGACGAAAAACCTTCAGTTTCCTTAAACCGCAACACTGTAGACGCTCCCAATGCAAGTCGTCGGAGTTGGGTCAAGGTTTTAGGGGAATCTATTCTTTAAAGAATATAGATCCTTAAGAGACGGAGAGTGATTATATGGTATTAGGCATTCAAGAGATTCCAGCATAATGATTTGCCATTAAGTAAGTTGCTGGAGGATCCTCGAATGGTGAAGTTTATTCTTCAATCAAATCTATTGAATATTCGATGATTGCATTTAAGAAATGGTTGAAGGATGAACTCCCACAAAAAAAATGTTTATGATGGTAGGTAAGCAATTACTCTCTTAGAGCTCACTATTTTTCTCAATACAAACTAAGAAAGCAACCTTCCAAATATATAGGGAAAAGTCTAAACGATAATAAAACGAGCAGATTCTTTCTACATTCGATGTCATCGAGTAGCAGTTCGATGACACAAGATTTTTGTTTGAAAAATGTTTAAAACTTGCTAGACTTTTTCTATCTTTATTCGATGTCATCAAAATTTGAACTTCGATGTCATCGAATCTAGTTCGATGCCTTTTCATCCAGAGTTTGTTGGACATAATTTGCTCGATTCTCGATGTCATCGAAGGTTGATGTTCGATGTCATCGAACAGTTATTCGAGTCATCGAATTTTTCAAGTGAATTTCTGCTTGAGCTTGCTGGACATCTGAGTGTCATTTTTCGATGTTATCAAGTCACTTTTGATGTCATCGAAGGTTGGTCTTCGATGTCATCGAGACAAGTTCGATGTCATCGAATTTTTGGTCCAAAATGTTATATGGTTCTTAGACAGTTTGAGACACTTATTCGATGTCATCGAGTCACCTTCGATGTCATTGAATGTTCAATGACATTGAGCATGTATGTTCGATGTCATCTAGTAGTGTTTGATGGCATGAATGAAGTAGAAAACTTGACAGAATGTCATATGATTTTTCAACTTAGTTTTCTATTACCTAATCTATAAAACATATTTTCCTTGTTGATTTTTGAATAGATTAGAGTATTTTTTAATGGGTATTATATACTCGAGGTGTTTTGGTCATGGGATGTGAGGTTTAATTTACCTTAAGATCTTGATTCATCTACTGTGTTGAGACTGCATCTTGTAGTCCTTTCATTATGAGGCTCACTGAACTGACTGACTCAACCTTCACATTAATTGACAAACAAGGGCACTTTCAGTTATTAATATATTTGAAAATTGAAAACAAATTACTATTTGAACTTCAATAAGATTTCAATAAAATCATCTCTAGATGACTCGAAAATCATTGAAAATCTAAATTAGTCGAATAAGAAACATCCTCAGCATGTCTTAAGAATGATTAAGATATCAAATTGACAAATCCATAGCTCTATAAGGGCATGTTTGATTTTCTAAAGTAAATGTAAATGCATTGCAAATGAGTAATAATTATTTCCTTTGGTAAGTACCACATTGTTCCGGAGGGTTGATTTGACTTTACTTTTTTCAACACTAAAATCCAGGATGTTGTCAAATATATGTGGGGCGCACCATGACGTATGTGGTTATCCATACCATCCATTTGTTATGTCAATTGAATTTAGTGCATGAGGTGAAAGATGAGGCATATTCAAAGTTCAAGTGGACCACATCATAGGAATAAGGGAATCAAACAGCCACCATTAAAAACTTTTTACGGTCACTGTTTACTTTGTTGTGGGCACTTAAATGTTGGATTTGCCTCATTTTTCGGCTCATGCCTCAAAATGTTATGGTCAAAAGGATAGACAATGCGGATATGTCATGTACATCATGGTGGGGCCCACAAATTTAAGTCAGTCCTTTTGGACCGTTTTTTAAAGTGAAAATGCCTACCAATTTTCAAAAAGGGTGAAATTGTAATAATTGGTTATTTACAAGTCATTCACGATGAATTTGGAAAATTAAACAGGCCCTAAATAAAATTATAGCCTGGCTACTCGTCGGCACTTTCTAAAATCCCTAAACCTTCTGTTTACAACAAGAGGTATCCTTCTGAAATTGAATTACAACACTTCCCGTGTAAGGGTTGGCGTTAAAAAACTTTTTTAATGCTAAAACCATTTGAAAACTGATACCAACAACTACCTCAAAAGTGGTTTTCAAAAAAATATTAAAAACTAACGCCGCCCATTGTAATGGAGCCATAAAGTTCTATATAAGGGGCCTAACACATAGCCTTTTGGGGGCATTCCCAATATCCTTAGATAAGAGAGAAAGAGCAGGGAGGGTTTGATGGTTTGGAGGGTGCTTGAAGGGGTGCAAGATCCCTCCAAGGTGCCGAGTTGTCTAGAATAATCTCAATAATATAGTAATGCTAGCTGACCTTGGGATAAAATAGTCCAATGAGAAAACCATAGAGTCGATAATAGAGTTAAGATCTGGGATATCTAACTATCCCTTCTACATAAAATTGTATTTGGTATTCCCCCTTTTCCTCTTAGATCTCAATTTAGATCGCATTATACTCCTCACATTCCAGACACACTTGTAACACCAGCTTGCACTTTCTCTTTAATTTGTTTTCTACATGCTTGAGGTCTTAAATGTTGTAAATCAACATTGGATATTATTTATTTTCTTCTTGCCTACCTAGAATCTTGAACTCTATGAAAGAAGGCTGGGTATTTTTACTTTATTTACATATTAATAGTTTCAAATTATGTGAAGTGCAGCCCGATGTAATGATGATAAGATTCTACTAAATTTTCTAAAACTTTAAAAATTCAATAAAGTATAGACTGCAGGTAGTGCAAGCGGAAGATGGTGTCTAACCCATTCATTTTCCGTCAGCAATGCCCTTATTTGAAATCTAGGGTCGCAAACCAAGTCGTATGAGTGACTTAAGTTCGAGAATCATTCCCCAAATCAGAAAGTGGTTTTACGGTTCTTAGTCGACTGTAGATTTGTGCTTCATCTGGCTAGTGGTGACTCCAATCAAACATATTGCACTCAAGTCAGCACAACACTACGTCCCATTTGCACGATATAAAAATTAAGTGGAAAGCGATCGCTCGTGATGGAAGCATTCACAGCCGTGTTACCTTACAACATTGTTAAGATGATGGCATTGAAAATTAGACAAATCCATCTCCCATTTCTCCCATAATTCCCCACATATGAGGTAACTCTTTTACCGCAATAGCATCATGCAACCATGTAACAATCCTCTCACACCATTTTTAATTGACGACATCGATTCATCTAATCCCCTCCTCTTCCAACCAGACTAAAACTATAAAAAGAGAAGAGTAAATAAATAGGACTTTAAATATTTGGTAATTTCTTATATATTTCACTAAGTGCAGTTTTAAATTTATATAGGAAAAATGCCATATAAAAGAAATATTATAATAAAATAAAATCTGCCATAATTTTAATTACAACCTAATTAAATATCTACAAAAAAATGAATATTTTGAAAGTATATCTTACTTGATACCCCCTTAAGTTGGTGCAGGGAGATCCGTAATGTACAACTTGCTAAATAGAAGATGAAATTGACCACAACCAAGAGCTCTAGCGAATATATCCACAAGTTAGTGATTGGTGCGCATGCAGGAAATTGTAGAGAATCCCAAGAGTAATCTTTTCACGAACAATATTAACATAGATTTTTATATGCTTGGTTTGTTCGTAAAAAAATTAATTGGTGGATATGTGAAGAGCAACTTGACTGTCACAATAAAGGCGCATAAGTTGGAGATGTTGAATATCTAAATCTCAAATAAGCATTTTGAGCCAGGTGAGCTAGTAAGTGGCAGTGGCCATGGTGCGATAATTGGTTTTCGGCAAATGACTTGAAGACGATGGTCATTTTTAAAATTTCAAGATATAGGATTGTTCCTAAGTATTATAAAGTAACTCATAGTAAATCAATGGGTTATGCGACAACCAGTCCAATCAAAATCACAATAAGCCGATAACTAGAGAGAATTAATGAGGGCAAATGAATGTCCTTACTAAGTAAAGACTTGAGATATCGGAGCACTCGAATGACTGCATCATAATGGGGTTGGCGTAGATTATGCATAAATTGGTTGAGAATATTGGTCACATAAACAATATTGGGTCAAGTGATGGTTAAGTACATGAGGCATCCAGCGAGACACTGATACATGGAGGGATCTGGAAGAAGAATCTCGGGAGTATCAATTAAACATAAAATTTGTTCCATATGGAAGATAATTGGCCGAGCTCCAAGACGTCCACTGTCTTTGAGAATGTAAACCTATATTTGTGTTCATTGGGAAAAATTCATTGCCATGAACAAGCGATCTCAATTCCTGATAAATATTTCAATGGGCCGAGATCTTTATTTTGAAAATATTTTAATTTAAAGTAGTAATGATGGTTTGATCATTTCCTGTCATAATAATTCATCAACATAAACAATAACTACTGCGAAGAGAGTGTCATTTAAATGCATGAAAAAAGAATAATCTGTTAATGATTGAAGATATCCAACTTTTTACACACAAAGAATAATTTATTAGACTAGTTTCATGATGCTTGGTGAAGATCATAAAGAGATCTGTTAAGAAGACAAATATGTTGCTCCTCCTATTTCATAAAGCTAGGGATTGTCATATAGACTTCTTCATCAATGTCTCCATAGAGGAAAGCATTATTGACGTCGAATTGATATAATGGCCAATGACGAAAAAACTATAAACCAGGAGACACTGTACAATATCCACTTTAGCAACGGGTGCAAATATCTCATGAAAATCGAGACCATCAATTTGATTGTATCCTTTCACCATCTCTTTAAACGTTGAACTGATCCGTTAGTACGATATTTGATTTTGTACGCCCATTTATATATAATTGGTGTATTTCATGATGGTAGGTGTTGTAAAGTATTAGGTTTAATTTTGTTCAAATGGCTCAAATTTAGTTGTCATTGCTTCACACCAACGAGGATCTTTAGTGGCATGAGAAAAGGATGTCGACTTTTTACAAGAAGAAATACAGGAAAGGAAGACAACGTGATTAGTAGAGAAACAACTATATGAAGAAAAAAATACAGGATAGACAGTACATATAAAGGGCGGGTAAAGAAGATGAAGTGAGAGAAAATGAGAGTGGAAGAGTAGGACAAACGCGGTTATTAAGGCCGGCAAGTTGAGTTATAGTATAGTGGGAACAATGAAGTTCAGGTGTTGGTGCACTGGTTGAAGGGTAAGGATTATGAGGCTTAAGGGTGCTAAGAGGAGGCATGAGATTATCTAAATTTTGATTAGTGATAGGCATATAAATGATATGAGATGATGTATCGGGTGTGCAATTGGTGTTTTGGAAGAGAAATAATATATTAACAAAAACAACATGCTAATAAATAAAAATGCATTCGCGTTATAAGTCATAAGCTCGATAACAGTGTTAATCAGAGGGATAACCAACAATATGTATCTAGAGGCACAATGAGTAAATTTATATCGATAATTATAAATAATATGAGCACAACACAAGAAAAATAAAAATAAAAATGTGAAGATAATCATGGGATGATTGATGTTTGAACAACATTTCATATGGGGTTTTACCATTCAAAATGGGTATGGGTATTCAATTGATGAAGTACGTGGTAATCAAGAAACATTCCCTTAAAAAGGACTCTGGTAAATTGGCTTGAAAATGTAATGTGCAGATAACCTTAAGCAGGTGCCAATGTTTGCGCTCAACTACCTCGTTATATTGTGGTGTCTCAACGCAAGTGCGCTAATGAAGAATACCGCGGTTAAGAAGAAAAATCTGTATGGAGTTTGAAAGGGATTTCATCATATTATTAGTGCGAATTTGGTGAACTTGGCAATTGAAATGAGTTTGAACCATTACACAAAAGTTTCTAAAAATAAAATATATTCATATTTAAAATAATAAAATACACTTAAGTGCAACACAAATATGTTGGGATTTGTGGTCAACCCATGTCACTAGTTATCGAGCAAAAAAATTAGATGGTCGAGATCATTAGAATAAGTTAAAGGTGTGGCCCACAATGAGTGGTGTGTGCGACTTTCACTTACACTATAGAGTATCTTATTCATGGGGATATATGAGTTTGGTTAGGGTTCTATAATGTCCCAGGTTTTCACTATTTTGGATTTTCAAAAACCATTAAAATTTTTTTATATATAATTAACTTATGTTGTCACTTACTGACCCTTAACATTCGAGGTGAGCCTACACACGGGTGGTACCAGTAAAGAACTGCACGAATATGATTAATCAACTGTAGGAAGTTAACGAATCTAATCAATCACTTAAATCTTGAGTCTAGCCTCATGATTCATTCATCAAAGACCCGAAACCTAGCCGACCTATCATTGACCAATTAAGACGACCATAACTAAATAAAGACCTAACAAAAGTCGATACAACCAGGAGTCAGATCTTAATTAATAAGCTAAGGTGATACAGTTATTCTTTTAGTCTAAGAACTAATGGTTTAGGGTGACTATGATCAAATTGTCATTTTCGTTAGTTGTGAATGAGCCATATCATAAACTTAGTTAATCCAAACCTTAATCATTGCGAACAAGAAATCTCACTACCTAATTAATTTCAGAAATGTCCTGATTATCTGAACATACTTTGGACCGCTCGTTAGTGGGTCACTAAACCCAAGACTATAAAAAAACATTCTTCTTAGTGGGCTTGACGTCAATCGTGAGACATTGAGCCGAGGTCGTGTTTTGAATTGCTAAACTTTGACCAGCAAGCCAAGTGCATGGGATGTGTGAATGCCTTAGGTGAAAACTTAGAATTTAAGTGGAACTGACTCCTTTGCTCCCTTCGCGAAGTTGTAACTTTTAGACTATCGATTCATGGCCAAAGTTAGGATACTAACTAAATACATTTCTTCACACATCCGTATAGCCACGGCTCCAATTGATCATCGATGACCATCGATTTAAGTTAGGGTCTTCCCAGTTGATCGGCATGCTCAATCATTGTATATTTGTGTCCAAACATGGATCGCCTTATGAGACATGTCCTATTACATGGCTTAGACTGACCCATATACATGTCTCGTTAGTGAGAAATAACCTCCCTCAGGGTTATAACAATGAATAAATGGCCGTTGGGGCCATTTGTGCATTTTCTGGTGCTATAAATAGCCCCTCGTTCCACACCCCCTTTCCCCATATGAATTTCATGCCTTAGCCTTGGAGGAGAAAAGAGAAATAGGATAAAAGAGGAGAGAGAGATAGAAAGAGCTTGGAAGTGTGAGGATTTGTGTACCTTCACCCTCTCATCCCCCTCTATAACTACTTTACCGCTTGCAGATCCTTTGTGGAGTTCTCTCGACGATAATTGGAGGTAAGAAATATATTATACTCTCTAATTTAGTCTTTGAGTTAGGTTTATAGTCCTTACAATGGTTTATATGATTGTTTAGACTTTGATGGATTTTCCATATAACCCTAATTGTAGGAGTTCTTTGAGTCAGGTGAATCATTGCAAAGGTGCAAACCATTATTCTTATATTGCCATTTATCGACCCTTGAGGGTTTCAGTTAATGATTTTGTTGTTTGTATATAGGTTGGTGTATGCTAATATGTTCACATTTCGATTTGATTGCAACATGTGTTATTGTTTGCTTATGGATGTTCACATGTTTGATGAAATACTTAAGTAATTGAATGTGTTGTTCTATTGATGATTATATGTTCGATTAAATCCCTATATGATTATGTTGTATTATTGATGTTCACATGTTGAATGAAATGCATATGTGATTGTGTTGTGTTATTGATGCTTGCATGTTTAATGAGATGCTTGAGTGATTGTGCTATTAAATTTAAGCTTCACATGAAATATTATCATGATTGCCTAATGAATTATTAGCCCTTAGTGATGTTTATAATTACTCATAATGTTGGGTCAGTCGGTAAATCGTCCGAACCAAGGGGTGACCCGAGTTAGGTCGGCCACCCTAGGCTTGTTCAATCAACCCGAGTTAAATACGGACAACTGACAGTAGTTGAACTATATGGGATGCTTGCACCCAGTGCCTGTTACGACGAGATTATCCCGGGTTAATCAAATTAGTCTAACAACCGACTAATCATGTATGTTCGCAATGTATGACAAGATTAAATTGAATATAAGATACCCCACTCCCAGTGGATGAGTCTATTCATAATCGTTAGTGTGATATGATTCTACACAGACTCATGAGCCGAGCATGGTGGTATGAGACTATAACGTCTTGGATTTTTACTATTTTGAATTTTCAAAAAAACTCTAGAAAACTCTCGATATGACTAGCCTACATTGTCACTTATTGGCCCTTAGCACTCGAAGTGAACCTATACACTAGTGGTACCGATAAAGAACCGTACAAATCCAATTAATCAACCGTAGGAAGCCAACGAATCTGTTGAACCACTTAAACATCGAGCTTAGCATCGGGATTTGTTCACGTAGGGTCCAAATCTAGTCGACCTATCACTGACTAATCGAGATGACCGTAACTAAATAAAAACCTTCCAAAAGTTGAGACAACTAGGGGTCAGATCTTACTTAATAAACCAAATCAATCTGGTTACTCATTTAACCTAAGAACCAACGGTTTAGGGTTATTATGATCAAATTGTTGTTTCTGTTAATTATGAATAGGACACACTATGAACTTAGCTAATCCAAACCCTAATCATTGTACACAAGAAATCTCAATAACCAATTCATTTCATAAATGCCCTGATTATCCAAACAAGCTTTAGACCACTCGTTAGTGTGTCACGAAACCCAATGCTATAGAAATATGTTCGTCTTAGTGGGCTTGACGTCTATCATGAGACATTGAGTGGAGATCGTGACTCGAATCACTCAACTTAAATTTGTAAGGTCGGTGCATAAGTTGTGCGAATATTCTTAAAATTAACCAAGAACTTAAGTCACTTATTTATGTTCGGTCTTTGCCCAAGTTGTGGCTTTCAAACCCTTAGATCACGACCAAATTTAGGGCAATAATCTAGGTAAATATCTTGCATATACCATATAGTTGTGGCCCGATCAACCATCGATGACCGTCGAACAGACTTCTGATCATACCCATCAATCGACTCATCTAAATGGCAGGCCGATTGTGTTTATGCGTAGATCATCACTAGGGTCAACTATCCAATGTTAGGTGTCGACTCCTACGTCCCGTAGTACCCCAAAGGGTAGAAACAAACTCCCCTAGGGCTAGTATAGTAAAAACTCAGCCCTTAGGGCCATTTTCACCAATTCTGACACTATAAACCCATTTTATTTCACACCCCCTCTCCCCATACGAATTTGCCTTTGCCAAAGGAGAGAAAGAGAGAAAGAGAAAGAGAAAGAGAAAGAAGAAGAGTGAGAGTGAGAGTCGAGAGGTCCTGGTGCTTCCTTTCATCGGTCTCCTCAACCAAGGCCCTAACCTTGATCATTTTCCTCCGCTGAATCAACCTTACTCGCGATTGAGAGGTAAGAAATAAATCCTACTTTTCAACCTAGGTTTTTTTAAAATTAATTGCATGAATCTCATATAGTTCCTAGTGTTTATATAGGAATTTGTGATTTTCCCCAAATCCCTAACCCTAAGAGTTTAAAATCGGAGATTCTTTCTTAGAGGTGCAGACCATTATCCCTACGTTACCATTTATCGACCTTTGAGGGTCTCATTTAATGATTTTGTTGTTTGTAGATAGGTTGGTGTATTCTAACAATTTCACACTTTGACTTGATCGCAACATATGTTATTACTTGGTTATGGATGCCCATATGTTTGATAAAATGGCTAAGTGAATGAATGTGTTATTTTGTTGATGCTCGCATATTTGATGGAATGCTTAGGTGAATGTTTGGTTTTATTAATGCTCATATATTCGATGAAATGCTTAAGTGGTTGTGTTGCTAAATTTAGATTTCATATGAAATCTTGTTGTGATTACTTGATGAATTGTTAGTCCTTAGCGATGTTTAGAATTGCTTAGGATATTGGGTTAGTCGGTAAATCACCTAAACTAAGGGCGGCCCGTGTTAGGTCGGTCACCCTATGCTTGTTTGATTGACCTGAGTTGAACATGGACTACTAACAGTAGCTAGACTATACGGGTTACTTGCACGCAATGCCAGTTGTGTCAGGATTCTCCAAAGTCAATCGAATTAGTGAGCTAGGCATGATGGTATGAGACACCATGTCTAAGCTGTCGGTCTACGCTGGGGCGATGAGCCTTCCCGTAGTGACCAGTGAATACTGATAGAGGTGATAGATCATTGTTTGAAAGGTCCCCGTCAAATTACCCGACTGATGGTTCCATTCTAGAGTATCGTTCGAATGACTTGGGCGTGAATGGAATTGGGCGACAAGCCCTTTCCTTTATGTGTTTTGGTTTTATGTGACAAGCTTGCACCTTGGAACCGAGTGATCATACCCGATACTGGGTGATGACTCATACCGAGTTGATCCTTATGCATTTGGGTATTATTCTGTACATTTGGAATTGTTGATTCGTGATATAAATGGGTGATACCTAAATTCAGATCAAGGAACATTGGTGAGGAGCCAGTATATGCCGTAACGAGTTGCGTGATCCAGATAAAGACTAATGATACGACGTTGGTATCCTAGCTTCGCCAATATGCTAGATGAACGGAACTTAATAATTACTCGGCTAACATATGCATCAATCGCATTGCATTAGATAGAATGCGGCGATTTGGTATTGGAGTCACGTGATAAAGGAGTGTTGACATTTACGAAATATACATTGAAGTCACGTGTGAGGGAGTATTGGATTGAAAGGTGCATGCATTATTACATGATCTCATTTGTGCATTTACCAATAGTATTCAGGGAGAGCTTGATTTTTTATTTTATCATTAATTGTATTAATTGAGTCGATAACATGTGTAACTTTAAACTAATGGAACCACTGAGTTAGCTACTCACTCTCACCTGAGACGCTTTTTAAAACACCGACCATGTAATATTATTAATGTAAGTACTAGCGAGCCCTGAAACGGGTAGGCATAGATTGACTTGTGTCACCGTCGTTATGTTTTGGAGGATATGGCAAAAACAGAAAACTTTACACTTTAATCGTCTTCGGTATGTATATTGTTTCTTGTATAATCCCTATTTTAGGAGATCATCACTATTGGAGTTGTATTTTTTACGCTTAACCTTATATTTATGATTCTTTTCTTATCTTTACCTCGCTTTGATTCCACTAAGTTGAATTGTACAACTCTAATTATATGTGTCCGAAATGAATTTGAATCTGAATGAGGACGCGCATTTTCATTTGGTTAACACCCGAGAACTTGAGACTAGAGTCTATGTACTCGGGTGCCAATTTTCGAGGCGTTACAAGGACACCGTGTCCAAGCCTCCTCGTAATGACCAGTGAGCATTGATGGAGTTGATAAATCATTATTTGAAGGGCCCTCGTCAAATTATCCGGCCGATGGTTCCGTATCAGAGTACCATTCGAATGACCCGGGCGTGAATGTAATTGGGTGATGAGTCATTTTCCTTTGTGGTGATTTGGTTTTATGTACTAAGTGTCACACCCCAAATTTGATTTCTGGTGCTCATTCGCCGTAAATCGAATTCGATGATAACAGCGTCCGTGACACCCCAATTTTGATTCATAGATTATGCTAAGTTTCGAAATTGGAATCCCGCGATGAGGATTTTTAGGGTTTTTTTTTATTTAAGGGAAGCATAACCATGAATGTACCATAAGCCAAACATCATCACATGCATCCATTATAAAAATATTGAGTACGGTACTAGAAGGGAAATACAATACATATATAAAAACTCAAAAACATTAGGCATGTGCTTCTGCCTCACTACTGTTGTTGTCTAACATAACATGTACCTAAGGAATGTGTTAAGATTACTACGAAGCTTAGAGAGTGTTGTGTGCATGCACAATAGATATGACAAGTATAACGATATCAGAGTATGTGAAAATAATGTAGAACTATGTTGCTAAGTCCATGAATGCTAATGATCGTACCAAGGTTATACGAAGTAAAGGCCTATTGAGCTAAATGTCATATACAACAATGCAATAGAAAAACGCATGATGAATGAATGAGTCGTAGTGCGTAGTATCGTATGCCGATAGGGGCCTCACACCCAGGATTACAAGTCATGTTAGTCCTATAGAAAACATGTAATGCAATTATAGGATGATAGACTCCTAATCCTAAATAGTCCTATACCTATTGGGGATCGGACCCACGATTGTATAACATTAAATTATATTTACGCATCTACAATCTCGAGTGCTATATGAATGTATGGTTACCATATGTCACACACCAATCTTGATATCTAATCAACATCCCATAACAGTTCATAATTGGATCATCACCAGGATCTAGTACACTTCCGACACTAATTGTTACCCATTGCGCGTGAGACCAAGCGAGTGCAAGAGACCTCACTATCCGCCTCATCAATGGTATACGAAAACCCACTCGGTTCACTGATAGCAAACCCATTTTACGAGCTAGTCAAACTCAACTAATCATATAGCCTTCTTCACCTGGGCGGATAAGGTCAAACCCCATTCCAATCGACCTCGACACAGTGGGAGACACAACCTACCTGTATCCAGCTCTCATGCGCTCGTAACTCCACTCAATCTAAACATTAGAGCATACTACTGGTACTACAAGGTTTAGGGACTTTCACCCAGGGATGCCTGTAACCTCAATAGTTTCTGGTGTCCATACTCATATACGCTAACCACATCCTAGCTGCGGGACTACATGCCTGGTCTCACTAGGGAGTAGATTTAACGTGTCATACATAATGCGGCATGCATGAATCACACTTTCAAGTCATATATCAAGTCATACGATGATCATGCGGGTAACCCTGTCTCCTATAGGTCCCCTAAGTATATCAAGCTTAAACGCGTATGCTATGATCAATTAGAATCCAGAACATGCATACAGATTATGCGTGTAGCATATGGATGAGCATGGTATGATTTATATTAAGTATGTTATTAGTGTCTACCTTATCAAGACCAGGTATACTAGAATGTTACCAATCCTAGCACATACACACATATTCTCATTCATGTATATAATGTAGGGTACATAATATATGTGATAATCCACCTAAAATGGCTTAAGATAACAAGCGTAGACCCAAATGACGGTCCTAATAGAAATTTAAATATCCATGTGGCATGATCCTCTTGAGACTTACATTAGTCCCATGCTTGGGCATGTACACATACAATGGGCTACGGTACGCATGAAACACGTACATGAAGGTAGTTGCTATGGCCTGAAATATCAGTCAAAACAGATGGACCACATGAATAAAACACACATAACACCATGGACCTCACTATCTAACTGGTGCACAGTGGACAATCCCCCACTGATCTTAGCAGCAGGGCTTACAAACGTTTGTGATCAAACTGACATTCACGTGACCCTACATCATGTGTGACCTTATTAACAGATTGGATCTGTCTCTTATCTAATGGAAGGATGGTGTGCCTATAAAACACATACATATACTGGGCCTTTGGCATTTTCAACTGCAGGTAATCAATCACCATTAGTTGCTATGGTGGGGCTTATATTTGTGATTCCTTTCACTCCGATCTTTATATATGATCTTTCCTACAAGTTAGGAGGCAAAAGATATCATGGTGGTCAAACAATCTCCACCATCTACCTGCAAATGGTCCATCTAAAATCTGGATATGGCTCATGTCAAATGGGCTAGAAAATGGATGGTTGGGATGAATTTCTTACAACTTCATGTGAGCCCCACTGGACAGTGGCCCACTTAACTAAAGATGACAAAACAGATGGCCAACTTTGGCATGAAGCATATCACGGTGTTGCTTAGGGAGTTTACACTGGTAGTCGTTCAATCTCCACTGTTTCAAGAGGTGGACGTTACTGTCCCAATTAATTTGGGTGGTGAGGATCACCAGAGATGTGGATCTGTTTCATGGGTCATGGTGGGGTCCACCAAAAACACCTGCCTGACCCTGGAGGTTTTAACGGTGGCTCATGTAACTCCACCATTTTCAAAGGTGGGGCCCACCAAGCTTGAAAATTAAGTTGATATCGATGGTTTACCTTCAGCCAGGTTAGCGTGACCTTATGCACAAATTGGATGGAAAATAAACATCATGAGTGGGCATAAGGAGTATTTAATAGTGGATATCTTGTCCCAGCTGCATCCTACGTTGTGGCCTATCTAAGGCTTGGATTTGTCTCAACCTTGGGTCCAAGGCCTAAAACAGTATAGAAAAATGGATGGACGGTTTGAATCGTACTCATACAACAAGGTGAGTCCCACGAGTGGACCACCTATTGTTTGGGATGTTACTAGCCCAGGCTTGTATCTCCTTCTGAAAAGTCAAGTGCAATGAATGCCACGGTACTTAGTACAAGGTGGTTTTCAATGGTGGACATTTTTGTCCCCAACCATTTCCTATAGTGTGCCCCCCCCCAAGATCTAGGTTAGGCAGATAATTAGGACCAATGCTTAAAATGGAATAACCAATCAGATGGATAGTGTGGATTCTCACAAAATGGTGAATCTGCGACTACATGTATCAATCATATATTTATGTTTTCACTTTGCATAGGTTTACGTGACATTACTAATATATTAGATGGCAATAAATGCCATGCTATGGCTATGGAAAGATTTCAATGGTGCACGATGGTGACCACCAGCATTTCCTATGGTGTGGCCCACTTGAGGTCATAATCTATCTCATATTTGGTCCTCGACCATAAAATGATTCGACAAAGAGGATGGACGGTGTGAATTAACTGCATGTTATCCACCAAGTGAAAAATCTCATTCATGGTGTTGATGTGGACAACGTCTTTGCATGCATTGTCTTTGAGATTTATTACCTATTATTGTAAATACATAAGTGGGGGTCCACATGAGTGATCTCTTTCGTCCCTGAGGTTGGCCGGTGGCTGGCTCATAGTCGACCTACTGAGCTTTGCACATCCATTAAAACCTAAGAAAAGAGAAATAGAGAGGGCAAAGAAAACATGGAATTTTCGCCATCGAATGAGCTTTCATCATGATGGGACTCATATATACGAAGCATATGCCCATTAAGGCGGACCACACGTTGGCCATGCTAAGTAGCGTAGAGAAGTGGGTGTCATCTTATGCCAAAATAGAAAAATGACATGGATATCAACATATACATCGAGATGGAGTCCATTTGATGGGACCGACAACAGAACAATGGCTAAATGACCCGTGCACTCACCTCAATAGCTGATTTGGAGATGAGGTGTATACGAATGGTTGAGATCGCCTTTCCTTCTCCCTAATCTCCTATAATTTCTCGTTCAACTATATATTTTTACTTGTCTGTATCATTTCTTTTCTTTTTAATTTCTTTTATGCAGTTAATGAGATGGACGAGAGATGGTTTTATATGAGGGGACGACCTGGTCATTGCTGAATATAGAGGCGAGGAGACGTGGGATAGGCATGGCGCGGTATGAGTTAAGCCGTAAATGCGTTAGATATATATATATATATATATATATATATATATATATATATATATTGAAAGTAACGTTTTACTATTTCAGATATTTTATACTAAGTGGGCCCCACAGCACGTGTTAGCACATGTATGATGCGTGTCATCCGTTGGTTCTAATGGGGCACACATCTTTCAATCTGGCCGTCGAAATTGTTGGCGTGAGCTATTAAAATAGAGAAATTATAGGAATTAGTTTTTAATATAAAATCCCATACTTCAAGGGTGAACCACAATTTTAGCCATAAACATTGTATAGCCTAGAATAGCTCCCTAAAACTCCTCTCTCCCTAAAACTCCTCTCTGTATCTATATACATTGTACTGAGCTCTAAAGGAAATATACGAAAAAAAGAAAAACCTTCCAGGTCAACATGGTATCAAAGCGGGTTCATAGGACCTCGCTCAAACCACCTCGAGACCAGAAAGAACCTCAGAGAATCCATGGCGAAATCCATTGATCTGATGCAACATCTCAACCCCTAAACCGAATCCATTCTTTCCAACCTGACGACCAAGATGACGGAAGCCTTGACCAGATCTCAGACCTCTCCACACCCACCGCCTACTAATTCTTCGATTGCTCCAATCGACATCAAGTTAGATGGATCCAACTATGCCTTATGGTCCCAGGTTGTTGAGATGTATATCTCTAGCAAATATAAGTTGGGATTTATCAATGGAGACTCTCCCCAGCCTCCGAAAATCGATCCATCTTTCAGGAGGTGGCGAACCGAAAATGTCATTGTCAAGGGATGGTCGATCAATTCGATGGACTCTTCCTTGATCGCTAATTTCATTTGCTTCCCAACTGCAAAACAGGTTTAGGATTTTACTGTTATAACCTATTTTGATGGGACAGATACGTCTCAAGTTTATGATCTCCGGCGTCGTGTGACTCGCATGAAACAAGCTGGCAGATCCATTGAAAAATACTACAACGATCTTCAAAGCTTGTGGTGAGAAATCAATTTTCGTCATCCTAACCCAATGGAATGCGCTGGTGACATCCAGAAATACAATTCAATTCTATACGAAGATCAAGTTTATATCTTCCTCGATGGATTGGATGACCGGCTGGATAAGTCTCGGAGTGATGTGCTCCAGTTAAAACCATTCCCTACGGTTGAACAGGCCTATGCTCATGTCCGATGGGAAGATGTCAGGCAGATGGTAATGACATTAGGTGTAGATACTTCTCCTGGAGTGGTTATAGCATCCAAAGGGATCAAGGCAGGTCACGACTATACACCACAACAAACAGGGGTTCTTTCTCTGAGCTGGGGAAAGTCAAATCCATCCTCCAAATCCAAGGCTCCATCTGATGGCGTGAAATGTACTCATTGTGGCAACACTAAACATACCCGTGAAACTTGCTTCAAGTTACATGGGTATGCAGATTGGTGGCATGATCTTCAGGCATGAAAAAAATGTGAAGCTCCCGTTACTGATAACGGCACGGGGAGAGCTACCGTGGTCACTGGTGAACCTTCGCTATCCCTCACCTCCCATGTCGAAACTTCACATAATCCAGGCAACTGTAGTAACGTACTTCATAGCTCTCACGGTGATGATGACAACTGGATTCTTAACTCTAGGGCTACAGATCACATGACATTTGATTCCAATGATTTATCTCATACAACTCCGCCAAGACGAAGTTGTGTTGTTAATGCTAATGTGATCACTTATCCGGTTACAGGGGCTGGAACTGTGACTCTATCTCCTTCTCTTTGTTTATCTCATACTTTACTTGTTCCATCTCTTTCCAATAAACTGATGTCTATAAGCCAAGTTACTGCATATCTCAATTGTGTGGTATTAATGTATTCTACCTTTTGTCTCCTTCAGGATATTCTCACCAAGGAGATAATTGGGTGTGGTACTAAGAGGGGGGATTATACTACATGGATGACTTCAGTCCAGGCAGAGCCAATCACATGCACCATACAGTTAGCAACAAGGAAAGACAGATTTGGCTATGGCACCATCGCTTGAGACATCCATCATTTGGGTATTTGAAGCACTTATTTCTAGATTTATTTTCCAATATAACGCACTCAAACTTTAAATGTAATACTTGCATTTTAGCCAAGAGTTATAAGGTGTCTTATCCTATGAGCATGAATAAAAGTGCAGTTGCTTTTGCTTTAATACATTCCGATGTGTGGGGACCTTCCCAAGTAACTATGTCGTCTGGTCATCGTTGGTTTGTAATTTTTGTCGATAATTGCACTCGAATGACATAGTTTTACTTACTGAAACACAAAGATGAAGTATTTGGGGTATTTCGATCTTTTCATATAATGGTTCAGACACAATTTTCTGCTAAGATTCAGATCCTCCGTTCTGACAATGGAGGAAAATATATTAATCAGTAATTTCAGGCATACGTTCATAGTCATGGTCTTCTCCATGAGACCTCGTGTTCTCAGACCCCACAACAAAATAGTATTGCTGAAAGGAAGAACCGGTATATCTTAAAAACTGCACGTGCTTTATTGATCGGGGCACATGTGCCTAGTCGCTACTGGGATGATGTTGTCGCCACGGCCGTGCATTTACTGAACCGTATGCCTACAAAAGTCCTAACATTTCAGACTCCATTAAAGGTTCTTTCTAATCATGTTCTATTACCTGCTGTTTTGATGATTCCTCCCTGAATTTTTGGTTATGTTGCTTTTGTTCACCTTCATAAGAATCAACAAACTAAGTTGGATCCGTGCGCAGTCCGGTGCCTATTCTTAGGGTATGACTTACATAAAAAAGGGTATCGGTGTTACGATCCCATCATCAAACGTACCTACCTGACCATGGATGTTACTTTTCTAGAGTCCGACACCTTCTTTCAATCACTGACATCCAATTCCACTCTTAAAGGGGAGCTCCGAGATGAAGAACAGAATTGGTTGGGTGGTGAAGGGCATGTTGAAGACAATCCAGCACATCTGAATGATGGAAACGACATGATAGAACCAGATGTTCGGACCTCTTCAGGAGTTGATATGTATCCAAAAGCTGAACCTGTATCATCGGCAAATGCGGAATCATCGACAAATGCAGAATATGAAGATGAATCCCCCCACTCCTCAGTACCCGACGACCCTCCTTCTGAGAATATTCCTGAGGTAAGCTCTCCTACCACACTTTTACATACTAATGCCATGAATACATCTACAGTTTATGTTCTACCTTTCAGACACAATCGTAGTAAGCCACCAAATCAATTCTCTCCGGACATAGAAGAAAGACGATCCAAGTATCCAATAGCCAATTATGTGTCTACTCAAAGGTTATCAGAACCTCTCTGAGCATTTGCACATACACTTTTCTTATGTCATTTTCCCAGTAGCGTTGAAGAAGCTTTATCAGATCCAAAGTGGGCTCAAGCTACAAAGGAAGAATTGGAGGCTCTGCAGAAAAATAAAACATGGGCATTAGTCGTACTACCTGAAGGAAAGAAGACAGTGGGGTGCAAGTGGATTTTCTCCATTAAATACAAAGTGGATGGGTCCATCGATCGATACAAGGTAAGGCTGGTGGCAAAGGGGTATACACATACATATGGCATAGATTATCAGAAAACTTTCTCACCTGTAGCCAAACTAAATACTGTTAGAGTTCCGTTATCTCTTGCAGCAAATTTAGATTGACCATTGCACCAACTTGACGTAAAAAATGCCTTCCTCCATGGCGATCTCAAAGAGGAGGTTTATATGGACATTCCACCAGGATACACTGCTTCCTCAGAGGCAAAGATTGCATGTAAGTTACAATGAGCATTGTACGGATTGAAACAATCACCTTGGGCATGGTTTGGTCGGTTTAGTTCAACTATGAGAAAATATAGCAATTCGGATCATACACTCTTCCTAAAACATCGATTGGGAAAAGTGACAGCTCTAATAGTTTACGTAGACTACATGATTATTATAGGAGATGACGCAGAAGAGATCTCTAGACTCTAAGAGAAATTATCAACCGAATTTGAAATGAAGAACCTGGGAGAGCTTACGTATTTTCTGGGGATTGAAGTAGCCAGGTCGAGACAAGGCATATTTCTTTCTCAAAGAAAATATGTACTAGACTTGCTATCAGAAGTAGGATTACTATAGTGTAAGCCAGCTGATATTCCAGTTATTCAAAATCATAAACTTGGAGAATATTCAGATCAGGTGCCAGCAGACAAAGAGAGGTATCAACGGTTAGTTGGTAAGCTCATCTATTTATCTCATACTTGCCCAGATATTGCTTATGATGTAAGTGTAGTGAGTTAGTTCATGCACTGTCCTAGCGAAGACCATATGGATGCAGTAATTCAAATTCTTCGTTATTTAAAGTCCTCTCCTGGAAAAGGGCTTATGTTCTCAAAGAATGATCATTTGAACGTTGATGGCTACATGGACACTGACTGGTCAGGAAATATTTCGAATAGGAAATCCACATCAGGCTACTTTACATTTGTAGGATGAAATCTTGTTACATGAAGAAGCAAGAAGCAAAAAGTAGTGGCATTATCCAGCGCTGAAGCTGAATTCTGAGGAATGGCTAAGGGTCTTTGCGAACTTCTTTGGCTTAGAAGGCTGCTAGCTGAGATTGGCTTTGCTCCTAGTGTTGAAATGAACTTGTTTTGTGATAACAAGGCAGCCATTGACATCTCCCATAATCCTGTCCAACATGATCACACCAAGCACGTTAAGGTGGATCAACATTTTATCAAACAGAACCTTGAAGAAAAAATTATTCGGTTCCCATTTGTCAAATCAGAAGACCAGTTGGCGGATATACTCATGAAGGCAGTATCCACAAGGAACTTCTATGACTCACTTAATAAGTTGGGCATAAGAGATATGTATGCACCAACTTAAGGGGGAGTGTTGGCGTGAGCTGTTAGAATAGAGAAATTATAGGAATCTATTTTTAATGTAAAATCCCATACTTCAAGGGTCAACCACGATTTCAACCATAGACATTGTATAGCCTAGAATAGCTCCCTAAAATTCCTCTCTGTATCTATATACATTGTACTCAGTTCTAAAGGAAATATACGAAAAAAAAAAAGAAAAACCTTCCAGGTCAACAGAAATGAGGCGTGCCGCATGGCATTGGAATTACCACATTCGCAGGATCACTAAGGTATAGATCTCGGGTCATTATGGCACTAGAACATGGAAATCGATTTGAACTTGTCAATCTGGTCCATTCAAATGCAAGCCGGCACTGAAAATTAAGCTTACAGAAGGTTAATTAAGATACGGGTCTTACAATGAGGGCACACCTCGGAACTGAATAATCATACTCGATGTTTGGGTGATGACCCATATTGGGTTGATCCTCGTACCTTTAAGTATCATGTTGTACTTTTGAAATCGTTGATTTGTGAGATAGACGGATGATACCTAAATTTGGATTAAGGGATGTTGGTGATGAGTCGTAACGTGCCACAACGAGCCATGTGATTCGGATAAGAACTCATGATATAATGTTAGTATCCTAGCTTCGCCAATTTGATGTGTGAATTAGAATTAATGATTACTTGGCTAATCATGCACGCCTTATGATGGGTTGCGATTTGGCATTGGAATCGCTTGTGAGGGAATGTTAGCATTTGTAAAATAGGCATTAAAGTCGCTTGTGAGGGAGTGTTGGATTATAAAGCACATGCATTATTCCATAATCTCATTATTATATTTAACAAGAGTATTTATAAAATTCTCGATTTATTGTTTATAATTAACTGCGCTGATTGAGATAAAAATATGCGTGACTTATAGCTAATAAAACTACTGAGTTAGCTACTCACTCCCACCTAGGACGATGTTTTAAAACACCAAACAGGTGTCATTGTTGCTGCAGGTGCTATCGAGACCTTCGACAGGTAGGCTTGGGTCAGCTTACACTTTCATCGAGATGCCTTGGGAGCGTCGGGTGAAGTTGGAAGACTTTACTTTTATTTTAGTTTTATACATGTATATGTTAGAGTCTCCAATCGAACATGCTTGATGTGTAAATTTTGTTGTATGTTCATTGTGACTTGTATAATCCTCATTTTGGGCGATCACCATTATTGAAATTATATTTTTGACTCTTAGCCCTGTATTTATGTATTTTTGTTATCTCTACCTTGCTTTGTATCTGCTAAGTTGAATTGCACTACTTTGATTATTCATGTGTAGAATGGACATGAATATTAATGAGGATACATGTGTATTTTATTAAGTTAACACTTGGGAACTTGAGATCAGAGTCCATGCACTCGGGTGTCGATTTTTTGGGCGTTACATGTTCTCTCTCTCCTTTGTGGGAAAGAGGTGTGGGAGAGAAGAAGTCAGGGGAAAGCTATGATAGGCAGAGATTTTTTGCTAACCCCAAATCAGTATAAGATAGAGTTTTTAATCCTTGACTTGATACCCCGATATCCGGACCTCAGTTCTTGTTGAAGAGAATGTATATGAGAAGGAAGATTCGAGTGCTTCAATCGTTTTTTATGAGCTCTCATTACCAGCGTTAATGGCGGACTAGCCACCCTCCACAAGTAAGATCATAACCCTCTCATTAACTCGATCTATGGTGATGTACAAACAAGATCAATATGTGGTATTGGAGCTACAAAATCCTCTATTTGTGCATCCACGGTAGTTGTTCGCTACGCCGATGAGTTTTGACCATTAACGCCGACAAGGTTGTCGATCGTGATGTATGTCTGACATTCTATTAATCCATATGAGCATCACGTATTGTGGTCCACTCGAGCATCTCGTATTATTCGTTCTTTTATGCTAGGTTTGTTTCTCTTGTGTCGATCTGGTCTCCGTCATCGACGGATGGTGCATGTCTTTGACAACCATTATTGCCTTCTTCCTTGTTGCAATCATGTCTTATGGGCCTTTTTGTCAATGCCCATTTCTTCCTGTAGACCCATTTACACTTTATAGCCTCTTAACCTTTAAGAAGTTCTACAAACTCTCATGTTTGATTCTTGTGTAGAGATTTTATCTCTTCCATCATGGACAACCTTCACTTGTCACCATCCTTTCCAAATTTTGCCTATTGAAGATGGATGGGTCTCTACTCCCCATGAACAATGCAAAAGACACCATATCCTCGAATCCATACTGAACCAGGGCTCAAATGTTACTTTTCTTCCCGTTTCTAGCTATAATTTCCAGGTTTCCTTCTGATTAGTTTGCTCAGTATCTTGCCCCTTGTTGATTTTTACCTTCAGTAACTGACTCGACTATATCCAGTTGCACCAACAATTTATTGGTCTCACCCTGTATTTTTAACTTTTTGGTTGCAGTGTCCTTGTTGGTCTTCAACATTGACGCCTCATCGAAGACAAAAATATGTTAATAACCACCATACAAGCAATTAAATTCCACAACTTGTAGCCCTTTACACCTTTTTTCATACCCGACAAAGGTGTATTTCTTGGACTTTAGATCCAACGTTGACCTCTGTTTACTTTACATGTGAGCATATGTTGGATATTACAAGATTCTCAATTATGAGTAATCGACATCCTTGCCTATCCAAACTTCCTCTACAACCTTCGAGTCTAGTATTGTAAATAGTGATCGATTTACTATATAACATGTCATATTTACCTCTTCAGCGCAAAAGCTTTTAGGCAGCCCCGCACGCAAACCGCATACTTCTCACCCTCTCCAATAGAGTTATATTCATAATCTCTACTAACCTGTTCTGTTATGAGGTCCTTATGGTTGAGAAGTGCCTTTGTGATGCTATGATCCCTGTAGAATTTCATAGATTCTGCTTCTCTATACTCTGTACTAATATTTGACATGAGACACTTAACATGTCTCCTGATTTGCTTCTCTACTTCTCCATATCATTGCTTGAGCTTGACGAAAACTTCAGACCTGTGCTTCGTGAAGTAAATCAAAACTTTCATCGAGTAGTCATTTACGAATGTCATAAAGTATCGTGCCCCACCCTTAGATGACATTATCACTGGCCCATAGACATCAGAATGAATATAATCGAGCATCCTACTGTTAGTATGCATAACAATCTTTGAACCTTACCCTGCACTGCTTACGTAAGATGCAATGCTCACAAAAAAACACCTTGCACGCCTTAACTCCCTTCGAGAGTTTCCTTCCGTGGAGTTCCATCATGCCCCTCTCACTCAAATGCCATAGATTAGTGTCATCCGTGCCAAATTTTGCGTATGAGGTGGTAGTATTCTCACCTATAACCATGCTTCCTATCAACTTGCATAGATTTTATGGCTTGTCCCTTCTTCAACACCATTACACCTTTGGTGACCTTGAATACATCATTGGATGCAGTGAACATGCAACCGTTCATATATAAAACTCTCAAGGATATTAAAATTTTCTTTGAATTTGTAACATGCTCGATATCACATATAGTCCGTATGACTCTGTAAAACATCCTTACCTTGATAGGTTCTATTATGATGGCCTTGCATGTTGCGTTATTCCTCATCATAACACTTTCGCCATCACGGGACTTGTATGAATTGAACCAAGTTTGTTTAAGCACACGTGATATGAACTGTCAAAACCACAACACACACAAGACAAAATACTACAAACACAAGAAGAATGTTTATGGTGAATTTCTCTGTTTTTATTTAAGAGCTCTCCCGTCCATAATATAGATCTTCTACCTTCTTTACAGTAATCTAGTTCCCCAGTTTATGGGTCAGTTACATTATTTACAGCAATCTAGATCCCCAATTTAGGGGTTAGTTACATACCTTATTTATAGCAATCTAGATCCTAAGTTAGGGGTTAGTTACAAGTGAATATTACAAGGATGTCTAAATATGGTATGTACAAATGTGATATTCAAAAATTTGGTGAAGGTCTGCCGGTATCTAAGATATTCATTGCTGATATCATTGACACCCCCCCTCAAATTGATGCTAGAGAATCAAGTAGCATCAATTTGTTTACGAAGAACTGATGCCGAGCGCGAGGGAGAGATTTGGTGAGAACATCCGCAATTTGAAGATCTGTAGAAATGTGAGGAAGGGTAATGATGCTGCTTTCAAAAGCTTCATGGATTGAGTGACAGTCAGCCTCTATATGCTTGATACGCTCATGGAAAACTGGATTTGCCATAATCTGAATAGCATTCGTGTTATCAGCAAGCAGGGGAGTAGGGACGGTTTGTGCAAATCCCAATTCATAGAGCAAGCCACGCAACCAAGTAATTTTGGAACAGGCCGAGGACATAGCACGATATTCAGCCTCAGTGGATGATTTTGAAACACGATCTTGTTTCTTACACTTATAAGAAATCAGTGCATCGCCCTGATATATACACCATCCAGTGGTGGAGCAACGCGTATCAGGGCAGTCGGCCCAATCAACATCATTATAAGCCACAAGTTGAAGAGGAGAAGCCGAAGGAAAGAATAGCCCATGAGTAGGAGAACCAAGAAGATAGCGGATGATGCATCGAACTGCAACCATATGTAAATGACATGGTAAAGTCATGAATTGACTCACGAGATGAACAACGTATGAGATGTCCAGCCGAGTAATCGTCAATAGACGAGGCTCCCAACTAGTCGCCGATATAATGTAGGGTCGGGAAGAAGATCACCATCATCTTGACGAAATTTCACATTAACTTCCATAAGAGTATCAACCAGAATAGAGTCTTGTAAGCCAACTAAGATAGTAATATTTGTGATGTACTTCTGCCGATTTAGGAAGAGACCTTTGACACCTTTATTAACTTCAAGCCCTAAGAAATAGGTGAGGGCGCCAAGATCTTTCATGTGAAAGGAGGAACGAAGGGAAACTTGAAGTTGTTGAATCAATACACTATCACTGTAGGTGATAATAATATCATCCACGTAAGCAAGTAAAAGGATGATACCCAAAGATGTCTTGCGTAGGAATAGGGAATGATCATACTAGCTTTGTACAAAGGAAAGTTGAAGAAGTGTTTGTCGGAACTTCTCAAACTAAGCGTGAAGGGCTTGTTTCAACCATACAATGAACGTTTCAAGTAACACACAGCAGTACCACTAGAACAAAAAATACCCAGGGGAGGGTGCATATGGATTTCTTTTTTAAGATCCCCACGAAGAAAAGCATTTTCGACATCTATATGGTGAAGAGTCCAATCCTGAGAAATGAAAATAGCTAGGATTATACGAACAGTGGTCATTTTGTCTACCAGGGCAAAGGTTTCCTCGTAGTCAATGCCATATTCCTGACGATTGCCAAGAGCCACAAGGTGAGCCTTATATCTGTCCAATGATCCATTAGATTTGAGCTTGACAGAGTAAACCAATGGGCTTGATAGAGGGTGAACATGATACAATGTCTCAAATATCATTGTTCTATAAAGCATCTAGTTCATCTTGCATGACTTCTTTCCAGCACTCATGTTTCATAGCCTAGGAGTACGAATTAGGTATATAAATCGAGGGCAATGTAGCAACTAAAGATGTATGAAGAAAGATGTACCGACCAAGGGAGTATCCATAGTGATTAGGAGGATGAGAGAGGCGAGTGGACCATCGAAGAGGAGTAGCCACTGTGTCGGATGCAGATGTCGGAGTTGACTCGTGAGGGGGTCCATCAGTAGAATTGTCATGTCATTCTCGCATTTTATACATAAAACCAAGTCTAAACCATGTGATAGTGGGGGAAGGAGTAGACACATCCTCAAAGTCAGGTAAAGAGCATATAGGTGTAGGGTTGGAGAACTCCATATGAGAGGCAAAAAAATATTTTTTTTTCCAAGAAAAACAATATTCCGAGAAGTTCGAATCATATGAGTGACAGGATCGTAACAAAGATAACCCTTTTGATTTGGAGCATAGCCAAGAAAGACACACAGTACGGATTGAGAGAAGGGTTTGGTGCATTCGATGGGAGGGAGATGAACAAAGCAAACACAACAAAAAGGACGGAGATGGGTATACTCAGGTGGCCTTTGATGAAGAAGAAAATATGAGGAGTGATGATGAAGATTAGAGGAAGGAAGGCGGTTAATCAAGTGCACAACGGTAGAAAGAGCCTTAACCTAGAATTTAGGTGGAATGAATTACTCAAGAAGCAAGGAACGAACCACATCAAGGAGGTGACGATTTTTCCTCTCGACAACTCCATTTTGTTGGGGAGTGTACGGACAAGTCTGTTGAGAAATAATCCCCTTCAGTTAGAGAAAATCCTGGAATTTGTTGGACCTGTATTCCCCCCTGAATCAAAACGTAAGATTTTGATGCTGGTAGAAAATTGGTTCTCAATTAAAGCTAAGTATTTTTGAAAGGCATGAAAAACTTCATATTTCCTCCTTATAAAATATATCCATGTAAAGCGACTGTAGTCGTCAATGAAGATAACAAAATACTTGAAATTAGCATGAGAGATCATTGGTGTAATCCCCTATACATCACTGTGAATCAAATTAAAGCAATGAGTAGAGGGAACATCATGAGTTAAAAATGGAAGACTTTTGCTCTTTCCCAATTTGCAACTAGAGCACTTAAAATCAACATCTTTAAGAGAAAAAGGGATTTTATTATCCATCGAACCAAAATTTAATACGGAGAGAAGGGTCCTAGAATTTGGATGGCCTAACTGATTATGCCACAACTGACATTGACTCTTGATAGAGGCGCAAAATAGAGAAAGCACACTTAAATCCCTAGGTTATGTATGGAAGCGAAGAGGGAAGAGTCGTCCGCATTTAGGCCCTTTCGCGATTGTCTTCCCTGATACCTAATCCCGCACAATGCAACCAAAATGAGAGAAAGAGACATGTCAATCATTATCAACTAATTGCCCAATAAAAATAAGATTAGCAGATAATCCATGTAAATAAAAAATATTTTGCAATGATGGAGAAGAAGAGATATCACCGACAGTGGTGATGGGAGGACAGTCCCCATTGGCGGTATGGACTTGCAAATTTCCATCAAACTTTTTTACATTGACAAGATTGTTAGAGGATAAGGTCATGTGATTCGAAGCACCAGAGTCAATAAACCACAAGTCAGAGAGAGATTGATGTTTATCGGTGAGACCAAGTGCAGAGAATGCAGACAAGATCATCTGCTGGACTGTTTCAAGTGTGAGAGAAAGTGTTGTTGACTCTGAAGGCATGGAGGTGTTGGGGGCCTTGCACAAAACCTTAGGATCTAGCCTCCCAAATCAAACCAGAATTATGGGATAATAAAGCAATGAAATAAATCAAAGCACAAACCACACGACACAAGAGATTTTTACGTGGAAAACCCTCAAAAAGGTAAAAATCACGGGACCTCCTCCAGATCAACAATCCACTAAGAAGTAGAACGTTACAACTGATCACAAGCACACACTGCTTGGATCAAACCTTCTTCACTCGCGTAGCAGTAGATGAACAATAAGAGAATAACTAAAAAAGAAGAGATCTCACCGATCACGTGGACGTAGAAGCGCTGAGACGTCGACTGCGTAGTAGATCACCTCTACGAACATAATTCTCCCTTCCACAAGCTTCCTCTCTCTCTCTTTTCTATTTCTCTCTTTCTCTTTTTCTCTCTCTCACCTTGGAGGTGAGAATCCCTTAAAATAGAATACCCTAATCCTGTTTTGGAACCCCTTAAATAAAGAACTGGAGGAATTAGACTCAAATAAGGAAACTGCGCATAAGCGGAAGAATTAGACTCAAATAAAAAAACTGCGCATAAGCGGAGGAATTAGAGACAAATAAGGAAACTGCGCTACCTCTCCTTTGAACTGAGGAGGAAAACCCCATCAAATCTCCTCATTTCCGACTCAGGAGGAATTTGCATTCTTCAAGCCAGTCAGGTTTCTACAAACATCAAACTTGCCCTTGAGCAATGCCTTGGTCATCATGTCTGACCCATTATCATCCGTGTTGACCTTCTCAAGCTATAACACCTTTTGTTCCAAAGTATCCTTGATCCAATGATACCGAATTTCTATGTGCTTCGACTTGGAGTGATAACTTGGATTCTTACTCAAGTGTATAACACTTTGACTATCATGATAGACCATGTGCTACTCCTGCTTCAGGCTAAGTTTCTGTAGGAACCTCTTCATCCAAAGCATCACTTTACATGCCTCTGTGACCGCAATGTACTCGGACTCTGCCGTCGACAATGTTACAACCTTTCGTAGCTTGCTCTGCCAAGAGACCGCCTCCTGCAAACGTGAACATGAACCCCGATGTAGACTTCCTAGAGTCTATGTCGCCTGTCATATCTACATCTGTGTAGCCCTCTAACACAGATTTTTCATCACCATAGCATAGGCTCAACCTGGATGAGCCTCTTAGATACCGCAGTATCCATTTCACCGTTGCTCAATGCTTTTTACTAGGATTGACAATATAGCGGCTAACAACACAAACCGCATATGCTATGTCCAGGCTCGTACACACCATAACATACATCAAACTTCTTACCGCTGACACGTAGGGTATTTTTCTCATCTCATCCACCTCTGCCTTCATCTTAGGACACTGCTTGTCGCTTAATTTAAAGTGACCATCCAGTGGAATACTGACCGGCTTCACTGTATTCATATTGAACCGCTCTAGGACTTTCTTAATATATCACTCTTGTGACAACCAAAGCTTTTTACTGCTTCTGTCATGTGTTATCTTCATTCCTATGATCTGTTTAGTCTGGCCCAAGTCTTTCATAGCAAATGACTTGCCCAACTCATGATGAGCATGTCATCAAAGTATAATAGCAGAATAAAGAAATCACCATCTGAGAACTTGCGCGTGAACATACAGTGGTTCGACTCCGTTCTGTCATACTTACGCTTTAACATAAATGAGTTAAACTTCTTATACCATTGCCGTGGAGCTTGTTTCAGCCCATACAAGCTCTTCCTCAGCCTACACACCATATGCTCTTTGACCTTGAATTTGAACCCCTCTGGTTAGTGCATGTAGATCTCTTCTTTCAGGTCACCATGGAGGAAGACCGTTTTAACATTAAACTGCTCTATCTCCAGATCCATGCTAGCCGCCAACCCAAGCAACACCCGTATGGATGTCATCTTCACCACTGGTGAGAATATCTCCTTGAAGTCTATGCCTTTTCTCAGACCAAATCCTTTCACCACAAGTCTGGCCTTGAACCTCGTCTGTGAATTCTTCTGCTTAACCTTCTTTCTGAACACCCACTTGTTGTTCAAAGCTTTCTTGCCCTTAGGGAATTTCACCATATCATAGGCGTGGTTCTTATGCAAGGATTTCATCTCCTCTTGTATAGCTTTCAACCACCCCCCTTATGCTCGTCGGCTAGGGCCTCAGAATAATCTTCTGACTCTCCCCCATCAGTCAACATAATATACTTATGCAGTGAGTACCTTTTGGATGACTGTCTGTCCCTAGATAACCTCCTTACCTGTGGCTCAACATGTGGATCAAGTGGGAGCTGCTCCCCTGGTCCATCTTCTGAAGGAACTCCCTTGTCCTCCATACCTTGTTGTACTCCCTCATCATCAGGCACCACGGGAGGAATAATCAAATCCATATCCTCTAACTCACCTGAACTAGGCTGGTCCTTCTCTGGCTTACACATGTCTTTTATACATTGATCTTCAAAGAATACCACATCTCTGCTTCTGACAAGCTTCTTATCTGTCGGATCCCACAATTTGTAACCAAACTTTTCATTACCGTACCCCAAGAACACACATTGTCTGATCTTCGTATCAAGCTTAGACCCTCGTCCTTTGGTACGTGAACGGATGCCTTGTATTCAAACACCCTGAGATGACTGTACGATGGATCTTGTCCAGTCCAGCCTTCTTAGGTACTTCTCCATTCAACGAGGCTGATGGAGACCTGTTTATCAAATACATTGCCATGTGGATTGCTTCTCCCCAGAACATCTTGGGCAACTTTACACGGGATAACATGTATCTGATTCTCTCTACAATGGTGCAATTCATTCACTCAGTCACACCATTATACTCGGGGGTATTGGGAACCGTCTATTCATGCTGTATACCCAGGGACTTATAATACTCATGGAAGTCACCAATGTATTCACCACCATTGTCAGTGTGGATGCACTTCAATGATCTACCTATCTCTCTCTCAACCATAGCATGAAACACTTTAAACACACCAAAGACCCCGTCCTTGGATTTCAAAGCATAAACTCAAACCCCCCTAGATGCATCATCTACAAAAGTAACAAAATACAATGCCCCATCTAAGGTTTTTGTCCTCATAGGACCACAAATATCATAATAAACCAAATCTAATGCATGTACTTTATTAACATGAGAAGCAACCTTAACAAATGAAACTCTATATTATTTCCCTGATAAACAACCAATACGGGTTTTGAGAGGTATACCTGTCACGTCTGGAGGTAGCCGCTTCTTTGCTAATAGTTGAAGCCATTTTTCACTCATGTGACCTAGACGCCTGTGCCACATGTCAATAGCTGAATCTTCCGCTGCGTTCAACCCACCCTTGCATACACTGACACTTGCCTTGTAAAGGGTGCAACACTTCTTCCCTCTGGCTGCGATCAATGAACCCTTGATGAGCTTCCAGCGCCCACCAACAATTCGGCTTTCATAGCCATCATCATCCAACCTTCTTATCGACATCAAGTTAAAGCGAAAATTTAGAATATGCCTCACATCCCTGTGAACCAATGTGTAGCCCACATCGGTCTTTAGACAAATATCACCGACCCCTATGATCTTCGATACGCCAGACTTTCCCATCTTCACGGTCCCATAGTCACCTGACTTGTAGCTTGTGAAGAAATCACTTCGCAGAGTCGCATGAAACAAGGCTCCCGAGTCTATCACCCAGTCGGTGTCTTGACTTGTAGCCGTGAGACAAACATCATGATCTGCAGAAAGAATAATTATAACATCGCCATCTGAAGTGACCCCAGTGAAATCTGATTCATTTTCCTTCTCCTTTGTTTTTCCTTTCTTGTCGTTCTTCTTATTACAACATTCATGCTTGTAGTGGCCATTCTTGCCACAATTCCAGCATTCAACATCCTTCCTGTTACTCGACTTGCCGCTTGATTTATCTCGGGCCTGCCCGCCCTTTCTGTTCTTTCCTCTCTCCCGTTCTTGTGTCACAAGTGCCCCTCATTGAAGAGACAGCTAGTTACTTGTTCCATGGACACCTTTCCTTCTGACGTGAAGTTACTTAGAGACACCACCAATGTCTCCTAACTATCAGGCAATGAGCTAAGTAATAGTAAGGCTTGTAGTTCATCGTCCAAGACCATCTTCATAGCAGAGAGTCGATTCAATATATTGCTGACTTCGTTCATGTGCTCAGCCACAGAATCACCATCTTTGAACTTGAGATTCACAAGTCATCGTATCAAGAAAATCTTATTGTCGGCTGTCTTCCTCTCATACAGCCCTTATAATTTCAGCTATAAGCTTGCGGCTGAGGTCTCTGTAGACACATGGTGGAATATGGAATCGTCCAACCATTGTTTAATAAACCCCACCGCCTTCCGGTCCATCTTCTTCCAATCATCATCGGGCATATCCTTGGATTTTGCTGATATGCCTAAAATTGGAGAATATAGGTCCTTGCAATAAAGCAAGTCTTCCATCTTAGCCTTCCATATGGTCCAGTTAGAACAATTGAGGCTGATCATCCTTAATGAGCCATCTTCCGTAATTCAAAACCGATCCTACTTCATTCAATGAACTTAGCTCTAATACCACTTTGTTGGGGGCCTTGCACAAAACCTTAGGATCTAGCCTCCCAGATCAAACCAGAATTATGGGATAATAAAGCAATGAAATAAATCAAAGCAAAAACCACACGACACAAGAGATTTTTACGTGGAAAATCTTCAAAGAGGTAAAAACTACGGGACCTCGTCTAGATAAACAATCCACTAAGAAGTAGAACGTTACAACTGATCATAACCACACACTGTTTGGATCGAACTTTCTTCACTCACGCAGGAGTGGATGAACAATAAGAGAATAATTAAAAAAGGAGAGATCTCACCGATCAAGAGGATGTAAAAGCGTTGAGACGTCGACATTCGCAGTAAATCACCTCTATGAACAAAATTCTTCCTTCCACAAGCTTCCTCTCTCTCTTTTCTATTTCTCCCTTTCTCTTTTTCTCTCTCTTTCTCTTTTTCTCTCTCTCACCTTGGAGGCAAGAACCCCTTAAAATAGAATACCCTAATCCCATTTTGGAACCCCCTAAATAGAGAACCGGAGAAATTAGACTCAAATAAGGAAACCCCGCATAAGCGGAGGAATTAGAGTCAAATAAGGAAACTACGTTACCTCTCATTTGAACTGAGGAGGAAAACCCCATTAGGAGGCTGAAGCCATGGAGTCAGGGACTATATCATCTATAGAGGTATGAAAAGCTCGAGGATTTCGATTTTGAGGGTGTTTCCGACATTCACAAATGATGTTGCCCTTTCCTTTACGATAAGGGCCCGTTTGGTTTTTAGATTACAATGTAAATAGATTGCAAATTGGCATTTATTATTTACATTGGTAATTTTCTTCTTCTGCTTTCCCTTGAAGCGACGGTTGCCGTCATTTACTTTACCTTGAAGTGACAGTTGTTCATGTTTGGAAGGTGTAGCTCTAAGACAGGAAAAAAGTTACAATGAATGCATTAAAAAATGTGGGGCCAATTGATATGTATATGTCTAATCCATGCTGTCAATCTATTTTACTTGCTCATTTTATGATATGACCCCAAAAGTGAGGCAAGTGTGAAGCTAAAGTTGACCACACAGAGGAAGCAAAAGGAATTGAACGATTACCATTGAAAACTTATCATGGGCCATTAAAATTTTGGACCATTCTGATATTTATGTTTATCCTTCATCCATGTATATGTGACGTTATGAATAGGTTGGATGACAACCCCACAACCCTATGGGCCCTAGGAAGGTTTCGGTTTTGAATGGTGCAAGTCATTATTCCCTTGCTTCCTCTAGCGTGGTCCAATTAAGCTTACAATTTGCCTTAGTTTTTGGTCAATGCCCTAAAATGAGATGGTAAAACATTTGGATGGCATGGATCGGACATATATATGATTGTGGAACCCACAGATTTTACCACCATGCATTTTCGTCTGATTTCATGCATGTATGTGTGATCTTCGTGACACATTTAAGCGAAGTATTTTCCCCTTTTTCAAACATGATGTAAAAGTAATTATGACTTATTTATGTTCATTTACATGTAGTTCTTAAAACCAAACAGACCCTAATTGCAGAATTTCTTCTGACACTGATTAGCAATATGGCCAAGCTCCTTACGACTGTAACATTGGACATTGATCATACTCCGAACCCATTGTTTTCCTTGTGCGGTGTATGCAACATTGAGAACATTGGGGGAACCTTCTTGCTGTTCCAAAGTTGCCTGAGTTAAGCAACGCTCCTCCTCCCTAAGGAGTTCATGCAGACAAATATCCAAGGATGACAAGGGAGTCTTGATCATGATGTTGGAGCGGACATTTTCAAACTCATGTTGGAGTTTCATTAAAAATTGGTCTCGTTGAGTAGTTTGATGAATTGTCTGAATAGCTTATAGAGCATCATTGGAGACTGACGCATACACGATGTCTGTATGTTCAGTCCATAAATTGACAAAACCTGAATAATACTCCTGAATCGACATATTTCCTTGGGTATAGTTGGTGATTTCATACTCCAATTGAAATCTTCGAGCCGAACTATCTTGATTATACACCTTCTTTAAATAAGCTCACATAGCTTTGGTTGTCTTATATGGTCGTAAATTGAGAATAATGGCGGGATCCATGGAGCTTAATATCCAACTCATAATATGAGCATCCTTTGCCTCCCATTGAATGGCCTTTGCTGGATCAGTGGGCTTGGTGTTGGATCCATTAATGTGCCCCCATAATTCTTTCCCCTTAACATAGATATGGAATTGAAATGCCCAAGCAAAATAATTCTTACCCAAAAATCTGATGCACACGAACTCAGATTTCTCTATAGGTGAGTTGTAAACAATATCAAGAAGAAATAGAATCAGATAAAGTGAATTGATGCTGCCCACGAACGCCACAAGACCAGCGGTGAAGAACCTCCACGCCTTGCCAAGATCCAACTTCAAAGAGCCAATAATTAGATACTATGAGAATACCCAAGAAGACAACCTCTTTATGCCCAATGAAATCGCGAATCGTATAAAGATTGTTCTAAGATGATGACAAGAGACATGACTCAGATACCATATCAAAACCACAACACACACAAGACAAAATACTACAAACACAAGAGAAATGTTTGTAGTGAATTTCTCTATTTTTATCTGAGAGCTCTCCCATTCATAATATAGATCTTCTACCTTCTTTACAGCAATCCAATTCCCCAATTTAGGGGTCAGTTACATTATTTACAGCAATCTAGATCCCCAATTTAGGGGTCAGTTACATACCTTATTTACAGCAATTTAGATCCCTAAGTTAGGGGTCAGTTACAAGACAATATTACAAGGATGTCTAAATATGGTATGTACAAATGTGATATTCATAAATCTGGTGAAGGTCTGCCGGTATCTAAGATATTTATTGCTGATATCGTTGACACGAACATCCTGAATATAGAATATATGTGTATGAGAGATAGCTCACACTTGAAGAAATCGAGAGGAGGTTTCCTTATGGGCTCTCTTCCGCCACACTGGTTGATTCACCTGTGTTTCATTTTCCCTTACTTATGCTTTTCATGTCGTTATTCTATTTATTATGGTCTCTCTCGAAATGTCATTTTATGCATAAATAGAAGCATCCGTCTTTTGCTTTTGATTTTGATATGTACTTGTTTCTTATTGCCATACCAAGATCGCTCCACATATCACCCATATCCCTGACCTGCTTTTGCGACTAGCCCTTTCGCTCGAGAGTCATTATCACTCGACTTCTTCCTCATCTCGTTAGAAACTAGTGTCACAGTGGTATCTCCAAGCTTCATTGTATTGTTGCTATAGAAAGTGTTAGTGGTGAGATAGTCATATGACAGGGGAAGCAATGTTACAAGTATCACTGCTTTTATCTTCTTCCTCTACCATCTCTCCAAGCCTTACCAACTTGCTGCATAGCTTTGTAAATAAGTTCGTGTGCTTTAAGAGATCATATAATTCATCCAATTTCAACCCGTAATATTGTTTCTTCATGAACAATTTAAAATTAGGGACTTTGACATATAAAAGTCTTTTATCTTCTTTTACATTTTTTGGGAGATTTCTCATTTAGGACACTGTACATAACCTCATCTGATTGACACAAATGGATTGTGCTCATAGCTTTCTCGTCGAGATCGCCCAGTCATCATCCGACATCTTGTCAGGTTTTGTTTCTAACAACGCCTCACTCAACCACTGTGAAACTATAATATCACTGACCTTTCACTACTATAAACTAAAATTATTATTCGCATCAAATTTATGTATATCGAATTTTGATCCTGACATATTCACTGAATCCCAAACGTCTAACTTGGCGCCAAAAGCCTTATATTGGAATTATTTTAGGAATTCTTTTTTTTGACTTGGAGTTTTATAATATGATTTTTTCTGGCTAATTTTCAGGATTCATTTTCTTTGCTTCATCATAAGCTTCCAAGTTACTTCGCATGATAAAAACACATATAATTAAATCAAGTTAACACTAATATGCTAGGAAAGATAATGTACTTGAATGGTTAAATATGCAAAATTTGACTTTCAACATCGGCTCTATATCACACCACAACGAAGCATACCTGGGCCACAACAAACCCAGATCAAACCCTGGGTATTAGAGTTCGGATCTAACATTAATCTCTATTCGTGTGCTTTGCAGGAGCATGATAAAATAGATATAGAACAATGTAATAATGTAGGATAACCAAACAAAAAAACCAACCACAAACGCAACGATTTTTAATGTGAAAAAACCCTCGTATGAAAAAAACCATGGTACAAAGTGATAGAGATCCATTATAATCAAAATCTTTGAGTTGTACAAACTCACATTCTTCGATTACGAAATTATCCGATCTCTCCTTACGATGCGTACCTCTAGGAAATCCTATATCCACCGAGAAATTCTTCATAATCCCTATGCAAGCATCGAAAACCCTCTCCCTTGGCAAAACCTTAGCCTCTTGAGAGAAAACACTCGTATCTTTTTAAGCCATATTCTAAAAACATGCCTAAATATCCTATTTTGCGCAAAATCATGAAACTCGACAACCGCACCATGATCGACCATGAATTACACAACGAGTCACGGTCGGCCTTGGATTCTCACAATCAATCATATCCAGTAGAATGCAATGCATCTGCACAACCTTAGGTCATGATTAAAAGCCTTTAGTCTTAATTTCAATCTGTATAATTTCTATATACAAATTATGTTAGGAAAACAACTCTATTACAAGAATCCATGAATATGTGTTGCATTGAATAACCATATTTTCATTTGCTAATGATTTCAAAGCATATTAGCTAGAATAAAACTACTGGTCTTAAAGGTACTTTCAAAGCATATTAGCTAGAAAATTCATACATCTGAAGGTTAGGCAGGTTACACGACAGTCCCTCATGTCAAAATGCAATGAATGTACTTTTAATGTGATATTATCATGGAATGAAACAAACACATATAAGATACATAAACAGTGAAGTGGTTCAAGTTATGAGTAATATCCATAATATTTAATAATTAGAAATGCTCACACACAATTAGTTGCACGTCCAACTAGTTATAATGTAGGGCCTACTATGATATATACATGACATGTTTTCCATCCAACAAGGATGCCCTACCATGAAAATGGGATGCCCCCCAAAATCAAGTGGATCCAATATAAAGTGGTGCATACCATGCAAGCAATAAACAACCACCCAAGAAACTCTACATTCACACGGTATGCATCCAATGGTTGAATTGACCTAATGTTTGGGTCATCTCATTTTCTTGGTGGGACAACCTTATTACATGAGGGAGATATCATACGAATGCCATAGTGCCTTACATGCCAGCTAGTTAGACATACAACTAGTGTGAGCATATGTCTTTAACAACATGCATGCTTGATCTTCTGCGTGCAATATTCATATTTAGTGATGAGTAACTCTGAACTTGCATATAGAATGCCTCACTTACGGGTATGAGGTACAATTACAATGTAAACATGTGCGAGCACCCTTATAAGTCTTCCATTCGCTAAGACCAGTATGATGGTTGTTCGCCATAGAAGTGGATTGCATCTAGCAGGGTGCTTGACACTTTGTCCATCATCGTTAAAAAAAAATGCCATTTGTACATATGTAGCTCACCATAGAGGTGCATCGCGTACCATTCACTGACATTAAAAGAGTGTCATTTATGCATCTATATAAGCATGGCAAAGGTAAAATTGTCATTTTGATAGGGGAATCTTTACATTTTAATGGCAGGTTCCTAAGATGATGCACGCATGTGGCGCAATTTCATTAGTGTTGAATGGAAGGTACCCTAGCTGTGCTCTATCATTCACCACCATTTTAAAGATGGTGGGAAACTAAAAATTATGTGGGGGTGCAAGCCTCACCCAAGACTGTGTGGCCCTTACCATGTGCTCCATCAATTATTGCAGGATCATTTCAGGGCATCAACAAAATAACTAAAGTAGATTCAATTCACAAGTGGACCATACCATAGGAAACCATGGTGACTGACCATTAATGGGTCGCACAAGTTTTTAATTAGGTCCAATATTTGTGTTATCCTTTCATCTAGGTTTATGTGATCTTATTAATAGATTGGATGGTCAGGAAAACCTTATGGTGGGGCCCTAAGAAGTTTTTAATGGTAGGCTATTTTTTAAAAATTTGTTTTATTATTATTATATTTTTACACACGCACACACACCCCACACACTCACACGGGCAGTGGGATTAGAAGGAATTAGGTGGGATGGGATTCAAAAAACATAATTATTGCAGGATTAGGTGGGATGGGATTCAAAAGACATAATTATTACCCATGGAAGGGACTGCTCCCTGTTGCCATGGGATAAAATTAATGCCATGCTTTGTTGATAATAAGGTGGTACATTGAATGGATATACTCATAATCATTGAAATTACCGAGAATAATTATATATAAGTTGTTCATTTGTTTTGAAACCTCATCTTATGACATGGGCCTAAAAATGAGGTAGATCTAAAACTTAGGTGGCCCCAAAGAAGTTTTCAACGGTAACTCTTTAATCCCCATTGCTTTCTATGGTGGGTTCCACTTTAGCTTCAGATTTACCTGAATTTTTGGTTCATGTTTTAAAATAATCTAGATAAATGGGTGGACAGTGTGGATATAGCCCACACATCATGGTAAGACCTACATGACTTCCCAAACATTGAGTGAAATTAACTCAGTACTGGTGCAATTCCATTTAATGTAATTCCAAGCTTTTCCATTCTTCCCTGAAGTGGAATTGGCACAGGACCAGATGAATCCCATCCCACCTAATCCCACCGCCCAAACAGACCCTAAGGCCCTGTTTGGGCAACAGGATTAGAAGGGATTAGGTGGGATTGGATTCATCTGGTTCCGTGCCAATTCCACTCCATGTTTGGCAAAGCTTGGAATTAGATCGGATGGAATTACATTGGGTCTCGTGCTAGTTTCACTCGATGCTAGCAAGTTGTGTAGGTCCCACCCTGATGTGTGGGCTATATCCACACCGTCCACCCATTTTTTGAGATTATTTTAGAGCATGGGCCAAAAATCAGGTAATTCTAAAGCTCAAGTGGACCCACCACTGAAAGCAATGGGGATTGAATACTTACTGTTGAAAACTTCTTTGGGGCCACATAAGTTTTGGATCTACCTCATTTTTCGGCCCATACCATAAAATGAGGTTACAAAACAAATGAACGGTTTAGATATAATACATATGTGTTATTCTGGTAATTTCAAATGATGGTGGGTATATCCATTCAATGTACCACCGTATTACCAACAAAGCAGAGCATTAATCTAATCCCATGGAATCAGGGGACAATCCCTGCCATGGGTAATAATGATATTTTTTTTAATACAATCCCACCCAATCCCTTCTAATCCAGTTGCCCAAACAGGGCCTAAGGGCCCTTAGGCTATTCAATCACAGCGCTTCTTACAATATGTTGTACTGGAAATTTGGATTTTCTTTAGTTTTGGACCCTAGTCCTGAAATAATATGAAAAGTAGATGGACAATATGAATATGAATATGAATATAAATATAAATATCAATATCTTATACATACATCATGGTGGGCCGCACGACAAGGGCTAGACCGTCTTGGTGGGACGCGGATTGCGTCCTACCCCCGCCCGGACGGTAATCCGTCCGGGCAGGTCTCTGTGGGGCCCACCGTTATGTAAGTGTTTTATCCACGCCGTTGAACTATTTTTTCAGATAAATTTAGTACGTTGACCAGAAAATGAGGTAGGTCCAATGCTTGAGTAGACCGCAACAAAGGAACCTGCACTGATATGACACCCACCGTACAAACCTTTCTAAGGACTCACGTGATGTTTTTTTTTACCATAAAACCTATTCATAAGGTCATGTAGACGTGAATGAAGTGAAAACACAAATATCAGCTTGATCCGTAACTTCTCTGGCTCCCAGGAAGCTTTTAATGGTCGACGTTCAATCCCCACTTTGTGGTCCACTCAGGCCTTGGACCTGCCTCATTTTTTGGTCAACACACTAAATTTATCTGAAAAAATCGTTCAACGGCGTGGATAAAACACTTACATAACGGTGGGTCCCACAGAGACCTGCCCGGACGGATTACCGTCCGGGCGGGGGTAGGACGCAATCCGCGTCCGTCTTGGTGAGGGGCGAAACTATCCTTACCCATTTTACCAAGAAGATAAGCACGATAGCACGACTATTGTCGCCGGGTTAGAACGTTTTTTTTTTTTCATTGAAAAGCCTTGGGAGTTTTTCATACCATAGCCGAGGTGCGGTCCATCGTATTAAACGGTTTAGATCACTGAAACATGGCCCGGGATCCGACTGCTGCAGTCGCAGTGTAAAGAGAAAAGTTCACCGTGATTGCAGCAAAATCACGTCCTAATATGATTAGAGAGATTTTACACGTGTGCAGTCGCGAATGGAGAGATGCGCGAGAATATTGGCATTGGATTGGTTATCGGGTTGAGTAAACTGTGGGGCCACTGTGATGCATGTGAATTATCCAATCCGTTCGTAAGTTTTTCCAGATCATTTTATATTGTAATACCAAAGTTGAAACATATCCAAATTTCAAGTGAGCCACATCATAGGAAAAAGTGGGGATATCGAAGTTTTCTATTGAAACCTTCCTAGAGCCCACATTGATGTTTATTTGTCATCCAACACGTTAATAATATAAAAAAGACATGGATAAAGGGAAACCACAAATATCATCTTGATCCAATAAATCCATGGCCCCCAAGCAGTTTTCAACGGTAGGCATTCACTCCCCACAGTTTCCTGTGGTGTTGTCCACTTGAGCTCTTAATATACATAAATTTTGGATTCAAACAATAAAATTATTTGGAAAAACGGATGAACGGCAATCCAATTTATTAAGGTGGGCCCCACAGTTTACTAAGCAATAAGCAGGCAATCCGCGTCCGAGCGGTCATCTGAATTTTTCTTGTCGCTATACTCTTCTGAGAACCGGGAGGGCACCATTGTTAACCTGCGCCCACCCACATCTATACAACGAAACCCAAAGCTGGCAAAATTGACAAAACGAAAAAAAAAAAAAAAACGTAAAAGAGAGGAAACGAAAGCCCAAAACCCTAAACCGGACTTTACACAGAGAGGAAAACCTAAAACTCTCTATCTCTGTGTCCGCACATCTATCTATCTACTGTTCGAAACCCTAACTGTAGAAACCTTAATGGCGTCGAAGTTCGGGATGGCAGGAGGGATTCCGGAGCGCCGGGTGCGTCCGATATGGGATGCTGTCGATTCCCGCCAGTTCAAGTCCGCTCTCAAGCTCTCCACCGGCCTCCTCTCCAAATATCCCAGCTCTCCCTACGCCCTTGTAAGTTCTCCTCGAACTTCCATGTCTTCTTTCGTAGATTTTACATGTGGGGCCATGGTTATGTGATCCGAACCGTTGGTTTATTGTATTTAACGTGGATGGGCCGTGCTCCAATGGTATAAACCTCAATCTAATATCATATTTTGTTCTGGATCCTTCTTCGAGGGAGGATCCCTTCCTAGTGCATGTGAGGCACTGATTATTTCATGGCAACTAAATATAGAGAAAAAGATAATAACAGAAGATAATATCCTAACAAAATAGCAACAAGCTAACAATCGAATAGTTAGACTAATGCCATGTGTCCCCAGCCAGCTGCAACTCCTTTAAAGAACCCTGGCCTCACAGTTTGAAATATGGAAAGCAACGTTGGAAATGAGAGTACTCTTCATAGGTTGCATCCTCTTTTGGCAAATTAGAGTAATGCACCAAAACCTCTGTAATAGCCTTATTGCCTCTCTTGATCATCCGCCTTTCCAGGATAGCATATGGTTTTGGCTGTATCACCCCTTCATCTGTAATTGGAGGAAGATGTGGCGCCTGCTCTCGCACTTGTTTTTTGAGTAAAGAGACATGCAACACTGGGTGTAGCTTGGACTCTAGGGAAAGGGCAAGCTTGTATGCTACCAGGCCCACACTGAGTTGAAACAGCCCATAGTAATGGGAAGCCAACTTCTGATTGGACCGCATGATGAGTGTGGACTGTCGATAATGTTGTAGCTTGAGAAAAACTATGTCCCCTAATTCAATTCTTGTCTAGATTGATGCTGATCATATTGAACCTTCATACAATTTTGGGCCATAAGAAGGTTATCTCGTAAGGTGTGTAGTATCTTGTCTCGATCACACAATTCATGATTAGAGCTGTACACGAACCGAGTTAGCTTGGTTAACTCGCTCGACTCGACTCGGCTTGAAATTGGGTTCGAGTCGAGTAGAGCTGATTTTTTGAGCTCGAAAAAATTTCGAGCCAAGTTTGAGCTAGACTGAGCTCGACTTGACTCTGCTCGGAACTTGACTCGGTTCGAATTGATTTGACTTGAATCGGGTTCACTTAACATAAATATTTTGTAAATAGTTATATATTTAAATAAATTATGTATTATATATTATATATATTAAAAACCCTAAAACCTAAACTCGAACTCAGGTCGTAGGCTCGAACTCGAACTTGGCTTGAAAGATCGAGCTCAAGCTCGGCTCGAGTTGGCCCGAGTTGCTGACCGAGCCGAGTTGGCTAGTCAGGCTCGAGGATTGAGCTAAGCCGAGTTCGAGCTGGCCAGTCAGGCTTGAGGACCGAGACAAGCGGAGCTCGAGCTGGGGTAGCTTGCTAGCCGAGCCGAGCTGAGTTGCGCCAAGCTCAACTCTGTTCGGCTTGTGTACAACTCTATTCACGATCAACCTGATTAACACTAACAGTGAGTGGTAAGTATGAACTGATGGTGGAAGATAGTATGCCATAGACAACCTCAAAAGGAGTCATCTTGGAAGTTGTGTGATAAGTGGATTATACCACCACTTAGCCCAAGGAAGCCATTTTGCTCATTGCTTAGGATGATCTCCTACAAAGCATCAAATCTATGTTTTCAAGCATTGATTAAGGGTCTCCATTTGTCCATCAGTCTGCAGATGGTATGCTGTACTCATCAGTAGTTGTGTCCCTTGGAGGACAAAAATGTTCCTTCCAAAAATTGCTGATGTAGATGGGATCACATGCTTGTGCAATTGAGCTAGCTGTGTAGGGGAGCACAAAAGTGTGCATATTTAGTGGATTGATTGACGGCCACCATCATAGTACTCTTACCATTTGACTTGGGTAGTTCATTAATGAAATCCGTGGAGATGTATTGTCTTCCCATTCTTGCACAGGAATAGGCAATGGTTGAAGGAGTCTTGGTGGTGACGTTGTCTCATGCTTGCTACGCTAGCACATATCACATTCGTCCACGAACCTCTTGATGTCCTTCTTCATGCCTTTCCAATATAGATTTTGGGATAGACTTGTATGCACGAAGGTAGCATGAAGGTAACCCGAATGGCTCGCCGATGGCAAGGCATGAAATTCTCGTAGGATGTCTTCCTTTAGAGATAAATTTGATGGTAGGACTAACCTCTCTTTATAGAACAACTTGTAATTGTGCAATGAATAACACAGCGTAACAACAGGGTCAGCTTGGAGCTGTTTTATAATCGTTTGTATCTTTGAGTTCTTCAAGCACTTGTTCTTAATGTCACCGAAGAAGGGAAATTTGTGTATAGCTATAGCAACCATGGAACCATCAGGTAATTGATGTGAGAGATCGCCCGCTGCTACGTTTTCCTTCCCTTTGTGATATACAATCTCATAATCAAAACCAAGGAGTTTTGACACCCATTTTTGTTGTTCAAGAGAAGACACCCGCCGACTGAGGAAAAATTGCAGATTGGATCTACTTTCTCATGTGCCATCATGATGTGTTATTCTTCTAGCTAGGTTGTTGTGCGGGGTGGGGGTTGCCCTCTTTTGTTGAGTCTGCCTCCGTTCTTCTTGTTGTGGACTGAGCTTTGTGGTTAGAAGAGGAGGATGCTTTGCCCTCTTTTGTTGTCCGCCTCCACCCCTCTTGCTGTAAACTGAGTGTCATGGTTAGATGAGGAGGATACCGGATTTGCTTTGGTGAATGTAGGTCAAAGCTAGGGTTAGAGGCAAAGTCTTTAATTTCATCTTCTCCTTGATCATGAACTAATTTCTTAGTCTTAGCATAGAGGGAGAGGAGGCTAATTTTATCCTTAATCTTAGGTGCATTTAAGAAAGGGAAAAGTTGGTTATAGTTTGTGTTGTGATTTTCATTACTCCAAAGAAGCAAAAAGGTATAGGGGAGCTTAAAAATCTCTGCATTTCTATTAGTTATGTGGGGAGAAAATCTAGGGGTCAATTGGAAAGGGAAGGGCTATTCAAGCAATTGTCCCAAGATGATAATTTTATCGTGGATTATAAGGGGTTTGGGTAGTGCAGAGGAGAAATTGGCGGCAAAGGAGATGGTTAAAAGCTACAAATTCCATGCCCTGTTGATCCAAGACTAAGAAAGAGGCCTTGTTTATGATTGACATTAGGATGCTTTGGAGCAGCTTGCAATTTGGGTGCGTTAGCAAACCTTTGGAGGGCAGATTGGATGGGATTTTAGTTGTTTAGAATTCTCGACCGTTGCAGTTAGAGAGTTCTAGTCCTAGGTGATACCTCTTGGCTTTATTCAAATCTTGGAGGATGGAGCTCGATAGTGTATGTTAGTGGTGTAAGACCCAAATCATCTTGTTTTTAGACTTGATTTTGGGCTAAGTTGGATTGCATTCCCTCAAGGTGGGGTGTGCCCTGGTGTTTGGGTGATAACTTCAATGTTGTGAGATTCCTTATTAGAAAAGCGAAAGGTCTTGTATTATGACAAGTATGAAGCATTTTGTGAAGTTCATTGGCAAGCATTTGTTAGTAAATACCCGTTAGGAGCTAAATTCACTTAGTCTAATGGTCAATGTATGAATAGACTTGATCATTTCTTGTTTGATGAAGGGTGTGGTAGATTGTACCCTTAAGGCAATCTGCAGATTGCCACGCACTTCCGAGACTTGTCTTTGATTACAAATCAAAGTGTTTGAACCCAAAGCATCTCTTGTTCAAGCGAATGTGGCTTCTTCATCTGAGCTTCAATTTGATGATGAGAGGGTAGTGGTCCTCTTTTTTGAGGCGGTCAGCAGTTCTAGGTTGATTTTTTTGGCTAAACTCAAGCTCTTTAAAGGCAAGCTTAAAAGATTGAAACTTTGTTGTTTTCGGACATTTTTGTTGGGTGAGAGAATTTGGTTGAAGTTATTGTGCCGAATAGAGCATAGGAAGTTGATAGTATCTTTGATGCTAAGAGGGTTGAAAATTGGCCCCGCATGTAGAGCTGCAAGATGTCCTCATAAAAGAAGAGATCTATTTGTGTCAAAACTCATGGCTGAATTGGCTGAAAGAGGGATATTAGAATACGATGTTCTTTCATGGCATCCCCTTTTGCCACAAAAGGTCTAATCACGTCGAGTCCTTTAAAGAAGCCTATGTGGTTTCTCTGATGAGGACGTTCGAGGTCCATTGTTAACTTCTTTAGGCAGTTGTATGCATGAGTTCTGTTCAAGGCCGATTCTAGATGGCTTATGATGCAGACACTAGGCTATTTAAAGTATGTCAACACAGGAGGCGTGTGTTACTCGTGTCAATGTGATTAGATGAATGGTACGGGTCGGGTCTTTAGAGGTTGAAGACCTTACATATGTGTTCGTGACATGTGTAAGTTTCTTGAAGGAGACATTTGGACAGTTGGATTGCGAGGATGGTGTGATCGGACTATTAGATCGTCACGTCCCACCTTCATTGCACCACCTTAGTGGCGCTATTATCGGGGCCCATTGGGCATCTTGGATTTGAATTTAGTTTATGAACATTTGATTTATTTGAGTTTTGAGATAGTGTACAATTTTTGTGCGAATTTTTTTTTTTTTTTTTTTTTTTTGAAACTTTTTTTAAGGAGTATTTTGGTCATTTCATGTAATTATGAATTTATAAGGGTGTTTTACCCTAAACCTAAATCATGCCATGTTATGTTTTACGAAAAGAAAGAGCGCTTTTGCTTCTGACGATTTCATATTCGACTTAGTGATTTTTCATCCTCTACTTCTCTCTCCTTTTTTCTTTTCTCAAGGTACTCTATTCTTTAAACTTATTTTCATCCATTTCTCCTAAGATCTTTAGATCTAGAAGCCGATCCCGTTTCTTTTTATGTAAATCATTAGATCTCAGAAGAGTTTCATCATCCCCACATTTACAGATTTTGACATTCTTCAAATCCCATCACCCAAATCCTTAGATTTGAAAAACCATCAATTTTTTTTTTTGAATTTTCCAGATTTCTTAATATAGAAAATACCTATTTTTTGGATTAGAAAATCTACTTAGATTGTTAGACGGACCTATTGCAAGACGAAAGTCCTATCTTTCGCCGGATGACTAAATTTAGATTTTAAAGTTCAATACTACGTGTTTGTGATGGATGGCCATGATCATTGCTGTCTTAACCTTATTTCCTTCTTGTGTTTATGATGTATAAGGTTGTTTTATTTATTTATTTTTTTAAAAAATTTGTTGTTAAAGATTGCATAAATCTACCCCTTTCAAATACTACATTCATTTAAGGTTGGATTAGGTCCTCCTACATCAACTTGGAGTTAGATTGTGTTCTAGGGTATGGAGCATCTAAGTTGGTAGATTTTCTAGAGAATACGTTAAAGCAATTTTATTTGCCATGGAAGATGACTAGGCCCTAGGCCCTGATGGGTTCTCGATTGAGTTTTCCAAGTGTGGGGGAATTTTTTCAAGATGATATTATGGATTTGATGAGTTCTATGAAGATGCTGCAATCTCCAAGTTGATGGGTGCTGCATTGCTTTGGTGCCGAAAAGAATGAATACCGAAGAAATTCACACTTTAGGCCAATAAGTTTAGTAGGGAGTTTATACAAGTTGACCCTAAGGTGTTGGCTTTTAGGACTTATCAGATCCTTTCATGGCAAATAAAGTTTAGGACTCTTGATTGTAATAAACTCTTTGATTGTAATCATCTTTTGTAATAGACTATTAGATATCACTTAATTGTAATCAACCTATGTAACAGTCTGTGTTCTCACTGCTAGTTCCTAGGGCAGGTAAAGGAGGGGGGTTGTGTCAGGTTGGCAGCTGGTCTTAAGCTTATTCCATAACTTTCATCATGAATCCGAACAATATGACATTCCAAAGTTTGGTCCTTAATAGAGTGGAATGGTAGAACAAGATTCATGCAGCTGACCCCAATTAATTGTGACAAGGCTTAGATGATGGCGACAAAGATCCTTAATCATGTGATTTCTTCTCCGCGATGTGCTTTTGTGGGGTTGATTCATATTTAATTTAATAGCCCTTCCATAGCTCATGAAGTGGTGGATAATTTGAAGAGGATGGGTAAAAAAGGCTTTCTTCTCAAAGTGGGTCTAGAGGGGTTTGATGGCATTAATTGAAGGTTCCTAATTTATCTAATCAACCATATGGCGTTTAAAGAAGTTTAGAAATAGAACTTGGCATGCATTTCTTCTGCTGGGTCATCAATGAAGCCCTAGATATCATTTTAAGGGGATCCCATGTCCCCCTTTTTGTTTTCATTTTTGGCTGAAGCATAAGTAAGATGATTGGCATAGTATTGGGATTGGGATTTTCCAAGGTTGAGAACTGGTAATCCATCAATCTCTCTCCCTCTCCCTCTCTCTCTCTCTCTCTCTCTCTTATATCTAGTACGTTTGTTACACAGTGCTATTTGGATGTGGATCCAAGATGGAGGATTTAGGTTTCAAGGGCATCCTTGGATGTTTTGAAGTCCGTCAATCTCTCTCTTTCTCTCTCTCTCTCTCTCTCTCTCTCTCTCTCTCATATCCAATATGTTTGTTACACGGTGCTATTTGGATGTGGATCCAAGATGGAGGATTTAGGTTTCAAGGGCATCCTTGGATGTTTTGAAGTCCGTCAATCTCTCTCCCATATCCAGTTCGTTTGTTACATGGTGTTGTTTGGATGTGGATCCAAGATGGAGGATTTAGGTTTCAAGGGCATCCTTGGATGTTTTGAAATCCGTCAATCTCTCTCTCTCTCTCTCTCTCTCTCTCTCTCCCCACATATCCAGTACGTTTGTTACATGGTGCTGTTTGGATGTGGATCCAAGATGGAGGATTTAGGTTTCAAGGGCGTCCTTGGATGTTTTGAAGTTGTGTTGGGCCTCAAAGTGAATTGTAGTTGCACGAAGTGTGAAGTGAAGCAACAACAAATTTGGATGTGGGAGTGGGGAAGTGTCTCTTTCAAAATGTAAACAAGTATAAATAAGTAGGAAGCGGGAGTGGGAGTGAGATTCGCAAGCAGGGATTTGAAGCAGGTGACAAATTGAAAAAGGATCTTGCAACTAAGGGCTGAATATATCTAACAGTAATATTTCAGGGATCAACTGGAGTGTTCTGCGATAGGTCTCCTCATTGCCACAATGGGTTGTGATAGTATTGATCTCCTGTGTCCCTACAAAGGTTATTGGTTTTCCTCTTGAGTTTGGGGAGGCTTCCTGTTGAGGTTGGGTATTTGGTACTGGAGAGATGCCGTCTGAAGTTGGTGGTGTGAATGGGAAAGTTGCTATTTTCGGGAGAGCAGATTTTTTTAAAAGGATAATGCATAAATTTTATTCAAAAACAGCTTGAAGAAATACATGCCATGCAAAGGAACAAGAATGAACTAATTACAATCCAAATTAGAACGTGCAACTGGAACATCTACATTGCAACAATTAGTTGCCCATTGCATTGCATCCCTCTTAATTTCCCAAAAAGGTTCCTCCCAGGGACCCCCTTTGTTGCGAAAGCATCTTGAGTTCTGCTCCCCCCAAATATTCCAAAGAAATGCTAGCAAGGACAAGCACCGCAGAATCCGAATGGTCTTAGTCCTTAGGAAGCTGAACCTCCACATCTTGAGCAGCAAATCTACTGAGGAGGGCATCACCCAATCTACGCCGAAAGACTTGAGCAGCTGAGACCATACATGACGAGCATATGCCCATAAAGGCTGTTCTTGCAAGCATCCACATCTACACGTTCCTTTTTCAAGTAGTTCCAGCTAAGATTGTGGCGAAGTTGATGGCAGCTTGTCTCGAAGAGATTCCTTTGGAATGATAGTAAGGAGAGTGATTACTTTCAACTCGTTTTTGGGACCAGGTGTGTAAGCCTAGGGCTGAAGGCAGGTTGGGAATTAAAAGGATTGGGGATGTTAGCTTTTCACTTCTCGTGAAATGTTGGTTGAGAACTTGCAGGGGCAAGTCCTCCCTCCTTATGAGCATTCTTTTGGCTGGCAGAGAATAAGTGGGAAGTCCTCCTTTCATGATGCCTTCGAAGCCCATAATCAGCTTCTTGTGGTGCTCTGTGGTGCCTTTTAGCATTCTTTTTGGGTCTCTGTTTGCTATAGCTGAGGACAAAAGGGGCTGTCATACTCATAGCTAATTTTGTTTAGCGAGTTTCTGGGAGGGTGATTTGGCTCCCCTGGTTTAGATGCAATTTGAACTATGAGGAAATCTTGCTGTTCATTCAGATGTTGCTCATGTTGGATCAGGTGTGTATATGTGGGATGGTCAGGCAGGTCGGAGAGTTTGGGAGCTCGAAGCAGTAAGGAGTCTTTTAGGTAAGGTTGCTGTTTGCATTTTCCCAATTGACTCCGAGGCCTGTTTTGGATTGGAAATGAAATGCTCCGTTCAACATTGAAGCCTTTGGCTGGATAGCTTGCCTAGATAAAATCTTTATGTCGGATAACATTAAGAGAATGGGAAACGCGTCTTTGTGAGGAGACTGCCTCAGATGTTTATACATTGGCAAGTTTGCGCAGCAGTTTTGGTCAATCATGCTTTCTAAAATCAGAATTGAGTAGTGGGTCTTTGTTCTCGGGGGCTGATCTCTTTTGATATAGAGTTCTCCTGCCTGGAGTTTGGTCGGCAGAAGGTTGTGGAAGATGGCTGCCAAGGCTTTGCTGTTGGTCCTGTGATTGGAGAGAAATGACAGAATCTTCAAAGGTGAATCATGTTCAGTTCTGATGGTCGGGAAAACAAATTTTGATCTGGTTGTGGAATGGGTAAGTTGGATGCATCTGTGAGATGGATGCCTTATTCGTATTTTCTTTGTAATTGGGAAGAGCTTATCTTAAGTGCCTATATTGAAAAAAAAAATGTTTCTGAAATCTGGCACCCTCCTCATGCTGGTTGGTTTAAGCTCAATTTTGATGGCTGTTCTTTTGGCAACCTGGGTCCAGCTGGGGTCTGGGGGCAGATTAGGAACAATCGAGGTGTGCTGGTGATTGAATTTTTGGGTCTGTTGGACACTTTGGGACTGTATCTCTGTCAAAGCAGCCACAGTTCTACAAGGCATTAAAATGGTTGCTGAGAATAGTTCTCCCCACTGATTATTGAGGGGGATTTTAGTAATGTTATCAAGTGGTTGGAAGATGGTTCTCCACTATGTTTTGTATATCTGCTGAATGAAGCAATTTTCTAGTGATTTCTGATTACGTGCCTGGATCTGCCAATTCTGAAGCTGATGGCTTGGGCTAAAGCAGGGGTGCTCAATTCTTCCATGGTGGTTTGGGCTCTTTTATAGATGCTTTTCTCTTTGTAGTTATTTGGGGCAGTGCTTGGCCCATCTGTATTGTATTCTCAGAGGTTCTGTATTCGACATGTTCTGACTCACTTTACAGTGTCTCACCTAATTTGTGGGATCGGTATGAATTTTGGGTCTGGTGATCTTTATAGTGCTGATTTTGCTTGGTTGAACATTCTACACAGGTGTCATGTTTGAGCAAAAGAGAGTTTTGTATTTGAAAAGTTCACATACACCATTATAGGTGTTGATTTCTCTATAGTAATAGGAGTGATGAAGCTGGATGGCATGTGCCTACTACAGATGGTTTACGTGGTTGCATGGTTAGAACTCTATCCATTGGGCTCGTTCAATGTTTTTTCTTTTGAAAGATGATGAATATTATTAAACCCAAAGGGCAAAAGGGAAAAAGCAAAACAGAACAACAACAAAAAAGGAAACAAACCAGAAGAAACAGCCACAACCAAAAACAGAAAAACAAGAGAACCCAAACAACAGAGGAGGAACCAGAACAGCTGGCCTCAAACCCCCAGCCCACAACTATGGCACCCAGTCTCTAAGAAACAGAAAAACCCAATTGAGAATCCCCAAAGTGGAACCCTCTACATACCGGAAACAGTGACCATTCCTTTCGAACTAGATAGACCTCAGCACAGCAAGCATTGCAGCCTTCCGTCTCGGCTTGCCCAGACCACCTCCCTCTTCAACATGCCATGATCGAAATAAACATTGTGGTAATGAACATGTGCATGCTGCATTCCGTTCTCATTCAGGTGTACATCCAAACAAGCCCTAAACGATATGCTTGCTTATGTTAGTAGGTAGGGCTATCAATGGGCTGGGCATGGGGTTGGCTTCAGCTGGATTTTGAACTGTTCAGACCAGGCAGTGTGGGCCTATTCAATTTGATCTTGCCTGGCCTGAGCCTGAGCCTGGCCCATTGAAAGTCCTATTAATAGGGATCCTAATGGGATCGTAGATACTTTAGCTAAATCAGGTGGATGTCGTGGCTAGTGAGTCTATTAGCATAAGTGGTTGTTCCCTCTGCATCCAAACTATTGTTATTAGAATATTAGTACTTGCGATTCGAATCTACAACTCAGATAAGATACAAGCAGTTTGAATCTTACATTTGAACCCACTCTCTAAAAATCATGTTTGAATCATACAATCTTTGGGTCAATCTTATGATTCATGATTTATATCTCACGATGTAAGTCAAATCTTACAAAATTGTTTCTTATGATTCATGATTTAAATCTCTCATGATGTAATTCAAATCTTGCAAAATTGGTTTGAATGGCGAAATTCAAATCCTACAATTCAATTGAAAAACAAGGATCATTGTTGCGGGAGGAACTGTGGCCTATAATTTTTTTTTGGATCAATACTGTGGACTAAAATACTTTTTGATTCCTCTGTCTTTTCTTTTTTGAAGTTATTTTGGGCCCATGATCTCAAATAACATCTCTTGCACTCACATTAAAGATGGGTGAGAGGGATTTTTTTTTTTTTTTTTTTTGTTCTTTTTGTATCTCTTCAAATTATACCAGACATGTACGACCCTATTGATGGTAGTTGTAGTGGAGATGATATTGGTTGACAATTTGTCATATATTGAGAATTGAGCTATTTCCTTCCCCATTTGTTTGAGGCTTTTGGCTTGAGAACTTTTTTAGTTTAAGCTTTAGCTTCAGAACTTGCAAGTTAGAATGAAAACACGTTCATTATTAACAACAATAGACAAGTGTTGTTGGATTTTATTGATGCGTCTTGATGTGTCATGATAGATCATAGAAGATTTGACCATATCTTCATTTTTTATATTTATTTTTAGATTTTTCTATGTTATTCTGAAAAAGAGATCCTTAAAATCTCAAGATCATGATATCTATGGTTTATGACTGACGATGTCAGGTCCCTTATGACTGTGTGATCGGATACAACTTTCAGAACATTGGTCCACACAGACTGTAAACATTTTGGTTTCTGCATAAGTTAACAATATGGGAGTTCTGATGTTTGGCACACTGAATCCTCATGATCGCCTATGATACATTTTCCACAGGAAGTCTTGTGAATGCTGGTGCATGATGGAATATGTGTATTTATTGGAGCAGGTTACCATTTTTATTTCCACTGTTTCCTAAATGTCAGCGAGTCAACCATCCAAATCATGGGCCTCGTTGTGGATGAATCATAGCCCAAAAGTCAAATGATGGGAAGATCTCAACCATCCGATGTAGGCGATTGAATTTGAAGCATTGTCCACTTTTTGACAATCCATTTGAAATTGTGTGTGTGTGTGTGTGTGTGTGTGTGTGTGTGTGTGTGTGTGTGTGTATAAATTATCAATAACGACGTGCTTTATTAGAAAAGAGAGAAGCATCCTTTCTAATTGTCCATTTGATGGCCACCATGTGGATAGTGAGGGGACATGGGGATGTCTGATCAGTATAATTTTTGGGATTTGTTGTACTCCAACTGCAATGGGGTGCACAATTTGAATGGTATATCCGGTGTTGTCATGTGCGACCACATATGCACATATGTGATCGCATATGTGCATATCCATATGCAAATCGCATATGCATCATGGATTCATGGCACATATGTGATTGCATGTGGCATATGCGAAAATATGCGATCACACATGCGATGTATGCGATCGCATACAACATATGTGATCACATATCGGCCATGGCACATTAAATATTTTATTTTTTATTTTTTGCAAAAAACAACTTTTTGCCTATAAAAAGGCTTCCAAACCTCCTCCATTTGCAATATTCTCACTCCAAAACTCTCTTACTCTCTTCTTCTCTTACATTTCTTAATTCCAAGTGGTCTTAATATCTCTCTCTCTCTCTCTCTCTCTCTCTCTCTCCCCTACATTCCCTCTCTCTTGGAAGTTGGAATATCAAGATTCAAGCATTTTCAAGTTTCAAGGAAGATAGCTTGTTGATTTTCTACAATAATAAATAAATAGCTTGTTGATTTTGTTGTTACTTCTTATTTGTTAACTATATTGTTGAATGTCAATGACTTGATGTTTAATTCATTCTTGGCGAGATGCCTACGGTGAAAAACCACCGACATGTCAAGATCCAAATTCGAAATGGTTCTTGGTCTTGGTCAGAGACCACTGTGTTTGCGACGGCAGTCCAACAAAGAGGCGAAGTAGTGGTTGTTTAGTTGATTTTATCTCTCTCAAATGTATTTTAAATATGTAAAATTATTTATCTATTAATTTAGAAAAGTTCCCTTTAGTTTCTTATATATATTTTACATTTTTTTTGAATTTCCCCTATTTTTTGAAAAAATAAATACGCGGTCACATATGCGATTGTGCGATTCAATGACATTGGTTATATCAATGTACATATTTGTGTACGGTGGATGAGTCACCATGATTCAAGAAATGGTGAAAATGCACATAATAGTCCAGCCTCAATTGGAAATCTAAACCTTTTTCTTTTGTGCTGGATTAATTGTTGACTTTTTTTTTATTGATTTTATTAGGCACTTAAGGCTCTGATTTTGGAGAGGATGGGAAAGCCTGACGAGGCATTATCTGTTTGCTTAAATGCCAAAGAGCTTTTATATTCTGATGATGTCATCCAAATTGATGATCTCACCCTCAGCACTCTACAGATTGTCTTCCGCCGGCTTGATCGCTGTTTGTCTCTCTCTCTTCAATATATCACTTAACATTCAAGATTTTTTTTTTTTTTTTTTTTTTGTTTTGTTTTGTTATTTTGAGTTTGGTGACCTCATGCCCTCAGTGGACCTGGCAACATCCTGCTATGAGTATGCATGTGGGAAGTTTACAAATAATTTGGAGCTAATGATGGGACTCTTCAACTGTTATGTTCGTGAGTACTCATACGTGAAGCAACAACAGGTTTGGTGCTATCCTGCAGCTGTTTTTTTTCTCTCTTTCTCTTTCTTCTGCTTTTGCTCGACTTCTATCTGCCATTATGACTAGATTGAAAGCATCTTAAACTAATTTGGTACCCCATGGCATTCGGTTCTGATTTCCTTGGCAGACAGCCATCAAAATGTACAAGGTTGTTGGCGAAGAAAGATTTTTGCTCTGGGCAGTTTGCAGCATTCAATTACAGGTAATCTGAATTTATTCCTATCCTCATGTTTCACAGTAGTAACTGCTAAGTTGGTTGCTTTGTGGATGTTTGCTAAGCCCACGATACATCAATCTCTGAAGAGACACGTCTATGCCCAGACAAGTGCCAAAAGCTTGTTGCGCCCACCATGTAGGTGGGCCACACATGTATGTTTAGTGGGTACCGTTGGCAACTGTTTTTAAGCAGTTCATTCTATTCTCATATGTTGGTCTGCCTGATGAGTTGATGCTATTTTTGGGCCATTCATCTACATGGTGGGAGGTGGGCCCCAACTGATGCACGGCCCGGATGTCCAACATGGGTCAGATGGTCAGTTGGAGTTGGCCCCTGCCCCTGCATGCAGATGCCTACCAAAGCTCTAATTTCATGTGTTCATTGTATTGCAAAATCGCAGCATTTCATGTAGTAGTTCCATGTATAATCAATATTGGTTTTGTTACATTGCTGCTTATTTTGATCACTTTTGGTGGTTTTGCTAGGTGCTTTGTGGTGAAGGGGGAGAGAAATTGTTACTCTTAGCTGAAGCTTTGCTTAAGAAGCACATTGCTTCGCATAGCTTGCATGAGCCAGAAGGTCTGCTCCATTCATTCTTGTCTATTTTTTGATGAACGAGGCAAAATATCAGTTACCTGCATTGTCACTATTAATCCCTTTACTAACTCATCAAATTCTTTTCCAGCCCTTCTTGTATATATTTCATTATTGGAACAGCAGGCTAAGTATGAGACTGCCTTGGAGATCCTATCCGGAAAATTGGGCTGCCTCGTTGCAATTGAGGGTGATAGGTTACGGATACAGGTAGATTCAGAGCTTATTGTTTTTGCTTTATTTAAGAGAATTGTTGATGGATTCTAATTCTTGATACAGATCTTTTAGTGGACTAGGGTGCGGTGCGACATGTGGCTCCTTCTGAGCACAAATAAAAAAGCTGTTATTGATATATATGCAGATTACACATACATATGTATATATCTATCTATCTATCTATATGTATACACATGTATATGTATGTATACATATCTATATATCTACACACACATATAGATATATGCATATATGTGTATAATGTAATAAAGATACCAATTGTTGTTCCAAAGACTCCACCTGTTTTATTTATTCTGAAAAGTTCGGTAATGAATGTGTACGGAATAGAGAGATTCCACCCGCCCAAGTAAAGAACTGTTACAAATATTGAAGAAACTAGTAGATTTAGGTATTTCCCTAGTTATTGTTCGTATGATAAAACTCTCTGTGCATAATTTGATCTTTATCTTTTATCATCACATCCTTGGATTTTGAAGTAGTTAACTTGATAAACGAACTCTCCCTTTTTATAGAATGATAACTTTGTAGGAGCCGAAAGGATGGCAAAAAGACAAGAAGATAAAACAAGATGTGGGCTTCTGGGGTTAACAAGTTGATGATTCTGAGTTGTCCTCTTTGTTTGGGCTGTGTCGTTGTTTCTCCTTTTGGATGTATTCTTCTCTGTATTTTTTGCTCTCTTGATATTTGTCAAGCAGCCTTTCATTAAAATCAACACATTATCCTTTAAAAAAAGAGGAAAAAAGGTGAAACAGCCTGATGATGAGGCTTAATCTTAGCATAAGAAGACAAAATTACCCTTGGGGAGCATTCATAACCCTTCCCACTCTCTTGACTAAAACTTAAAGACACCCTACCTAACCATTCTCTTCTTACCACATGTAACCCCCATGTTCAGCAGCCATGCACAGGCACATTGTTGGATGCTGCCAATCAAGGTATTCAATAATGGTAACGGTGACTGTAATGGCAGTGGCCATTACCACTACAATATAGGGTGTAGTGGGTGTTATGACCATTAAAAAAAAACCATTACGGGGCTGTAACACTGTTACAGGGCATTTTTTTTTTCTGTAACGGCCATTATGTCCCTGTAATGTGTGACCATACCCACCTCTACAATTACGTAATGGTTGTTATGGCTATTATGTACCCGTTTTTGGATACCGTATTGCCAATACACGATAGACGGCCTCAGCGGGACAGATTGTGGGTTGGCACAACATTGACGGAGTGTGGCACACAGACAGTTGCACAGGTGGACCAGTGCAACAGGTAGGATTAAGTGCTGGTAGTTGGGGCACATGCTTGAATCCAACACCCATGTGGCCAAACTATCACATGGGATAAAAGGAGGTAGTAGTGAGCAGTTGTGGTGGGGAGGCTGTCATGAGTGTTGGCACTTAGTCATGGGCCTAGCACACTTGTTGGCTGAGGACCTTAGAGGCTTAGACACATGCCAGCAATTATAACTACTTGTAGCTTCTTGTAACCATATCTATCTCCTCTAAGAGATGACCCCAAGGTATGTAGAAAGCAATGGGTGAGTGTATAATGTAGAGGACATTTTCCTTAGTGAGAAATCATACGGTTAGGGTGGCGCATGTAAAAGTTGTGTTGCTTGTTTGTGTTCTTTTTGTTCCCTTCATTCCTTAGCCTCTGCTGGGCTGTTTCATGGAGTAGCCTTCATTCTCTATTCTGCCCGTGACAGCATGAGAGAGGACCTCAGTAAATGACTCTGACTTATGATTGAAGAGTCTGCCATTCTGCTCTTCAAAACCGACCAAACGCCAGTTAGGAATGGAAGTTTTCACAAGGCTATACGGTAGCCGTCCAACCCCTATCCCAATCTCCACTTCCCTCCACACACACAGACACACGGAGAGGGAGGGTACTCCCTTATTTATATAAATTGGATTCTCCAAATAAGATGATTGCTTTTGAAGACTCCCTACACTACTATATTATTAGAAGGAAACACTATACTTTTTATATTTGATTTTTTTCTTAGGGGCAGGTTCAAAATTTGAATTTGACAGTCTATACTTAGTTGTAGGATCCTTCTAACTAGGCCGCTTCCGCTTCAATCGTGCTTTGGACTCCCTCTCCCGCTCTAGGTTCCGACCCATTTATACTTGTTTACATTTGAAATAGACACTTCCCCACTCCCATGCTTCGAGATGGTGCTGCTTTGCATTATTCATCGTGCAACTATAACCGATACTACTGCAGAAGGCAAAACAACACATTCTTGTTCAGGACTTAGGCATGAACAAAAGATCCTTGCTCATTTTCAAGACCAAAATACCTTGCTTAAATTGGGGATGCGAACATAAGAATTAAAGAGTCCTTTCTAGTTTTAACTAAAGAGTCCTATGATTCCTGTCTAAGTTGACTATTAGAATATCAGGCACCCTCTTTGATTGGCGATATATTCTAAACTCTAAAGGTAGCAACAACCTGATGCTCCCTATGTTCTAACCAATGACCCGCTTTTAGAGGCGTCAATGCATAGAGAGGCACTACCACTAATCAACTGCTAAGGTTGTTCAATTCTTCATGTAGTACCAACTATCAAGGTTCGCATTTCTAGAACACACATACACATTCATAAAATACAACTAAAGAGTCAATTGATCATTCAGTATTTATAAACATGGTCATGTGCCATTACTATTCAAGATATTATCATCACTGGCATCAGTACTTAAGAAATCAAATAGGTTAAAGAAGTTTTTGGCTGCTTTCGAAATGAAGGATGTTAGATACCTCAAATACTTGGGATTGAGGTTGCCCAGTCCAAAAGATGGATTTTATCTCAATGGAAGTATGTGCTCGATCTTCTCTCAGAGTCCGGCTTACTTGGCACATGACCAGTCGGTACTTCCATTGAGGTGAATCATAAACTGCATGATCAATAATCCGAAGAAGTTGAAATTCCTGCTATATAACGAGGGGCTGCTTGATTTACTGCATGATTACTTGACTGGGTATCGCTTATATAGTTGGGCTTGTTAGTCAGTTCATGTAAAGCCCGTGTTGTCATCATTTTGAATCTTTCTACAAAATTCTTTCATACCTAAAGTCTGCTCTGGGAGAAAGGCCTTCTATATTCAGATCATGATCACTTGAATATCAGTGGGTTCTATGATGCTGGTTGGTCTCCATCCGATCGTCGGTCCACAACTGATTACTGTACCCCTGTAGGTGGATTTATCACTTGGCGAAGCAAAACACAGTTGTTGTGGCTCATTCTTTTGCTGAGGTTGAATACCCTGCAATGGCTTATTAGCATGTGAGATAGTTTAAGTTAAATGAATCAGGCGTGCGTGATATGGGTTTTCACATCTGTTTTATTCTGTTGCAATGTGATGGTCAGGCTGCCATACATATAGGATATAGCTTCTAATCCCTCTTTCATGAAGGAACAAAACATATCATAGTTGACTGTCACTTTGTTCAAGAGATGTTGGCAGCCAAGATTCTTCATATGCCCTTTGTATGTTCTGAAGATCAGCTTAAAGACATCCTCACCAAGATCCTCATCTCTTTGCTTACAGAATATTGTTTGCAGGCTTAGCATGTACGACATATGCCATCTTGTGGGGGAGTGTTAGAATACACAACTCTTGGTTTAGAGAGTGCACTACAAGGAGGTTTTGAGCATGTTTAGTGTTAACTCCAAGTACCATATTTTATTTGGATTAAGATGCACCCTGGAGATCATAATCAATCTTAGAATAGAATGTTTGTGAGTTTATCTTTTACTTTTGTTTTGAAAGGTGACACTACCAGGGTTTGAAGCTCAGATCACTCACACACTGTTCTGTCTCTACCTGCTCATCTAATGAGCGGGAGGCCTGTGATTTATCTTGGTATTGTTAAGTGGTTATAAATAAAGCATCAGAGAGGAGAGGTAAAGCATCAGAGAGGAGAGGATATTCATCAAGTCCTTATCCTTCTCTCTGTTTCATCCTTCTTCAAATGACAGATATTGTATGGTCATATTGGCCAATATAATACTGATTTTCCGAACTGTGGTTGGGGGTATATACACACACTTCTGTATGGTTGTATGTATGCTGCCATGTATCTAAATCAGGCATATCCTTCATATGAGTGTGTTGGGATTTGACTACGTTAACATTTATATTGGCTGTTTTATCAGTGTCGTATTTGGCCTTCTCATTTTTCTTTGTACTCTTTTTATATTTACTGTATTCCTCAAGGGGATATGTTGAGATTCATCACACTTCCATTTATGTTTCAGCTCTTTCCGTTAAATACTGCTTAGAGGACTGTTTCCAGGACATGCACAAATCCTGAGTCCATGATGTGGGTCCCAAAACATGTTGATTGTACACGTCGGTGTAGGTGATTAGGATATAGGACCATTGAGTTCATAGGCCTTATCCTAAAAGCAAGGCTATCGAATGGTGGTTGCCATCTGATGTGTGACCTGTAAGGACTGTTGGGTGTTGGCTCGAAATGGAGCGAAATTCTTCCTTAAACAGGCAAATATCTCAACGATTGGATGATCAGATTTGTCCAATCACTACGAATGTTTTTGTCCTGCAGTCCATCCATGTGATGGCCCATTAGATCACCATTCCTGGTCAACATACATGTGTGCCATGTGAACAGTGAGGACAATGCCGAGAGAACTATGACACTATCTTAATGGCATTTTCATGCTGCATGTATTCACTGCTATATGAAGCTTAATTGGATATCTGGTGCAATTCATTTCCTCGCATCCTTAAAATATTTGAGTACACGCATTCTATATTAGGACTTGAATCTATAATGTTGTCACCTGCTGTTTCTAAGTTATCTGCTGCCTTTTTGTACTGTGTGACTTCAAGTTGACAGGGTAGATTTCTTGCTCGGGCACGTGACTATGCTGCCGCTGCTGAGGTCTTCCAAAAAGTCTTGGAATCAAGGTATCCTTAGAAAAGTCTTTAAGGCAGTGACAAACAACAGCATGCATATGATGTATCTGCACTTGGTTTGCTGCCTATTTATAGACAAACAATCGTCACGAGAAGAAATATTGCTTTGACAAAACAGCTGTTCGTAAGATTCTTTAATTCCAGTGCTGTCTTATTGTAGCGACAGTTGGTTCAAACCATTTGGTTGAAGCTTGTTGACTGTTGTGGTTGCATGCGACGTTGTATTGTATTGTTTTTTCCTTCTTCCACGTGTATAGATGCATCTTGCATTATTGTAGTCTATTGGATTTGATTATGTTGATACAAACACATATTTTACTCTACATATTTAACCTCACCTTCAGTTTTCTATAATTCTGTTTTGTCTTACATTTATCATATTTGTTGTAAGTAATCATGCCACTTTGCCAAAGTCAGTCTCCTCACCTTCTATTACTGACATGATGTAGCCCTGTGTAGTTTCTTTCACAATTTCCCCATGAACTTTGATTTTTGATATGTTCGATGTTCATAAAAGTTGATTCAGATCCCAAGTCTCTTCTTTGTTCATCATTTGGCAAGTCTTTGTTTTTTAATGGTCTTATCATTTACCCAATCTTGTTTATTTGGAATATGCATGCTAGCTACGCATACAAACTTGTATAGCTTTGTTTTTTACTACCACAAATTTCTTTTCTTCTCTTGGTTTGTTTTGGAACTATGATATTGGGATAACTGGAGAAACTCGAGTATCGGCGACCTATACTTGGATGGTAGCATGAGTGAAACCCGGAACCAAGGCCATGAATCCTCATGACCAGCTTATGTAGTGTCGGATGCCTCCTAGTCGGGTCAACTCCATACATTGACCATCAATCAACTGTGCAATATAAGTTTTAAGTTATACACGTTCTCACTTAGACTACTTACATTGTAAGTCGTAACTTAGTAGAATTACATACTTGGCAACTTCATGCTTACATGCCTAATAACAATGTCTCTTGAACAAATCCTTGCACTCTTCGTATAGAAGTCCAACTCCCAAGAAATTCTATCCCATTCTTCTTTTTAAAACGTCAAGAAATTCGACTATATGCATCGCCGATGCCGCCGTCCGATTGGCGGGCGCAAAGATTATGGCCGGATTAAGGATGTACGCAGCCAAATACAATGGGGATGACATTTGGCTGCCCCATCTAGCATCCATATTATATAGGATGGGCCGATGCCTGATAATCATGTTATTTGTAGTTGAATTGTTTCATGATTTTATTTTTGGCCCTCTCCATTGTATTGTAGATATAACCCATGGGTGGCTTTTCATCATTATTCACCAATCCAAACACACTAAGGGTTCCGATGATTTTAAGGCCTTTACCACCAAGGTATTCTGTAACCATAACGCCACCATTGTTACCTTTACGATATAGGTCGTAATGGCTGTGACGGCCGTTACGGTCTCTCTCTCTCTCTCTCTCTCTCTCTCTCTCTCTTTTAATTGAAAAAAACCCTCGAAAAACCTATGCCTCGTAACGTTGAAAAAAAATCCGAAAAACCTATATCTTCCTTGTAACAGACCATTATAGGGTTGTTACGGCCTTTATGGGGGACGTAACGGGCCGTTAACAGTGGTTACAAGTTAATTTTTTTTTTTTCATAATGGCTGTTACAGTTGTTATGAACCCGTAATGTGTAACGGTTGCCAGTATTACCTTTATGTAACAGTCTTTACGGCCTCATAACCACATGATTCCAAAATGATTGGGAAAGAATGGTTTGTTGGACTAACTTTCCTTCAACCTTCTTTAACCATGGTCAGTTGTTCCAATTGGCCAACACTACAAAGGTCCTAAGTTCAATTTTCTTTTAATTTAACCTTTGTAGTGTTAAGAAAGCTGTTGGGAATTGAGTCACGGTCAGACGGAGTAAATTACACTGAATGTGGCTTCCCATGTGATGGAGAAGAACGCCATGCTTGTATATAAAAACCATGATTCTCCTAGCCCTAGCAATTACCTTAAGATACAACCGATTTACATATTCTAACATTAGATCAACACAATGTGCTGTGCATGGTGTCCAAAATAAACATTGCAACTTCTTCATAAGAAAGCGACCAACAATTGCATAATTAGCTGTGTTGTCTATGATAACTTGGGCAACATATTCCGCTCTTACCTCCTCAACTACACTATCTAACAATTATAATAAATAATCAATTGTGTGGGAATGGGCCGATGCACTACGAACTTTAAAAAACATCGTCTCAATTGGACAATTTACAAAATAGTTTATCAATGTTCGGCCAGATCTATCGATTCATCCATCAGCCATTAACAAACAATCATAGATTTTCCAACTTTTTTTGTACTCAAAGATAAAAGTTTCTAGTAAACTGTATTTTTTTTTTTTTTTTTTAGGCAACTCTCCCTCACTTCATGATAGGAAGGGGTTTTCAAGTCAGATCCAAATTAACCTATAGCCTCAACCCTTACTTTAAAACTCTTCATTTTCACTATTAAAAGCTATACCAGCTTGATACAACTACTTTGCAATGTACTGAATCATGGTTTTTCTATCTTTATTCGTATATTGGTTTTCTAAAGTTGTTTGGGTATATCCTTTGCCATTACCCCTTTGGTCAATCACATCTTCCGGATGTGGTCTACACCACTTATCCATAGGCCTATGCCCACGGGCACTTTTAGCTGTCGGTCTAGATTACCCTGTGGATGTTGGTGGTGTAGAAGCATCCAAATCTACTACATCGATGTCCTCATAAGCTTATCTTTCCATAAGTTCTTGAATAGCTGCCGTGTCATGTCTTTTTCGAGCATTCATGTCCATGTACTCCATTATTTCCTTATTGATCTCTAGAGTAATATTGGGATATGCTCTTGCATTTGATCTCAATGCATGCACAATGTGTTGTTTATGCTGTCCAATACCATTGGAACTTATGGATTCGCACATATCACATACTATCCAATACTTTTTATCAATAGTTCAATAGTGCTCGTACTTCCAACCCGAGTCATTTGACTTTGGTTTCAAAGAAGAAGATTGGGAAGAAGACATGACGATGACACTAGGTAGTGTACTAGTGTATGAGTGAGTGTATTAGACAAATAATGAAAGTATGAAACAAATAAGCTATATGCTAGCTATTAGTTTAATACTAACTACTAACTAACAAGTAGTAACTGCCAAATACCAAATTAGTCAGTTAATTGTAAATACTAAATATTAAATGCTATTATACTTGTCTACTATAGTACTATTAGTCCAGTATTATTAGACTATTAGTTGGTTACTATATGAGAGAGAGAGAGAGAGAGAGAGAGAGAGAGAGAGAGAGAGAGAGAGAGAGAGGATTGTGGTGTGAGTGAGACTTGAGAGTTGTTGAGAGTTGTCGTCTTGAGTTGAATCTTCATATCTTGATTCTTAAAATCTTGATTCTTCAAATGAAGCTTTGAACCTCTCTTGAAGTCTTGACTCTTGATGTAAGTAACTACACTAACACAAATACACTTGTACCATTACAATTTACAAATTACAAATTAAAATAAAACAAAATAATGTTGAATGTTGGGTGACTCTTGAATGTGTGCTTGTCACTTGACTCTTGAGTTGTTGTATAAGTCTCTTGAGTCTCGGGTCTTGAGAATGCTAATGAAAGGAATAGATCATACAAGTTAGAACTTAGAGTAGAGATTAGAATTAGATGCTAAGGAAAGAAAAATTGAGAGATGAGATGAGATGAGAGTATGAGACTTGAGAGAATGAGATTTGAGAATAGATTATAGAATAAGAGAATAGAAAGAGAATAGATTAGAGAATTAGAGGGGAGAGAGAGAGAGTGAATAAGAGAATAAAAGAGAATTAGAGAAGTAAAAAATTGATTAGAGAATGAAGAGAAAAATAGAGAGATCATATGAGAGAGAGAGAGAGAGAGAGAGAGAGAGAGAGAGAGAGAGAGAGAGAGAGAGAGAGAGAGAGAGAGATTGCTTCCTTCTTGTGAGTTGTGATCTTGTCTTCTTGAAGAATGAAGATTGATTATTGTCTTCTTGCTTCTTGATCTTGTCTTCAAGTGAAATATGAAAGAGAGAATGAAAGTATGGCTTTTTGGGCTTGTTTGGCAATGTGGTTTTCGGCGATGAAAGCTTCGGCGATGAAAGATTTGGTGATGAAGCCTCCGGCTATGAATGCTCTCCGACTGGAGGCCCTAACTAGACCTGAAAATGAACCCACCACCAATCTTTCCATCTCAGTAGCAACTGAAGCCAAGACCCACCATCTTCATCAAAACACTGACTACTCTGATTCATGGCAAGAGGTAATGCGTAGGAAGAACAATGGGAAGAACATTGGTCGGAAATCTAGGGCGACTACGAGTTATCCAACCCTATTCATCAGGGGTTTCCTAGATGGTTGGTTTACCATAAATCTATTGAGAGTGTTTGGCAAGGCTGGGGCAGTTATGGATGTGGTTATGCCTAGGGACAAGAAAACTGGTCATTACAGAGGTTTTGCTCTGATCATAATGTGCTCAGAGGAGGAGTTGGCGAGGGCGGTGCAGATGTTGCACGGAGACAGATTCGGTGGACTTCCATTGCTGGTCCAAAGGGCAAGATTTGGTCCTGAAAGAAATCAGAAGAACAACTCCATCGGAAAATCTATGACCTCCAAGGAAACAACATGGTCAAATGTTCAACATAGTTCTAGTCAGATTAAGGGTGGATCGTTCAAGGAAGTGCTCCTAGGTTCACCAAGTTTTCTAAATATTCAACAGACCTGCAATCGACAAAACCAGGATAAGGAATGGAAGAAGAAGCCCATTGCATTAGAGCCACCTAACATGGGTTCGGAGAGTGTGCTGCGTATCAACCAAGAATCTTTTGCTCGGGCTAAAAGGGATCTGCAAAACACGGTAGTGATCATAACTACTGAGGGAGCTTCGATTCCTCAAGTTCGGAGATGGATAGATGACTGTTGCAACATCCGACCATCAGCCTATATCATAAAACCCATCGGCTACAATGAGCTGTGGATTAAGGTGGGACTGGGTGTCAACCCAGATATGCCGATAATGGCTGGTGTATTACACGCAGATGGCACGATTTTGAAAGTTCAGAGGTGGGACGAGTTCTCCTATTTCGGCATGGAAGATGTATGGATCCTAATTTGGGCAATCCCCCCTAGAACTGTGGTATGAGGATTTCTTCATCTCCGCAGCGTCCATGGTGGGCTCTTTCATCGAACTGGACCCCAAAACAAATTTGGGGGAGGAATTGGCTGTCATCAGAGCCCGGGTTAGAAGAAGGAAAGGAGAATGTTTGCCACCCCACATTGAAGTTCTTGTGAATAACAGGACGCTGTTCTTGCCAGTGTAAAGGGAGGTTTTGAATGATCCAATCCCTAGGTGGGGCGATCTATGGGAAGACAAAGGAATCAGGAGCCTACTCGTCCGTCCCCGGCAACAAGGAAGATGAGAGAGGGGCAGCTCGGATTCAATGCTCCCGCGGAGCACCGAGTCGCGAAATTATGACAGCTGCCTGTCATGATGGAAATGTCAGTCCTCGGCCAAATCTCCCTATGCGTGGAGCTCCGTCTGCAGAGACACGTCACATTGATATCCTGCTCTGTCCGCCTCCATAGATCTCAACTTGCACCTCTCCATCCCGTGCGACACGTGACGCTCAAAGTGCTATAGATACGTGAGTGGCACACGCACCCACTCGTGTTAATTCGTCCAAATGGCATGAAGAGATGGAGCAATCTTCTACGGGGATTTCCGCGATCTCGAGAAGGGAGGATTACTTTGGTGATCTCAGTTCGGGGGAGACATGTGGCGAGTTCGATGGTAAAACGTCGACACTTGTCACTACAGAAGTTTACGCCCCGGGTCCGAGTCTCGGGTCTACCTTGGCCCTGATCCCAATTGACTTTTCCGGATCGGGTTCTTTAGTAGAATCAGATCGGACGTTTAATCTCAACCTCTCCCCTCGCCCCGAGCCTGACCGCAGATTGATTTTAGTGGCCCCTACTACCCTAGTCTTTAAACCTGTTGGTCTCCCCGATAAAATATTGAGGATGTGGAAAGCTCCATCGAATTAGCAGGTCCTTGAGATGGAGACCTCCCTAGCCTCAAACGACTGGTGCAGCCTGCCCGATCTTAGCATCCATCGCCAGGAAGGTGCAGACCCGTTGGAGTATGACAACCAATCATACAACTCGGAGAATCCGGCTTCCCTCGACTCCCTCCCTTCCTCCCTCTCTGCTTTAAATGCTTCGATCTCAGACAATGGCCTCATCACCCTCTTCCAGGATGATTTAGGTGATCGCGTCACTGAAGCGGAGCCTCTTCAGGTCTGGGTCGACTTTCCTTCGGAGTAGGGGGCCTTTTTGGATAAAAAGACGAAATTTAAAGAGTGTAGAGCTAACCTCATCAACACGATCCAGAAGAACAAATGGATCAGAGATGCAATAGGCCATGTCGGAAGGACCGTTGGGCTATCCTTCGGGGGCTGCTCGGAAGACTACATCGCTCTGTTTCAGTGCGTCGAAGCTCATGGAAGACCTCTTACAGTCACCAGATCTCCCAAAAATCGATTATCCAAATCTGTTAGTAACTGAGAGCTCCAGCGTCTTGCGTCCTCCGCAGGATTAGCTTCCGACCTCATCAACTTGATAGAGCTTCAGGGTTCTCGGGGCAGTATAGTTCCTCAATGAAGATTATCTCTTGGAACGTCAGAGGGGTGGGTTCAAAGCAGAAAATAAGGTTGATAAAAGACTCATGTGATGCTCGCAATCCGAATATAATTGGTCTCCAGGAAACGAAAATTCAGAATTTCAACGTCACGATCTTGGGCTCGCTGTGGAAGGCCGCTGATGCAGAATGGGTGGTGTTGGATGCCAACGACAGTGCTGGTGGCATTTTGATCGCGTGGAAATCGTCCCTATGGACTCTAGTGAACTCTTGGTCGGGATCCTTTTCGGTTTCAGTTATTTTATCAGATAGATCCTCTAATAAAAAATGCCTCATCTCATCGGTTTATGGCCCTACTCTTGACGCTAGAAGATCAGATTTCTGGGAGGAATTGAGTGCCTCTAGGCGGGACTTCTTGGGCCCTTGCTGCTTTGTCGGAGACTTTAACGTCACCAGGTACGCTGAAGAAAAATCCCATGGCAGAAAAGTGTCTCCCGCGATGCGATCCCTTTCAAGCTGGATCGATGATTAGGAACTTGTTGATCTCCCTCTTCTCGGTTCTAGATCTACTTGGACCAGTGGTAGAGTGAATCCCTCCTTCTCTAGATTGGACAGATTCCTTGTTTCTGCGGACTGGCTGGAAGAATTTCCTTCTGTCTCTTAGACAACCCTCCCAATAGCTACCTCAGATCACAGTCCAATTATGTTATCTACAGACGAGTACAACTGGGGCCCCAAACCTTTCAGATTCGAATCCTCCTGGTTAAATATTAAAGGATTCAATCAAATGGTTTCAGATTGGTGGACTGATTTCCATGTTGATGGCTTTGCAGGTTTTAGGCTTTGCAACAAATTCAGAATGTTGAAGGAAAAACTTAAGAATTGGAAACATGAAGTTCTATATAAAAGGGCTTCGGAAACGGAATCGATTATGGCAGAGTTACAATCGATAGCCGTTGATGCTGAAGATGGTATTATGTGGATTGAAATCTTATCCAGAAGAATTCAACTCATCCAGTCTCTGTCTGCCAAGGCTTTTGAAAATGAAATTGCCTGGAAGCAAAGGTCCAGGTCCAAGTGGTTAAAGGAGGGGGATAAAAACACGAAATATTTTCACAGCATAGCCAGTATCCAGGCTAGGAAAAACAGAATCAACAGCATAACAGTGAATGGTCGCTGTATTGAATATAAAGAGGAAATTGCGGAGGAAGCCATAGCCCATTTCAGCTCTTTGTTGAGTGAAGATCGATGGAAAAGACCGCTGCTGAACTACCTTCAGATGGTCGGCCTATCAACCGAACACGCCAAAGCTTTAGAAGCCCTATTCAGCGTGGAAGAAGTGAGATTAGCAGTGGCTTCCCTAGCCAGCGACAAGGCCTCGAGCCTTGATGGTTTCCCTATTTCCTTCATCATCACTTTTTGGGAAGTCATTAAAGAAGATATCATGCTATTCTTCAACGAGTTTTATGAAAGGGGTAGACTGTCTAAAGGCCTGCGGGGCCTCCTTCATAGCTTTAATTCCTAAATTCCCGGGTGCAAGCTCTCTTCAAGATTTCAGACCAATTAGTCTATTAGGAGGCCCATACAAAATCTTGGCAAAGGTCATGGCCTCCCGATTGAAGAAATTTATAGGGAATCTCATTTTAGGTCACCAAAGTGCGTTTATTCCTAGGAGGCAGATCATCAATGGTGCCATTTATAGCTAATGAATGCTTGGATTCCTCCCATAAAGAAGGCTTGAAGACTATTTTTTGTAAGCTAGATATTGAAAAGGCTTATGATAACGTGGATTGGCGCTTCCTGCAAGATATGATGAAGAGGATGGGCTTTGGAGACAAACGGAGAGGGTGGATTGGAGAATGTTTAAGATCGACTCATTTCTCTATCCTCCTAAATGGGACCCCGTTTGGTTTTTTTAGGAGTTCCCGTGGCATTCGTCAGGGTGACCCCCTGCCCCCGTTCCTCTTCCTTATAGTGGGGGAGGCTTTCTCCAGAATGATTCAGTTAGGTCAGGAGGCCGGGATTATTGGTGGTATCAAATTGAAAGGTCTGTCATTCCCGCTATCTCATATTCAGTATGCAGATGATACCCTCATTTTTAGCAAAGTTGACCCTGTCAAGGTAGCTAATTTGCGCACTACGATCTGTTGCTTCGAGGCAGTGTCGGGCTTAAAGGGTGAACATGGAAAAATCAAAGATGTTCGGGGTTAACCTGAAGGAAGAGGAGGTTTGTATATTCGTAGAATCATTTAGGTGCTCTTCGATTCCGCTTCTGACTTCTTTCGTTGGTCTTTCGTTGGTCTTTCGTTGTGCTTGGGCTTGCCTCCTAAATCCCTATGGGATAGGGTCATCAATAGGTTTGAAGGGTACCTGGTTAGATAGAAATGTACATATCTTTCTTTGGGTGGCCGTTTCACTCTCATAAAGGCAGCCCTCTCAAATCTGCCTCTATATTACATGTCTCTATTCAAATGCCCAACTTTAGTTTTGTCCAAGCTAGAAAGATTAAGACGTGATTTCCTTTGGCACGTAAAGGAAGAGAGAGAAATTTCATCTTGTTCGGTGGCCCCAGGTTTGCAAGCAATTCAAAAAAGGTGGAGTAGGGAGTAAAGATCTCAAGATCATGAACAAGGCTCTTCTTGGGAAGTGGATTTGGAGACTTGGGATGGAGGATGACAGTCTTTGGAACAAGATCAATAAAGGGAAATATGGCAAATCATTCGGCGGTTGGTAGACCAAAGACTCTTCTCTCTATAGGGCCTCCGCCTTGTGGAAAGGGATCCTATCCTTGAAAAAGGAAGTCCTCAAAGGTATTGGCTTTGCTCTAGGTAATGGAGATAATATCCGGTTTTGGGAAGATGTTTGGGTGGGAGAAGCGTCTTTGAAAGAAGATTTCCCGAATATCTTCAGCCTCGCCCCCAATCAAGCCATTCAAGTTGCAAGTTGCTACTCTTTCTCGGCTAGTAATATTGTGTGGAATGTTACCTGTAGGAGAAGCCTCCAAGATTGGGAAATTGATGAATATGTGGGGCTCCTTGAACGCATTTACAAGGGTACGCCAGATATTCAATCTCAAGACAGATTAATATGGAAGCTTGACAAGTCCAGCAAGTTTACTGTTAAAGCTCTTTACTCCTTTGTAGACCATGACCTGGTTCCAAATGACGATCACCCGCCCTTCTATATTCGGAGTTACTCGGTTCCTCCTAAATTCTCTTCTTTTGGTTGGTTGGTTGGGATCAAGAAAATCCTTATGGTGGATAACTTGAGAAAAATGGGAATGTCCATAGTTAACGTGTGCCTCTGTTGTATGAAGAATGAAGAATCTGTTGATCATCTTCTCCTCTCTTGCCCTTTTATCTCTCGGATTTGGACTGAATTCCTCCTCCGCTTCAACATTCAGTGGTGCTTTCCTAGCTCAGTGTCTCATCTCATAAAAGCTTGGCATGGGGTTAGATTGGGCAATCTCAAGACGCGCTTGTAGAGAATGGCAATCGTTGCTATTTGGTGGTCAGTTTGGAAGAAAGAAATGGTAGATGTTTCAGGGATATCTCAAACTCGGAAATGACCATTGCTAGTAAGGCGAAGGGGTTATTGATAGAGCGGGCTGTGTATGTTGTGGGTCTTTATGGATTGTGATTTTCTTTTTCTTGGAGTCTAGCTGAGATTGCTCCCTCAGCGTTCTCTCCTCTCCTTCTTTTGTATCCCTTTCTTCTCTAATATATATCGTGGCTTTTTTTAAAAAAAGAATGGAAGTATGGGATTAGAGGGCTTTAAAATGTTTCAGAATGAGAGCAAGAGAGTGTATGAGAGTTTTGGGGAAGATATAATGTAAATGGACAAGGGGGGAGTGCCTTTTTATAGGCAAAAGAACCGGATTTCAAATAAAAAAAAGGCTCCAACAGTCAGATTTCTGACCGTTGGAGACTATGCGATCACATATGCCATTGTGCAATCGCATATGCCATTATGCGATGGCATATGCCATTATGCGATGGCATATGCCATTATGCAATCCGCATATGCCATTATGTGATTGCAAAATGGCATATGCAATCACATACACATACACATGGCATATGCGACCATCACATATGCCTTGTGCTTGTGCTTATGCGATTGTGCGATCACATAATCGCTTAAGCGATCTCATATAACAAACCTTGGTGATCCCGTTGTTCCCTTATTTTCTTAGTGGTTTGGCCTTTGGATTTGAAGATACATTTCTCCTCTTGCTGCACTCTTATTGTGATAATGATCCAAGACTTAATTTTAGGTGCCTAGCTTGGCATTGTCATCAACCAAGTTGATTCACCAAGTCCAGAAGGACGAGATTAGGTAATTATGCTTTTCCTTTTTGGAAAGGACAGCACATTATGCTTTAGTAGGTAAGTGTGAACTGAATATCTCAAAGCTGAAGTGAAGAAGTGCCTTCTGTTGAGCTAAGTGCTTGAATCCAAAATGGAAGGATGCGGATACAGAAGCAACTGCAGAAAATGACAAATATATGAAATTAGGATGAGATAATAACAACACAAACATCTTTCAGGATGCAGGTTAGTTTATAGAAACAACAGCAAACAAAAGAAGAAAAAAACAAAAAAAAAGAAAAAAAGCAAAAAAAGAAAGAGAGAGAAAGAAAGGAAAGATGGAAGAAAACATATCAAGTGTTTAACCTGAATCAAAACATAAATATCAGCAAATAATACAAAAGCACACCTAGGGCTGTTGGAATTATCTCCATGTTGCTTATTTTGAGTGATCCTTCATTTTGTATGGCACAAGGGGAAAGTATGCCGAAAGAGAACATAGAAGGTTTGCGAGGTTGGTGCTTCAAAGAGGAGAGCTTCCTCTGTGATCTGCAGTTGTCATAATGGAGCACCGGTCCAACTGTCCTAGAGCTGTGCGTGCTTGTCTTCTTTATGCACTGATGCACAGAGCCAGATGGCTGTTAAGGTGGTAAGCATAACCTATACATTTATAGGTGGCAGATCAAGCAAAAAATCTCTCTGCTTCTAGCAACTCACGGCTATTCACATACAGGCACACACCATTTTATATTGGAAGTGTTGAAACTCTTTAGTTATTTATTTATTATTGTGGAATATTTGCTGGAGTTCAACTTTGCTTAAGTTAATTTGTGCTACTTTGCATCTTTTGCCATATATCTGGATTGATCTCTGTTGGTAGTTTAAGGTATTAATTAATACATTCTTGTGTATAGCTTTGTGTCTTTGTCGTTCAAGGTTCACTGGGTCGCTTAAGATGACTTTATTCAGTGCTGCCTATTGCTTTGTATGACTCCTGACGGATGCCCAGATCTGATTATAATGATATACTCTTTCAAGTGTATGAAGCTTGTCATTGCCAATGAAATTGACATGCCCAGAATTTCTCCTGCATGGATAGATCACTTTGATAAATGCATTAGCTTGATTTTCATGGCAAGAGTAAGATGCCTTTTTGCCAAGTAGGTCGAGAAGTCCCACATGCTACTTTAGTTTTTTGTATATATTTTTAGCCTCTAATTGTTGTTGTTTTGTCGGCAGCCCTGATGATTGGGAGGCTTTCCTACATTATTTAAATTGTTTGCTGGAGGATGATTCCAGCTGGTGCCAAGTGACCACCAGCAATACACTCTGTTCACCAAAGTTTGTTGACTCCAACACATGCAAGTTGCCACATTTGACAGATGAAATGGTATTAACCTTGTCTTTGTCATTTTGCACGACGGCTCATTTGAACTTCTGTATGTCTCCATCTGTTAGTCAATGTTCTGCTTCAAGTCTTTAACAAACTTTCATTTATGACAAATGGATCTACAGTTCGATTCACGCATCTCTGGTGCAACACTCTTTGTACAAAAGTTACAAGCAGAGGCCAAGAATGAGCATATAAGAGGTCCTTACTTGGCGAACCTTGAAATTGAGAAACGGCGTCGTTTATATGGCAAAGATGATAATGGCAAGTTGATGGAGGTTTTATTGCAGTATTTTTACAAGTATGTTTTGACCCTTGCTACTTTCCGGTGTAAAATATAAATTTGATATTGCATTTTTGCACATGTACCTTAATCCTCAATCATGTTATGAAATTAGCCTCTTTCTTCATAATTATGTCAGGGAAGGGTTTTCTTAGGCATCTATTGTTAATGCGTACATGCTTTGTTGGCCATTGGGGCTTTTGTTGACATGTACACTATTTATTCCGCATGTAATGGGTGGTAATTATTTGGCATCTTCACTTTCATGTGTTGTTGTTGTTTTTTTTTTTATTTATTATATATATTTAAAATTTAGAATTTTTAATTTTAAGAGAGAGAGAGAGAGAGAGAACGAAAAATTTATTAAACCAAAACAAAAGAAAAACAACAACAACTACGTGAAGCTGCCAAGACAGCGACTTGGCTACATCCCAAGAAAATCAAAATTACATCGCATAAGCTTAGAGACATTAGAAGCCCATTCAACTACAAGCAATCCGGCCCTTTGAGAAATACCCTTTGCCGACTTGCTTTCATTTCTAAAGCATCTTTCATTTCTTTCTTACCGCATAGGCACAACCCACCAAATAGCAAGCAATGACATTCTCCACAGCTCCTTCTTAGCCTTCCCTAAGCCCACTCTGTGCCAAGCAAGCAAGAGATGGCCTGCTTCCATTGGGAAGGATCAAGAGACTTTGAAGTGGGCTAGGTTATCCTGCCCAAATCGACCCAATAAAGGAACACACTAACTGATGTCCAAAATATGATACTAAATTCATGGTCTAAATCTTGAAAATACTGTGATTGACTTTATGGGCAACATTGATTGTCCAAACTACGAATGGATCATTCAACTTCTGCCAACTATTAGTGCCTATGCTCTCAGCTTTGGTGAATACAAAATTTGTCTTTCTATGTTTTTTCTAACTTTTGAAAAGAAAAGTTGATGTGGACATCAGTGGTGTACCCTTTAAAGTGTACCAGATGAGGAGGCGTCATCGACAGAGTACCGGAGCGGAGGAGTTGATTTGGATGGACGTTAGGTCCATCGGACCCATTTTCTGACGCGCTACGAGTGCAGGAGTGGCATGACCGCACCCGGACTATAGATCCATGGGTCGGATTTCTCACCCTACCACACGGGTGTTTTAGTTTTAGGCATTTATATTTTTTTTTCTTGTTTCAGGGGCTTTATTGTACTTTCTTTATATTTTCGCCTTTTTGTTACTTCTCTTGTTTTTAGGGGCTTTAGTGCACTTTCACTTTTTCCATAGCTTATAAATACGTTGTGAGAAACCCTATTTTGAATATTATTAAATGAATAGAAATTCGTATTTTTCTTTCTCTTTATTCAAGAGATTAGGGTTTCAGGATTGACCCTTGGGTATTGAGGATTCTACTCTGATTTCAGGTTTCCTTCTTTATAGATCTTCGAGGTGCATGAAAAGATAAGAATCATTATCCTCATTTTCTTTTGACGACCAAAGGACTTGTACTTTCTTCATCTCAAACCCTTCATTCTTCACCCCTTTTGTTCTTCTCCAGATATCTCTTTTCTAGTTTGAACAGAAAATAGGGATGGTTAGTCAGTAGAATTAGATCCAAACTTGACCGTGAACCGACTTATGCTAGATCTGGGATATCCTCATATCCCTAGGTCCTCCCTTTTTACTGTTTACGTAATTTTATGTTAAGGAGCATGTTCCTGACGGAATGACCTCATCTTTGTGTTGAAATTTACCCAATCTATTTGATTGGAAACAGTTAGTTGATTCGTGTATTTATTTGAACATTTTTTGACCTGATTATACATGCATCTAGGATTAGTTCATCACATGTCCTTGCATCAAAAGTCATGCACATCAGTGGTGCTTGAGAGCAATCAGGTGCTGAAGTGATCTGGCTAATTACTTCATCTATCATAGCTTATGAGCGCTAGGCAGTAGGCACTGCTGTTGTTGACACTTTTTTGTGCATGCCATTAATGGTTGCTTAAATCAATGCTAGGACTCACAACTAAGCATTGTAGCTTTTCTTTTGTGGGTAAATGGAACTTGATGAGTTTTTTTTTTTTTTCTGTGTGTGTGCGCTACTGAACTTCATATCACTTATTTATCTTGTTTTGTATAACTAGTTTCTTTTTTTTTTTTCCTCTCTCCAGCACCTGCCATTTATTCTAGCAGCATAATTTTTCTTTCTGCTACATGGGTTGTTCTCAATCCCTATCTCTAATTCCCATCTTCAGCAAGCAACCAAGATAGTTCGATTCTGCTAATGTGCTAAAATGGAGAAAGAATACCTTCCTTATCCTCAATACCACCAACGAATTCCTGATGTGATGTTTTCTTGATTTGGCTCGCTGAGAAACCTCTTCACTCCACTTTAACCTTTTGCTTTCAAAGAAGCAAACCCCTAGTGAGCTTGCAGAATCATCTTGTGTACATTAACATGATAAAAAAAGTCCTTGGAGACTTATCTATTATTTTGATTCCAACTACCAACATGCATATTTAGACTGTGCAGGGAAAATTTGAGTCTACCACTGTGGCTCTATTTACCAGTGTTGCATTGTTCAGCTAGGCTGGGAAAGCTTTAGAAAAAACCATTTTAGGATGTCCTGATATCAAACAATATCATTTGTGATTTGTTTTATTTTTATTGCCTAGTTTTTCTGTTAAAATGTCATACATAATACAACTCCAGTCACATGGCTTTTTGGTGATACAATATGATCTCTATCAGTATTGCTTTCCTTGCTTCTCATCTCTTTTCCTGTTTATTGCTTTTTTCTTCTTCTGTTTTTCTAATAAATTGCATAACCATTCAAAAATATCTATGGATATTGCCTATTTCACAGATTGTTTTTTTAAAAGATCACAATCATTTTATTAAAAGGAGAATGAGAAATCCTTACAAAAAGCTACAAAAAACTCCCAAAAGAAAAACAAAATGCTATAGTACAATGCGCAAAGGCCTTTAAACTCAGGGCCCATGCTATGAGTCCAATCTTGCTCTCCTGAACACATCATCTGGAAGCATATGTTGATTCTGAAGCATCTATCATTCTGCTCTGACCAATCGACCAAAACTTGGCAAGAATTGATAGCCTCCAAAGGATCTTCTCTTCTCACCGAACCTTGCCCATGCCACAGTAGGAGAAATTCTCGATGGACCCTGGAATCACCCACTCACATCGAAATATAGATCGAAGAGCCAATTCCACACTACTGTGGCAAAACCACAATAAAGCAATATATGATCCACATGACTCCCCCACCTTAAGACACATCATACATACAAATTAGGATGGTAATCTAGTTTGTATATTATTTATCATGTAAGCATGTGTTGTTCTGTCTTAACATTGACTTTACTAGAATTCTATTATTTAGATAGTATTTGGTGATTTCTTGTCCCTAGACTGTTTTATTTAACTTCTGCATATTTAACTTCTGCATCTTTTATCGCATTAGTTTCACTGAAAGGAAATTTAACTTCTATCTACAACTGAAGCTTCTACTTCGCTAATGCAGGTTCGGACACCTGGCTTGCTTCACTTCTGATGTTGAAGTATTCTTACAAGTCTTAACACATGATGAAAAGATGGAACTATTAAAAGAAATCTTCAAATCTTGTGAATCTCCGTCACCATCAACAATCAAAGCACTGGGGAAAGCTATAACCAGTTTTAGAATTCAAGAATCCATTGGAGCTATGTCTAAGCTTTCGGTTTGTGGTATGATGCTTTCTGATCTCGGGAACTTTTAAAGTTTTTCCTCTCATCCATGAATTCATTTTCCATGCTCTGCTAGTGACTTGTTTTGTAGAGTCTACTCAATTTCACAACCACCACCACCACCACCATCTAAGGCTTATCCCAACTAATTGGGGTCGACTACATGAATCCCTTTCCACCATTCCACTCTATCACTGCCTATTTTTGGACACCTATTAATTTCATTCCCTTTCTTTCATATCACAATATAATCATCCATAACCATTAACTTATGTTGCATGATCAAACTCTCTCCTAATATTAACCTCGCAATTCTTGCATATTGACCATGCTGCCTTCCTCAATATAAAGAAATTTATTTGGTGTTTTTTTCCTTGTGAAAGAGGTAGAAGGGGAGGCTGAGGTAGGTAAGTTGCAAGATGGAACTTGAGAGTGGGGAGGGGTGGTATCGAAAGGGGAGGACGAGGTGAATGAAAAGCAGGTTTGGCGTAGTTGGGAGGGAGGGATGCCGACAGTGACATTAAGGCCCTAGATGATTGATAATACAAGCCTATCTTTCTGGTGGTGTTTAGAGGCGATGGTAAGGGAGAACGAAGCCACCAATGAAATAAGTTCATGCTCTGCTAGTGACTTGTTTTGTAGAGTCTACTCAATTTCACAACCACCACCACCACCACCATCTAAGGCTTGTCCCAACTAATTGGGGTCGACTACATGAATCCCTTTCCACCATTCCACTCTATCACTGCCTATTTTTGGACACCTATTAATTTCATTCCCTTTCTTTCATATCACAATATAATCATCCATAACCATTAACTTATGTTGCATGATCAAACTCTCTCCTAATATTAACCTCGCAATTCTTGCATATTGACCATGCTGCCTTCCTCAATATAAAGAAATTTATTTGGTGTTTTTTTCCTTGTGAAAGAGGTAGAAGGGGAGGCTGAGGTAGGTAAGTTGCAAGATGGAACTTGAGAGTGGGGAGGGGTGGTATCGAAAGGGGAGGACGAGGTGAATGAAAAGCAGGTTTGGCGTAGTTGGGAGGGAGGGATGCCGACAGTGACATTAAGGCCCTAGATGATTGATAATACAAGCCTATCTTTCTGGTGGTGTTTAGAGGCGATGGTAAGGGAGAACGAAGCCACCAATGAAATAAGTTCATGCTCGCTAGTGACTTGTTTTGTAGGGTCTACTCAAAATGCCACCACCACCACCATCTAAGGCTTATCCCAACTAATTGGGGTCGACTACATGAATCCCTTTCCACCATTCCACTCTATCACTGCCTATTTTTGGACACCTATTAATTTCATTCCCTTTCTTTCATATCACAATATAATCATCCATAACCATTAACTTATGTTGCATGATCAAACTCTCTCCTAATATTAACCTCGCAATTCTTGCATATTGACCATGCTGCCTTCCTCAATATAAAGAAATTTATTTGGTGTTTTTTTCCTTGTGAAAGAGGTAGAAGGGGAGGCTGAGGTAGGTAAGTTGCAAGATGGAACTTGAGAGTGGGGAGGGGTGGTATCGAAAGGGGAGGACGAGGTGAATGAAAAGCAGGTTTGGCGTAGTTGGGAGGGAGGGATGCCGACAGTGACATTAAGGCCCTAGATGATTGATAATACAAGCCTATCTTTCTGGTGGTGTTTAGAGGCGATGGTAAGGGAGAACGAAGCCACCAATGAAATAAGTTCATGCTCTGCTAGTGACTTGTTTTGTAGGGTCTACTCAATTTCACAACCACCACCACCACCACCATCTAAGGCTTATCCCAACTAATTGGGGTCGACTACATGAATCCCTTTCCACCATTCCACTCTATCACTGCCTATTTTTGGACACCTATTAATTTCATTCCCTTTCTTTCATATCACAATATAATCATCCATAACCATTAACTTATGTTGCATGATCAAACTCTCTCCTAATATTAACCTCGCAATTCTTGCATATTGACCATGCTGCCTTCCTCAATATAAAGAAATTTATTTGGTGTTTTTTTCCTTGTGAAAGAGGTAGAAGGGGAGGCTGAGGTAGGTAAGTTGCAAGATGGAACTTGAGAGTGGGGAGGGGTGGTATCGAAAGGGGAGGACGAGGTGAATGAAAAGCAGGTTTGGCGTAGTTGGGAGGGAGGGATGCCGACAGTGACATTAAGGCCCTAGATGATTGATAATACAAGCCTATCTTTCTGGTGGTGTTTAGAGGCGATGGTAAGGGAGAACGAAGCCACCAATGAAATAAATTCATGGTTGTAGTCAAAATGCGAACTTAATCCAAAGGACACAATGTTAAAGATCTCGAATCATAATGAAGTCCTTATCTCTTCGGCCAGGGGGTGATTTGGATCATGTATTGGTGCTTGGCAATTTCTTCAAAGATGACTTGGTGTAAGGTTTGTGGAGATGGGAGCAATGGTCGGTGTTGGGGAAGGAAAAAGTGTGGTTTTTGTTCCATGGGTTACCTCTAGAGTTGTGGGTTAGGGAGATTTTTCTGGTGTTGGAAGCTTGCTTGGGAGAAGTGCTTGTGATCGACGCCATGACGAAATATTGTGCAGATCTTAGAAAAGCTCGAACCAAAATTTGGAGAAGGAAATTGATGCCGATTCCACGGGTGGTCACGATTGCTGTTGGCGATATGAGAATCCTGGTAGCGGTATCCAAGGAATCGCTTACGCAAATGCAAGAGGTGGTCCTCAGAGAAAGGGAGCTTAGAGATTGGCTTGCTGAAACCGGGGATGGAGTATGGGTTTCGTGTTTTAGTGGAGCACAGTCGAGTGAGAGGGGCACGTATTGGCTTTCACTAAGAGAAGTTTTGCGAGAAGGTGACGTGGAGGCATGTGTGGAGGGGTCTTTCATCCCTGAGCCAAGTGGACGAAGATCCTCTCTCTCTCTCTCGGCAGATGACGTGGAAGAAGATAAGGGTGGGTGCCTTACTCCTGATCCATATGGAAGTTCATATTTCAAATCAGAGGAAAGGACGATAATTGTGCCAAAAGCATTGATTGCTATGCAGGATGACGATGATTGCGTTGGTTAGGGATGGGACATTTGTTCGTCTCAAGATGGTGAAGTTAACATAATGGAGGAAGTCGGGTGTGGCTTTTAATGAGTAGGGGGAACGTGTAGTAGAAGCAACGGTCGACTCTTCAAATCTTGTATCGGCGGCTGACGTGTGGAATACCAGGCAACGAGAGGGAGATGTCGTCTCAAATTCTAAGGAGGCAGGGGGCATTGTTTATCAGCTCGATTGAGCAACAACTCACCGTTCAACTATCGATGGGGAGGATTATCTGGAGCCCAATTCATAAAGTACGAACATGTGAAGCTTAAGGGTCTTGGGCGCGAATGGGGAGGCAATGGGGTTGGAAAGGCCCATTAAATCTTGGGCTATGGCATGAGTGGAGGATGTGGTTCGTGCGGAGAGCGTGACACACGCCAAAAGTTGATGTGTCCTCTCGTGGGATGGTCTCTTATGCCATTCTCATGTGCAAGGTTCTATGTAATGAAGGGTCAATTTTACGAAGGCGTATCTCTGTGAGTGATAACTTCTTCATGGCCCTTTGTCCTTGCAAGGGATTTAATTTATGGAGACTCTCGAGATGTTACGGAAGTTGGTCTCAAGAATTGGAGGTGCAGTATTGGCCAGGCGGGTGAAGATATGATCGTGTGTGCTGAAGACAATGACTTGCCATTGGTGAGTCCCATATGAGAAATGGATGGATGTACTTGAAGTCTATTCAGGTCTCTAGAGAGGAATGCAAAGTTGCTCTGATTGCCGAGGTATATGTCGAAGGTGCTGGTTCAAAGATGGGTTTGTCTAGAGATCACATGTTAGTGGCAAAAGGCTCATGCTGGGTAAAATGGGTAGGATGCTTGGAGTCACATTCGAAGACTGCAAAGTAGATTGTTGCCTTGTTTCAAACCATCAATGATAGAGGAGCTCAGAAAGAGATAGAAACAACTTTAGCATGTTAGTTAATCTCTCAGGGCTCTGAGGGAATTGAAGGGCTTAAAAGCTCACTTAGTTGTGGCATTGTTGCTTCAACCAAGGGTGGGGAGAAGGGTAAAAGGGGTAGAAAGGTTTCCCAATGAAGATTATGAGTTGAAATGTTAGGGGGTTGGGTTGTCCCCAAAAGAGAGTCCAAACTAGGGATATTTATAAAAGGTTCAAGGTTCAGTTGTTGGCCATTCAGGAGTTGAAGATGGTCTCTGTGGGGCATAATATTTTGAATGATTTTTGGTGAGGTCACGCAAAATAGTGGGTGGCAAAAGAGGCAGTGGGTACCACATGATGGATCCTGATAAATTGGAACTCGTCTCTATGGATGAAAGAAGACCTGTGGGTGGGGGATATTTCTTTGAACTTTCTGTTGTATAACAAAATATCTGGTGTTAAAATGGGGTTTTCTATTGTTTATGGGTCGAATTGTCTGAAACTCAAGATTGTTGTGCGGAAGGAGTTGGATTCAGTTGGTACGAGGTGGAGCCACCCTTGGTGCATGGGAGGTTATTTTAATGTTGCTAGATTTTCCTTTGAAAAATCATCAAGGGGGAGAATTACTCGAAGCATGGCAGATTTTTCTGAGTGGGTCAAGAGGAATGATATGATTGATCTCCCAATGGGAGGTGAAAGATTCACATGGTTTAATGAGCAAGCAAACCCTGTCCAATCTAAATTGGATTGATTCATAGTGACGACTTCCTGGATTGATAAATTCCCTCTTGAGCAATTAGCAAGCCTTGCCTAGACCTACATCAGACCATTGCCCTATCATGCTTGAAGTGGTGACAGATAGATGGGGGGTTGCATCTGTTTAGATTTGAGTTAATATGGCTCGATGTGGATGGGTTTCGTGACTTAGTTAAGGGGTGGTGGGAATGTTTTCAGATTCAGGGTAAGTCGGGTTTCATTCTCTTTCACAAGCTGCGTTTATTGAATAGGAAGATTTCCTGCTAGGAGTTCTTTCATGCTCGCAAAGGGATTCAGACAATGTTTTATCAGAAATTCACGTTCTTGATCTGAAAGAGGAAGGGAATGCGTTGTGGGAAGTGGATTTAGCTCGTAGAGATGATCTAATAGGGGTTAATCGTAGGATTCTAAAGGAAGAGGAAGTGAAGTGGAGGTGGAGGTCACGAGCTACGTGACTAATGGAGGGGGACAATAACATGAATTTCTTTAATGCCATATCTAGTGCTCGAGCTCAAGTAAACAAAATTGGAAGCGTGGTAGTGGAGGGGGTTAGATGTCAAGCTAAAGTGGAGGTTTGTGATGCGGTTAAGGCTTTTTATAAGATTATGCTTTCCGATCCTCAAATTACAAGATTGAAGTTGGAAAATTAGGGTTTTGACATGCTTTATGAGCAAGAAGAGGAAGCATTGCAAAAGCTATTCTCGGAGGAGGAAGTATGGCGGGCTATCATGGACTTGGGTAGAGAGAAAGCTTTAGGGCTCGACAATTTTCCTTTAGTCTTTTATCAAATCTTTTAAGAGTAGGTAAAAAGAGATGTCTTGAGTTTTATTCCAGATCTCTGGTTTAGTGGGAAACTCACTACGGAGTTGAGTGCGTTGTTCATTGCTCTGATCCCGAAAAGGGTGTGGATTGTATTAAAGATTTTCGTATGATCAATTTGATTTGGGGGCCTCATAAAATCTTGGCTAAGAATCTTGCTTAGATGTTTAGGGTTGTTTTGGGAATGACCATCTCCACTGTGCAGGGGGCTTTTGCGGAAGGTAGACTTATCTTAGATAGCTCTCTGATGGTGCACGAAGTTGTCAATTCGCTCCACCGATCGGGTAAATTTGGTGTGATATGTTAATTGGATCTTGAAAAGGCTTATGACCACGCAGAGTGGTCTTTTCTTGATTACATGTTATGTCGGATTTGGGTGTGGTGTCAAATGAAGGAGGATCCTAGAGTGCGTCAGCTTGCCAAAATTTTTAGTTTTGGCGAATGGTTCGCCAAAAGGATTTTAAAAATATTCTAAGGGCCTTAGGCAATGAGATCCCTTATCCCCTTTCCTTTTTTTGGTGGTGGCGGAAGCGCTTAGTCGCATGATATCCAGAGGGGCTTCTTCGGGTTTATTCAACGGTCTCAAGGTCGATGGAGAGAACTTCCAAATCTCCTATTTCCAATTAACGAATGATATGGTTTTATTCTGTGAGGTAGAAGTTAATCAAATAGAAAATCTTGGAAAGCGTTATTTTGCTTTGAAGCGTTTCGAGTTTGCATATTAATGCTAGTAAATCTGAATTACTGGGAATAGGTCTTCCGAAGGAGGAAGTGGGGTTGCTAGCTGGACTGTTTGGCTGCAAAATGGGAGCATTTCGCTCGGAATACTTTGGTCTTCCTCTTTGTACTGGGAAGGTGGCTAAGCATTTATGGGACCCCATGAAGATATCAGTCTGGAAAAGTAGATTTGTCTCTGGGAGGTAAAATTACATTGACTAAGATGGCTTTCTAAACTTCCATTATATTTAATGTCTATTTTTTCCGTTGCCCAAAGAATGTGCTAAGTAGGAGAAGATTAGAAAAGATTTCCTTTAGCGAGGGGGAGAGGAGGAGAAAGTTCCACCTCATGAAATGGGATATTGTGTGTAGGCCAGAGGTGGTGGGCGAGCTTGGGTTGGGAAGCTTGGATTCCATGAATATGGCTCTTTTGGGGAAATGGTTGTGGAGATTTGCGATAGAAAAGGGAAGCCTTTGGAAGGAGATTATTGCCAGGAAGTATGGGGTGGAGGGTTGGTGGGCCAAGAGCTCTTCTTTGTATAGGGCGTCGGGGATTTGGAAAGCCATAATGAAGTTGAAGGGGCCTATCTTAGCGGGTGTCTTTTTTTGGCATAGGAAATGGCTTAGAAGTTTGGTTCTGGAAGGATATATAGTTAGGGGAGACTAAGTTGTTAGATCTCTCAACCTGGCTTGCGTGGCTAGATATTACAATTGATAAGTGTTTTGTGATGCAAGGATATGTAGGCTCATGGATGCCTTCGTTTCAGAGAAACCTTTTAGATGTTGAAGTTGAAGAGTTGGTGTCATTGCTTAATCTTTTAGTGAGGGTGGTTTTGTCGGAGGAGCCAGATTCGATTAAGTGGAAAGACAACAAACTTAAAATGTTTTTTTGTTAAATCTTTCTCCCATTCTTTATCTGGTGCAGTGGCCGAGTCTCGTAATATGCATTGTTTTGTCCTGTGGTCCTACGAGGCCCCTTCTAAGGCGGCGACTTTCGTGTGGTTGGTTTGCTGGGAGAGGATCCTAACCACTGATGACTTGAGGATGTGGGGACTCATTATTGTGAATGCTTGTCCCTTGTGCTTGGGTAGCGAGGGATCGGTGGCCCATCTTTTTGTGCATTGTCCATTTTCTAAGGAAGTTTGGGGTCAGTTTCTTTGCATCCTTTGGGTTGGCATGGGTCATGCCCAATTCAATAGATGGTTTCCTTAGTCAATGGCATGGTGGTGGGGTTGGAAAGACGGGCCACATGGTTCGCATATTGTCGCTCCTTGTGGGATTGTGAAGCAATTGGTACGACATAAACAATAGATGTTTTAGGGATGTTTTTTGGGGTGGGAAGGAAGTTTTCCTTAAAGCGAGATCTTTGGTTACTGGGTGCGGGCTGTTGTGCCAGCAAAGTTTAGAGATTGTAATCTCTTGGGCTTTGATTGGTCCTCATCGTAATTTTTTTGTTGTATTCTTTTGTAGCTTTACTGCCTTTTCTTTCAGTTACCCTTAAAAAAAGGAAAAAAAAAATCTATTTGGTTTGTATGTTATCCACTTTTGATAGTTATGTTCATCTCTCTTTTCAAAGTGTTTGCTAGAGCTACATTGTATGCCATAGCAAAATCAAGGATAGCTTTCCCCATCTCATTTCTTCTCCATATCCTCCATGCACCCTCTCATATCCTCTACTTTCTTTTTGTACATGACCCTTTAAGCCTCCTCTTACAAAGATCCTCTCTCTCTCTCTCTCTCTCTCTCTCTCTCTCTCTCTCTCTCTCTCTTTTGCATTAGTACATTCATATTCTCCCAGAATTGTCTCTCGAGTCTATTCTCTAACCCCACCTGCGGCGCATATGCACTAATAACATTGATTATTTCCTCACTTCACACAAATCTTATGATCAAATCCTGTTACCAACTCTTTTAACATCTGCACCTATTATTTTAAATCTTTATCGACCACCATCCCTATCCTATTTTTGTTACCGTCCTTTCCTATATATCGAAGTTTAGATTAATCAATTTCTCTACTTTTAACCCCTTTTGATGCAGGACAATTAACCACTTGCTCTAAAACCTCGAATTGATAGAGTATGGTGAATTAATCCTTTTATCTTATAGCTCAGGCCCCACATCCATGGGTTATGTCCTTGAGGGCCCCAAATCACATGGGTTCCACCTCACACAAGCCACTCGCCTCACATGGGCCGCCCACCCCGAGTGTGCCCCCGCATCCCACAGGCTACCTCACTCGAGCCCAGTGTGAAAATGCCCCTGCATTAATCACCCCCGGTGAGGAGCCTTGAACACGAGACCTCCCGCTCTGATACCAATTTGATGCAGGACAATTAACCACTTGCTCTAAAAGCTTGAATTGATAGAGCATGGAGAAATAATCATTTTATCTCATAGCCTAGGCCCCACATCCATAGGTTAGGTCCTCGGCCGAACCCTCCTCGTGGGCGCCAAATCCATGGGTTCCGCTCTCTCGTGGGCTTCAAATCACTTGTTCTGCCTCACACGGGCCGCCCACCCCGAGTGTGCCCCCGCATCCCACAGGCCACTCCACTCGAGCTCGGTGTGAAAATGCCCCTGCATTACCTTTCCACTTGGTTTCTTGAACACAACTATGTTATCTCTCCTTTGTTTCATCGTATCTACTAACTCCACACTCTGTCAAAGTTCTTATATTGCGTGTGGTAAGATTAATCCTATTATCCCGGACTAGTTTCTTTACCCGCATGCATCCAGAATGTGTAGGAATCCTTGCCTACATCTCACAACAACTGGTCGTTGTTGTGTGAATGCCTGGGTTCCAATGCAATGCGTCTCTTACAGGGAACACCCTAGCATGAGTTTGGAATGTCATATTGTTTGGGTTCGTGTTGGAAGTTATGGCATAAGTTTGATGCCGGCTGCTAACTTGATAGAACCCTCCTCCTTTATCTAGGCTTGAGACCGGTAATGAGAGCACAAAACTCCTATAGTTGCAATGTGTATTGCAGTTTACTTAAAAATATTTACGGTTGAATGCTTTTTAGAATTTTATGCCAATTAAGTTGTGGTGGTATTTACCCATTTTTCTTGTGCATTTTCTAGTTCAAATGAGGAATTAAAGAAATCTTACACATATCAATTGACAATAATTAAGAGGTTTTGTGAACTGGGCTTTAGGAGGCAAGTGGTTATGGAGGTTCGGTATTAGTGAAGAGGGGGTCAGCGGGAGCAAACTTGTTGTACTGCTTCCTAGCTGTTTATACTTGCTTACATGCTCCGTCAACTGAATATGTTGCTGCTTCCTAGCCTCAAATCACCCACTGCATTCCAAACAGATTAAATGGATCAGTCTACAGTCTCCATGCGAATGAACAATGAAGGAGATGGGTGACAGGCTCCTTCTCCATTAGGCACAATGAGCAATGGCTGGGGAATTGATGCTCTTTACTCTTCATGTGATAATTTGGGAGAATTTTGTCAGGATCCCTGTCCAGCAGAAACATTGCCTCTAGCTGAAATCAAACAGAGCCAAGTTTAGTCAAGTTCTTTGGGTTTGCCTCAGCATACTGCACTGTAGAAAGATTTCAACAGAGAATTCTCCTGCAGGTTCTCACCCCACACACATCCATCTTCACCAAATGTTTAAATATAAACTTCGTGTCGTGAGCTGAGCATCTGGTCTAACAATGGATCTCAGCTCCAGACCACCTTACCAACAGCATGCTGGAAAAAGTTCTGTAGGGAAGAATCATCACCAGATTGTGCAGAGCCCTATTTGGAGCTAAATGGTGTGTCCACACCACAAGTTTTCCCATAACAGATACCCATTCCTGATCCCCTGTTTCTTCAGACCTGAATTCCTAATCTACTAGGATTTTTAACTCGTTAAGCAGGCAACAGATTCAAATTTTGATTTAAAAAAATAAAAAAAATAAAAAAATTACTTTCTACTTTTGAATGTAACAAATCCTTGTCCTATTTGGTTTGTGAAGGTCTGCTGAACCAGATCCTTGCTTTAGTTGATATCTTGACTCATTCTGCCCTTACACGGGTAACATAGCTCATGACTCAAGATTGGGGCACAACAACTTTTAATGTGCCAAGTTTCATGTTGAACATTTTGTGTGTGTGTGTGTGTGCGCGCATGTGCATGTATTTGGATCAAATTTGTGATGTTAATGTTGTTACATGAGTTCTCTGTTGCATGGCCATCATAGCGTTTTATACTGGCCAACATTTTGAATCAAAGGTTCCCCTGATCCTGCCTCCGAATTTGGTGCCGCATCGTGCAACTATAGACACAACTGTGCTTGTTTGTTGGGGCCAGACTTGTGGGCTTAACATTGTTGAATTGAGTTACCAACTTGGCCCCTGTAATTGTGGAAACTTCTTTTTTTCTTTTATTATGAGCGTGAGAGTCTTAACAATTACAAACAAGTTTGGATTCTATGTATGCTTACCTTGTGAACAAGCTCCCAGCTCATTCAAGAAATAAATAGTTTGGTTCAACAATTTCAACGTTCTTATGTGTCATAGTGGGAGTTACCATCTTCATTATGATTCAGATTTTTTTTTTATTTTTTATTTTTTTATTTTTTTATTTTATTTTTTTATTCTACTTTCATGTTTATATATTTCATTTGAATTTTTGCATTTAATTGTGCATCTCTCGCAGAACTAGAAAGCACTGCTTCACGAATGATAGAGATGTACTTTAAGAACCTTCCTCTTTCAAAGGAACTGGACCCACAGGAAAATATGCATGGTGAAGAGCTTCTAACTATGGCGTGCAATGTGCTGGTTCAGGTACCTAATTCAGACAAAGCTGTATCTTTTGAGTAAGCTTCACTCATGTTATTTATACGCACGCGCACACACACTGCTTATGCCCAGTAGGCATGATCGGTGTTCCATATATTGGCAATATCATCGATACTATTCCTGATATCAGCAATATTGTCAGATAGGGTTGTCAATGGGCTGGGATGGCCCACCTCAGGTTGGGTTTGGGCTGGAGTATCAGGCCTGAGCATTGGGCCTGGGCTTACAATTCAGGCCCATTTGTCAATTGTGCTGAGTTCGGACCATGTACAACAACCAGTCAGTCCGGCCCAGCTCGCCCCATTAGGTTTGCAATGGCAATTTTGTAATATGCACAATATGTATAAATCCTCATTTACTTTTCATGTTACAGCTCCAATCCACTCTACCTCTCTCTCTCTCTCTCTCTCTCTCTCTCTCTCTCTCACACTGGACTATTTTGGCTTGTCATGGGCCTGTGTCGAACAATGGGCTAGGCTTGGATAGAGGTTGGCCCTGCCTACACTCTTATTGCTTGGTCAACGATAGATATACTACAAATATTTTGAAAAATTTCAAGCATCACCCACATTCTCAATATTTTTGATGATATTCAGCAATATTATTGGTCAAGGGTCTCTTCTCTTGGCTCAGTGGTAGACAGTGTCTCATATCTGAGGTCATGGGTTTGAGAACCCATGCATGCATGGGGTGGTAGTGTGTGTTTCAAAAAAAATATATTTGGTCATTTTTTTTTTTTTGAGAGAGCTGAAAATTTTATTGAAAAACCGCCGAAGTGGGAAAGAATGCAAGAGCTAAGAAAAAAAGCCACAGAAAAATCAGTGTTAGAATCTGATTTAACGTAGATAGCCTAGTCTGAAACAGCTAATCTGACCATACATATGATTTCTGCAATAGAAAAGATCTCTAGTAAAGTTTCAAGCCCTCCAAATGTACCAAAGAATCCCCATCACCACAAGTCTCTAAATCGGCAGGCTCCTTTATAAAAGTTCCCTAGTAAATGTTGTTATAATCATTATTGTATCGTAAATCATAAAGGGGTCTGAATCGTATCGTATCGTAAATCGTAAGATTTTTTCAGATTTTCATAACCATAAAATAAAAATAAAAATTGTATATAAATAAAAATTAAAAAATCATGGTAAAATCGCTATATAATATGGTGGCCAACACTTTTTTTTTCCCGAGGTTCACCCCTTATCTCTTATATGGAAATATTCAGCTCCTCCAAAATTTATTGTTTTCGGCTGGTTGGTTGGACAGAAAAAAATCCTCACGGTTGACAATTTGAGAAAAAAAGGGCTGCCTATCGTCAATGTCTGCCTTTGCTGCATGAAGGAAGAAGAATCGATCGATCATCTCCTCGTCCATTGCCCTTTCATCACAAGAATATTATGGTTAGAGTTTTTTCTTTGTTTTGGCATAAACTAGTGCAGCCCGGTGTCGGCTGATCATTTTCTTTTTGCTTGGCATGGAGTCAGCCTGGGCAAGCAAAAGAATCGGCTTTGGAAAATGTCTATCCTAGCAGTCTGGTGGTCTGTTTGGAAAGAAAGAAACAACAGATGTTTTGAAAACATTTCAAACTCAGTAGAGGTTATAGCCTCAAATGCTAAGAGGCTATTGTTAGAATGGGCGGTTAATGTTCTCAATGTAAAGGAGTCTGATTTTCTGTTTCTTGGAGTCCTGTAGAGTCCGCCTCCTCAGTGGACTTTTTCTTTTCTTGTTTTGTTTCCTTTTCTTTTAATGAAATTTAAGTGATCTTTCAAAAAAGAAAAAAAAAGAGAAACATCTATCATCTATTTTGTCATGAATATGCAAAAAAGACAAAAAGATGTATCATGTATGTATCATTATGTCATAATCAAGTTTAACAAATAATCCCCTCCCATCCCATGTACATGTATGTTTTTGTATGATTCAATAAAATAATATTTTCCCCATCCCCATTTACATGTATAATTCTCTATTCACATGTTTCTATAATTCAAAAAGTAAATAAAAAGTCCAAACAAATCTATTCTTCATCGGATGTGCCATTATCATCCTTCTCATCACTATTGAGGTCAACATTATGAACATTATCTTCATCTTCATAATTTGACGTCGAAATAAACTCATATTCCTCCTCTACTTCTACCACTTTCGCTTTTCTCTTCGCCTTGCTTCAAATAATAAGTTTTCTAGGACCCACAAAATATTTGTTGCAAAATTTATTATAATATAATATTATTAATCAATAATTATAAGACTAATCGATAAGAATTCGAGTCATACCACGTCGCCCATCCGGTCTTGATGTGGATTTGCCTCACCTTGTACATCCTCCAAGCCTTCAGCAAAGCATTTACCTATGTCCATCCATCTGTAGGAAGTGCATGATCCTTTCTCCATGATCCATTCATCATTAGATTCCATATCTGATAAGCATATAGGATCATGCCCTTGATCCTTCTCTCTTTGCATGGCGGACCTCGAGCTGGAGATTATACTTTACAAAGATGAGCGCATTCAATCTCTATTGCTCAAAAGTCTATTCCTCTTCTTTGAATGTATCTACAAGCCCACGAACGTAATAATTTAAGGCTATTGGTCATTAAAGTCTACATGGTGAATTCATAAGTTGATTAATAAATTCAATAATGTCTCACCTACTCAAAAGTGCTCCAGTTGTGCTCACAACTAGTACACTACATGCAAACTTAAAATACGAATAGACAACTTTTGCAATTTTGGACACTTCGCCTCTGTAACTCTCCCACCACGGACCTAAAACACAATCATATATAATTTATATAAACAATAGGCACACAATCAAACTCAAAGAAGAAAAATAATTGTAAGTAAAATTACCTGGTTGCTTTGTCGTTCTAGTTAATTTTGTCGTCTCTCTTCCAAATAAACCATGTCTTTTTGAACTTATCCATTTGCTCATCAATGATGACCCTTTGCCTTGAATCAATGACCATTCTTTCAATACGGTCATGTAGGCCAATTTTAATCTCTAAATCCGGATGAAAATTGTCATCATACTGAAATCTAATATTTAAGAAATAACCCCCCACATGTAAGGGCCTATGCAATTGAAGATTCCACCGCCGGTCTATGATTTCCCATATAGCCGAATATTGCCTCTTTCTCCTGATCCATCGCTTCATAAATATATCCCATGGCCAGCTTCTCATCTGAATCAACTAGTCATAGTACCTTGGGCAATGGGAGAGTGGCCTTCAAGGAAAAATTGATAGATGGCAAAAAATCTACATCGACCAAAACTATGTCTTGAACATGCTTCCCCTTTCGATCGTGGAGAAGCTGGGTGCTACCTTCCCATTCTTTTGAGGTAAACATTGAAATCATGCTAATTCTATTTTCATGAATGCCTTTTAAAGTTAAGTAACACGTGGCAAACCGTGTTACGGTCGGTCGAGTCAACTCCCCCTTCGTGTGCTTCCTTATCAAATTAAAGACCCAACAATGTTTGTAAATATAGACAGCTATGGCCTTTGCTTTTGCAACGTCCTTTGAATGAACTTGCAACTTTCCAATGTCTGCATGCATTAGGTCTATGCAATGGTCTGCACATGGTGACCAAAACAATGCCTTCCTCTTCTCCATTAACATCGGATCTGCCTTCAAATAACCAGATGTGCTATCTGTAACTACATGTACAACGTTCTCTTCACCCACTTCATCAATCACTGACTCAAGCAATCCTAACAAATTGTCTGCATTTTTTGAAAATCGGACATATCAACTGATCTTAAAAATACTGTACTACTTGGACTATTAACAAAAAAATCGTAATCGGCCAATTCACTCCATCGGTCCACCCATTCGACATAATCATTTATCCGGTCTTCCCCCATTCCTTCTTATAAACATCAATAGATTTCTCTATCGACTTAACCTCCATCTTCAAAAATTTATTTCTCACTTCATGATACAATGGAAGCTTCAATCTTGGCCTAAATGCAGCAACTGCTTTTATCATTGGTGTGAAGAATGGGTTCTTTAAAAGGTTGAGTGGTAGAGCATTCGCATATAGGAAACACGAAATGGATAGGCACTCACTGTCTCTATTTCCCTTCTTTCAGATTTTGTTTAGAGTGGCTTGCTATTTTTCGTTTGGCCCACTCTTTACAATAAAATCATCCATTGTTCTTTTTTTTTTTTTTTTCTTCCACCACCCATTTCATCGACATCAACAATTATAGGAACCCTTCCAACATTATAAGCCATATCTTCTTGTTGCTTCTTCTCATTAACATTAGCATCCAATAATTTCTTAAAACTTTCTAATTTCTCATCACTAACTTGGGAACACGCTGCAACATTTTTCTTCGTTCGGGCTATGGGATGTTTCATTCAAAACACAACTCCCCAATATGCCTTCCCACAAAAATTGCATCTTAGGTGGAGATTATTGTTCTCATCCATCTTTGAACAATACTCTCACATAAGATCATCATCCTTCGTCTTCGATTTCTTTCTCATGTTCAATGCTCAAAATGAACCAACACGGCAAGTCGGCAACACACAAGTGACAAGCCTACATATATCTTAAGATAAAAACTATTTAGGCCCCACACAATCATAGAAGATTATAAATTGATTAAAAATGAGAAAACTAGTGTAAAGTTGAAATAAATGAGAAGACTCTTGAAAAAAACTATTTAAGCCCACATAAACTCCAAATCTCACCACTATCTCATTAAAGAAAGAAAAGAAGTGATATTATAATGTATGTGGGGCATAAATAACTTTTAAACACAAAAGCCCTAAAAAAGAATTGCAAAAACTGAAAAAAAAATGAAAAAATATTATTATTATTAGTTTTTTCACAAAAAAACGCATATTTGCACATAAATATGAAAGAAATGAAATAGAAAAGAATAAATAAATATTTTATATGCATTCTTACCTATTTCAATGTAGAAATCAAATGCAACAAATGGCGTTTGATTTCGTCGAGCGACGAAAAAGATATGTCGATTTCTTTCCTTAAGTTTCATATGGCCTACAACCTCCAAAAGCCTCCAAAATCTCTTAAAAGTTGCAAAAGTAGTGATATTCTATTGTATGTGGGGCCTAAATAATCTGTAAAAACAAAAGCCCTAAAAAATTGCAAAAAAAGAAAAGAAAAATCGAAAAATCTATCCGAGATTGCTGGTTTTTTGTTGCGATTATCGAATCGTATGATTCATGATTAATCGTACGATTTGGACTCGAATCGTATGGTTTTCCCTAAATTGCGATTTGAACGTACAATACGATTCAAATCGTGTGATTTGAATCGTAAATCATATGATATTGACAACATTGCCTGGTATTAGCGATTACAATGATGATATTAGTGATACCAACAATAAAATTGTTGATACTAGGAATACTATCATGTATGCATGTATCATGTATTTATGTGTGCATGGATGGATGGATGCATGTACATATGTGTATATGTATGGATGTATGGGTCATTGATGTACACACACATTCATATATTTGCGTTTGTATGTACGTCTCATGTGTGTATGGAAGGATGGGGATGGATAGATGGATTATGGCTGGATGTAGGATGGATGGTGCAAGATCCTTACTCTTGCTCCGGTGGTACTCTCAAGAGTTTCAACACCCGGCCAAGGGTTCGAGTATCCATAGGTGGTGAAATCCCACTATGGCGTGAGTAGTGTTTTAAATAGCGGTAGGGTGATGCGTAGCGCTCAGCCCTCTATAGCGCGTAGCGTAAATACGTAGCGTGTAGCATAAGCTACATGATGCTTCCATTTTTAAATTTAAAAATAGGACAAATATAATAAATAGTGAAAAAAAAGGAAAAAAATATAAAAATGCCTAAAAGATGATTCATTTTATCAATTATAAGCATGTTACAAAAAAGTTATTAGTTATCATTTATCAAAAGCCAATCCACATATATAAGCCAAATCAAATAATTATCACATCAACAACTTTCTAAGAAAACCACTTTAATTAATAATGTTTAATTGAAACCACAAGTCACAATTATGAAAAGAAATAAAAATCCCATAGGTTAAAAGTATCAAGTACAATACAAGTGTCACATTCCTCAACATTAAAAATAAAGAAAACGTGAAAAAATAATAAAAAACTAAAATAGTAAAAAAATACATTGTCGCTAACGTTACGGACGCTATGCGCTACGTAGCTGTAGCGTACGCTACGACCCCTGTAGCGCACGCTACAGGGGATTTATGCTATTTGGGACGCTACGTAGCGCTACGGCCACGCTACGCTACGTAGCGTACACTACCGCTACGCTACGGGCGCTATTTGAAACACTAGGCGTGAGTGTGTGGGGGTGTTAAAAAAAAAAGGATGGATGGTGCATGCGTGCTTGCGTGTGTGGATAGATGTGCGCATGGATGGATGGATGCGTGGATGGAAGGACGTATGAATGGATGCATTTTTTATGAAAGGCAGTATGGAATGGATGGATGCATTGATGGATGACGTATGTATATTTTCATATTTCATGGATGGATAAAAGCATGGGTGGATGATGCATGTATGCATGCATGCATGGGATGGAGGTATCATGTGTGTAAGGTTGTCTGCATGATGGATGATGTATCATGTATATATGTATGCATGGATGTGTTTATGTATGTATGGATGCATGGATGGATGTTGAATTATGTATGCATGGATGTATTTATGTATGGATGCATGGATGGATGATTTATGTATATAGGTATGTATGGACGGATGGATTATCATGCATGCATGTGTTTATGTATATAATGCACAGAGATAACAACTTCAAGCCGCCTCATAACTCCAAGATGTTGTTTTCATTCTTTTTAGTTTGAAGATGTATTGCTTATGTTTTATTACTTGCATTACATGGTATGTGAATGATATGAATTCGTTTTGGATATAGTTGCAGTACTGCCTTTTCCGGCAGCACATGGTTTAGGCCAAGGTATGCTGAAACGGTATCAGTGGGTACAAATGGTGCCCCGCCAATATTGTATGTGTATCGGACCCTATAATGGTTCATATTTTTGGTCCAAAAAAAAATAAAATCCAAAAATCCATAAAATGTGGGGATTCCAAATATGTTTTCTTTTTAAAATTTTACCTCGTTTATGATGCCATGTAACAGTCTACGCTTTGGTGGGAATGCTATCTCAGGTTGCCTGCTGATTTTATAACCTGATAGCCTTGGAATGAGTGGAAAAATCCTATATTTGATTTGTCAAATATGCAATATCAATGATAAAAATACTAGCATGAATATTCGACAATTTTTTTGAGGGTTTTTGCTTGTAGTCACTGTTGATGGGAAATAGCAAGAAAAAATATATATATTTAAAAAAAATAGTAAATTAGCATATAACCCTTAATCTAAGGCATGGTCTTGTAAACCTAATTATCCTACACATGTTAAGAGTATTCCAAAATGAATATTGCTCATAGCTACTGTTCATGCAAAAATAGCCAGAAACAAATAAAAAAACTAAATTAGCATATCAACCCTAATCAAGGCATGTCTCTGTACACCTAATCATGCTACATCTCTTGCAAGCATCAACATTAGGTTTCGAACATAAAAAGTAAATTTTTTGATTTTGTCCCCCCCCCCACATAGTCACTGTTCATTTTAAAATTGGAGAAATTTAAAATAGAAAAAGCATATCAATCCTAATCAAAGGCATGGTGTTGTAGGCATAATCATGCTACTTCTGCTAGACTATTCGAAAATGAATATTGGACTAAAAAAATATTTTTTTGCTGGCTTTTTATTATATAAAAATGACAAGATATTAAAATGAAATAAATAGGGCTAAAAAAAGTAACCCCCCTGAGCCTTTATCCGCTCAAAAACCTTAAATGAGTTCTTAATCTTGTTTTTGTGCCCAAGGTTGGTTGAAATTGAAGGAGGAAAATGGGAGGAAAGTGGAATAAAAAAAGATTTTGAAGGGTTTTTATAAAAAAATATGGCCATATTTTGACTGTTATGGGTGCCATTCGACCGCTATGCCTGTTACGGCTGTTATGGTTCACTTTTGTAAGGTCATACTGTTAGGACCCTGTAATGCGTATTAGGATATGCCAATATCGTTATGTAATGGCCGTAGTAATGGATTCGGCGCACCTTGGTTTAGGCCTATAAAATGGAAACTTTTTATGTATAGTTGTTTTTGTTAATAATTTGATTCTTAAATGTGTAGACACGTGTCTTTTAACATCTTCTGAAGTTTCATCGAAAAATTCCACCTTTCCTGCATTGTTTGCTTAATGTTTCCCTTAGTCAGTGATATTCTTCTAAATATCGGGGATGAATTGATAATATCCTTGATATTGATACATGTTTCCATATCCTTCATCGATGCATGCAACGATATTTGTTGTGAGTGCACCTGCTCTATATCACACCACAATGATGTAATCTCGAGCCAACAACAAACCTGGATCAACCCTAGGTGTTAGAAATTCGGATCTAACACCACTGTTGATCTGTGTGCTTTGCGGAAGCACGATAAATAAAGATAGAACAATATAATAATGCAGGATAACAAAACCAAGGCAAACAATTCACAAACACGGTATTTTACGTGGAAAATCCTTGCGGGAAAAAACCATGGCACAAAGCGACAAAGATCCATTATAATCAAAACTTTAGAGTTGTACAGACTCACCTTCTTCAATTACAGATGTATCCGATCTCCCCTTGCGATGTGCACCTCTAGGAAACCCCTAGATCCCTTGAGAAATCCTTCCTAAGCCTTTTACAAGTGTAGAAAACCCTCTCCCTTACAAACTCTAGCCCTTTGAGAGAACATGCTTGTATTGTGTTAAGCCCTAATGGAAAAACCGGGCTTAAATACCCTGTTTTGCACAAAATCGCGAAACCCAACAGTCACGATGAGTCATGGTCGACCGTGAACATCGCAGTGAGTCACAGTTGACTGTGAATTCTCACGGTGGACCGTGCCCTGCAGAATGCAAGGCATCTACACAACAATATTGATACTCTTAACACTGCTCACACCGCAGATCGGCCCAAAATTCAAGATTGTGTATGTCAGTACCCTGAAACCATGTTTCAGGGAGGAACATTCTAAGGAAAACCGCAGGTCAAAAGGTTTTGTGTGTGGATTAGATGGAAGGCAAACTCCGTTGTGAGCATGATGCTTGTTTCCATTGAACTGGCCGAACATGATGATTTCTTTCATCTCTCCTTGGAGTGGAATGAGCAGACTATTTTTTTTTTTTTTTTTTTTAAATTTTATTTATGTGGTGTTTGGAGTCTCCAGAGAAATAAACTCCTGAATTTTCTTTTGCAAATATCAAATATGAAATGCATGTGCCTGTATATATGGCGGCCAGGCTAACTATCTCCATCTATGTTTCAGGGGATACCGCTTTGCACTTCATTTCTAGAAAAAGCTTAAGTTTCCTATATAGTAGGATTTGTGCTTTACTGTAGTTAATGATATAATCTTCTGATTTCTTCTGAGCTGATCCTGATTATCTCTAGGATTATGCTTTTTATTTAGAGATGATCTGTTTTCTTATTGCATGTTGCAAGCATCTTTACTCACATTAGCTTACAGTAATGGTCATCTATCTGTAGACTTTCAATCACAGCATCTATTTTCTTTTTGGATGTTGCCTGCATCTTTTTTCATGTTTGCCTACAGCCAGTAATGGCCATCTATCTGTAGACTATTCAATTACAGCTTGCATTCTTATCTTTGTGTTTGGTTCCTCCATATAGTTGTTCTGGCGGACAAGACATCTCGGTTACTTACTGGACGCTGTTATGGTTCTGGAATTTGGCTTGACCATAAGAAGGTTAGATTTTGTGTTTCCATCTTTATTTTTTCTGCTATTTTTGTATGGATTGTCCTCATTTCTGTATTGATCTCATCAACTTTTTCTAATCTCCTTCTACGTTATGTAGAAACAGATTACATAGACAATGTTTTTCACCTTCTCCTGGGTATTATGGAAACTTTATTTCATGTAGAATTTAGCTAAGAAAGAATTCTGCTTTCCATTGGTACCTTCAAGGACTTCCACGACCTGTTTGCTGCTTTTTTTATTTTTTTGGTTGCAGTGCTGACTCAAGGCCCACCTTCAGTAGATCAAATATTTTGTGTCACAACTTGATTTGTTTAGCAGTTTGTTAGAACAATGCATGCCTTTTCTATTGCTAAAATTTATCTAAAATACTATCTCAACTCCAATCATCATCATCATCATCAAAGCCTTGTCCCAACTAATTGGGGTCAGCTACACAAATCCTGCTATGCCATGCCATTCTATCACAGATCTTGACTTCATTATATATATATATATATATATATATATATATATATATATATCAATGTTTTAAATAGCGGTAGCGTGTTGTGTAGCGTTCAACCCTCCGTAGCGTGTAGCGAAATAGCGTAGCGTGTAGCGTAAGCTACACAATACTTCTATTTTTTAATTTTAAAAAATATATATGATAAATATTAAACAGTAAGAAGTTGATGGAGGGTCTTATTATTTTTAAGTTAATACATGTCTTGTGTACAATTTTTTAAGGGCCCGAATTAGGCAGGACTCGGATTGTGAAGTGTAGCACACAAGTGTCAAAGTTTTTTGGGCCCCACAGTGATAAATGTGTTATATCCACATCGTCCATCCATTTTGCCAAATAATTTTATGGCATGAACCAAAAAAGAGGCAAATCCAAAGCTCGGGTGGACCGCACCATAAGAAACAACAATAATTAAACGTCCACCATTAAAAATTTATTAGGGGCTACAAAAGTTTTAGATCAAGCTGACATGTGTGTTTTCCTTCATCCATGTCAATGTGACCCAATTAACAGAGTTAGATGGAAAATAAACATTATAGCGGACCATGTAACAATTATTGGGTCCTTACACTTGCTCGGGTGGTAGACTCTCAAGAGTTTCAACTCCCGATCAAGGGTTCGAGTACACATAGGTGGTGAAATTCCACCAGCGTGAGTGTGTGGGGTGTGTGTGCGTGTAAAAAATAAAAATAAAAAAATAGTGCAAGTGCACTGTTCAACGTGCACCGCAGAACACAAAATAATAAAAATAATAATAAGTGCGTGGTACATTTTTAAAAAAATAAAAATAAAAAAAATAGTGCAAGTGCACTGTTCAACGTGCACCACAGAACACAAAATAATAAAAATAATAATAAGTGCGTGGTACGTGAAATGTACCACGCCAATTTCCTAAATGAAAAGAAGAGGGGGAACCAAAAGAAAGGGAAAGAAGAGAGAGAGAGAGAGAGAGAGAGAGAGAGAGAGAGAGAGAGAGAGAGAGAGAGAGAGAGGAAGAAGAATTGCTGTGCGCAACCATGCACCAGAAGAAGAAGAGGAAGAAGGAGGAGGAGAAGAAAAAAAAGAAAAAAAGAAAAAGGAAGGAGCGTACCTATTTTTGTCTCAAGATGAGATTGAATCAGTGAAAACTGCAAATGTTGAAGCTCCACAGTGATCGGTTTGCCTCTAAGCAATTTTCAAACTCAAGATTGAAAAGTGGGGAGAGGAGCAACGTCATCGGTTTGTGCTTGGTAGTAGATTTTCGACCTCAACATTGAAGGGTGGGGAGAGGAGCACATTGGCCTGTGAGAGGATTTTTGGTCTCCAAATGGAAGGGTGGGGAGATCGGCTGCTTCGGTTTGGGGGTGGAAGCCCTTTTGAATTTGGTTTTTTCTTTTTTACCTTAAGTTTGGCTTGTGGTGTGAGTTCACCACTGTTTCCTGTATTGAATTTTTTTTTTTTAAATACCAAACAAGTAGCGCACGCTACCTGCGCTACACGCTACGTATCCGTAGCGTACGCTACAACCCCTGTAGCGCACGCTACAGGGGAAAAACGCTATTTGTAACGCTACGTAGCGAAATCACTACGCTACGCTACGTAGCGTACGCTACCGCTACGCTACGGGCGCTACTAAAAACACTTGATATATATATATATATATATATATATATATATATATATATATATATATATATATATATATATATATATATATATATATATATATATATATATGGAAAAGGTTCTATGCGGTCGAGCTCATGGGAACTTCCCATGAGTTCGAGCTGTGTGGGCCCCACCGTGATGCGTGTCGAACATCAACACCGTGCATTTGATGGGTCCCCTTTAAATTATGGGATATCCCAAAAATCAGCATTATACGGAACTTAGGTGGGCCATACCATCTAAAATCATGTGAAGACATGCCTAAAACATATAAAAGCACGTGGTGGGGCCCACCTGAAATTTGGATGCATCGGAAACTTGGTCTGAACCCTCATCCAAGTGGGACACACATAATGGATGGGCTGGATTTGTGAACCACATCTCGGTGGGCCTAACAAATGATTATGAACGTTTTAATGGAGGGTAACCCCTCTCAACTTTTGTATGTGGTGTGGCCCACACAAGTCACAGATTGACCTGATTTTTAAGCCCCAGGCCCACCATGGAATGGTGCATCTGACTGATGGGGTAGATGTTCGACACGCATCACGGTGGGGCCCACACAGCTCGACCTCATGGGAAGTTCCCATGAGCTCGACCGCATAGAACCTTTTCCCACACACACACACACACACACACACACACACACACACACACATATATATATATGACTTTTTTCCTCTAATATTTTATGACTTTCCTTCTCGAGGACAACACCTGTATTTTTGGTCTGTTTTGCAGATATATCTGGCAATATAGGATTCTTTTGCTGCATTTATATTCTTTCTTGGGTGCTCTTCCATCAGCATTGGAATGGTAACTCGAAATATTGATGTTTAATATGTTTTTGTCAATGAAATCATTGTTCTATAGTGTAATTCACTGTCACAAAGCCACGGGTTGGAGTAGCTGGAAGTGGTGGCTTCTTACAATCCTATTTTTGGCTCTTCTGGCTTAATATGCATATTCTTTTGTAGGTATAGAACTTTGGAGATAAAGAATATCCTATTGGAGACAGCCTCCCACCACATTTTGCCCCAGATGTTGAGATCACCCCTTTGGTCGGATTTGACTGATCTTCTAAATGAGTATCTCAAGTTCATGGAAGATCACTTCCAAGAAGCTGCAGACCTTACCTTTCTTGCATATCGCCATCGTAACTATACAAAAGTAAGCAAGTTGTACATGGGCTATCATATCAGGCTGGGATAAGGAACTCTGGGCCCCCTTGTACAAACTTGTTTGAGCCTAGGCACAACTTGCCCCGGCATTTTATATTTCCTCATCATCTTTCATGCATAAACCAAAGGAATCTTCCTCTATGGATGGTACATTTCCCTGTGGCCCAGACATGTTCTTACCTCTGTGTTCTGCTTTAAGATATTAAAAAATTAGTTAAACCTGCCTCTAAAAATGCATAAAATCTTAACCCTATATTGATAAAAAAAAAACTTCATCAACTCTTGAAAGAAATTGATGGAAATTATGTTCTTTTTCTCTTTATTTTTTGGGTGGTAACTTCCATCTTTCCTTTGCCCCATGCCCTTTTACTTTCTTTTGTGTGCACGATGATTTGGAGCGACATGGTTTTTGTTCAGGCAATTGACTTCGTTCAATTCAGAGAACGCTTGCAACATTCCCACCAATATTTGATGGCTAGGATTGAAGCTCCAATCCTGCAGCTAAAACAGAAAGCAGATAATCTTGAAGAAATAGAGGTGATGATGTATCACGTATGCTATGGTCTCCAGTTTAATGATTTTTGGCATATTAACATGATAACAAGTTTCAACTTATGCCTTTTTGCAGTGCATTTTTGGCAACTTGAAACATGGTATTCAAGTGCTCGAGCTGTCAAGTGAGGAGCATCTCAAATCCTTGATGTTCAATGAGGATATGCAGTCACGACCTTGGTGGTCGCCAGCTCCTGATAAAAACTATCTTCTCGGTTGGTTGAGCTGGTTTTTTACTTTTTGTGTGTGGAAAATTTGAGCTACTTTTTGTATTTCTATAATGATCTTAAATTGCTTTTACTGCATTTACCTTCTTGAGCCTTGGTGTTGGGGATTTCACTTTCTGATTCTGGGGCAATGTCTTCTCATTGGATACAAAGGTCTTTTATTTGATTGACTTCTTTCTGTTCCACAGAGCCATTTGAAGGAGAAAATTTTTACGCTGGGGTAAACATGGTATGAAGTTCTACGTCATTCAAAATTCTTACAATGGTTATAACATCTGATGTTGACAAAATAAATGAAAGATCTTTGTTCCACTTGATTTATTTCATGAAAGTATTATTTCCATGCTTCCCTAGATGTGTTAAAACATTGGGCAATTGGTCGAAACAATCACTATGGTCGGAAGCTTTGATACAATTCGACAAATAATCACAACGGTCGAAACAAATGTTCTACCCATGTGTATAGTGATTCAGTTCTTTATTCCTTCCTTTCTCCTCTTCCTCTGTTGTTACACATCAGACAGCATGATATTACACATCATACCACTTTGGCACCGACCATTTGTTGCTGTTAGTACTGCCCGTTATAATGTTTTGAAACCATGCGATGGTCTCAAAGTTGCATAAATTCACCATTTGGTTATTCTTCTCATATGCATGCTTTAGTTGATCATGCTGTTGTATTATTTCTCCATTCTGCTATTACTTTTTGTCAATAGTTGTATTATTGATATCTATTTTCTTTTGCCAAGTCCTTTAGTTTTTTCTGCTTTACTGCATCTAGGGTAAGCAACAAGCTAAGGAATGGGAAGCAAACCAACATAAAGCCATTGAGAGAAGATCCCTTCTTCCTCGGTTGATCTGCCTTTCGGTCCAGATTGCTTCATCATCGCATAAGGAACACATTGAAACGAACGGGTCTGTTCATGATGGCAAAATCAGTTCTGATCTGAAGCTTCTGCTTGAACAATTTGCCAGGAGCCTTGGCCTTTCTTTCAATGATGCAATTGAAGTAATTGCTGGGATTTCAGATGGCCACAAATCTTTTAAGGTTTGATTTCTCTATCTATTGCATTGCGCCTTTGTTGGGATTCTTTGATGATATTCTAATATCCTTGTAATCTACCTGATGATATACCATATTTTGGAAGGCTGCAGATATTTTCAAGTTTTTGTTCATTATTCTTACTACTATTGTGGTCTTCCAGTCTCCTCTTCAGAAGTGGCTCACTCTCACACGTGTTTGTGACTTGAGATTCCATAAGAATTATGGTTACTGGAGTTCCTATATCTTGTAGGAAACTGTTTTTTGGAGGTGATCCCAAACTGTTCCCTAAATTTAGGAGACACCTAGGTCTGTTTGGGGGAAGGTTGTGGAGCCATGGGTACCTAAGACTCTGGCTGCAAACCCTATGCATATTGAGAATGAGATTGGAGCCATATTTTGAATTTGCATAAGATTTCTTTCACCATCGCCAAGGGACAGTTGGTGATTTTGGAACAGGATCTCTTGGGAAAGGTTGTTTAATGCTATGAGAAAATTTTGGTAGTGGACCAGTTATGCGGAGTTTATGGCAATCAAAATGGGGGTATCCTTTATTTTTTTGGATCCCAGTCATGCAAGGGTTAGTGAATTGTTTGGCCAATTTGAAAATGCTATTCTTTTGGCAGCCGGAAGATGTGTCTCTGTGGCAGCGGGCTTTTATTGTTACCGAGATTATAAGGCCAAGTTGTCTTCTTGACAGTTTTGTTTCGACATGGGTCAAGAGGAAAATTCCTCAGGGATACTATTGGTAGAGGGGTTTTTAGATCTGAACTTTGTGAAATCCATTACCTTAGTGGATTGCTGTATTTTTGCTTTTACTTAATAGATTCACATTACTGATTTTAAAAAAAGAGGAAAAAAACACCTTTTGGTGCAAGTCTTCCCAATGTATGGGAAGCTCTGTTTGCTTTTAATGAGTTTCCTGCACAAGCTTTTGGACTGTCACATTTGGAAGGCTGAGTTCCATGTTTCTTGCGAACAGGAACTTCCTGGCTGAGCATTGAGTTTGTAAATTTTGGCCCATGGTTGGTATATCCAAGTGATCCAAGCCCAATATGATGGCCCTATTATGGATGGATCACGGCCAGTAGATCTCCTTGATAGTTTTATTCTTTCCTTTTTAAGATTGGAAAGACCAAGGATTATGGATAGGATCTTCCAATTTGGAAGATTCATGATTAGGGGCGGGCCTGTCAGGTCAATGACTTTGTATAAGCCAACCATGGGCTTCACATGTAGAAAATTGGTGCACAGCAGGAAAGTTCCCTGTTTCTGCTGGCATGAACTTCCAACAGGGAACTTAACATTTTCATGCTTCAGCTGGCACATATTTCCTCCATCTTCGATTTTTCTGTTCATTCACATTTACATTTCCCACAATTTTATCCTTTTTGAGGTATTCTCTCAATTTTGTTTTCCAGGACATTTCCTTTTTTGAGTAGCGTTCATTCTCAGTTGCATTCGGGTTTCCTTGCATTCACATAATTTTCAATATGTAAACAGGAATATGGCTCGGACATGCTCGACTGGATGAATTTCGCCATATTTGTGAATGCGTGGAACCTTTCTCAAGATATGGGGCTGCCAGACGGAGATGGAAGCAGGGCCAATTCATGGCGTATTGTCAATAACTTGATGGAGAAATGGGCCGATGAGCAATTACAATCTGCACAGCCCATCCTAACATACCCTGGAGAAGATCTTCCGATCTTGGTGCAGATGGTGACGGAGCCCTTCTCCTGGCACAGTCTTGTAATCCAATCATGCGTTCGTTCCTTGCTACCCACCGCTGGCAAGAAAAAGAAAAAGAGCAGTGGCACAGATCAATCGCACTCTCCGTTATCGCAGGCCGTCCGGAGTTCGATCCAGTCCTTCTGTAAGGCTGTAGAAAAGGTCATGAAATGGTTGGAAGACCAACACAACAAGCCAGAGGATGAAAAGCTGGACAACCTACTCTTCCTTATCCAGACAAACGGATCTGAAATGGGGCCTGGGCATATCTTCCAGTTACTAGAAGCCATGGCTTCAACACCACATCCACTAGTTGGGGAGCGGGTCTTCCAAGCGATTCAGACATGGAGTTCGGCTGATGTGGTGAGGGGAATTGTTAGAAGCCAGTCCACGGTGCTTTCTGAATTCCGCTGCACATGCAGTTCAAGGTTGAAGTCGATGGCGTCTGCTTTGAAGCAGTTGGTTTAGGCACTGGGGATCCCAGCAAGATATCATTGTGCTGGTGATCATTGATTCAAGTACCGGTTTCCGAGTGTGACTTCCCTGGGGTCCGAAACTGGTACGACTCCCCTGACTTGGTATGACTTAGTCCAACTCGACCCAACTCGGTCCTGTATTGCTGTGGTGACTCGTATTGTTTTGGACTGAAACCGATGAGACCTGGACCATATCGAGTCGCATGGGATGATATTTAAAACAATGGTTGTGAAGAGGGGTTGAATTCTCTGTATTTGTGTGATGCTTCGTGGTGTGGAGGGAATGAGATTTTGTAGGTTTTTAGGCAGATATTGACTGCTGTATTTTTGACCTCCTTTTTTCCATTGCTGAGTAGTTTGTACACTAGAATAATAGTGACTAGTTCTGATCAAAACCATAGTTCCAAATATAGCTAGTCTTGTGATGTTACTGACCACCCCACTGCCCCATTGAAATGTATGAGACATCTGATCCGTGCATTAGGTGGGTCTCTAGCACGAATGACATTGTACAATATATCACACAAAAAGAAAAGTATTCTTTTTCCTAACTGGTCAGACGGTTTTCTTACAGGGTTTGGCCCACGTTATGAGTCAATATCTCTAGCATTGCATCAGGTAACTTCTGTGGCAGCCCATTCAATAGAGCTGGGCAGGATCCGACCCGAACCGACGGATCTGACTCGTTCGAACCGGAACGAGTCGGATCTGATCCGACGTGAACCGAAAGCTAGGATCGGGTTGGATCGAGTAGACCCACTCAGATCCGACTGCATATTGAGTCGAGTTCGGGTCAGTAGCCAATCCGATCCGCCCTTCTTTCTCTCCTCTCTTCTGATTTCCCCCCTACTTTCTCTCCTCCTCTCTCCCTTTCTCTCCTGATTTTCCTCCCGTATTCATCCTAGCACATCCTAGCACGAGTCTCCGGCTCGGCTTGACTCAGCTCGGTCCGAATTGATCGGATCTACTCAACTCGATCCAACTCGGTTTTCCTGAACGAGTTGGACTCGGTTCGGTTCAAGCCAGTAAGGATTCGGATCGAGTCAGCCCTGCTGGTCTCAGTCCTGGATCGGATCGAGTCGAGTTGGACCTAATCCGGTCCGACTCGACTTGATGCCCTCCTCTACCATTCAGTAGTGTTACCTTCTGCAGGGAACGGATGTTTTACATACATGAGTTAGCAAATCTGGGGTGTTTTTGCAGCCGGATGTTTTAATTTACAGAATGGTGTAGTGGGCCAGGCACTCCGCCCTGTTGGGCTGGCACAAGGGCTGGGGCTTGGGACCCTAAACGTGGCACGTGGGTTTGAAATCCAGGCCAGTGTCTGGCCTGGGCTGGGCGTGGGTAATGATGAATTGCCCAGTCTGACCCGTTATCATGGTCCAATCATTCAGTGGGCCAGTTTAAAGATGCTTGTGGCCGGTTGCCGCTCAATGTATGTGTTCTTGGGTATATAGTGACGGACTTAGCATTGAATGTAGGGCTGCCCTTGGCAGGTCCGGCCCTACAGAGCCAGGGCCAAGGTTATTTTGTGCAGTTCAAGGACGGCTCGGTCCCCCCCCCCCCCCCCCGTCGGGCTGTCAGCTAGCAACTCTGTTGGTAGAGGGAGGCGTATTTACTGCGCAAGGATGCTGGGTGGGGGCCCACTTTAATGTACGTGAGAAATCCATTCCGTTCATCCGTTTTACGAGCTTATTTTAGGACTTTTCAAGAAAAATGAGGTGGATAAAAAACTCAAGTGGGTCACACGAGAGGGAAAATTGGGAAAAGAAATTTCAACCGTTGAAACCTTCTTAGGCTCCACCTTGACGTTTACATGCTATCCAAACCGTTTTTAAGGTAATTCCCAATGGGATGAAGTGAAAACACGAAATGATGGCCTGATACAAAACTCTTATGGCATGTTTTGCCGGGCGTTTCATAGTGGAGTAGATGGGATCGGATAGGGTTTAAGGTAATTGATGGGCGGTCAGTGTTTGTCGATTGATCCCATGGGTTTGGGATAGTTTAAGATGGACACGGCAGTGTATTTGGATGGGCCGTGGGATTGGCTACTGCCTAAGTAATAGACGGTTGGCGTGTTTGGAATTGCATGGATTACTGGTATTCCCATGCGGCTGGCGTGTTTGGTGCAACAGTCGTCCGACTGTTGTAAAACCATGGTACCGATGGACGCAAGGAAATCCGATTGCGTACTGGGTAACCAGTAATCTTTATCGTACCGAGTAAACGCTGTTGGTCCCACCATGAACGTATGTAGCTTATCCACACTGTCCATCCGTTTTTTCAGCCAATTTTAGGAGTTTAGCTTAAAATAGAGTACATATCCAATCCTCAAGTGGACCCCACCACAGGAAACACTGGGGATAATATATCCACCGTAGAAACCTTCCTAGGGCCCACGCTAATGTTTAGATGTCATCCAACCTGTTCTAAAGGTCACAAAGACATGGATGAAGAGAAAAAAACAAATATCAGCTTGATCCGGAACCTTTGTAGGCGCCGGTTGAAATCTAATAGATCACATATGAGCCACCAATTCAGCGAGAGCAATGTAAAAATTACACCAATAATATATATATATATATATATATATACACGGTGGGGTTAGTTGGTGACCCACTCATCTAAGGTCAGCAATACCAACTGGTCATTCTAGCTGGTGAGTTCAGTTGGTATGTAACACATTGATGTAGGATCCATCAATCTTACTCGGTGTCGGCGTGGATCGATCATCGGCGTCGATTTGTGTTCACATATACAGAAATTTTTACACTCACTTTTAATCTCATTACCTCATAAAACACAGGCAATCAAATGGCAAGGGGCATGATGCATCATGAATGCATACCATGAAAATGGTTTCAGTGGAGTTCATTAAAACAGTAACGGATATCCAACGAGATAAACTAGAGTTTAATAATGACATAGAAAACGAAAAACATAACCACGATTCTCATTATAATGCAGCTACTCTCTCCCCAATGGACATGGTAGCATCATCTGTCGAAGTAGCCCGAGAAACCATGGCTCGGGTCGTCTGTTGGGTTGACGACCATGAAGTCCTTGTGTCAAGCTCATCACAAGAAGCGGATACATATTCCTCATATTTGGCTCGTCCTATAGCTGATTGAGTAGTTGTATTACTGTAGTGACTGTTCGAAAAAGAAGACGCTTCTTTCCGGTTTTTGGAAGTCTAGTGTCTACTCCCGTTGTAGGCTTCTACTTCCAATTTGGCCTCATCCCAAGAAAGATATATGCCCGGTCGGCGACCAACGAGTACGACATAATATTTCTCTTTTTCCATCTGCATTAACATGTCCATCAAGGAAGAAAAATGAGAGTATACAAATTATAAAAAAAGAATCATTTTAGTAATTCATTAAAAATACAAATGACTAGCATATCCAAATGTAGAGTGTCCTAAATGAATATAGTTTTAAGGAATTGTATCGATGTGTTGAGAAATGTAATCGAATATAAATGAGTATAATTGAATGAAGTGGTATCCAATCGAGTTGGAAGAGTATTGTGTTTATTCCATTGTATTGAAATAGTTATGAATACGTACCCTTGGAGTGGTGGACTGTAGCAGAGCAGAAATGTTTTCATTTAAAGATATTCTCCATCGGCAATATCAGAATTATCTATCTGATTCGATTATATTAAACCAAGATATGAATTTATAAATAAGGAGATTAATGTCCAAAATATATCAAAGTATCATAAGTTGAGTACGTACTGTCTACCAAATTTAAACAATCCAAAAACCAAACAAAATAAGGAAAGTTATTACATGTCTAAAAACACCAAATTGTATCAAACAGAGCATAATCCCCATCATACAGAACCACTACCGACATCACCTAACTTATTGCGGAGTGTTTTCTTTAACCAATCGACATGACGCTTAGGTCAAAGACTGACAAAGAATGATGTGAGCTTCTCGTCTCTACTTGAGAGCTGACCAACTTCGATGAACTCAGAGTTGGTTATCCCTTGCACCTCTTCGAGGACATCCAATACTTTGCTAGTTCGGTTGACCTCTTTTCCAAGGCCAAAATCATGCAGTGCCTCCGCAATAGTCTTAAGAGATATGCCAAGTACATCACAGGGACGAGGAGGCCACATTCATTTCTTGGTGCTACTCCTACTATGATTATTATCAGAATTTGATGTGCGATTGGGAGTGCTGCAAAACAATTAATTTTTCATGGACGGTGTCTATGAGAAAAATTGATTGTTCCCTGTCTAGTCCCCTAAATTATCTTATGAGAGGTCAACAGTATCATCAACATCATAATCAACCTCCATCCAAGCCTCATTAAGATCTCGTTGAATTCGAGAGGAGTATGCAGATATACTCCTACTTCCTTGCATGTAATGTCCTGTAGCTCGATCAGATCCGATGATAACCGCTAAGTCATCCATTCTCTCGATTCTTTTACCTCATAGTATTTCAACGTGCGAGTGTGACTACAACAAACGATCATTTATAAGTAATTCCAAAGAGTACTATTTATATAAGTGTCATTAACACATGAAAGTCTACTAAATTGTACTGTGGGAAAAAGTTTTGAAAAATCTTACCCTAAGGTACTCTTCCCACACCTCGTCAGGTACTGTAACCACCATTCGCTCATTATCACATCCAAATCCACTAGTGGCGAGCATGTCCCTCACGTCGTTATACTCTCTCTTGTGATACTGCAATCGGTTCCGCACGTTCTACCAATTGACAGGAACCTGTGTATGTTTCGTCACCTCTTCAGTGGCTGCTTGGTAGGCTTCTCTCTTGAAACCATTGTCAACTTTCTGTCTGTAACGCCCTGAAAATCGGGGGTCGAGTACAACTCAACTCCCGAATTCCAACGCATCACTTATGCAATATAAATAATGATGATTAAATGTTGTCTGTGTTAGAGCAATAAACATGAATGAGATTATACTAAAACAACAATTCATACTCCAGATCATTTGTAATAAGGTAAGCGGAAGACTGAACTGTATATATATGTATGTAAAGAAACAAAAGTCATTTCATTCTCCAGAGTATGAATCCATCTGAGTCACCATATACATATGTTTGTTTTATGAACAAAATGTCAAAAATAAACTAAGAAGTGATCCCTGCAAATCCCGTCAATCCGGCAGCCTAGTCGAAGCCGCCAGAGTACTGCATATAAGAGAACTCCTCCTGGTCCTCGTCATAATCAGGCTCCGCCTCCTGAGTCATCGGCTCACCTAAACCTAAGACAGAGTCTGGTTGGTGTGCGTAACACCGTCTCGTAACGTGGGAGTGAGTAGCTAACTCAGTGGAACAATAAAACATAGGTTAACATGTTATCAATACAGTCAAGCAGTAATGATAAAGCAGTAAAATCAAACACTCCTAATTACTCTTATTAATACAAGTATGAATGCATGTATGATGGATGCCCTCACCACACCCTCCCTCGTGCGACACCATCTCACGTTCGCGGCATTCTTTCATCTCTCAGTGCTCTACATCTTCCAGGCACATGCAATGCATGATGAGCATGATTACTGAGTTTTTAATTAGTCCATTTCAAACAGCAAGATTGGGAAACTAAGGTACCTCCCTTGTATCATTCCCAAACATGATCCATTCTAGGGTCGTCATCAAAGTTAATATCGACGATAGTGTATTTTCTAGGTCACTGTAAAGGCTGTCAGGGCTGTTACGCACAAAGGTTACACCACTCCCCCATCACCTCTTAAACGATTCATCACTATACAGAAACAGGCCTAGTTCATACTCTATATACCGCGACAAACTCTAAGGCTCACCACGATTTCAGAGTATGCTCGAGATCACTACAAAGGGCGGTCAGGGCTGTTGCTCGCATTCGTTGCATCACTCCCCCATCACCTTATCAATGTAGGCCGACAGCACGAATATAGTGTCCCATGCCACCATAATCGGCTCACGAGTCTGGTTGCTCACTGGTCACTACGGGGAGGCACGTGGCCCCAGCGTAGGTCGACAGCTCAACCACGGTGTCCCATACCACCATGCCCGACTCATGAGTCTTAGCGGATCGAAGTACCATGGTTAAAAGGGATTTCACTGGTAAGTTTGGTACCCTAGTTCGGCAAATGTGCGACGGACATGGTGAACATACATTAGACACATCGGGTTACTTGACGGGCCTGACTAGCTCGAGCGCACAATCAATTAGACGACATGAAGTGCATAAGCACTTCGCGGTGGCCTAACCACTATCGCCAACTGACATACGACTCAGGTTCGTCAAACGCATCTCACGTGGCGACATGAACCTTAGCCACGATCTCAAATCTGGTACTGATTATCTTGACTATAGGCATAGTCCCAAACTCAGTCAATTCCCAACCATAGCATGTAGAGTAAAGCATGATAAACAAAGTAGTTCAAGTATGCTAGTAGGCATGTTATAAGGCATATTATAAAGCATGATATAAAGCATGTTGTAAAGCACTACATCAATAGGAATACAAACACATGTATTGCAAGTAAGCGGTTTAAGTGATCAACCTCATGGAGGTAATCATACATGTTGCTAGGGTAGTTGAGAATCCAATCTCAACACCCTCCTAAGGCATCTACATCCAAATACTTACTCACCCTAGCATTTCCACAAACACTTCACATACACTAATTCAATATACATAGCATATGTTAACAAACATGTGTTAGGGCGAGTCCTTTCGCCAAGCAAATATTTTATGCGCACATACTATATTTATACAACAATTAATCATGGCAAACACATCGCTAAAATATACATGTATACGGTACTTCTTACAATACCGTATTTCTACATACATAGTGTATATTAGTAAACATGTATTTAGGCGAATCCTTTCACCAAATAAGTATTTTATCCATATATCGTATATCCATACGACAAATAAACATGTCAAACACATTTTCAAAAAAAATACGTATACGACATTTTATACGAATACCTAGAATATGTGAAATTTCATATTCTACAATTTTAATCGAAACAGAAAACGGAAAGCACTTTGTACATGTGCAATTGCATGCAGATCATGAATCTATCATTATCTGACATTGAAAGCGTTGAAAACCGTAACCTATACACCTAAAGTCCTCACCTTGCTCCTTGGAATCTCAACGGATCAGCAAGGTTTGATGAGCTTCCATATTCGGGAGTTTTCTAGCTTAAAGAGTAAAATCGGTTAGCTATTTCATAACCTATAGCCTATACACCTCAAAACAGATCTAGGATTAGGGTTTATTACCTTAAAACGGAGTCGGTATCGCCGGGAATGCGTCAAGGAAGGGGTGGTGCAGCCCATGTGGTGATGGGAAACAGTAGGAGGGAGTTTCTCCCACAACTCTCAAGCTTTCTCTCTCTTTTTCTCTCTTCTTCTTAGGGTTTTATCCCAAATTCGTATGGCTGTGAGAGAGGCTGCCCTAAGGTCCTTATATAGCCTAAAAACTCTCTGGAATAGACTTATGTTCAAGGTTTACTTATATTATAATCAATTCGGCATTGTTTCAGCTCAAAAGAGGGTTTCTGGCGGCCCTCCTTGAGCCAAAAGTCGGACTTAAGCTCACTAACCCTGGATCTACGTGGAGCTATGGATTCGTCTCAGTCGGATTCCCAGATCACGCGTGGCGGACCAGTTTCAGTTCAACGGTCAGTGGGCCTTGATCCGAAATTCCAAGTACATGTAAATGTTCCTGAAATTTTTCCTGATCCGAGGGTGTATTTGGGTCAGATTCTGACGGTCTGGTTGCTTATAAATTGATCGCAAGTTTCAAGTCTCAGATCACTATTCCAGATATTTATTTTCTAAAGGAATAGTGTATTTTCACACTCCTTCGCTCCTCAAGCTCAAGCGAATGTACCATGGACACCGTCTGGGATTTCCGAGATGGTTGTCAAGCCCAGCGAGGCGGTCCTAATTCCTTAACTTCGTATTATTCGGACTCCCGATGTGGGGTCTAGACCTGTACAGAGTTTCAATGTGGTCCCGAGAGCAGTCGGGTAATGAGTTTGATCCTAGGTTTTAAGGTAACCTAGTGTCAAGGATTCTGCAAGTTTTGGGTCTTGCAGATCGTATTTAAAGCGATTCAATTGGATTTCATGGCTAATTTAGTTTAGCACTTAGTTAACTTTGTCAAATTTCTAAAGGATTTAATCCTAAGTGATTTCTGGTCGAGGTGGTACTCGAGCCATAGTACGGAAAATTACGAGTCGTTACACTGTCCCAATGCAATCTGTTCCAGCAACGTGTCAAATAGAACTTGATCCATTGGTCTACTCCATTTGATATTTGCTGCTCGGGACAATGGGTCTGCAAGGGATTTCACCGTCTTCTCCCGTGGTGAACATCGAGTAGGTAGCACTGAAGACCTAATCAGCGACTGTATGGGTGTCAATGTATCATTTGGCCATGGGAGTTCGACATTCCACCTATTGCATATGACACATAGTTATAGACGTGTTTAATCTAAAGTCAAAACATTATATTTCAATGTAAACGACGTTAGCAGAATAATCAAGTTAGAAGTACGTCTCTAATCCTACAGTTTATCAACTTTTAAAAATAGTCCTCCATTAATGCATACTTCACCTTACAAAAATCAAAATAGTTCATATTTTTAACATGTACTTGCAAAGAAGAAGTTAATATATTGTAGCTATCTAGTCCTACTATTATTTTGTGCATCTACCCACATTCGTTGCGCAATATCATCACACGCTCTAACTGTAACACCCCATACCATTGGTACACGGGTGTTACCTTTTAAATCCACATCAACTTAAATCAGACTGGATTAATCAACTGGCTTGAACATGACATATGCAGGATGGGGAATCTAGTCGAAATTAAGGCCATCCATCGAGGTCTCCATGAACCAGAACGCGCCCTACAACATTCAAGAGGGTGAGGTTATCTAGACACTCTAAAATAAAACCCCTATGTCGATGGATATTGTTATAACACACTTGTCACCAACACTTGAAAATTAGTTGATAACAAATTAAGCCTTCATCATAACCAATATCTTATATTAACCGTTGAAAACAAGTATTCGGCCCACCCGATCGACAGATCGCGTCATATGGGCCGATAATAGCCCAAAGAAGAGTGTAACGGCCCACCTGGGCCTCACCATCAGCCCAAAGTGGATTAGGATCCCCGTGGAGTGTCCCCAAATACAAATGGATGGAATAGATTTGTCATAGCCATCATGATGGGCCCCTCACAGAGTGCGTGTGCACTCCATGTACGTGCATAGGGCATACACAGGGACGTTGGGCTTGGTCAAATGAGCTTTGACCGAGCCTTATTCAAAATTAACAGAAACAGGTTCCCTCCTGCCAAAACAGGGATTCAAATGACTGTCCTTTAAGCTCCTAGGTGGCCACCATGAACACTTTCCGAGCAATCCGAACCGTCCAAACTCTCCGTGGGGCCTATACGATCAAAACCATATAAGCCCTTAGGCCTTGATAAACGGACAGGGAAGTTAACCTACAACTGTTCAATACGTTACGGGAGGCAAGTGTCTGCAAATCATGACCGTCCGGGACCGCACGATCTGCTGAGATCGTCCTAGCCTACCAACCTCATCCATCCATCACTAGGGGAAGGCGGTGCTCCTTTCTTTTTGGAACTGGCCAGGCAAAGGTCTGCAAGAGGAAAGCAGAGAGAAAACTTTCCTCTCTGGGAAAGTCGGTGGCGGATAAAATCTCGACCGTCTGCAGTAAAAACAATCACAGCCGTTCCTCTCTCTCTCTCTCTCTCTCTCTCTCTTCCTCTATATATAAAGGGCACTGTGGACATGGAGATTGGAACAAAGGAAGAGAGAGAGAAAGAGAACCGGAGTCAAGCCATGTGGGCGCGTTGAGGCAGGTAAACCATCTTTTTATAGTTTCTGTTAAGGTGGATGAAGCATTTGTGCGAATCGGAGTCAAGCCAACTAATGGCTATATTTTCGGTTCGAAACAGAGGTCGAAACCATGCCAGACTGTGACTGGTTTTTGTGCCGAAATCAGGCCTGTTTATGGAAGGGTGTTTGTACTAGGACTGAGCCTAGAAGCGACTGCAGTTCGGTCAAGACAGAAGCACTGTTTGGAGCTGGGAATAGCTCTCAAACAGGGCTCACATATGAGATGAAATCCAGGCCTAGTTCGGGTCGGAATCCAGCCAAGTGATGGCTGTGATCCGGCCCCTCCATGACTGTGGGACGGGCTGAGCTTGGGTCCCTGTTTCTGGTCTGGAACTGAGCCGCTCAGTGGCTTTGTTTCGGGCTAAAAACCGGACCATATTGCAGCACTGTTTTGGGTTTAGGCCAAGCCAATTAATGGCCGAAGTCTGGCCAGAAATATGGCAGGGAACAGACTCTGTTCGAGCTGAGGATCAAGGCTGAAAATGACCTCCGAAAAAGCCTGCAACAGGGGCTGTTTTCACGTCAGCCGCAGGTACGCTGCACCAGCCAGTGGGCCATGATCTGGACGTGAAATCTGGTCTCAAGTAGGCCCTGGTTCCAGTCAACGCACAGGCCGTGGTTGAGCCAAAAATTAGGACCGGCAGTGGCTTCAAATGGCATCTGCAGGGAGGCTGTTTTTACATTTGCAGCTGGTGGGCTGTGCAGGACGTGGGCCTCACCAAAATGCAGGTGGGCTGCACAGTGTTGGGCCTCACCGAAATGTTGGTGGGCTGCACTGTGTTGGACCCCACTTTGATGGTGTTGCATCTGCACCATCCATCTGTGTGCGGCCCAAATCTAGCAGTCACATGGACCGCACCTCAGCAGCACGTGGAGTGCATCTAGACCGTCCAAGACCTAGACGTAGTAACTAATGGTAGCTGATATGTTATAATATAATATTATTATATATAAATATACATATACATATATTTGCATATCTGCAATATACCATATGTGGTGAGCCCTCATGTGGGACCCACTTTGATATATGTATTCCATATCCACACCGTCTAGATTACTGGACAGTGGGTACCCACCATGAAGTACGTGCCGTCCACTGCCTGGACGATGGGCCAACGTGCCACGTGGTCGTAGCAGTTGCTGCATCCACGTCAGCAATTCTATGGGTCCCATGTACTGTATGTGTTTCATCTATGTCATCCAAAAGGTGGCCGCACCCTACATCGATTAGTGGGCCACATATGAGGCTCCCCACCTTGATGATTGGGGTTATCTAGGCCGTGCATTAAGGGATGTTACAACCAGGTCGTCCCTCAGTACACGTCCAAGTGCTGGACATTGTTAAAAAGAAAAAAAAATATAATAATATAAATAGTTATAAGTGATATCTAACATAGCATATGTATGTAATATATATATATATATATATATATATGGTGGGACCCACTTGCCTTTAGCTCGACTAGGGTCTGCTTACCCAGACCGTCCATCCACTTAATTGGTGGACCATGCGTATGGACCCTCACCATGATGCATCCGCTATATCCCACTATCCAACATCAGGACGGTGGGCCGGTAATCTCACCAGCCATATAATTGCTGTCTTAATTAGCAAATTCCGTGGGGCCCGTGTGACGTATGTGTGCGTCCAAACCGTCCATATGCTCGGACGTTAGCAAAATCTGAGGGTCCGATCATATGGGACGCACCTCAATGAGAGCCGGAACATCATGATTTGGGCCATTCAACCGACCATTGGTGTTCTAAAACTTTAGAACTTATCGGCTAATGCAATGGAATTCTCTAGGGATCTGTTCAAGTGACGTGGAGGCGCTAGCTTCTCAAGGGAACTCGCACCAAGGGACGCTTTACAACTTGTCTGGTGATGATTTCCTCCCCTTAAGCTTTTCCTTCCTAACTAGACCAGGAATAGTAGTTTTGTAAATTTTAATGGCTAATTAGACTCATGATAAATTGGGTGTGGAAATGAACTGCATTTATTTGACCCATCTAATTAACAAAATGATTCCCATGCTTACTATCGTTTAGACTTCTGATTTTGTATGTTGAACTGCGTAGGTAAATAATCTAACCATTCACGCTATGTATTTTATGATTAACTCAACTCGTGTGTCTTGATAGAAGTATATGTACTGTTCCTCGTTTCCTATTCATGATAAGATCTATTTTGCTGTTATGATAATGTGACACACATATTGTTGAAATCTCTTCATGAAAAGTCCTAGAAAAGGAGAGTCTGTGCTTGGGCTGTATCTAGACTAGTTATGACATAAGTAGATCCCTAACATGGAGGTTGCGCGATCGACCACGTGTTGATTCTACATACACACCCTAAGGCGACAGTCTCATGGGCCGGGATGGTGGTCATGGGACACTATGCTCGAGCCATCGGCCTATGCTGGGCCATGTGCTCCCCATAGTGACCGTGAGCTTATTTAAATTAGTTGGTTGTAATTGGACTAATAATAGGTTGGTTAATCATGCATACATAGCACAAACCAACATCTATTGCTGTTGTACGTGACCAACATAATAGCCCGTCTGGATGTCTTACCCGGGGCGCACCAGTATCTAATGTTATCGTACGTATTTGCCTATCTGAATGTCTTACCCAGGGCACAGATCGTTTGGATGTCTTACTCGGGTTGAAGCTTGCATCCATGCATCTATGCACTTAACAAGATTGCATTTATTATATTTTGGAGTACCTGTATATTTTCATGCTATCCCTTGTTTAGGAAGGCGGTGTGAAATCTTAAGGGGAGATCATACTGAGCTGGCCATTCATTCATCAAATTCCAACCGTACAGGGGATGCAGGGACAGACAGAACTGCAATGAATCAGGAGGAGGCCGCGGTCAGAGAGGAGACTGGGGACGAGGAGCCGTATCAGGAGGCAGCGGCGTATTATGACCTTAATCAATAGCTTTGCTTTGATAGTCTATTTAGATTTGATGCATTAAACTTCACGTTTTATAAATTGGCCCCCAGCTGAGCAGGCCAGAATATGTTTGTATGTTGGTTTGGATATATATTACGTTCCTTTTCCCACTATATGCACTTTGACTTACTCATTGATTTCCATTATCTCTAACTAACTCCTGGGTTCTTGGAATTCGAGTCGTGTACTCGAGTTTTGAGAACCGGGGCATTACACTAACCCACGCTTCTTTCTCCCATTAAGTAATTCAAAGTAACCATTGTCTCTTGTCATTTGTTGAGACCTCATGTGGCGTAGGGTTACTATCCACGTCAACTACTAGCATACCAGCATCCTGTAGATCTTGATGATACTCAATATCCGATCGTATGAAATTATGTAAGACACAACAAGCTATTATAATTTTCACTTGTGTTTGGAATGGATACTACATCGTCGTCTTCAATATCGAAAATCTGCCATTCATTATGCCAAAACAATGTTTGATAGTATTACGCAGTTGTGCATGTCGATAGTTAAACAACTCTTTCATGTTTGCAGGTGTCAGGCTCATGTCCTAGTGTCCATTCCGTTCCATAGGATCCCGCGGTCCTCCCGGTCGAATTTCGGCAACCTACGACCTGTAGATTTTATTTGCACGCGACCCTAAGTCATATCCTGTAAACCCGAGTCGACTCAGCCTGAGACCTGCACCATTGTGATCGCGCCGTCGCCGAGGTTCCAGCGCCGCATCTTGTGCGCCAATCCGACGTCTAGATCATAAGATGTGGGCCGCGCATGATTCCGGCCATTGATCGTGTGATTGTGGGACCCACCTATCCCAGATATGATTATTCCCTAGCAAACAATCATCACCCTAACCTACCTACCTACCCTACCCTAGCCACCCTAGTCCCTAGCCTATAATTACTTTGTTTCTTCCCCACAAGAGCGTGCCTTACACCTATCGTCATTACTTTACAACAATCATCTCTCTCTCTCTCTCTCTCTTATCTCTCTTTCCCTCCATTTCTTTCTCATTTTTCATCCTCCATTGCAAGAGAGAAGAGAGCTCCCAAAAAATTCCAGCCCTTTGCAAGCTCTCCACCCCCAAATTCAACCCTCAAAAATCAATCCCAACCATTGAATCTCACCCCTTGGAGCATTGGAAGCCATTGGTGGAAGAAGGACAAGAAGATTTGAAGGTGGGTGCCATGTTTAGGGTAGATCTTCCATTCTTTCTTTGATTTTCTTACTTATGATCATGTAGGACCCACCAATCGATGGTGGAGATCCTCCATGATCCCCTTGATGTGGCCTTTGGCCCATCTTCTTGCATGCAGCCATGGAGGGTCCATTCTCCATGGACCCTACCATGATGGGTTTTTCTTTAATCCATGACTTTAAGGGTCTATACCCCTGATTTGCATGGTGGGGATGGTGTCCCCACCTTAGATTTTTACGTTATGTTGCTATCCAGATTTCTTTTCTATGTTGATGTATGGTGTATGATGCATGTAATGAGGGACCCATAGTAGCGGGGTCCCTCCATCACCCGTTTCTCTCTCTCTCTCTCTCTCTCTCTCTCTCCCTCTCTTTCATTTTATGGTGATGATGAGGTGTGTGGACCACCTATTTTGTTCAGCAAAAATCCAAGCTGTCTAGATTTTTTGAGCATCCAGTTGGTGGAGCCCACATTGCTGTTCACTGCTAGACAGGTCTGGATGAAGGAAACCACAAATATCAGCTTTATCTATAGCCAGGTGGGCTACGTGCACGTGGGACCCACGTGTGATGCATGTGCCGGACCCACACCATCCGTCCAGTAGGGACGGTGGGTCCCACTGCTGCTGACGTCAGCAGGTTCCATTGGTCTGTACACGAGGTATGTGTTATACCATCCATCCATTTGGCACGTGTGGGATGGGACCCACCTTGATGTATATGTCCTATGTTCTCACCGTCCATCGGGTTGGGATGGTGGAACTAATCATGAGGTTGTGTTATATCCAAACCGTCCGTCCATTTGGGGACGTGGATCCCACCACCATGGTGCATGTGTTTTATACACACCGTCCATTCATCCTGCAGGACGGTGGGACCAACCCACACGTGTTGCACATGTGGGATGGGACCCACCTTGATGTATATGTTCTATATCCACACCGTCCATCTGGACGGTGCAGGTGTGGGGTGCACCATGATGAATGTGTTTCTCCACGCCGTCCACCTATTTCTATAGGACGGTGGGACCCACCCACACGTGCTGCACGTGGGGCCCTACCCTGATATATGTATTCTATAGCCACGCAATCCATCTGCTGCTGTATGGAGCCGACCGTGATGTATGTGGCTTACATCCACGCTGTTCGTCCGTTTTGGGCTGTGTGGGCCCCTACCTTGATGATGTGTTGTATACCATGCCTTTCATCCGTGTGTGGTCCACCTCGATATATGTATTTTATATACACGCTGTACGTCCGCGACCCACCGTGATGTGTTAAATCCACACCGTGCATCCGTGAGGCCATATGATGTATATCCACATCGTCCACATGGGACGTGGGCCCCACGTTATGTATATGTTTGATCCAAACGGCCCAATCTGATGTGTATAAGGCCCATTTGGCAAGGCCGGATGTGATGTAATGAGGCCCATTGTGATGTATTTGAGGCCTGGGCGTGAGGCCCATTAAGATGTATTTGAGGCCTAGGTGTGAGGCCCATTGTGATATTTGGGGCCCAGGCATGAGGCCCATTGAGATGTATTTGAGGCCCAGGTGTGAGGCCCATTGTGATGTATTTGAGGCCCAGATATCAGGCCCAATGTGATGTATATATGGCCCATATGATGAGGCCCATTGTGATGTGTATGAGGCCTTTGTGTGTGAGGCCCAATGAGATGTGTATTGGGCCCTTATGTGAGGCCTTGGGCCCACTATATGTTAGGCTCTATGTGGACCACTCCTTGGAAGCAATGTTGGTTAAATGTCCACATTGATGGGCAATGATGGTTAAATATCTATATTGTGACCTTCCCTTAGGCCTTGTTAGGCCCATTCTCACCATTCTCTGAGTGGGTTAACCCAAATCATTAGGCCCCATTGATGTTTGCATGGTCCATCTATTCGTATTGGGATAACCCAAGATGTTGGGCCTAGGACTATTTCTTTTTAATCTTAGAGTCCGTCTAGGACTCATTTAGGCCCCCTCGGGCATCTAGCGGACTATATAATAGTATGGAGAAGCAACCCTTTCCGGATCCTTAGGTTTATAGGTAGGCCATCTAGGCCCAACCTTGGTATGAGGAGAGTTCATCATCGCCGTAGACGGATGGATCCGTGCTATCGGATTTGGTATATCCACTGTCGAGGGCCGATCTTTATATTATGGTTTAGATCGGTTGTTCATCTATGGACCCCGCCTTGCATATAGGCCAATTATCAATGCAAATTATGAGTGTGTGACAACATAACATCATGATACATGCCCATACGCATCATCTGCATGTTTGTTATGAGATATGGTTGACCATTGCATGTGCCATTAGGTAGGTTGTGTATAGGACTCCCTGATAGGCGGAGTTATCCCGTATGAGCGCACTGTATACGCTGGATTGATGCATGACTGGATTGTGTGACTCATGCATCTTGCATTGTGTGTTGTTATTACCGTATGCCCTAGCGACATCAGGGCCATAGCCTCCACAGGCATATCGTGGATGGCAGGATTGGACACCAAAAATCTTCTCTTTACATGGGGCGCGAAGGATGTCCCTGGGTGAAAGTCCCTAAACTTGACGGTACTGAAAGATGCTCCAATGCTTAGACCGAGTGGATGCATGAGCGCACGAGGGCCGAATACCAGGAGGTCACGTCTCCTACTGTGTTGTGGTTGGTTGGAAGGGGGTGTGACCTTACCCGCTCGAGGGGAGGGGGCAATTGCTAGGCTGAGTATGAGTAGCTTGTAAATAGGCCGCTATCGATGTGGCTGACTATTGGCCAGGCAGATAGTGAGGTCTCTTCTAGTTGCGCGGTTATGCGTCCAGTGTAGGGCGGCAATGTGGTGTATAGTGTATTAAACCCCGGTGATTATCTAGAGAGAACTATATTGATATATGATGCTCCAAAGATGAGGTAGATTGATACGTGGATTAGTATACTTGAGCTGCATCTTGCACATGACATTGACTATATAGGCCTTGCATCGTATGGCCTTGGTGCGGTCGATAACATTAATGCCTTGCATTGCATGGCCTTGGTGTGGCTGATAGCATTCATGCCTTGCATCGCATAGCCTTGGTATGACTGTTGGCATTCATGGATTCACCAGCATATTCCGCATCACTCTGATATTGCATTCTAAGCACGCTTATATTGCGCACACACTTTCACCACTCTTTAAGATTTCTATAAGCTTATGCACGATAATGCGTGCAGGTGACGCCAGGACGCAACCGTAGCTTAGCAGGAGCATGAGCGTACTGTAGGGCTTCTGGAGTTTTGTTATTATTATCATTGTGTTTCCCTTTTTGCACATTGTATCTTAAAGTTTTTGATCATAGTGGATTTTGTGATGGAGTTTTGGTTATTGTTCGTGGGTTATACCTTTGGTTATGCTTATTATAAAATAAATTCATGATTAAAATCCTCCTTGTAGGATCCTAGGATCGGAACCTGGTATATGGGCGCCAGGAGCCGAGAATGGGGTACTACGGAGGTTGTCGGCGCCGGATTTGGCGATCGAGAATTTTGTGAGCCCTGTTTCCGAGTTTGGTGTGTGATAGCGGGTGCTCTCCTAGTTCGATACTCTTGCAAATGGTATTGAACCCTGCAGTATGGAACCATAAATCCTAGTGAATGAGCATATTTAACGTCGATAACATAGTATTTTCCTACACATTTGAATGAATGTTGTATTAAACGTCGATTCAAAACATTCATTAGTAAAGATATTTTGTAACGCCCTGAAAATCGGGGGTCGAGCATAAACTCAACTCCCGAGTTCCAACGCATCACTTATGCAACAAAATGAATGATGATTGAATGTTGTCTGTATTAGAGTAGTGAACATGAGTGAGATTAAGCCAAAACAAAGATATCATACTCCGTAGACAAGTTAAATTTGCGAAATAAGACCGTGATAGATATGTAAAATATATAAACTGTGGTGAGTCTCCGTAGTGTGATAACATTACTAGGTTAAATAATTACAAGTACAATTTTAAATTATACCAAGTTGTATAGTGTGATCTAGTCAACATCCTAGCCAGACAATCAAGGCATGGCTCTCACGGCCGCTAGAAAACAACATATACGAGAAAGCATTCTCGTCGTCATAGAAGTCCGGCTCCGCCTCAGAAGTAGCGTCGCCATCTGCAATCAGACAAAGTATGGTGGGTGTTCGGAACACCGTCCCGTATCGTGAGAGTGAGTGATCAACTCAGTAGAACAATAAAGCATAGGTTAACATGTTATCAATTCAGTCAAGCAGTAATGATAAAGCAGTACAATCAACAATTCTAAATACTCTTATTAATGCAAGTATGAATACAGTCATGATGGATGCCCTTGCCAAACCACCCTCATGCGACACCATCTTACGTTCGCGGCATGCTTTCATCCCTCAGTGCTCCACATCTTCCAGGCACATGCAATGCATGATGAGCATGATTACCAAGTTGTTATTAGTCCATTTCAAACAGCAGTATTGGAAAACTAAGGTACCTCCCTTGTATCATTCCCAAACATGATCCATTCTAGGGTCGTCAAACATAAATAATCTCATACGATATTATGGTTCGAGAGGCATCGCGAAGGCATCGCAAAGGGCTCGTCACCCGTCAGCACGGATACAGGTCTCACCGTATGCGGCTCAATTGCTGGCCGTCAGCTCGAGTACAGGTCTCACCGTACTCGGCTCAATCGCGGGCCGTCAGCTCGAATACAGGTCTCACCGTACTCGGCTCAACTCATACTCTAGTTGCTGCGAAGGGCTCATCGCCAATCACAGACTTTAGAGCATACTCGAAGACACTACGGAGGACTCGTCGCCCGTCAGCACGAGTACAGATCTCACCGTACTCGGCTCTCGCCGTAGGTGTCGACAGCTCGAATATAGTGTCCCATACCACCATAATCGGCTCACGAGTCTAATTGCTCACTGGTCACTACGGGGAGGCACGTGGCCCCAGCGTAGGCAGACCGCTCGGCCACGGTGTCCCATACCACCATGTCCGGCTCATGAGTCTTAGCGGATCGAGGTACCATGGTTAAAAGAGATTTCACTGGTAAGTTTGATACCCTAGGTTCAAGCAGTTACGTCCAAACATGGTGAACATGCATTAGACAGATCGGGTTACTTGACGAGCTTGACTAGCTCGAGCGCACAACAAGTTGAACGATATGAAGTGCATAAGCACTTCGTGTGGCCAGCCACTATCGCCAACCGAAATACGACTCGGGTTTGTCGAACACATCTCATGTGGCGAATGAATCTCAGCCACGAATTCAATCCCGTTACCGATTGCCTGGACTATAATCATAGCCCCAAACACAATCAATCCTTATTCTGAAGCATAGAGAGTAAAGCAAAATATACAAAGTAATTCAAGCATGTTATAAAGCAGGTTATAAAGCACAATATAAACAGGAAATATAAACACATATATTTCATAAGTAAGCGGTTAAACTAAACAAACAACATGGAGGAATTCATATATACCTCTAAGGTAGTTGAGAATCCCATCTCAACACCCTTATACATTACAATTTACTAACTACTACTCATTCAGACATTTCAACAAACACTTTAGATTACATACTTTAACATACCTGACGTATGTTGATCACATAGGTATTAGGCCAAATCCTTTCACTAGGGAGCTGCCCCATGGATAACACACGTGCACCCACGACGAATAATCATGGCAAGCATGAATTCCAAGTTCCATATTCATTGGAACATTTTCACAAACACTTGGACTACACAATTTATCATATATAGTGTATATTGGCCGTGGCATGATTTAGGGCAAATCCTTTCGTCAAAGAGGGTATCGCCTATACAACAATCATAAATCCATGACAATTAGCCATGGCGAGCACAATGAAAATTCTTTACTCATTCGGTCATTTTCACAAAAACACTTAGAATACACCCTTTTAATATACATAACGTATATTAGCAAAAACGTGTATTAGGGCGAATCCTTTCGCCGAGTGAGTATTATACATGTATATAGCATGTTCATACAATCATTTATCATGGCAAACACACTTTCGAAATTTGTACGTATACGGTATTTTCTACAAATACGGAGAAGACAGTATATTCAACATAGTTAACGTATAACCGAAAAACGAAACGGAAAGTACTTTGTACATGTGCAATTGCATGTCGATCATGAATCTATCATTATCTGACATTGAAAGCGTTGAAAACCATAACCTATACGTTTAAAGTCCGCACGTTTTGTCGTAGAATCGTAACGGAGTCGATGGATTCGCTAAGCTTTCGTATACGGCAGTTTGGTAACCTATAACATGCTTTCGGTTAGTTATTTCATAACCTAATTTTTCTGAGTCGTTATATTCACCTAAACTTCAAGATTTGTTTCTAACATGAAAGCACTTAAACAAGTTTGAAGGATAAGATAGTGAAAGATGAGATTTGTGAAGGAAAAATGAGGTTTTCAGGAAAATGGTTTGAAGAAGAAATTTGAGACCTTTAAATTGAGTGTTCGAGAAGTTAATCAGGTGTTAAGATTGACCCATTGTTGAAGGACGTCTAATTCCAAGTGGCAAAAATCTGGGATGTTACAATCTACCCCCCTTAAAACAAAATTTCGTCCCCGAAATTGCCTAAGAGTAATAAGGAAAGATTTACTTATTTCTTTTGCCTAAGTTTTATTGATTTCGAGTTTCTACGCGTGGTAGGGTATATACTAGCCTGGTTAATTTTAGTCTACCCCCCTTAAAATTTATTTCTTTATCCATTTCTCATACCCTGATGGTTTGCTACAATTTATTTCTTTACCTATTTGAAATCTTGACGACAATCCCCAATTATTTAGAGTAAGATAGCTGTTTTCATTGTTTGACCAACACGGAGAGACGGTTATAGTGGGCTCGATCTCGATACAACGATCATCTACCTGACCAGGGTAGAAGGCTCATCGTATCCCTTCCCAGTCCTGGTAGATCCTGGTCTTCTGCTCGGTCAAGCAGGGAGTCCGTTGGTAGTCACCCAGGATTGAGAATTGGGTCAGGCCGCGAATGCTTCGCAGTTGTATATTTCAGTAACTCCGTAGTCCGATCACTCTAAAAACGTAGGGAATGTCCATCATTGAAAGGCTCAATTTGTCTATGTCTAAGGTTACCCTTTAGGTCTTAGTCTAAGAGAAGCCTTGATATTATTTATGTCCAAGGAAGTAGTGAATCAAATCTTACTAGATCATCCTAAAGCGGTTTCTCATAGTAGAACTTGCTAGGGCTTCTATAATGTTCGTATTCAACGAACACAGTTTCGATCCTGGGACAGTGGAGTAGGGTCCACCACGCTTCCGCTACGCCACCCAGATCAAAGAGATGCAATAGGTGACCTAACCAGATTGGGCTCATAATGTTCTACCCCCCTTAAAAATTTATTTTCACCCTCAAGGCTCAAGATTTATGTCCTGCTCCGTATATCGGAACAAGGTGTAATTTAGGACCTATCATTAAATCCAAGGGATATAGAAATTTCCTCTAGGTATAATCCAAAGTCTATTCTTATACACTAGCTGATTTCAGATCATTTCTAATACAAGAAATTATTCATCGTGTAGGGTCAAACGTTGTCTAAGTGGAATTGAGTTGTCTGTACTTGACGCTCGAGCATTTCACACATGCTCACACTAGCTAAGAGGGTCATAGGGTTCACATTATTAACTCGTTGGATTTCCTATACGGTCAGGTCTGTTGAAATCTAGGAGCACCGCTCTAGGTCCAAAACTCTAAGGGTCTATTCGGCCAATGGTCTTAAGTTGTAGTAAATGGGACTGCATTGCTAATCCCTCCTCGGGATTGGGAGTGGCATGGTTGGTAGGAGGGTGGGAGGGGATTAATTTTATAGGCCTTGGAAAATGAGTCTGGTGTTGGAAAAGTGTGAGATGGGATTTCCAAATCCCAGGATGAGGAATTTCTAAGTATAATTTGAAAGAAAAACACGGGATTTACGTTTAACTGCCTACATCCCAAACATAGTATGGATGATTAGGCCTCCAAGAAAATGGCCGTACACGCTCGGATAGAGCCATGGAAAATGAGGATAAGGGGAAATGGGGGGCTGGAGTTTTTGGTTCTCCACGGATTGGAGTCTCAACAGACGTCGTAGAGGCCCAATAGATAGAGTTTGAAGAAGGAAAATGAATAGATGGGATGGGTTGAAAGCTTACCCGAATTTGAGCTCCAAATGGGGCATGTAAGTGATCAAAAGAAAGAGAATGGAGAGGGTAGGGAGTAGGTTATGTTGTAAACGTTGGAAGAGGATGAGTTGGGCAGGAAATGATGAAATGAGTGATTAGAGGGAAGGTTTGAGAGGTAAAACAGTAAGTCGAAAGAGAAAGGTGGGCTTGGAGGGGCGTTTGAGAGAGGGGGCAAAAATGACGTGAAAAAGGGGTCCCCCAGAAAATTTGGTAGGCACCATACGGGCCTAGGGAAGTTCTACGCCTTTTCTGGCATTTCTAGTTGGTCTATTATTTTAATTATTTTTCTAATAGTTCATCATCAAGTATACTTCATCTTCACCAAATTTCATTAGAATTTGTCTTGTAGAAAAATTCTAAAAATTCTAGAAGCAGCAGCTGTCCAAACTAATAACTTTCAGACAGTTGACACAACGATCCATATTTAACTATATTAAATATTTTATTATATTTTTTACTTATTTTTATATGAAACTAGACTTATCAATCTTAAATCTGGCTTTTGAATCACCTAAATCGGAGTTATAACGAGGGAGATATGACTTTTTGAAGTCGGACCAAAATCGCAGAAAATAAGTGGCCGAAAACGGGCCAGCAACGAACTGTGGCCCGCCCGGGCCCGCTGGACCGCGGTCCGCCTTGTCCGGCACCGCGCCGCCGTAGCTCGGTGGTGTTCTCCACCCTCCCAAGAGACCAATGGTACCCCAGGTCAGCCCCGGGTCCCCCCGGATTGACGCATGTGGCCCACGACTCCGTTTCAAGTCGTTTCGGGTCAAATCGGACGTATCTTGCAATCTGGAATGGGTTATCTGACATATAATATATGATTTTGGGGTAGAACGAGCTAATATATCCAAATAACCTATTTAATTGGTTAGATTCTAAAGTTTGAATGGTCAAAAGTCCAATTTATACATATATTTACTATTTATAATAACTTTTTGTTTAAGTATTATTCTTCATCATTTATATGTTAGAATTTATATCTGGTATGAAAGGATTTAGAAAAAATTGAAGAATGAAGTGGTGCAAGGAGAGGTTTTGAAGGAATTGGGTAAAAAGGGGTTTTAGGCTTTGGTGTTGTGGTTGACCCACAACCTAAGAACATTCATTTCTAGGGAACGACTCAAACCTATCAACTGACGACCTAGAGGCGATTCGAGATCGTTTCGTGCAATCATTGAGGCCTACGGGTCCAATCTCTACGGTTGGTCTCAACCAATTGTGTTATTTGGCGAAATTAGAGAACCTAAGACTGTTTCTACATTCCGTTGCTCTCTCCTAAGTCAGAGTGCATCAGTGTGTATCGTGTGACCATAACCCAAGTCCGGTTTAATCCAAATCATGCTCTGATACCATCTTGTAACGCCCTGAAAATCGGGGGTCGAGCATAAACTCAACTCCCGAGTTCCAACGCATCACTTATGCAACAAAATGAATGATGATTGAATGTTGTCTGTATTATAGTAGTGAACGAGTGAGATTAAGCCAAAACAACATATCATACTCCAGAGACAGTTAAATTTGCGAGCGGAAGACTGTGATAGATATGTAAAATATATAAACTGTGGTGAGTCTCCAGAGTGTGATAACATTACTAGGTTAAATAATTACAAGTACAATTTTAAATTATACCAAGTTGTATAGTGTGATCTAGTCAACATCCCTATAGCCCCGACAATCAAGGCACGTCTCTCACGGCCGCGAGAAAAGACATATACGAAAGCATTCTCGTCGTCATAGAAGTCCGGCTCCGCCTCGAGTAGCGTCGCTTATCCGCAATCGTGACAAAGTCTGGTGGGTGTTCTAACACCGTCTCGTATCGTGGGAGTGAGTGATCAACTCAGTAGAACAATAAAGCATAGGTTAACATGTTATCAATTCAGTCAAGCAGTAATGATAAAGCAGTACAATCAACAATTCTAAATACTCTTATTAATGCAAGTATGAATGCAGTCATGATGGATGCCCTTGCCAAACCACCCTCATGCGACACCATCTTACGTTCGCGGCATGCTTTCATCCCTCAGTGCTCCACATCTTTCAGGCACATGCAATGCATGATGAGCATGATTACCGAGTTGTTATTAGTCCATTTCAAACAGCAGTATTGGGAAACTAAGGTACCTCCCTTGTATCATTCCCAAACATGATCCATTCTAGGGTCGTCAAACCTAGATAATCTCATACGATATTATGGTTCGAGAGGCATCGCGAAGGCATCAGAAAAGGGCTCGTCACCCGTCAGCACGGATACAGGTCTCACCGTATGCGGCTCAATTGCTGGCCGTCAGCTCGAGTACAGGTCTCACCGTACTCGGCTCAATCGCGGGCCGTCAGCTCGAATACAGGTCTCACCGTACTCGGCTCAACTCATACTCTAGTTGCTGCGAAGGGCTCATCGCCAATCACAGACTTTAGAGCATACTCGAAGACACTACGGAGGACTCGTTGCCTGTCAGCACGAGTACAGATCTCACCGTACTCGGCTCTCGCCGTAGGTGTCGACAGCTCGAATATAGTGTCCCATACCACCATAATCGGCTCACGAGTCTAATTGCTCACTGGTCACTACGGGGAGGCACGTGGCTCCAGCGTAGGCCGACTGCTCGGCCACGGTGTCCCATACCACCATGTCTGGCTCATGAGTCTTAGCGGATCGAGGTACCATGGTTAAAAGAGATTTCATTGGTAAGTTTGGTACCCTAGGTTCAAGCAGTTGCGTCCAAACATGGTGAACATACATTAGACAGATCGGGTTACTTGACGAGCCTGACTAGCTCGAGCGCACAATAAGTTGAACGATATGAAGTGCATAAGCACTTCGTGTGGCCAGCCACTATCGCCAACCGAAATACGACTCGGGTTTGTCGAACACATCTCATGTGGCGAATGAATCTCAGCCACGAATTCAATCCCGTTACCGATTGCCTGAACTATAATCATAGCCCCAAACACAATCGATCCTTATTCTGAAGCATATAGAGTAAAGCAAAATATACAAAGTAATTCAAGCATGTTATAAAGCAGGTTATAAAGCACAATATAAACAGGAAATACAAACACATACATTTCATAAGTAAGCGGTTAAACTAAACAAATAACATGGAGGAATTCATATATACCTCTAAGGTAGTTGAGAATCCCATCTCAACACCCTTATACATTACAATTTACTAACTACTACTCATTCAGACATTTCAACAAACACTTTAGATTACATACTTTAACATACCTGACGTATGTTGATCACATAGGTATTAGGCCAAATCCTTTCACTAGGGAGCTGCCCCATGGATCACACACGTGCACCCACGACGAATAATCATGGCAAGCATGAATTCCAAGTTCCATATTTATTGGAACATTTTCACAAACACTTGGACTACACAATTTATCATATATAGTGTATATTGGCCGTGGCGTGATTTAGGGCAAATCCTTTCGTCAAAGAGGGTATCGCCTATACAACAATCATAAATCCATGACAATTAGCCATGGCGAGCATGAATGAAAATTCTTTACTCATTCGGTCATTTTCACAAACACTTAGAATACACCCTTTTAATATACATAACGTATATTAGCAAAAACGTGTATTAGGGCGAATCCTTTCGCCGAGTGAGTATTATACATGTATATAGCATGTTCATACAATCATTTATCATGGCAAACATACTTTCGAAATTTGTACGTATACGGTATTTTCTACAAATACGGAGAAGACAATATATTCAACATAGTTAACGTATAACCGAAAAACGAAACGGAAAGCACTTTGTACATGTGCAATTGCATGTCGATCATGAATCTATCATTATCTGACATTGAAAGCGTTGAAAACCATAACCTATACGTTTAAAGTCCGCACGTTTTGTCGTAGAATCGTAACGGAGTCGATGGATTCGCTAAGCTTTCGTATACGGCAGTTTGGTAACCTATAACATGCTTTCGGTTAGTTATTTCATAACCTAATTTTTCCGAGTCGTTATATTCACCTAAACTTCAAGATTTGTTTCTAACATGAAAGCACTTAAACAAGTTTGAAGGATAAGATAGTGAAAGATGAGATTTGTGAAGGAAAAATGAGGTTTTCAGGAAAATGGTTTGAAGAAGAAATTTGAGACCTTTAAATTGAGTGTTTGAGAAGTTAATCAGGTGTTAAGATTGACCCATTGTTGAAGGACGTCTAATTCCAAGTGGCAAAAATCCGGGATGTTACATATTTATAGGACAACGATTAGGATCAAAAAGGACTACCATTCGGGACAATTAAAGGATCATCAGTTCGGCTCAAAGCGTCGTGTAACACTCTTGCGTCTGAAGTAGAACCTTCCCAACCGGCTAGTACATACAAAATCTTCATATCAAATGAACAGGTCACAAGAACGTTTTGAGATAGGACTCCTTTCCTGTTGCGGAAGCTCGCATGGCCAGCTGCTAGTACATGCGCAGGAATGTGTGTTCCATCAATTGCACTGACACAATCCTAGATGCATTTCATGAAATTTCAAAGGGTGGAAGAGTTGTGAATAACGAAATATACAAAGAGACCTTCGGGTAAAATGATACCTGAAAGTATGCAGCCCAATTTAAATTGGTTTGGATCTCAGAAGGTGTCTTTTGTCTGGCTTGTTTAACGTACTCAGGGTACAGTGATACGAAGGCATCTAGTACATTGTAAAAATGATGGCTAATGGTTTCACCTGATCGAATGAATCTGTGTCCTATTACACGATTGTGAACGTTATGACCCACTGTGTGTAGGAAAATGACGAGTTGTTCTTCAAGACTGACATTACGACTATCGTGAAGAAGTGTCTTCTCACGTATTTTAGTACATAGTTGAAAAAATGCTTCTCGACTCATCCGAGTTGAGTAACACATTCCCGATCACTGGCCCAAATGATTGAGTTGATGAACCTCACCCGCTCATCATCCTTGTGACGTGCCGGATTGTGAGACCCGACCCGAGTTCGTATGTGTGTGTGAGAGTATGCATCTCATTTATCTTGGTCCCGCGGTCCTACTGGTCGAATTTCGATGACCCGCGACCATCGGATAGTGTTTACGGTCATCCTTAAGTTCGGTCACGTAGACCGGACTCGGATTGAGCCGAAACCTATGCCATCTTGTTCGCATTTCCGTTGCGGTTCCAATGTCGCGTCTTGTGCATCCATCCGACGTGTAAATCATAAGATGTAGGCAATTCAATTCTAGCCCTTGATAATGATCATGTGGCCCACCTAATGAGGAGAGCACATTTTTTAAGGTGGCCCACTCCCTTTTTGGTGTAATTTTCAACAAACACCACACACACTACTAGAGTTCCATCTCACACACCACCTACCCTTAAAAACCACCCATATGCTTACTAACCTATTAAGCCTACAACTTTGGTTGTAACTCCCTACTTGCAATAATTTTCCCTCTCTAACCAAGGTAAGAAAGCAATGATTGCTTTGTTTAAAAGGATTTTCTCCTCTTTGTCCCTCATTTTCTCCTCTCTCTCTCCCATTGCTAGAACCTCTGTAACATCCCCGATTTTCACTGTTTTGGATTTCAAAAAAAAAATTCTTGAAATTTTTTTTTATTATTAACTTATAATATCACTTAATGTCCATTAGCACTCAATGTTAGTTCATACTGGGGTGGACCAGTCTAGTTATGATGGGACCAGTACGGGCCATCAAGCCGGATAGTCCGTTTACACCTAGCATCAGCCCGTGTGGGCCACCCAGCGACCGAGGAGGTTCAAAAAAATCTAAAACCTTAGAAAATCATAGATCTCACTGGGCTTGTGGTCCATCGCGGACTACGGACCCAATGGACACCCAGAAGTACCATCTGGCGCTTGCCCAATGCGCCACCCAATGCCGGATTAAAAATCGCCCGACAAAAGAAACGAGACTTCGGGCCTTCCAGCCGTCGGTTTCTTTCAAATTTACTATGGTGATTTAATATATTTTTCTACACCCGTCCACCAAATCTGGGACCCGATCGTGGCACTAAGGTGACCGTTGATCACAAATCGGACCCGTACGACCAAACCCCGCATCCGTTCGTTCCTAAATTTTGTAAGGCCCCTCATCGGGCCATGGACCACTTATTCTATAAATTTCATGGCCAGAGGGCCATCAGAAATGCTCCAATCACCAAAATGGCCCCCACAGGACCACTTAAAGATCAGAAACGCTTTCTCAGATCATATATCCATTCATCCGTTCGTCCTCAATTTTTGCATGGGCCCTAGTCGGGTCATAAGGCACCTACACGCCGAATTTGGTGGCCAGAGGGGTGTTAGAGTCACCCCTACACCAATAAGGAGTCCCATAAGTCTATTTTAGGAAATTGTGGAAGCCTAGGGCCATTTCCACCAAATTTGGCATTATAAAAGGGCCTCATTTGGGGCACCCCTCTCTCCATACGAATTTTACCCTAGAGAAAGGGAAGAGAGAAGAGAGAAAAGGAGAAGAAAAAGAAGAGAAAGGAGAAGAAAGAGAGAAGGAAGAAGGGTAAGGTGGACCTTAGATCGTGGTGGGGCCCAAGGGAATCAATCTCTCCTCTCCCTACACCTTCTCCAAGGGGAAACCCATCCGAAAATCGGCCTCTTCATCTCATGGATCGTTTAGGTAAGACCCAACCCTCTTTTTCTTTGAAAACCCTTGTAAGGAGGGGGGTTTTGCTTGTAAATCTAACATGTGAAGTTGTTTTAGGGATTCCGGCCGATCTACCGCAAAGCCCTCTTTCCTAGGATGTTTTTCCCAAGCCTCCAACAATCCTAGGTGCGGACTATTGTTCTTAGGTGGCCTAGCACCAATTTTACTATGGGTTTAATGATTTTGATTGTTTGGATGTTATGATTGGAGAAACTAGAGAAACCCTAGGAATTGCATGATTGTTGAAATTCATATGGGATGCATGTTGATCCTCATTTGGTGTTGCTATTGCCTTTCACATGATTGGGTATTTGGATGATTAGGTGCTCATGCCTTGTTAATTTCTCCCTACATTGTTGTTTCATAGAATGTATGATGATCGTGTGCATATGACTTCTTGTAATGGTGGAAGTGCTTAACTTCCTCCCACACACACACACACACACACACACCTCACTTGTACTTGCATTATGATATTGTTGGCCTTGCTTAGTATGAGAATCTGAATTGTATGTTGAGAAGCTTGAGAACATGAATATTGTATATGCTAGATGACGCATTGGTAGGCGGCATGCTAGGGATTGCTACTCATACCCTTGGGTTGGTCGAAACATGAGGAGAACGAAGGTGGCTCCATTGGTAGGACCGCCTAGAGGCTAAACCGTGGGTTTTGGGCGGGTATGTTCGGGTGGCTGTAGTTCGACTACGTGGGGCCCTTGTGCTCGAGGTCACTCGTCTCACACTCGCCTGACTCATGCGGTCTAGGCTACTGACTGATCAACCCTATTTGTTAACCCTGTGTGCTCACATATGTATGGAATCTGAACCACCCTGCAACCATTGTAGCCCATCGATAATCCACTTGAAATCGGGGTCCACGCCTCGTGAGCCGGGCATGGTGGAATGGGACACTATGTCCGAGCCGTGTCGACCTACGCTGGGGTACCGCGCCTCCCCGTAGTGACCGCGAGCGATCCCTTCCTTTCGGCACTCCTCATGTGCTTGGAGTCGGGGATGAGGAACCCGACGGGATCACGGACCGCGAGGTCTCGGCCTCACGCGTTGGGGGGTCTTGGCCTCGCAACCAGTTTAGGGCATTGATACGTAGGGTGAATCAGAATCCCCAACCTGCTGGATGAAAGGACTTAACTAATAACTCGGCTAACACGATCGCATTGCACGCATTAGTTAGGGTGGCGACTCGGAAGTCGAGGTCGCTCTAAGGGAGTGTTGTCATATGCGATCGTTAGATGGAGTCGCTTGAGGGAGTGTTGTGGCGAGGGCATGCATCATATCATCCCACATGCATGCATTTTAAATAAGAGTTATTAGGTGTTGATGATTGTCTGCTTTTCATTAAGTTCATATTACAATTGATGTCTGTTGTAACTTGAGACCAATAGTTCACACTGAGTTGATCACTCACTCCCACTCTGGGACGGTGTTTTAAAACACCAACCAGACCCATTCATAGATGCAGGTGACTCAGGGGCACGAGGAGCTCCAGCGAGGCGAGCTTGGACGAGGAGTATGAGCATGTCCTATTTTTAGTTGATGGGCGGCTCTCCATCGGCTTGACAGGCGGGAATTGGACCGCTGAGTTGTGGACTCAGCTTTATTCTTGTGGACATATCATTTTATTCTAGATTTTGATGGGCAACGCCTTATGCGACCCTTTTCATATTCTTTGGACTTGTATATGTATTTGAACTTCTTTCATTTCAGTAAATCAGTTATGATTATGTTTCATGCTCCAGGATATTCCAAATTGTGCATTTAAGTTTGATTAACCATAAAACCATAAAATGTATGATAAGTGACACTCGGGAAGTCGGGAGTCGAGTCTATACACGACCCCTGATTTTCCGGGGCGTTACAACCTCCAAAACATCCTACCTTATTAAAAATTCCAGCCACATTTCTTCCATCTCTCTCCTCATCTAACCCTCCACTTCTCATCTTGACCCTTCATCCTTGGTCCTTGCAGCCTAAGGATTTCAATGTATCAAGAACTTTGAAGATCCAAGCAAGGTGGGTGCTCTCCTTAGCTTCTTCTCTCTTTCTTCTCTTTTCTTTCTTTTCCTTACATGCATGGAAGCATGTAGGACCCACCAATCCATGGTGGAGGTCCTACATGGTTCCTAGGATGAAGGCCATGGGCCTAGATCCTACTCATTTCCTTCCATGGTGGGCCATTCTCCATGGACTCACCATGATGCCTTTTCCTTTATTCTTGCATCTCATAGGCCACCTAGGCTTTTGCATGCATGAAGGGAGGGTGTCCCTACCCTCCAGAAAATTATCTTGATGCATAATAGCTTGCATGTAAGTGTATACATAGTGGATGGTGTGGATTATGGAGTGAAAGGTCCATTAGTGGCCGGACCTTCCACCAATGGCCGGTTTACTTCTTCCTTCTCCCTTTCTCTCTATTTTTTCCTGTGTACTCTAATGATGTGTGGCCCACCAAGGAGAGGTCAGCAACATCTCAGACCCTTAGCTAAATGGGAAGTCCAAGCTCGCTCTGACTAGATGTCCAAGCCCACCTTGCATGCATGGTTTGGGTGGCCTCTAAAATGGATTTTTTATGGAGGTCGGAGTGAGCTCCTGGGTCTGAAATTTTATTAACCCATCAAGGTAGACCCTACATGTTGAATCAGGGCCATAAACCCTTTGATTAATTTATATGGGCTGAAATATGGACAGCAAATGTTGCTGTCCAGATTTCAGGTCCAGTTTGAGCATGACTTTTAAGCTAATGTTTAGATCTGTTTGCATGTCTTTTTCTCCCAAATTTCTTTGGGGGTTTTCTAGAGTGTGGACCCCAATTTGATGTGGAATGGGGCCCACATCATTTCCCCCATGCTTGAGGCCTATGGGATGGGCCAAAGTAGGTTGACTGTCAAGAAATTTCTGGACAGTCCAGCAACATTGCATGTTAGAAATGCTCATTTTTCATCTTGATTTGGGAGTAAGTGGGCCACTTCAGTGGACCCCACTTGCTGTCCATATGTGGGACTATCAAACCCACCAATTTTCCAGTAATTTGGGCAAGTACAGGCCCACCCCATGTGGTGCCAAACATGGGACAACAGTATTTTCTGCACCAGTAGATTTTTTTCTGATATTCATTGCTGACCATAATTTGTATGAATTAAATAAAATACTTATATTACCTCAAAAATTTTAAAATTTTGCAGAGAGGTGTCCCACCCATGGTAGGACCTATATGCAAAATTTTATGGCCAAAGGATCCCATTTAGGCATCCAAAATGGTGGGCCAATATAGAGGGCTGCTAGAGATTTCTGCTGTGCGGTCCAGCAGTAGAGTTACATAAAAATAAATTTTTTCAAAATATTTTCTCAGAAGGTGGACCATATTTTTAGGTACCACCTTGTTGTAGACTTAATGAGGGACCTTGGATCCAAATTTCAGGAATTTTGGAGGCCCAGAACCCACCCATTTGGATGGTCCAAATTCAGGACAGTTATTTCCTGCAACATTTCATCCTGGACAGATTGTAACTCCAGAATTTATTAAAATACTTTTGAGTATCCAAAAATTATGAAAATTTACAGGAAGGTGTATCACCCATATTAGGATCCATTTACAAAATTTTGGGGCCAATGGACACCTGTGTACATCGTGGCAAGGGCTGGATTGGCCCACCACGTTGGGACGTCCACGTCAATCCGATTTTCTGGATAAACTTTTTTCTAAAAATAAATTAAAATACTTTTAGTTATCCAAAAATTACAAAATTTTGTGGAGTTATGGTCCACCTATTAAAGGACTATCCTGCAAATGTTCGGGTCCATGAGGCCCCTGGACTGACTGTGGTGTGGCCTGCAAATTAGGTCAGTTTTGGGCCAAATACCCAGGCCCGTAGGACTACCCACCATGGGACACCCTACCTTGGGCTGTTGCTGGGCCTGTATTCTAGTAGCATGACCCACTTCTAATGTGTATTGTGCATTCTCCTCTCATATGGTGGGACCCACAGTGATGCATGAGGGTCATCAGAAAATAAATACTATAAATTAATTTATTTGCTGGATTCCAACAAACCCAGAAAGTGGGTGGGTTGGAAATTCAGCAATGGGCCCAATGTTGCCGCCACATAAATGTCTGTTTTGGGGGTAGCATGACCCACTAGATTTGAGGAGGATTTAAGTCAGTTATCTTACTATCTTAATTTTATTTTTTTGGGCTTAATTAGTGCAAGATTAAAGGCCCATTCCAATTAGATTCTTCTTGGGCTAATCTCCTAGTTAATTATGGGCCTTATAGCCTTGGTTGGGCCGAAACTTTTGATAAGCCCGTTGGACCCTTGGGTCCTATATTTACCATGTCATTGTGATAGGTCTTATGGGGCAAATACTCAAGTAATTGGGCCCTTGCTTGCCCACTATAATAGATCCATACTTGGGCCGAGATGTGAGGCCCAACTTACTTGTGTTAAATATAAGGATTTTCCATATATTGGGATAATGGGCTGCTCATTAGGCCCATCATAATGAGTGAACCCATGACCTTTATGGTTGGGTCCTAACCTTGCTTAAGGGCCCACCAGGTTGCCTATGTATTGGGCTCAGTGTATAGCCCACTAGACCATGGATTGCTTCAGCCTTGGGCCTTATTTCATACTCAAGTAGTGGCGGGCTACCTCTTGGAAACCAGTTGAATGTCCTCTTGGGTGATCCTAAGGTAGGCCCATGGGTTTCTCTATGGATGGTTAAAGGCCCGTCATAGACCCTGGGCCGTTTATTTGAGGCTAAATATGGATGTATGTGCAGCCTACCTCAACTTATGTTGGTCCAGGCCATTCAAGCCTTGGATCACTCGATCATGGAAGCACTCCCTGCCTTGGGTTGCTGCTGGACTCACAATCCAGTAGCAGGCCCACTTGATCTTTTCATGATTTATACGCACTTTCCATCTGGTGGGGTCCCCCAGTGGGTATAGTTGGCCTTCATGAGATTGTTTTCACATAGTTAACTAATTTTTTTTTTTTTACCTTAGCAGGTCCAGGAAGTCAAACGGGCCAAAAGTTTATCAAAGAGCTTTAAACGAATAATTTTATGGTTAAAACTTTATTTGGCTGTGGGACCCACCATATCGAGAACTTGTGTGTATATGTTACATGCTTATGTTTTCTTATAATCCTTGGCTTAATTAGTGCATTCTTTTGGGTCACCCTTAGTGATCACATGAGGACCCCATCTTAGATCAGATTCTTGGGGCATCCCATGTGTCCAGAGTGGGTTGGGACGTCCCAGCTAGGCCCAGCCATATATTGGGCTGACTTCCACCATTTTGATGGACTTGCGGGCTGAGAAAAGGATAGTATTGGGCCCTTGGTTGCCCACTAAAATTGCTAGTTATTGGGCTGATGTAGTGGGGCCCATTTCATTCAAACTTAAACATATTTTTGGGCTATATGTTGTGTATGTGGGCTGCCCAGTAAGTTCAACTTAATGCATGGATTCTATGGCCATTGGAAATTGGGCCTTGGGCCTTAATTTTCCTCTTGGAGCCCATGTTGTTAAAAGCGGTATTATATCTTTTTATAGCTTATTTGAGGAATATATGTATGTGGTTACCTTTATTTTTATCTTAAATGTAGGCCTTGGACATTCTATCCATATAGTTCATGGTTGATATGCCTTTTGAGGAATGGTCGTTAAATGTCCTCATTATGGACCCCTCTAGGGCCGGTTGTATTTAAGAGTGATTGGATACTCATCTTAGACTCTTGCTGGCTCATTTCTATATTACTTAGACCCGTAGCTTGTATAGTTAGTCTCATGGGTTACCCCAGGTAAATGGGCGCCCACTAAAAGTTGGATTCCTTAAGGATATTGTCTAAGTACCTAGTCTTGGTTCCTTCTTGGATATGAGAAATGTAATATACATTGTATATCGCCATATAGTGTGGTTCTCATGACCCATGTACATCATTGTATGCTTGGTTGACACTGTATGTGTGTGTGTGTGGCCGTATTGTGCCATTAAGCATCTCATGTTACCTTCTTCGTGGGATGTAGTATTCCCTCTTGAGCACGTTGGATGCTTGGAATTGATGCATGGTTGATTGTGTGATTCATGCATCTGGCATTGCATAGCAATGGACAATTATCGCCCTTACTTCATCAGGATTGCAGCCTCTACAGTTACATCGTGGATGGCCATGTTTGGACACCGAAAATGTTACTTGAGCATATCGGGTACATAGGATGCTCATGGGTAAAATTTCTAAAACTTTCATGGTACCAAGGATCTACTCCAACGACGTGACCGGGTGAAATATATGAGCGCACAAGGGCCTTATACTATTAGGTCACGACTCCTACTGTCGTGTAGTCGGTTAGATAGGGATGTGGCCTTACTCGCCTGATGTAAGGAGGCATTACTAGGCTGAGTCTGACTAGCTCGTGAATGAGTCCGCTACCTTCAGATCTTACTGGTGATTGGCTATCCATAGGCAGGGTAGTGAGGTCTCTTATGCTCGTTTGACTGTGCGGGGTCTATAGACCGGCAGTCATCCAGCAGTGTAATGGACCCCAGTGATTTTCTTATGATGGAAATGTACTTGATATGTGGATTGGATATGAGCACTGACATTACTTTGCATTACATTTGCATTGGCTGTGTAAGCCTCATATTGCATTACCTTGGCATGACGCCCAGTACTCATAACATTACAGTACTCATTGAATATATAGCCTTAGTATGGCTTCCTGCCTTATTGTACTACCTTGGTATAGCTTCTTGCGTTCTTGACAGCCTTGGTAAGGCTGGTGGTGTTGGCTTTGATCATGTTTCCTTCCTGTATCTCCTATTATTCTTCTGTGCACTATTACCACACACTTTTTTTTTTTTAAAATTTAAAACACACGCACACACACCGCACACACTCACGCTGGTGGAATTTCACCACCTATGGGTACTCGAACCCTTGACCGGGCTATTACCACACACCTTCACCACCCTCTAAGCTTCTATAAGCTTATGCACGATTGATGCGTGGAGGAGACTCTAGGCAGGCGACGTAGCAGCAAAGCGTGGAGTAGAGTTGAGCTTGAGGACTCCAGTGTTGCAGACTTCCTTTCTTTCTTCTATTATCTTATGTATGTCCTTACGGACTTGATGTAAGCTTGTAAAAGTTCAAATTCTTAGTGGATTTGTGATGTGTATCCTTTATTATTTCTAGATGTACTTGCTATGATCTTGGGTATGCTCGCATCGAAAATGATTATACTATTATAGAAATCCTCCTTGTAGGATCCCAGGATCGGAACCTGCCTCAAGAGCCAAGAATGGGGTACTATGGAGGCTGTTGCGGATAGAACCGTCTATCAGGTTCCTTGTGAGTCCGGTTACCGAGTCTGGGGCGTGACAGAGGGTGAAGTATGAAAATGTAAAATTTCAATAATGAAATTATTTTTTAAAGGGGGAAGACTGTAACACCCCATATTTTATATCATACTCGATCCTAACATGTGTAAGAGTTACTACTCGAGAATCATACGAATTCATTTGAATACCCATAGGAACCTAATGAATTCACCCAATCACCTAAATCTTGAGCCTAATCGTACAATCTACTAATCGAGGGCAAAGATTTAAGTGACCCATCGTCGATTAATCAGAACAACGGGAACATAATGAAGATTCCTTTAAAACTAAATATTACTAATGGATTAGATCTTCACTATCTCATCTATATAAAGTAAATTAACCAATTACTCCTAATTGCTTAAGAATCAATAGATAAAAGTAATCAGTGTTAAATCGACATTTTCGCTATACTCGGGAAGGCCAAATAATAAACCTAACTATCAAGATCCTAACCATCATACACAAATAGTCCTGCTCCTCAAATCACCATATAAATGTCCTCATTAACCAAATAAGCTCTTGATTATTCTTTAGTTGGCCATTGACCATGAAGTTATAGAAAAATATTTGTCCTAGTGGGTTTGACATCTCATATAAATCATATTATTGCAACCGTATACTGTATCAGTCAACTTAGGGTTGTAAGCTAGTATATGAAACAATGAGAAGAACCTAGGAAAAAAAAGCTTCATATATATTTTCTAAAAGAGGAAGTTGGTTATACTATTTTAGACTTATTTAAAGTTGAGAGGTTCGAACTGTTGATTTGCAATCAAATCAAGGATATCAACCTTAATTGACGTTCCTCGGATATTCCTATAGCCACGATCCCAATCGACGATCATCTACTGTTGGATTGAACTCTTAACTGTATTCATCAATTGGTGTGTCCAAATGTAACGCCTTAGAAATTGGGGGTCATGTATACACTCAACTCCCGAGTTCCCGGGGTTACTTATGACCGGTTTTCCTTAATATGCGATTATTCTAGTTAATGCGCAGCTTGAAAATTCCTAGAACATGAAGCACAACCAAACAAGTCTACTGAAATGAAAGAGATCAAGATATACATACATATATATATATATATGTCCAAAAGAATAAAGGGGTCGCAAATGGCGTCACTCAACAAAATCGTAAAAGAATAGCAAGTCCAAAAAGAATAGGATTGATCTTGCTGCTCAGCGATCCATCGACTCATCTATGGGTCCAGTGAGGTCCTGCGCATCAGCTGGAAGTATGACAACTCCTCTTTCTCGTAGAGAGTAGCGTCGCCATGCTCCACCTGCTCTGCCTCCCCTGCATCTATGAGAGAGTCTGGTTGGTGTTTTAAAATACTGTCCCAGAGTGGGAGTGAGTGATCAACTCAGTGTGTACTATTAGTCTTAAGTTATAACAGGCATCAATTGTAATATAAACTTAATGAAAAATAGTCAATCATCAACACCTAACAATTCTTATTAAATGCGCATGCATGCGGGATGATTGATGCATGCCCTTGCCACAACATTCCCTCGAGTGACTTCATCTAATGATTACATATGGCAACACTCCCTCAGAGCGACCTCGACTTCCGAGTCACCACCTTAACTAATGCGATGCAATGTGATCGTGTTAACCGAGTTATTAGTTAAGTCCATTCATCCAGCAGGTTGGAGAATCTGATACACCCCACACATCAATGCCCTAAATTGGTTGCGAGGCCAAGGCTCCCCAACGCGTGAGGCCGAGACTTCGTGGTCTGTGATCCCATCGGGTTCTTCATCCCTAACTTCAAGCACATGAGGAGTGTCGAGAGAAAGGGATCGCTCACGGTCACTAAGGGGAGGCGCGACATCCTAGCGTAGGCCGACAACTCGGACACAGTGTCCCATTCCACCATGCCTGGCTCACGAGACTGTGGACCAGTTGCAATCGGTTATCGGTGGGCCACTTACGGTTGTGGGGTGTTCCAGATTTCATACATGTGTGAGCAACCAGGGTTAACAAAAAAGGTTGGTCACACAGTAGATTAGACCGCATGAGTCAGGCGAGCGTGAGACGAGTGACCTTCGGCACAAGGGACCCATGTAGTAGAACTACAGCCACCCAAACACTCCCGCCCAATCCACGGATCTAGCCCTAACGTAGTCCTACTGATGGGACCACCGTCTCTCATCATGTTCTTGACCAACCTAAGAGGGTAAAGGGGATTCATATCATGCCAACTATCCAAGTCATCAAGTAGCATATCAACATCATGTTTTCATGCATCTCAAGCATACGAATCAAATACTCCTAACAAGTAAGCTATCTCTATCATGAAACAAAGTGTATGTGAGTTGTGTGGATTTATGAAGAAGTTAAGCACTTCCTCCATCTCAAGAAATCATGTGCACAAGAGTAATGAATCATACACATTATGAAGCACAACATATGAGAAAACCAACAAAGCATGAGCATGTGATCATAGATACACACAATCATGTGAGAGGCAAGAATAACATCATGAGAGAGCTAAGCATGCACATCCATACCATTCCAACAAACATATAATTTCCTAGGGTTTCTCTAGAATTTCAAACATAACACCCAAGCAATCAAAATCATTAAGCTCATACTAAAATTGGTGCTAGGCCACTTAAGAATAATAGTCCGTACCTATGGATCGTTGGAGATTGGAAAAACGTCCTAAAAAAGAGGGCTTTGAGGTCGATCGGGCGGAATCCCTAAAAAAAGCCCTTGCATGTGAGAAATTCAATCTAAGCTAAGCCTTTTTAATACATGGATTTTCAAGAAAAAAGGGGTGAAGGATCTTACTTAGACCACCCATGGATGATCGTTGAGGCTATGGTGGAGAGTTTCTCCTTTGAGGAAAGGTAGGGAGTTGGAAGGGTTGATCCTCTAGGGCCCCACCTTGATTTAAGGTCCACCTTAACTCAACTTCACTCACACTTTCTTCTCCTTTCTCTCTTGCTCTCCCTTTTTCTCTCTTTGGTGGTTGTATTAAAGAGGGAGTTATGAGAGAGCTAGGGTTTATGTCCTAGACTTGGGTCCTTTGGCCCTAAGCTTCCACAAATTCCCAAAATAGCCCTATAGGACTCCCTATTGGTGTTGGGGTGGCTCTAACACCCCTCTGACCACCAAACTTGGTGTGTAAGTATCTCATGACCCGATGAGGGGTCATGCAAAGTTTGAGAACAAACGGATGAACGAGTATAAGGTCTGAGCATACGATTTAGATCTTTAAGTGGTCCTGTGGGGCCCATTTCAGTGATTGGGGTGACTCTGGTGGCCCCCCGGCCATGAAACTTATAGGATGGCCCGATGAAGGGCCATGCAAAATTTGGGAGCGATCGAATATGGGGTTTGATCGTATGGGTTTGATTTGCGATTAACGGTCACCAATCCACGATCGGGTCCCAAATTTGGTGGACGGGCGTAGAAAAATACATTACACCTTCACCGTAAATTTAGAAGAAATTTAAAGGCGGAAAAGCCTATTACCTCGGCTTCATTTGCAAGTGCCAGATTTCAATTCTGGGTGTCCATTGGGTTTGCAGTCCGTGATGGACCACAAGCCCAGTGAGATCTATGATTTCCTAAACTTTCAAATTTTTCTGACCTTTCTCGGTCGTTGGGTGGCCCACGCAGGCTGTTGTTAAGTGTAAACAGACCCTCTGGCTTGACGGCCCACACTTGGTCCGATCATGACCAGTCTGGTCTAATCTAATGGGCTAAATCTAAGTTAATTAACTTGTGGTACCCCACCACGAGTATTGTGAACGAATGATCCTGTGGTAAATCTTACGTGGACGCCCCAGGATACTGTGTTGGTTGGACGGGACGTTACAATCTACCTCGCTTATAAATAAAATTTGCCCTCAAAATTTGTACCTGTTCGTATTGCTGAAGTAGGCTTGGGTAATGCTTGTGGACTTCTGCTTCTGTCTCCTAAGTGGCCTCTTCTTCATCGTGATGGGTCCATAGAACCTTGACCAATGGGATGACCTTGTTGCGTAGGACCTGCTCCTTCCTATCCAATATTCGAGTGGGTCGGAGAATGTATGTGGCATCTTCCTTGAGTTCCACATGCTTCCACTTGATGATGTGTGAAGGGTCGGGGACGTACTTCTTCAACATGGATACATGGAAGATGTTATGCACTCCGGTGAGAGGCGTGGGTAAGGCTAAGCGATAGGCGACCGCACCAACATGGTCCAAAATCTGGAAAGGCCCGATGAATCTGGGCATGAGCTTTTTCTTCTTGTCGAAGCGCAAAACGCCCTTCATTGGAAAAATTTTGAGAAACACATGATCCCCAGCTTCAAATTCCAAGTCCCTTCACCTTGTGTCGGCATAGCTTTTCTGCCTGCTTTGAGCCGTCATAAGGTGGCACCAGATAATTTCGATCTTCTTGGTCGTGACTTGCACCAAATCCGGCCCTAGTAAATTCTTCTCACCAATTTCCTCCCAACAATGCAGGGCTCGGCACGGACGCCCATACAGAGCCTCGTAAGGCGCCATATCGATGCTAGCCTAGAAGCTATTGTTGTAGGCGAACTTAGCATATGGGAGATAATCATCCCAACTCTCCTGAAAATCTAGAACACAGGCTCGCAACATGTCTTCAGTATCTGGTTCACCCGCTCAGTTTGCCCATCTATCTGCGAGTGGAAGACGGTGCTAAACTTCAGCTTCACCCCCATAGCTTCTTGAATGCGGGTCTAGAAGATCGACGTGAAGCGAGTATCCCGGTCCAACACAATCTCCAACGACACGCCATGGAGCCGTACTATTTCCTTGATGTACAGCTTAGCCAAATCATCGGCGGAGCTAGAAGTCTTGATTAGCAGAAAATGGGCTAATTTGGTTAGCCTGTCCACAATCACCCATATCGAGTCATGCCCCTTCCTAGTCTTGGGCAAACCGGAAATAAAATCCATTGATATGAAGTCCCATTTCCATTCCGCTATGGGCATGGGTTGCAAAAGGCCCGGTGGCCGGCGGTGTTGGGCCTTGACTTGTTGACAAGTGAGGCATCGGGACACATACTCCGTTATTTCCTTCTTCATGTTGTCCCACCAATAGTTTCGCTTCAAATCCCGGTACATCTTCGTACTATAAGGGTGCATCACCAACTTGGAGTTGTGAGCGACATTTAGGACTTCCTCTCGTAGTTCCTGAAGATTTGGAACATAAAGGCAGCCTCGGTACCGCAATCCCCCATCCTTTCCAACTCCCCACTCGGACTTCACATCATTCTTTCTCATTTCCCTCATTTTCTTCAATAGCTCATCGCCCTCCTAGGCTTCAATGATTTTATTGTCAATCATTGGCTGGGCTTGAATGTGAGCTACGACCTCGTACGACTCCTCCATGGTTAGTTTCATGTCAAAGTCCTATATAAATTCTACCATGTCCCGCTCTCTCACCATGAGCGGGGCCGTGAATTCAATTATCTTTTTGTGACTCAAGGCGTCTGCCACCAAATTTGCCTTGCTAGGGTGATACGAGACGTCGAACTTAAAGTCCTTTAACGTTTCCATCCAGTGACGCTGTCTCATGTTCAGATCCTTTTGAGTGAAGATATATTTAAGGCTCTTATGATAGGAAAAGAGCTCAAATTCCCCACCATAGAGGTAATGCCTCCATATCTTCAATGCAAAAACTATCGCCGCAAGCTCGAGGTCATGTATGGGGTAGTTCTCTTCATGTTTCCTCAACTGCCGGGACGCATAAGTAATCGCTCTGTCCTTTTGCATGAGCACATAACCCAAACCCACACGAGATGCGTCAGTATAGACGGTGTATTGACCCCTTACTCAGGTAGCACTAGCACAGGTGCGATGTCAATTTATCTTTCAACTCTTGGAAGGTGGCTTCCGCCTTCTCATTTCAGGAAAATTTGAAGTCATTCTGTGTCAGTTGGGACAGTGGCCGAACTATTTTTGAAAAGTCTCTAATGAACCTTTTATAATAGCCGACGAGACCGAGAAAACTTCTCACTTCTGCAATTGACCTTGGTTGCTTCTAATCTTGCATGGTCGCCACCTTGGCGAGATCCACAGATATTCCTTCCTTGGACACTACATGTCCGCAGAATTTGACTTCCTCCTTCCAAAAGTCATATTTTCTAAATTACGCTAACAATTGATTTTTCTTAAGTGTTTCCAGGACTGCCCTTAGATGCCCTTCATGCTTTTCACGGCTCTTCGAATAAATTAATATGTTGTCAATGAACACGATGACGAATCTGTATAGAAATGGCCTAAAGACTCTATTCATGAGGTCCATGAATACCGCTGGAGCATTGGTGAACCCGAACGACATAACTAGAAATTCATAATGGCTAAAGCAAGTTTTGAAGGCCGTCTTCTGTATATCCTCATCCCTAACTCGCAACTGATAATACCCTGATGGTAGATCGATCTTGGAGAAGTATTGGGCACCCCTCAGCTGGTCAAACAAGTCATCAATTTTGGGCAAAAGGTATTTGTTTCGAACCGTCACTTGGTTCAATCTCCTGTAATCTACGCATAAACGCAACGTGCCATCCTTCTTCTTCATAAATAAGACCGGGGCTCCACATGGCGATACACTGGGTCGAATAAAGCCTGACTTTAACAATTTGTCAATTTGGGACCTTAGTTCTTCCATCACACATGGGGGCATGCGATAGGTAGGCAAGGAGATGGGCTTGGCACCCGAAGTCAGATCGATCGTGAAGTCTATCTCACGTCGAGGAGGAGTTCAGGTATGACTTTAAACACGTCGACAAAATATTGGACCACGAGAGTGCATGTGAGTGAGGGTCCGTCATAACCGTCCTCCAATGAAGCATAACACAAAATCCTACTATCATGGCTAACCTGGACTGGGAATGTGAGGGGAGTGTCGTCTTCGAATATTTTCACTATCAGAGCATCACAGTAAATCTCTGCCTTCATCATGGTCAACCAGTCCATGCCCAAGATGACATCATAATGGAAGATCTTGGTCACTATTAAATTAACAAACGCCACCTTACATCCCAAGTCAATGGGGCAATCATGACATATCTTCGTTGCCTCTGAAAAAGTGCCGGCGGCGACAATGATCTTTACTTCAACAAAGGGAGTAGGGCGTAGGCCTAAATGCTTGACAGTTGTCTACAATATGAGAGAAGTAGTGGATCCAGTGTTCACCAATAGAAAGATGAGAGTACCTTTTATGTGGGCCGTCACCTCGAAGGCCGTAGGAGTGAGGATGACTGCATCTTGGCCTTCGGCCGCTAAGGCATGAACTCGTGCCTGCTGAGGAAGGTTTGGCTGCTGCATGGGCCATTGTGGTGACCTAGCTTGAGGTGCAAGAGGGCGGTGAAACTGTTGGCTAGGCCCCATCGTCCGTAGGGGAGGAATCTGCATACCTGCTGTGGAGGCCTGTTGTTGTGTTGAGGTGGCGTGAAGCCGGGGTCTCTCATTCTGGTAAAATAATAAGGCTCAGAGTGACCTGCCCTCTTACAGTAGCTGCATGTCTAGGCAGGTCGGGCGGAAGGGGCTGGTGCAACAGCTAGTCGAGGCGGAGAGTTTGGGCGCAGCCTCTTTCCCACAAATGAAGAGGACGGTCCCTCCATCCTACTTCGAGGGCCCAACTGTGAGTGGGTCCGGGCGACTCACTCCTCATCCTGCTCTACCCGTATAGACATCTCCACGAGCTTGGCATAGGTCCTGAGGTTCATGCAATACAGTTTGGAGTGGATGTTGCTTCTCAGCCACGCTTCGAACCGTCTCATCTTGATCCCCTCATTAGCGATCATTTCGGAAGCGTAGCGTGAGAGTTTCGTAAAGCGGTTCTCATATTGTGCCACGCTCATTCCCCCCTGTTGGAGGCGGAGAAATTCATTTTCCCTCTCATGTTGATACGATTGAGGGATGTACTTCTCATTAAAGCGGGACTCGAATGCCTCCCACGTCCATATATGGTTCTCAGGAATGGACCGGAGGATGCTCTCCCACTACAAGTCTGCCTCTTTCTCAAAGAGGTAGGAAGTGAGTTCAACATTCTCTGCCTCGGAACAGTAGATGGACCGAAGTAGCTTGATGATCCGGTTGAGCCAATACTCCATTTCCTCTGGACAGTGGGTGCAAGCAAAAGTAGGCGGCCTATGCCTCTAGAACCGTTCATATAGGTTGTTTGTGTTGGTTAGGGGCACGGCCATGGCGGGTGGTTCCGGTTGTGGTATGCCCAAATTCTGGGCCAAGGCCCTGTGTTGTTGGTGTTGCATATTAGCGGCCATCGTTCGTTGTTGTTGTTGTTGCTAAGGTGCAACATCTGTAATGCTTGCGGACTTCCACTTCTGTCTCCCAGGTGGCCTCTTCTTTATCGTGATGGGTCCATAGGACCTTGGCCAATGGGATGACTTTGTTGTGTAGGACTTGTTCCTTCCTATCCAATATTCTAGTGGGTCGAAGAATGTATGTGGCATTTTTCTTGAGTTCCACATATTCCCACTTGATGATATGCGAAGGATTGGGGACGTACTTCTTCAACATGGATACATGGAAGACGTTATACACTCCAGCAAGCGGCGTAGGTAGGGCCAAGCGATAGGCAACTGCACCTACCCGGTCTAAAATCTGGAAGGGCCCAATGAATCGTGGCGTGAGCTTCCCTTTCTTGCCGAAGTGTAGGACACCTTTCATTGGGGAGATCTTGAGAAATACATGGTCCCCAGCTTCAAACTCCAAGTCCCTTCGCCTTGTGTCGGCATAGCTTTTCTGCCTGCTTTGAGCCGTCAAGAGGCGGCGCTGGATAATTTCAATCTTCTCAGTCGTGACCCGCACCAAATCCGGTCCTAGCAAGCTCTTCTCGCCAATTTCTTCTCAACAATGAGAGGCTCGGCACGGACGCCCATACAAAGCCTCGTAAGACGCCATACCGATGCTAGCCTGGAAGTTATTGTTGTAGGCGAACTCGGCATATGAGAGATAATCGTCCCAACTCTCCTGAAAGTCTAGAACATAAGCCCGTAACATGTCTTCCAAAATCTGGTTCACCCGTTCGGTCTGTCCATCTGTCTGCGGGTGGAAGGCGGTGCTAAACTTCAGTTTCACTCCCATAGCTTCTTGAATGCGGGTCCAGAAAATTGACGTGAAGCGAGTATCCCGGTCCGACACAATCTCCAATGGGACGCCATGAAGCCGCACTATTTCCTTGATATACAACTTAGCCAAATCATCGGCGGAGCTTGAAGTCTTGATTGGCAGAAAATGGGCTGATTTGGTTAGCCTGTCCACTATCACCCATATCGAGTTATACCCCTTTCTAGTCCTGGGCAAACCGGAGATAAAATTCATTGATATGAAGTCCCATTTCCATTCCGCTATGGGCATGGGTTGCAAAAGGCCCGGTGGCCGGCGGTGTTCGGCCTTGACTTGTTGACAAGTGAGGCATCGGGACACGTACTCTGCTATCTCCTTCTTCATGTTGTCCCACCAATAGTTCTGCTTCAAATCCCGGTACATCTTAGTACTACCAGGGTGCATCGCTAACTTAGAGTTGTGCGCGGCATTTAGGACCTCCTCTCGCAGTCCCAGGATGTTAGGAACACAAAGGCGGCCTCGGTAGTGCAATCCCCCATCTTTTCCAACTCTCAATTTGGACTTCACATCATTCTTTGCTCTTTCCCTCATCTTCTGTAATAGCTCCTCGCCCTCTTGGGCTTCAATGATTTTGCTATCAATCATTGGCTGAGCCTGAAGGTGGGCTACTACCTCATACGGCTCCTCCACGGTTAGCTTCATGTCGAAGCCCCGTATAAGTCCCATTCTCTCACCATCAGCGGGGTCGCAAATTCAATTGTCTTCTTGCGACTCAATGCGTCCGCCACCAGATTGGCCTTGCCAGGGTGGTACGAGACATCGAACTTGAAGTCCTTCAACGTCTCCATCCAGCGACGTTGCCTCATGTTCAGGTCCTTCTGGGTGAAGATGTATTTGAGGCTCTTGTGATCAGAAAAGTGCTCAAACTCCTCACCGTAAAGATAGTGTCACCATATCTTCAATGTAAAAACTACCGCCGCAAGCTCGAGGTCATGGGTAGGATAATTCTCCTCATGTTTCCTTAATTGCCGAGATGCATAAGCAATTGCCCTGTCCCTTTGCATGAGCACACAACCCAAGCCCACATGAGAAGCGTCTGTGTAGACAGTGTACTTGACCCCTTGCTCAGGGAGCACAAGCACAGGTGCCGAAGTCAATTTATCTTTCAGCTCTAGGAAGGCTGCCTCCGCCTTCTCATTTCAGGCAAACTTGAGGTCCTTTCGCGTCAGCTGGGATAGTGGCCGAGCTATTTTTGAAAAGTCCTTAATGAACCTTCGATAATAACCAGCGAGACCGAGAAAACTCCTCACTTCCGTGACCGACTTCGGTTGCTTCCAATCTTGCACAGCCGCAACCTTGGCAAGATCTACCGATATGCCCTCCTTGGACACTACATGATCCAGAAATTTGACCTCCTCCTTCCAGAAGTCACACTTCCTAAATTGCGCAAATAACCGATTCTTTTCAAGAGTTCCAAGAACCGCCCTTAGATGCTCTTCATGCTCCTTGCGGTTCTTTGAGTAAATCAATACGTCGTTGATGAACACGACGACGAATCTATATATGAACGGCCTGAAGATTCTGTTCATGAGATCCATGAATACCGCTGGGGCATTGGTAAGCCCGAACGACATAACCAAGAACTCATAATGGCCAAAGCAGGTTCTGAAGGCCGTTTTCTATATATCCTCGTCCCTGACTCGCAGCTGATGGTACCCTGATTGTAGATCGATCTTTGAGAAATATTTGGCACCCCTCAGCTGGTCAAACAAGTCGTTAATTTTGGGCAATGGGTATTTGTTCCGAACTGTCACCTGGTTCAGTCTTCTGTAATCTACACACAAACGTAATGAGCCGTCCTTCTTCCTCACAAATAGGACTGGGGCTCCCCAAGGCGAAACGCTGGGTCGGAAGAAGCCTTTCTCTAGCAAGTTGTCAATCTGAGACCGTAGCTCTTCCATCTCACATGGGGGCATGTGGTAAGTAGGCAAGGAGATGGGCTTAGCACCCGGAGTTAGATCGATAGTGAAGTCTATTTCCCGTCGAGGAGGAAGTCCAGTATGGCTTTAAATACATCGTCGAAGTCTCGGACTATGGGAGTGCATGTATGTGAGGGCCCATTGTACCCGTCCTCCAAAGAAACATAACATAAAATCCTACGATCGTGGCTAACCTGGACTGGAAACATGAGAGAAGTGCCGTCATCTTCAAATATTTTCACTGTCAGGGTCTCGCAGTCAATTTCAACCTTTATCGTGGTCAATCAATCCATGCCCAGGATAACATCATAGTGGAAGATCTTAGTTACTATCAAGTCCACAAATGCCACCTTGCATCCCAAATCGATGGGACAATCACGGCATATCTTCGTCGCTTCTGAGACAGTACCGGCGGCGACAATGATCCTCACCCCAGTAAAGGGGGTAGCACGTAATCCTAGACGCTTGACAGTAGCATGTGTTATGAGCGAAGTAGTGGATCCCGTATTCACCAACAAAAAGATGGGGGTACCTTCAATGTGTGCCGTCACCTCGAAGGCCGTAGGAGTGGGGATGGCAGCATCTTGGCCTTCTGTCGCCAATGCATGGACTCGCACCTATTGAGAAAAGTTCGGTCGTTGCATAGGCCGTTGTGGCGGCCTAACTTGAGGTGCAGGGGGACGACGAAACTGTGGGCTAGGCCCCATTGTCCGTAGGGGCGGAATCTATAATGCCTGTTGTTGCGCTGAGGTGGCGTGAAGCCGAGGTCCCTCATCCTGGTAAAGCAGTAGGGCTCGGAATGGCCCACCCTCTTACAGTAGTTACATATCTGGGCCGGTCGCATAGAAGGAGCCGGTGTGGCAGCTAGTCGTGGCGAAGAATTTGGGCGCGGCCTTTTTCCCGTAAAAGAAGAGGACAGTCCTTCTATCCTATTTCGGGCCCCCAACTGTGTACGGGCCCGTGAGACATGCTCCTCATCCTGTTCAGCCCGAGTAGACATCTCAACGAGCTCCGCATAAGTCCTAATGTTCATGCAACACAGTTTGGAGTGAATGCCACTCCTCAGCCCTGCCGTATATCACCTTATTTTGATCGCCTCGTTGGCGATCATTTCGGAAGCGTAGCGAGATAGTTCGGTGAACCGGTTCTCATATTGCGCCACGCTCATTCCCCCCTGTTGGAGGTGGAGGAATTCATTCTCCCGCTCATGCTAGTAGGATTGGGGAATATACTTCTCATTGAAACGGGTTTTAAACGCCTCCCACGTCCATACGTGGCCCTCGGGAAGGGACCTGAGGACGTTCTCCCACCATAAATCCGCCTCTTTCTCAAAGAGGTAAGAGGCGAGCTCCACATTCTCCACTTCAGAACAATGGAGAGGCCGTAGTAGCTTGGTGACTCGATTGAGCCAGTACTCCGCTTCCTCTGGGCGGTGGGTACCAGCAAAGGTAGGCGGCCTATGCCTTTGAAATTGCTGGAATAGGTTGTTTACGTTAGTTGCGGGCGCGACCATAGCGGGTAGTTCCAGTTGCGGCGTGCCCAAGTTCTGGGCCAAGGCCCCCATCACAGTGGCCAACATGTGTTGTTATTGTTGCATATTTGTGGCGATCATCTGCTATTGCTGTTGCATACTCGAGGCCATCATCTGTTGTTGCTGCTGCATGAGAAGCAACATTTGGCCCATCTGGTCCATGGACGGTGGCGGAGAGGGTACAGGTGCCGCGGCTTGTGGCGGCGGAGCATTAGAGGCCGCCTCCTGGGTGGTACTACCCATATTTTGGGAACCATCCGCACCTTGTGGGCCTTATTGCTCGACAGGGACTTGGTCCCGATCGTCCAGGCCACCGTGAGGGAGGCGGACAAATCGACCCTCCTGTCGCGGAGGCATTTCTTAGAAGAATGTCCCAAAATAGGTTAGGTACTAAAATATTTCTCATACCCAGGTTATGCGTACATATGCGAGATTCTATATAATTCATTCGTGAACGCAAGCAATGTACATACAAGCATGTTTGGATGACAAGAGATCTTCCGAGGTAATCCACACATTCACATTGATTTCAAAATGCCATTGACATGGCTAGTTACATGTTACAGCATGGATTACAAACATCAATAACATACTAGACCGAAAGGAAAATACAAGTTACTGAAGCAAGTCCTAAGGATCCACCCATACATGGTGTTAGATCTTAACAACTTAAAATAAACTACTAATTATCAGTCTGGTGGTACTGCTACTCGTCTGAGTCAGGCGAGAGTGGAGGCGCTTCTTCCCTCTTGCTGCAGCAGATCAGGGCCTTTATGGCCCGATACATCTTCTTGTTCCACTTCTCATGCTTTGCTTGATTCGCCTCAATTCTTGCCTGGCTCTCCTCGATCCTGGCCATCCTAGAATCGAGTGCATCCAAGTGCCCAAGTACATCTGGAGCGATAGGTGGCTCCGCACCGACTCCTTCGATTTCCTCGGCTTCCTTTGCTCCCTCAGCTGACTCGGGGCTTCCAGGTGCTTCGGCCTCACCTTCACCCTCACTCCCTTCCTCTTCTTCCTCATCGCTGTCATCCTCTTCATCGTCAGGGTCCCCATATTTGTCAATGTGGCCTTGTCGCTGCTTGGGACCTATCTTCATCTTATTTAGTACCTCATCACCCAAGAGCTCTACTGGTACTGGAGTTCCATCCGGTACGCGCATACCACATTCTTCGGCCAATCGGCAGACCAGGGGACCGAACGGGAGGCATGCACTCTTCCTCGTGTTCCTCGCGGCCCGTACAATCTGGTGGAGCACCACGCTGGGAAGGCACACATCTGCTCCATTTTCCAATTGATACAAGAACTCCACCATATAGCGGGAGCACTCTGAGCGATTTTTCAGCCTCGGATATACATTATGGGTACAAATGCAGTGAAGCACCCGGTATTCTGTGGTAAGTTTGGTCGAGCTCAGACCTTGCCCTTGCTCCCCTCGCTTCCACTGGGAGGCCCATCCACATAAGAACCGAGTCCGTTCGTCGCGTGCCTGGCTTGTATCCAAGTTTCCTTCGTTGATCTGAACCTCACCCTCCGACACTCCAATTACGTCGGCAATATCCGCCACCCCGATCGGAAATCTTTCGTTTCCCACAACCAAATCAAAGCCCAGGGGTTTAAATTGGGGATTCCTGATCCGCAGATAGAAAGCCCTAGCCTGAGCTACACTCGCCTTGTAGTTCCCATAAAACATCAGACCCCAATCCTTCTTCATAAGCCGACTGAGTATAGGGAATTGGTCAAACAGGTGCTCTTCCACTGAGGCCTCAAAAGCGACGCGGCGTACTAGAAAGTTTCCCATATCTTCTACTGGACGTTGGGAGTCTAGGGTTTTGCTCTTCCTCTGAGAATCGTTGCGGTGCTTGGATCGGACTTCCGCAACCGCCTTCCCCCTTGAATCGGCCCTTTGCTTGGTCTTCCTTTCTTGGCTCGATCCCAGCTCGGCGGTGGCCGGTCTTTTCTTCCCCATGAGTGCAAGGATCATCGAGACTGAGAAGAATAAGGCAATGGTTGCTAGGAGAGCCATGCTTCGGTGAGGTGATGGGTGGTGTTTGGGATGAGTTGAGGGAGAGTGGATTGAGGAGAGGGAATGAGAATGGGGGAAAAATGGGTTTTGTTAAGATGGTTAGAATGAAGGAGGGATGATGGAAGTTTGTAGAGGGTTATGGATCTAAGGGTGCTTGGAGAAGTGGGGTTTAAGAAGATTGGAGATGGGTCTCCAAGAAGGTGTTGAGAAAGAAGAATAACAAGATTTTGGGGTGAGGTGGGTCAAGGAAATGATGATTGTGGAAGAAGAAGGAGGTGGAGTTGGGTTTGGATTGAGGAGTGGAGATGGGAAGGCTTACCAAGGGTTTAGAGGCAATGGAGTGAAGAGAAATGGGAGGAAAAGAGGCCTATTGGGTTTTATTTACAAGGGAAAGTGGGCCCCACACGTTTTAGGTTAGAGGAGAGGGGAAAAGTCCCGGTTTTGGGCTGGGCGTGGCGACGCCGGGTGGGCGTTGCGACGCCGGGTCCCTGGCAGCATGGGCGTGGCAACGCCGGGCGGGCGTTGCGACGCCGGGTCCCTGGCAGCATGGGCGCGGCGACGCCGGCTGGGCGTTGCGATGCCGGGCCTCTGGAGTGGTGGGCATGGCGACGCCGGCTGGGCGTTGCGACGCCGGGCCTCTTTTGTTTTTCCAATTTCCCGATCACCAGTGCGGCCTCCCGAAAGATGCTATATATGAATTTGGGGTAGGAGGAGCCGATCTACGCAATGAGCCTAATAACTTTGCGAGATTCTTCATGGTTAGGGTCCCAAAATCCTAATTTCCCCCATCCTCTCTATTCCTCGCAAATTTTCCTTTGCCTTTACCTAATTTCCCGCGAAAGGGTTGGAATTAACATGTCCGGTTCGGTATTAACACATTTGGGCTCGAACAAGGACTCCTACCGTCCAACCATCCAGCATCCGGCTCGTTCCTACAAATGTCCGGAAAAGTATAGACTAAAGGACAGTGGGAATTAGACTAAGTCCTGCTTGGCTAGTAACATTGAGCCACACGAGATGGGATTTCAATACTAATCCCAACTCACGATTGGGGATGACAAGTCCGAAACAAGTGTGGGGTGGGATTTCCAAATTTATGTCTCAGGCTTGCTAAACAAGCCTCGTTTTGTAAGGTATAGTAGGGGATTTCCAATCCTATGATGGTGTATTTCTAGGTTTAATGCGGAAGAGTGACCCGGGAATTCCTAGTTAATTGAATCGGTTCGCTATGTCTAGCTCCCAACTTCTTATCCGGGAAATTGGTGGTTTCTAGTATTTTTATGGTTTCTATTACATATCCTCTCAAGTCAGCAGATGCGTTAGTGAGTGCATGACCCATGGCCCAAGGGATTCCAAACTATTGCTTTGATACCAACTTGTAACGCCCTGAAAATCGGGGGTCGAGTAAATACTCAACTCCCGAGTTTCCGGTATCACATATCATACATTTTATGGCTTTATGATTAGTCGATTTAAATTGCGCAATTTGGGAACAACCTGGAACATGAAGCACAACCACAAGTCTACTGAAATGGAAGGAGATAACATAAATATCTATATACATGTCCAAAAGAATGAAGAGGGCGCACATAGCACCACACAACCAAAATCACAAAAATAATATCAAGTCCAAAAGAATAGGGCTGAGCTCCCAGCTCAGCGACCCCTCGACTCATCTACGGGTCCGATGCAGCTCCGCCCATCAACTGAAAGTAGGAGCACTCCTCCTCCTCATCCAAACTCACGCCGCCAGGCTCCTCCTGATCATCGCTACCTACATCTATGGAAGCGTCTGGTTGGTGTTTTAAAACACCGTCCCAGAGTAGGAGCGAGTGATCAACTCAGTGTGAACTATTAATCTTAAGTTATAACAGGCATCAATTATAATATGAATTTAATGAAAAGCAGTCAATCAGCAACACCTACAACTCTTATTAAATGCGCATCAATGCGATGATATGATGCATGCCCTCGCCGCAACGCTCCCTCAAGCGACTCCATCTAACGATCGCATATGGCAACACTCCCTTAGAGCGACCTCGACTGCCGAGTCGCCACCCTAACTAATGTGATGCCATGCGATCATGTTAGCCGAGTTTTTAGTTAAGTCCATTCATTCAGCAGGTTGGGGATTCTAATTCACCCTACATGTCACTGCCCTAATCTAGTTGCGAGGCCAAGGCCCCATCAACGCGTGAGGCCGAGTCCCCGCGGTCCGTGATCCTGTCGGGGTCCTCATTCCCGACTCCAAGCACATGAGGAGTGCCGATAAGGAAGAGATCGCTCGCGGTCACTACGGGGAGGCGCGGTACCCCAGTGTAGGCCGACAGCTCGGACACAGTGTCCCATTCCACCGTGCCCGGCTCACGAGACTGTGGACCAGTTATAATCTAGTTAGCAATGGGCCATAAAGGTTGTAGGGTGCATCAGGTTCCATACATAAGTGGGCGAACATGGTTAACAAACAGGGATGATCAGGTAGCAGGCTAGTCCGCACAAATCAGGCGAGCATGAGACGAATGACCTCGGGCACAAGGGTCCCATGTAGTCGAACTACAGCCACCCGAACACTCCCGCCCAATCCGCGATTCTAGCCTTAGCGTAGTCCTACCGATGGGATTACCCTCTTTCGTCAGGTTCCTGACCATCCCAAGAGAGTGAAAAGGGACCTACAACATGTCCACTACTCATATTACCAACTAGCACATCCATATCATAATCTCCTACATCCTAACCATACAAAATAAATACCTTTAACAAGCAAACAAGTATCATCATAAAATTTAGGTGCATGTGAGTGTGTGGGTTGTGTGAGGAAGTTAAACACTTCCTCCATCTTGAGAAATCATAAGCATAACGGTAAATAATCACACACACAATAAAGCACCACATATGAGGGAAATGAATTAACAACCACAAGCATGTTATCATCCAATCCTAATATCATGTGAAAGACACAATCTACATCACATTGAGAGTTAAACATACACATTCTAACAATTCCAACAAACATGAAATCCCTAGGGTTTTCTCTAGAATTTCAATATGGCGTCCAAGCACTCAAAATCATTAAACCCACACTAAAATTGGTGCTAGGCCACCTAAGAGCAATAGTCCGCACCTTGAATTTGATGGAGGCTTGGAAATGACCTAAAGGTGAGGGTTTTGAAGGTTGGCCGGCCGGAATCCCTAAAACAATTCAAGCATGAGAGAAATCCATACCATTTCTTCTTTAGTGCAAGGATTTCAAGAGAAGAAGATTGAGGGATCCTACCAAGATGGCACACGGACGATTTTCGGAGTGGTGGTGGAGAGTTTTCCCTTTTAGGAAGGGATATGGTGTTGAAGGTTCGATTCTCTTGGGCCCCAACTCGATTTAGGGTCCACCACACTTCTTTGCCTTCTCTTCCTTCCTTCTTCACTCTCCTTGGTCGTTGGAGAAGGGTGGAAGTTACAAGGGAGAGCCTTGTGGTTGTAAGGTAGTGAGGGTTATGAGGGAGAGATTGATTGTTGGAAATTGAAGGAAATTAAGAAGAAGAGGAATGGGTTGTTGGGAGTTGAAGGGAGAGTTAGGAGGGGGAGAGGGTTGTTGTTGAGAGAGTGAAAGGGGTTTATGAAAAAAAAGGGGGTTAGGGCTTATTTCCCTAGAGTTGGGTCTCTTGGCCCTATGTTCCCAAGTTTTTCCAAAATAGACCTATGGGACCTCTATTGGTGTTGAGGTGTCCCTAACACCCCTCAGCCCACCAAATTCAGCGTGTAGGTGTCTTATGACCCGACTAGGGTCCATGCAAAAATTGAGGACGAACGGATGAACGGGTATATGATCTGAGCAAGCACTTTCGTCTTATAAATGGCCCTGTGGGGGCCGATCTGGTGATTGGGGCAGTTCTTGTGGCCCTCTGGCTATGAAACTTGTAGGGTAAGTGCTCCATGGCCCGATGAAGGGCCTTGCAAAATTTGGGAACAAACGGATGCGGGGTTTGGTCGTACGGGTCCGATTTGCGATCAACGGTCACTGTTCCACGATCAGGTCCCAGATTTAGTGGACAGGCGTAGAAAAATATATTAAACCGTCACCACAAATTTGGAAGGAATCTGACATCTGGAACGCCTGGTATCCCGATTTCATTTGTAAGTGCCAGATCCCAAATTTGGCATTGGTGGGGTGCATTCGGCTAGTGCCAAATCCCAGTTCTGGGTGTCCACTGGGTCCGCTGTCCGCGATGGAACACAAGCCCAGTGAGATTTATGATTTTCTGAAGTTTTAGATTTTTCTGACCATCCTCGGTCACTGAGTGGCCCACACGGGCTGTTGCCAAGTGCAACGGCCATCAGGCTTGGCAGGCCACGCAAGGTCCCATCATGGCCAGCCTGGTCTATTCTAATGGGCTAATCCTAGGTTAATTTTATTGGTGGTACCTCACCCTGAACAGTTTAAACGGATGGTCCTGCGGCAAATCCGACGTGGACGCCCCAGGATACTTTGCTGGTTGGACGGGACATTACATTCCAATTCTTCCTCCCCTCTCAAAATTAATGAAAAACAAGGCATGCTTTGCATATAACCTGTTAGCCTTAGGATCGAAACTGCAACATACAAATACAATCTTAAGCTATTGGAAACCTTTATGAGATAATCGTTTGACCATAAACATAGTGAAAGATTCATTAATCACTAATTTGGACATGAACTAAAACGAGAACAATCTTTGACCAAGACCCGAAGGACAACCTTATGAATAGGAGATTTAAACTTTCCAATGACGGCTAAACAATTAGATTGATCGGACTACGGAATTACGGAACCACACATCTGCGAAGTACTCGCTGCTTAACCCAATTCTCATTCCTGGGTGAATACCAATGGACTCACTTTGGCCGAAGCGAAAGACCGAATCTACCAGGACTAAGAAGGGATACAACGATCTTTCGCTTACTGGTCGACAGAGAGGATCGACGTATGGGATCAAAGTCTACCACAACTGTCTTTCCGTTTTAGCCCTATCATAAAGAGAAGAATATACCACCATCAGGTAAACTTTACCAACAACCACTTAATATGATAATAATGATTTTGACATTTGTTTCAAACCTCAAATGTGAAAACTTTTAAGGGGGGTAGATCATAATGAGCTAGGCTAGCGTATTTAATATATATACCCTAAAACGTACATAAACTAAAAACTAGCAAAACTTAAGCAAGTGAAATGATAATATCTTTACTTATTACCCTTAGGCAATTTCGGGGATGAAATTATTTTTAAGGGGGGTAGATTGTAATATCCTAGATTTTCACTGTTTTGAATTTTCAAAAATCCTTAAAATTTCTTTTTAATTAACTTATAAAATCACTTAATGACCATTATCACTTGTTAATTTATACTGGGGTGGACCAGTCTAGTTATGATGGGACCAAGTGCGGGCCGCCAAGCTAGATGGCCCGTCTACAGTTAACAACAGCCCGTGTGGGCCACCCAGCGACCGAGGAGGGTCAGAAAAATCTAAAACTTTAGAAAATCATAGATCTCACTGGGCTTATGGTCCATCGCGGACTGCGGACCCAATGGACACCCAGAAGTACCATCTGGCACTTGGCAAATGCGCCCAGCCAATGACAGCATTGGAATCTGGCACTCACAAATAAAACTGAGACTCTTGGAGTTCCAGCTGTCAGATTTCTTCTAAAGTTGCGGTGACGGTTCAATGAATTTTTCCACACCCGTTCACCAAATCTGGGACCTGATCGTGGATCAGTGACCGTTGATCGTAAATCGGACCCGTGCGATCAAACCCTATATCCGATCGCTCCCAAATTTTATATGCCCCCTTCATCGGGCCATGGATTACCTACCCTATGGCCAGAGGGCCACCAGAAATGCCCCATCAATCAGAATGGCCCCCAAAGGGCCACTTAAAAGTCGGTAACACTTGCTCAGATCATATATCCGTTCATCCGTTCGCCCTAAATTTTTACATGGACCCTAGTCAGGTCATAAGGCACCTACACACCAAATTTGGTGGTTAGAGGGGTGTTAGGGCCACCCCAACACCAATAGGGAGTCTTAGTGGTCTATTTTAGGAAATTGTGGAAGCTTGGGGCCATTTGCACAAAATCAGAAATTATAAAAATGGGTTTCTTTTGGGCACCCCTCTCCCATACGAATTTGCCCTAGGGAAGGGAAGAGAGAAAAGGAGGAAGAGAGGAAGAAGGAGAGTGGACCCTAGAATCGAGGTGGGGCCCAAGGAAGCAAACCCCACAACTCTCTACATCTCCTCTAAGAAGAAACCCCATCCGAAATCGCCCCTCTTCTCTCCGTTGATCGTTTAGGTAAGATTCTAACCCACCTTTCCCTTGAAACCTTTGTGATGAGAAGGAATTTGTTTCGGATTCTAACATGTAAATGTTGTTCTAGGGATCCTGGTCAAACCACCCCCAAAATTCACTCTCTTAGGACGTTCCCAAGCCTTCAACGAATCCGAAGGTGCGGACTATTATCCTTAGGTGGTCTAGCATCAATTATAATTTGAGTTTAATGATTTTGTGTGTATGGGATGTTGTTTGGAGGATCTAGAGGAAACCTAAGAATTTCATGTTCGTTGGAATTGTATGGATTTGCATGTTTAGTTCCCTTTTGATGTTGATCTTGCCTCTCATATGCTTGGTTACAATGAATGTTATATGTTCATGTTTGATGGAGTTGTGTGTAATGTTCTTTATAACATGTTGTTTGCCTCTCACATGGTTAGGTAGAAAATTAAATGCTTACATGCTCATGTCTTGGTGATCCATGTATGTTGTTCCTCATAACATTATGACTCGTTCATGTTTGCGCATTTTGGTCCTATGAGATGCGGGAAGTGCTTCACTTCCGCACAAACACACACTACATACAAGCACCTTATTCAAATGCGTTGTTAGCTTGCTTGTAGAAGAATTTCAGATGGGTGTGATGAATGTGTATGCATTATATCGGCTATGCTAGTAGATAACAATGATGAATAACATGCCATGACTGTTTGTCGACCCTTGGATTGGTCAGGAAATGATGAGAGTGAGGATGGTCCCATTGGTAGGACTATCCTAGGGCTAGGCCGTGGGTTTGGGCGAGTGCAGATGAGCGGCAGTAGTTAGACTACATGGGTCACCCATACCCGATGTTATCTGTTGCGTGTTTGCCTGAACTTGTGCGGTATAGCCTAATACTGACCAATCTTGTCTGTTAACCTTGATTGCTCACACATGTATGGAACCCGGCACACCTTACCACCATTGTTAGCCCACTGATAGCGAACTGAACATTGATCCACCGTCTCGTGAGCCGAGCATGGTGGAATGGGACACTGTGTCTGAGCTGTCGGCCTACGCTGGGGTAACGCGCCTCCCCGTAGTGACCGCGAGCGATCCCTTCCTCTCAGCACTCCCCATGTGCTTGGAGTCGGGGATGGGAAACCCGACGGGATCACGGATCGCGGTGTCCTGGCCTCGCGCATTGAGAGGTCTCGGCACCGTAACTAGTTGAGGGCATTGATATGTCGGGTGAATCAGTTTTCCAAACCTGCTGGATGAACGGAATTAACTAAGAACTTGGCTAACATATTATTGCATCGCATTAGCTAGGGTGGCAACTCGGCAGTCGAGGTCGCTCTGAGGGAGTGTTGTCATATGCGATCGTAAGATGGAGTCGCTTGAGGGAGAGTTGTGGCGAGGGCATGCATCATTTCATCCATCATGCATGCACATTAATAAGATTAGTTTAGTAACTGTGAATGATTGTTTTTCATTAAATCCGTAATATAACTGATGTTTGTGATAACTTGAGACTAATAGTTCACACTGAGTTGATCACTCACTCCCACTCTGGGACGGTGTTTTAAAACACCAACCAGATTCGCTCATAGATGCAGGTGATGCAGAATTCGTGGAGCTGGGCGATGCGGGCCTCGAGGAGGAGGACGAGTGGACTCAGCTCTACTCTTGTGGACATGATGTTGTTGTGATTTTGTTGAGTAACGCCTTATGCGACCCGTTTATTTTCCTTTGGACCTGTATATATTGATCTCTTCATTTCAGTAGACTAGTTGTGGTTGTGCTTCATGCTCCAAGAAATTTCAGGCTGCGCATTTAAACTGAATTAATTATAAAATTGATGATAAGTGACACTCGGGGACTCAGGAGTTGAGTTTATGTACGACCCCCGATTTTTCCGGGGCGTTACATTCTTTCCTTCTCAGGTCCAGCAACATGCTTTGTGAATATGTCACTCTTGATGAGTCAACAAGCAGTGGGTCGAAACGGCATACACACACACACATACCCCCAACCTCTCGTTGTTTCTATTTCTGGAACAAATAGACTTGCAAATATACGCTCGTGTTGGTGTTCGAATATCGTGTTGCACAAGGAATTGGGACATTGACCCCACCCACCCAACTTTATATGTCCGTCTTAAATCCTACGAATATGTCATTCTAATTCTTGAGTGGTGACTCATGCATTATAGATGTAAACATGTGATTTCATTCTTTTTAAGTGTCTTTTTTTGATATGTGGCCCACTTAGTCTATCCGACGTTCAAGTGAGAAATAGGGATTTTATTAAATTTCTGGTCAAGTCCGGATATAACCAATCGTTTCGGGTTCGTGCTTGGGTTGAACTAGGGTGTAAGGTATTAAATGTCGGATAGTGACATGACCCATTGCTACCTAGTTGTGTGTTTAAGTAGAAAAAGAGAGATGTGAAAGAAGATAAAAAGAAAAACTACTTTTTAACTACTTATTGAAAGATTAGAAAAATAATTATTTGTAAAATTATTTTTAGTTAAAATATTAATAAGGAAAGAAAAGATTTTTTTCATTTTCATTTCTTAACCAAATATGGTTAAAAAAGAGGTTACCTTTATTTTTTATTTTTACCTAACTCAATGGTAAAAATCTCAAGCTTTATGATTTTTTAAAGCCCTTCTTTCCTTTGTAAAGTTTCCAACTATCTTTTTGTAAAGTTAAAATGATCAAAATGCATTTTGTCTATTTTTTCAACAAAGGGGGATACTCAATAATTGTGGGGCCCACTTGAGATGGTTATGACAGCCATCTCATCCAAAAGGTGCACGTTGCATCCCATTATTCCAAAAATGAGGACGATACATGCATCAGGTGGGCCATACCTTAATTTGATGGCAATTATTTTTAGCCATTCATTTTTCTATGAAATGGCATTATCATTATCATCTTTATCTAGGCCTTACGGCAAATCATCATGCCATGGCATCTAACATGTAAAATATCTGCCAAAGTCAAAGATTGTGAGCTCGTGTCTTTCCCACGTGTTTCATTCATATTGTCGCGTGTGTGGGATATTAAAGTTAAACCGTTCATTCTACAAGTTTTACCATTTTAAATATATTTAAAAAAAAAAAATTATAATACCAGTGCAACATCATGATAAAGAATTACAACGGTCTTGATCAAAAGATATTCAAATGAAGAAGTGGATGGTTAGCATTGTCCGGCTGCTGTTCTTTTCAACCAAGGGCCATCTAAGGACATGGCCCACTATCCTGACACAAGGTTCACATGCCCCCCATGAGACCACATGCACGTGCATGCACATTCACATGCTCATGTACATATAGGGGCCACCAGATGAATGGTCTGGATTATCAAAGGTGGGGCCTGCTATCATGGTTGTAGGGCCAACAAAGCATCCCGTACAAAAGGAAAGTTCTTTGATTTCATGAGGTGGGATAGATGTACGGAAGGTGGACATTAGAAATAGAGAGATGAACAGATACAGCCGTTGTATCATAAGTTATGATACATCGACTTTACAACCGATCCGTACGAAAGGTGGGCCACACCATTATGATCACCCGGTGTGAAAATCAGGCCGTTCAACACGGAAACGGATTGGCTACTCCCCCTGCCACCAGCCAATGGCTGATGGTCGGTTATCTGTGGGCCCCACCAAGATGTATGTGTTTCATCCATGCCGTCCATCTAATTTTCTAGATCATTTTATGATATGGGACAAAAAATGAGGTACATTCCAAGCTCAAGTGGACCACATTACAGGAAACAGTGTTAAATGAACATTGACCATTAAAAACTTTTTGGGGGCCATAAAAGTTTTGGATCAAGATGATCTTTGTTTTTTCCCTTAATCTGGGTCTGTATGACCTAATTAACAGATTTTATGTCAAATAAACAGTACAGTAGGCCTTAGGAGAATTTTAATGGTGGATATCCAATCACTATTGTTTTCATGTAGTGTGGTCCATCTGAGATTTATATCCCTCTCATTTTTGGGATCAAGCCTAAAATGATCCGTAAAAATGGATGAACGGAATGGATGAAACACATACATCATGGCCGGGCCCACAGAGCACCAACCATTGTACGGATAGGATTTTCTCCGGATGTGAAAATTTGGCGGGAAAAATGATTCTATCAGATCATCTCTCTTTGAAATAAAGCCAACGGTCCACATTCAGAATACGCGCGGCCACCTTACGAGTGGACCACCTACTTTTGAACTCATTCCTAGTCCTGCCCTATGAATGGCTCAGATCTCACATGTGTGGGTCTCGTTGGCATGAGCGCCTTAAGATTAGCAATGGGTCGGATTGGACTTTGGCGGTCCTGGGTCCAGCCTGCCACTGACTAGGACCGAAGTGGGTGATCTCTGCTCTGTGGCCTGACCCTCATTCTAGAGAATGAACGGTCAGATCTTGAGCCTAGATCGTAAGTATTTCTACTAGGCCCACTCACGATCCTGAACCTTAGGCCTGTTCATTGATTCTCTGTAGGCTGGGCTGCTTCGTAACTTCCGGGCCCACTTCCAATATCAGGCCCAAAAGTAAAATGGACCGCCCAGATCTGAATTAATAAAACGGAAGCGGATTGCGTACTGAGTAAACTATGTGGGACCCACCGTCATTTATTCATTGTATCAACTCCGTCCATCCGTTTTATCATATAATTTTATGACTTTAACGAAAAACCAATAATATATAAATCTCATGTGGACCACACCACCTGAAACAGTGTGAATTGAAGTCTACTGTTGAAAAGTTCTTGGGGGCCACGGAAGTTTTAAATCAAGATGATATTTGTGTTTTCCCTTCATCCATGTCTGTGTGATCTTTTGAAAAGTTTGGATGATAAATAAACATCGTTGGGGCCTTAGAAAGGTTTGAACGGTGGAAATCAATACTTCCACTGTTTCCTTTGGTATGGTCTAATTGAGATTTTGATATATTTTAAATTTGGGATCAACCACTTAAATGATATGGAAAAACGGATGGACGGCATGGATAGACCACATGATTTCACAGTGGGCCCAACAGAGTTTACTCAGTACGATAAGAGCTACTGAGTAACTCAGTAGGAAATCCGATTTCTAATAAAACCTGTACAGATCCGTCGCGGACGTTCATTTCCTGTGAAAGCTCTTCGCAGAAGTTCTTGCGCTGGGATGCAAGGTGGGGTCCACCGTGATATTTAAGAGAAATCCAACCCGTCCATACATTTTTCGAGCTCATTTTAGGTGATGCGACCAAAAATGATGAGGATCCAAAACTCAAGTGGACCATACGAGATGAAAGAGTGGAGAAAGGAATGCCTACCGTTGAAACCTTTCTAGGCTCCACTTGATGTTTATGTGCCATCCAAACAGTTTATAAGGTCATATTCACTGGGATGAATCGAAAAAACCAAAAAATTAGACCGATACAAAACTTTTGTGGTTATATAAATATATCAACGGTTGTCACTAAATACCCACTGTTTCCTCTTTTGTGGCCCATTTTAGTTTTCGATCCACCTTATTTTTGAAAAAATAACCTAAATTGATATATAAAAACGGATGGACGGGTTGGATTTCTCAAAAATATCGCAGTGGGCCCCACCCGGAATCCTTGCGCAGGAACTTCTTTGGCAAGAAATCCGCGTCCATCCGTCACTCGGCGCCGGTCTCGCCGGGCACGGTACATCCCTGACCGTAGGGACCAATTGATGTATGTGTACTATATCCACGCCGTCCATCCATTTTTACAGATCATTTTACTAAATAAGACCAGAAATGAAGTATATCAAAATCTCAGGTGGACCACAATACAGGAAAAAAATATCCAAACAGCCAAAATTTTCCAAATCAGCCAATTATCCAAACAGCCAAAAATTTCAAAACATGAGATCTAACCATTATTTCCAACGAGATAAAAGGATCAGATCTCACACAAGCATTCCAAATCAGTTCCTATATCGGTGGGGCTCACACATATGTACATGTTTGGATAGGACCCATTCAACATTATTGTATTTTGTAATTTGGTGTTTGTTGTTTTAAAATGTAGGAATAATCTCACCTAATTCCATCTTTTCCACATTTCCAATCCTACCCAATTTCTACTTAATAATAGTTTTCTTTAAAGGAAAGTGAAATCCTCAAGAAAAAGCAAGGACGCCTTTTGGACAACGAATCTCTACATTTCCTTCGTTTACAAGGAAAATCAGTGCAACTTGGGACATTCATTTCTATTTTTATCTACGTTTTTACATTACGAAATATCCCACCTCTATGCACTTGTACCATAACTTGTGGTACTCTACTTTCTATTTCGTAAACGTGTCACTTTTTGGGACATCAGTACCATGGAAACGGTTGCTTGCGCCGTGTATTTTTTGATTCTCGAAAATCAGGCTGATCTCTTCACTAGGTGGGCCGCACCTGTATGTCGAGTTGGACCGTCGTTTGTTTACAGATTCGTGAGATGTGGCCAATATGATGAGTGGACTGGCCTGATTTTTGTCCCGGGTGATGGTCATGGTCGGATGCGGTTTCGGTGGATCACTGACTATGGGGCCCACTTTGATGAATGTGAATTACATCCACTCCGTACATCTGTTTTGAAAGATCATTTTAGGGCGTGATAACGAAAATGAAGTAGATCCAAATCTTAGATGGACCACACAACAGAAACAGTTGTGACTGAATACCCACCTTGAAAAACTTCTTGGGGACCGCCGGAATCTTCAGTTGCCATCCAACCTCTCGATAAGGTTACAAAGACCTGGACGAAGGGATCATACAAATATTAGCTGGATCGAAAACTTTTGTGGCCCACAAAAACTTTTTAATTGTCAGTATTTCCTGTGGTGTGGTCCTCCGGAGAGTTGGATCTACTTAATTTTTTGGACCGTGATCTAAAATGATCTTTCAAAGCAGATGGACGGAGTGGATTTAATGAATATATATCATGGTGGGCCCCACAGTCGAGAATCCACCGAAAGTTGCTCTGTCCTGGTGGAGGGGCATGAGTACGGATGTCCTATGCAAGTGGCATGTTGGAGGGCCCACGAGTTGTGGTGATTACTTGCTGGTGGTCAGTGCTCATTGTAATGACATCTGGCCAACCTGTCGTGTGTATACGGCATCCTAGCCGTTGAAAAGTTTGGTCCCAACATGAAAACCAGCTGGGTGCTAAAAATCAAAACAGGCCACTCATCAGGTGGGCCACATGGGTAGGTAGAGTAATCTTCAAACCTTCTTTTTTCTATTTTTAATGGCTTGGATGTTGTATACATGACACTTGTCTGTATCTGTAAGGCCATTACACTGAACGCTGGACTAGGATTCGGTGGTTACCCCTCTGGTACCCACTTCGGTACTGGTCGGTGCTGCAAAGCTCTGTGGGGTCTACCATGATATATGTATTTTATCCACTCCGTCCATTCATTTTTTAAGCTCATTTTATGGAACAAACATAGAAATGAAGAATATAAAATCTCAGGTGGACCCCACCATAGGAAACAGTGGTGATTGAACGTCTACCATTAAAAACTTCTTGGGGCCACAAGAAGTTCTGGATTAAGCTGATACACGTATTTTCCTTTCATCCAGGTCTATGTGACCTAATCAACAGGTTTTATGGAAATATAAACATTATAGTGGGCCATAAGAAGTTTTTAATGGTGGGAATTCAAGTAACACTGTTTCCTGTGGTGTGGTCAATCTAAGATTTCGATCTCACTCTTTTTTCTTTTTTTTCTTTTTGTTTATGGCCTAAAATGAACTGGAAAAATAGATGGACGGTGTGGATGAATATATACATCATGGTGGGCCCTCAGAGATTTTCCAGCACCGGCCAGCACTGAAAGAGTCATACCGAACCCGATTCCCCGACCACTGAGATGTATACGGACTCGGATTCCGTAGTGACATCGCCAGTATCCAACTCGGTACTGGTCGGTGCCGGAAAAGCTATGTGGATCCACGATGATGCAGGTGTTATATCCACGCCGTCCATCCATTTTTCTAGTTCATTTTAGGTTATAACCCCAAAAATAACGTACATCCAAACCTCAGATGGACCACACCATAGGAAACAGTGGTGATTGAATGCCCACCATTAAAAACTACACACAGCCTACTTTAATGTTTATTTTCCATACAACCCTGTTGATTAGGTCACACAGACCTGGGTAAAGGGAAATCACAAATATCAGCTTGATCCAAAACTATTTTGGCCCGTAAGAAGTATTTAACGGTGCGTATTCAATCGCCACTGTTTCCTATGGTGTGATCCACCTGATATTTAGATCTGCTTCATTTTTGAGCTCATATTATAATATAATCTGAAAAAATGGATGAACCGAGCGGATAAAACACGCACATCATGGTAGAGTCCACAGAGCTTTTCCAGCACCGACTAGTACCGAGGTGGGTGCTGTCTGTGTCACTACCGAATCCAACTACGATGTATACGATCATCCTCAATAGTAAAAATATATCTACAACATTAAGCCTTCGAAATACCCATTTCACTTTCAAGGCCCAGCTCAGCCCATTCATTCATCATAGAGTGTGTGGGTGGCCCATGATCAGATCTGGTGATGCCGTTCATTTAAAAAAAAAAAACTGACAAGCTAGGTGAGCCGTCGATCAGCTTGAATCAACATAAGGCCCACATGGGCCCACTTTTGGGCTTGAAACATGACATGTGGGCCCCTAGACATGTAACTAACGCATGGAAAACATACGGCATCTGGTTGTGAAGAAGTTTAGACGGTTTAAGATTGGCGTCGGTCAGGGACGCAAAATGGTCCATTGATTTGGTGGGCCATGGACAGATGGGCCTGTTCTCAGGCCCATGAATAATCCGAGCGGTCACCTTCTTTGGAAATGTGACATATTAGGGGGGACACGTAGATGTCTTAAAAAGAGATGGCAGATGTGATATTTCAGAAATGTACGGTGGTCCTAATGTGACGCAATGGAATATCGGTCTCCTGCACGCATGCATGTTGCACGTGTGCAATAACTATAGCCAAAGGAAATCCTAAACTTACCTAATTCATTTTTAATTAACATAGTCAATGACTAAACTCCTCTCTCTTTAGTCATTTGTTGAGAGAGAGAGAGAGAGAAGGCTGACAATGGATATCTATTAACCCGATTACTTCCTATATCCAACTCATTGAAAATCAGAAATGGATATGGGATTTTTACTTAATTATTTTTATAATTTACTCAACTAATAATATTTTTAATTGCACTATTAAATACTAATATGTGATATATTTGATTTTATGGTGTTGAATGATGTTAACATGGATGATGAGGTTGATATTAGTAAATGCTATTGTTAATTGATTTCATCTTTTGTTGAGGTTTAAGAGTTTTTGTTTAGATAATTTGTGATTTTATTTGCCTGATATTAGGTCGGTAATTATGTTATGAAAATTATTTGTCTAATTTGAAGTATTTTTGTTAATTTTATCAGGTAATTAAGTTATTATTTAGTTTTAATTAAATACTAGTTTGATTACTTGGCTATCCAACTTTGTGTGTATGTGTGTATTGTTGACTGAATTAGAAATGAGGTTGATGTAGAGCTGAGATGGCTTATGGCCTTGTTATCACTCTCCGATATATCTACAAAAACTAGGAAAATATGAGCAGGGGTGCTGGTGGGCAATTGCGAACCCTCTGATGCCTAAGTCAGGCTTGTAGAAGATGATCTCAAGGAGGTAGATTAGGGCTTAGATACATCAACTTTCTCTCCCTTATGTTTTAGAGTACGTGGCCATATATATATAGGGAGTGGGAGAAGGCTCTCGACCTTCGAATCCCATTGTGCTGAGCTGGAGGGCCTTAATTTGGCAAGATTCTTATCTGAATATGTCGGAGTGATCTTCGACCGAGATCAATATGGATCCTTATCTCTTTCAGATCCGGGACAAGATTCACCCTGAATTTCTTATACTACCTCTTTGATAGTAGTTGACTTGGTCAGCCCGGGATACTGGGGAGCTCGGGGCTTAGAGCCTGAGCTCCTTCCCCAAGGGATCCTTACTCGTGTTGTAGACATTCTTATCGGGGCGAGTCCTCTCTTATCGAGCTTCATTCTCTGACGACTCAACTCGGTGGGTCGTCTCTGAGATGAAGGAACTACTCGTCCTATGCCGATGACCCTTCTGCTCGGACCTCGGTCACTCTAGCTCGAAGGGTCCTCCTCAACTCAGAGGCATGCCACTTCCAGATAGTTATTTCTCTTTCCATGTGAGAGATCACCCCCCCCCCCCCCCCCTACACACACACACACACATCCAAGCACGGCCTACACGAGCCTAAAAGTGAAATCTTAAACTGACTTGGATACACAGGAATTTCAAAATTTGAACTCATCATAGATTTTCACTAAGTGGAAGGGGCGGAGCTGAAAAGTTGGCGGCAAGTGCGAAAGTCGAAAAGATGTCATTATTGCGTGGAAATTGAAAAGGCACGACATTAGTGCCCGTATGTTACAATTGTTGCCTTGGCTTCTGAGCGAGTTGGGAGGTGCCAACCTGTCAATCGAGCCATCGTGTCTCTGCTCGAGTAAACCCTGTTGTAACATCCTGGATTTTCACTGTTTGGGATTTTCAAAAATTCTTAAAATTTCTTTTTAATTAACTTATAATATCACTTAATGACCATTAGCACTCAATGTTAGATTATACTGGGGTGGACCAGTCTAGTTATGATGGGACCAAGTGCAGGCCGCCAAGCCAAATGACCTGTTTACACTTAATAACAGCCCGTGTGGGCCACCCAAATGACAGAAGTGTCAGAAAAATCTAAAAATTTAGAAAATCATAGATCTCACTTGGGCTTGTAGTCCATCGCGGATCGCGGACCCAATGGACACTCGAAGTACCATCGGCACTTGCCCAATGCGCCACCAATGCCGTTAAAATCGCACCGACAAAAGAAACTGAGACTCCGGGCTTTCCAGCCGTCGGATTTCTTCCAAATTTACGGTGAAGGTTTAATGTATTTTTCAACGCTTGCCCACCAAATGGGGCCCCGATCGTGACACGATGACCGTTGATCGCGAATCGGACCCGTACGACCAAACCCCCGCATCCGTTCGTTCCCAAATTTTATAAGGCCTCTCATCGGGCCATGGACCACCTATCCTATAAATTTCATGGCCAGAGGGCCATCAGAAATGCTCCAATCACTAAAATGGGCCTCCCAAGGCCACTTAAAGGCTCGGAAACGCTTGCTCGGATCATATATCCGTTCATCCGTTCGCCCTCAATTTTTGCATGGGCCCTAATCGGGCCATAAGGCACCTACACGCCCCATTCGGTGGCCGGAGGGGTGATAGGGCCTAGATCTAGAAAGACCCTCCCATAAGTCTAAGTATAGTAAAAACCTAGCCCTTGGGGCCATTTACACCAAACCGGCATTATAAAAAGGCCCCATTTGGGCACCCCCTCTTCCCATACGATTTTTCCATTTTCAAAGGAGAGAAAGAGAGAAAGAGGGAGAGAGTAAAGAGAGAGGAGAGAGAGCTAGGGAGAGTGAAGAAAGAGAGTGAAGGTGAGAGCTAGGTGGACCTTAGATCAAGGTGGGGCCCAAGGAAATCAACCATTTCAACTTCCTACTTCTCCTCAAGGGAGAAACTCTCCTCCACACCTCCAAAATCTTCCGTTGGCCGTCTAGGTAAGATCCTTCACTTCTTCTTCTTGGAATCCATGTATTGAGAAGGGATTGACATGAAATTTCTTACATGCAAGGTTTGGTTTTAGGGATTCCGGCCGATCTACCCCAAATCCATATCTCTAGGTCGTTTCCAAGCCTCCATCAAATCCAAGGTGCGGACTATTATCCTTAGGTGGCCTAGCACCAATTTTATTACGAATCTAATGATTTTGATTGTTTGGATGCTATATTTGAAGAATCTAGAGAAACCCTAGGATTTGGATGTTTGCTTGAGGATTGTATGGGATTGTTTGTTTATTTAGTTCTCATATGATATTGTTCATGTTTCTCACATGATTAGACTACCATAGATGATCACATGTTTTTGCTTTGCTTTGATCTCTCATATGATGTGCCTTATAGCGTGTATGATTTATTGAGTCTTATGCATTTTGGATCTAAGGGATGTAGGAAGTGCTTAACTTCCTCACACACACACATAACTCACATGCACTTTATTTCATGATATTGTTAGCCTTGTTTGCTATGAGAACTTAAATTGTATGTTGAGAACATGATGTTGTTTATGCTGGATGATGCATTAGTAGTTGGCATGCTATGAGTCACTATTCATACCCTTGGGTTGGTCAGGAACATGAGGAGAGCGAAGGTGGTTCCGTTGGTAGGACCGCCTTGAGGCTAAACCTATGGATTTGGGCGAGTGCGTGTGGGCGACAGTAGTTAGACTACATGGGTTGCTTGCACCCTGGTCATTCCGCCACGTACTTGCTTGGACTCTTGCGGTCTAGCCTACTTTCGGCCAACTATGATTGTTAACCTTGTTTGCTTACATATGTATGGAACCTAAACCACCCGCAACCATTGTAGCCCATTGATAATCCACTTGTAATTGATCCACCGTCTCGTGAGCCGGCATGGTGGAATGGGACACCGTGTCCGAGCCGTCGGCCTACGCCGGGGGTGACGCGCCTCCCCGTAGTGACCGCGAGCGATCCCTTCCTCTCGGCCTCCCATGTGCTTGGAGTCGGGATGGGGAACCCGACAGGGGATCACGGATCGCGGTGCCTCGGCCTCGCGCATTGAGGGGTCGCGCGCACCGCAACTAGTTGAGGCATTGATACGTGGGGTGAATCGGTTTCCCAAACCCGATGGATGAATGGAATTAACTAAGAACTTGGCTAACATGTCATTGCATCGCATTAGCTAGGTTGGCGACTCGGCAGTCGAGGTCGCTCTGAGGGAGTGTTGTCATATGCGATCGTAAGATGGAGTCGCTTGAGGGAGTGTTGTGGCGAGGGCATGCATCATTTCATCCATCATGCGTGCACATTAATAAGATTAGTTTAATGATTTGTGAATGATTGCTTTTCATTAAATCCATGTTATAAGCGATGTTTGTGATAACTTGAGACTAATAGTTCACACCGAGTTGATCACTCACTCCCACTCGGGACGGTGTTTTAAAACACCAACCAGGACCCATTCATAGATGCGGTGACCCGATGCATGAGGAACTCCGGCGAGGTGAGCTTTGATGAGGAGGACGAGCTCTCCTACTTGTAGGCGATGGACGGCTCTCCATCGGCTTGACCGGACTTAATTTGGATTTCTTGAGCCGCGGCTCCGCTTTAGTCTTTGGATTTAGCTTCTTTTTTTTTTATTATCTGTTGAAACGCCTGGGCGACCCTTTATTATTTTTAGACCTGTATATTTGTGAGATTTCCTTCATTTCAGTAGACTGGTGCGATTGTGCTTCATGCTTCAGGTAATTCCAAATTACGCAGTTAATTTGATTAATCATAAAAACCATAAATGTATGATAAGTGACACTCGGGAACTCGGGAGTCGAGTCTACTACACGACCCCCGATTTTTCGGGCGTTACAAGATGGTATCGAGCAATAGTTTGGAATCCCTTGGGCCATGGGTCATGAACTCACTGACGCGTCCGCTGACTTATGAGGATACACAGTAGAAGCCGCAATCGGGACTTGGGACGCGAGGAACTACCCTAGAGTTTGGAGTGTATCGGTCTAGAATTGAGCCGACCATCTTAGGTGAGCGGTGAAACTTGCTAGGAATAGGGATTGGTAGCAAGAGTAGGTAGCGGTGCTAGGAATTGTGTCCGGAAGTCGTACTGGATCTCGACCCTTGGATAGGAACGTGTCGAGATCAAAGAAATTGAAAGCTAGAGCCAACATCCAAGTGCAGATGAGATAGTTTCGATCCAAATTCGATTGTTCCGGCCCATTTGGGGATAGAGTCTTAGCGGTGAATGAAATTTCACCGAAAATAGTGGAAACATAGAAAATCATACTTTTTACCCCTAAGAGGGAAGAATCTCACGAAATGAATAGGTCCATTGCGTAGATCAGAGTCTCCTACCCCAAATTCATATATAGAACTTCCCCGGGAGCCTTACCGGCGCCCGGGAAAACGCCCGGAAGGTGGACCCCGCCGGGGTGCGCGTGACCCCGCCCGCCGACCCCGCCCGGACTTCAGCGGGTGCGCGTGACCCCGCCCGAGCGGGCGTGACCCCGCCCGGACCTCCAGCGGGTGCGCGTGACCCCGCCCGAGTGGGCGTGACCCCGCCCAGACTTCCTCCGGGTGCATGTGACCCCGCCCGGGTGCGCGTGACCCCGCCCGAGCCCGATTCCACTTGATTCTCCCCCTTTGCAAACTACATACATGTGGGGCTCATTCCTTTTAGCATTTCAATTGCCCAAAACCTTCATTCCTCTCCTCTCACTCCCTTTTTCATTCCTTCTATAATCCTAGAAAGGGAGCCCTCCCATTCTCCTATTCTCAAACACAAAACTCCAAGGTCCCTTCCTTCTTCACATTTCTCCATCTTCCTAACCCATCATCTTCTACTTCACCAAATTTCATTCTAATCACTCACTCAATCCAAACCCTCCTCAACACCTTTCCTTCCAACAAGCCCACCTCAACCCCATCTCTCAACTCATTCCCATTTCACAACTCCATTCTCATAAACCCATTCCCATTTCCCAACTCCATTCTCATAAACCCATTCCCCAACATACGTTCTCCAAACCCTCTCCAACTTCATCCTCACAACCCATCAAACCCATTCCTTCCTACAAGACCTTCACCCCATTTCATCCCACTCTATCACTTTCTAAACTCAACTCCAATCTCAAACCCATTCATTTCTCATTACTCAAAACCCATTCTCAATATCACTCTAAACTTCATTCCCAAACCCCTTTACATCAAACCCATTCTCAACACCTTTCCCTTCAACAAACCCATTGCCTTCAAAACCCATTCATAAGACAAACTCCAAACCCATTCCCAACCTCATTTCTCATAAACCAATCTCAATCCCTTCTCGAATCCCATATTTTCAACTCATTTTAAAATTCTTCTCACTCAACATCACCTCAAGCCCATTCCCAAAACATCATTTTCCAACCCATCCTCAACTCATTTTAAACCATCCAAACCACCATTTCCTTGAGTCCATTTTCTCGAACCCACCATCTTTCCCATTTCTCAACTCCCATTTCCTCATAAAACCCATCCCCATATCCAACTCAAACCCATTTTCTTAAAACTCATCCAAATCCCTTCCCAAACCCCGCTCCTAGGTCTATCCTCAACTCCCATTCTAAAAAGTCATCCCTAAGACCATTCCTCCAACAATCCACCCACATTTCCTCACACCCAAATCCTTCCTAGCCGAGGGAAATGTCGTTCTTAGCGACCGTCATCTCCTTTTTCATCATTCCGATGATTCTTTCCTTCATGGGGAGGAAGCGCCCCTACTTTCGCCCGACTCAGACGAGTAGCCCCACGACCTTACTAACGACTAATAGTTTGTTAATGTGGTTAGATCTAATGCATGTACTGCAGGATGGTTAGGATATTTGCTTAATTAGCTTGTATTTCTATTGCATCTAGCCTATCTAGTGATGCTTGAAAACCATGTTGTAACATGTAACTAGCCATACTAATGGCACTTTGAATTTAATATGAATGTATGGATTGTTTTTGAATTTTCTTGTCGCCTTATAAATGCTTGTATGTATGATTGCCTTACTGCGTCCATCTTAACGTTATTAGCACTCTAAACCACCAAAATACCTTAAAACTTTCGATTCTTCCTTCCTTGTTAAAAATTTATGAAACCAAAGCGTGATTTGCCCATAACCCACTAGCCATAGGATTGAAATGGTAATTCATATATATATACATATATATATATAAATTGTGACTTTAAAAACTTTTTAGGATGATCGTTACTTGTAGGCATGTTGAGAGAATTATTAAACCCCAAATTGGATATAAATTAAAACGAAGACTCTCGTAGAATAAGACCTAAGGAACAACCTTATAAATAGGAGACGTAAACTTTCCAACGATGGCTAAACAATTAGATTGATCGGACTACGGAATTACGGAACCACACATCTGCGAAGTACTCGCGGCTTAACCCAATTCTCACTCCTGGGTGAATACCAATGGACTCACTGCTTTGACCGAGCAGAAGACCAGGATTTACCAGGACTAAGAAGGGATACAACGAGCTTTCTGCCCTGGTCAGACAGAGAATCGACGTATGGGATCAAGCCTACCACAACTGTCTTTCCGTATTAGCCCAATCATAAAGAGAAGAACATACCACCCTTAGGTAAGCTTTAGCATCAAACACTTAGCACAATAAAAAAAGGATTTGACATTATTTTCAAGCCTCAAAGGCGAAAACTTTTAAGGGGGGTAGATCATAATGAGCTAGGCTAGCGTATTTAATATATATACCCTAAAACGTATATAAACCTAAAAACAACAAAACTTAAGCAAATGAAATGATAATATCTTTACTTATTACCATTAGGCAATTTCGGGGACGAAATTGTTTTTAAGGGGGGTAGATTGTAACATCCTGGATTTTCACTGTTTGGGATTTTCAAAAATTCTTAAAATTTCTTTTTAATTAACTTATAATATCACTTAATGACCATTAGCACTCAATGTTAGATTATACTGGGGTGGACCAGTCTAGTTATGATGGGACCAAGTGCAGGCCGCCAAGCCAGATGACCTGTTTACACTTAATAACAGCCCGTGTGGGCCACCCAGCGACCGAGAAGTGTCAGAAAAATCTAAAACTTTAGAAAATCATAGATCTCACTGGGCTTGTAGTCCATCGCGGACTGCGGACCCAATGGACACTCAGAAGTACCATCTGGCACTTGCCCAATGCGCCCCACCAATGCAGGGCATTAAAATCGCTGCACCGACAAAAGAAATCGAGACTCGGGCTTTCCAGCCGTCGGTTTCTTCCAAATTTACGGTGAAGGTTTAATGTATTTTTCAACGCTTGCCCACCAAATCAGGCCCCGATCGTGACACGATGACCGTTGATCGCGAATCAGACCCGTACGACCAAACCCCGCATCCGTTCGTTCCCAAATTTTATAAGGCCTCTCATCGGGCCATGGACCACCTATCCTATAAATTTCATGGCCAGAGGGCCATCAGAAATGCTCCAATCACTAAAATGGGCCTCCCAAGGCCACTTAAAGGTCGGAAACGCTTGCTCAGATCATATATCCGTTCATCCGTTCGCCCTCAATTTTTGCATGGGCCCTAATCGGGCCATAAGGCACCTACACGCCGAATTCGGTGGCCAGAGGGGTGATAGGGCCCTAGATCCTAGAAAGACCCTCCCATAAGTCTAGTATAGTAAAAACCTAGCCCTTGGGGCCATTTACACCAAACCTGGCATTATAAAAAGGCCCCATTTGGGCACCCCCTCTTCCCATACGATTTTTCCATTTTCAAAGGAGAGAAAGAGAGAAAGAGGGAGAGAGTAAAGAGAGAGGAGAGAGAGCTAGGGAGAGTGAAGAAAGAGAGTGAAGGTGAGAGCTAGGTGGACCTTAGATCAAGGTGGGGCCCAAGGAAATCAACCATTTCAACTTCCTACTTCTCCTCAAGGGAGAAACTCTCCTCCACACCTCCAAAATCTTCCGTTGGCCGTCTAGGTAAGATCCTTCACTTCTTCTTCTTGGAATCCATGTATTGAGAAGGGATTGACATGAAATTTCTTACATGCAAGGTTTGGTTTTAGGGATTCCGGCCGATCTACCCCGAAATCCATATCTCCTAGGTCGTTTCCAAGCCTCCATCAAATCCAAGGTGCGGACTATTATCCTTAGGTGGCCTAGCACCAATTTTATTACGAATCTAATGATTTTGATTGTTTGGATGCTATATTTGAAGAATCTAGAGAAACCCTAGGATTTGGATGTTTGCTTGAGGATTGTATGGGATTGTTTGTTTATTTAGTTCTCATATGATATTGTTCATGTTTCTCACATGATTAGACTACCATAGATGATCACATGTTTTTGCTTTGCTTGATCTCTCATATGATGTGCCTTATAGCGTGTATGATTTATTGAGTCTTATGCATTTTGGATCTAAGGGATGTAGGAAGTGCTTAACTTCCTCACACACACACATAACTCACATGCACTTTATTTCATGATATTGTTAGCCTTGTTTGCTATGAGAACTTAAATTGTATGTTGAGAACATGATGTTGTTTATGCTGGATGATGCATTAGTAGTTGGCATGCTTATGAGTCACTATTCATACCCTTGGGTTGGTCAGGAACATGAGGAGAGCGAAGGTGGTTCCGTTGGTAGGACCGCCTTGAGGCTAAACCTATGGATTTGGGCGAGTGCGTGTGGGCGACAGTAGTTAGACTACATGGGTTGCTTGCACCGGTGCCGTTCCGCCACGTACTTGCTTGGACTCTTGCGGTCTAGCCTACTTTCTGGCCAACTATGATTGTTAACCTTGTTTGCTTACATATGTATGGAACCTGAACCACCCTGCAACCATTGTAGCCCATTGATAATCCACTTGTAATTGATCCACCGTCTCGTGAGCCGGGCATGGTGGAATGGGACACTGTGTCCGAGCTGTCGGCCTACGGCTAGGGTGACGCGCCTCCCGTAGTGACCGCGAGCGATCCCTTCCTCTCGGCACTCCCCATGTGCTTGGAGTCGGGATGGGGAACCCGACAGGGATCACGGATCGCGGTGCCCTGGCCTCGCGCATTGAGGGGTCGCGGCACCGCAACTAGTTGAGGGTATTGATACGTGGGGTGAATCAGTTTCCCAAACCTGCTGGATGAATGGAATTAACTAAGAACTTGGCTAACATGTCATTGCATCGCATTAGCTAGGTTGGCGACTCGGCAGTCGAGGTCGCTCTGAGGGAGTGTTGTCATATGCGATCGTAAGATGGAGTCGCTTGAGGGAGTGTTGTGGCGAGGGCATGCATCATTTCATCCATCATGCGTGCACATTAATAAGATTAGTTTAATGATCCCAATGATTGCTTTTCATTAAATCCGCAATATAACGATGTTTGTGATAACTTGAGACTAATAGTTCACCTGAGTTGATCACTCACTCCCACTCGGGACGGTGTTTTAAAACACCAACCAGGACCCATTCATAGATGCGGTGACCCAGTGCATGAGAGAACCCAGCGAGGTGAGCTTTGATGAGGAGGACGAGCTCTCCTACTTGTGGGCGATGGACGGCTCTCCATCGGCTTGGCCGGACTTAATTTGGATTTGTGAGCCGCGGCTCCCGCTTTAGTCTTTTGTTTAGCTTCTTTTTTTTTTATTATCTGTTGGGCAACGCCTTGGCGACCCTTTATTATTATTTTTAGACACAGTATATTTGTGAGATTTCCTTCATTTCAGTAGACTGGTGCGATTGTGCTTCATGCTTCAGGTAATTCCAAATTACGCAGTTAATTTGATTAATCATAAAAACCATAAATGTATGATAAGTGACACTCGGGAACTCGGGAGTCGAGTCTACGCACGACCCCCGATTTTTCGGGGCGTTACACCTGTGGTGACATGTAGAGAGGCACGTCAGCTGAAGCATGTCTTCGTCAGCTAAGTGAGTCCCATGCTGACACGTAGCATTGTACGAGAGTATTCGTCATATGGGGGAAGTCTATAAATACATCAAGTTTTTTTTCTAGTTTTTCTCATTTATTTTGTGAGACATCCGAGCCCTGTTGACCTGCTGGTGTTTCTGCTTTCATCGTCTTTCCGGTTTCCAGCATCTTCTCTCCCTTGGAGTCCTTATGTCGGAGCGTTCTCCCAGTATGCTATCTTTCCATTGCTCCCTTCTCTCTCTCTCTCTCTCTCTCTCTCTCTCTCTCTCTCTTTTTCCTGTTTCATTCTCCCCGATGTCTTTCGATGAGGATTTCGGTGCGTCCATCATCTTGAACCATTTTCTAGATGAGTCAATATGTGGTGTCTCTGACTTTAGATCTCCGTCGTCCTTTGATTCTAACTTTGTCGAGTCTGGTCCTCTAGGGGTCTATTCCCTCATCCGTGGTGGAGCCACAAGCTAAGGAGCTGGCCTCATCCTTTAGCACGCTGATCTTGACTGCTAATACCTTCGTGTCGAGGTTGAGTGTGGCAGTAACTCAGGTCGATCTATAGTATTCCTAGCTCGGTGGGTCTTCGCCTTCCCCGAGCTGGGGAGGTTGCACTATATTATGTTTTCTTTTATTGTTGTCTTTGTCTGCCTCTCTACCTTATGGCGAGAGAGGTACTACTATGTCGTCTTAGAGTCACCCCAGGACAATGGCAAGCTATTTTTGGTTGCTACGTCATCTAATAACTGGTTGAGAACTTGGAGCTCATAGGAGATGAGCTCTTTCACTTGTACTAGAACAAGAGCAATCTCGACTCTCATGGCCAGTATTATTATTCTTCTTAGTCGGGCAAAGGTCAGGCCATTATCACTAATAATCCGTCCTCCGACAAGGGTTGGAAGGACAAGAAGAATAAATAAGGCCATATGCACCAAATTTGGTGCTATAATAAGGGCATTTGGGGGCCTCCTTTACTCCCATACAAATTTCATATCTTATGAGAGAAAGAGAAAAAGGAAAAGAGAAAGAGAAGAAGAAAGAAAGAGGAAGAGAGATTGTGAAAGAGAGGAAAAGACCTTGGTGCTTGAGGGTTAGTAGCTCATCGATCAAACCCTTTAACTTACCGATTCCTTCATCGAACCTACCGCCACTTGCAACTAGAGGTAAGACTTACCTTCAACCCTTTAATTTCATAACTTATACTTACTTTACTTATGATTAATAATACTTCATTCCTTTACATTAGGAATTAGTGAATTTGTCTAAATTTCCAATCATAGGAGCTCAAATATTGGAAATCCCCTCTTAAGGTGCGGACTATAAGTGCTTAGGTTGCGATTTATCAATACTTTCATTCCAATTAATGATTTATGATTGCTAATGTAAAGTTTCTTGTTGTCTTAGGTATTCTTATATCTCTATTTAATGAATTGATGAATTACGAGTTGTAGTGTAATGTTGTTTATGTGTTCGATGAAATGCCTAAATAAGTAGTTTATCAAAATTTGATTATCAAACGTTAACCCATGTGTTATAATGTTTGTTAACATGATTTGAATAGGAATAAGACTGTGAGAGTAGTCTAGGTAACCGGTAAATTTTCACATTTGGGTGACCGAACTAGGTTGGCCACCCTGGGCAAATTCGTACGATACGTGTTGGACATTGACTATCGATAGTGGCTAGGCCACGCAGGGAGCTCACACGCTCTATGCCCGTTATGTTAGTGTGCGCCCTTACTAACCGAAAATGCCTAAAGAATCGATTGACTTATTGTATGTTCACCATGTATGAGCGCAATTGCTTGAATTTAAGGTACCCCCCTCACCATTATAAAGATCCATCATTAATCATTATACCATGATCCTCAAGACTCGTGAGTTGGGCATGGTGGTATGGAACACTATGTCCGTGCTGTCGGCCTACATTGGGGTAACGAGCCTCCCCGTAGTGACCGCGAGCATCACCTTTTTACAACTTGTCTATCGTATGTATTTATCTAGGAGTGACGAACCTAGATGAATAAAGAACACATGCGTAGGACCGTTGCGGTCGTCCCATGCCTAGTGATTCGGTTGGGATCGATGTTTAAAGGGGAGGTATCATAGCTTTTCTAAATTACTAGATAAATAGGCATAATTAACCACTCGGCTAACATGATCATGCACCGCATTGCATTAGTTTAGAATATGGTGAAACAGGCGTTAGAGTCGCGTGTTGGCATATGTGAAACAAGTGGTCGAAGTCGCGTGTTGAGGGAGTGTCGATGGGTGAGAGCATGCATCATTTCATAAACTCCATTCTCGTATTAAGAAGAGTAGTTAAGAAGTGATTGTTTTACATTGCCTTATCTTTATTGTATTGATTGACTTGATAACATAACCTTTGTTTTATAGAATCACTGAGTTGATCACTCACTCCCACTCTAGGCGGTGTTTTAAAAAACTAACTAGATGCTAGTGTAGATGTAGGTACCATTGATGCTGATACACTGTAGCAGACATTCGTAGATGATGAAGATGAATTCTCATATTTTCAGCTCTCGGATGGGCCGATGTAGGCCATGTTCCTCTGGGCAGGGAGCGCTGGACATATGGGCTTAGCTGGATGTTATATTAATAAAGCTAAGAAGGACGTATAAAATTTCGGCGGGGTCGCGTCGAACGCTGTCCAGAATCGGCGTAATTCTTTTGTCTACTTTAGGCTACTAGGAGTCAACGCCTAATAATATCTATATTTTCTGAGGTTGCCTGAACCAAGTTTGGACCAACTAAACTCCTTTCTGAAGCATTATTTCACAAAGCTTGAATGCCTCATGGATCCAATCTTCTCTACAATACTTATCTACAAGAGTATTATAACTATAAGAATCCGGCTTTAAATCCCAAACTCTCATCTCCATTATCAACCTCTCTGCTTCTCTGATTCTTCCCAGCTTGCAATTACCATTGATCCGAGCATTGCAGGTGTATAAATTCACGTTCAATCCATCGCTCAACATCCCGTCCCGAATTCTAATAACATCATCCATTCTCCTAATATGGCAATACCCATTTACCAATACACCATAAGCTACTTCATCTGCAGCTAAATAATCCACTTCCTTAATGTCCTAAAATACCTTTCCAGTAATAGGCCCCAGTGCTTTTCTATAAATGACCTTAGCAATGTAATCCATGTGAGGAATTGAAGATATAGCTCTTAATAGCATGGAAACACGATTCATGTAGTCCCCCAATTATTTTGAAATAAGGTTTAGGTGATGATGATGAATTTAATCAATAGACAATTGATCAATTCTCTTTTCTTGAAAATGATTTTTTTTTTTTTTTTGATTCGATGACTACAATTTGCCCTAAAAAGGCTAACTACCTGGACTCAATGTAGGATTGTTTTCCACATAAAGAGTAGAGTAGCTTGATTTATAGGCCAGATTATAATGCTCATGGAAGGACCCACCCGATCACTTAATGGCTTAGATGCTCCTAGTTGTGGGATATGAGCCCATGAGTCCCACTTGTGTGAAACCATTACATGTTTTTTTTTTCCTTTCCAATATTCTTCTTTCAGTATTTCTCTCAAGCGTTAAATTTGAATTTTATAAATTTGAAGAGGCTTGAGATATGGAAGAGAGAAGGATGTGTAAGAGAGCCTCGTCCCATCAAAATTTCTCTCATATCCTTCTAGATCGCTTCATATATAAAGGGAGGCATTTCCTCTTCAAGGCATTCTAAGAGAGTATCTATACATGTTTGTCCATTAGGACACCCTCTAGATGATATGGTTATTTGATCATAATCCAAGAATTATATCTTAACCAAAAAATTAGAGTACACCCAGATCCATAGCTCAAGTGGTAGACTGAGTGAAAGATACCTCGTTTCAACATTAAGGTCTTGCTATCGATTCCCTAGTGGGGGTGGCTAACAGTGAAGTGTGAGCTGACAGTGGATGTACTAACAAGCTAACCAAAAAAAAAAAAAAAAAACCAAAAAATTAAAGTGGCAATAAAATCCATTCTGATCCCGTAGTGGTTAGCGGACCATAAACCATTGATCCTCAACTTTGTATAAAGCTCCGAAGATTGTATAAATACCATCAAATCCTATGAGCCCACCAATCCGAGCCAATCTTTACTAGTTTCGCCTTTAACCTAGTTCTGGGTTAACGGAGTAGCTTGTCCCTCATTTTCTAAGAAATGATTTGTAGCCACAAATGTCATATTTTTCCAAAATCATTTTCTATTGGCCATAACTAATGATCGAAGCATTTTAAAATTTTGCTAAATACCCTCATCTAGGTTAAAAATTTCTTTCAATATCCTTTTAAATTCCAAAGTTCACAACTATCACATGATTAATTGTAGAGAAAGGAAGAGAGATGGGCAAAAAGGAAAAGTTGGAAAACACTTAAGTATCTCTCCTAAGAATAATCTAGTGAAGTCTTTTTCACCAAGGTGAGATAAATGACTCACCGTACATAAAATTTTATACCATCTATCAAGTATCTTGATTAAAAAAACTAGCTAATTTAATTCTCAATTAAGCTACTGCATAAACTCATATCTAAAACTTTTAGATTTACTTAGTATGACTCAATTAAGTCTTGAATTATAGTAATTTATATAACTTTTTCATTGTGATGAAGCACATCAGATGAATGGATTGGGTGGCACATAAAGACCATGGTAGTGATGGGTTTTTTGACCCGTTGTTAACCGGTCGTGAGCCTCGCTCGACCGGTCAAAGGCTATGGTCGACCAGTCGTGGAAGACGAGTCGTGGCACGACTCAAAGTCCAGCGACTGTGGACTATTTTTCTTCGGGGTGCTCGACCAGTCAAAGGAGGTGCTCGACCGGTCGAAGGTGGCTCTCGACCGGTCGTGGACTCGGTTCGACCAGTCGAGGTTACGCAGATTCATTCCGCGATTTTACGCGGATTTTGTGTCGCAAGTCCTTTCGCAACTGGGATGCGGAAGGGAGTTTCCTAAAACTATAAATAGGAGTTCCTAGGATTTTCTAGGTATGACAAGAGGGTCTAAAGCTTTACAAGGGATTTGCTAAAGGGTTTAGGGCTATCAAAGGTGAGAGAGAGGGAGAAAGAGAGAGAGGAAGCTTATAGAAGGGAGGTTCTGCTCGTGGAGGTTATCTACTGTGCAATCTATATCTCAACGCTTCCATGTCCTCGTAATCGGTTAGATCTCTTCATTTTCTCTAATTCTCTTATTGTTTATCCACTTCTGCGTGAGTGAAGAAGTTTGTAACGTTCTACTTCATAGTGGATTGTTAATCAGGACGAGGTCCCGTGGTTTTTACCTCTTTGAGGGTTTTCCACGTAAAAATCTCTTGTGTGGTGTGTGATTAATGCATTAATTATTTTCATTGCTTTATTATCCATAATTCTGGTTTGTTCTGGAGCGCTAGATCCTAAGGTTTTGTGCAAGGCCCCCAACAAAGTGGTATCAAAGCTAAGTTCATTGAATGGGTAGGATCAGTTTTGAATTATGGAAGGTGGCTCATTAAGGATGATCAGCCTCAATGATTCTAACTGAACCATATGGAAGGCTAAGATGGAGGACTTACTTTATTGCAAGGACCTATATTCTCCAATTTTAGGCATATCAGCAAAATCCAAGGATATGACTGATGAAGATTGGAAGAAGATGGACTGAAAGGCGGTAAGGTTTGTTAGACAATGGTTGGATGATTCAGTGTTCCACCATGTGTCTACGGAAACCTCAAATTGCTTCCTATGACAAATTACAAGGGTTGTATGAGAGGAAGACAGCTGCTAATAAGATTTTTCTGATAAGGCGACTTGTGAATCTCAAGTTCAAGGATGGTAGTTCTATAGCCGAGCACATGAATAAGGCCAGCAATATAGTGAACCAACTCATCTCTATGAAGATGGTCCTGGATGATGAATTGCAGGCTTTGCTATTGCTTAGTTCATTGCCTGACAGTTGTGAGACATTGGTGGTGTCTCTAAGTTACTCCGTGCCAGACGGAAAGATATCCATAGAACAGGTAACTAGCTGTCTCTTCAATAAAGAGACAAGGAGGAAGTCTCAAGGGTCTACTCAGCAAGAGGCCCTTGTGACACAGGAACGGGGGAGAGGAAAGAACAGGAAGGGCGGGAAGGCCCGAGATAAATCAAGAGGTAAGTTGAGTAACAGAAAAGATGTTGATTGCTGAAATTGTGGCAAGAAGGGCCATTACAAGCATGAATGTCATGGTAAGAAAAATGACAAGAAAGGAAAAGGGAAGGAAGATGAATCAGATTCCACTACGGTCGCTTCAGATGGCAACGTTATAGTTATTCTTTCTACAGATCATGATGTATGTCTCATGGTTACGAGTTAGGACACCGACTGAGTGATAGACTTGGGAGCTTCTTTTCATGCGACTCGACACAGGGACTCCTTCACAAGCTATAAGTCAGGTGACTATGGGACTGTGAAGATGGGAAATTCTGTCGTATCAAAAATCGTGGGAGTTGGTGATATTTGTGTAAAGACCGATGTGGGTTGCACATTGGTTCTCAGGGATGTGAGGTATATCCCAGACCTTCGCCTCAACCTGATGTCGATGGGAAGGCTGGATGATGATGGCTATGAAAGTCGATTTTCTGGTGGGCGATGGAAGCTCATCAAGGGTTCATTGATCGTGGTCAGAGGAAAGAAGTGTTGCACCCTTTACAAGGCAAGTGTCAGTATGTGCAAGGGTGGGTTAAACGCAGCAGAAGATTCAGCTATTGACATGTGGCGCAGGCGTCTAGGCCACATGAGTGAAAAAGGGCTTCAGGTACTAGCAAAGAAGCGACTCCTTCCAGACGTAACAGGCACACCTCTCAAAACCTATCTTGATTATTTATTAGGGAAACAACATAGAGTTTCATTTGTTAAATCTGCTTCTCATGTTAATAAAGTGCATGCATTAGATTTAGTTTATTCTGATGTTTGTAGTCCTATGAGGACAAAAACCCTGGGTGGGGCATTGTATTTTGTTACTTTTATAAATGATGCATCTAGGAGGGTTTGAGTTTATGCTTTGAAATCCAAGGACGAGGTCTTTGGTATGTTTAAATTGTTTCATGTTATGGTCGAGAGAGAGATAGGTAGATCATTGAAGGGCATCCGCAATGACAATGGTGGTGAATACATTGGCGACTTTCATGAGTACTACAAGTCCCTGGGTATACGGCATGAACAGATGGTTCCCAAGACCCCCTAGCATAATGGTATAGATGAGCGAATGAATCGCACAATTGTTGAGAGAATCAGTTGCATGTTATCCCATGCGAAATTGCCCAAGATGTTCTAGGGAGAAGTAATGCACACGGCGGTGTATTTGATAAATAGGTCTCCATCAACCCCGTTGAATGAAGAAGTGCCTGAGAAGGTGTGGACTGGACACGATCCATCGTACAGTCATCTCAGGGTGTTTGGATGTAGGACATCCGTTCATGTACCAAAGGACGAGAGGTCTAAGCTCGATATGAATATCAGGCAGTGTGTGTTCTTAGGGTACGGTGATGAAAAATTCGGTTATAGATTGTGGGATCCGACCGAGAGGAAGCTCGTCAGGAGCAAAGATGTTGTTTTCTTTGAAGATCAGTGTATAGAAGATATTGGTAAGCCAGAGAAGAACCAGCCTAGTTTAGGTGAGCTAGAGGACATGGATCAGGTTACTCCTCCCATGGTGCCTGATGATGGGGGAGTACAGCAAGGTGCAGAGGACGAGGGAGTTTCTTCAGAAGATGGACCAGGGGAGCAGCCCCCACTTGATCGACCTGTTGAGCCATAGGTGAGGAGGTCATCTAGGGACAAACAACTGTCCAAGAGGTACTCGCCACATGAATACATTATGCTGACTGATGGAGGAGTGCTAGAAGATTATTCTGAGGCCCTAGCCGACGAGCATAAGGGGGAGTGGTTGAAAGCTATGTAAGAGGAGATGAAAACCTTGCATAAGAACCACACCTATGATATGGTGAAACTGCCTAAGGGCAAGAAAGCTCTGAGTAACAAGTGGGTGTTCAGAAAGAAGATTGAGCAGAAGAATTCACAGACGAGGTTCAAGGCTAGACTTGTGGTGAAAGGGTTTGGTCAGAGGAAAGGCATAGACTTCGAGGAGATATTCTCACCAGTGGTGAAGATGAGATCCATACGGGGGTTGCTTAGGTTGACTTTGGATGGATGGGAGATAGAGCAGTTAGATGTTAAATTGCGCCTTTCTCCATGGTGACCTAGAAGAAGAGATCTACATGCACCAACCAGAGGGGTTCGAAGTCAAGGGCAAAGAGCATATGGTGTGTAGGTTGAGGAAGAGCTTGTATGGGCTGAAACAAGCTCCACGACAATGGTACAAGAAGTTCGATTCGTTCATGTTACAGCATGAGTATGATAGAACGGAGTCGGATCACTGTATGTTTACGCGCAAGTTCTCAGATGGTGATTTCTTAGTTCTGTTCTTATACGTTGATGACATGCTCATCATGGGAAAAGACATTAAGAAGATCGACAGGCTGAAACAGGAGTTAGGCAAGTTTTTTGCGATGAAAGACTTGGGCACCTAAACGGATCCTAGGAATGGAGATAACCCATGATAGAAGTAGCGAGAAGCTCTCATCACAAGAGCGGTATATTGAGAAAGTCCTAGAGCGGTTCAATATGAATGCAAAGCCGGCCGATTAATTGGATGGTCACTTCTTATTGAGCGACAAACAAGTGTCCCAAGACGAAGGCGAGATGGAAGAGATGCAGAAGATACCCTACGCGTCAGCGGTAGGAAGTTTGATGTATGTTATGGTGTGTACACGCCCAGACATAACATATGTGGTTGGTGTTATCAGCTGGTATCTTACCAATCCTGGAAAAGAATATTGGGCAGCAGTGAAGTGGATACTGTGGTATCTAAGAGGCTCATCCAGGTTAAGCCTATGCTATGGTGACGGTAAACCTGTGTTAGAGGGCTACACAGATGCAGATATGGCAGGTGACATAGACTCCAAGAAGTCTACATCGACGTTTGTAGGGGGAGCGGTTTCTTGGCAGAGTAAGCTACAGAAGGTCGTAGCGTTGTCGACGACAGAGGCTGAATACATTGCCGTCACAGAGGCATGTAAAGAGATGCTTTGAATGAAAAGGCTCCTACAGGAACTTAGCCTGAAACAGGAGGAGCACGTGGTCTATTGCTATAGTCAGAGTGCTATACACTTGAGCAAGAATACAAGTCAGCATTTTAAGTCTAAGCACATAGTGATTCGGTATCACTGGATCAGGGATACTTTGGAACAGAACAAGGGATTTGCTAAAGGGTTTAGGGCTATCAAAGGTGAGAGAGAGGGAGAAAGAGAGAGAGGAAGCTTATAAAAGGGAGGTTCTGCTTGTGGAGGTTATCTACTGTGCAATCTATATCTCGGTAACTTCATGTCATCGTAATCAGTTAGATCTCTCCGTTTTCTCTATTTCTCTTATTGTTTATCCACTCTTGCGTGAGTGAAGAAGTTTGTAACGTTCTACTTCATAGTGGATTGTTGATTTGGACGAGGTCCCGTGTTTTTTACCTCTCTGAGGGTTTTCCACGTAAAAATCTCGTGTGGTGTGTGATTGATGCATTGATTATTTTCATTACTTTATTATCCATAATTCTGGTTTGTTCTGGAGGGCTAGATCTTAAGGTTTTGTGTAAGGCCCCCAACAAGTAGGCCCCACATAAAACTGATAGTGGGTGTTCCTTCTCATCTAGCATGACATATTTGAGTTTTAGATGATCATATTTTAGTTCAATGGTCGCCTTTGGAAGAAAGAAAAGAAGAAGAATGGATTGTAATAGTGGGGTTTTTTTTTTGATGGGTTTGAAGAAGAAGAAGAAGAAGATGATGATGATGATGGGTTTTGTTGATGACATTTAAGATCGAAGAAGAAAAATATGAAGATGGGTTTTTGATGATGAGATTTAAGAAGAAGAAGATGAAGATGGGTTTTAAGGTTCTAGCAAGAGGGATGATGAGAGGAGAGAGAGAAATGAAGAGGGTTTTGAGGTCTTAAAAGACCCCACTCGTGTGCCCAATCATAGATAGCTCCATGTCTGGAGGTGGCGCGCGAGATCGGCGGTGGCCGCGCGGGCTACTACCCACTTGGCGGCAGCGCTGTGGCAGTGGCGTGACCATGCCATTTGTGTGAGAGGCAGTGGGGGTGGCAGTGCACCTAGCCTGCACTGGCATCACACTTGCCTTTCCCAGGCAGCGGTGGTGCACCGATCCGGCAGCGGCAGCCATGGCTGTTGTTGCTCCTGTTCTTTTGTTTTCTTTTCCTTGGGATGGTGAGTTGCGGTCCTCCATGGGTGTTGGGGTTTGAAGAAGAGGTGTGGTTGATGGTGGTGGTGGTGCTGCCCCTCTTACTGCAGTAATGATGGTGATGGCTGATGGTGGTGATGTTACTGCCCCTCTTGCTGTAGCAATGACCAAGGTTACATGGGCCCTATGATGATGTATTTATTAGATCCACACAGTTCATCCATCTTCCGAGATCATTTTAGAGCATTAAGGCATGCTTGGCCATGAAATTGAATGGTATTAAATTGTATTAGATGAGATTAAAGGTTATTTTAATGTTATTGACTAGAAACTATAATTAATATATAATGTAATAATTAACGTTGTTGTTATTTAGCCATTATTAGATTATTATTTTTAGTAATATCATTAACATCATTATTACATCAATTAGAAATTGAATCCAAAAATCTAAATTTTAGGCCAACACTTAAAACGTAAATAGTAAGTTAGGTTGGATCTAATGGTAAAATTTCATAATTTATGCTAGGATCAAAGTCCACTATATAACTTAGTTATTGTAAATGAAATTATAATTATCAAATAATAGTATTTTATTTAATGATAAATCATAGTATCTATTATCGTGACTAGATTCATTATTTACAGTTATGATCATTAGAAAATATTATCATTATGGGATTAATATAATTCTTATTAATATGATTTTTAATATTAGTCCTTATTATATTATCATTAGTAAAATGGTTATTATTATTTGTATTTTATAGTTTATTAGTCATTATAAGAATATTAGATAATATTGACGTATTTAAATATGAACTTGTGGATCATCATTATTAGTATTGATTGATTAATACTTCTACTACGAATATCATTTCATTCATTATGTAAAAATTAAAATAAAACAATAATCAGAGTTCAAAAATCTACAATCTAAGCCTGGAACTAAACCCTAGGATGAAACCCTAATTCTACACTAAAAACCTAAAGATACGTAATTAAAACCCTAGGCCATGATTTTAAACCCTAAGTAATGTGTAGAACTTGGATCTAATTATACAAGTTCCTGATTTATAGTAGGATTTGATTTTAAGGGAACGCGCATTCCCTAGCGATGCTGGTAGGCGATGCAAACTATAAGGTGATGAGTCCTTCCCCTTGAGCTTTCCATTTTTTCATTAGCTTAAGTGATAGTTTTTATTTAAAATTTCAGTTGATAATTGATATCTTTTATCTTATAATCTTATGTACTAATTATTGGAATCAAATTGTTATATTACATGCTTAATGTTTATCCTGCATATTTATTTCATGCTTGTGGACTATTTGTGGATTGTTAATGGAACTTAACCTGGTATATCAGTGGAAAACCCCCACTTATAAATATACACCCATACTTGGGATGTAACTCGATTGAATGTGATTGTAATAGACCTGCGACTTAATGGTTATTGAATGGTGACTTGAATTGAATATTGATGTGGGCCTACCATCTAGGGGTTGTTATGTCCAAGTGGTTTTTAAGGATAGTCTTTTATTGCATAGTTTTAATATCGGCCCTATGTGGCTTAATCTTGATAATTGCCTTATGTGGCTTAGTTTTGATATTCGCCCGAGTTGGCTTTGTTTTGGTATTTTTTATATATGGGTTCGATGTATTATTTATATATAACCATGCGATGGTAAGCCCCATATACTGCAATCATTGCCCCAGGGATGGTGGTATGGGACCTATGCCTGAGCTGTTGGCCTACACTGGGTGACGAGCCCCCTATAGTGACCTTGAGCTTATGTAAATTGGGTGATTGTAACTGGACTAATAATGGTTTGGCTAATCATGCATACATGACACAGACCAGCGTCTATTGCTATCGTACATGATGTACGCACTCTGTCCAACTGGATGAGCATTTTAGGTCGATGATTGCATGGGTGATGAGCATCCCCAAGGTGATGGTTGCATTCACGCATTCATGCATCTAATAAGACTGCATCATGTATTGTTTTGTATGCCTTGTTATGTTTTTATAACTATGCTTACCTAATGCGGCGGTGCGTAATCTTAAGGGAAATTTACACTGAGTTGGCCACTCATCCATCAAATATATAACCGTACAGGTAGCACGGGTGACCTAGATGATATGTATGTTCAGACTCGATGAGGAGCCGGGTACAAGTGCCAGTGGTGCATGACTGTATCTATCTCGAGAAGTTACGTGATCTTGCGGCTTTTGTTATATGCATTTTAATATTTTCTCATGTATTAAGTTATGTAATTCTTACAGTTGTAAATATAGAGATATTGGTTTGTATAAGTTATTATGGGTAGCTTCCTGTTTATTTAAATGATAATGCAACTTTCCTATATGTTCGATTTATCCATACTACACCAACTGCTAACTCTGAATGAAGAAAAAAAATATATGAATGAAATTTGGTTCTCTATAAGTTAACACTCGAGTTTTTGGGAAACGAGTTGTATACTCGGGTCCTGAAAACATGGGGCGTTACACCTTGACCAGTCAAGGGACCCCTTCGACCGGTCGAGCCAGTCCCTCGACTAGTCGAGCAACGCGGTGATCAGAAGATTTAAGACATCTGATTTATAACAATCTCCACAATGTCTTCAATCTTCAACCGTGTAGCTTCTTGACCTCTTCTCTTATCTCTTCATCATATCATAGCTTCTCGTACACACTTCGTTCTTCTTTTATATAATCACCAAGCCCCGAGAAGTTACATAGAACTCAAACTTCTCTATAGGAACGACCTTAGTGATCATGTCTTCCAGATTCACGCTGGTGTGAATCTTCTTCAGAGTTATACCTCCTTCCTCAAATACCTGTCGGATAACATGGACATCCAACTAATTGCTCCACCCGCTAGTACAAATGAGTAATCTGAAGTTGACATTTTGGAATCCACACTGCCTGCATAATCTGAATCCACATACCTAGCCAACTTTGTCCCTTTCTTCCCAAAAGTAAAGACGTAGTCTTCTTACTATATCACCACTACCCAATATTGCTTGTCGGGATACTTGCTCACAACACTGATAGCTTGTGAAATAATCGGTCTAATCCAGATCATGGCATGCACTGCCAACTGCATTCGAATAAGGCTCATGAGATACATCATGCTTTTCCTCATCTGTTTTAGGACATGTCTTGAAGAAAACTTGAGGAGAGACGCATAGAGAACGCTCTGCTGCTTTGCCTGGTCCATCACATGTAACGTCCCGTCCAACCAGCACAGTATCCTAGGGCGTCCACGTCGGATTTGTCACATGACCATCAGTTTAAACTGCTCAGGGTGAGGTACCACCAGTAAAATTAAACTAGGATCAGCCCATTAGAACACACTATGCTGGCCATGATGGGACCTGGCGTGGCCCGCCAAGCCTGATGGCCGTTTGCACTTGTCAACAGCCCGTGTGGGCCACCCAGTGACCGAGGATGGTCAGAAAAATCTAAAACTTCCGAAAATCATATATCTCACAACGGACCCAGTGGACACCCAGAACTGGGATCTGGCACTAGCCGAATGCACCCCACCAATGCCAAAAATTGGAATCTGGCTCTTACAAATGAAATCGGGATTCTCGAAATAAGCGTTCCCTGGCCGTGATTCCTCCAAATTGTGTGGTGTTTTAATATATTTTTCTACGCCCGTCCACTAAATCTGGGACCTAATCGTGGAATGGTGACCGTTGATCGCGAATCGGACCTGTACGACCAAACCCCGCATCCGTTTGTTCCCAAATTTTGCAGGGCCCTTCATCGGGCCATGGAGCACCTACCCTATAAGTTTCATGGCCAGAGGGCTGCCAGAACTGCCCCAATCACCAGATCGGCCCCCACAGGGCCATTTTTTGGGACGAAAGTGCCTGCTCAGATCATATATCCGTTCATCCGTTCGCCCTCAATTTTTGCATGGACCCTAGTCGGGTCATAAGACACCTCCACGCCGAATTTGGTGGCTTGAGGGGTGTTAGGGCCACCTCAACACCAATAGGAGTCCCATAGGTCTATTTTGGGAAGACTTGGGAACATGGGGCCAAGAGACCCAACTTTAGGGAAATAAGCCCTAACCCTTTTCTCATAAACCCCTTCACTCTCTCAACAACAACCCTCTCTCCATCCTAACTCTCCCTTCAACTCTCAACAACCCATCCCTTTTTCTTCTTAATTTCCTTCAATCTCCAACGATCAATCTCTCCCTCAACACCCTCACCACCTTACAACAACAAGGCCCTCCCTTGTAGCTTCCACCCTTCTCCAACGACTAAGGAAAGTGAAGAAGGAGGGAAGAGAAGGTAAAGAAGTGTGGTAGACCCTAAAATCGAGTTGGGGCCCTAGAGAATCGACCCTTCAACACCCTATCCCTTCACAAAAAGGGAAAACTCTCCACCGCCACTCCGAAAATCATCCGTGGGCCGTCTTGGTAGGATCCCTCACTTTTTTTTCTCTTGAAATCCTTGTATTGAAGAAGATATGATATGGATTTCTCTCATGCTTGAATTATTTTAGGGATTCCGGCTGCCAACCTCCAAAACCCTCACCTCTAGGTCGTTTCTGAGCCTCCATCAAATTCGAGGTGCGGACTATTACTCTTAGGTGGCCTAGCACCAATTTTAGTGTGGGTTTAGTGATTCTGAGTGCTTGGATGTCATGTTTGGAATTCTAGAGAGAACCCTAGGGATTTTCATGTTTGTTGGATTTGTTAGAACGTGCATGTTTAACTCTCAATGTGATATATATTGTGCCTTCACATGATATTATGATGGATGATAACATGCTTGTGGTGGTTGATTCATTTCCCTCTTATGTGGTGTTTCATTGCGTGTGTGATTAATGACCATTATGCTCATGATTTCTCAAGATGGAGGAAGTGATAACTTCCTCACACAACTCACACACGCACATGTACTTTAATTTTATGATGATACTTGCTTGCTTGTTGAAGGTATTTGATTTGTATGGTTAAGATGCATGAGAATATGATACGGATGTGCTAGATCATAATATGAGTCGTAAGCATGCGGTAGATCCCCTTTTTACTCTCTTGGGATGGTCAGGAACCTAACGAGAGAGGGTAGTCCCATCGGTAGGGCTACGCCAAGGCTAGACTTGCGGATTGGACGGGAGTGTTCGGGTGGCTGTAGTTCGACTACATGGGACCCTTGTGCCCGAGGTCATTCGTCTCATGCTCGCCTGGTTTGTGCGGACTAGCTTACTACCAGATCATCCCTGTTTGTTAACCATGTTCGCCCACATATGCATGAAACCTGATGCACCCTACAACCATTGTGGCCCATTGATAACTAGATTATAACTGGTCCACAGTCTCGTGAGCCGGGCATGGTGGAATGGGACACTGTGTCCGAGCTGTCGGCCTACGCTGGGGTACCGCGCCTCCCCGTAGTGACCGCGAGCGATCCCTTCCTTATCGGCACGCCTCATGTGCTTGGAGTCGGGAATGAGGACCCCGACGGGATCACGGACCGCGGGGACTCGGCCTCACGCATTGATGGGGCCTTGGCCTCGCAACCAGATTAGGGCAGTGACATGTAGGGTGAATCAGAATCCCCAACCTGCTGGATGAATGGACTTAACTAAAAACTTGGCTAACACGATCGCATTGCATCGCATTAGTTAGGGTGGCGACTCGGCAGTCGAGGTCGCTCTGAGGGAGTGTTGCCATATGCGATCGTTAGATGGAGTCGCTCGAGGGAGCGTTGCGGCGAGGGCATGCATCATATCATCGCATTGCATACGCATTTAATAAGAGTTGTAGGTGTTGCTGATTGACTGCTTTTCATTAAATTCATGTTATAATTGATGCCTGTTATAACTTAAGATTAATAGTTCACACTGAGTTGATCACTCACTCCCACTCTGGGACGGTGTTTTAAAACACCAACCAGACGCTTCCATAGATGCAGGTGGCGACGATCGAGGAGCCTGGCAAAGATGAGTCTGGATGAGGAGGATGAGTGCTCCTATTTTCAGTTGATGGGCGGAGTCGCTTCGGATCCGTAGATGAGTCGAGGGGTTCTTGGTGGGAGCTCACCCTATTCTTTTGGACTTGATATATTTTTTTTGTGATTTTGGTTGTGTGGCGCTATGTGCGCCCCTTCATTCTTTTGGACATGTATATAGATATTTATGTTATCTCCTTCCATTTCAGTAGACTTGTGGTTGTGCTTCATGTTCCAGGTTGTTCCAAATTGCGCAATTTAAATCGACTAATCAATAAGCCATAAAATGCATGATATGTGACACCGGAAACTCGGGAGTTGAGCATTTACTCGACCCCCGATTTTCAGGGCGTTACATCACATCCTTGATCAATACCTATCCATGGTATTCTGCCTGAGATAACCAAAGCCTCATCCTCTTTCAGTCCCAATGCCGAGAACCATCTTTACAGCCCCCAATCCTTCATCCTGAATGTCTCATTTAACCGAGTCTTCAGTACCTTGATTTTAGACATGTTATAATTGGAGATCTACATGTCATCAACATACAATTCCTGACTTACCATGAAGGAATCAAACTACTGTCTAGGCGACAGGTTATACCATGACCTCCTACAAACTTTTTTCTCAGCCCCTTTAACTTCGAACCGCTCTGGTTGCTTCATGTAGATCTGCTCTTCCAATTTCCCATACAGAAGTGCAGACTCCACATCCATCCTTCAAGCTCAAGATTGCATTGGCCAACCAGCGCCAATCACTAATCTAATAGACAACTGCTATACCGTCGGTCCGAATATCTCTGAGAAATTGATCCCTTCTTTCTGAGTATAACCTTTCGCTACCAAGCTCGCTCTGTATCTATGATGTATCCTTCTGAAGATCCACCTGTATCCAACCACTTCCCGGCCCACCAGAAGCTTCACTAGCTCCCATGTATCAATCTGGTATAACAAGTCCATCACATCGCCCATAGTCACCATCCACTTTTCAGCACCTGGCTCACCTAGAGCCGTCTGAATAGAAGACGGATCCCTTGCGATATTGGAGTCGTCCATGTACCTCGCCGATATCCTGCGATTATGCTGTGTGATTCTTCTCACAGGTGGCTGCTCTACCTGCTCTGTATCTTCGTCTGCGCGTCACATCCTTCCTGCCCTACCTGCTCATGTGGCCATGCCTAATATGCCACATACGTGCAGATGTAGAATCCGCTACAGTCATTGCAGCTCCACCTTTTGAAGTGCTCCCGATCAACCTGTACATATTACCGAGTCGTTGCTCTTTCATGATTACCCGTGCCCCTTAGATACCTTAAGAGCACCATCAATACCTGTGAACTTGTAGCCTATTGCCTCAAGTACACCAAGAGAAATCAGATTCTTCTTCAAATCAGGAACATGCCTGACATCAGTCAAGGTACACTCCACCCCATCAACCATCTTTTTGCGCACCGAACCAACAACCACAAGTTATACGTAAAACCATTGACCATAAACAATTGTCTACCATGACACTCCTTGTAACTGGTGAACTAACTCCGATGAGGAGTCATGTGAAAAGATGCCCCTGTGTCTAAAATCCACTCGTCCTTACGATCATCATATGACTGTCTGATCGTAGACACAGACAAAACATCACCATCACATCCATTCGATGCATCTGACGTGGTAGCATTGACATCCCTATACGAAGCCTCAGAATCTTCTCTCTTAGATTTATGATTTGTACAATCTTTCTTTACATGTCCTTCCATCCCACAGTTCTGACACTTTACTTTTCCTTTGTCATTGCCTTTGGATTTGGATCTAGAACCTGAAGAACCCGTACCTTGTTCAGAATTCCTACCCCTTGTAAGTAGTGCATCAGAAGATATCCCCATGTCAATGTTAAGCTTTCTCATAGCCTTCCCTTGAAGGGTTGAGATAATCGTGTGACACTTAGGGTTTTATTCATGGTACACATTGTGTCCTTGAATGACTCATAAGACACTGGAAGAGAATTCAGCAATATACATGCTTGTATTTTATCTTTCATCCCTTCCTCTATATCCAGCAATTTGTAGACTAATTTATTTAAGTTGCTGATGTGAGCCTCCAAATCTTTACTCGCTGCCTTCTTGAAGATATACTACTACCGCTTTAAGTGTAGACGATTTTCAAAGGATTTTTTCGCATAAACATCCTCTAACTTTGCCCATAACTTGCCGCAGTTTTCTCCCTCATGACATTGTAAAGAACCTTATCCGTGAGACATAAACGGATCATTAATAAAGCCTTTATCAAGAGTATTCCAATCATCATTAGTCATAGTAGACTTTTACTCCTCAAGAGCGCCATCTTCGCCTTGCTTGATTAAGGAACTGATCATCTTAATCTTCCATAACTCAAAATTAATTTTTCTTGAGTACTTCTCAATTTCATACCTAGTGCTTCCCATTGATACTTATCCCTCGGATTCAGATCTGTGCCCTAACGATTGCTTTGATACCACTTGTTGGGGATTTGTGTTGCGGAATCACACAGATCTAGATCTAAGATAACAATCCAATGACACTAAGCAATCACAAAAGAACACAACAATTTAACGTGGAAAACCCTTGTGGAAAAAAACCACAGCATAAAGCGACAAAATTCCACTATGAAAATATAAATTACAAAGAGAAAGGACTTACCCGATTTGAACAACCTCGAATCTCACCCTTGCTACACCTTTTAGAAACCCTAAAACCCTTTTAAGAACCCTTAAAAAACTTTTATAAAGCCTTAACATAGTTTATAATAGCCCTAGGGACACCTATTTATAGTTTAGGAAACTCCACTTACGCACCTCTTTGAAACTGCCTCAAATTTACGCAGTCCATGCAAAATCCGTGCACAATTTGCATGACCTTCGACTATTCGAGTCAGGGCCTCGACTGGTCGAAGGACCCCTTCGACCGGTCGAGCCTGAGCCTCGACTGGTCGAAGGACTCGAAAATCTCAAACACATCACTCGCTAGACTTCGAGTTGAGCTGGCCTCAACCAGTCGAGGGACCCCTTCGACCAGTCAAGCCAGTCCCTCGACTGGTCGAGCAACACGGTGATCAAAAGATTTAAGACATCTAATTTGTTATTTTGATCATCTTATACCAAAATCAGCATGATCGACGCATTATATGAGCCACAACATATAAAACAATGTATAGCCTTGGTAAACAACAAATTACAAGTGTGGTCCACCTAATGAGTGGATCAAGCTGATTTTTGAACAAGGTGGTCATCATGGTGGGGCCAACTTATTAGATCGGCTGGATGCCGCATCACACATGAAAGGTTGGAAGATATCCACTAGGCGTATAATAACCTATGGTTACAAACTTGCCATGTCAATTTGTCAATGACAATAACTTTTAATACTCATAAATTTCAAATCTACCATTGACCTAAAATATTTTCTGATCTAATATTTGAATATTGAGTCCAGTCAATTTGAGCCATTGGATCAACCAAACCCATATGAATATACAGTTAAGTTTTGGGGTTTTTTTTTTGAAATAAGATTAAAGACAGTATTTTATAGGGTTAAATGGATAAGGGATATTTGCAAATACTTTCTCTATGATTTCTGATAATTACAAGCACCTTTTTTTTTTTTTTTTTTTTTTTTTTTTTTTTTTTTTTTGTGTGTTTTTTGATTGATTGAGAGTATCATGGTTTATTAGCAATGTTATCTTTTAGAAATTGAATATTTTACCTTTACCTTGTAGATAGCTAGTTGTAGTCTCATAGACATGTGTGCCTAACATAGCCTATACATGCAGGCTCCATCATGAAAATAAAAACCTCTAAAATCAGGTTGATCCAACCATCATGTGGCCCGCCAAGTAAATTTGGAGGTTTTCGGGTGGGTGTGGCATATTGGATGATTAGATTAGCTTAACATTTTTGAGCGCCCAATATTTAGGGTGGGGGATCGAATTTGGTGGACGGGTTGGATACCGTTTATTCATCACGGTGGGCCCCACATGCACGGAAAAATGAACTCCTATATAAGAGTATTTTTGTCATTTGGTACAGATTCTTCCAACTTGTCTACCGTAAGAAAGTCATTTGTAATAATTCAAACCAGAGGAGAGGTGTTTATAATTATTCAGTGGCTATAGTGGTTAGGCTGGAGTCTATATGAGTCAACTCGGCCGAGTTTCATCTTGTAACTTTGTTTTAAAACTATGGTTTGTATGGTTTGCAGTCTGATCAAAGTGGGGCTCATGGTTTCTGAGTCAAAACCGTTGATATGATGGACCCCACTCTGGATGGCTGGTGCACACAGAACAATCCTCAGATTTGAGGATACATACTCTAGAACATCTGACCTTTTCTTTGTTGAATGTGAACGTGGCTGTACTTTCTTCCTGGACAACCTATTTGTTGGCCACCCATTCAAGGATTATGATTTTTATTTTTTATTTTTTTTCATATGGGGTTTTTTTTAAATATTTTTTTATATTTTATTTTTTTAATTATGGGCCATCCATCGTGGGGCCACAAGGTCAACGGTCTGGACAAGTGAACCATGAGGTCCGCTTGTACTTCACAAGATTCGACCGAGCATTCGGTAATACCTCGGACTTTTGTAGGGCTGTTTTTTACCCTCACGCCAATGGGTAGTGTGAAATGGGGAATCATATGGTACGTGGGACCTGCATCCTTGGACAATACACCGGTTCTTAATTCTCATGTGTGGAGCATATGTTCTTCTAATCCAGACCATTGATATATTGGAACCCACTATTCTTAAAAACCATCCTTAATAGGACAATCATAACCTTTCCACTTGTGGCCGAAAGATGGACGGCTGAAAAGAAAATTACAAACCATTCAACATTCAACTGAAAAGTAAGTTTCCCAATATTGGTTACCGGATTTTCAGGCCCATTCTTCCTCCAGGAGGGAATCACCGACGGTCTGGATTACCAAACCATGGCCCATTCAGATACAAATCCTGAAAAATTCATGTTTTATAGTGCGCGTAAAGCATCCAAGCTTGTGGGGCCCACTATGCTATTTATGTAAAATCCACTCTATCCTGGTTCTAGGACCCGAAAAGAATCATCAGAGATATCTACAACTCAGGTAGGCCACACCACATGGAACAATAGGAATGGATGCCAACCATAGGTTTGTGTGTGAGGTCATCGTGGTACGAATCTTTCATCAGAACCGTTAATCAGGTGTAAATCACCAAGATGAAGTGACAATACAAAAATCAGCCTGACCCAAATATTAGGTGGACCACGCCATTGAACTTAGAGGTTTTAGGAGCGGTCATTTTTTCCACGGGTGTGGCCCATCGGATTCTTTATCAGGTTTCCGTTCAAATGTGATTCTTACCTGATGGGCAGAGTGAATTTAAATATAAAACAAGGTGGGCCTGAAAGAGTTTGGGTGTTTTACGCAGCTGCATTAAAAAAAGGTGTTGTGAACGATTCAGGTCCACATCTTTTTAACAACCTTTAACCAAACATCAGCCTCAGTTTATTCAAGAAACCCTAGCTTGTAGAAAAAAATAAATTATAAATTTGTCTAAGTATATAAAAGAGGAGTTTGACTACTGCGCTTGACATAACATATAAAAGGGGGTATTTTGTCTTTTTTCCACATGATCATGTACGTAGGTATTGTGGGCCCCATGCAACCACTAATTTATTAACGTTGAAAAAAAATCTTGTTTTCTATAACAAGGTTATAATAATGATCTGATAGGAAACTTCACCCCAGTGGGATGCTTGTAGAGGAAGGATTGCTTGAATTTTCAGCCTTTGATAGGCTAGTGGGTGCACCAACTCAATATGGGGAATTGGCCTTTGAAAAATGAGGGTTGTGGGGCCCTTGATGCATGAGGATATGAGCAGAGTCTTCATGGTCCTGATCCGTTCGAGTGGGATGGACCACACAGTGATCTAGACCGTCGATCAAATGGGCATGGCCATGGATGGTGCATGACACCCAAAAAAAATCCCGATTTGAATATCTAACTTATGATCCATGGTGGACAAATTGATGGTTGAGAACAAATGTAGAGATAATATAGAAAAAGGCCTAGGATTGGATGATTGAAATGTTTTAAAGAATTTGACCATCTAAGGTGGGGCCAATCCAATCAACGGTCTGGATCATCGAAATGTGGGTCCCACTTGTATAGACCTAGCACATTGGGCCACTCTTTATTTATTTATCTGGGTCCTATAATTCATCAAGAAAGATTACTTTCCAATCAAAGGGATTGAAAAATCATATCAATACCATCTAAGATCAAAACCTAATCTGCCAACCTCAAAACAACCACCTCTTCTCTCCATGTTCTATAAAAAGAGACTTCTCTCACATCATTTCCATTGCATTACCACCACAAGCTACAAAGAAAAGCTAAGTTAGAGAGAGAGAAAGAGAGAGATAGAGAGGGAGAAAGAGAGATGGAAGCTTACAGCAGCATCAATTCATGGGGTTCATGGGCTCTTCTTGGCCTTTATCTTCTCTTCACCCTATCAGCATCCTCGTTCGTTGTGGAAGCTGAAGTTCACTACCATGACTTCGTTGTGCGTCCTCTACTTCTTTTGGAAGAGTCCAATGTCCACATTTATTGCCATTGATGGATCCTGATCGTCCAAATCATAACCCCCATTGTGGATCCAGTACAGCCTGGACAGTACACTGATTGAGTGATCATAACCATCCAGCCGTTGGCCACCGATCGGATGGTTTGAAATTAAACGGTCAGCAGCTTGAACTCATTGGAGAGTTCAGATGATCGTGATGGTCCAATCAGTGTGATTCTTGGGTTATGCTCCAACTGCAATAGTACCCACAATTTAGAGTCCAATGTCCACATTTACCTTCATCCACGGATCCTGACCGTCCAAATCATGAGGCCCATTGTCGATCCAGTTCAGCCAGGACATTCCACTTATCGAGTGATCACAACCATCCATCCATTGGCCACTGATTGGATGGTTCGATATAAAATGATCAACAGTATCAGACGGTTGTGATGGCCAAACCAGTGTGATTATTGGGCTATGCTCCAACTACAATAGGGCCCAAGATTTGGATGGTTTGAATTTTCTTGCACATGCCATGTGTACAATGAATATTGAATCACCACCATTTAAAAAATGGCGGTGAATAAACGGCTATAAGTTGTCTTTTTCATCTTTTGCTTTAGCTTATCGTATGTGATTGGAACAGATTCAAGCAAAACCAGTGAAGAGGCTGTGCAAAACGCACAATATAATCACAGTCAATGGTCAATTTCCTGGGCCCACCTTGGAAGCTAGAAATGGAGATACTCTCGTCATCAATGTTGTGAATAGGGCTAACTACAACATAACCATCCATTGGTAATTTACATACATCCATACATGAACATGCATCCATACATATATAACACACACATACATACATACCTACTCTAGTAGTATGTTATCACTGCAAACGTTGCATGCATATATTACAGTCGTGATTGCTTGCATGTTTGCAAAACATACATGCACGAGTTTACGTGGAAGGATTGTGCATGTGATGTATGACTGTGAGCTAGGAATTATAGGGTCCTGAGCCTTAGCATACATGCGGGGCCTGTGGCTAGCTGATCCAGACCATTGATTGGGTCTCCCCCGCCATGGATTGCGATGGCCTGAAATATCATAGATTGGCGGATATTATTCCTTCTACTTGAATCTGGGACGTCTGTTGGTAGGTCACGGATCGGAGGTTTATGATTTGCTAATCTAAGAGATTTTTGGAGAATCGCTAACCCAATGTGAGGTCCATCAGATCGATGGTCTGGATCCCCCAACCATGGAGCCAACATGTACGGAATTCATCCGGCACATCGCCGCAGGATAGGGGATACGGAAAATTTATCAGAGATGCGCTCCAGTGGTACCACAGTAAGCTTTCTGTGTTACTGGATAGATATGGGGCTCACATGATGTATACATATATCAAATCCAACCCGTCCATCATATGCTTCATCTCAATAAACCCCAGGGTACAAAAATTCAGTTCAATAAAAATCTTAATTGGGCCACAATATAGGGAACAAACAGGGGCATAAACATCATCGATTTTAAAAATCAGGGCCAACTGAAGTTTTATAGCTAACTGATTTTTGGCCTGACTCTTCATCCGGATAACATTATGGGTATTAACGGCCTAGATTTCATATATAAAACATGGTAATCCCTCCACGCAAATCAACCGCAGGCATCCAATCCAAGCTTGTTCCCTCTGCTGTGGTCCACATAAGTTTTAAATAGGTCTGATTTTTTTATTGGTGGAATTATATTGATGACGCATCTGATGGACGGATTGGATGTCGTGATAACATCACGTGGGTGGGGCAGTGTCCCTCTTTGCATATTCTCACAGCTTCTTTTGGTGCAGGCATGGTATTCGGCAGATGAGAACCGCATGGGCAGATGGTCCAGAATTCGTGACCCAGTGTCCAATCCGACCCGGTGGGAGCTACACCTACAGATTCACCGTTGAAGGGCAAGAAGGGACACTTTGGTGGCATGCACATAGTTCATGGCTGAGGGCCACCGTTTATGGGGCCCTGATCATCTATCCAAAACAGGACACATCCTATCCGTTCATGCAGCCAAAGCGTGAAGCAACGATCATCCTAGGTAAGTGGTCCATCTCTCTTCTCATCGTAGCCGTGTGGATTGTCCCATGTTGAGTGAATGTTATTAGGTTCCACTTAAAGATGAGACGATTGTGGGAGTGGGCCCACATGCTGTAAGTTTTTTGGGTGGGACCCACTTTGAATCACCATACTGATGGTGGTGATGATGATGATGCAGGAGAATGGTGGGATGCAAATCCAATAGATGTGGTGAATGAGGCGACGAGGACAGGAGCGGCTCCAAACATATCTGATGCTTACACAATCAACGGTCAACCTGGGGACCTTTACAACTGCTCCAGCTCAGGTGCGTCTGTGTGCGCCCTTTCCTATCATGCGCCGACGTGCTAACTACCACCTATCATTTTGGTGGGAGAACTTTTAAGAGGACTTTTTTTTTTTTTTTTTTTTGTGATTACCCCACCCGAACTGGTGGGCCCCACCTTGAATAGGCTATTGCAACTGTCTGATCAATGGTGACATGGAAGATGATTAGGACAGAAGAGCCGCATATTGGACGTACCAGATCTTCCAATCAATCAGTCTTTGGTACAGTGGCTTTATCAGAGTGGGGCCCACTTCATTGATTGAGACCTTTGGATGGATGGGCCCTAGAATGAGTGGGAAAGTCCCAAATTCATTGAAAATGGAAAATCCTATCTTAGCCTTTTTCCTACTGTTTTTTATATCATTTTAATCATTCATTTGTGGGACGGTAATGAAGGGGTTAGGATATTCCAAACTAGAGGAATCCCTTAATTTAAAGCTGTACACGAACTGAGATAGCTCTGTTAACTCACTTGACTCGAAAAAAGCCCGATTCGACTCGGCTTGAAACTGAGTTCGAGCCGAGTTGAGCTGATTTTTTTAGCTCGAAAAAATTTCGAGCCAAGTCCCAACTAGACCAATCGACTCAACTCGGCTTGAAACTTGACTCAAACTTGACTTGGTTCGAATCAACTCAACTCAGATCGGTTTTACTTAATATAAATGTTTTGTAAATATTTATATATTTCAATATAATATGTATATATATATATATATATATATATATATATATATATATATATATATATATATGAAAATTTCTAAAACTTAAACAAGAACTCAGCTCATCGGCTCAAACTCAAACTCGAACTCAACTCGAGTTGGCTCGAGCTGCTCATCGAGATAAGTCGAGCTGGCCAGTCACGCTCAAAGACCGAGTCAAGTCGAGTTTGAGCTGAGGTAGGGTGTTGGCCAAGCTGAGCCGAGTTGGGCTCAGCTCGATTCGATTAGGCTCGTGTACAGTTCTACCCCTTATCCACAGTAAGGCCCATCAGATCAACTGCCAATATCACCAAATGGGCCACACTTGCACAGATTCAACACACTATAATCTCTCATTTTCAACCAATCTCAACCATCCATCATATAATCTAATCGGTCCACATTGATCACTGAATTAATCCATTATTATTACAATGCAGAAACAGTAATAATCCCAGTCGACTCCGGCGAGACGAATCTCATCCGTGTGATCAACGCAGCCTTAAACAACGAACTCTTCTTCTCTATAGCAGGCCACCCAATGACAGTGGTTGGTGCTGATGCCTCCTACTTAAAACCATTCACCACATCAGTGATTATGCTGGGCCCAGGCCAGACCACAGACGTCCTGATCACAGCCAATCAGCCACCAGGCCGCTATTACATTGCTTCACGGGCCTACTTCAGTGCTCAACCTGCTCCATTTGATAACACCACAACCACTGCCATTCTCGAATACAAGTCCGCACCATGCCCAGCTAAGAAGCCCACAACACCCACCTTTCCGTCCCTACCCGCATTCAACGACACAAGTGCAGCTACTGCATTTACAACCTCACTACGTAGCCCGTCAGCCGTCGATGTCCCGAAAAACATCGACGTCGACCTGTTCTTTACAGTGGGCCTAGGACTCTTCGATTGCCCATCTGGGCAAACATGTGGGGGCCCAAATGGAAAGCGATTCACCGCTAGCATAAACAATGTATCATTTGTGCTTCCAAGGAACTACTCTATACTGCAGGCCCACCATCAGGGCGTTAGCAGTGTATTCACTACAGACTTTCCGGCAGCCCCACCAGTGCAATTCGATTACACGGCAAATAACGTGAGTCAGGCGCTCTGGCAACCTGTTCCAGGAACCAAGCTGTTCAAGTTGAAGTATGGATCGACAGTGCAGATTGTGTTGCAGGACACGAGCATCGTGACACCTGAGAACCATCCTATTCATATTCATGGCTATGATTTCTACATCATTGCTGAGGGTAGTGGGAATTTTAATAGGCAGAGGGATACAGTGAAATTCAACCTCGTCGATCCACCTATGAGGAACACCGTCGCCGTTCCGGTTAATGGATGGGCCGTCATCCGTTTCACCGCTGATAATCCAGGTAAAAGAACAGATCTGATCTTCAATCTGTGATTTGTGGTGTGAGCAAAAGTTAAAATGATCTTACCACATATGGGAGGGTTAGTGGGCCAATCACAGAAAGCCCAGGCCCGCTTTTTCTTATTGGGCCTAAAACTGAGGCCTTCGCCCACAATGAAATCTAAACCTGGGCCAAGACCATTTCTAATCTGATTATTCACTAAAATGCATGTATGCATCAATTGTAGCCATCCGATCTGTAGGCGTCGCCAAAAATCACACCGTTACCATTCTTTAGGATCGGCGAATGTGTATGTGAATCAATCACGGCCCATCTACATAGTGGGCCCATTGTATCAGGAAACCAATCATCACTGATTTTTTATTTTTTTGGTGGACACAGGAATTTGGCTGATGCATTGTCACTTGGACGTTCATATTACTTGGGGTCTGGCCATGGCATTCTTGGTTGAGAATGGTGTTGGTGAATTGGAAGCTCTAGAGCCACCTCCCGAAGATTTGCCATTGTGTTAGAAAAATCACAAAGGTCCCAAGTCACCATTTTCGTCATTCGTTGTGTGGGCCCGATTCGATGCGTGGATTCCCGTTCGTTTTATGGGCCTGATTCAATGAGTGGAATCTTGTACACTCATTGCGTGTATTTCATGAGTTTTTATTTTTATTGTCATTATATGATTATAGGATTTTTAATATTTGTTTCTTGGTGTATAAGAATTCAAATGGGGCCGAACCCAAGAAGACAAGGTTGCAAGACGGCCCGTGAACTTGAGCCAAGAGCTCGACCCTACCTTGGTCTACAACCTATCTTAGTTATAGATAGACTTGAATTTTGAATCTTGTAATGGTCTATGTTTTTCACATTTAACTTAATAAAATTTTACTTTGCAAAATTGGGTTTTTTTTTTTTTTTAAATAGGAATATTAACGGTTAAGGTTGCTGTGCTTGAGCTTAAGAAGGTGCTGATCAGGACCGTTCGATTGTGGGACCAGGCTAGGCCTAGATCTCTCAGCCCATGGGTTGCTTTGAATCTAAAGAATCAGGGCTCATTACTACATTGCCTCATATATTTGGGCCTGAACCGAGCCATGATATTACTTGGAGCCGGGCATAGAGTCGAGTCAGACTGAGTTAGGCTGACCCAGCTCGATTCGGTTTTGAAATATGCCTGACCCAAAATCGACCCGACTTGGTACTGAGTCTGATATGCCCTGGACTGATCTGGACCGAGTCCGAACCAGTCAAAAGTACTGAGTCAAGTCGAGATAGCACCGAGTTGGAGAGAGAGAGAGAGAGGTGATGGTGGTGGGTGGTAGCTGGACTTGGAATAGGAGGATGAGGGAGGGAGAATGAGAGTTTGGGTTTGAATCGGGGTCGTGTGCAGGGTTAGAGAGACTTGGAAATTAGAGTATATATATATATATATATATATATATATATATACACACACACCCGAATCCAAGTCGAATCGATTTCATATCAAGTCGAGTCGGATCTGACCGAGACGAACAATTCGAGTCGTCCCATGCCCAGCTCTAATCTTACTAATTCATCTTAGGCTTGTGAGGAATTAATCAATACTTAAAGAGTGCTCCTAGTTGTATTTGGATACTTACAGTCCAATTCATTGATCCAAACTGTTCATTTGCTCCAATGCACATTTCATGGTTATGATGCAAACATCATAATGATTTCGACAGATATTAACCATTTGATTAATGGTTTTTAATATAGACTAAGATCATTTATAAAAAAAAAATACGTTGAATCAACAATTTGATCCATCTATTTATTAGGGATCATCATGGATTGCTTTTGATTCTTAAGAATCACTTTTGTTAGGCAATCATAACCATCCCATCCATGGCATGGAGAAAAGGATGGCTATAGAAAATAAGTCCGAATGAAGGATGGATTGGATCATCCAATCAGTGCAATTTTTGCGTTGGAGCCTGCGAAAAGTGTTCTGAACATAATGGACGGCTCAGATCAATCAGAATGTCCAAGTGAACTATGCAACCAGGAGCATTATAACTTAATAGTGCTTTGAGAGAAGTGGAGCATTTCCGAATTTGTCAATGGCAATCCTTTCGATGGCATCAAGCAGAACACCACAAAGTGCCTAACAACCAACATGGGATTTTCAGAAGAAATTCGGCCGGCCGGTGAACTCATGAGAGGCTGCTCAAGGGACAGGGCCCCCTCGAGAAGGGCTCATCAGCCGGCGGTAGGAAACCATAAAACTCTGGACCTGACGGGGCATTTCTCAGTCAGGTCGGCGTGGGATTTGTGCAGAGCGCCGGAACATTTCTGTAGTGGTTGTGGTGGGCAGAATTCGATGGTGGCTGCTTCAGATTGGTGCCACGCTCTCCATCCCCCCGCCCACCAATCTCGCTGACCGGCTGACCCTCCAAACGTTAGGGTTGGAAATCCCCTTCTCCCCAGCCGTCCGCCCCAAATTATCAGGTGGGTGCGGCTGCCGTCTGGTTGAGCCAAACTGAATGTGGATGGGTCCTCGAGAGGCAATCCAGACCCTTCGGGTAGTGGGGGTATTTGCCGATCTGGGACCGGGAATGTGATTTTTGCGTTTGCTTCGGGTTACAGGTCAGGCTCCAACAACCTTGCTGAGTTCAGAGCGGTCTAGGATGGCCTGTTCCTCTGCTTTGACAAGGGTCTCCTCAACATCATTCTGGAATCTGATTTCAAGCTCGTGGTGGACACTCTGCACTCCACCTCATACCACGGTTGGTCCTTGCGCTATTGGAGATCGAGGAGTGGTAATTTGGGGAATCTGGAGAGGGTCAACTTTCAACACGTGTTTAGGGAAGCAAATACGCTGGCGGATGCCTTAGCAAAACTGGGTAGCGCTTCCCAATCCTCCCATTTCTTTTCCGGCTTTTTGTCTCTGCCCCAACGAGAATAGGGGGTTAGCTTTCCTTGACAAGGTGGGTCTAGGGTCGATCAGAATTCCCTAACGTGGGCCTTCTGCTTACTTTTGGGGCCTTTGTTTTGATCTTCATTTTGCGCATGTGATAGGCGGGGCGTTCCTTTTTGTCGACCCCCACCGGAATGGCTGTACAGTCCCCTTTCCTGTTCAATGAAGATTGGCTTTGCTTAAAAAAAAGAAAAAAGAAAAAAAAAGTGGAGCATTTCTCATGGTCTAACGTTAAGCACCAAGTTACAGTGTTCCTATTTGAATCAGGACAGTTTAACCGTACAATCAATTGATCTAGACTGTCGATTATGTCCAGCACATCTTTCCTGGGTAACCATGAAGAAATCACTACGATCATATGACTACCACATCAATGACCTATATAATGGACAGTCATTCTTTTGTGAAAAAGAGGTCCCAACATCGATTCTCTTATTAGAGAATTTCTTTGTTAGAGTATTTTTTTTTTTTTTAAGAAACTTTCTATCTTGGATTTTTCTGCTAACGATTGTTTCAAGTTGGGTCTCATTAGGATTACGATGTTACAAATTGAAAGAGTGTTGAAAGATTGAGGTTTGTAATCAAGCCCACTGGGCCAAAGTCCATGTAATAAGGCCCATATATATATATATATATATATATATATATATATATATATATACAAGGTAATAGTCATCCAATCAGGGTGAATTTCACGCATTCACATTCACATTCAAGATATGATTTGAACACTATGTATCAGAGATCAAGGACATGGCATATGTTGGCATCAAATGATAAGATGGTATCGCTTTTATTATAAGCATTGTTTTAAAATCAAGAATTCTTGACCAATGAGTCCATAGCGACAGACGAGCTGACCTAATGACTTCCTCATACCCAATTCCATTTACCCAGGACATCTGATCCATGATTCAGGTGGGGCAGGGCATCCAGCTTTGTACTGGTAGAACTAATGGCTAGATGAACCAAACGATTGGGATTATGGGCCCCAACGATGGACAGATCATGGCCAAGAAATCTCTAAGACTGAAGGTAATTATCTCACATAACCAGATATATTTATTTAGGTCTAAAAGTAACTAAGAATAATATCTTACTTTTTAGTACCTGTTATCTTCATTTGGTTTGAAGTCAGTCAAATAACTGCAACTTCTTCCTTTGTTAAGATGAAGGTCTATCGGAGATGTCATTATCCTTGGACAGGCAAGCTCATGGATGAGATTAAAAAACATTAAGGTTACTGTATATTGAACTGCAACACAAAAAACATAGAACGGCAATGTTATACTGTCTTCACTGCTTTTCTTGCTTTGATCTTTGACACAACAAACAGGCTTCAAGTAAAATGGGTTTATCCATTTCAATATGCAATTCAACAATGGTAAAAGACATTAACAAGTACTATAGAGAAAAACTAGTGCAAAAGTCAAGTTAGTTGGTTTCCTTGACGAGAGGCTACAACTAAATGACCATTTTTTTGGAAAGATGAAACTTTATCAAGGGAATGAAAAGGCCACAGAAAAAAAAAAAAAAAAAAAAAAAAAACCAACCCGAAATTACAAATCCCATTCCCTAATACAAGAGAAAACTTTCCTAACTGTGGTGCCCTGAATTTCACTCGTCCCTAGAACATCTGCCATTTCTTTCAAGCCAAATATACCAAAGGGCAGCAAGCAAAGCTAGATGCCAATATCTCCTATCGAAAGGACTCCTGATATGCAAAGACAAAAACAGATCCTCCATGGAATTTGGCAGCACCCACGGACTCTTGAACGCTGAGAAAATACAATCCCACACTCCTTGAGCATTAAGGACATCAGAGAAATAAGATGCTGCATTGATTTTCATCTTTTTTTGCACAAAATGCAAACATTGGGGAGGACCATCCCTCCTTTTTGGAGATTATCCACTGTTAGAATTCTATAATGACCTGCAAGCCACACAAATGCCACTACCTTAGGAGGATCTTGGTACCACCAAATAAACCCTGTGAAGGAACAGCTAGAAGCATCTCCTTGCCCGCAAATAACTTTGAGAAAAGACTTCACAGAAAATCTGCCCAATTTATCCCTTAACCATATAAGATGATCTGATGCATCCAGATCAGGCCGAAAACCTTCCAGTAAGGCTAGCAATCTGGACATTTCCTCAATTTCAGCCTTGGATAAGTGAGGATGACATGGAGGAAGCCAAACACCAACATTTTCCTGGATCTCCCCCCAAATCCAAACATCATCCCAAAATCAAACCAATCCCAATCTGGGGCAAAACTTTGCCAGCCAACCGAGAGATAGAACTCCAATAGAAGGAGACTCTATACACACAATATTCTCTGCTCCATCTACCCAAACTCGCGAGACCATATTTACCAGCTATAACCTTTTGTCAAAGGTTATTTTCCTCCACCCCAAACCTCCATACCCATTTACCAAGCATCGCAGAGTTAACTTGCTTCAGATTGCTAATTCCAGCCCCACCCTCTTTGAAGGGCCTACAAACTTCCTGCCAATTAAGGAGATGAAATTTGTGTTGCTGAGAACCTCCTTGCCAAAGAAAATCCCTTCCCAGCTTGTCAATCCTCAAGAGAACGGATTTTGGGCAGCGAAACAGAGAAATGATATATATCGGAAGATTCGAGAGAGAAGCCTTAATGAGAGCAATTATCCCTCCCAAAGATAAAGTATACCTTTCCAGGGGGCTAGTTTCCTCTCCATCCTTTCCACCGCATTCCAAAGATGCTTGGCAGGCTTGCCAATGCAAGATGGGAGGCCCAGATAAGATGATCATTATGGTACAATTTCCTGGCGTTTATCGGGTACTCATCTTTTATTTCCTCTCCAATCCAATTTAATTATTTAATAATTTTTTATTGCTCTATAAACCTTTCTTCAAGACTATCTTCTCTGGGTTTCTACATCTCTCTTCATATTTTTGTATAATCTCTTTAAGCATCTTTCGAAAAATAAAAAAATAATAATTGAATTAATGTCAAGGAAGTTCTGTATCTTACTTCAATATCAGTGTTATGATATAGGTAAGATGCAAATGTCACAGTGCATTTATGTCAAGAATGCGTGCTAGCTCACTTTCTTTTCATTTGACAAATGTTTCAATTGCATATCCTTCTCTTCTATACTTCTTTTGTTGCAGGCAAGTGCCCTATATCTTTGATACTTACTCAACAAATCATCCATTTTTATCTAAGGATTGAAAAAAGAAACAGAACAAAAAGGAAAGAAGAAGAGGAAGAAGAAGAAGAACCTAAGGATGCAACAACAAAGCGTGTCTTGACCTTCTCTTTTAGGGAATCTTTAACACAAAGTTCTCTTTCGTGGATTTGCTTCTTCAACATAAGGGTCGTCGTAGTTTTGTATATCTCAATTCGAATCAAAGGGATGCTTCTAACAGACATTTACACATTTTAGAACTCTGAAAACCTTCATAGGACTGCCTTTGGTGGCAAGCAATGTTTTTTGTATCATTATTGCGTAATGTATCGCACTCTTGGGATATATATACATATTGGTTATCACATGGGATATATTGGTTGTATAACATAATGCATCGCTGTTGTTAGGAAAAATTGGAAAACATTAGGAATTGTTAATAAGACAACAATACACACTTGGAAATCAAGACATTACAAAAAACAAGTGTACATTATAGGTTTCCTTTGTATGGGGTCCTAATCTATGCTCTGTCTGGCTGAACTGATGCAAGTATATTCAAAGTCAATTCATATAATTTATAATTCAAAAACAAAAGAAGTAGAACACTATAAATATACCTGTGAATAATGTGCGTGGCTGTGGCTCAGACCCACTTAGAGTTGCAAAATGGCTCAAAATTATTATCCTCAGCTTGACTGGGTTAGGCATAATACTGCGGCTCCACAAGCCAACAATACTATGCCAGGTCATGGTAGAATGATACCAAAGAAGATATTCTTTAACATTATGCTGGTACTCTGTCACGCCCCAGACTCGATAACCAGACTCACAAGGAACCTGATGGCCGGTTCTGGCCGCAACAGCCTCCGTAGTATCCGATTCTTGGCTCCTAAGACAGGTTCCGATCCTGGGATCCTACAAGGAAGATTTTCATAACAATATAATCATTTCCAATACGAGCATACCCAAAATCACAGCAAGTATATCTGAGAATAACAAACGCATACATCACAAAATCCACTATGAATTTAAACTTTTACAAGCTTACATAAGGTCCAAAAGGACATACATAAGAAAATAGAAGAAGGAAAGGAAAAGTCTGCAACACCGGGATCCTTAAGCTCAGCTCTAATCCAAGTTCTGCTGCTACGACGCCTGCCTAGGATCTCCTGCACACATCAATCGTGCATAAGCTTATAGAAGCTTAGAGGGTGGTGAAAGTGTGTGATAATAGTGCGTAGAAGAGTAGGAGGAGGTACAGGAAGGGAAACATGCTCAATGACAGTATTACCAGCCTTACCAAGGCTTATCATGAATATGATGCAATGAGTACTGGGCGCCTTACCAAGGCGATGCATAAAGGGGCTTAAGCAGCCAATGCGAATGCAATGCGAAGTAATACCAGTGCTCATAACCAATCCACATATCAAGTACATTCCAATCATAAGGAAATCACCGGGGTCCATTACACTGCTGGATGACTGCCGTTCTCCAGACCTGCACGGTCAAACAAGAGTAAGAGACCTCACTACCCGCCTGTGGATAGTCAATTACCAACAAGACCCGACGGCAGCGAACCCATTTATGAGCTGGTCAGACTTAGCCTAGCAATGCCTCCTCACACCAGGCAGGTAAGGCCATACCCCTACCTAACTGACTACACGACAGTGGGAGTTGCAGCCTAGCGGTATAAGGCCCTAGTGCGCTCATAGTTTCCACTCGGTCACGGCGTTGGGGCAGATCTTTGGTACCATGAAAGTTTTGAAAATTTTACCAATGGGCATTCTATGCACCCAGTATGCTCAAGTAATATTTCCGGTGTCCACACATACGGCCATCCATGAATGTCCCTGTGGAGGCAAGGGCGGTATCATTATGAAATGTGATGCCAATGCATGAGTCGCACATACAGATCATGCATAAGCTTCAGGTACTCAATGTGCAGAAGGGGAGAAACCCCATCCCTCTATGACCACCACACAATGCAATCAATTCACACAAAAGATGCATATGGGTCACAATGATGTAAATGCGCTACCTGTAGAATATATTCCTCATTCCCAAGGAGGGACAAGGTCTAGATACATAGACAGGTACTCTAAGGAGAAGTGAAGTCTTCTAGTGGGGGCCCAATACATTGGGATGACCCACAAGCTAAGAGAGTCATAAGGTCTTAATAGAGGAAACGGTCTTACCTTAGGGCCACCAAGGAGGACATCCAACCTCAACTGGGTCCCAAAAGGTAGCCTGCTACGCATATAAGGTAAGGTCCAAGATTCAAGCAATCCATGGCCTAATGGGCTATACACAAAACCCAACTCATAGGCAATATAGTGGGCCCTCAAGCAAGGTTTGGGCCCAACCATAAAGGTCATAAACCCACATATGGTGGTGGGCCTCCCAGTAGTTCAACCATGTGGGCAATTTCACACTTAATACAAGTGAGTTGGGCCTCACATCTTAGCCCAAGTACAAGGTTAATTTGGTGGGCAGCCAAGGGCCCAACTACTTGCATATTATGGCCCACAAACCCATCACAATAGGTATAAAAGTATAGGCCCAAAGGTCAATGGGCCTATCTAGAAAGTTCCAATCCAAAAGGCCTAAGGAACTAGCAATTAACCTCATATAATGATCCAATAAAAACCCAACTTGGGTGGGCCTCAGATAAGCACTAATTACACCAAAAAATAGTGAAGGAAAATGACAAGATAACTGATTGATCATCCTCAAATCTGGTGGGCCATGTTGCCCCAAAACAAATATTTATGGGCAACAACATTGGGCCCATTGCTGAATTTCCAGCCCACCCATTTTCTGGGCTTGTTGGAGTCAGTCAAGCAAATAAATTAATTTATAGCATATTTATTTTTGATGACCCACACACATCACTGTGGGTCTCACTAGATGAGAGGGGGAAATGTACAACACATATTTCAAGTAGGCCATGCCGCCAGAATGCAGGCCCAACAGCCCAAGGCAAGGACATCCCAAAGGTGGGACGACCCAAGCTATGGACGGCTTGGCCCTTACACTAAGGTGGGCTCCTCACACCCTAAGTGGACCCCACATGGGACGTCCACCTAGGGTGGACCACACACACTCATGGGCCCCACAAAATGGAAGGACGACATGGAGGAAAAACATACATCATGGTGGGCCTGACCAAGGGCGGTCAGCCCATGGTGGGCATCCACCAACTGGACGTCCATCATGGACCGCTGGTCCAGCCACATGGGCCTACAATCATGGCCCTCTGGAACATCGTAAGATGGGTCCCACAGACATGCATAAAGGCTCCAATGGGCTGGGCCCAATAAGTTCCATAGTTGCAAGGAAGACAACAAGGTTAGAATAAAATCTGCTACATACATGTTGTCCTGAATTTGGGCCATCCAAATGGGTGGGTTCTAGGCCTCCAAAATTATTGAAATTTGGACCCAAGGTCCCTCATCAAGCCTACAAAAAGGTGGGACCCAGAAAGATAGCCCGCCATTAGATGAAGTATTTTTAAATTTTAGTTTTTATGGGACTATGCTGCTGGACTGCACAGCAGAAATTTCTGGCAGTCCACCATGTTGGCCCCCCCCTTTTGGATGCCCAATAGGGTCAGTTGGGGCTGAAATTTGGTATGATTGTAGGTGGGTCATGTAGTTACAAGAATCACATATTACTTAGTATCAATCTTTCCACCAAATAACCAGAAATTAGGCCCCAAGGTGGCCCAAAAATCTATCCAGACAGTTTCTGGACAGCAACAATAAATTGGAATAAAATAATTATAAATAGTAATTAAAATAGGATTTAATCCCAGAAAATGAGGAAGGACCACCCTAGTAGGCCCCACAATTATCCAGACCATCCCACCATCCGAAATACCTTTGCATGTGCCCCAATTAGTTGGATTTTTGGGGCCACGTGTCATAGGGTGGAATGCCATGGCCGTTCTCCCCCTTTTTGTGGCTGAATTTTTGTTGCACACCATGATTAGGAATGAAAATAAGGGAAAAGAAGAGAGAAGGGCAATCCGGCCATAGGGAAGGGCTCCGCTACTATTGAGCTCTCCCAAGAATAATCCCACCACACATCATACATAGATTTACATCTACAACATGGATCTTACACATGCATAGCTTATGATCAAAATGCATGGTGCGGATGCCGGTATAAGGTCTAGATAACCCAAACATGATATGATATGAAAGGAAACTACCATGATGGGGCCTATAAAGAAAGGCCTCATGTATGCATAAGGTGGGCCATTAGGCCACAACAATGAGATTGTGTGTGATCTCCACCATTGATTAGTGGGTCCCACACTTCTCTCATGAAGGAAAGAAAACATATAAGCTATGGAAATCAGATTTCTACATTTAAAGGAGCACCCACCTCTAAAGATGCCTTCAAACTCCAAGATCTAGGTTCGATGCTTCAAGGGGAGGATGATTGAAGGTTGTAGATGGGGTCTTGATGGCTAGATGGTGGAGGAAAGGAGGAAGAAGGTGCTGGAATGGAGAGAGGGGGCTGGACGTTTTTTGCAAGGGGAGATGAAATGAGAGAATGAGAGAGAGAGAGAGAGAGAGAGAGAGAGGTGTATACCAATACAATCATTGCTCTCTTGGCTAGGGAAGAGCAAAAGCAAAGTTATGATAGCCATGAAGGAGATTGGGAAGAAAAACAAATGATGACTCCTTGGTTAGAGGAGGTAATGATGAGTTTTGGAAGAAATCTCATCATGGATTTTTTAGGCCTAGGTAGGCTAGTATCTAGGTAGGGTGACTTTATGGAAGAGAGTACTCATAGGGTAGGCCTCACCTTGAAAAACGTGCACACCCTATAAGTTGAGTCCACAATCATGATCAAAGGTCAAGAATGCTCGGGTCGATATGACAAGATGTGCATGTCGGAATCATACATGAGACGCGATGTTGGAATTGTGGCAACGATGCGAACGAAATGGCGTAGGTCTCGGGTCGATCCGAGTCGGGTCTACGTGATTGGACTCAAAGATGACCGCAAACACTACCCGAAGGTCGCGGGTCGCCGGAATTTAACCGGTAGGACCGCGAGACCAAGATGGACAAGATGCATACTCACACACTCATTCACACATTACGAACTCAGGTCAGGTCTCACAATCCTCCCCACCACCAAAGAAATTTCATCTACATCGTCGCCGCGATTCCAACGTCGCATCTCATGCATGATTTCGACATGTGCATCTTGTCATATCAACCCAAGCATTCTTAACCTTTGATCATAATTGTGGACCCCACTTATAAGGTGCATGTTTTTCAAGGTGGGGCCCACTCTATGAGCACTCTCCCATAAAGCCACCCCACCTAGCTACTAGCCTACCTAGGCCTAGCAAATCCATGATGAGATTTCTTCCAAAACTCATCATTACCTCCTCTAACCAAGGAGTTATCATTTGTTTTTCTTCTCAATCTCCTTCATGGCAATCATGACTTTGCTTTTGCTCTTCCCTAGTCAAGAGAGCTATTGGTATACACCCCTCCCTTCTCTCTCTCTCTCTCTCTCTCTCTCTCTCTCTCACATTCTCTCATTTCCTCTACCCTTGCAAAAAACGTACAACCTCTTCTCCCCATTCCAGCACCTTCTTCCTCCTTTCCTCCACCATCTAGCCATCAAGACCCCATCTATAACCTTCAATCACCTTCCCCTTGAAGCATTGAACTTAGATCTTTGAGTTTGAAGACATCTTTAGAGGTGGGTGATCCTCTAAATGTAGAAATTTGATTTCCATGGCTTAGATGTTTTTTTTTCTTCATGAGAGAAGTGTGGGACTCACTAATCAATGGTGGAGATCTCACACAATCCCATGGTTGTGTCCTAATGGCCCACCTTATGCATGCATGATCCATGCATGGAGCCTTTCTTTATGAGCACCATCACTGCAGTTTCCTTTTATATCATATCATGTTTGGGTTATCTAGACCTTATACGCATCCCCACCATACATTTTGATCATAAGCCATGCATGTGTAAGATCCATGTTGTAGATGTAAATCTATGTATAATGTGTGGTGGGATTATTCTTGGGAGGGCTCAATAGTGGCGGAGCCCTTCCCTACGGCCGGATTGCCCTTCTCTTTCTTCTTTTCCCTTATTTTCATTCCTGATCATGGTGTGTGACCTACCTTATGGGCCAACAAAAATCCAGCCACCCAAAAAGGAGAAGACGCCCATGACATTCCCCCCTATGACATGTGGCCCCAAAAATCCAATTAATTGGGGCACATGCAAAGATATTTCGGATGGTGGGATGATCTAGATAATTGTGGAGCCCACTAGGGTGGTCCATCCTCAAATTTTCTGAGATTAAATCTCATTTTAATTACTGTTTATAATTATTTTATTCCAATTTATTGTTGCTGTCCAGAAACTGTTTGGACAAATTTTTGGGCCACCTTGGGGCCTAATTTCTAGTTATTTGGTGGGAAGATTGATACTAATTAATATGTGATTCTTGTAACTACATGACCCACCTACAATCATACCAAATTTCAGCCCCAACTGACCCCATTTGGGCATCCAAAAGGGGGGAGGGGCCAACATGGTGGACTGCCTGAAATTTCTGTTGTGCAGTCCAGCAGCATGGTCCCATAAAAACTAAAATTTAAAAATACTTCCTTTAATGGTGGGCCATCTTTCTGGGTCCCACCTTGTTGTATGCTTGATGAAGGACATTGGGTCCAAATTTCGGGAATTTGGGAGGCCCGGAACCCTCCCATTTAGATGGCCCAAATTCAGGACAGCAACATGTATGTAGCAAATTTTATTCTAACTTGGCTGTCTTCCTTGCAACTATGGAACTTATTGGGTCCAGCCCATTAAAGCCTTTATGCATGTCAGTGGGACCCATCTTACGATGTTTTGGAGGGCCTTGGGGCCATGAATGTGGGCCCATGTGGTTGGACCAGCGGTCCATGATGGACGTCCAGCTGGTGGATGCCCACCATGGGCTGACCGCCCTCGGTCAGGTCCACCATGATGTATGTTTTTCCTCCATGTCATCCTTCCATTTTGTAGGGCCCATGAGTGTGTGTGGTCCACCCTAGGTGGACGTCCCATGTGGGGTTCACTTGGGTTGTGAGGAGCCCACCTTAGTGTAATGGCCAAGCCGTCTATAGCTTGGGTCGTCCCACCCTAGGGACGTCCTTGCCTTGGGCTGTTGGGCCTACATTCCGGCAGCATGACCCACTTGAAATATGTGTTGTACATTTCCCCCTCATCTGGTGGGACCCACAGTGATGTGTGTGGGTCATCAGGAAATAAATATGTTGTAAATTAATTTAGTTGCTGGACTCCAACAAGCCTAGAAAACGGGTGGGCTGGAAATTCAGCGATGGGCCCAATGTTGCTGCCCATAAATGTTTGTTTTGGGGCACCATGGCCCACCAGATTTGAGGATGATTAATCAGTTATCTTGCCATTTTCTTTCAGTATTTTCGGGTGTAATTAGTGCTCATCTGAGACCCACCCAAGTTGGGTTTTTACTGGATCATTATATGAGGTTAATTGCTAGTTCCTTAGGCCATTGGGATTGAAACTTTCTAGATAGGCCCATTGACCTTTGGGCCTATACTCTTCTACATATTGTGATGGCTTTGTGGGCCATAATATGTAAGTAGTTGAGCCCTTGGCTGCCCACCAAATTAACCTTGTACTTGGGCTAAGATGTGAGGTCCAACTCACTTGTATTAAGTGTGAAATTGCCCACATGGTTGAACTACTGGGCTACTCATGAGGCCACCATATGTGGGTTTATGACCTTTATGGTTGGGCCCAAACCTTGCTTGAGGGCCCACTACATTGCCTATGAGTTGGGTTTTGTGTATAGCCCATTAGGCCATAGATTGCTTGGACCTTGGACCTTACCTTATATGTGTAGCGGGTTACCTTTTGGGACCCAGTTGAGGTTGGATGTCCTCCTTAGTGGCCCTAAGGTAGGCCCATAATGCCCTTATAGGTGGTTGAAGGCCCACCTTGGACCTTGTTAGGACCGTTTCCTCTATTAAGACCTTATGACTCTCTTAGCTTGTGGGTTATCCCAAAGCATTGGGCCCCCACTAAAGGACTTCACTTCTCCTTGCAGTACTTGTCTATGTATCTAGACCTTATCCCTCCTTAGGAAGGAGGAATATATTCTACAGGTAGCGCACTTACATCATTGTGACTCATATGCATCATTTGTGTGAATTGATTGCATTGTGTGGTAGTCATAGAGGGATGGAGTTTCTCCCCTTGTGCACATTGAGTGTCTGAAGTTTATGCATGATCTTTATGTGTGACTCATGCATTGGCATCGCATTTCATGATGATACCGCCCTTGCTTTACCAGGGCCTTGCCTTCCCAGGGACGTTCATGGATGGTCGTATGTGTGGACATCGGAAATATTACTTGAGCATACCGGGTGCATAGGATGCCCATGGGTGAAATTTCCGAAACTTTCATGGTACCAAGGATCTGCCCCAACGCCGTGACAAAGTGGAAACTATGAGCGCACAAGGGCCTTATATCGCTAGGCCGTGACTCCCACTGTTGTGTAGTCGGTTGAGTAGGGATGTGGCCTTACCTGACCAGCTCGTAAATGGGTTCGTTGCCATCGGGCCTTGTTGGTAATTGACTGTCCACAGGCGGGTAGTGAGGTCTCTTACGCTCGTTTAATTGTGCGGGTCTAGAGAGCGGCAGTCATCCAACAGTGTAATGGACCCTGATGATTTCCTTATGATTGAAATGTACTTGATATGTGGATTGGTTATGAGCACTAGTATTACTTCGCATTACATTCACATTGGTTGTTTAAGCCCCTTTATGTATTGCCTTGGTAAGGCTTCGCATTACATTCACATTGGTTGTTTAAGCCCCTTTATGTATTGCCTTGGTAAGGCGCCCAGTACTCATTGCATCATATTCATTATAAGCCTTGGTAAGGCTAGTAATATTGTCATTGAGCATGTTTCCCTTCTTGTACTTCTCCTACTCTTCTACGCACTATTAACACACTTTCACCACCCTCTAAGCTTTTATTAGCTTATGCACGATTGATGCGTGCAGGAGATCCTATGCAGGTGTCATAGCGGCAGAGCTTGGATTAAAGCTGAGCTTGAGGAACCCGGTGTAGCAGACTTTTCTTTTCCTTCTTCTATTATCTTATGTATGTCCTTTTGGACCTTATGTATTCAAATTCATAGTGGATTTTGTGATGTGTGCCTTTTGTTATTCTTAGATATACTCGTTGTTATCTTGGGTATGCTCGTATTGGAAATGATTATACTGTTATGGAAATCTTCCTTGTAGGATCCCAGGATCGGAACTTGCCTAAGGAGCCGAGAATGGGATACTACGGAGGCCGTTGCGGCCAGAACCGGCCATCGGGTTCCTTATGAGTCCGGTTACCGAGTCTGGGGCATGACATAATCATTCTCTCCAATTTGAGAAAATTTGAAAAAAAAAAAAAAGAAAAAGAAAAAGAAAAATTTCCCAAATTTCTGCAAATCAGTCCATCTTCTCCAAATATCAAAATTAGAGTGTATGTGATGATGATTTCATCAAACACTCCTAAATACTCAAAATAGGGGCCAAATCACTCTGGGCATATATGTGTCTTGGACAAAAAGAAAAGGCACCAATATAATGTGCAATAGTACCCATCGAATTGACTGGCTTTCCCTTCCTCTTTGTCATGATGCACAACGGCTCTCTCTCTCTCTCTCTCTCTCTCTCTCTCTCTCTCTCTCTCTCTCTCTCTCTACTTGTATCATCTACACTTTGCACAAAGGGCCGAGAGTTCCCGCCTTTTTAACTTATTTACATGCCCATTAACATGCTTGAAAATTTTATGACATGCTCGTAAAACCTAAATTACCTTTAAAACCAAAAAATATGTCTATAGATGGGAATGATATTCAATTAAAACATTTATCAAATGAAAATACAATGAGCTAGCATAATCCTTTTAAAATAACATACACAGTAACATCTTACTTGCATCATGACATTGATATCTAGGTAAAATGCAAAACCTCTTAACATCAATCTAACAGTTCTTTTCTTTTAAGAAAAAGAGAAGGATGCCAAAAGAGAAGATAAAAAATTTGGAAAAAAAAATACAGAAACATTAAAAGAATATACAAAAATTTAAAAGAATGATACAATCTTGAAAAAAAAAAAAGCTCTATGGAGCATAAATAAATAAATAAATATTAGATTGGAAAAGAATAAAACATGATTACCTGGAAAAGATTAGATTTGTAGTCTCTTCGTCGCAGAGGCCAAACAACTAACTTGACTTTTATACTTATCGTTTCAGATAAGTACTATCCATATTTTTGTAGCACATGTTAATCTGTTTGTTATTATAGAGTAACATATACTGGATGGGTTTACAAGAGGAAATCAAGAATGATAAGCTCATCTTACTTAGTAAGAAGCCCACATGTTGTATGAAGATCAAGGAATAGGACGGTTGGCATTTCACAAAAAGCATTAAAGACCAATGTTGTCAAATCTCATATGCTGTTTGTATATGCAATCAAATATTGCTCTGGCTTCTTTTTTTTTTTTTTTTTTGGAAAAGGAAAAAAAAAAAAGAAGGAAAATTTGAAAAAATCTAAAAAATTAGGAAAATTGTATGCCTAATTACTACAAATGATTTGATTAGGTTCTTTTACCTATTTCATAGTGTTTGAAACTATTAGATCATCTATGAATTAAGTTATGTATTTAATTATTTATATTATATTCACATAAAATTTGACAAAACAATATGAGATCGCATATGAGTATGCCATCGCATACTATCCTAGATCAAATCAGTGTTTTAAATAGCGGTAGCATTATACGTAGCGCTCTGCCCTCTATAGCGTATAGCATAAATACGTAGCGTGTAGCGTAAGCTACACGATACTTCTATTTTTTAATTTAAAAATAGGACAAATATAATAAATAGTGAAAAAAATGAAAAAAAATAAAATATAAAATGCCTAAAAGATAATTCATTTTATCAATTATAAGCATGTTCAAAAAAGTTATTAGCTATCATTTATCAAAAGCTAATCCACATATATAAGCCAAATCAAATAATTATCACATCAACAAGTTTCTAAACAAACCACTTTAATGAATAATGTCTAATTGAAACCACAAGTCACAACTATGAAAAGAAATAAAAATCCCATAAGTTAAAAGTATCAAGTATAATATAAGTGTCACATTCCTTAACATTAGAAATAAAGAAAACGTGAAAAAAATAATAAAAAAATAAAATAGTAAAAAAATACATTGTAGCTTACGCTACGCGCTACGTAGTTGTAGCATACGCTACATGGGATTTACGCTATTTGGGACGCTACGTAGCGCTACGGTCACGCTACGTTACGGAGCGTACGCTACCACTACGCTACAGGCGTTATTTGAAACACTGGATCAGATATGCCATGATGGCATATGCAATCCTTCCGGAAAAATAAAATAAAAGATCACATACTATCCTAGATCACATATGCCATGATCGCACATGACAACAATGGTAAAGACAATGTCACATTAAACATTGTGATTCTATGTTGTGAGATTGTAGTCAACATTTATAACCTTACTATTTCTATGTCATTTATGGGGCTAAATGTTCTAGAAAAATTATATTGGATATTTTTCATTTTTAAATGTCCAATAAATGTCCACCAATTCAATCGTCATATATTAAAAAAATACTTTTAAAAAAACACATAATTTTTGGTTAATGATACATCTAAACCGGAAACCATAATTTGGATTATTCATTACCTACATATGCAATTTCTAAATAATTTCTTAGTGCATGTCTATCATCCACCATAGTCTGCCAGAGTATCAAAGTTTTTCTCCATTTTTTCCTTCTTTTTGTAGAAAAATCATCACTAACCCATTTGAAAACGGATTATGAACCATTCGAGATAGGACCCACCTGATAAAATATAGCCCATCCAACTCCTAGGTAGAGCCTACATGATCAGTTTAGACCTCGTACACATTTGCCACGTCTACAAAAGGGTAGTCATTGATCATTTCAGCTAAAGAAAGGTTCCCACCTATGTAAAATTGGGATAAAATGTATTACAATAAAAGACAGATAAAAGCCATGGTAAATGGCCGTCTCATGAGAAATAGAAACTGACTTTTCTTCTCTTGTTAACAAGGAACAATAAGTGAGCCATGACATCTCCAAAATCCTCAATATTCTAGCCCCTGTAGTTTGCTACGAAACTAAGGATCCCTTTACCTTCCCTAAGTGCACAGGACTTTGAATCTTCTGGGAAATTTCAAAGTTAAATTCTCCCATGATATCACGGCTCAATTGGGGCATGAGCTGTTTATAATATGCAGGTGAGGTTGATTTAGATTTCAGAATAAGAGCAATGGGAAGGCTGCCAGGGCTGAGTAGTTAGTATCCACTAGCAGATGCCAGCATAGGGCACAGGTGCAAGATCCAGACCCTTCATCCGGCTGCTGCCACTGTGTATGCTGTGGCCTAAAATTCAGATTGAACCCCTCAACAGGTGGGCTGCGACAGCACATCGAATGTGTGCTGGTGGGTTAAATCATTTTTCCTGTCCATTTGTTTGGTACAAGTGCAGCCTCCCCTGCAGATTCGCCTAATTCTTCAGCTAGGACATGTACACAGCTGGGCCTGCCGAATGATGGCATGAATCTCACAACAGTGTCCATGTATACATGTGGGTAGCAGCATTCATAGAATGATAATGCTTTTGAACAGAACATATGGGCAAGAGATTTACCAGGCAGGTCGGAAGCAGGGATAAAATCAGCACCCTTCTTAATGATCTCAACACCAGCCCTCATTGCTGATCGTCGAACAGGTCTTCGGGTGGATCATACACACTCATATCAGGGAAGAGTTCCAAGAAATCCTCTTTCACCTTCTCCCTCAATTCAGGATAAGGTATGAGGCCTTTCAAGATTACCCGATAAGGCAAACACAACGGAGGGTCAGGAGACTGCTTCATTTCGTCATAAAACTCCATTGCTTGGGAGGGTAAGCCACTGTCCAGGAAGGACCTGACAATGTCGCCAAAGGTATGCTGATCAAATAGGACTTCCTCTCTCTTAAGATCCTCCCAGACCCGCATCGACTCATCCACCTTTTTGTTTCTTGCAAGCATTAAAAGCATGTCTCTGTAAAAGAACATGTCTGGACGATACCATATTTCTTTCCGCACCAAATCATATATCTGCAGAAAAGGAAACAAGTAGTCTTAAGCATGTAAAAGGATTACTCAAGCTTGTTCACTCTTTATTTTATTTTTAATAGTATGATCCGAGAGTAGTGGTAATCGTACATGGACATCACCACAGATATATCTGGCACTAGTCTGAGATCCATGCCATTTGGGTTCCACTGTGCGTGTTCCCTGATCCAAAAATAGGTCTGTCCACCCATCAGGTGGGCTACACGTGTAAATTGACTATGCAATGTTTCCCATTTTTAAACAGTCCATTTCTTCCTACATGTGGTGCCCCCTGATGAGCAAACACACCCACTTTCAGGCCAGGAGACAAACACAATGTGCCCCACATGATGAATGGCTTGGGCCTTGCAGATGTGTGAAGGTGTAGGCCATGCAATGCATAAGACGAAAATAAATGAGAAAAAAAAAAAAGGAAAGGAAAAGATTAGTAAAACTCTGGTTTGAGATAAATGTAGCTTATGTGGGTGAGATTTTAAGTACTTCGAGCGTGTATTTCCAAGGATGTACACAACATGACTATTAAAGACGTGTATTTTTTTGAAAGGGAAACTGGTCCAAATCAGGCACTAATTTGTTAAAAAATGACTCCATAATCCAAGAACCATGGTTTTTTTGCAACGGTCCTCACCAATATGACAAAACGATACGTATTGTCATCAAAGAAAAATCACAAGAGAAAAGTAAAAAATACATATTTTGCTATTTCCTTAAACAAAATATTAATGTAACTTATCAATTAGAAGGGTTTTTAATTGGAAAAACAAATATATACAAGAATACAATATAAATTTTTTACGTTTAATGTAACAAAATATTGTATTCTATATATTCTTTTACGTTTAAAAATTTTCACACTGATATGACTGATAAATCAGTTGTATCAGCGATACAAATATATATTATATCGTGCATTAGTTATTTAGTGCTGTAGTCCATATGGATAGGATACATGATAATTTAAACCATGCCGAGAACACCTAAAGCACTCACCCATGCACACATAACGCATGTTGAACACAATGCTGTTTAGTATTTTAGCATGACAACCAGGCAGCTCGATGGCAGCTTGTTTCACCAATTTCGTAACAATATCATGAGCCCAAATCAGAACACGTTAAAGCAAGATGCAATCTACTGATATATCCGCATGTACCAATAGCACATCATAACCATAATATATGATTTTCTAAATCCCATGTTTGAGAAAAAAAAAAAAAAAAACCAACTTGGAATACCTCAAGTAGCAAATGAGAAAAGAAACGAGATCTCTTTCTTTTTCAAGTTTCAATAAATCATTATTTATATCAGTATTATTTTTTATTATGGTTTTTTTCGATGGTATGATTTGAACTATATATATCTGAGATTCCAACCAAAGATACTAGGAAGCTCCTTAAGGTGTTTGTACTAGTTTTTTGAGAAATGTTGTGTAGGAATATAGAAATGAGACATTCAATATCCATCCACCACTTTCTTTAGCAAAATTGTGATTGTAGAAAGATTTTTTTTCCTAAAATTGATGAATCCCGACATCACTATTGTCTTTTTTAAAAATCTTTTACACTACTAATGTCTTAATTCTTGAGTCATGATGTGCATCTTTTGTGATAATAAGTAACTCTATTTATATTGGTTATCTTACAAAAACATTAAAGTTGCTCATGCAATGGACTTTTTTATCACTATAATTTGAGGAGAAAAGATAAATAAATAAATTATTATTATTTTTGGCCTTTCGAAATAAACTTTATAAGTTTTTTTTTTTAATGACAAATTGAATGTTTCAGAGTCTTTAAACGTGCTCAGCTCCAAAGTATCTTTAGACAGAAATCCTCAGCAATTATGATATTACCAAATAATGCCTTGAGTAGTTGAAATTCCCATGTGGTGCTTTTCAAGGGAAGAAATAACCAAATGGCCTCTATAATTTTTCTTTAAAAATGTGATGAAGTCAAGGATTGTGGGGTCCATGTGGTATGTGTATAACATCTAACCAATCCAACAGATGCACCCTACCATGATGATCAAACTAACCAAGAATTTGGATGACCCAATCTTAATGTAGGCCACGCCATTTAAAAAATAAAAATAAAAATAAAAATTAAACGCCATCCAAAAACATCCAACTCATATGCAGCACATCTGATGATTCAATTGGCAGATTTTTCATTCTTCTAATCAAGATCGTGGGGTGCATATATAGGATGGATAAATATCATACAAATACCACATGGTCCCCAAATTCTTAAGTTTACCAATTTTTATATACAAAAAAGGCTATGGGCCTATTTCGCGTTGCTTCTAGCAACCGCATTACATATTCTCAAGAAACAATTGTCTGGAATTGTTTCTTGAGAATTCCTTATGTGAAAAAGTGCATGTTTGGTAAAATATATACAACATACAATTTTCCCACGAAGATTTCAATGGTGAGTGTTGACTCCCCACTGTTTTGTGTTTTGTGGTCCACTTAAGTCTCGGCTCTACCTCATTTTTGGAGTCATACCCCAACATGATATGATGAAACAAATGGATGTAGTGCATATTGCAGTCATTGCAGTGGGCCCCACAATGCTGCATGCAGGGGTTATTGGAAAGTAGCATCCGTTCATCTTCTTGAGAGATGAGATTTGCTAAGCCCATGCGCGTGTGCAATACAATTCATTTACACACCACAGTTTGCCACCATGGCACATAGATCTGCGATCCAATCCATCCATTAGAAATGCATCACTATATTGATGCCCTAGCCCAAGAATTAGGCTGATCCACTGGTTAGGTGACCCACAATTTGCGAAACAAATGTACGGCTCTAAAATAAGTTTTCTAACCCATCCACCTATTTCCAATATTAAGGTCCACCTTCTGAGTGGTCCAAATTAACTTTAGGGGGTGTTTGATTTTTTAATTTCCCCAGAAAATCACCATAAATAAGTCATCATTATTTTAATGGTAATTCCTGCACCATTCCCAATATATATATATATATATATATATATATATATATTTGGATCCTTACTCTTGCTCCGGTGGTAGACTCTCAGGAGTTTCGAGCACCCGGTCAAGGGTTCGAGTATCCATAGGTGGTGAAATCCCACTATGGCGTGCGTGTGTGTGTGTGTGTGTGGGGGGGGGGGCGTGTAAAAATAATAATCCTGCACCATTCCCAATGTGATAGTGACAGGTGTTGTTTGAATTTATCCATCACTAACCCTGAAGGTAAAAACTATGGGGCCCATCATGACGTATGTGACTTATCCACACCATTCATCCCTTCCACCAACTCATGTTAGGGCATGAGCCAAAAAATGAGAAAGATCCAAAGCTCAAATCAACCACACCACATGAAGCAGTGGGAATTGAATGCCTATAGTTGAAAACTTCTTGGGGGGCCCAGAAGTTTTGGATCAATTTGATACTTGTATTTTTCCCTTTATCCATGTCTGTGTCACATACATCACAGTGGGGCCACTATTTTGAGTAAGCCCTTTTCAGACCGATTTTCGAGGTGGAAGAATTCCATCTCTTTGAAAACATATAATGACCCATTTACGGGTATTTACCAAGGATTTGAAAAATCAAACACCGCCTTAGGGAAAACATGTTTAGATCAACTGGTGGATGGATTTGATCTTGGACCTAAGTGCTATGATGTGTGGAGGTGTGCGGCTCTAACTCATGTACAACTAACATAATTTCCAACCGGGGGGGGGGGGGGAGCATTATGGAAAAAGGTACAAATTTAAATTGTTTTCTAAAATTGATTAATTAAGTGGCTAATTGTCAACTAATAAGGGTTCGGATTGTCAAAAGGGTAGGGATTGTCACCCAATATAAACTGCAATAACGAATAATGTAAGGGTCGTGATTGTTATCCAGTAAGGGTCCTGATTGTTAGCCAGTAAGGGTTGGGATTGTCATCCGATATAGACCACAATACTGCAAAGGGTCGGGATTGTCATCCAGTAAGGGTTGAGATTGTCATCCAATATAAACTGCAATACTGCAAGGGTCGGGATTGTCATCCAGTAAGGGTCTAGATTGTCAGCAAATAAGGGTCGAGATTTTCATCCAATAAGGGTCTAGATTGTCAGCTAGTAAGGGTCGGGGTTGTAATCCAATAAGGGTTGGGATTGTCATCCACTAAGGATCGGGATTGTCATCCACTAAGGATCGGGATTGTCATCCAATATAAACTGCAATACTGCAAGGGTCGGGATTGTCATCTACTATCAACCCCGACCCTTACTGGATGAAAATCCCAACCCTTATTGATGACAATCCCGACCCTTACTGGACCTTTAATGGATGATAACCTCAACCCTTATCAAGAATCGATTCAAACCCTCTTCCCTTAAACTATAAGAAACCAACCTATGTACATTATCCATCCTACATTTATACACAATCATCCATCGACATCATCCAACCTCATTCATACACATCATACAAAAGACCATAGAGAGAATCGGACAAGTATTTAAAACTGCGATATATCGAAGTCTTTTTTTTTTTTTTTGTTCCTTGCATTGGGAGGGACGTAAAGCTACAAAAAAAAACATCCAACAAAAACAACAATTAATACATACATTCCCCGAAAGATTGATATCTTTTACTATAAGTACACATGCGAATAAGGGCTTACGCAATCATGTTTCCATATGGGCTTACGCAGACCGAATCTTTGAACCATAGACACAAGGTTATTATCAACTTTCTCGTGCTTGATATTTTGTGTATCGTTGTGATCCCCAGCACCATATTTACGTATCATATCCACCTCACTCTCCATGATTGACTAATACAATACGAGATTCTTGTTAGAAAAATCAATGGGTAAAAATTGTTAACAAATATAACCTACAAGGTGGAATTGCATATTATCGTAAAATAGGTTGAAACAAATGCGCAATCCTGGGGATAGGCATGAGGAAGTCGCTCTGTCAAGTAGTCCAAGTAGATATCCACCCCCTATGTATTGAGGAAAAAGTGACAATAAATATGTATAGGGTCGAGGATCAATTAAACGAAAGATGGGCAGTCTCACTTACTTTAAAATCAACCCATGAATTTAGGTTGTAAAGGAAATTCAACGACGGATGCCACTCCATTTTACGTGCAAGTGTCAAATCATTATATTCTTCGGTTGTCAGGGATCCATGCAGATCCACATATCCCTCAAGGGGATCAATGACATCAACAGGAGAAGAACGTGGAGCCCTGTAGGGGGATGTTATCCATTTTGATGGCAATGCATTGCGTTGGGGCCTCCCAACAGCCACGACCAGAGTCCTACATAACTTAGTCACAGGTTGTCGACAAACCTCATCCACAATTGCGAGCTGCCCACCTACCTCGTCCATATCTACGGGCTAGCCGACAGCCTCGTCCATAACTGCAAGTTGAAGAACAGCCTCATCCACAGTCGTAGGCTGCCGACCCGCCTCATCCATATCCACGGGCTGCCGACCCGCCTCATCTATATGTACAGGCTAGCCAGTAGCCTCATCCATAACTGTAGGCTAAAGAATAGCCTCATCCACAATCACAGGTTGCCGACCTGCCTCATCCATATCCGTAGTTTGCCAACTCGCCTAATCCATATGTACAGACTGGCCAGCAGTCTCATCCATAACTGTAGGTTGAACAATAGCCTCATCCACAGTCGCGGGAGGGCTACCAACCCGCCTCATCCATAACTACAAGCTGGCCAATAGCCTCATCCACATCCTCCTCCACGGATCGAGTTGACGTGCTAATTGTTTGCATTAGATTCACGTTTTAGATATGCAATTTCACAATGTGTTGTTAACATCAAACAAAATGCAATTTCATATACCTTACTAGCATGAAACTCCTCCCTCAGGAGCTTCACTCATCACGTAATGACACATTCCCTTCATTTATACGCTTTCTCTCTCATTTCCCTGTAATGTTTCATTTCCTCTCTTAATTCTTCCACATCTAGTGTGATGGTCTCAATTCTATGGTCAAAACTCTTCAAAACGAATCTAGTCTTCTTGTTTTGACTTTTGTTGCCAAAACAACTCTCCAATTTCTTCTTAGCCACATGTTTCTACACCTCTTACACCAAAACCTCTATTCTAACTTCCAACCTCAAAGTCTTATCCTTTGTATAGGCATCAGCTTTGAGAGATTTAATCACATTTGTCTCTTCTTCCTCCTTGGTCGATATAAGCTCCACATAGATTTTTATTTGCAAGAGCAATAGTGATCTATTAGTTACAAGAAGAAACCATAATGCGTTATTATCACACAATAATAGCGAATCGTCCTCACTGACACGGTCTTGAAGACTTTTGAGACAACTATATACCGGCCTACTTTGTACAGCCTCCAGTTGAGGATTCGAGGAATTCAGACTTGAGGTCTTCTAACAACCCATCTACTATCGCCCGATAGCTGAGGGAATCGCTTATAAGGCCATATCTGTTTAATAGACAAAATAATGCACTACTCATTATTCAGGTCATGTATTGAATATTTAAAATAAAATAAAAAAATAAAAAAAAAAACAAGATACAACCAACATAACACACTTACTGAATGGGGACAATGAGTTACCTGTATCGCATACGCATATCTGTGTATGTTGTATGAAGGTGCGTATTCACCATTCTCGCCAACCTTTATTACATGATCAGCCGGTCTTTCAAATATTGGTAACCCACACTACCCAAAGTTATTGGCCATCTCTATGTACTTATCTACACAGCCATTCTTCTGAGGAGATGCAACTATTAGATTCTCGACGCAAATCAAAAGCGTCAACTTCACCGCATCCTCGTATTTTTTTTCTCGCGGAGCGGGAGATTGGTATTCTTTCAAATCATCTTTCGTCACAATTCCTTCTTTTAAATAAGTCTTCGTAATTCTCTTACTTTTCTTTCCCTCTATTCTTTCACTCACTTCAGATGCCTTTGATCTTACAGGTCCACACTTCGAACCCATAATGAGGGCAAAGTCCAGCTCAGGCAATTTCATAATGGAGCCCTGAACATCGAAAGTCGGGTCACTAATATGCCTTTGCATAAGGCAATGGATTATTTGACCTTGGGCCATCCACCCATCCACCGAGAAATTCAACAGATATCCAAAACAAGTTTTCCTAAACATCTCTTTTCTAATAGGAGTGGTGGCAAAATCATCTAACATGTATTCCTTCAAAAACTGAAGAGAGCACTTCAAAGTAACTGCTGCACTCTCGTAGTCCAAGTAGGTTGTCCTTCTTGGTTCATTTCGACCTGTAATTCATTAAGGGTCGAGATTAACATCCAATAAGGGTCAAGGTTGTCATCCAATAGGGGTCAAGGTTGATAGTCAGTGTGTAAGGGTCGAGGTTGTCATCCAATAGGGGTCAAGATTGACAGTTTGCTTGTAAGGGTCAAGGTTGTCAACCAGGCATATTGATAACTTCGACCCCTACTAGATGATAACATCGACCCTTACAGGATGTTAATCTCAAACCCTACACTCTCTATACTAAAACAACAATTATGAATGGGTTAGGGTTGTCATTTTGAAATGGCGGATTGTCATCAGTCCTAAAACACATCATTTTCAAATTCACAACCCACAACCATTACAAAAACAACATCCACCCACAACAACAACCATAACATTCACAACCGAGATTACTTCTCCCCACAACGGTCCCTCTCAACCTTCACACATAACAACAATAGCAAAGAAAAAAAACATTTGAAATATTCTACACATACCTGAGGCCACCATCTTTATGGATTTCGATTATGGAAGCAAGCTCTTTTTGCAAGCGGAAACGGAGATGACGATTATGGAGGCAATCGTGCTGGAAAACAGTGCTGGAGGGGGTGGAGGTGGGTCCCGGAGAAGGAGCTTTGAAAGGGAGAGGTGGAGTCGAGGTCAGGATTCGAAATGGGGCCCTACGGTCATTTTTGGCAATACAAACCCCCTTCGGTACGAAGTCTGTGGGTCCTACCCATAGTTTTGGAAATCGATATCATATCGGCCGATACAGGCGTATCGTATCTATATCGGCTCAATACGATACGCGATACGGGGCTGTATCGGCCATATTAGAATCGAATAGATAGTATCGGTCCATATTGGTCAATATAGCCAATATCGATGCTGATACATGGCCGATACAGCCAATACGCCCATAAAACCCAAATTTTGATTTTTTTTTTTTATTATTTTTTCAAAAATTCACTCATGTCTCCCTTTCTTCTTTACATTTAAACCATGTAAGAATCTTTAAAAAACTCATTTAAGGTTAGATCTAGCCCTATTTGGGATCAAAACAAATGATTTCAATGGAATTCGACGAATCAAAGCGAAGTGGACCATCATGGGGAAAATCGGAAAGAAGGGAAAACCTTCGCTTTCTTTTTTTATATTTTCATCTTCTTTTTGTTGTATTTCCAATGTAATGGGCCATTGTTCACCAAGTCATGTTTAATTTGTGTTTAATTAGGGCCCATTTAGTTGACCCTCAACAAGTCAAATAGACACAACCTTCTCATGAAAGAATGGTTCAATACGCCATTGAATACATGGTCAAAACACAAAAAATGATAGATTTGTGAATATCTCAATTTTTTTTCTTAATTTTCTGATATTTTTTCATATTTTTTTGCTTCAATATATATATAGGGAAAAAGTATTATACACTCGACCGTATTATACCTTCCATAAGGTTGAGTGTCGGCGGCACGTTATTCTTCAGATGGGAGATTGTATAGGGAAACTAAAGAAGCAACCTGTTATTAAAATACCCCTCCACCTCTATCTCTCTCACGCTTATTTTCTGCAAAAAGCCTTATGCTAGAAACTTAGGTGGGGCCTACCGTGATTTTTTATTTATTTATTTATTATTATTTTTTTTTGTGAAATCCACCCCCGTCTATCTATTTTTTTCATATCATTTTAGGACAAGAGGCCGAAAATGAGCCAAATCCAAGATTCAAATGGGCCAAAAATATGAGGATTGAACGTCCACGGTTGAAATATTCATGGGGCAATAGAACTTTTAAATTAGGATAATATTTGTGTTTTAAGTTCATCTTAGTAGGAATATTGCTATGAACGGTATGGATGCAATTGAAACATCACTTTCGACCCAGAGAGGTTTCAACGGTAGGAATTTCCCTACCCACCTTTTCCTTTAGTGCAGCCCACTTGAGTCTTGGATCCGGCTCATTTTTGGCCCTATGTCCTAAAATGATCTCTAAAAACTGATGAACGGGGTGGATTTCTCACAAACAACAAGGTTGGCCCTTACCAAACACTGTGCCACCCCGAGAATTTCTTAATAATAGAAGTTTAATTCACTTTGTTTCCATTCACTTCGCGCGCGGATTAGATACCGACAGGTTGAGTAGCTAGACTGGCTACTGAAGTTACGTCACCAAGTTCCATGGGCCCCACCATGATGTATGTTTTATATCCACACCTTCCATGCATTTGGAGATATCATTTTAGGGCAACATGCAAAGAATGAGTTAAATCCAAAGATCCAGTGGGCCCAACACAGAAAACAGTGAGGATAGTGACACCCACCATTAAAAACTTCTAAAGGCCACAAAAGTTTTAGATCAAGCTGATATTTGTATTCTCTTATTTCATGTCTTTTTTAACTTTTGAACAGGTTGGATTTCAAATAAACATTATAGTGGGCGTTGGGATAGTTTCCACAGTGGGAATCACTCTCCCCACTGTTTTCTGTAATGGGGTCCACTACAGATTTTTATCTGCCTCATTCTTTGACTCATGCCCTAAAATATTATCTCAAAATGGATGGACGGTGTGGATACAACACATACATCATAGTAGGGCCCACAGAACTTGGTGACGTAACTTCAGTAGTCGACTCACTACTCAACATGTCAGTATCTAATCCGCCGCGTACATCCACTTAAACGCGGATTGCGTCCTACCCCGCCCGGACGGTAATCCATCCGAGCATGGCTCTGTGGGGCCAACGTGATGTAAGTGTTTTATCCACGCCATTCAATGATTTTCTCAGATCATTTTAATATATGAACCAAAAAATGAGGCAGGTCCAAGGCTTAAGTGGACCATAAGGTGGGGATTGAACATCTACCATTAAAACCTTCTTGCGAGCTGGAGAAGTTTCGGATCAAGTAGATATTTGTGTTTTCACTTCACTCACATATACGTGACCTTATGAATATGTTTGATGGTAAAAAAACATAACGCTGGCACTTAGAAAGGTTTCAACGGTGAGTGTCATTATTAGTGCAGCCTCCTTTGTTGTGGTCCACTAGAGTTGTGGACTTCCTTCATTTTTAGGATAATAACTTCAACCGATCTAAGAAAATCTTTTAACAGCGTGGATAAAATACTTACATCATGGTGGGCCCCACAAAGCCCTGCCAGGATGGATTATTGTCTGTGCAGAGTAGGACAATACTATTAAAAGTCGTATTGACTCGCTAGATGCGGATTCTATGGACAGGTTACGTCACCAAGTTATCTGGGACCCACCATAAATGTATGTGTTATATCCATACTGTCCATTCAGTTGGAGATATCAATTTAAGGCATGAGACAAAGAATGAGCTAAATCCAAAGCCGAAATGTACCCAGCATAGAAAACAGTGGATAGAGTGACGCCCACCATTAAAAATTTCTAAGGGCCACAAAAGTTTTCGATCAAGCTTAAATTTGTGTTTTCCCTTCTTTCATATATGTCTTAACTTATGAACAGGTTGGATCTCAGATAAACATCATGGTGGGCCTTAGTAAGGTTTCAATGGCCAGTGCAAGACTTTTGCAGAAAATATGCGAGAGATAAAAATTTTACCGTCTAAAGAATAACGTGCCAGCAACACTCGACCTTATGAAAGGTATAATATGGTCGAGCGTATAGTATCTTTTCCCATTTATATATATATATATATATATATATATATATATATATATATATATATATATATATATATATATGAACAATACAAGCCGATTCGGCCTTGATTCCGATACGCAACACCGTATCGTATCACCTTTTCGCGGGACCGATACGGCGGCCAATACCGTCATTCAGAACCGTGGTCCCATCTTCGGCTTTTGGTCAAATCCACTCTGTCCATTCTCTTTAGAATTTTGAGGAAAGTAAATGGTCAGAGAATGACCAGCATCTTCCGATCGGGTGGCCTAGAACACAACAAAATAGTATGTAATGTTCTGACAAGCGTCGAGTGTTTGTTTGTTTTTTATTTATTATTATTTCGCCATTGTGGGCCACTAATAGCTCGAAACAGCATGAAGGTAACACTTTCTCAAGAAAATCCAGGGCCACAAACATTATCAATGGATTGGATCTATCTTCCGTTGAGAAATGTAACTGCCGAAACTTCTCACTCACGCACATTTTTGGTTGTACTGACTTGCAACTAACCAGGAACCATACACATTAAGCTCTGTGGGGCCCACAATGATGTTTACATGTCATCCAACCTATTCATAATATCATATATACATGGTTGAAGGGAAAACACAAACATCATATTTATGTTTGTGGCCCACCCAACACTTCTCAACGGTAGCATGCAACTCATTGTTTCTTGTGGTGTGGTCCACTTCATATGTAGATAGGCTCCAGTTTTGAGGTCATATGTTACAATGGGCTGGTACAATGGATGGATGGTGTAGATAAAAATTAAAATTTTAAGGAAAAAAAAAAAAAAAAAACCTGAATTACATTGGGTCCCATGGCCAGGAGCATTACTATCCAGTGCAAGACCTCTCCCATCATCATTACCGGCTGTAGCCCCTGTTAGGCGCAAGGCTCTGTGTAGGGGCAATTTTGTCCAAAAAGTTTTTAAAAAACCTGTAAGGGAGGGGCGTTTGGCGCATGGTATTAGACGGGATAAGGTGGGGATGGAATCCGGTGCCAATTCCACCCAACGCTTGGGGAGAATGGGAAAGGTTGGAATTAGATTAGATGGAATTGCATTTGGTCCCAGGGCGCTATAACTTTTTGCTTCCCACCTGCTTTTTTGAAAATTTTGAAAAGTCTTGTTGATGTTAGCAAGTTGCGTAGGTCCCACCATGATGTGTGGGTTATATCCACACCATCCACCCATTTTTCAAGATCATTTTAGAGCATGTGCCCAAAAATCAGGTAGATCCAAAGCTCAAGTGGACCCCACCACAGAAAGCAGGGGGGATTGAACGCCTACCATTGAAAACTTCTTTGGGACCACATAAGTTTTGGGTCAAGCTGATATTTGTGTTTTCTCTTCATCAAGTCTTTTTGACCTTATGAATAGATTGGATGGCAAATAAACATCATGGCGGACCCTAGGAAGATTTCAACGGTGGGCATCATTGTTCCCACTGCTTTCTGTGTTGTGGTCCACGTAGGCTCTAGATCTGTCTCATTTTTTGGGCCCATGCCATAAAATAAGGTTGCAAAACAGATGAACAGTGTGGATATAACGCATATTTGTTATTCTCAATAGTTCTTTTTTTTTTTTGGTGGGTTAGCTTGTTAGTACACACCCATGTCAGTTCTCAATAGTTCCAAATGATGGTTGGTATACCTATTCAATGACCAACAAACCAAAGAGTGAATGCCACCATGACACAAACAAAGCATGGAGTTATGCTCGTCCCATGGTAACAGGGGCTCATATGTAATAATTACATTTTTTTTAATACCATCCCACCTAATCCCAACTAATACCACCCGCCAAACACGGGAATACTTTAATACCCTCTTCTTTTGGGGAATTTGTCCGTAGCACAAGACTAGTACGGTCAAAATCCCCCAAACAAATCAGGCCATTCCGCCTCATCACGCCATAGTCCGTATCAATGGACAACCAACGGTCTGACTCGACATACAGGTGCGGCCCACCTAATGAGTGGATCCCGGATTTTTTTGAGACAGGCGATTTTCATGATGGGGCCCACCTTTTGCATGGATCAGATGTCTCACACAAGTGGCAGGCTGCATGCAGCAATTTTTCATGTTTTCAGAAATCCCGGCCCAGATGCCCAATTGCCCTACCCGGCCCATTTAGCGGAGATTATTGAAAATAGACGAGAGAGAGAGAGAGAGAGAGAGAGAGAGAGAGAGTTGGGCGGTTCGTACGGAGCGAATAGGAGCAGACCTTCATGCAGAGGAAGACCTGGCCCTGGCGCTGGAACTCAGCGAGTACGGCGAGGAGATCAGTCCGGACAAGGCGGGAGACGCGTGTGCGTATGACTCGGTCGAGTCGGACTCGGTCCGATTGCAAGCGCTTCAGCTCCTGGACGACCAGTAACCCTTCCTTCCCCATCTCCTTCTTCCTTCGCCAGATCGAAAGGCTAGGGTTGGAAGCTGCAGCAGCAGAAGAAGAAGAGAAAGCTGCATCTGCAGCAGCGAGTCTTTGGAGAAGAGAATCAAGGGTTAGGGTTAGGGTTTTGAAAGGACTCTGTCCGATTCCTGTAAACAGCTTTCTTCGGCTTTTTAACTGATTCGAAGCGAATCGTATCATTTCTGAGAGAGGAAGAAGAAGAATAGAGGTGGGGGAATTTGAGGGCAAGAATAAGGAGGTATCGATGGAAGAGAGACTCCTGTTTATAAAACGATTGTGACTCTTTAAACGGAGACGTTGCATGCTGTACGGTCAATCCAGACTGTCCAAATCTCTCGCAAGCATTACCAGAAATGAATATCGCCGTCTGATTTTTTCCTTTAGGATTTGGACCAATCGCTATTTTGATTTTAATTATAAACATAAATTGGATCGATGGAATTGATTGATGAGTGTGATTTTATATATTCGTCCCCTCCACAATGTGGCCCACAATTTCAATGGTTTGGATTGTCATACATCCGTGTCTCGTGCGAGGAGAGTGGTCACCAACATTTTCAAAGTCGTGGTGAAATATCACGGTGGTCTGTTGTGGGTGCTTTGCTAATCGCACGCGCGTGTGCTATAAAGCTAGTGAACACGCCACACATATGCCGGCATGGCGCATGCATTTGAGATCCAATCCATCGATCATTGGTCGGACGTTATACATGTTTTTTTTTTTTCCAAAACTATAATCTGGTACAATCTGCATGTGGGCCCAAATACTGAAAACAGGGTGTATGGGTTAGAAAACTACAGCTACGTTATTCAGAAACGTTCTTTTGTTTTGCAAACCGTGGTCCACCTGATCAACGGATCAACCTGATTCATCAGCTAAAGCATTAATTCAGTGGTGCGATTGACCTATTGTGCCATGCGGGCACACATATGGTGACTACACGGGCCTTATTGCACATGGCATCTGGACCGCTTTTTTTTTTTTACACACCACATGCGTACAGTACCCATGACCACATTGTTGAAACCCATGGAGTCTACCACCGAGAGATGCGCAACGGCCAGACTCAGTAACGCTTAAATGAACGAGTGCCGCCTTGGGTGACTCGGTCGGGGAGGGTTAAGCAGGTAATTATTACCTACCTTCTTTTTCTTTGTAAATATCAATTACAACATGCAGTTAGTATTGTTTTCATCCTACCTTTCATAGCCAACTACAAAAAAAAAAAAAAGAGAGAAAGATGCACGATGTGTCAAGATGGAATCCCAACAACAAGAGTCACTCAAGGATGTTAAAAAGAGATAGTGAGTATCAGATATACATCTACTCAAAGAAGTTAAAAAGAGATAGTGAGTATTAGATATACATCTATGCTACATATGTGTCATACTAAGAATGTCACAACACGAAAAAACGTACATACAACTGAAACCCTTAATATAAATCCTTACTCTTGCTCAGGTGGTAGACTCTCAAGAGTTTCAACACCCGGTCAAGGGTTTAAGTATCCATAGGTGGTGAAATTTCACTAGTGTGAGTGTGTGGGGTGTGTGTGCGTGTGTAAAAAAAAATAAATTTGAAATCCTCAATACAATCATCTATCCAGTGATACGTGGCAAGAATATACAAGTTGCACATACGTAAGGTTGAAAAGGCCGAGCTAAATGTCCTAGAGAGGAGGTGAATAGGACAGCCAAATTTAACAATAAAGCTCGCAAATAAAGACTTAATAAGCAGTTGATAGCACAATAGAAAGCAACCTCTAAAGTCAAGTATTGAGAGGTTGATACAAACTTGGTTCTAAGGACAACTTGACAACCAAAAACCTACAGTTTATGACAGGACAACCTTACTAGAATGTGGGTGAGTATCAAAAACTCAAATTCAAATGGAGGTGAAAGAAATAAGAACTGATCTATTACAATATTTACCACACAATGCTTGAAAAATAAAGATTACAACATTCACATCCAGAAATATATCCCACGATCTTAAACCACAAAATGATAAAGAAATAAATCAAACATCCATCAAACACTAGAGAATTATAGTGGTTCGTGTGTGTACACCAACTGTCTAAAAACAATCACACAACTATTCCACTCCTAATATCCACTTCCTCGGGATATTAGCGTTCGCTAATCAAATAGGTTGTTCAAGATTCACCTAAAACCTTCACAATTGTATTTTAAGTGGGCTCACACAATCACAACCCCACACTCTGAGATTTTCTAGTTGATCTCAGAAAAAACGAAATGAGATTTTTTGGTTTATCTCATAAACTAAGCAAAATGAAATTACAGAAAAGGAAACACTTATCTGTATGAAGATTCCGAAGTAGCCTGGTAGAACCAACTTGATGACGACGTAAATGTTCAACGTTCAGTCCCAAAGCGTATAGGGTTCTAGGTCTAGATAATTTTTAATTTAAATCAACCTGGACTAGCTTGATTTGATTTCGATCTCAAGAAAGGGTAAATCAAATGTCCCCTTTCAAAATCAGATTGGAATAGAGATCTAAAATCAAATAACAAGAGCTACTTATAAATAATCTAAAATATGCACAAAATAGCTTAGAATGAATACAAAATTATTTCAAAGTGATTGCTTAAAAATAATTAGAACTGAATAGAAAACTCTGAAATTCGAGTACTATTTATAGGTCCACCACAAGGGACTTCTATCCAAACAGTCTCATACCTAAATTTGGATAGTCCGACTCAATGTGGTAAACTCTTGATCTCAAGTTAGTCGCGCGCCCAACCGAAATCCTGGTCATGCGAAGGTACACGTAACAAATAGTTACGCACCACCAGCCCGAGTGGATAGAGAATGAATGAATGAATGGATATGCAATTCCTGCTCAATAAGTCCGCATATTAGTACGGTTGCTCTCTGGGAAAATCACCGGGGTCTATTACACTCCACACCGACTGCCTCCTCCCTAGCTGCAGTCTATTAATACCTACTCGACTTGTTGATAGCGGACCCATTTACGAGCTGGTCATACTCAGCCTAGCTTATAGCCCCCTCACTCGGGTGGATAAGGCCACACTGTGAGACCCGACCCGAGTTCGCATGTGTGCATGTGTGTGTGAGTATACATTTTGTTCATCATGGTCTCGCGGTCCTACCGGTCGAATCTCAGCGACCCATGGATAATGTTTGCGATCATCATTGAGTTCGGTTATGTAGACCCGACTCGGATTGACCCAAGACCTATGCCATTGTGACCGCATCGTTACCGCAATTCCAAAGCCACGTCTCGCGCATAAATCCGATATGTAGACCAAAAGTTATGTACATTTCATTATATGACCATTGATCATGTGGCCTACTTAGGTGGAATGCATGTGGACCACCATCACCCATGGCACAAGTCCCCATATACACTACACACAAACCACACAAATCCTATGGAAACACCACCCATCTCAACAAACACCACCCAAGCCTAGTCTAAAGGCCTAAACATTGTAATCTCCTCCCTATGCTATGATGACTTCTCTTACAAAATAATTATGACATTTTTCTCTCTTTATTCTCTCCCTCCCTCTCATTTCCCTCCATTGCTAGAATTTTCAGCAACTTCCCTTCCATCTCCCTCTCTTCTCCAGCCCCTTCTCCCTCTAATCCCCTCCCATCTAACCTTCAACAATCCATCTCACCCATTGAAACATATCCCTTAGACCATGAAGAGTAGATTGATGTAACTTTGGAGTGGGATCCATTAAGATGGGTGCTTTTAATTTCTGATTTTCTTTTCTATCATTTGATCTTAATTTTCTTCTTAGATGGATCATATGGGACCCACCAATCCATAGTGGGGACCCCATTTGACCCCATGGATGTGGCCTTTTGGCCCATCCTACATGCATATTATGAAACATGATAGGGCCATTCTCCATGGACCCCATCATGATATATTGTATCATCCACCTTATTTCAAGGGCATCTAGACCCTAAAAGTCATGTTGGGATGGCATCCCAACCACCCATTCTAGTCATAGATCATGCATGCATTAGTATAATGTTGCATGTTCAAGTAATATTGTTGTATGGTTAAGATTGACTCTTAGGAGGGCCCATTAGTCGCTGGGCCCTACCCCCATGGCAGGATTACTTTCTTTTCTTCTTCTATCCTCTCTGATGTGTGGATGATGATGTGTGTGTGGCCCATTTAGTGGGCCTAGGATGTCCCAAAATAAATCAAAATAAAAATCCAGCAAGGTGGGACGCCCTTACCACCCAACTCCATGATCTTTGGACACCTTAATCAATGCATGCAAGTGTCCTAGTCTTAGTCTGTGATCTAGACATATATGGGGCCCACTGAGGAAGGCCACACACCCTTTTTATGAATGAGATTATTGAGATATAGGCTGATGTGTCCAACCATGTATTGCTGTCCAGAAATTTCTGGACAAATTTTTGCTGGACTTGGGCTTGAATTTGGGACTGATTGGGGGACCTTTTGTACCCATCAAATATACTTTTCTGAAAGGTGGAGATATCATATTGATGTTCCCCAAATTTCAGCCCCATCTAACCTTCATTGGGGTCCCAAAGGTGTGGTCTAAGTGGGGTGAACAGTATGGATTTTCTGCACTATTCCAGCAATATTCCACCTTGGACAGGTTGGAATTCCGAAATTTATTAAAATACCTTTGAGTGTCTAAAAATTCTAAAAAATTACAGAGAGGTATCCCACCCATGATAGGACCCACCTACAAAATTTTGGGGCCAATGGATACCTGTACACACCATGGTGGTGGCTGGACCGGTCCATTACAATATGGTGTCCAGATCAGTCCGATTTTCAGGACAGATTGATTTCTTTAAATAAATTAAAATATTTTTAGATGTCAAAAAATTTTGAAAATTTGTGGAGGTGTGTTTCACCTATGATGGAACCCACCTACCAAATTTTAGGTCCAATGGACACCTGTGCACACCGTGGCAAGGGCCGGACCGGCCCACCATGTTGGGACGTCCAGGTCTGTCCAATTTTTTGGACAGACTGTTTTGTTTAAATTAATTAAAATACTTAGGAATATCTAAAAATTCTGAAATTTTTTGGGGATGTGGCCCACCTATGGAAATATTACTCTCTAAAATTTTAGACCCAACGGACATTTGATCAGGCCGTGGTGCGGCCGAGAGTGGTCAGCTAGGCAGGGACGCCCAGGCTGGGGTGTCCAGCCTAGGCTAGCCGTCCAGCCTGCTTCGTGGGCCCACCTTGATGTGTTGTATACTCCACCACCCATCCACGTGGGGTCCTTAAGAGATTTATCATCCTCCTTTTGTTTGGTATTCAATTGGAGCTCATTGGTGGATTTTTGGGCCAAATACCCCAGGCCCATAGGGTTGCCTACACATGGGATATCCCTGCCTTAAGCTACTGCTGGGCTTGCATTCCAACAGCCTGGCTCACTTGATATATCTGTTGCATATCTTCTCTCATCTGGTGGGGCCCACAGTGATGTGTGTGGGCCATCAGGGATTAAATATACTAAGAAATTTTCTATTGTTGGACTCCAACCAACCCAGAAATTTTGGTGGGCTAGAATTTGGCATTGAGCCCAATAATTGTTGCTTATAAATGTTCTTTTGGGGCAATATGGCCCACTAGATTTGAGGAGGATTTAAGTCAGTATCTTACCATTTTATTTTTATTTTTGGGCTTAATTAGTACACTTTTAAGGCCCACCTTAAATGGGTTTTATTAGAACAATATTCATAGTTGGCTGTTGGGTTTCCTTGGCCCAATGTCTTGAAACATCCTTGATAGACCCCTGACCTTTGGGCCTATATTTAATACACTATTGTGATGGGTTTTATGGGCTAAAATACTCAAGTAGTTGGGCCCTTCCTTGCCCATTAAAGTGACTCATACTTGGGCCGAGATGTGAGACCCAACTTACTTGTTTTAAATATAAGGATCACTCATATGTTAGAATAATGGGCTGCCCATTAGGCCCACCACAATGAGTGGACTCATAATCTTTATGGTTGGGCCCAACCTTGCTTGAGGGCCCACCATATTGCCTATGTGTTGGGCTTTGAGTATAAGCCCATTAGGCCATGGATTGCCTTAGGCCTTGGGCCTTAGTTCATGTTCTAGTAGTGGCGGGCTACCTCTTGGGAACCAATTGAGGTTAAATGTCCTCCTGGGTGGTCCTAAGGTAGGCCCATGGGTTCTTCTATGGATATTTAAAGGCCCAACATAGGCCCTAGGCCATTTGTTTAAGGATTAATGTGAATGTATGTGGAACCTACCTTAACACATGTTTGATCCAGGCCATCCAAGCCTTGGATCACCCGATCATGGAGGCACTCTTTGCCTTGGGTTGCTACTGGATTCATAATCCAATAGCAGGCCCACTTGATCTTTTCTTGATGTATACACACCCTCCATCTGGTAGAGTCTCCTGTGAATATTGTTAGCCTTCATGAGATCATTCCCACTTATTTGACGAATTTCTGGGCTTTAGCAGGCCCAGGAAGCTGAGTGGGCCGAACGTTTATCAAGAGGCCTTAAATGTACATTGTTATGGTTGAAACTTTATTGGACATGAGACCCACCATATTGAGAACTTGTGTGCATGTTGCATGCTTATATTTTATAATCCTTGAGCTTATCTAGTGCATTCTTTTGGGTCACCTTTAGTGATCACATGAGGACCCCATCTTAGATCAGATTTTTGAGATATCCCTTGGACCCAGAGTGGGCTGGGACGTCCTAGCTTGGCCCAACCATTCATTGGGCCGACTTTCACCATTTTGATGGACTTGTGGGCTGAGGTAAGGATAGTATTGGGCTCTTGGTTGCCCACTTAAATTGCTAGTTATTAGGCTGATGTAGTGGGGCCCATTTCATCCAAACTTAAACTTATTTAGTCGTATATTGTGTACGCGGGCTATCCACCAAGTCCAACTCAATGTATGGATTCTATGGCCATTGGGAATTGAGCCTTGGGCCTTAATTCTCTTCTTAGGGCCCATGTTGTTAAAATTGGTATTATATCTTTTTATGGCCTATTATGAGGGATATATGTATGTGGTTACCTGTGTTCTTATCTTAAATGTAGGGCCTTGGGCCTTGTATCCATATAGTTTGTGGTTGAGATACCTCTTGGGGAATGGTGGTTAAATGTCCCCATTATGGACCCGTCTAGGCCCAATTGTATCTAAATGTGATTAGATGCTCATTTTAAACTTTTATTAGACTCACTTATGTGTTACTTAGACACGTAATTGTATGCTTAGTCTCGTGGGCTACCCCAGGTAAATGGGACCCCACTAGAGGTGGGATTCCTTATGGATATTGTCTAAATACCTAATCTTAGTCTCTTCTTGGATAGGAGTGTACTACTTTGCATATCGCCGCATAATGCGTCTAAGCCCATCTTCATGGCTCATGTGCATCATTGTATGCTTGGATGACACTGTGTGTGTGGTTATGATTGTGCTATTGGGCATTGCATGTTGCCTTCCTGAGATATGTAGTATTCCCTCTTGAGCATGTTGGATGCTTAGAATTGATGCATAGTTGATGGTGTGATTCATGCATCTGGCATTGCATAACACATGAGCATTATCACCCTCACTTCATTAGGGTTGTAACCTCCACAGATACATTGTGGATGGCCATGTTCAGACACCGAAAATGTTACTTGAGTATACCAGGTGCATAGGATGCCCATGGGTGAAATTCTCAAAACTTTCATGGTACTAAGGATCTACTCTAACGTCGTGATCGAGTGGAATATATGAGCGCACGAGGGCCTTATACCATTAGGCCGCGACTCCCACTGTCATGTAGTCGGTTGGATCGGAGTATGGCCTTACTCGCCTGATGTAAGGGGGCATTGCTAGGCTGAGTCTGACTAGCTCGTGAATGGGTCCGCTACCTTTAGGCCTTATTGGTGATTGGCTATCTGCAAGCAGGGTAGTGAGGTCTCTTATGCTCGTTTGACTGTGCGGGGTCTGTAGAGCGGCAGTTATCCAGCAATGTAATGGACCCCGATGATTTCCTTATGATGAAAATGTACTTGATATGTGGATTGGATATGAGCACTGACATTACTTCGCATTGCATTTGCATCGGCTGTGTAAACCTCATAATGTATTACAGTACTCATTGTATTACAGTACTCATCGCATTACAATACTCATTGCATTACAGTACTCATTGCATTATATAGCCTTGGTATGGCTTCCTGCATTATCGTACTGCCTGGTATAGTTTCTTGCATTCATGATAGCCTTGGTAAGGCTAGTGGTATTGGTATTGATGATGACTTCCTTCTGCATTCTCTATCTTCTTCTGAGCACCATTGTTACACACTTTCACCACCCTCTAAGCTTTCTATAAGCTTATGCACAATTGATGTGTACAAGAGATCCTGGGCAGGTGTCGCAGTGACAGAGTTTGGATTAGAGCTGAGCTTGAGGACCCAGTGTTGCAGACTTCCTTTCTTCCTTCTATTATCTTATGTATGTCCTTTTGGACCTTATGGATACTTGTAAAAGTTTAAATTCATAGTGGATTTTGTGATGTGTGCTTTTGTTATTTTAAGATTTACTTGTTGTGATCTTGGGTATGCTCGTATTGGTAATGATTATACTGTTATGAAAATCCTCCTTGTAGGATCCCAGGATCGGAACCTGCCTCAGGAGCCAAGAATGGGGTACTACGAAGGCTGTTGCGGCTAGAACCAGCCATCGGGTTCCTTGTGAGTCTGGTTACTGAGTCTGGGATGTGACACACACCCCCTCCTAACCGACCACGACACAGTGGGAGACGCGGCCTATTGGTATTTGGCACTCAGGCTCTCATGTTCCACTCCGTCTAGACGTCGGGGCACCTCCTGGCCTTAGAGATTCTGGAATTTTCACCCAAGGACATCCTAAGTGCCCACAGTGCTAGAACCAAGTATTTTCGGTGTCCCATTTAGCCATCCACGATGTGCCTGTGGAGGCCACAACCCTGATGTCGCTAGGGCATTTAATGATCAAGTCACATATATGTGAGATGCATGAGTCACACCATCCAGTCATGCGGTAATCCTGCGCGTATGGCACGATAATGTGGGCACTCCGTCTCATAAGGAGTCCCGTAAATAGTCTGCCCAATGGCTTATGCAATGATCAGTTACTACTCATATCAAGCATGCATATAATGCATATGGTATGAGTCATGGAATTATACTAAGCATTATTATAAAGTAATGAACTATCCTTACAATGCAGATGGGCTTAGACGGCCTATACTCAACAAGTATGGGCCTATCAATGGGCCCTAAGGAGAGTTACAATGTAGACATTTAACCAACATTGTACTTACAATGTAGGCGTCAAACCATCATTGCTCCCAAGGCATAGCCCGCTATAAAGGTTAACACAAAAACCACGGTGGAATCACATTACAATGGGCCTTATGTACATCCTATTGGGCCTTGACCTTGTGCCTTCAATACATCAATTGGGCCTCATAACGTGGCCTCATATATATCAAGGTGGGCCTCAACGGATGGGTCATAACTACATCAAGATGGGCCTAATCATATGAGCCTTATATATATACCAAGGTGGGCCTCAATAGACGACCGCAAATGAATTAAGATGGGCCTCATACATATACTAAGGTGGGCCTTAATGGACGGCCACAAATAAATCAAGATGGGCCTCATACATATACCAAGGTGGGCCTCAATGGATGACCACAAATGAATCAAGATGGGCCTCATACATATACCAAGGTGGGCCTCAATAGACGGCCACAAATGAATCAAGATGGGCCTCAATGGACGACCACAAATGAATCAAGATGGGCCTCATACATATACCAAGGTGGGGTCCACTTGAACTATAGATTTGTCTTATTTTTTTTATCTCAAGCTTGCAAGACAAGCTTGCCAAATGGTTGGACGGTTAAAATGCAATATATGCATCATGGTGGGGTCCACACACATGGCCCACCAATTAAATGGACGGTTTTGAATATAACACAGACACCAAAGGTGGGGCCTACTGGCCATCTAGCAAATGCTTGGATGGCATTGATAAAACACATACATGGTGGTTTCCACCGTCCACTGCCGTGGACGGTGTGAGTAAAACACATACATCATTATGGGTCCCACGTGGGGCCCACCATAATGTCTATATGCCCTCCAACCTGTTGATAAGGTCACATTGACCTGGATGAAAGGAAACACAAATTTCATATTGACCCAAAACTTCTGTAACCACCAAAATAGTTTCAATGGCAGCCATTAAATTCACCACTGTTTCCTATGATGTGGGCCACCTGAGTGTTGCATACGGTTAATTTTTAGAGGGCCCACTGCCCTAAGGGGCCCCATCAAAATGCACGGTGTTGATGTTCTCACACATCACGGTGGGGCAACGTAGCAAATACTTGCCGCTTCGACGTCATGATGTGCAGTGTCGTCTTCCGCTATTTTTATTTTTGAAAAATTGGGTTTTTCTGAAGTTTTTCATGCGTGGGGTCCGCATCGGAAGAATCCACCTCGCCCACTGGTTTCTACAGTCCATAATAAATCCATCAAGCCCAATATTAGGCATGTTTCAGCATGTAGAAAAATCTAAATGAATTTAAATGGTGAAAAATCACTGTTTGCTAAGGTATGACCCACCAGTTAGTCGGATCAGCTTCATTTTTCAGCTCAATGCCTAAAATGAATTGGGGAAAAGGATGAACGGTTTGGATTGAATCCATGCGTTAATGTGGGGCCTATAGAAGTGGCTCACCCAAATAGCCTTGAACCAAAGCTAATATTTGTGTTTTCCATTCAACGTCCAACGTCTAGGGATGCTGGACTGTTGTGCATTTCAGGTGGGCTACCTACGTGGGCCACCAAGTGAGGGATGGGGTGGATAAAATACTTATAAGTGGGCCCCACCTATAGATGACTTGGATAAAATACATGCCTTATGGTGGGGTCCATCCGGGTGGGCCACACTGCCACATCATCACATACAACAAGAAAAAATGAAAGAGAGGGAGAGAGAGAGAGAGAGAGAGAGAGAGAGAGAGAGAGAGAGAGAGAGACATACGTGTGATGGAGGGACCCCGACACTATGGGCCCTCCTTTGCAATCAATCATACATCAAGTGGGTCCCATTACATGTGGGCCCATCAAATCAAAGATCAACGGTGGAGATTCCTTCTCCACTAAAATGGAAGGTCTAGATGACCTCTAACCATGTCAAGAAAATAAACATCATGATGGGGTCCATGGGGAATAGCTCCATCATAGAATGATCGTGTGGATCAAGGTGGGCCATCGGCCACACTTAGGATTCAAAGTGAGATCCATACCATCAATCGGTAGGCCTCACTTGGCCCTTCATAAAAACAAAAAGAAATCTAGGCCTAATAGAGCACCCACCATTCGATCTTCTCGGTCCGTTGGAACTTTGGTCTCCTTGTGCTTCACTTTCATGGTGGAAGATGAGAAATGAATGGCTAGGATGAAGGTTTTTGGGATGGAAAGGTGGCCATACACAACTCTTTCTCACCTTGGAAGAGCTTGGATGTGAGTTTTTCTTGCTTTCTTGAGAATTTGTGTTGAGAAAGAGAGAGAGAGAGGTGTGGTGGTTGTAAGAGAGATGTGAGTGATGGATGTGAGGTGAGTAATGGGTGAGGTGAGAGATTGGTTAACTTTTAGGTTTGCTTGACTTATGGAGAAAGAAAGCATGGGTTGCTTTTGTACTTGACATGAGGTGATTAATTGATTGATTGATTTGAGTGATTGATTGATGGACATGATGTATAGATTCTCTTGGAATTGTATACGCGCAGTATTTTCTCAAATTGAACATGGGTCCACATCTCCCTGCCAGGGTATCGGATTGGTGCGCGAGTCGTGGCGTTGGAACCACGGCGACGGTGCGGTCGCAATGGTATAAGTCTCAGATTAAGTTGACTCAAATCTATAGGGTAAGACTTAGGGTCACGTGCAAACATCGATTATAGGTCACGGATTGCCGGACTTCGACGGGAAGGATCGTGGGAGTCAACGGAACAGTATGGACTAAGATACGGGTCTTACATAAGTTGTAGGTTCATCCTTGATGGCTTCCATGTGTGTTTGAGAAGCTTAACTCAGTCTTTTTTCATTCTGGTTTCTCATTCTAGAGAATTTTACACTTTTAAACTGTTTAAGGGCCACGAAAGTTTTAGATCAAGTTGATATTTGTGCCATTTCTAAAGGTCCATGGAAGAAAAAGAACCTGTCAGAATTTGGTGTTGTCACTCAATGCATTGCGCCTCAAGGAGTCAATGACCAATGCCTGACAAATGTTCTTTTGAAGATAAATGCCAAGGTGAGCTGTCACTGAAGTATCATGTCCCTTCCTTATGGACTTTCAGGTGTGATCTCTCTGTCTAGTTGACAACCTCCTTTCCTTTCTTTTTAACAGCTTGGTGGAATGAATTCCTTACTTACAGTTGAACGCTCACTTTCCATTCCCCTAATTTCTTGAGTTCCCACAATCATCCTGAGGATGGATGTATCACATGGTTCCCCAGGCCAGTCCGACGTGCCGTCAATTGCGGCGGTAAGTTAAGATGCATGATTTTCATTTTCAATTGTTAGTCATAGATTGACAGTACTTGTTTCAATTTTCTTGGATGGATGATGAATGTATTTGCGAATGTAAATGAAAATAAAAAACTTATAATATATATGTTATCAATGGAGGATACCTTGTTTAGGGGGACATGAAATTCTTGTAGCTTATGGTATGGTGCCCCAATATTGGTTGTATGTTACTAGTATGTAGTAGATAATATTAGGTTCAATAGTAGATAATACTAGAGAATACCTAAACCCGATCCGAACCCGAAACTGAACTTGATTCCCTAAACCTAAACTTAAACCGCGGGGGTCCCTGGAAGGTGGGAACCGCTGTTATGACCATGATGGTCCATTTCCTATGGATAACATTGGAGTGGCATGTCCAAATTTATGTATTAACTCAAATTTGTTGGAGCAGACCCAAATGTGTGTAGGAACTATCCGGATGTTGAGCGGGGGTCTCTGGAAGGTGGGAACCACAGTTATAACCATGATGAAGCTGTCCATTTCCTATGAAAAACATTGGAGTGGCCTGGCCATTTGGACAGGTCGTGTTTATATCTATATTTGCAGGGACCACACCCTTAACCTATAACCTAAACCAATTCTCAAATCCAAAACCTATACTTATAACCTAAACCTTAACCTTAACCTATAACCTAAACCTATACTTATAACCTTAACCTAAACTTATAACCTTAACCTATAACCTAAACCTATACTTATAACCTAAACCTAAATTTCTAACCTTAACCTAAACCTATTCTCAAATCCCAAAACCTATACTTATAACCTAAACCTAAACCTTAACCTAAACCTTACCCTATAACATATAACCTAAACCTATAACCTATAACTTAAACTCAATTCCCTAAAGCTTAACCTATAACTATAACCTATAACCTAAACGCAATTCCCTAAACCTTAACCCATAACCTAACCTAAACCTAAACCTATAACCTACACTTATAACCTAACTATAATCTAAACCTAAAACCTAAGCCTAAAACCCAAACGTAAACCCGATCCCGAACCCAAACCCGATTTCCTAAACTTAAACCTTAACGTATTCTCAAATCCCTAAACCTAAACCTACACCTAATCCTAATCTCAACTCCCTAACCTAAACCTAAACCTAAACTTGAAAACCCAAACCTAAACCCGATCTCGAACCTGAACCCGATTTCCTAAACCTAAACCTTAACCTATTTTCAATTCCATAAAGCTAAACCTAAACCTAAACCTAACCTAAACCTATAACCTTAACCTAAACCTAAAACCTAAACCTTAACCTAAAATCTAAATGTATTCTCAAATCCTTAAACCTAAACCTACACCTAATCCTAATCTCAACTCCTTAACCTAAACCTAAACTTGAAAACCCAAACCTAAACTCGATCTCGAACTTGAACCCGATTTCTTAAACCTAAACCTTAACCTATTCTCAATTCCCTAAATCTATAACCTAAATCTAAACCTAAACCTTAACCTAAACCTATAACCTACAACATTAACCTAAACCTATTCTCAAATCCCAAAACCTATAACCTAAACCTAAACCTAAACCTTAACCTATAACCTAAACATTAACCTATAACGTATAACCTAAACTCAATTCCCTAAACCTTAACCTATAACCTAACCTAAACCTATAACTTAAACCTAAACCTACAACCTAAACCTATAACCTAAACTTCAACCTAAACCTAAAACCTAAATGTATTCTCAAATCCCTAAACCTAAACCTACACCTAATCCTAATCTCAACTCCCTAACCTAAACCTAAACCTATAACCTAAACTTCAACCTAAACCTAAAACCTAAATGTATTCTCAAATCCCTAAACCTAAACCTACACCTAATCCTAATCTCAACTCCCTAACCTAAACCTAAACCTAAACTTAAAAACCCAAACGTAAACCCAATCCTGAACCTGAACCCGATTTCCTAAACCTAAACCTTAACCTATTTTTAATTCCCTAAAGCTATAACTTATAACCTAAACCTAAACCTAACTTAAACCTATAACCTTAACCTAAACCTAAAATCTAAACCTAAACCTAAAATCTAAATGTATTCTCAAATCCTTAAACCTAAACCTACACCTAATCCTAATCTCAACTCCTTAACTTAAACCTAAACTTGAAAACCCAAACCTAAACTCGAACCTGAACCCGATTTCCTAAATCTAAACTTATAACCTCAACCTAAACCTATTCTCAAATCCCAAAACCTATGACCTAAACCTAAACCTTAACCTATAACCTAAACCTTAACCTATAACCTTAACCTATAACCTAAACGTATAACCTAAACTCAATTCCCTAAACCTTAACCTATAACCTAAACCTAAACCTAAACTCAATTCCCTAAACCTTAACCTATAACCTAACCTAAACCTAAACCTATAACCTACACTTATAAGCTAAACCTAAACCTATAATCTAAAACCTAAACTTAAACCTAAAACTTAAATGTATTCTCAAATCCTTAAACCTAAACCTACACCTAATCTTAATCTCAACTCCTTAACCTAAACCTAAACTTGAAAACCCAAACCTAAACCCGATCCCGATCTCGATTTCCTAAACCTAAACCTAAACCTATTCTCAATTCCTAAAGCTATAACCTATAACCTAAACCTAAACCTATAACCTAAACCTAAACCTAAAAGCTAAATGTATTCTCAAATCCCTAAACCTAAACCTACACCTAATCTTAATCTCAACTCCTTAACCAAAATCTAAACTTGAAAACTCAAACCTAAACCCAAACATGAACCTGAACCCGATTTCCTAAACCTAAACCTTAACCTATTCTCAATTCCCTAAACCGTAACCTATAACCTAACCTAAACCTAAACCTAAAACTTGCACTTATAACCTAAACCTAAACCTATAAACTAAACCTGTAACCTTAACCTAAACGTAAAACCTAAACTTAAACCTAAACCCGATCCCGAACCCGAATCTGAATCCCTAAACCCTTAGCCTAAACCTAAATTCCAAACGTAAACCCGATCTTGAACCTGAACCTGATTTCCTATACCTAAACCTTATCGTATTCTCAAATCCTTAAACCTAAACCTACACCTAATCCTAATCTTAACTCCCTAACTTAAACCTAAACCTAAACTTGAAAACCCAAACCTAAACCCGAATTTCAATCCCTAAACCCTTATCCTAAACCTAAAACCCAAACGTAAACCCGATCTCGAACACCGAACCCAATTTCCTATACTTAAACCTTAACGTATTTTCAAATCCCTAAACTTAAACCTACACCTAATTCTAATCTCAACTCCCTAACCTAAACCTAAACCTAAACTTGAAAACCCAAACCTAAACTCGATCCTGAACCCAAACCTGATTTCCTAAATATAAACTTATAACCTTAACCTAAAGCTATTCTCAAATCCCAAAACCTATAACCTAAACTTAAACCTTAACCTATAACCTAAACCTATAACCTAAACTTAATTCCCTAAACCTATAACTTACACTTATAACCTAAACCTAAACCTATAACCTTAACCTAAACATAAAACCTAAACCTAAACCTATACTTATAACCTAAACCTATTCTCAAATCCCAAAACCTATAACCTAAACCTAAACCTTAACCTAAACCTATAACCTAAACCTAAAACCTAAACCTAAACCTACACTTATAACCTATAACCTAAACCTAAACCTAAAACCCAAATGTAAACCCGATCTCGAACTCGAACCCAATTTCCTAAACCTAAACCTTAACGTATTCTCAAATCCCTAAAACTAAACCTACACCTAATCCTAATCTCAACTCCCTAACCTAAACCTAAACTTGAAAACCCAAACTTAAACCCGATCCCGAACCCAATTTCCTAAACCTAAACTTATAACCTTAACCTAAACCTATTCTTAAATCCCAAAACCTATAACCTAAACCTAAACCTTAACCTATAACCTAAACCTTAACCTATAACCTAAACCTATAACCTAAACTCAATTCCCTAAACCTTAACCTATAACCTAACTTAAACCTAAACCTAAACTTATAACCTACACTTATAACCTAAACTTAAACCTAGAACCTAAACCTAAACCTAAAACCTAAATGTATTCTCAAATCCTTAAACCTAAACCTATACCTATTCCTAATCTCAACTCCTTAACCAAAACCTAAACTTGAAAACCCAAACCTAAACCCGATCCTGATTTCCTAAACCTAAACCTTAACCTATTCTCAATTCCCTAACGTAACCTATAACCTAAACCTAAACCTATAACCTAAACCTAAAACCTAAACCTAAACCTAAAACCTAAATGTATTCTCAAATCCCTAAACCTAAACCCACACCTAAAACCTAAACCGAAACCTAAAACCTAAATGTATTCTCAAATCGCTAAACCTAAACCTACACCTATTCCTAATCTCAACTCCTTAACTTAAACCTAAACTTGAAAACCCAAACCTAAACCCGAACCCAATTTCCTAAACCTTAACCTATTCTCAATTCCCTAAACCGTAACCTATAACCTAACCTAAACCTAAACCTATAGTGTGTACTTATAACCCAAACCTAAACCTATAACCTAAACCTGTAACCTTAACTTAAACCTATAACCTCTTTTAATTTATTGCTTAGTTTCAATAAGATTGTACATAATCTGTTGCAAATGAAAAGAAAAGGGCTTAGTTTTTGAGATCTTTTAAGCTTCCTTATCATCCATGCATGGCATTTCAAACCTTTACTAAACTATAACTCTAATCGGAACTTTGTGTAATCTGATCAAGTGCATTAACATCTAATACTATCTTATTCCTTTGCAGGATAACATTGCCGTATTTATGGGCCCTTGTGCTGCGATTCTTATTCTCATCATCATTGGACTCTCATGCATGGGAATCAAGGATGTATCCCTTTTAACACATGCCCCTTTTTACAGAGCTTTAATTTTTGTTGTTGTTTCTATTGACTTAAATTGAAACACTTTTTTGCATTATTTGCTTGCATTACTTTTATTTTAATGACCAGTTTAATTTTAAATACTTTTTTGGAAAAAAAAAAGTGAATGAAGTTTCTGCAATTCTTCATGATCTTGAATTATAATGTTTTGTTGGTTGAATATTTTTTTATTAGATGAAAGACACAAAAAGAAAATTATTGCTGATTTTCTTTTTATTTTTCTTTTTAATGCAAGAAATTTTCTGATAGCTTTTAGGTATTCCATATTTTTCTAAATATTCAAATCTGAGACGGTCCATAACCGTCCTTTTAAGGTTCATTAGAGATTGCTCATGATCATCCTTTTTAAGGATGGTCCATGACCATCCTTGTGAGGTTCATCAGAGACTGCTCATGACCGTCCTTTTTAAGGACGATTCATGGCCGTCCTTTTAAGGTTCATTAGAGACTACTCATGACCGTCCTTTTTAAGGACGGTCCATGACTGTCTTTTAAGGTTCATCAGAGACTGCTCATGACAGTCCTTTTTAAAGACGGTCCAGGACCATCCTTTTAAGGTTCATCAGAGACCTTATAACCTCTATATTTATTAACGGTCCATGACCATCCTTCTTTATAGACGGTCTATAACCATCCTTTAAATGTCTATAGAAATGACGGTTCATGACCGTCCTTTAAGTAATACGACGGCCCAAAATAGGACGTCCCTTGCGACGGTCCAAGACCGTCCGTTATAGTCTTTTGAGACGGTTTTCAACCGTCCTTTTTTCGCTGTTTTGGCGTAGTGACTTAAGTTGCTAGTTATTGGGTTGATGTAGTGGGGCCCATTTCATCCAAACTTAAACTTATTTTTTGGGTTGTATATTGGTCCACCAAGTCCAACTTAATGCATGGATTCTATGGTTATTGAGAATTGAGCCTTGGGCCTTAATTCCCCTCTTAGAGCTCATGTTGTTAAAAATGGTATTATATCTTTTTATGGCCTATTATGAGGAATATATATGTGGTTAACTTTATTTTTATCTTAAATGTAGGCCTTGGGGCCTTTTATCCATATAGTTCATGGTTGATATGCCTTTTTGGGGAATGGTGGTTAAATGTCCCCATTATGGACCCCTCCAGGCCCGGTTGTATTTAAGAGTGATTGGATACTCACCTTAGACTCTTGCTAGGCTCATTTCTATATTACTTAAACCCATAGCTTGTATACTTGGTCTCGTGGGCTAACCCAGGTAAATGGGCCCCCACTAGAAGTTGGATTCCTTAAAGATATTGTCTAAGTACCTAGTCTTGGTTCCTTCTTGGATAGGAAGAATGTAATATTGAAAAGGCCAAGCTATATGTCCTGGGGGGGGGGGGGGGGAATAGTACTATGCCAAATTAAAATAAAATCAGCGGAATAAAATAAATCAATAGTCTTACAATTATAAATCAATTCACAATACTGAAATTAAATCACCTTAATAAATAAGTATTGAGAGATTGATACAAATTCAGTTCTAAGGGCAACCTTACACCATAATAAATAAGGGCTTATGGTAGGACAACCTTATTTCTAGAACGTCTTTTGGATAAAGAACTCAATTTTAATAGAAATAAATGAATAACAAAGAATTGAAATTAAATGTAGAAATATAGATCTAATTTATTACAACAATCCTCACACTTGCTTGAAATGTAAATTGTTACAACATTCACATCCACATGTATATTCCACACAATTGAATGATAAAAGATATGAAAATTAAGCAAGCATTCAATCCACAAGACAAAGAGTTATAGTGGTTCGCCTGTGTGTACACCAACTGTCTTTCAACAGCCACACAAAATGCTACTCTACTCCTAATATCCTCACACAGGAGATATTAGCGTTCACTATCAAATAGGTTTTCACAGGTTCACCCAAAACCTTTACAATTGTGTCTTTTTCACTTGGGCTTACACAATTCAAAAACCTCTCTTTTCTGAGTTTTCTGGCTCTCCTCAGATAACCAATACAATGAGATTTTTCTGGCTTAACCTCAAACAAAACCAAAAGAAATGAAATTTTACAGAATTGTAAAATACCTGAATTTCTCCTTTTCGTAGCAGTCTGGTAGAACCAATCGGAGTAGATGATTGAATGTCAAAGTTCAATTTCCAATACTCACTTTAATATGGTTCTAAGTTCTAATAGATTTTAGATTTTAACCAGCTGGGCGTAGCTATATTTAATTTTGATTCCAAGAAGAAGGAATAAGGTAATTCCTCTTTTCAAATAAGATTGGAATATAGAAACAAAATCAAATTAAATAAGCTAGCAAAAAGAGAAAGAAATTATGCACAAAATAGCTTAAAAACAAACACAAACTTATCTCAGAGTGGAGCCTTAAAAATATTATGAATTGAATAAAAAACTCTGAAATTCGTGTTCAATTTATAGAAGTAGAAATCACATCTACGACTGGTCTTAGGAACCTTCGACTGGTCGTAGCTCTAATGGATATTTGAAATAAGGAGCGCGATTTTTGAAAGTCGTTCCACGACTGGTCTTAGAGAACTTATGACTGGTCATGGGTCACCTACGACTGGTCGTAGCTCTCTACGACTGGTCGTAGGACCATGGAGTTGCTTGCTGGACTTTAAGTCGTATACTTACGACCGGTCGAGATTGAGTCGAAGTCACTCCTACGACCGGTCGAAGGACCACCAGGACTGGTCGTAAGTGTACCAAAAAATTTCAAAAATTCTCAACAACTTAGTACTGGTCGTGGAATTTCTTGGACTGGTCGAGTCAATGCCAGGACTGGTCGAATAGGGGCTAGTACTGGTTTTAGAACAGACCAAAAGCCTATTAAAGATATAATTGAGTTATGTATCCGAAATGACCTACTCTAAGGTCAACCTAATGGTCATTCAAACTTGAAACATGTCATATGGACATTGAACTTCAACCATTCAACGAATATACACTTCCAAATTCCACATTAAATTAAGGAGCGCTTTCCACGTTTGGCATTAACAAACAACATTAAACAAGAGTGCTTCCAAATTCCACATTAACTACAAAAATTGAAAGTTAACAAACAGGCCCTTAGACTCAAACTCCAACTCAAATACTCTAAAAATGTGACTAATCCTATTATGCTTGATAGTTTTCTAAGCCCAATCATGTTTTTAATATTTAAAGTAAAAACAAAATTAAATGAAACTTTTGACCAGATATGACTGATTTAATGTACCGACGGTTCAGATCGTTTCTGCCTTCGGTCAGCCCTTCAGTCTAGTAGATGACAAATCGCACCCATCAATCATGTGGGTCCCACGGTTTAGATTCTCAGGCCCAGAATCAGTCCAGTAGACTTATCACGTGGCCCACAATTTCGAAACAAATTGACAGCCAAGGAAAACAAGATCACCATTCTTGGCCATCCATTTCTTTCAAGACCAGCTTGATTATGGCAAGGACATCTAAACAGAAGTAGGAACCTGATGGACGGCTTGGATCAATCACCCATAAGCCACATTGGCATATAAGGAGTCATGTAGATTGGCCGCCTGCAGTACATGCCAAATGCCGGTTTTGCACAACAAGTTGCTGATCTAGACCGTTCATCTGGTATTTTGCAGCGTAATTATATACATCTCCATATTAGAGATATCCATTATCCACATATCTGTCGTTATCCGACCTCTCATTTCTAAATCACGAACATGAACGGTGAATATCTCTAATCAGTGAGATGTTGTTTCCCATATGGCCCATATTCAATGGGCCTTTCCAGATGAACGGCCTCGATCACATGGTAATATTAAAATTAAAAAAAAGAAGAAGACCATTCTTGTGCTAAATGAAGAAAAAGAAGTTTGAGGAACTCAAGTGAACGTTGCATTCATGACATTCCCCTGATAAAACATGATGATAATCCTACAAAATCTCTCTCTCTCTCATGTTTGTGGTACAACTGCACGACGGCTCACGATATCAACGTGCCTTTTGAGCTATACACGGGACGGTGAACACCACAACCCCATATTCACCACCCCATGGTTAGCTGTTGTTGTATAACCAGCACAGATACTGATCCATTAAAGAAATCCGGTGCAGCCATGATGTCCCCAAACACCCCAAGCTCTGGATTCTCAGTCCAATCCACTAAACCATCAACAAGCACTGTACCCATCCCAAATCTCCGGCCCACCACCATCAGATCATAATCACTCCCCATTGAACGGATTGCATTAACAGTCTCTTCACCATTTCTAACAACTTCTTCCCCATACAACACATGATCATTACCCACACATCCGATCCTGAACTTAGCCACCACGTTTTCATCTCGTTGCTTGTCCACATCATCATGCCTACTATCATTCTCCTGGATAATCCGCATCACGTGAAGTTCTACATGCTGGTTTCCCGCCATCCGCAATGCATAAGATAACACGTCACGACAATCAGGACCGCCCAAAATTACTACCCCAATCCGAAACAAATGATTGCTAGACAATGTAGATAAGCCACTTTGGTTGCCACGATCAACGAGAATCCCAACCGAACAAGGAGCTTCTTCGAGTAATTTAGGATTGATATTCAAGAACGCGCGGTCCACCACATCCAATCCATCAATTGATCGTTGTTTTTGGAACGGAACGATAATAAGAGACACCCTCTTATTCAATGCAAGCAAGCATATGTCTTGGTACATGGAATTGTAAGGTGCGACGACGGTTAAATGTCGAACCGAGACGCAGCCATTCTTGGTTTTTTTAAAGTTTTCGAAGGCGCCCATAATGTGGTTGGAATTGTTGATTGAGGAAGACCTGTTGAGTGTATTATGTTCCATGAGAATGGGGATGGCGCGTCCGATGAGCTCGACTAGTGTCATGGCATAAATACATAATGGGCTTTCTCTATTAGCATTGGATGCATCAAGAAGGTTGATTATAGTTGGGACGTTTTCTTGGGTACGTAGACATGTTAGTACGCATAATTCTAAATTGGGTTTGCTATGTTCCATGGTTCTCCAATTGTAGGGCATGTACGGCCTTTCTCTTTTAGCCAACAGCCTCACAAGGGGGACTGAAATCGCTGTGATAAAGATAGTCGACATGATCAGCGTTGTAAAATTTGCCAAGCCAATAATCTGCACATTACGACAACAATAAGTTAGTATTAATATTATTATTTATATTTAAGGGGAGGAGAGTTCCATATGTGAGATGTTTAGGATCAAACATGAGACGCGTAGGGCCGTTTGGATAGCACCAAATACGTTACTTAAAGATAAATTTTAAAAAAGAAAAAAGAAAAAAAACACTTACAGCAGTACTAGATAAGCAATAGATAAGTAACTTATTTGAGATAAGTTTGGTTTATGATAAATTCTAAGTAGATTTTTTATTTAAAGTTACTTAGTCACTTTGGTTTAATAAGTAGAATTTAAGATAAGTTACTTAAGGTATAAGTAGCTTATCTTAAGTAACTTGGCTCTTTACGCCCTAATCCATAGCTCAAGTGGTAGACTGAGTGAAGATATCATTTAAGATAAGTTACTTAAGGTATAAGTAGCTTATCTTAAGTATCATTTCAACACTGAGGTCTTGGTGTCGATTCCCTAGTGGGGGTGGCTAACGGTGGAGTGTGTTCTGACAGTGGGTGTCTACTAACAAGCTAACTGGAAAAAAAAAAAAATAATAATAAAAATTGGCTGTTTGGATGGTAAGTTACTCAAGGCGGCAGCTTTGGTAGATTCTAATGGTGGGGCCTACCTTGATGGATGTGCCTTATATCCATTCCTTTCATCCATTTTGATAGCTAATTTTAGGGCATCATACAAAAAATAAGGTAGATCCAAATATTGGGTTGACCACACCATAGAAACAATGATGATTGAACACACCATTAAAAACATCTTGGGGATATTGGAATGTTTATTTGCCATCCAACCTGTTGATGAGGTCATAGAGACCAGGATGTAGGGACCATAAAAATATCAGCTTGATCCAAAACTTTTGTCACCCACAAGAAGTTATTAATGGTCAATAACCACCGTTCCTATGTGTGGTCCACCTTAGATTCGGATCTGTTTCATTTTTGGGATTATGTCATAAAATGAGCTGTAAAAATGGATGGATGACCTCGCTGTAAGTCACAAACATCATATTAGGCCCTACATTCATGGATCCACCTGAGCTACGCCCCAAGTAGCTGATCTTAATTAGCTCCTACTTAATAAGCAGATAAGCATGTTTGTCAAAGTATTTTTTCAAAAAAACACATGGTCAAAAAAGTTGAGTGATGCCCAGAGTGTGGGGCCAACTTAACATATGTGTTATATCAACTCAGTACTTTCATTTTATCGGCTCATTTTAGGGTATTGGCCCAGAAATAAAACAGGTCCAACTCTTAGGTGGACGTACATCACAGGAACCGTGATGATTGAACGCCCACCATTGAAAAACTTCCTTAGACTCACAATAATGTTTATTTTCCATCCTACCTGTTGATAAGGTCATATTGATTAGGATGAAGGGAAAACACAAATATCAGCTTGATCCAAAACTTCCATGGCCCTAGGAAGTTTTCAACGGTGGGTGTTCAATCGCCATGTTTTCTTATGGTGTGGACCACCCGAGATTTGAATCTGCTTCATTTTTGTGCTCATGATGAGCTGGGAAAATGGATGGACAACATACATCAAGTTTGGGTCCACGGTCACAGCATGACTGACTTTGCTGATACCCCGGCCTAACCTAATCTTCTCCCTCTCTCCCTACGCTGGATGTGGGTTGCCGGGTGAACCCAAATCCATGTACCTACGGCCCACCATGATGCTTCTTAAAATCCACCTCGTCCATCCATTTTACCAGATCATGTTAGGAGGCGAGCCCAAAAATGAAGCGGATTCAAAGCGCAAGTAGGCCACATTGAAGGTAAAGTGGATATCGAAATCTTCCAGGGCCCATGCTGATTATATGCCATCCACACCCCATAAGATCATATGAAGAAACTGGTAGACAGGTGGATATTTCAAAAAATCAGTGTGAGCCTCATGACTATTTCAACAATGGAGGTTCAATATCATTGTTTCAAGTAGTGTGACCCATTTGACTGTTGGATCTGCCTCATATATGGGTCCACGTCTTAAAATCAGCTCAAGAAAACGGTGGACAATGTGGATTTCTCAAAAACATTATGTGGGACACTCCGGTTTTTTGAACTCCTCCTTTCTAAGAGTGAGGGTTCCATAATATAGTTTCAAGCTGTGTGGTCTACTTGAGTCTCGTATCTTCATTAATATTTAAACCCACTAATTAAAATGAAATGAAAAAACTGATGGATGGGGTGGATTTCTCAGAAACATCATGGTAGGCCAAACGTCGTTGGGCATAGCTTTAACATGCGCCAAATACCACTGTTGCAAGTCCTATGACCCCTATGACCCATTTGAGTGTTGGATCTACCTCTTATTTGGGTCCACCCCTAAACTAAAATGAATTAAATGATGATAGGGTGGACTTTTTAAAAAGATCAGATGGTGGATTTCCCAATATGGCACATCCATTCATCACACAAACATTCATCAAGTTGGAAGTTGGAGCCCATGCCCACTGCTCACAGTGATCATGGTTTAAGTTACTCATTGAAACTTGAAAAGCAAAAAAGGAAAAAAAAATCTTTTAAATAATATAATTAATTTACTTTGTATAATAAGTTACTTAAGTTTAGGGCCCACTCGGATACCACCAAAAAAGTTTTCTTTTTTATAGTTACAGTAGTAGATAAGTAACTTATTTGAGATAAGTAAGTTTAGTTTATGATCAATTAAAAGTAACTTTTTATTTAAAGTTATTCAATCACTTCATTTTAATAAGTAATTATCAATATAAGCTACTTAAGGCATATGTAGCTTAAGTAACTTACAATCCAAACGCCCAAACTTTTTTTTTTTTTTTTTTTAAGTATCTTATTAACTTAAATAAGTTTTAAAAACTACTTATTTGGTGGTATCCAAATGAGCCCTTAATGATCAGGTCTACATTTCATCCCCAGACCTGATTAATTCCTTCAATGGGTCAGGCTTTGAATATGTGAAATCCGCGTCTTGTTTGGCGAGCTCCACAGTTGTATTAACGGTTCAAATGGGGAGGATGGAAGGAAATGAGCGACCTTGGCAAATCGTTGCTTCTCGCTCCCCTCACCCCCAAATCTCCCCAATTTTGTTGGAAACCTAACTTTCGACACCACCGCAGAGACCTTCACCGGATTTTTGGGCGGTACGGTAAGATTTCGGAAGCGACCATACCGAGGGATAGGATCTCAAATCGATCCAGGGGTTTCGACTTTGTCTTATTCCTTTACGAGCAAGACGCCCTAAATGCTATAAGATGCCTCAATGGAAGAAGAAAAGGGGTTTCAAGCTCTCAGCCTCCAAATGCCATCCAAACATTGCAAACAGCGCCCACCCCCTCATCAAAGATATCTTATCTTCAGAAGGTAGTTCCTCGTCCAGAAGCTCAAACCCAACCCCCTGTTCGAAGTAACGTCCAACAACAACCGAGTAGATATGGCCGACCGTTTCTTGGTGATGGCTGACCCCAATGAAACGGCAAAACTGCAAGATGCATTATCCACTGCTTTGGTGGCTACAACGGCTGATGAGTCGACCTCTATCCTGCATCTCCTGACACTTTTCGATCTTCCAAGCTCTCAGCCTCCCAGGCGGATTTCACCAGAATATCACCTCACAAGTTCCTCATTAGATTTCAATCAAACGAGGAGATGTCAAGTTTTTTGACAGAGTGTGACCTACACCACCATATGAAGCTCTCTAGGGTTGAGGAGTGAAACCCATCAAAGACTGCCCTATCCAATGGTATCTGGATTCGTTTGGTGGGAATCCCGACCCATGCTTGGTACCCTGATGCCATTCATCGGCTTGCCAAGTCATTTGGAGAGGTCATTCGGATTGATTTTGTGGCAACTAATGGGATGTTCCAAGGATTTGCTCAGGTTCAAATCAAGCCCCAAGCTGGTTTGGATATATCAGTTGCAAGAACTCTGTCAATCAACGGTATTTCCTTCCCTATCTTGGGTTTCTTGGAAGATGGTACCACTATGTCAAGAAGAAATGTTTTTGCTAAGGTTGATCACAGAGAATTTGGCTCGACCAGAGGATGGGTTGAAGCCACATTCAGGGAGGATGTTGCTACCACTCTCCCTCACCCGATTCTTGTTTGTGCTTTTGTCCCAATGGAAGTTCCCTCCACCTTTACAACCCCCAATCCTCCATTGAGCAGACTCCCAACCCCCCCTCCCCTCCTCAGGAGGTGCATTCCCACACAACACCACTCCCCACCCACCATCCTCCTATCAGTCCTAACCACAATCTGGTTACAGCTAGCAGTAGTCCAATCTCATGGTCCTTGTATTAACCCTTCTCTGGATCCAACAGCATAACCTTTCCCAATTCCTCCCCCCCTCCCACCAGACCCTGATGCCCACCTGAACTCTGTTATAGACCCAACCAAAGCCTTGTCATACATCCCTCTCGACATCCTTCCTGGTCTAAGTACTAGTGGGCTGCTCACTCCTAATCCTGACGAACCCTCTCCAATGTCATTTGAGGAACTCCAGGGGCTTGCAAATCAATTAGAAACCAGAGCGGAGACTATCAATGTAAACAGGTCGAACTCTTCCTTGGACCACCTGAACAGATGTAGAGAGATGCTGGATGAACTCATGGTGGACAGGCCCCCTCCTTTCTTGTCCAGATCGGTAGGAAACTCCCCCATAAACCCATGGAAGAGAACAATGCCTCACAATCAGTGCAGTCATAGTTAGCAACCAAATCTCACATCTTGCCAGGCTTTACCAATGGATCATATACCCCAAATAGATGTTCACTCTCTGTTTCTGACGGTCGACCTACCTCGACTGCAGGGCGATCAGGCTTCAGTAGAGGCGGCTTGAAGAGACCTTTATCTGCAAGGATTATATCTAGTTGATGTATACAGTGATGAATAGAACTCTAAGAATGACCCCTTTCCCTATACTTGGGAGGATCAAATCTCGCGGACCACAGCCCAATGCACCAGAATTTTGCCAGAATCGTGGAAGGTACCAACTAGGGGTAGAAAAAGAGCCAGAAGAAGAAGAATCTCAATGAGCACAAATATGGCGATTGTGAGGGAATGAAATGGGAGACTTCGTAGGCTTAAAAGGAGGGCATTCAACTCGAGCATTGTGACTGATGGATAAAGCCATCATTTCGAACGCTAGAGGCGTGGCCAATTCCGCGATGTTGAGAACTGTGCATAGGCTGATCCATATCCACAATCCTTGGTAGATAGTGATTCTGGAACCAATGGTAAGGGAGGATAAAAGAGTCTAAGTGGGCTTGAAGCTGGGTTTCCACTCTTCCATCTCCAACGCGGAGGTTGGGGGTAAAATATGGTTCTTCTATAGCTCCTTTCTATCTGTTTCAGTTTTATAATCCTCCTCCCAAATGCTTACCTTTTCTGTTACAGTTAACAACTCCCCGTTAAATTATTTTCTTTCCATAGTGTATGCCAAATGTTCTAAGTTGTAGTGAAGAATTCTGTGAACAGATTTATCCACTTTAGCGAGCAGTATCTCGGGCCCGTAGGCCATTAGTGGCGATTTCAATGCAGTGCTTTCTATCACTAAAAGAAGAGGAAGCAGAAACTACAATCACGGTAGTACAACGGAGTTCGCTGAGGTAATGAACAATGTAGCCCTGCTGGATGCAGGTTACACAGGCAACAAATATACTTGGTGCAACAATCAGGCAGGCAGTGCTCGTGTTTGGGCTCGGTTGGATATAGTCTTGTACAACACAGACGGACTTTCTTGTTTTCCCCAGTTTCATGTCGAACACATGCCGTGTGTCAACTCTGATCACTCCCCTTTGTTGCTGGCAGCCCCAGATCCACCCTCCTAGGTGCAAGACCTTTCTGATTTCAACTGATGTGGCTGCTCCATCAAGGATTTATTTGACCAACCGATGATCAACTTAATGCTAAAGAAAACTGAAGAACAACCTTAAGGACTGGAATAAAAATGTCTTTGACAATATTTTCCAGCAACTTAAGGCCGCGGAAGATAACCTTTCTAACCTAGAATGCTAGGCTCAAGATGGGTTAGTGGACATCACTCCTTCCTCTCTCTTAACAGCGATTGGTGAAATTCAGCTTGATTCTGGCGAGCTTACGTCGGCTCCTGTAAAAATTAAGGAAGCAGCAGTGGACTACTTCTCCACGCTTTTTCTTTTGGATCATTAGGCTCATTCAGACCATTTGCTTGACGACATTCCTTAACTTCTAACAGCAGCTGACAACAACTTCTTGATGCACATTCCTTCCATGATTGAAGTCAAAGATGCAGTTATGTCTATCCCAAAAGATGGGGCACCTGGCTCGGATGGGTTTTCGGGTGCGTTCTTTCTGGGGAGTTGGGATATTGTCGGTTTTGACATTCTCAAAGCTATCACCCACCTTTTTCAAGGAGGTACTCTACTGAGGGCTTTTACCACTACGCTTATTTGCCTGATTCCAAAAGTAACTGCCCTGAAAAGGTACTCAGATTTTGGCCAATCAGTCTATGTAACTGTGTTTACAAAATCTTCACCAAGGTCATTTCCAGTAGGCTCGCTCTGTTATTGCCAAAATTTATCTTGTAAGAACAGGGGCTTTTGTGAGAGGCAAATTTATCGCTGAAAGTATTGCGTTGGGCCAAGAGATCTTCCGAGATATCGGTCACAAAGTTCGTGGGGGGAACATTATACTAAAGCTAAATATGGAGAAAGCGTATGACATGATTGAATGGGGGTTTCTCAAGAAGGTGCTGCAATGCTTCGGTTTCAATACTGCTTGGATAAGTATGGTTGAGAAATGTTGGAACAATGTTTGGTTCATAGTTTTAATCAATGGGGAAGGTGCTGGTTTCTTCAAATCGTCAAGAGGGTTGTGCCACGGGGACCCTATATCCCCTAGCCTCTTTATTTTAGCTACGGAATTCCTTAGCAGAGGTTTCTCTAATTTGGTGTCCACAGGTCGATGCGCCCCTTTTAAGCTGAAGTGGGGTTGTCGACAAGTCACCCACCTTCTTTATGCGGACGACACGATACTTTTTCTAAATGGAGGCAAATCTTCTACTACAGCCATGACAAATTTCCTATCCGAATACCAAGCTGCTTTCGGTCAGAAGATTAATTAGTCTAAAAGTTGTTTCTACCACGCATGTTCCCTCCCTTCCAGCAGATTGAGGGAGATTGAGCGATCTCTTGGTATTTGTGGCTCGGCTGGCACCTTCACCTACTGAGGGTTCCCCTCATTTTGGGTAGAACCAGAAGTATCCATTTCCACCAGATGACAGAAAAAATTGAATAAAAAATTCTAGGCTGGACGACGCGCTATCTCTCCCAAGTTGGCAGATGTAATCTCATAAATCATGTCCTCTGCAGCATCCCAATCCACGCGATGGCGGCTGTAGCTATTCCTGCCCAGATTCTGACAAAGATTGAAAGGAAGATGGCAAATTTCTTCTGGGGCTGGCAGTATGGGAAGCACAAACTTCATTAGTTAAGCTGAAACAGAATCTCGTTGACTAAAGAAGAGGGCGGGCTGGGTATTAGGGGGCTTAAGGATGTTTTAAAAGCTCTCAGATTGAAGATGGCGTGGTCGCTGATCACTTGCTAAAAAACTAGCATCTGGGCACGCTTTATGATCTCTAAATATGGCAATCCTCGGTTACATGTCATTGGCAATGTTCAACAGTATGGTGCCTCCCCTCTTTGGAAGCAAGTAGTTAAATTGTCACCTATAATTGAAAACCATTCACAATGGCATGTTGGCTGAGGAGAGATGAATTTTTGGAGCTGTAACTGGTTCGGCCTTGGCCCCCTAGCTAACCATATCCTTTATGTGTTGCCCCCTAATGTACTTTGTCTATGGGTCCAGAATGTTCTGAACCAGGACGACCACCAAAACCTGCATCCCGTTATAAATCTGCTGCTGGAAGAGATTGTGCATCACATCAACGCGGGAGGCTTCTGCACCTCGTCAGACATGGATGAGCGGTTCTGGCCATATGACCGATCAGGGAAATTTACGGTCAAATTTGGATGGCTTCTCTGTAGAACCACAGGTCAGGAATCAGCTTGGGCTAACAAAGTGTGGAATCCAAATCTCCCCCTCAAGATTTCCATGTTCACTTGGTGTCTAATTCAAGGAGCAATTCCGATGGATGATAGGATTTAAAGTAAAGGCATCAATTTGGTCTCCAAATGCAACTACTGTGATTTTGTTCATGATGCCCCCCCCCCCCCAAGTCCAAATCCATTAATCATCTCTTCATTTCTGGGAAGTTTGCCCTGAAAGTGTGGGCATTTTTCAATGATCTTTTCAGGTTCCACCTCCTCACTAAGAGACGATTTGGGAACGGCTCTGTACTTGGTGGAGCAACCGGTCCAATCGCAGCAGCCCCTCCCGTGTTCTGAATATGTGTCCTGGCTTAATTCTTTGGGAGCTATGGAAGGCAAGGAATGTGGCTCGGTTTGCTGGGATATAGCCCGATGCGAACAGAATAGTAAATCGGATCAAATGGTGGTTATATCAGCTCAACAGAAATCTTTTTGCTTCCAGGGAATTTTCTAGCCCTGATTTCGGCCTCTTACAAAGCCTGGATATCAATTTTAACCCCCCCCCTTTCCCCAAACGTTTACAGATCATCAAATGGATCAGGCCACGGGATGGTTACATTAAAGTTAATGTCGATGGTGCTGACTTGGCTAATCCTGGGCCTTTTGGGGAGGGGGGATTCCTCAGGGTCCATTCTTTTCACTTTCTCCTTTGGCTATGGGTTTGCTTCAAACAATAGAGCGGAACTTCGGTCCCTGCACGACGTGATGAGTTTATGTGTCAGCCGAGGTTATAATCAAGTTATGTTGGAATCTGATTCCAGATGCATAGTGGATGCTTTTATTGGGAAATCCTCACCTGCATGAAAATGGAGATACTGGTGGACTAAGATTACCTGCTTGAAGAATAGGGGTAATTTTTTGATCTCACTCATTCCTCGGGAAGGTAACGGAACTGCGGATGGTCTGGCAAAGATAGCGGCAAGGCAGCAACAACAATCTATTTTTCTTTCAGTCTCTGACCTTCCAATTGAAGTTAGGGGGTCTTATAGGTTAGACAAGATGGGGATGGGCTCAATTAGAGAGTCCTAGTGGTCTGTTTTCAGGGTTTTTCTGGCTCTCCTGGCTATTTTTGTCCCAGGATGGCCCCTTTTTGCTGTAAATATTTCACTGAATATATATACATACCCTGATTTTTTTTTTTTAAAGGCTTTGAATATGTGTTGCATCCGTACTAAAAGGATCTAAACCCAACTCAGGGTCCTTTGATAAAACTTATTTTTAGCACTTAAGGCAGAGTACTATGCATTTATTATTGACCATGAGATTTCCTAGGAGATAAAAGTACGTGCCATATGAGTTTTTAAAGATTCTAGGCTGATTATTAAGAAGCTCTCGATAGATTATGTGGTTCTCAGGTTAAACTTATTCCCTATTACAAATAAATGAAATAGCTTATCAAATCATTTCGAGAAATCGACATCTAGCGTGTATCTTGGTGCGATAATATTAAGGTAAATGCATTGGTGAATCTTGCTACAACATAAACATAGATTGCATCATAAGCATGGACTACATGCACTTCTCTCAAAGGCAAGATTGAGGAGTGATGATTCTTGTCAACCTTTTGTGCGGCTAGTAAAGTCCTCTCAACAAGAACAATTTCTTGCCTTAAGATAGAGATCAATGACTAATGATAACCTTTCATCGATTACATCAAATATAAGTGTCTCCTCAATGATCTTAGATAGATGACAGAGATTCAGTGACAAACTAATCACTTTGTTATTCATGATAATATTCTCTATTACGCTCTTACATTGATATTCTCCCATACTGCTTAGACAAGTGGTAGTCCGGATATGCCCAACATGAAGAACATTTGGGAGAATGTAGTGGCCACCAGGTTGGCCCTAAGTTATATCACCATGTCAGATGCATGGGATACTACTAGTCTACGACGATCATTGATGTCATGCACTTCGCGAAATATTGTCACCAATGCCGAATTCATATAAATGCCATCTATATTTTCTGGAAGGATCTACACCAAATTGTTGCCTCTAATCATTCCTAGAGATGCCATCCACATTCCATTAACCCAATATTAGAACATGGTTATTAGTACATAGTAGTTGATACTAATTACTTCTTGAAGTGGACTAAAGCCTTGCCTCTAAAGCATGTGACAGAGACATCACTAACTTCATTCATCACAAGATCATATATTGCTATGATGTTCCTCAAAAGATCATCACTGACAATGGTATACCACTTAAAAATGTAGCCATTTAGAAGCTATGTGAGAAGCTAAAAATCATGCATCACTTCTCCATGCTCTATGTAATACTCCAAAAATTTTGATGCTCATGTATATACATGAGTAGTTACCCTATGTACATCCCTATTTGAACCATGCAATTAAGAGAATAACACCTAAACTTGTACTAACGAACATACACTTAGACTCCTTCACACCTCATCAAAACCTTTGAGACCCATTTTATCATTGTATACTCAACTAATCATCTAACCCATCGTTGAAAATCCTATCCATCATGAGGTTTAGACATCCAATCATCTACTTCACCATCAGACCACTTGATCACGATAAACCAACTTTGAAATTATCTCATCCATTTGTAGACATGTCTATTTGTAAATCTTACACATTCATCTCATCTAGTACTCATGTTTAAACCTATTTAATCGTTGAGATCATGTTCTAGCACACCCAATCTCATTACATGCTCATGGAGCCTCCATCTCAAAATGTACTTGATTATTACTAATATAAACCATTGAAATCTTCCTATATGGAACTATCTAGCTATGGAATTATTCAATTATGAACAAAACCATTCATCACGATGCCCTAAAAAGTTCCAAGGGCTGATGACCCTCCATCTTTATTCTCTATCATGTGGCCTGCTTAAGTTTTAGATCTACCTCACTTTGGAACCCATACCCCTACTTGACCTGAGAAAAGAATTAGATGGAGAAAATTTTGTTCGATTATTTTAGTGGACCATGCATAACTACCTCAGCTATATGTATGTATGTATGTATTATGTATATGTGTGTATGTAAGTATATATATAAGCAACCGGCAATTACATCTTGGATGGATTTAAAAATAAAAAATAAAAATAAAAAACTAGTGCTAACCCAAAATCGAACTTGACTCCTACCTCTCGTCTCCTTCTTCTGTTTTGGTTCACACTAAAGAGCTCGCACCCACCATCATCTTAACCAATCATCATGAGGGGACCCTTAGCTTGATCCAAACTATTTTTTGAATCTAGACCTCTTAAAAACTCTCAATTGTAGTCATTGCTGCCTTAACATTTTAGTGCGGCTCGCCTTGTTTGCCGATCTTTCCTATTTTTGGAGCTCCACCGCTACCTACCCTAATGAAACTAATGAACGACATGGATCTCTCATTAGAAATCATAATGGACCCCACCTTGCTCTCTAGCTTCCGGAAGAACCTGCTAAAGTAGGATGTCTTCTTGTTTTCCTCGCTAGAGACAACACTACCGCATTGACGATTCTTGTGAAATCACTTTGGTCAATCCCAATCATCTAATAGTTTAGGCATCCTCACCATCTAATGGCCCACAATGCTCTAACATGGTCTGTCATTGAAAAATAATCAAAAGCTTCCATAAAACCTTGTTATTTCCCTTGTTACGATTTCTTGAGCGTACAACAGCCAAATCCTATAATCTTCAAACCCATTGGGAAAACTAATACGGACCTTTGATTTGATGAGCCCACAAGCTCCGTGGGACCCATATGTACCATTCAATAGAAACAAATTAGAAGAACTTAGATCGGGAATGAATCTGGCATGATCACCTTCTCCATCGGCATTAAAGAACCCACCTCAATTCGAGTGGTTTAAAAAACTTGTCTTTAGATCCAAATTGACATGTGAGGCCCACCTGATCTCTATGTGATCAACGATCATTGATCAAATCCACAACAATGTGCAACTCATGGAAACCATCGTAATTGGCTTTACATACCCATTACATAAAGACTTTTCACATACAAATGTTACCGCACAATAACTTGACTTTGGAACTCTTTTAAAAACCCTAACTCATGACTTGCATCACTTAAGAGATCTCTAGAAAGAACGTAGAGAGAAAGATCAAGATTTGAGAGAGATACAGATAGAGAAAAACCAAAATCGAGTCACTCACTATTTCGCCTTTAAGTACTGAAATGAGTCAGTGTTTGTTGTATTCGACACCAAGTGCACTACAGCTCAGGTATTTCCCTACAACTCTTTTAATCTGTATTATTGCCTCCTCTCCTTATTTACCAACCAGGGTGACTCATTGAGTCGGCTTAATGGGTCAGCCCGCTGGCCTTGCTGATTTTTGTATAAGGAACCGATGATCTTAGCATCTGAATATAATAAATCATGATACATTACTACACTAATTTGAAACCACATCAGGGTTATGTAGAAATCATTGCAGAAGCACACCTAGTATGTTAGATTCAATTGAGCCAATTCAAGCTTGAATCTGCTGAGCTGTAAAACTAATTCACATAGAATCCGGCTACACATCAGATCTCCTCACTTACATCAGGTAGGTGATCTTCCCAACTCGAGCATCCTACATTTATATCTTTCGCGAAGCTTAGATATCACGCCTTCTTACTTAATTTTGGTAAATGTGATGATTTTAAAATTATTTAACATAAGATGTTGTCTTTTCACTTGATGATGTCATAATTTCTAATTTTATTAGTATGTGTTATCATCTCTTTATTTACTATTTGTGGATGTTGTAATACAATTATGTTTAGTTGTTGATTAAATTTTCATCCTCTAATGTATTGTTTGTGGAACGAATGTGAGGGTAGGCATAATTTATTTTTGTATCGAACTTGTGAAAATACTACTTATTGAATATATTGATTTCTTACATTTGTTACTGTTGTATGTCATATCATAATGCAAGATTTGTTTGTGTACCTAATTTGTCAATCACATGAGTCCATGTGTCAGGGAGTTGGTTGAGCCCTTAGAAGCCGAAGACCAAAGATGTAAGTGGATGCAGAGCATCAAGGAGTGAAGAACATGTAAACGAGGTGCCTTGGTGACCTTAAACCTTAGACCCAAAATGACGTTAGCCTTTAGATGATACTAACCTTAATAGGTAAACATTGATTGATCATCACATAGCTTTAAAAGCTCAATTGGAATATGATACGTAAAGTTAAAAGAGGTGCAAAGCTGCTATAAACATTTCAGCCCAAAATAATAATTTTTTAGCAAAGCTCAATCCCATTGATAGATTGTTGATACTTATTAAGTGAAGGCTTCGATCAATCAAACTCTCCTTAATCAAATGAAACTCTGGGCTCAATTGATTGGAGGTGGCAAAAAATGTCCAATAACAAATTCACTTAATATCTAGAGTTTCTCAATCCATCGAGGGAAGCTTCGATGCCGTTGAAGGGGAGTTTGATCAATCGAAGGCATCGCTTGAACAATTGAGAGATCTACTTTCTATCCTTTTCTTACCATTAAGCTCGATTCCTTTATATAAGGCATTGTATTCTTGGACATTTTGATGATTTTTTGGTTTCATTAGAGCTTAGGTGTTTCTCAATTCATATCCCTCATTCTAAGCCTTTAAATCCATGAGATCTAATTAAGTTAACTTCCTTGTGATTTATCACTTGAATGAGCATTCCAAGCTCCTATTGAAAATGAACTTAATCTCCACCTTATTGTATAGATTAGACCCAACCTTATAGGTATAATCCTTATCTAAACTCTCTAGAACACCCATCTAGGTGAATCGTCTAATATTACAATATTTTTATAAGTTGTAGGAGATTCAACCAACCTCTCATTACCTTAGTCACCTTTTAGAGCATCATATAAAAGGAAATTGATCGTAAGAGCCAAAGCATCCGTGTCAACAATCGGGTGAGCATTTGAGGAGCGGATTCAAACACGTGAGAGTTTTAAAAAATCAACTCAAGCAAGTCACTACAAAGGGGCTCAATCCGATAAGTGTCGATTGTAGAGTCCATTCACACTTAGTCATTGTATAAGATTGAGTGTAAAATTTGTAACCCAAAATCATATAGGTTTTTGTGTAGGAATGTATTACCTCCGACACGAGAGTGTACGTGTTTAAGTCCTTATGTAGGCCACCTACATGGGTGTGTACGTGGGTAAGTCCTTGTGTAGGCCATCGACATTGGTGTATACATGGTAAGTCCTTATATAAGACAAAGACACTGGTGTGTACATGGTAAGTCATTGTGTATGCTTTCGACGGGAGTGTATACTTGTAAAGGTTAGAGGTGAACCTAATTTAAAACCTTCGATAGTGAATACCAATACACTCAAGGAGAGTGTGTCCACTGTGAGTGGAGTAGAGAAACTAAATCATTATATGTGCTTATGTTTATGATTAATTGAATACAATTATATTCATACTTATATGATTAATTAGTTAAATCTTATGAATGCTTGAATTAGATTGTATGCTATGTACTTAACTTGTAAGCACACACAAACAGACTATCTCTAATAGACTAGTTGTTTAATTTGCATGTCTTTTATAGTTTATGTGATTTGACCCATTTTGACTTAGATGCCTCAATGTTAATTTGCCTTCGTGAAGCTTTCGCGAACACTGTGGTAGACTTTATCTAATCTCACCACACAATTTAATTTAGTGAATCGAAGCATGGGTACTCTACCTAGGGTCATTCCCGAAAGGATGAACTTATAATTATGGGTGATCTACCCAAGGTCATTATCAAAAGGATTAATATTTTAGTACGAGTGCTCTACAAGGTCATTCCCAAAAGGATTAGCATGTGTACTCTGTCTTAGGTGATTCCTTAAAAGATTAGCACACGTGGGTAAAATTGTAGTCTAAGTTCAATAATCATTGCTTTAAGAGCTAGACAGTAAGACTAGGTCCTAAAGAGGGGGTGGGTGAATAGGATCTTTTTAAAATTTCAATTTAGATCATAGTCAACCACCTACAATTACTCAAGCAAAACAATTAACAAGGATATGCATGTATCGACTCAAGACTAAAACAAAACTATAGTAAAACATCCTGTGTGCATTTTTCAAACATGTTAGCTACAATAGAGATAAACATCAACATTTATTCAGTAAAATGAAATAACTACAAATAAGAATCATTCAGGCCATTGCACAACGATGTATAGTGGTTCAACTATGTGGTTACTTCACTTCTGACTGTCGTATTCAACCCATGAGTATACCAGATTTCACTAACATGATGGTTTTATATCAGGTTAAGCTTAAACATTTATAACCTGTACAAGGTCTAAAACCTACTTGTCCTACTCAATAACAAGTAGCATATTCTCCTACTGGAGGCCTATACAAGGTATTATATAAGACTTGTCTTACCTAAGAACAAACCACGTATTCTAGCTCCTGCCAGAGGCCTACACAAGGTCATAGAGTGTAGGTTTAGATCACAAACTTTGAGTTTAGATCTACACAATAAAGGGATTCTTTAATGGACTCTTGCACTAGACATACATAGTTGGATTAGTTATGTGAGTCTTCTTATAGGATAGGTCTCTGATGGACAAGAATGTGTTCCACTTAGGATTGCATTCAATGCCCTTTATGAGAGAATATTTGCTAATAAATATCAAGGTTAGGGCCATTAATGAATGTTGAAGTTCATATTTCAATCCGAGCTTTGAATGCTCAACAAATATATTTAATCACAAAGATTAAACAATGAATTCCATGATAGAAAAACTGAGGAATAAGGAAATGGATAAATAAAATCACAACCAAAGCTCTCAAGGACTTCTCTTAACCTTGCAATGAAACCCTAGCATGGGTTAAATAAAACAACTTGCAATGGTAAAAAATGGGAAGAATTTGGGACACTTCAATAGGATCGAACAAAGTCTCGATAGGATCGACCAACTTGAGATTAAAGTGAAAATGTTGCTGACCAATTCAATGTCCCAAATTGATAAGATCGAACATGTCTTTGATCTCATCGAATATACCTTCAATCCTATCGAACTTGATTTTGATCTCATCAAGCAGTTGGCGTTTTATTGTAAAAGCTTACTGGATAGTTTGAATGTCAAAATCAATAAGATTGAAAAAGGTCTTCAATCCCATCGAACATGCCCTCAATCCCATCGACCATTTCAAGTTTTCCTGTAAAGGCTTGCAGGATAGATTAACTGTTTAAATCAATCATATTGACCGGGCTTTCAATCCCATAGAAGGTCATCAACATGCTAATGATAGGATTGAGATCCTAACAACACAGCCAAATGAGATGATATTCTTTTGATTTTCAATGCTTGAATTTCTCCTAAGACCATAAGTCTTAACAATGGAATAGATATACTTTCGAGGTCTAGGCTAGCTGAAGGGTAAGGTTTTGGGTTTTTGAAGAGATCAAGGTTAGGGTTCAACTAAGGTGAAGTTATGTGATCTTGAATCTTTAAGCAGTTGAAAGTCGAGAGTCTTCGAGACTTTAAATCTTTAACATTCGGGGCTCATCGGACTTTAGACATAGTACTAACAAGCCAATTGACAAATTTGTGAACTAACAAAGGGTGTTTTACCCTGATTTTTCCCTTAAAGATTATCACCGGTATTCTTCCGTGGGTCATTCTCTAAAATAATCAGTATCGGTTCTCTACTGAGGGTCATCCCCTTAAAGGATTAACATATGTGCTTTGCCTTGGGTCATCCCCTAAAAGGATCAGCAAATGGGTTCTCTACATTAGATTACTTCAAAAATGATTGAGAAGATCCGCTTTAGATTAAATTTGTTATTCTTGAATGCCGATATGATTATTTAAGGAGTTGGAGCTAATTCTTACATTTTTTTTTCTATTTGATATATTGAGCTTATGTTTAATACTAACGTGGAGCTACCAACTTGGGATTGGAGTAATCTTATTAAGTTGTTATAATCATATTCCTTAAATATTTCACGTACCAGACTAGAGTATTTTGAAGATACTTAGAGTTATTGTTGATCTTGATTTTACTTAGAAGTAGTTGATTTTTTTCTTCAGTTTTAGGCTACTTTATTTTTCTTAAGGTTGATGTAAGGACAATGAATTTTTGGTATATATTTCTCTTTTCTTTCATATTTATTTATTTGGATCTAAATGTTGATGGAATGAAAATTGGTGTTAATGTTTTGTGGATAGAATGTGATTAATTATTGGAATATAATCTTAGTTGTTGGAACGGAAAATGGACTGTAAGACCCGACCCGAGTTCATGTGTGTGTGTAAGTATGCATTTCATTTCTCTTGGTCACGCAGTCCTACTGGTCGAATTCCGGCAACCTGCAACTCTCAGATAGTGTTTGTGGTCATCCTTAAGTCCGATCATGTAGACCCGACTCGGATCAAGCCGAAACCTATGCCATCTTGTTCGCATCGCCATTGTGGTTTCAATGATGTGTCTTGTGCATCTATCCTACGTGTAGATCATAAGTTGTGTGCATTTCATTTTCTAGCCCTTGATAATGGTCATGTGGCCCACCTAGGGATGGTGTGCATGGGTTTTTAGGTTAGTCCCATCTCTTGGCACCAATTTCCAACACACACTACACCCACACTCACTACCTAAAACCCTATTCCTACACCACCTATCTCTAAAACACCACCCAAAGACCTAAAAAGCCTACTAACCCTACAACATTATTTCTAACTTCCTACTTCAATCATGACCTTTCTCTACCCAAGGTAAGAAAGAAATGATTGCTAAGCTTAAACCTCCCTCCTCTCTCTCTCTCTCTCTCTCTCTCTCTCTCTCTCATTTCCTCCCTTTCTCATTCCCATTTCCGCCTTAGTAAGAGAGGGTGGGACGTCCCCACCTAGCCATCCCACTCCAGCCCCTTTCACCTCAAATTCCTCTCAATCCAACCATCCATACCCCATCTCACCCATTAATACATCATCTTTGGAGCACTAGAAGCTAGGTGATACAAGTTTGAAGAGATCTAAGGTGGGTGTACTTCTAGGATGTAAGATTTTCAATTCTATGTTCTAGATCTATTAATTCTTTCATATGGGAAGTGTAGGACCCACCAATCCATGGTGGAGATCCTACACCACCCCTTAGATATGGCCAAATGGCCTATTTCATGCATATATATCCCATGCATGGGGTTTTTCCCTTATGGGCCCCATTATGGAGGATTCCTTGGATTTCACTTCATGATAGGTCATCTAGACCTTAGAATCATGGTTGTGATGGCATCCTAATTATTGATCTTGATTCTAGGATATGCATGTGGCTGATCTATGTTGTAACATAGGAATCATTGAAATGTGTGGTGTGATTGATGAAGGGGAGGGCCTTAATGTGGCAAAGCCCCTCCTCTTGTGGCCGATCTTTTATTTTTCTTTGATGTTAGCATTCTAATAATATGTGTGTGGCCCACCTTGTGGACCAACAAAAAAATCCAGACCATCCATGGAGGTTGGACGCTCATGGTAATCCATCCTTAGACATGTGGCCCAAAAATCCACCTAAATGGGGCACATGCAAGGGGTTCTTGATGATGGGGAAGGTCTGGACATTTGTGGAGCCCATTGGGGTGGTCCACAACATGAATTTTTAGGGTTAAATCCCATTGTAAATGATGTCTATATTTAATTCCTTTCAATTACATGTTGCTGTCTAGAACTGTTGGACAGATTTTTGGAGTTTTGTACCAAGTAATATATGATTTTTGAAATTGTATGTCTCACCTTTGAGCATGCCAAATTTCAGCCTCAACTGACCTCATTTGGTTCCCCCAAAGAGTGGGCCAATATGAGTACGTTGCTGGATTTTTTGCTGTAATTCCAGCAACATTGCAGTCTGAAAACTTAAAAATATAAAATAATTTTTGAATAGGTGAGCCACTTTGGTGGACCCTACCTTGTACTATACATATGTGGGGATGTTGAAATCAAAAATTTCCAATTTTTGGAGACCCTAGACCCACCCCTTTTGGGTGCTCAATCAGGGTCTGTCCAGAATTCTGCACTTAGCAGATTCTCTGGATAGCTTGTATTCCTTAATTTAATTAAAATATTTCTGATTATTCAAAAATCCTAAAATTTTGTATAGGTCTGGTCCACCCATGATAAGCCTTACCTGCTGAGTTTCAAGGCCAAAGGACCCATGTACCGATCGTGGTGTGCGCTGGACTGGCCCACCAGGTTGGGACGTCTAGCCTTGGTTGGCCATCCACCCCAGCTTGTGGGCCCACCTTGATGCACCACCCATTGTCCATCTAATTGTAGTCCATGTGGGATACGACCATCTCCCTCAGTGGCATCCATTTTTAGGACCCATTTGGATATGTTTTTGGGCCAATTGTCCAGGCCCATAACACTTTTCACCCTTGGGATGCCAAGGCCCATTGGACCACTGCTGGGCTTTCAGTCCAGCAACATGGTCCCCATTATTTATGTGTGAAATTCAGTCCTTACCTCTGGTGGGACCCACAGAGATATACATGGACCATTAGGGAACTCATACTTAACTCTTTATGATTATTATTGGGCTTCAGCAGACCCAGAATATGGGTGGGCTGGAATTTCAACAAAAGGCCCAAACTTACTGCCCATAAGTGCCTATTTTGGGGCAGCATGGCCCACCAGATTTGGGGTTGGTTACATACATATCTTGCCCCATTTCCTATCATGCTTTAGGCTTAATTAATGTGCATTTGAGGCCCACCCCAGTTGGGCTTAGTTGGATCAATGTACATATTTAATTGTAGGATTCTATAGGCCCAGTTAGGCTAGAACTTTCCAGATTGGCCCATTGGACCTTTGGGCCTATATTTACTATGCTATTGTGATGGGTTTATGGGCCAACATACACAAATAGTTGGGCCCTAGGTTTCCCACTAAGTTAACCACATACTTGGGCTAAGATGTGAGGCCCAATTCACTTATTTTAAACATGAGAATTTGTCCATATGGTTCAAAAACCGGGTTGCCCATTAGGCCCACCACAATATGTGGGTTTGTAACCCTTGTTGGTTGGGCCCAAACCTTACTTAGGGGTCTATAATGTTGCCTATCAGTTGGACATGTAGATTGCCCACTAGGCCCAGGGATTTTTTTTGGGCCTTGATTCGCTCGAGTAGTAGTGGGCTACCTTTTGGGACCCAGTTGAGGTTGGATGCCCTCCTTGATGGCCCTAAGGTAGGCCCATAGGGTGGTTATAGGTGGTTGAAGGCCCGCCTAGAACCTTGTTAGGACCGCTTCTTCGCTTGGGCTTATGTGGTCTGTCTTAGCTTGTGGGTTACCCCAGAGTGTTGGGTCCCCACTAGAGGATAATCCCATAGTAAATTGTCTAAGTATGGGAAGGAGGAGTATACATGTTAAGTCTTCATCGTCGTATGGCGCATCCTCATGACCCATGTTCATCATAGTGTGACTGGACTGCATTTGTGTGTGGTCATAGAGATGATATGGCAGAGGGATGGAGTTCTCCTCTTATGCACATTGAGTGCTTGGAGCTGGTGCATGATCTGTATGCGTGACTCATGCATTGGCATCACATTTCATGTCAGTATCGCCCTTGCTTCATCAGGGCCTTGCCTCCACAGGGACATTCGTCGATGATCGTATTTATGGACATCGAAAATATATTATCTTGAGCATTTGGGGTACATTGGATATCCCTAGGTGAAAGCCCCTAAACCTTCAAGGTACCTAGAAGACGCCTCAACACCGTGACAGAGTGGGAACCATGAGCGCCTGAGTGTCTTACACCAATAGGTCACATCTTCCACTGTCGTGTAGTCGGTTGAGAGGGCATTGCTAGGTTGAGTCTAACCAGCTCGGAAATGGTCCGCTATTGTCAAGCCTCGCTAGTTATTAGCTGTCCACAAGCGGGTAGTGTGGTCTCTTTCGCTCACTTGACTGTGCGGCTTGAAGAGCAACAGTCATCCTGCAGTGCAATAGACCTTGGTGGTACTCCTTATGATGGAAACATATTGGATATGTGGACTGGTTATGAGCATTGGCATCTCCTTGCATTTGCATAGCCCTGGTATGGCTTCTTGCATTCCTAGCAGCCTTTGTAGGCTTGTGGCATTGGTACTGATCATATTTCCTTTTTGCATTCCTTATTATTCTTCTGCACACCATTGTCACACACTTTCATAACCCTATAAGCTTTCCATAAGCTTATGCATGATTGATGAATGAAGGAGATCCTAGGTCGGCGTCTTAGCAGTGGAGCTTGGATAGGAGTTGAGCCGAGGACCCCAGTGTTACAGATTTTTTCCTTCTCTTCTTTTATCATTAGATGTATTTCCCTTTAGCATTATATTAAAGTTCAAATTTATAGTGGATTTTATGATGTGTGCCTTTGTTCTTTCTCAGATATACTTGCTGTGATCTTGGGTATGCTTGTATTGGAATGAACATATGGTTATGAAAATCCTCCTTGTAGGATCCCTGGATCGAAACCTATCTCAGGAGCTGAGAATGAGATACTACGGAGGCTTTACGGTTAGAACCAGCTATCTGGTTCCTTGTGAGTCCAGTGACCAAGTCTAGGGCATGACAGGAGTTGGTATCAGAGCATAACAAGTAAATTTGGAATAACTTGGAATAACATTGCATGTTTACTTAGAGCATAGGACAAGTAGTGTCCCAAGATCCTTCCTTTCACTTCGTATTGAGCCTGTAATTGTCTTGATTCCTTGCGTCATCGTTATTTTGTAGACGATGCTACCCCGTAGAGGCACCTGTGGTACCTGTGGAAGACGTGGTACACATGGTGCTAGAGGCACGCGTGGTGCCAGAGAGACTTGAGTGCATCCCAGTCCCGCCATTGAGGATCCAATCCCTGAGGTTTTGATTCAACTCCTGTAGCGCCTGTTCCTCCTGTAGCGTCTTTTCCTCCAGTTGCTCCAGTTCTCCAGCCGATTCCCCCTTCTTAGCCAGTTGTTCCGATTACAGAGGCTCCCGCTCTGTCAGCCGCACCCGTGTCTCCCTCTGAGGAGAGTGCCGCTCCTGCATTCCCGATAGTGCCAGTCAGTGCCAAGCATTTTTAGCAGTTGATGTAGCTTGTCACTGCTGCGTTACAGACTTGTCAGCCTACAACCGTTCCAGTTTTTGAGCAGAGAGATTTGCCGCACACTAGCGCTATTTTTAGAGAGTTCAGGCAGCATGACCCTCCGAGATTCAGGGGTGAGCCAGACCCATCTACCGCTGAGGCTTGGTGCATAGAGATAGTAATGCAATGTCCAGCAGACCAACGTGTTTCTTTGGCGACCTTTCTTCTCCAGGGTGAGGCTCGTCATTGGTGGTCGTCGTTATCTAAGATGGCCAGGCTAGATTTGGTCTGGACGTGGGAGGAATTCGTGGTCTGCTTTGACCAGAAGTTCTTCTCTGAGCATGTGCATGAGTAAAGATCGATGGAGTTTGAGACCCTTGTTCAGGGTGATATAACTGTTTCCTAGTATGACCGTTTCCTCATCTCACTGGTGACGAGAAGATGAGAGCTCACCGTTTTCATAACGGTTTGCGACCCGTGCTCCGTAGCTGTGTTGTGAGCCATTGTCTAAGGACATTTGATGAGGTTGTGTACCGTGCATTAGTATACGAGGAGGACTGGGCTATGTCCTAGAGATCTAGAGAGCAGAGTTTCGGTGGAGACCAGAGAAGAGAGCACCAGCCGGCAGTTCCAAGCAGCACCATCAACAGAGAGGGAGGGGAAGATTAGAGTTTCGGCAGCCTGCGGCTCAGCCAGCAGCTTCATCGTCATCATCAATACAGCCAGCCGCTTCACCTTCCGGCCCCTTTTTTTGGTGTTTTCTATGGTTGTGGGCAGACCGGGCATCGGAGGTTAGATTGCCCTCTCCCCTTGCAATAGCAGAGGCCACCGCAGTTGCCTCCTCCTCGTCCTCCTCAGCAGTAGCATCAGCAGAGAACACAGCTTCCATCTCCTGCTCTTAGGGCTCCTCCTCAGCAGCAGAGGCAGCTAGGTAGACCTTCTCAGCAGAGATAGTAGCAGTAACAGAGGGGATATTCACATGTCCAGTCCCTAGATCAAGTATATATCGTAACTCATTAGGTGTAGACTCAGGATCCGCAGTCTTCTGGTTTATTTCCTTTGCCAGCTTAGGGTAGATTTTATTTCGCACAGCATGCACCAAGCCATGACCTGCAGTCATTGACCGGTGGAGTTGTTGAGGGTATTCTTCTTGTTTCTACTTGTGTTGCACGTGTTTTGTTTGATTCTGGTGCTTGCCATTCTTTGTGGCCGAGCAGTTCTACCAATCGATCGGTATTCCATTGGAGTCTGTGTCTGAGGCCTTGGTAGTTTCAACTCCCTTAGGGAATTCTATAGTGTTGAGCCATCGTTACCCTTCTTGCCCGGTGTTAGTGGGCGAGATGTTCCTTCTCGCCGATCCGTTTGTGATGCCGATGGCAGGTTTTGATGTTATCCTGGGTATGGACTGGCTTATGGAGTATTGTGCCGTCTTGGACTGTGCTGCGAGGGCAGTTACGTTTCATATTCCAGGCTTGCCAGTGTTTCGGTTCCTCACCGAGCCCAGAGGAGAGCCGTTATCCAATTTGTTAGCCCGTGTTGTCGAGGATTCTCTAGCAGGGTGTATTGAACAGCTACATATTTTTTGTGAGTACCCGAATGTATTTCAGGAGATCCTGGGTATGCCACCGCATCGGCAGGTGGAGTTTCAGATAGATTTGGTGCCCGGTACCGCGCCTATCTCGAAAGGCCCCCTACAGGATGGCACCTTTGGATTTGAGGGAGCTGTAGGAGCTGTTAGATGAGCTTCGAGAGTTGGGCTTCGCTCGTCCCAACAGTTAGCGTTGGGGAGCCCCGGTATTGTTCGTGAAGAAGAAGGATGGCTCGTTGTGACTCTACGTGGATTACCGCGAGCTCAACAAAGTCATTATTAAGAACCGATACCTACTTCCTCACATTGATGATTTGTTTGACCAGCTGCGGGGTGCACAGTATTTCTCCATGATAGAGTTGTGATTCGGGTCTGAGAGGAGGACATTCCGAAGACGGCTTTCTGGATGCGCTATGATCGTTTTGAGTTCCTAGTCATGTCGTTCTGACTGACTAATGCGCCCGCCGTGTTTATGCAGTTAATAAATGAGGTCTTCCGGCTGTTCCTTGATCAGTTCGTGGTGGTATTCATTGATGATATTCTTATGTAATCGAGGACCCGGGAGGACCATGTTGAGCACTTTCAGATTTTGTTGGTGACCCTTCATGCCCACCAGCTGTATGAGAAGTTAGAGAAGTGCGAGTTCTGTCAGGAGGAGGTGAAGTTCCTTGGTTACGTGGTGACGAGGGAGGGTGTGGTTGTGGACCCTTTGAAGGTTGATGTTGTGCGTTAGTGGGGCTAACTAACCAACGCGTCTGAGATTCGTAGCTTCCTTAGTCTAGTGGGATATTATCGTTGGTTTATCGAGGGTTTCTCCCGTATTACACCACCGCTGACCCGGTTGACACGGAAGGGCTCTGAGTTTGTTTGGAGTGATGCATGTGAGGGGGCATTTTTGGAGTTGAAGGACCGCCTCATGTCCGCTCTTGTTCTCACTCTTCCTAATGGGAGTGAGGATTTTGTTGTATTTACTGATGCCTCCAGAGTTGGTTTGGGTGTTGTACTGATGCAGCATAGGAAGCTAGTGGCATATGCCTCGAGCCATCTCAAGGTTCATGAGTTGAACTACCTCGCCCATGATTTGGAGCTAGCAGCGGTTGTCTTCGCACTGAAAGTGTGGAGGCATTATCTATATGGGGTCAGGTTCAAGCTCTTCTCGGATCATAAGAGCTTGAAATATTTATTTTAGTAGTCCGAGTTGAACCGTTGGCAGAGGCATTGGATGGAGTTGTTGAAGGATTATGATTTCGACCTTTAGTACCACCCGGGTAAGGCGAATGTGGTGGCAGACACGCTTAGCCGTCAGCCACGAGGCCTGGTGGCTCAGATGATGTTGCAAGAGTGGAAGATGCCCAAGGATGTTTCAGAGTTTGACTTTGAATTCAATCTGCAGTCTTCCATTGTTCGGCTTTCAAGATTGTTGATTCAACCCTCTTTGGTGGCTAGGGTGATCGATGCTCAGCAGATGGACGAGTCACTTCAGGAGTACTGAGCAAAGGCTACATCCGTGGAGCAGTCTGACTGGCAGATTGGTTTCGATGGTGGATTACGCTTTAAAGGCCGATTGTGTGTCCTAGACATGCTACATTTACGTCATGATCTGATGACTGAGGCACACCGATCGAGACTTACTATTCATATGGGCTCTACGAAGATGTATCATGATATGAGGAGGCAATATTTTTGGCAGGGAATGAAGCGCCAGATTGCAAGTTTTGTGGCCGAGTGTGACACATGCCAGTGTGTCAAGGTCGATCACCAAAGACCCCCTAGTCTCTTCCAGTCGTTGAGCGTTCTAGTATGGAAGTGGGAGCATGTATCGACAGATTTCATTATTGGTTTGACGAGGACTCAGCGCAGTCACGATACCATCTAGGTTGTCGTTGATCGTTTGATGAAGTCGACGCATTTTATTCCAATGCATACTACTTAGACTATGGACCGGCTAGCGAGGATCTTTGTTGAGGAGATAGCGAGATTGTATGGCATTCTAGTTTTGATCGTTTCAGACCGAGACTCCAGATTTATGTCTCAGTTTTGGAGGAGCTTCCAGCAGGCGATGGGGTCCATTTTACATTTCTACACTGCTTATCATCTGCAGACAGACGGGTAGACTGAAAGGGTCAACCAGATCCTTGAGGATATGCTCAGAGCTTGTGTGATCGACTTTACGGGCAATTGGGATGAGCATATGCGCTTCACCAAGTTCGCGTACAACAATAGCTATCAGGCGACTATTGGCATGGCTCCTTTTGAGGCACTTTATGGCAGACCGTTCAGATCTTCTCGCTGTTGGACCGAGGTTGGAGAGCGTCATCTCCTAGGTCCCGAGCTTGTTCAGTAGACGACGGAGGTTATTGATATTATCAGGCAGAGGATACACATAGCTTAGAGCTGACAGAATAGTTTTGCTGATCGTCGGCATTGACCCCTCGAGTTTACAGTTAGGGACATGACATATCTCAAGGTCTCGCCTATGGAGGGTGTGGTTCAATTTGCTGTGAAGGGCAAGCTTGCCTCGAGATTCATTGGACCTTTTGAGATTACCGATTTCGTGGGCGCTGTGGCCTATAGGCTTGCCTTACCTCTTGAGTTATCTGCGATCCACGACGTGTTCCATGTTTCTATATTGGGGAAGTGTGGGTCGTATACCATTCCCGTGATTGATTGGCTGCCACTCCAGGTCCGTGAGGATTCTTCCTACATCGAGTAGCCGATTTGTATTCTTGATTGGAAGGAGCAGGTCCTTAGGACCAAGGTCATTCCCTTGGTGAAGATACAGTGGGGTTATCATTTGGAGGCCAAGGCATCTTGGGAACGCGAGACCGAGATTAAAGAGAGCTATCCCTATTTGTTCGTTGATTAATATATGATGCTATGTATGCCTTCTCTTTGATTTGGTGATTGCTATTTATATGATGGTAGTGTTATGCCTTTCACTTTATCCTAAATTGGTCAAATTTGAGGACGAAATTTCTTTGTTGGTGGGGAGGGTTGTAAGACCTGAAAGTGCCCTGGTTTGTCAATTAGCGTGAGTGTTGAGTCAGTTAGACTGTAGAGCCTCATAGGAAGATCAACTTAAGCGCCTACCTCAACCGGGATCTATGCAAGCTCGCCACAGGTAAATCTAAGCCTCACATCCCTTATCCTGAAACACTAGGTATATAAAACCCTTAAAACAAACTAGAACATCATAGGGTTTTTAAGTTAAGAAAACTTTTTTCAAAATAGAAAAATTCTCTAAGTTTCCTTGCTTTGTCAATTTTATCGATACACATCTCGATATGGTCGACCTGCATTGTCGATGTCCTTGATACATCTAGCAACCACATACTCATCTTGAAGGAATTATTGATACATCGATATACTATCGATATCATCGATATTCAAATCTCGAGTCCATCGAAGGTGACTCGATAATATCGACAAACAGATCTCCGATGCCCCAGTTTTTTCATAAGAATATCATATGTGCATCGATATATCGAAGTCCCCTCGATACCATCGAAGTTCAAATCTCGATGTTATCGGAAGGCTCTCGATGATATTGGTCATGGGCTCCAAGTTCTTCTAGCAAAATATTTCAGGATTGTTTATTTATGATCGAGGGTCACTCGATAGATTGATATTCAAATATCGATGATATTGGTATTATTTCGATGGCATCGAATAAGGACAGAGACTTTCCAGTAAGCTTAATGTGAAATCTGTTGGATTTATCGATGCCTCGGCACAGTTATTGATATCATCGACATTCAAATTCCGATGATCTCGAAGGTCCTTCGATCATTCTTGTAAACCTGAAATATTTCATGACAAGTCTCTCTCATTTTCAAATGTCAATGAATTGACACTAGTATCGATACAATCAGAGTTTGAAATCCGATGACATCGACACCTATTTCGATTCCATCGACCAGCTGGCAAGAGGTTTCAAAAGCGTATGACATTTGAGTTTATGCCATCGAGTGGACCATCAATGCTATCGAGAGTATATGCTCGATGATATCGAACCCGCTCGATGATATCGAACTTTGTCATAAATGTGACCATTTTATATCCGTTGGAACCTTTTGCCTATATATAGAGGACTTGTCTATTGTTGCTGGTAGAGAAAGAAGAGAGTGCTTTTGAGTGTTTTACCTTAGATCATATACCTAAAGCCCTTTCTCTCAGGGAAGTTCATCCTCCAATCCACCCTCATCATTGATATTCAATAGAGTAGATTGAGGAATGAACTTCCGCATTGAAGGATCCTCTAGCTACTACCTTAATGGCAAATCATTAAGCTGGGATGCCTTGAATGCATAATTGGAATCACTCTATCTTCCTTATAGGAAAATATTTTATAGAGTAGGATTCCGTCTTAACCTTGACCCAACCCGAAGCCTCGTATTGGTACATCATCTGCGTTGCGGATCAAGGAAGCCGAAGATTCTTCATCAACAGGGAGGAGATCTTCGTTAACGTGCTAAATGAGACTCATCCACTTATTTGTTAGTTATTAGAGTCCAGAGGACACTTGTGATCATTCCTTTTTAGGATTGGGTCTTAGGTGTTTCTCACCCTTGCAAGCCCTCGTAGGAGGCCTCCGGCGGAAGTGTATGTGGTGGGTACGTAGTGTTGACCCTTTCTTTGTGGAGAACATAAACTTCCGGTTGAAGATGAACCTGTCTAAAACTTTACATTCGAGGTGATCCATGTGAAACCTCAGTTAGGGTCTTATGGAAGATCCTTGGTCAGTGTGCCTAAAAGTGGGTGCGTTGTGTTGACCGTTGCTTGTGAGAGCATAAACGGTCAGCCTCAGTGTAGGTTGTAAAGGTTAATGGTGAACCTGATTTAAAACCTTAGGTTTGAGGTGAACCGCTGTGAAACCTCCTTAGTGAAATCCGGTACACTCAAGGGTTGAGTGCAGTTACCGGGAGTGGAGTAGACAAGTAGTCGAACCACTATAAAAATGACTGTGTTTGAGATTGCTATTCTTTGGTTTGTGTGATTTGCTTTAATATTTTCATATCTGAATATCTGAGATCACATCTCACACACATACACAATCATATCCATCATAAACTAGTTTGCATATTGGTTACTTCTTAAATAGTTTGTGATTGGATCCTCTACAGGGCTTAGAAGCTAGTAGAGTTATTTTTGAGTAATCTTAATATGTACTTGTTGTTAGGATTAGTGTAATAGGATTTTAAATAAACTATAAAAACTTTAAAAAGTCCTGTTTACCCCCTCTAGGACATATTGGCATATTTCTACATCAACTAAAGCGGTCTTCACCACTATTTCAAGACCCAACCTGAGTTCATATGTGTGTGTAATTTTACATTTAGTTTCTCTTGGTCCCGCGGCTACCGGTCGAATCCCAGTGGCCCGCGACCCTCGGATAGTGTTTGCGGTCGTCCTTAAGTCCGGTCATGTAGACCCGACTCGGATTAAGTCCAAACCTATGCCATCTTGTTCGCATTGTCATTGCGGTTCCGATGATACGTCTTGTGCATCCATCTGAAGTGTAGATCATAAGTTGTGTACATTTCATTTTCTAGCCTCTTGATCATGGTCATGTGGCCCACTTAGGGATGGTGTTCAAGGGTTTTTAAGTTGGTCCCATCTCTTGGCACTAATTTCTAACACACACTACACGCACACTACCTAAAACACTATTCCTACACCTATCTTTAAAACACCACCCAAAGAACTAGAAAGCCTACTAACCCTACAACATTGTTTCTAACTCCCTACTTTAATCATGACCTTTCTCTACCCAAGGCAATAAAGAAATGATTGCTAGGCTTAAAACCTCCCTCTCTCTCTCTTCTCTACCTCTCATTTCCACCATTTTTCATTCCCATTTCCTCCTTAGCAAGAGAGGGTTAGATGTCCCCACCTATCTATCCCAATCCAGCCCCTTTCACCTCAAATTCCTCTCAATCCAACCATCCATATCTCACCCATTAATTACATCATCCTTGGAACACTAGAAGCTAGGTGATACAAGTTTGGAAGAGATCTAAGGTGGGTGTACTTCTAGGATGTAGGATTTTTAATTCCATGCTCTAGATTTATTAATTATTTCTTATGGAAAGTGTAGGACCCACCAATCCATGGTGCAGATCCTACACCACCCCTTAGATATGGCCAAATGGCCTATTTCATGCATACATATCCCATGCATGGGGTTTTTCTCTTATAGGCCCCATCATGAAGGATTCCTTGGATTTCACTTCATGATAGGTCATTTAGACCTTAGAATCATGGTTAGAATGACATCCCAACCATTGATCTTGATTCTAAGACATGCATGTGGTTGATCTATGTTGTAACATGTGAATCAATGAAATGTGTGGTGTGATTGATGAAGGGGAGGGCCTCAATGTGGCGGAGCCCCTCCTCTTGTGGTCGATTCTTTATTTTTCTTTGATGTTAGCATTCTGATCATGTGTGTGTGGCCCATCTTGTGGACCAACAAAAAAATCTAGACCATCCATGGAGGTTGGACGCCCATGACAGTCCATCCTTAGACATTTGGCTCCAAAATCCACCTAAATGGGGCACATGCAAGGGGTTCTTGATGATGAAGAAGGTCTGGACATTTGTGGGGCCCACTGGGGTGGTCCACAACATGAATTTCTAGGGTTAAATCCCATTGTAAATGATGTCTATATTTAATTCCTTTCAATTACATGTTGATGTCCAGAACTGTCTGGACAGATTTTTGGGTCAACTTAAGGTCAAAATTTGGGGCTTTTAGTGGGGAGTTTTATACCAAGTAATATATGTTTTTTGAAGTTGTATGTCCCACCTTTGAGCATGCCAAATTTTAACCTCAACTGGCCTCATTTGGGTCCCCAAAAGAGTGGGCCAATATCGGTACCTTGCTGGATTTTTTGCTGTAATTCCAGCTACATTGCAGTCTGAAAACTTAAAAATATAAAATAATTTTTGAATATTTGGAGAACCTGGGCCCACCCCTTTTCGGTGCTCAATCAAGGTCTATCAAGAATTCTGTACTTAGTAGATTCTCTAGACAGCTTGTATCCCTTAATTTAATTAAAATATTTCTAGTTATCCAAAAATCCTAAAATTTTGTAGAGGTGTGGCCCACCCATGATAGGATCTACCTGCTGAGTTTCAGGGCCAAAGGACCCCTGTACCGATCATGGTGCGAGCTGGACCGGCCCACCAGGCTGGGATGTACAGGCTTGGTTGGCCATCCACCCCACCTTGTGGGCCTACCTTGATGCATTTGTTTCACCCATCGTCCATCTAATTGTGGTCCATGTGGGACACAGCCTTCTTGTAAGACTTAACCCGAGTTCGCATGTATGCATGTGTATGTGTGTGAGTATGCATTTCATTCGTCTTAGTCCCGCGGTCCTACTGGTCGAATTTCGGTGACCCTTGACATACGGTTTGTATATGCGATGACCCTTAAGTCCCATCATATAAACCTGACCTAGATCGACTTAAAACTAGTACCATAGCGACTGCATCATCGCCGCGGTTCCAACGCCGCATCACGTGCGACAATCCGAGTTGTACATCAAAAGAACAGGCCGTGCTTGTTTTGGATCGTAGATCATGATTTGTGGGGCCCACCTAAGGTTGCACGAAATTCCATATATGCTTGCATCATACTAAGGGTCATGATTAGCATAGCTAGGATAGGCTAGGGTCCCCTAGGTAGCTAGGTCCTAACTAGCCCTCCCATCATTAGTTACCTTATCTAGGTGACCAGCTTTTTGCTTCTCCCATGCTAGCAAGCCTCTTTTTTCTCTAACCAAGGTCTGAAAATCTGACCTCTCCCTCTTCTCTAGGGAGAAAAGAAATCACTACCCCTCTTTTCTAGCAACCCAATGATGGGTTTTGGTAAAAATCCCTTTCTCTAGCAATCCTTCCCTCCATTCCTTCCATTCTCTCCCTCTCATTCTCTCATTCCCTCCCTCCATTACCAAAAACATCCCTAAGCTCTCTCCACTCTAGCCACCTTCTTCCCTATTTCCCCCTCCAACTAACCCTTAGAATCCCATCCACACCCTTGAATCTTCTCCCCTTGAAGCTTAGAACACTACCCTTGGAGTTTTGTAGGCATCTTTGGAGGTGGGTGCTTTTCTTGGCTTCTTCTCTGTTTCTTCTCCTTTCTTTCTTTTCCTTGCATGCATGGAAGCATGTAAGACCCACCAATCTATTGTGGAGGTCCTACATGGCTCCAAGGATGGAGGCCATGGGCTTAGATCTTACGCATTCCTTCTATGGTGGGCCATTCTCCATGGACCCACCATGATGTACTTCCTCTTCATTCTAGCATCTCATAGGCCATTTAGGCCTTTGCATGCATAGTGGGGAAAGGTGTCCCCACCCTCCAGCAACTTTTCTTGATGTATAGTAGCTTGCATGTAACATATGTACATATATAGTGGATGACATGGATTGTAGTGTGGAAGGTCCATCAGTGGCGGGACCTTCCACCAATGGCCAGATCACTCTCCTTCTCTCTCCCTTTCTCTCCTTTTTTTTCTATTTATTTCTGATGATGTGTGGCCCACTAAGAAGGTCAGTAACATCTCAGATCCATCAAGGAGATGGAACGTCCAAACCCACCTTGTTGGATGTCCAGGCCCACCATGCATGCATGGGTTAGGTGACCTCCAAACTTGATTTTTTCATGGAGATTTTAATGCGCTAATGGATCTAAAATTTTTCTAACCCATCAAGGTGGACCCCACTTGATGGATCAGGGCAATAAACCCTTGGATTAATTTACATGGGCTGAAATATGGACAACATATGTTGCTGTCCAGATTTCAGGCCCAGTTTGAGCATGACTTTTGAGCTAATGTTTGGATATGTTTGTGTGCCCTTTTCTCCCAAATTTCTTTAAGAATTTTGTAGCTCATGAACCCCACTTTGATGTGGAATAGGGCCCACACCATTTCTCCCATGATTGAGACCCATGGGGGCCAAAGTGGGCTAGCTGTCCAGAAATTTTTGGACAGTTCAGCAACACTGCAAGTTGGAAATGAGCATTTTTACTTGCCTTTCTGAAAGAGGTGGGCCACCCCAGTGGACCCCACTTGTTTTCCAGATGTAGAGCCACCTTTTCTCTAATTTTTCAAGGGTTTGGGTGGGTCCAGGCCTACTCCATGTGGTCCCAAACATAAGGACAGTTATAATTCCAGCAACATTTTACCCTAAATAGATTGTAATTCTAAAATTTATTAAAATACTTCTGAGTATCTAAAAATCATAAAAATTTACAAAGAGGTGGACCACCTATGGTAGGACCCACCTAAAAAGTTTTAGGGTCAACGGACCCCTGTGCACACCGTGGTAAGGGCTGAACTGGCCCACCATGTTGGGACGTCTAGATCAGACAAATTTATCTGGACAGACTGTTTTCTTTAAGTTTATTAAAATACTTCAAGTTATCCAAAAATTACGAAATTTTGTGACAGTGTGGCCCACCTATGGAAATACCAACCTACAAAATTTCAGGGCCAACAAGCCCCTCTACCGTCCGTGGTGTGGTTTGGAGTGGCCCACCAGACTGGGATGCCCAGGCTAGGGCGTCTAGTCTTGGTTGGCCATTCAGGCCACTTTGTGGGCCCATGTTAATGTATTTTACATCCCACCGTTCATCCATGTGGGATTTATAGGAGACTTAATCATCCTCCCCTTTAGTAGCATTCAATTGGGGCCCATTGGGTGAGTTTTTGGGCCATATACCCAAGCACATAGAGTTACCTATGCATGGGACACCCAACCCATTGGGCTACTGTTGGACGTCCAGTCCAGCAGCATGGCCCATCTGGTTTATGTGTTAAATCCACTCCCTTTATTTGGTGGACCCCCCCTGTGATATGTATGGGTCACCAGGAACTAAAATAAATTTATGAATTAATTATTTTAAAATTTCCAACAAACTCAGATTATGGGTGGGCTGGAATTTCAGTAATAGGCCCATGATTGCTACCCATAAATGAATATTTTGGGCCAGCATGGTCCACAAAATATGGGGACATTATTACACATATCTTGCCTCATTTTAATTAGATTTTTTTGGGCTTAATTAGTGTATATTTAAGGCCCATTCCAATTGGATTTTTATTGGACTAGTCTTCTTAGTTATTTGTTAGATTTTCCTAAGCCCACTACCTTGAAACTTTTGATGGGCCCATTGGACCCTTCGGGCCTATATTTATCATGCCATTGTGATGGATTTTATGGGCCAAATACTCAAGTAGTCGGGCCCTTGCTTACCCATTAAAAATAAATCCATACTTGGGCCGAGATGTGAGGCCCAACTTACTTGTTTTAAATATAGGGATTTCTCATATGTTGGAATAATGGGCTGCCCATTAGGCCCGCCACAATGAGTAGTCTTATGATCTTTATGGTTGGGCCCAAACCTTGTTTAAGGGCCCACTATGTTGCCTAAGTGTTGGGCCTTGTGTACGACCGACTAGGCTCGGATTGTTTAAGCCTTGGGCCTTGCTTTACATACGTGTAGTTAGCAGGCTACCTTTTGGGACCCAGTTGAGGTTGGATGTCATCCTTGGTGGCCCAAAGGTAGACCCATAGGGCTCTTATAGGTGGTTGAAGGCCCACCTTGGGCCTTGTTAGGACCGTTTCCTTCATTGAGACTTTATGACTCTCTTAGCTTGTGGGCCACCCCAAAGTATTGGGCCCCCACTAGAGGACTTCACTTCTCCTTAGAGTACCTGTCTATGTATCTAGACCTTGTCCCTCCTTGGGAAGGGGGAATATATTCGATAGGTAGAGCACTTATATCATTGTGACCCATATGCATCATCTGTGTGAATTAATTGCGTTGTGTGGTGGTCATAGGGGGATGAAGTTTCTCCCCTTTGTGCACATTCAATGCTTGAAGCTTGTGTATGATCTGTATGTGTGTCTCATGCATTGGATCGCATTTTATGATAATATCACCCTTGCTTCACCAGGGCCTTGCCTCCACAGGGATGTTCGTAGATGGCCGTATGTGTGGACACCGAAAATATTACTTGAGCATACCAGGTGCATAGGATGCCCATGAGTGAAATTTCCAAAACTTCCATGGTACCAAGGATCTGTCCCAATGTCGTGACCGAGTGAAAACTATGAGCGCACGAGGGCCTTATACCGTTAGGCCGTGACTCCCACTGTCGTGTAGTCAGTTGGGTAGGGGTGTGGCCTTACTCACTTGATGTAAGGAGGCATTGCTAGGCTGAGTCTAACCAACTCATAAATGGGTCCACTACCGTTAGGCCTTGCTTGTGATTGGCTGTCCACAGGCGGGTAGTGAGGTCTCTTACACTCGTTTGACTATGCGGGTCAGTAGAGCAGCAGTCATGTAGCAGTGTAATGGACCCCGTTGATTTCCTTATGATTAGAAATGTACTTGATATATGGATTGGTTATGAGCACTGCCATTAAATTGCATTGCGTTCACATCGCCTATATAAGCCCCTTCATGCTTTGCCTTGGTATGACGCCCAGTATTCATTGCATCATATTCATGATAAGCTTTAGTAAGGCTAGTGATATTGTCATTGAGCATGTTTCTCTTCCTATAGCTCCTACTATTCTTCTGTGCACCATTATCACATACTTATACTACCCTCTAAGCTTCTATAAGCTTATGCACAATTTATGTGTGCAGGAGATCCTAGGCAGGCGTTGTAGCGGCAGAGCTTGGAGTAGAGTCAAGCTTGAGGACCCCAATGTTGCAGATTTTCCTTTTCTTCTTCTATTATCTCATGTATGTCCTTTTGGACCTTATGGATACTTGTAAAAGTTCAATTTTATAGTGGATTTTATGATGTGTGACTTTGTTATTCTCAGATATACTTGCTATGATCTTGAGTATGCTCGTATTGGTAATGATTATACTATTATGGAAATACTCCTTGTAGGATCCCAGGATCAGGACCTGCTTCAGGAGTCGAGAACGGGGTACTACGGAGGCTGCTGCGGCTAGAGCCGGCTATCGGATTCCTTGTGAATCCAGTTATTGAGCCTGGGGCGTGACACATCTCCCTCAGTGGAATCCATTTTTGGGACCCATTTGGATGTGTTTTTAGGTTAATTGACTAGGCTCATAACACTTTTCACCCTAGGGACACCGAGGCCCATTAGACCACTGCCGGGCTTTCAGTCCAGCAGGATGGTCCCCCTTATTTATGTGTGAAATTCAGTCCTTCTCTCTAGTGCGACCCACAGAGATATATGTGGGCCATCAGGGAACTCATACTTAACCCTTTATGATTATTGTTGGGCTTCGATAGACCCAGAATATGGGTGTTTCGACAAGAAAACAAATATATTTAATTTGGGGAAATTATCTTATTCAGACATAACAAGAGAAAATATAAGAACAATCATCACACTTTATTGATTCTGAGTTCATTTACATCCTCTAATGTCCCTTGATTCTAAGATAGATAAATTAAACTATCTTTAATCAAATATAAATTTCGACAACATAACAACAATGCTTTCAATCATCTCCTTAGGAGGAATTGATGTGTCGATCAACAATCTTCAGAGAAATAAAAATTTCGGCAGCATTCCGATGCTATTTCAATCATCTCCTGAGTCTTAGGAGGAATACGCATTCCTATCGATGATTCTTCCTTTCTTCTTGAACAGGAAGAACTTGAAGACTTCAGTCATTTCAAGAAGAAGATAACAACCAATTGCTTTGTTATTCACTCGCAGTAGGCGATCGATTACATGATCCCGCAAAACCCTATCGTTTGCACGGGTCCACGCAACCTGCAGGAGCCCAATGCTTCTACCTTCGATCTTCTTCTTCACTCTTCTTTCGCTCCGAAATCTCCGAACCCCTTTTTAGAGAGAGAGCGGGGTATTTATAGGCATTTCGCAGGTGTAAAACTCCAATTTGGGCGATGTGGGACAAAATAACTCGCAATCATTTCTGTGCCACTGTTATATGCTTTGCGCGGATACGAGCAAACGATATACTTTGTGCGGTCCTGCGCAAACGATATGCTTTGTGCGGACCCGCGCAAAGTGTTCTCAGAACTATTTCTTTATTCCTTTCTTCTAACTTTTTCCTAAATGCCTTGACCTTTCCCTGCTCCAATTCTTTTCTTACTTTTATGCCTCAACAGATGCCCCCTTGATCCGTTCTTTATTTTCAGAAAATCAAAGAAAAGGATTAAACAATTCCCTCCTTTAGGGTTTGCGCGGTCCCGCGCAAAGCCAACCCGAGTACCTTACTTGTTCATGAGCCCTATAAATTGCCCAGCTACTTCGTCATTTGTACAAATCCTCTGTGCTTTGGCGAAACTCTGCTGCTGTGATTCTCCTCCACCCAAATGATAACCTTTGCGCGGTCCCGTGCAAACCTTTGGTATTTGCGCAAGTTCCTCCGTAGTCCGCCACGTACCGCGCAACCTATATGGTTTGCGTGGACCTGCGCAAAGCGTCCCGTACTTGGCTGATTTTCCATCCTTTGAACCTTCCAACACTTGGCCATTTTCACCTTTCTTCTATTTTCATTCTGACCCTTATTTACTTTTTCTTAACTCCTTACTTCACTATAGCCCGTATTAAGCAAACAGCCCATCCTGTGACTACTCCTTCTGACCAACCTTCTCCCAATCAAGTGCCTGCTAAACGAACAAAGACTACCTCCAGCACTCCTGCTTATTTTAAAGAGCCTGTTCTTCCCACCTTTGACTTCTCTGACCTCATCAAATCTCTGCCATCCCCCATTCGTAGATCCATATCATTAGGAGATATCAAGTGTCCTCCGAAGCACGGTAGAGAGTACGACTGGGACGAATGGTTGAAAACTACTGCTCACATTCGTACTGATAGTGAAAGACCACCTTTTCATGAAGACAGTCCCCCGGCCTCCCATTCGAAGAAGATTTGCCGGAATAAGGTGAAAGAGTTTGCAGAGAAGATCAATGAACATAAGAAGAAGAGACTTTAGAACTCATGGGATTCAGTACGAGTTATTGAAGGCGTTATGAAGTTCAACAACCCTCATGCAGAAGGCATGACAATAATTCCCATCAATGTCTACCGCCATCAGTCTATGCTTGACTGTGAACCCAAGGATTACGTTCACGGTGAAAGATTGATGTATACTGAATTGTGGGCCATAAGAGAACTCCGGATCCTTGAGGGAGTAATACAAATGTAGAAGCCGCGACAAAAGATAGGAGAAATTCATCCCATGATCTTCTTAGTTCCTTTCCACAGCCCTCACGACCTCTTTCCTTCACATTTTTATGAGACAATCCGGTAGCGTTTCCGAGATCGGGGACAACTCTGGGGACAAGAAGAGTTTCGCATCAGAGGCCTATTAACTGCTCGACGTTATTATTCTGATTGGGCAGAAGCTATTTTACTGAAGCGCACAAGCACACTTGCGAAAATTGGCCTTTACGATGCTATAGAAGTGACTTCTAAGTACTTCTATAAGGAACCTACTGTACTGAAAGGCTTCCTTGAGTACTGGTCGCCCACAACCAACTCCTTCACTTACCCTACGGTGAGATGAGTATAACACTTTGGGATCTTCACCGCATAGCTGGTCTCTCGATAACAGGTAAATTCTATGATGAATTTATTCCAACCAATAGGGAGCTGGCCTTTGTATCCTCTCCCGATCGCAGACCTTCTATTTTTGAAACCACCATTGAACTGTTCAAGGAGATGAGTAAATTTCCCAATTTTCACAAGATCCCCCCTTTGCAATGGCTTACACATTTCTCCAGAGGCCTCAGGTATTTATCAGTCCGAAAATTGACTTTTCTCCTTATATCCTTGCTGTCTAGAGATTTCTGCATACTAAACCTTTTTTCCTTTGAAGATTTCGTGATTGTCACTCCAAGGAGCTAACAAAGCTCCGAGACGCAATGAAGGAGAGACCGGAGTATAGCTCCTTCAGAGAGCTTGCAGCTTTCTTGGCTTATTGGCTGAGCTTAGTCGTACTGCCCAGCTCTAAATGGGCAAACGCTGTTCATCCCACCGTCTTCGCTGTAACTGGTGCTTTGGCGGAAGGCCACAAATACTCCCTTGCTCCTCCAGTGTTATGCTCTATTTATAGAGCCCTCGGAGAGGTAGCCACCCACCTGAAAGATCCTACTCTCGGAGCCTCGTTTGCACATACCTCTTGGCATTATATTACAGGGTAGCTAGGGGTCTACTTTCCTTGGACTTTCGAAGCCCCAGAGCAAGCATACGTTCATCCTTCTCATCTTCTACTCTGGTTCTTCCAACAAAGAGTGATGGCCAAAAGAGCATATGACTGGGTTGCAAATAAAATTTGGGATAATGACCAAATAAACTTCTTTCAATTCCGCCTTCATCATTACACCGAGGATACGGACATGGTGGACTAAGAAATACTTACTGCAGCGGAAAGAGCTTTCTTCTTTTCCATTCGTTCTTGCAGTCTACCCCTCTGAGAAGGAACGAAGTTCTGGAGGGAACCTTATTACCCAAGTCATTTCGCTCATCAATTCGATTACGACCAAACTGTACCAAAAGACTGTGGGCTAGTTACTCAGAAAATGCGTTGTAATGGAACAGGTCCTCTCAACTAGGCCATGATATGAAAGCAACTACTGACGACTGTGTTGGATCTTCCTTCATAATTCCAGGCTGTAATCGTGTAGTCCGTACATCATACGGCTGGATGCGATGGTGGGACCATCAATCATATTTGGTCACTAAGTGCTTGCCTATGGATTCTTCTATCTTTCTCCACCAGCCTAGGCTGAAAGGCAGACAGCTAGAAAGCGGAGTTGGCTATGTCTTAGAAAAGAGCCATGCGTCTCATCGAGGAGAAATTTGCAGCAAGATATTATTAGAAGATTCCATCCGTGAAATAAAGCCTATTAACACTTTGGATGGCTGGTTTGCTTATAGAGTTTTAAGAAAATTGGAGCAATCTCGTCGGGACTTTATAGATCAGGCTGCAGACGACGCTGAAGGTGCATCTTCCCCAGTTCCTGCAGAGACTGCAGCGGTTTAAGAAGAGCCAGCTTATGATGCTCCTATACCTCCTTCACAACCCCTTTGTCCTAGTTCATCTTCCCCAATGACTAGATCGAGAACGCGTTTATAGGAATCATCTCCTATTCTTTCAGAGGGGACCAGACAAGCATCCGCCTCCCCTACAATCAAAGAGTCCGCGCCAGAGAGCAGCTAGGCTGCTTCTTGTAAACGAAAGCAAGCTGTCATTGAAGAAGTCGACGAAGAGATTTTGGGAGATGAGAGTTCAGCCTCATCATCAGAGACTACTGCCTCTTAACAGTATGAAGACGACGAGGACAGTGAAAGCTGTGAGGATAAAGATGACGATTTTGAAGAAGGCGAAGTCGATATTGGCGGAGAAGAGGAAGTAATTACAGAAGGCATTGAAATGGAACCTCTTCCTGCAACCTCTAAAGCTCTTCCTGGCATTAATATTCCTGTTAAATCTCCTGCAGCTGAGGAAGATGAGGAGGAGCATTTAAATTATGGCGAATATGGATATTCACCAGGTAAAGGAGATTTAACTTTCATATGCGTATATTTATCTACATATTTAACAACAATTATTTATTTAGAATTATCATGTCTCCCTTTTTTAGGTGCTCAGGTCGCTGAGATAGGCGCGATTTCTTCAGTGAATCCTCCTACAGTAACTTCACCAAGAGCTCCTGTAGTTTCGTTGGTGGTACAAAAAGTGGTAGCTCGTGAAATTATATTTCCAATAGAGACCACTGACTTGCCAACTCCAACTACCAGAGATTCAAGTACGGAGGCTAGAGCACCATCTTTTGCTGATATGGTGGGACTCGACCCTTCCTTGACTCAGGGAGCTTCTCCTTCTGTTAATCGCATTCCAGCTATAGGTATATATATGCACTAGTTATTTTACTTAGAACCGCATATCTCATAGTATATCTGAATGCCTTTCTTCTTTTACTATAGGAACCCCTTCTTGCAGTGGTGCGGCCAGTTCCGACTCTATGGCCACTACATCTGAACTATCGTCTTTTGCCAAAGTCCCTGTCCACAAGATGCTTATGGTGAAACACTCTTTGTTGACGATATCCCATATCTTCAGAAACCCTGATCAATGGTTGGACTTGGACGTTGCTATAGAAATTTTGGAGAGTTCTGCCAGGATGGCTAGAATTAATATATCTCCTTTGTGCGATTCGCTCCTTAAATTCTGTGATTCAGTAATCTCATTGGCGTAGGTAGAAAATGCTATAATAGCCCCTGAGATTTTAGAATATGGGAAGCAGCTGGCTGTATCTCAAGAACAAGCTTCTCTGACGGCTTCATCTATCTCCAAACTTGAGCAAGAATATCTGATTCTTCAAGATCAATTAAAGATTCATACTGATGAGAGGGTGACTATCCAAGATCACATTGCAGCCCTGAAAGAAGAAATCTCTCAACTAGAGAAGAGGAATCATGAGCCAGAATTAGTCATTCAGGATGTTGAAGAAAGGATGCGGGCGAATGTTCAATCCGTTGATATAGAAAAATCTGCACTAATCCAAGGTAGAGAAATGATCGCATCTTTGGAGAGCAAGCTAGCTGGTGTTCCTGATCAGGCGAAACTTATTCTTGAAGAAAAATCCAAGCATGATGTAGCTCAGGCACAATTAAAAGAGGATTTGCGCAAATATATAGAGGCAGTAGGGGTTACGGAAGAACTTTAAACATGTGATTTTTGAACATGTAATCTTTGTTTACATGCTTTTGAATGGGTAATTTATTCGACTTAACATATGCTTTTATGATAGTATTTTGAGTATTTATGATGGCATTTACCACATTGCATATTGATGACATTTATGCTGGCATTTATCACATCATATTATGGCAACCCTATTTTCATACAGTAATTTCATCATATCATTAATTATAATTTTCAAGCCTTTTATGCTTTGTTAGTGCGGGATTCTCTATGTGAGTATTAAATTGGCGGTGCTAAGTTTCAATTTAATTAGCCACACACAGTTTAAACTCATGAGTAGTGGAGCGCACGCACACACAGTTTAAGCTCTTGAGTAGTGGAGCACTTGTTGGTCTTATGCGGTGGTCTCTGTAACTCTCTAGAGTTCTCTTGGACTTTTCACTACCTTGAGTTCACAGGCCACAGTCCATCAGAGGGGCCCAGTGACGCTACCGGGTGGTGAACTGTTGGTTTTACGCACAGGGTTGGCCACGGTAACTCTCTAGAGTTCGCAGGGCTCACAAGGCTACCTTTGGGCACCAAATCTAGGGTCGCCAGTCCATCAATGAGTAGGTTTAATCCCTTCCTCATGAGTTACCACTGAAATCAAACAGTAGATCTGGAGGGTCTTATGCATGGTTGGCCTAAAAGCTCACACTGTGGCCCCTGTTTTCTTCGTTTGCAAGGTCGAGCCCATTCACGGGAGGGCACTTTCATCCGTTCCCCATAGCGCTGCCGGAAAGCTATACAGACGGCATGGGAGTTACAGTGACTAGTCTTCGCAAATTTTTGGCCTTTTAGGCTCTGAATCCTTGACGTCGTCAGCTGCCCACATGGGTGCGCATGATGGTCTTCGCAAGTTTTTTAGGGCCACTGACTCCTCGCCGCTGCCCGGATGGTGATCTTGATAGGTCTTATGTGTAGTTGGCCGACCCTTTTAGAGCTTGATCCTTTGAGAGCTTGATCCTTTTAGAGCTTTTAGCTCTTTCTTAGGGCTTGATCCTTTTGATTTGACTATGTTAGGATTTGGCTCTTTTAGGATTTGGCTTGGCTAGACTGCCTCTTTGACTGAGATTGATATGTCCTTGCTTTTGATAATATCTTTAAGAAGATCCGTGCCTTACCTTGTAAGGCATTAATAATTGTGATCATTGTCATTGCCAGCATAATAGACGTTTCTAACCGAGATTGATTCGTCTTTGTTTTTTATAATATCTTCAAGAGGATCTGTGCCTTGTAAGACAATATATCAATCTTGTCAATATCTTCAAGAGAATCAATATCTTCAAGAGAATCTTCAAGATGATATTGACTTTGTCAAACTTATTTGGTGATGATCACTCTTTTTTTATTTTTTTCCAGAATTAATACTTGCTAACATAGTTGACATGCTCGTGAATTTCTTCTTCATAGCTTCTTTTGTTGACATATAGACATGATCTTATTCCTCCTTGCCCCCTTTTGATACAGAATCATTATGCCAATAATATTCTGGATCAAAATCAGCATGTCTCTCTTCAGGGGTAGTATCTTTTGATGAAGCGGGCGTTGACAGGTATACTGATACCCTGCCCATCTTGATTTGCGACTCTGTATGCCCCATTGGAGTATACTTCTTTTACCACATATGGACCGTCCCATTTAGGCTCGAACTTGCCCCCTGTCCGGCGGGTGACCACTATAGGTCTTTTCAGCATTAGCAGCATATCCCTTTTTTTGAAAGAGCGGTATTTAACTTGCTTATCAAAGGCAGCCGATATCCTGGCCTGATATGACTGCAACCGCTGCTGAGTTGCTAGACGTTTCTCATCGAGCAGATCTAATTCTTTCAGCCTTATTTTCGCATTTTCATCATCTGTTACAGACTGATGTACTGCCACTCTGAGCGATGTCACCTGTATTTCGATTGGGATGATTGCCTCCATGCCATAGATTAATGAATACGGTGTCACCCTGTTGCTGTACGATGGGTAGTTTTGTAGGCCCATAATGCTTCCTGTAACTTTTCATCCCAATCACGCTTATTGCCCGTCACCGTTTTCTTTATTATTTTGACGATCGTTTTGTTAAACGCCTCTACTAATCCATTGGCCGGGGGATAGTAAGGCATTGAAAATGAATGTCGGATGCTGAACTTCTGACACAACTTTTCCATGCCTCTATTTTTAAAAGGGGTGCCATTATCAGAGACGATCTTTTTCGGAATACCATGACGGTATATTATGGCATGCCGGATGAAATTGACTACATCCTTTTCTTTAACATTACACAAAGCGACTGCTTCGGTCCACTTGGAGAAATAATCTGTCGCTGTCAAAATATACTGTTTTCCTTTAGACGAAGGTGGATTTATAGGGCCAATCACGTCGAGTCCCCAAGCTGAGAAAGGCCAAGAAACAATGGACGGATGTAAGTCTTCCGGGGGGACATGTATCATATCCCCATGTATCTGACATTCATGACACCGTTTCGCATATTCTATCGCATCTTTGAATATGGTAGGCCAGTAATAACCCATTCGATGCACTCTATGGCATAAATTTCGGCCGGCTTGATGCGCTCTACATTACCTGAATGTGCTTCCCGCAACATTTGGTTTGCTTCTTGCTTGTCTAAGCACCGTAACAGCGTTCCATTATAAGATTTTCTATACAATACTTCGCTGCATATGACAAATTTGCTCGATCGCTGCTTAATCTACTGTCTTTGCGCATTATCTTCTGGTAGGATGTTATATTTGAGATAATCGACAAAAGGCTGACGCCAATCATCTGTCGTTACTTCCAAACAGGATATAGGAAACATTTCAACGATTTCTTCGATAACCTCTGCGGATGACAGGAATCTTCTTTCTTCTATAGTTACCTGGAGAGAACTTCAATTTGTACAAGACAGAGCCACTGTCAGACTGGTTAAAGCATCCACTTTTGCATTCTCAGACCGTGGTATATGTTTCATTTCCACATGACAAAACTGTTCAAGTAACTGTTGTGCCTTCCGACAATAAGGTAAGAGTTCTTGCTTCCTTACTTCGAATTCTGTTGTCAATTAATTTATAATCAATTTAGAATCTCTGAAGATGTGCAATAATTTTATTTCCATTTGCTGATCTATTTCCATTCCGATAATGAGGGCTCTGTATTCAGCCTCATTGTTCGTGCATGTGGTGCCTAGTGTGAAGGAGTATGGTAACAGATCACCTTGAGGAGTAATGAATATCACTCCTGCCCCCGCTCCCGATGTTCGAGCAGCACCATCAAAATACATTTGCCATGGGCTCTGGGATTTGTCCAACATAACCTGCTCATCTGGGAAGTCATCATTAATTTCTTCACTTTCTGCCACAGGATGTGCTGCGAGGAAATCTGCCATGGCCTGTCCTTTTACTGCTTTTGCCGGCCTATACGAAATAGTATATTCTGATAACAATAACATCCATTTGGCTAATCTTACCGACAATATCGGCTTGGTCATCAAGAATTTTATCGGATCTGCTCTTGAGAACAAAGTTATATTGTGGGAGAGACAATAATGTCTTAACTTTTGTACAGCGAATATCAACACCAAACATTCTTTCTCGATTGAGGAATAATTGCATTCGGCCCCCATCAATGTTTGGCTTAAATAATAAAGAGCAGTCTCCTTTCCGGCTTCATTTACCTGTGCCGACAAAGCACCCAAAGAATTTGCAGCTGCAGATGTATATAAGATAAGTGGCTTACCTCTCACTGGGGCTGTTAACACCGGTGGTTGCTTCAGCAATTCCTTGATTGAATCAAATGCGTTCTAGCAGGCGTGGTCCCATACAAATTCTGTGTCGTTCTTCATTAGTCGAGAAAATGGCGACACCTTCCTGCGAGGTTTGAAATGAAACGGCGAATGTATGTCAGTTTTTCTTGTAAACTTTTCAATTCCTTTAGCATTGTCGGTGGCGGCATATTTTGAATAGCCTTAATTTTTTCTAGATCGATCTCGATGCCCTTATGCCATATAATGAAGTTAAGAAATTTGCCCCAAAGATACCCCGAACGCACATTTAGCTGGGTTCATCTTTAATTGTTTCTTTCTGAGTCGATGGAAGACTGTTGCCAAATATTCACGGTGTTCTTGATGATCTCCTGACCTGACCACCAAGTCATCAACGTAGCATTCAACAAGTTTATGCATCATATCTTGAAAGATATTTTTTATCGCCCTTTGATATGTTGCCCCGACATTTTTAAGACCGAAAGGCATAACTTTGTAACAATAAATTCTGAGTGGTGTTCTGAATGCCGTCGCCTCTTCATCTTCGGGCGCAATCCTGATTTAATTATAACTTGCATAACCATCCATAAAGGACATGATAACATACTTAGTACTATCGATCAACAACTCTGTTATTGGGAGAGGGAAGTCGTCCTTTGGACATGCTTCATTCAGATCTCTGAAGTCAATACATACTCTGATCTGTCCATTTTTCTTCTTCACAGGAATGATGTTTGATATCCACTTGGGATACTTAACTTCCCTGATGAACCCAACCTTTATCAATTTGTTTACTTCCTCTTCGATTAACGGAATCAGGTCTGGGTGGAATCGCCTTTGTGATTGCTTTACTGGTTTCTTTTCTTTGGAGATATTTAATCGATGCATTGCTACGGAGGGTTCCAGTCTCGGCATCTCTTCATATGTCCAGGCGAAGACGTCTTTATTTTCTTTGAGAAGTTGGCCATATTTCTCGAATTCCTGTTCAGAAAGACTGACGCTGATGAATGTATTCCTCGGCTCTTCTTCTGTTCCCAAATTTATTTCTCGCAAGCCATCTATTGTCGGTTGCCCCCCGTCTTCTATTTATTTTGGAGCTGTTTCAGGATACTCGACTACCTTAGGGTCTTGTTCTGGTATTTGTGCGGCCGAAGTCATATTTACTGATACCATATTCACTGATGACTCTGCTCCTAGCCCCTGGAATTTTCTCCGCTTTTCCTGATCAACCCCGAGAGGGATTTGAATTCCTTTCCCATGATTCAGTCCAGTGGGTTTGTTACAATCAAAACCCATATTTCTCATGATTTTCTTGCTTACTGCACTGTATTTTTTAAAATTTTGCGGTGTTAACTCTCTGTGATATACATTGCTTGTGATCTCGTCCTTTGCTTTCACTGCGGCATGGAATTCTATCGGCTCAGGGTATTTAGTACTAGCCCTTACTTAAAATCTTCCTGAAGCGGCTGTAAATGGCTTGCACCTTTCAATATTGGGTAATGGCATCGTATAATTAGACTGTAAGATTTTCAACTGTTCTGTTGATAACAATGTTAACGGTGGTTGCCCCGGTTGTCTCAGATGCTTGGGTACAAAATAGAACTTCTTTCTTGCTTCTGCAGTCCCAGAAGATTCTGCTCTTTCTTCTCTAATATTGTTTACTCGGATGTCTTTTAAGATTTTCTTTTCATTATTATTTCCCACCTCTTCGCAGAACCCTTTATAATAGCTGGCGTCCGCAAAGAAAGACTCGGCTTCCGTATATGGTTTAGCGTCAGCCATCACCTTATACTGCATTCCGTCTTTACAGTATTTGAAACATTGGTGTAGAGTAGAGGATACGATACTGTATTGATGTATCCATGGCCTTCCCAAGAGAAGGTTATACGTTGTCACAGCATTTGTAACATAACATACAACACTAGTAGTTAATTCTCCTACTTCCAATGTCACTGTAATCTTACCGAGCACATGTTGTTCATCTTGATTGAACCCTTGTATCATCATTCCACTGAGGCGCAAATCAGAATGACGATAGCCTAATTTTTTTATCATGGAGAGTGGCAAAAGATTTATTGTGGACCCATTGTCTTTCATAATCTGTTTTATCTTCTTCCTGCAAATATATCCTTCTATCATTAGTGGCCTGTTATGTTCCACTTCACCAATCAAATCATCATCAGAGAACGAGATTACTGGTAGACAATCTGCCCGTTCATTGTGTCTTTCATGTTTCATTTCTGTCAATAAAGCTTCTCTTATGTTGTGATCAGACAGTGCTTGGATCAAATTCTGTCGAAACTCTTCCAACAACTTGAGTGCATCATAGATGCTTAGGCATGCCGGTATGCCCTTCAAGTGGCTAACTACGTCATAAGCCACTCTCATCACTCCGTTCCCATTTTTATTTCCATCATTGCCATTCTGTCTTTCGGTGACTTCTTTCCTTGCAATTCCTGCTTTTTGCTTCGTCGGACTCGTTACCTGCTTTCCTGATCGCAACGTAATCATTACTGCATTCTTTATTGACTTTCAATTTTCTTTCCCTTTTATTTCTCGGGCCTTTTCCTGGACTGTAAACATGTTTACCGTCGCCTTCATACTCTTTCCTTTACCTTCACTGGTTATTATTTCGCCCTTATTTATCATTCGCTGTATGATGCACTTCAACGTATAACAATTCTATGTTGGATGTCCCACTAAGCGATGATAACGGTAAAAGTTTCTTTCGTGGGTTTTCGTCACATCTTCAGGGCGTTTGGGCTCTGGTAACTCTAGGGTGCCAGCTTTTAACAACTGCTCCATCATAGGAACTACGTCTTCCTTATCGAATTCAAACCCTTCATGAGAATCGAGCATTCTGAGCCTTTTTCCACCGTACCTATCCCTTGACTGGTTCCAGCTTTCTTTCCCTTCTAATCTTTTGTCTCTTGAGCTCCTCGCATCTTGATTTTTCTTATCACGATCGACGGTATTGACAGTCGTCTTGCCGGTACCCTCCTAACGGTCTCATGATGGAATGCCGGCATCTTGCGAGTCATTAATTCCAACGCATGAGCTTTAGTGGCCAAATCACGAAAGGTTCTGATATCGGCGCTGGTAAGTCCAAATGCAATCCCTGTTTCCATAGAATTCAAACACATTTTAACATGTTCCTTTTCTTCTGGCAGTTGTCTACATGATGCCCCCAGTGTCTTCCATCTGTCTATGAATTTTTCAACCAGTTCTCCTTCTCGCTGTCGTATGGAGGCTAATTCTATAATACTATCATTGCGCTTTGACGAGAAGAAGTTCGATATGAAAGCATCTTGCATTTGCTCCCAAGTCCGTACCGATCCAGGAGTCAGGCTGGAATACCACCGAAATGCTTTGTGCGTCAGCGACGACCCAAACAATCTTAGGCAATACTGCGGTATTGTGGAAAAATTCCCCATACTGGTAATGAAATGCATTAGATGTTCTTCTAGTGATCCTTCCCCATTAAACTTCTGGAAGTCTGGATGCTTAAAATTGGCCGGAAACGGAACATCCTCTACCTCTCTCGGATAGGGTGTTCGGTATATGAAGCGACCAGTATTTTCTCATTCTCTTTCTATTCTCACTGTTTCTTCAACAACCTGTCTTATATTATCTTGCGTTATAGTCCTTGTTGCTGGAACGGATCCACGCGATCCTGCCCCTTATGGACGAGAACCTTCGGGCTGGCTTTCCTGTTCGTTCATTGCTCCCATCATTGATGGAGCCACTATCTGGGCTACGTTATGTGCCAGAGTCGCCAGAGCTTCCCTAAGGTTTCAGCATTCGTCCATTAACTCTCTTTGCGCCTCTGCCATTTGGTCAATACGTTCTTCAGTAGTCGGCCTGTTTTCTTGACCCGTCTCTGCCATGTACACTGTGGCTCCTTTACTGTTTGTCGAGGCCGTTGTTGGAGTAAGATGAGAGTACGTCGACGTAACAGGGCTTATAAAGAGGGGAAAGATCTGAGTCTCGTTTGACTTTTGCGCGCTTCCCGTGCTGTCGATTGATCGGGGCGATACAATTATGGGCGAACTTGTCTGGGGTGATATAGGCATTGGTGACCCTATCATCAGTGTTTTACCTTTCTGTGCTTCTATCCATTTGGTCCTTGGGGCGACCAGAGCCGAAAAATCGTGCGACGTGAATTGCAGAACTGTTCGCTCGGGGTATATCACAGGAGGAACGAGCTCGGGTTTTCTTCTTGCTATACTGCACGTGATTGGTCCCTCAGTTCTTGGTAAAGATAAGTTTGCCTTGCGGCTCTTTAAGTTCTTTGCTTTTGTGTTCCTAGACAAGACCACAGTCCAGTTCCCGCCACTTTCCTGTGGTTGAGGTGAGACAGAAATGACTCCCACTGTTACTTGAGTCACTTTGCGCCTGCTTGTGGTGCATGAATTTGTACGCTTGGGAGTTCGGCTTGGTGCGTATTCGACTACAAACCCAGTAGGGGTGAAATGGAAGTTCACTTTTCTCGTAACGTTAGCCATCAGTAGTGTTATGTGATTGAATTTGGGTACCTTCGATGATGAAACATACGTGAAGTTAGTATGCGAGGGATTAAGTAAATTATCTTAGAGATGAAGGGGAGGATGTTCCCACTGAGAGTCGCCATTTTGGAGTTTAAGAGACACCAAAAAGTGATAAAAGTCTTATAATTTTCCCTAAGTTAATACTAAATAAGATAAAGTAATTTTCCCTAGCAGAGTCGCCATTTTGTTTCGACAAGAAAACAAATGTATTTAATTTGGAGAAATTATCTTATTCAGACATAACAAGAGAAAATATAAGAACAATCATCACACTTTATTGATTCTGAGTTCATTTACATCCTCTAATGTCTCTTGATTCTAAGATAGATAAATTAAACTATCTTTAATCAAATATAAATTTCGACAGCATAACGGCAATGCTTTCAATCATCTCCCAGAACTTAGGAGGAATTGATGTGTCGATCAACAATCTTCAAAGAAATAGAAATTCCGGCAGCATTCTGACGCTATTTCGATCATCTCCTGAGTCTTAGGAGGAATACGCATTCCTATCGACGATTCTTCCTTTCTTCTTGAACAGGAAGAACTTGAAGACTTCAATCATTTCAAGAAGATAACACCCATTGCATTACATATGCATCAGAAAGGGCCTGATTGCGTGGTCTCGCGCAAACCCTATCATTTGCGCGGGTCCGCACAACCTGCAGGAGCCCAATGCTCCTACCTTCGATCTTCTTCTTCACTCTTCTTTCACTCCGAAATCTCCGAACCCCTTTTTAGAGAGAGAGGGGCATTTATAGGCATTTCACAGGTGTAAAACTCCAATTTGAGCGATGTGGGACAAAATAACTCGCAATTCTGTGCCACTGTTACATGCTTTGCACGGACACGCGCAAATGATATACTTTGTGTGGTCCCGTGCAAACGATATGTTTTGTGTGGACCTGCGTAAAGTGTTCTCAGAATTATTTCTTTGTTCCTTTCTTCCAACTTTTTCCTAAATGCCTTGATCTTTCCCTGCTCCAATTCTTCTCTTATTTTTATGCCTCAACAATGGGTGGGCTAGCAAAAGGCCCAAACTTATTGCCCATAAGTGCCTATTTTGGGGCAGCATGGCCCTCCAGATTTAGGGTTATTTACACACATATCTTGCCCCATTTCCTATCATGCTTTCGGCTTAATTAATGCACATTTGAGGCCCACCCCAGTTGGGCTTAGTTGGATCAATGTACATATTTAATTGTAGGATTCTATAGGCCTAGTTAGGCTAGAACTTTCTAGATAGGCCCATTGGACCTTTGTGCCTATATTTACTATGCTATTGTGATGGGTTTATGGGCCAACATACACAAATAGTAGGGCCCTTAGTTGCTCACTAAGTTAACCACATACTTGGGCCAAGATGTGAGGCCCAATTCATTTGTTTTAAACATGAGAATTTGCCCATATGGTTGGAATACCGGGCTGCACATTAGGCCCACCACAATATATGGGTTTGTAACCCTTTTTGGTTGGGCCCAAACCTTACTTAGGGGTCCAAAATGTTGCCTATTAGTTGGGTCATGTATATTGCCCACTAGGCCCACGGATTTTTTTTAGGTCTTGGGCCTTGATTCGCTCGAGTAGTAATGGGGTACCTTTTGGGACCTAGTTGAAATTGGACGCCCTCCTTGGTGGCCCTAAGGTAGGCCCATAGGGTGGTTATAGGTGGTTAAAGGCCCACCTGGACCCTCGTTAGGACCGCTTCTTCCCTTGGGTTTATATTGCCCATCTTAGTTTGTGGGCTACCCCAGAGTGTTGGGCCCCCACCAGTGGATAATCCTATAGTAAATTGTCTAAGTACCTAGACTTGTTTCCCCTCCTTGGGAAGGAGGAGTTTATATGTTAAGTCTTCATCGTTGTATGGTGTATCCTCATGACCTATGTGCATCATAGTGTGACTAGACTCCATTTGTGTGTGGTCATATAGATGATATGGCAGTGGGATAGAGTTTCCCTCTTATGCACATCAAGTGCTTGGAGCTGGTGTATGATCTGTATGCGTGACTCATGCATTGGCATCACATTTCATGTCAGTATCATCCTTGCTTCATCAGGGCCTTGCCTCCATAGGGACATTCATGGATGGTCGTATTTATAGACACCGAAAATATATTATCTTGAGCATTTGGGGTATGTTGGATATCCCTAGGTGAAAGCCCCTAAACGTTCAAGGTACCTGGAAGACGCTTCAACGCTATGACCTAGTGGAAACCATGAGCGCCCGAGTGCCTTACACCGATAGGCCGCATCTCCCACTACCGTATAGTCGGTTGAAGATGGGATGTGGCCTTATCCTCCTGAATGAGAAGGCATTGCTTGGCTGAGTCTGACTAGCTTGTAAATGGGTCCGTTACCATCAAGTCTTGCTACTTATTAGCTATCCACAAGTGGGTAGTGTGGTCTCTTACGCTCGCTTGACTATGCGGCTTGGAGAGCGACAGTCATCTTGCAGTGCATTAGACCCTGGTGGTACTCCTTATGATGGAAACGTGTTGGATATGTGGACTGGTTATGAGCATTGGCATCTCCTTGCATTTGCATAGCCCTAATATCGCTTTTTGCATTACTGGCAGCCTTGGTAGGCTTGTAGCATTGGCACTGATTATATTTCCTTTCTGCTTTCCCTATTATTCTTCTGCGCACTATTGTTACACACTTTTACCACCCTCTAAGCTTTCCATAAGCTTATGTATGATTGATGCGTGCAGGAGATCCTAGGTCAGCGTCTTATTAGCGGAGCTTAGATAAGAGTTGAGACGAGGACCCGGTGTTGCAGTTCTTCTCCTTCTCTTCTTTTGTCATCAGATGTATTTCCCTTTAGTATTGTATTGAAGCTCAAATTTGTAGTGGATTTTATGATGTGTGCCTTTGTTATTTCTCAGATATACTTGCTGTGATCTTGGGTATGCTCTATTAGAATGGACATATGTTTATGAAAATCCTCCTTGTAGGATCCCAGGATCGGAACCTATCTCAGGAGCCGAGAATGGGATATTACAGAGGCTGTTGCTATTAGAACCGGCTATTGGATTCCTTGTGAGTCCGGTAACCGAGTCTGGGGTGTGACATGGATGTATTAATAAAACTAAAATGTAAATTTTATATATCATGGGCTCCGGATTTAGGTCATGAATAACCCTATTCAGGTACTCGAATTACAGGGTGACACTCTATCATCCAACTACTAATGGGTTAGCTAAAGCATTTAACCAAATGATCATCGAGTTGATGAAAAAGAGAGTCTCCAAGCACAAGTAAGACTATAATGAGTGTACCACCAAGGCCATGGTTTACTCTTTTGATTATGGAACTAAATGGTGCTTCCCCTAAAAGTGCAAGTACCCTCCCTAAGGATTGTGGAACATTTATCCCTTGATAAAGACCATAATGCTAGGATTTGCCTTTCTTAACTTGAAGCACTTGATGAAAAATAACTTGAGGCTCATAAGTGACTTAATTTATACTGAGCTTGAGTATCTTCAACTTACAAAAAGAAAGTATGATATTGCTCCTTTAAGAAGGGCAAACTAGTGCTCACATTCAAGCAACCAATTGTTACCACTAACAGAATGAAAATTCAATACCAAATGGGTTGGATCATATGTTGTTTAAGAAGTTTATTCCAAAGGAGCTTGGTCATTGACCACAATAGTATCAGCATTAGCTTCCCTATCAATGGATGGTTTCTCAAAATATACTTCCCATGAACATTAATACACTCAAGCAATATAAGCGCCTAAATTAAGGGATGCTCTAGCAATGTTTAAGCTAAAGATGTGGGATGATCTAGCAATCTAATTATGATCCTAAACTGTGGAATGCTCCAGCAACATATGAGGTTAAATTGCAGAATACTTCAACAACTTACGAGTTTAAACTATTGATATCAAAAGCAATACTAATACCTTCTCACAAAAATTGTCATCATGGTCTAAAGCTACACACGAATATAAACTACAACAAAGCCTCAGCCATCATCAAGCTAGTTTCGATCTCTTCCATCTCTCCCCAGTAAGTCACGAAGAGAACATGCTTTGAAGCCTTACTGCTGCAGCACACAACCATCACTTGACCATTGTTGTACTTCCCATTGGATTCTAAACAACATCATCCATACTAATACCCATTTATAATCAAGTATGGTCATTGGTATACCCATGCCCAGACCATTTATTAAATGGGCTTAAATTGATACCCATATCCACACCTGCACCCATTTACCTATATCCATACCTAGCATCTACTGGGCTAAGTTCAGGTACCTGTCGAGTATACCTAATCTATTGCCACCCATAATGTTAAGAGGTTTACATACTAATATACTTGATAATTCGGGTCATATTTTGGACCCATCAAATGATGATCCCTGAAGTTGACCTAACTCATAAAAGAAATTACTCAAATATAGCCATAGTTTAAAATCATAGAAACTTCTCTCTCTCTCTCTCTCTCTCTCTCTCTCTCCCTCTCTCTCTCTTGATGTGATGGACAACCCATATCAAAGGAGGACCCACATGAAAGGGGGCCCACATGATGGATGGTCCACATCAAAGGTGAGATGCACTTTATGTACGACTCATATCAAGGTAAGCCCGCATAATGGATTTCCACATGAAAGGAAGGCTCCTAATAATGAATGACCCAATCCAAAATGAGCCCCCTATGATGGACAACCCAAATTGAAGGTGGGGCCCACATGATGGGTGATTCATATCAAAAGTGGGATCCACATGAGGGGCAATGGATATTAAAGGTGGTGCCACATGATGGACAATGACATTGAAGGTGGGCCCCATATAATGGATGGTCGACATCGAAGTTCGGCTCTTAATGATGAATGGTCTACATCCAAGGCATGCCCTACATGATGATGACTACATCAAAGGTGGAGCCCATATGATGGATAGTCCACATCAAATGTGGGTTCACATAATGGGCATGGACATTGAAGGTGGGCCTCACATAATGGACGATCTACAACAAGGTTGGCAATGATGAATGATCCACATCCAAGGTGAGCCCCTCGAGATGGACAACCCAAATCAAAGGTGTGCCCCAAATGATGGACAGTCCACATCAAAGGTGAGATCCACATGATAGGCGGTGGATATTAAGAGTTGACCCCACATGATGAACATGACATTATGGCAGACCCCACATGATAAATGGCCCATATCAATGCGGGTCCTAATGATAAATTACCCACATCTAAGGCAACCCTGCTTGATAGACGACCCACTTTAAAGTTGAGCCTTGCATAATGGACAGTCCACATTAAAGGTGGGCCCGCATGATGGATAACCCACATCCAAGGTAGGACTGGCATTATGGATAGCCCAGTGGGCCTTGCAAGGTGAGTAGTCCACGTTGAAGGTATATTCAATATGTAAAATCTAAAACAAATATACAAATAATTTCAAGTTTTGCCAACTCAAATCCAATTTTATGGAGTCTCTCTTTAGTTTTCACCAAGTCGTGACTGAATCTAGTTTTACCCAATTTTAATTGAAACATGGTCAAGTTGAGTCGAATCAGGTTAAGCTAGTTTTTAAAAGTATGCTTACAGGTAGTTAAGAGTAGTAATTACTATTTACAGTGATTATGGCTTTAGCCTAAATTTTTTTTTTTTAAAAAAAAGAAGAAAAAAAAGGAAAGAAACTAAATAACTTTGCAAGTCAAGGCATGCAGGTAGCTAGCATTTGAAAATGCTGCTTTCAAGGAAGAGAAAAGAGAAGGAAAATTGCTAGAAATAGATGAAGAAATCTTACCTTGTAATTAACCCAATTACCATACATGAGTGCCTGAATGAAGCCGCGGAAGTTCAAGATGAATCCCAGCGCGATTGCATCATAAAGAGGGATCTTGAAAAAGAGAGCAGGCACCGTGGTCCCTACTATTTTTGTAAGATATCCAGCAATGACCGTAGCTTGTAGTGACCCCCAAGAAGCTATATTATCGATCTGAAAAATATCTGTGTTCAGACCTACAGTGGCATAAAAGAGAGACATAAAGATTTGACTTATATCCTCCGTCTTATCCACAATAGTCGATGCTAGCGGAGGCCCATCTGGCATCATCAACCCCATAATCAAAGGTCCATTATTTATTGTCGCGCCGATTGATTCGCTAAAGAACCCGATGACTAGGACCATGAATTGACTGGCAAAGATGTACCTCGGGTCCACTGGTCTCCCTTGAGGTGTTTGGCGGTTGATCCATAATGAAACTGGCCGGATAACGAATGTAATGAATAGGACTAGTGTAAGCATGGACATCAAGTAAAAAAATGCACTGGCTTTTGCATAAATTAATATGCTTATCTCATTTTTACTACGACCCATGGTTTTCTTTGTTTCTAAGAGGATGACCATAATCCATCCTACAACATCATTGATCAGAGATGCGGACAAGGCGAGTCGTCCAAGCTCTGAATTGAGTAGGTTGAGCTCTTCGAGGATCGGATGAATAACATGGAAAGATGTGATCGCAATTGATGAAGACAAGACACGAAGGAACTTCCCTTGATGATTGCTTCCTTGGACATTGGTTAGCCTTTTATAGATGAATGTCATTGTAAAGTAAGGAAGGATCATACCACATAAGGAGATCACCATTTCCCTAATACCAGATTTGCGAATGAGCGTCACGTCCATCTTCAATCCTTGGATGAAAAGGTAATACATTGTCCCAATTCTCTCAAAGGTGTGGAGTATATACATGCCCTCTTCGGAAAACACATTCTCACTAACGAATTTAATGCTTCCCAACACGCTGGGCCCGACGATGATACCACCCTAATAAAATTGCATGGATCATCATAAAGAGAAGATTAGTAAAGGCTTGATCACTTCCATTTTGATGCTTTATATGTTTAAGGACCAGACAATCTTGGACGTGTTCACCAATGATATGGTTTGAGCCCATATCATAGAAACACCTCCTTATGGCCTTGCCTACCTACTATCATTAGATGATACATCTAACCATGATCTGGACTTCCAAATCACGGATTCATTATATATAAAGCAAGTCTCATAAATCACATTGATCAAGAAATCTTATCCATCCAATGGGAGTCCAAAAATGAATGATTCATGATAAAATATTCAATGGTTCAAATTCAAACAAATAATTAAAACTGTTTGATCAGTATGACTTTTTGTATATTCTCCATACACAACTGTGACCCATCAACAATTAGAACAATCTCAGTCAGATAAGGTTCAAGTTACACCAACTTGACATATATAGTAGATGAATATCTTTGACCAAGGAAATCACTAAGGAATTAAAGATTCAGAGGATTCAACGACGGAGTCATGAATATACTAACTAAACAAGATCCGACTTACTTTAGCGATGTGTTGGGCAGAAGTGAAGAAACTAAACTAAGCTATGCTAATCAATCCAACTTACTGCAGTACTATGGTGTTGAACAAAAGAGGAGAGGCTAAACTAGACTATGCTAAGATGTGATGGGCCTCCATGTTGAACTAAAGATTGATAGGTAACAATGAGTTGAAAAGGTTTCTTGTGTTTGAATTGGTGAGGGCCGAAGCTCTTCTTTTTGTGCTATTTTCATAAACTTGGATAAGTAGTGGCCTTGCATATGGGGCCTCATCTAATGGACGGTCCACATCAAAGGTGAGACCCATATGATGGATGGTGGACATTGAAGGTGGGACCACATGATGGAAGGTTGATCTCAAGGTGGACCCACATGATGAACGACCCATATTGAAGGTTGGGCCCACATGATGGATGGTCCATAGTAAAAGATGAGATCCACATGATGGATGGCCCACATCAAAATGTGGCCTCACATTATAGACTATCCACATCAAGTGGGGACCAAATGATGGATGGTCCATAGCAAAGGTGGGACCCATATGATGGGTGGTGTACATCAAAGGTGGGCCCACGTGAGGAATGATCCATATTAAAGGTGCCCCCACATGATGGATGGTCCACATCAAGGTGGGCCCATATAATGCACAGTTCGCGCCAAAGGTGAGCCCCACATGATGGATGACCCACATCAAAGTGTGGCTCAACATGATGGACCATCTATATTAAGTGAACCCTACTTATTGGACAATCCATATCAAAGGAGGGACTCACATGATGGATGAAGGACATCAAAGGTGGGCCAACGTGATGGATAATTGATATTGAAGGTGGGCTTATATGATGGACTTATATTGAAGGTGGTGCCCCCATATAATGAATGGTCCACATTAAGGTGGCTAGATAATGGACGGACTGAGCCTCACATCATGGATGGCCTACATCAAAGTGTGGCCCCTCATGATGGATAATCCATATCACCAACTCAACATATATTGTAGATGAATAATGTACTATTTAAGAAATCTAGCAAGTAGAATGTGAAAAAGAAGGAAAAGAATCATACAATAAGATCTGAAACAATTTTGGGTTGTTTGAGAGGCGTCATGACAAAGCGGACTGCCCGTGTGATGATGGTCACCATGCCGATTTGCATAAGCAACCTAGGGAGGGAGAAGTTACTCGGATAATCATTATGGAAGTAACCCAAAGAGTTTACCTTAGTCACATCGATGCACTTGAAGTCACTAGCCTGGCTGCGCGTCGCATTGAGACCACGGGCAGCCCGCAATACGAACGACGCATCCATGACCAGAGACCCTTGAGTGCCTAAGGTGGTTATCCCAAAAGAGAAGTAGCCTGAATTAATGTCTTAAAGAGGAATCCATGTAAGGGAGGTAGAAATTTGTGGACATGAGGAAACTGCGAGAATTGCTTTGAACGTTGACAAAGTGTTTTCTTTTCTTCGGATCTAAATTTTCCCTACAACAAATGTTGTAGGATGAACAGGATTAGGTGCGGCCTTGACTATAGAGCCCACCTTGATGTATTATTCATGCTGTCCATTCGTTTGACTAGAATATTTTTTGAGTTTAAGACAAATACCAAGAAGATCCAAAACTCAGGTGGACCACATCACAGGAAATAGTGGTGTTTGATCATTAAAAACTTCTTATGGGCCCACAAAATTTTTGGATCAATCTGATATTTGTTTTTTCTCTTCATCCATGTCTTTTTTGTGACCTTATCAATAGGTTGGATGGAAAATAAATATTACGGTGGACCCTACAAAAACTTTAATGGTGGGTGTTGAAACACTGTTTCCTATGGTATGGTCCACCTGAGACATGGATCTGCTTATATTTTGGGATCATGCACTAAAATGACCTTTTAAAATTCATGAGTATCCTTGAACATAGTGATGATAAGGCTATGCTATGCAAGCTGACAAACACCACGGCACAAGATTCGAGGATTTACATGTGTGAAAAGCATATTGCATAACAGGTGAATGAGAAGTAGAAAGATATTTCGAGGTGTTTTCATGAAAAAGCGTCCTCAGCGAATATAAAGTTTACATTAAAACACCTACTTTGAATGGTTATTACACTAAAACAACTGCTTTGAATTGACATTTAATAGGAAGCCAGGTTTGTGTAATGGTCTTACTTAAATGGTTTTTTGATGCGAATGGTTATTGCCCACTGGGACGTAATAATAATTATACCATGATCATATTTATAAATATGGTTAACTGCCCATATTTAATGATATTAGTTCACAATAACTTTAATGATATTAGTAGATTATATTATATTGTAATAATTGATTATGTGTTTAATATCATGGTTACACTTCAGCATCATGTATTAATGTTAAAAGATGATGAAACAGATTATACTGCACGGTGTGTAATACGGTATCATGATTACAATATTATGGAACCCACGAATCTCCCAAAGTTCACAATTAATTAAATATGTGTATGTCCATTAATTGTAATCATCAAACGTTAATATTACAATATCTTTAATTAACCAATTAATTGAGGGATATGTGTGAGTAATATTAGTATGTACTAATATTAAAATACTAGCATATATTGACATCATATATCATTAATATTAATATATGATATTCACATCGTGGTATCATATATTAATTGATATTAATATATTTATGATCTCAATTAACGAATATAATTGATATACAATACAATGATATTAATATACCATCCTTAATATTATTAATTATATGGTATACCATATATTAATTGTATGTGACTAATAATATCATGACCATATGGTATATATATTACTTAATTAAATATGGTATATTGATATGTTAATAACATATATAATATATCATATATCATATTAATTAATTATATCATATATTAATTATATTACCATATGATATACCATTTTAATATTAATATTAATATATTACATATGATATCAATATGATATATTAATATGTATATATTAAGTAATATATGTTATTACTATATCAATGTTACTTAATATTACTAATATATTAATATTAATTGAGTAATATTAATATATGATATTATTAATTAATATATCAATATTATAATTATTAATATGATATATTAAGTAATAATTGAGTAATATAATTAAAATATCATAATAATATATTAATATTAATTCTTGATATGATATTACCATATAATTATTATTATTATGATATAGTTAATTATTATATCAATTTATGATAATAATATTAATTAATGTATATATCAATTGATTATCATATAATTATTAATATATATAACTAATAATTAATTATTATAATATTAATTAATATTAACTAATATGTAATATATCATATATTAACTAATATATATAACTAATATGATTAATTAATATATATATATATATAATTAATATTAATAATTAATTATTACTAGTAATATATAATATATATTATTAAAATTATAAATACCAATAGATAACTTGCCAAGGAGTTGAGCTTCTCTCTCTCTTGCAAAAGGATTATAGTAAATTTTCGTTGTTCTTTAGAATGAGATAATCCTCAATTTATAAATAAAGAGGTTGAAATTTCGGCTAGCTTAAGACTGGTTTCGGTTGGCTGAATTTCACTAGATTTGTTCCAATGACTATCGGATCGCATGGGATAGGATCTATCCAAAATTCGGTTGGCCCGAGGTTAAATTCGGCTAGCCGAATTTTCACAAAAATCAAATATTTGCATTGCTGAAATTTGACGCGAACTTTCTCAGGCTAGTCGAATTTCAAGCTTAGGCTAACCAAAACAAAACTTAGGTTAGTCGAATTTTCAACAAAATTTATTATTTTGCTTAGGCTTGAAGTTAGGCTGGCCGAATTCTAGAGCAAAAACACTTATTAAAACCCAAGTTAATAAAATTTTGAAAGTACCTAATCCTAAGGTCTTTTTAGGGTTATACCAGATGTGTTTTAGCATATATATAAGTCACCTTGTCTTGAATTTTGACTTAAACTTGTTTTGAATTCAGGCGTCGACTTCTTGAGAAGATGTGCTGATCTTGAGCTAATCTTCAACCATGTAGATTAGTTGTGATTCCACACTTGTGATCTGACCTTAAAGCATTTTTGTCTTACGAAGTTTGACAATTCATGTGTGCTTAACATAACAACACTAACAGATACCCCTGGGATAACTAAGATAAAAGGTAAATTTTATTTGATTGTTGGATTATATTGGGTTTGTTTATTCTTTTATGCATGCGGTGTATATTTTCTTTACTATTTATAGAGCTATGTTATATAGCTTATTCTTCTAAATACTTTCTTTCATTACTATAGCAGTTACAGTAGTTGAAGAGTCTTTCTCCAGATTCTTCTTTTATTTTGTTTTCCATTTGTGATTATTCCTCTTTTGTTGGTTAAGTTGTGTGTTTCTTAATTGCTTTTGGCGTAAAATTATATTTTTGTTGGCTATGATTCTGCAAAAAGCGCTCCAAATATCTTGAAGATTTTTTTATCAACTTCTTATTTCTCGTCACATGCTACATGTCACAATTCACATTAACATTTTTTTAGTAATTTTAAAAATATAATGTACAATACTAAGAAAACCAATCATTTTGGCTTCTAACAAATAAATGGATCAAATAATCAATTTGTCCTACTTTTGCCTAATTAATTATCTTAACCGTAGATAGCCATAAGAAGTTTTCAATGATATTCGTTTCCACCTCACATTTTTCTTATATATAGCTAGCTCATATGGATAGGGAAGAGGTCAGACACAATTCAGGGTGGGCCTCGACAGTGCTTTTTTTTTTTTTTTTTTTTTCATGGGCTCCCTGCGGGGGTAGCCGATTAGGTGCAACTCTTACCGTGGGGCCCACCTTAATGTGTGTATTGTATATCCACACCGTCCATTTGTTTTAAAAGATCATTTTAGTGCATGATCCAAAAATATAAGCAGATCCATGTCTCAGGTGGACCATACCATAGGAAACAGTGGTGTTTCAACACTCGCCATTAAAGTTTTTATAGGGTCCACCGTAATATTTATTTGCCATCCAACCTATTGATAAGGTCACAAAAAAGACATGGATGAAGAGAAAAAACAAATATCAGATTGATCCAAAAATTTTGTGGGCCCATAAGAAGTTTTTAATGATCAAATACCACTGTTTCCTGTGGTGTGGTCCTCCTGAGTTTTGGATTTTCTTGGTATTTGTCTTAAACCCATAAAATAATCTAGTCAAACGAATGGACAACATCGATAATACATCAAGGTGGGCTCTTTCACGCCCTAGACTTGGTAACCGGATTCACAAGGAACCTAATAACCAGTTTTGGCCGCAACAGCCTCTATAGTACCCCATTCTCGGCTCCTGAAGCATGTTCCGATCCTGGGATCCTTCAAGGAAGATTTTCATAATAGTATAATTATTACCAATATGAGCATACCCAAGATCACATCAAGTACATCTAAGAAGAACAAAGGCACACATCACAAAATCCACTATGAATTTGAACTTTTACAAGTATCCATAAGGTCCAAAAGGACATATATGAGATAATAGAAGAAGGAAAGGAAAGTTTGCAACACTGGAGTCCTCAAGCTTGACTCTACTCCAAGCTCTACCGCTACGACACCTGCTGTCACGCCCCAGACTCAGTAACCAGAATCACAAGGAACCCGATAGCCGGTTCTAGCCACAACAGCCTCCGTAGTACACCATTCTCGGTTCATGAAGCAGATTCCGATCCTGGGATCCTACAAGGAGGATTTTCATAAAATTATAATCATTACCAATACGAGCATACCCAAGATCATAACAAGTATATCTGAGAATAACAAAGGCAAACATCACAAAATCCACTATGAATTTGAATTTTTACAAGCTTTTATAAGGTTCAAAAGGACATACATAAGATGATAGAAAAGGAGAGAAAAGTCTGCAACACCAGGGTCCTCAAGCTCAACTCTACCCCAAGCTCTTGTAATAACCCAAATAAATTTTGACCATCGAAATTTAACCATTGATCGACATACCCAATTAGTCTGATTTGACCGTCGATCTACAAGATCAATTGGTTCAATCTCAACCATTAATTTGGACATATCCAAACCAACTGTTCATTAACTAATGAATCTAACCATACATTTAACCATTCATCCAACAATATAACCTTTAACCATCCATATGTTGAAAATCATCGGAACACTTGCCTTTGCATCTGAACCGACCATCCATCATATTGGTCATATGGCCACCAGCAATCCTACCCATCCATCCACAACTATACCTTGGAGTCTAACCATCAATCATACAACAACGCATCTGCATATATCTATTCATCCATTTATGCATACATTAATCCATCCATCCATCTACATCATACACCTATGCACCATCAAATACATCACAACCACACACATGCACCAAACACATCACGCACATCCATCCATCTATCCATACATCCATCCGTCCATCTATTGATCCATCCATCCATCTACATCATCACAACCATAGCTTAATACTCGACACCATGTATAACAATTTCATTCATGCACACACATGTGGCACACACACATGAGATACATAATGCACATGCACACTAGATTTCCCACCATGAATACCTATTGCATACACACATCTCTTATACGTGTGGCACATATGCACCACATGCATCACATGCACCTGATGTCCACACATGTAACACATATAACACATGTGCAATGTACAACCGGTGGTGCGTGCAAACTAGAGAAAATGCAACCCATGTTTTAAATAGACTAATAAAGAAGAAGGAAGAGAAACGGTAAGAGAGTAGTAAGAGCCACTCTCCTACACGTGTTAAATATGTAAATTAAGAGGCTATAAAAGGGAGGCATGAGAGATAGAAAAGGAACGTGAGGTGAGGTGAAGTGTTATGACGTGAGAAGAGTGAGGAGAGAGAGAGAGAGAGAGAGAGAGAGAGAGAGAGAGAGAGAGAGAGAGAGAGAGAGAGAGAAAGAAGAAAAAGAAAAGAAGGGGGGTTGTTTGGACATTCACGTTGGGAAGAGAGGGAGAGAGAAGAGAGAGAAAAAGGAAGAGAGAGGAAGAGAAAGAAAAGAAAAAGAAAAGAAAAGAAATTATTTTTTTAGAAAAATGTGAGTTTCTCTCATTTGATATTTTCTTTATTTATTTATTTTTCTTATAACAAATTTCACTTGGTTTTCTTTTATTTATTATCATTATGCAAATAATTCAATAATTGTGCATTTTTCTTTTATTTATTTATTTGATTCATATTTTGTTATGTTTATTTAACATGATTTTTTTAGTTCTCTTTATTTTAATTAACAAGTTGTGAATCAACTTTAAATTTAGATATATGTTTACCCATGCATTCAAAATTCTCTGATTTTTATTTTTATTTTTTTTTAATTTTAAGGAAGTCAGGATTTAGATTATTTTTAATATATATATATATATATATATATATATATATATAAAATAAAAAAAATAAATCTTCAAGTTCAGTATACTCTTCCAGACTATCGGATCAGAATTGACGGATTTCATTGCACAAATATATTTTTACGTAGAACTTTAAATCATGTATTAACAGTCTACAATGGTTAGAAACAATTTGTCCTTAGAAATATTTTGCTTATGAAATATTAAAATTTTATATCCTTCGAACAGTTTTTTTTTGGAACACCAGAAAATAGGTGAGGCGATCAAGTCCTCTGGGTTGAAAATCCCTAAAGCGTAAATAGGTGGGGCGATTAAGACCCTTGGGTTGAAAGTCCCAGAAACCCAACTGGTACCTTTTGGAACCTCTACCGTACTTTGAGTGGGTGAGCATGTCAGGATTGCAAAAGGTTCCCACTGTCAGTTCGGTAGGGTAGTAGTCTGACCAGCTAACGTACGAATGGGTCCCTCACCAAGTGCCCTTTGGATGGGTGAGCATGTTATGCGAGAGGTTCCCATTGCCAGGCTAGGTGTTGTATTGGCGCGGGTGTTGGCCAACCGGTGTAAACTGGCCCTGGTGTTAAAAAGAATAAACCGCACATGTTATTATGGAGTATAACATATGTTGATTTCATTCATTCATTTTTCTTTGAATTTACATTGAAGTATTTTGTTTATTAAATCTCCTCATTTGTTGTTTTGCCTAAATAGGTATTGTATCTTTTAATACTTTTATTCATGTTATATGAGGTTATTTTGAAACCTGTGTTGAGATTACTCACTAGGCTTCGCAGCTTACCCTGTTGGGATTTTAAAATTTCAGGATCGGGATCACATGGAGGAGCTTAAAGAGATTTCTTTTATTTATTTTTGTTCTTTATCCTTTTCAAAATAAGTGTAATGAACATTTAGTATGACAACATTACAATGACATGTATTTGATGATAATCTTGAATAGTCGGAACATGAACATTATTCTTCTTTAAATAAATGTTTGATTATTAAATTTTTTGGATTGTTATAGTTTATGAATGAGATAAATTTGTCAATGCATATGTGAATTATGAAATGTAGACATATAAAACATAAGTCATGCCTTCGGGTACGGAATCAGAGTTAGATATACCCAGGTGCCGAATTTCGGGGTGTGACAGTTTGGTATCAGAGCTTAAGTTTAGAATCATTGAGGACCTAGGGTTTTACTTGAAAACGTAGTGACTTTGAAAATTAGAATATATCCCCTGCGAGTGTTGTTGTGATATATAAAAATATATATATATATATATATAAATTAACTTGTAGTATTGTCTTTTGGCGACCCATCCTTATGTGACATCTAAAGCTTATTGTTTGATTTAGAACATGTCTGGGAGCCGGCGTGGAGATAGAAGTAGAGGTAGAGCCAGTCCTATGGCGGCCACACCGGGGAACACCGAAAGTGGCCAATCACTTGATGGGGTCTTTCGTGCTTTAGATGACATGGCTGCCATTCTTGGACAACACATTCGTCGTGATAATAGAGGAGTCGCCCAAGTTGTGCAGGATGGCGTTGGGGACTTAATAGAGAAATTTAAGAGGTTGAAACCACACCTTTTGAGGGTTTGTCGGGCCCTATGGAGGCAGAAAAGTGGAAAAAGCAAATAGAAAAGATATTCACTGTTTTAAGATGTGATGAGGAGCAGAAGGTTACACTTGCAGTTTTCATGTTCGAGGGAGAGGCCGACCACTGGTGGGAGACAATTGCTAGAATAATTGATGAAAATACCGTATGGACATGGGATATGTTCTGTGAGAAGTTCAATGAAAAATACTTTCCTGAGTGTGTACGGGAGCAGAAAGCAGAGGAATTCATAAGCTTAGAACAGGGGGAGATGACTGTAGGCCAGTATGAGTCTAAATTTACTAAATTATCCCGTTTTGCCCCATTTATGATTCAGGATGAAGCTCACAAAGCTAAGAAGTTTGAGCGAGGTCTGAGAGGGTCAATTCGTAACAAGTTGACTCCACTTAAGCTTAAATTGTATGCCGATGTAGTAGAACGTGCTCTAATGATAGAACGAGACAACGAAGAATTCTGGAAAAGTCGTAACCAGAAGAGAGAAGCGAAGAGCAATGGTAAGGCTACACCGAATACATATCAAGCACAGGGCGATGCTTCTAAGAAACAAAAAATGGCGATAACAAACACCTCAACTCCTGCTCAGCCAATGAACCGCTTTACGGGTAAATGTTATAACTGCGGAATGGAGGGTCACTCTGCTCGTTTTTGTAAACAACTTCCTCAGCAACCACATTATCAGGCGCCACCGCAGATGCACTCGAGACCTCAGCTACAGTATCAAGCACCTCAGCCACAGTACCAAAGACCTCCACATCATCAAGTACCGGAACAGTATCAGAGACATCCACAACAAAGACCCCTCAAGAAGAATAACGCCCACAAAGAATAACACTACCAAATGAGGCAGGAAGGTCAGGCTTCTCGACAACCGGCCCAGGGTCGTGTGTTTACTATAGTACCATCAGATGCAAATGCTAATGGAGCAGTGGTGGAAGGTACCATAATTATCTATTCCTCACCCGCTCAAGTTTTATTTGATTCAGGAGCTACGCATTCTTTTATTTCGACTCTTTTCGTGCATACATTGGGTCTATCTCCTGAACTCCTAGATAAGAATTTAATAATTGCTACACCAATAGGAAGCTCCGTAGTATTAAATCAGATATGTCGATCTTGCCCTGTCATGGTTGGAGATTCTGTATTATTAGCCGACCTTATCGTATTAGATATGCAAGAGTTCGATGTTATTCTGGGAATGGATTGGTTAGCTTCGTTCCATGCAAAGTTGGATTGTTTTGAGAAGACCGTGACATTCTCTATTCCTGGGCGACCGAGACTCCAGTTTCTTAAAAAGCAAAAGAATGGACCGTTATGCGATTTCTTAGCACTTTTGGAGGAAGAACCATATGAAGTAGGTATCGATCAAATTCCAATCGTATGTGAGTTTTCCGACGTATTTCAAGACATACTGGGGTTGCCCCCAAGAAGAGAGATCGAATTTGGTATAGATCTTATGCCCAGAGTCTCACCAATCTCCATGGCACCGTACCGTATGGCACCAGTAGAGTTGAAGGAACTGAAGGAGCGATTCAAAAGTTATTGGAGCAAGGTTTCATTCGGCCGAGTACGTCACCATGGGGTGCGCCAGTCTTATTTGTAAAGAAGAAGGATGGCTCGATGAGATTATGTATTGATTATCGCCAGCTAAACAAGGTCACCATTAAAAACAAATACCCACTTCCTAGGATAGATGACCTTTTCGACCAGTTGAAAGAAGCCAAGTTTTTCTCCAAAATAGATTTGCGGTCAGGGTACCACCAGCTTAGAATTAAAGAAGTGGACATACCAAAGACAGCCTTTAGGACTCGTTATGGCCACTACGAGTTTCTCGTGATGCCGTTTGGACTAACAAATGCACCAGCAGTATTTATGGACTTGATGAACAGAGTATTTAAGCCACACCTAGATTGTTTTGTCATAGTATTCATAGATGATATTCTTATATATTCTAAGACCCAGGAAGAACATGAGCAACATCTCAGAGTTACTCTTCAAACACTGCAGGAACATCGATTATATGCTAAATTTGAAAAGTGTGACTTTTGGAAAGAGGAAGTGAAATTTTTGGGCCATGTAGTTTCGAAGAAGGGAGTGTCAGTAGACCCATCAAAGGTAGAAGCAGTATTGAAGTGGGAACAGCCCACGAGTGTGACTGAAATACGTAGTTTTCTTGGTTTAGCGGGGTATTATCGAAGATTTATCAAAGACTTCTCTCGAATTGCAGCACCGTTAACTCGATTGACCAAGAAGGGTGTAAAGTTCATTTGGGATGATACTTGTGATCAAGCATTTTCGAGTTAAAGATTAGGTTGACGACAGTACTGTCCTCACCATTCCTTCGAGTGGTGAAAAGTTTGTAATCTTCATGACGCTTCATATAGAGGTTTAGGTTGCGTCCTTATGCGCAGAAGGTAAGGTTGTAGCTTACGCCTCTAGGCAGCGAAAGTGCATGAGCGAATTACCCTACTCATGACTTGGAGTTAGGGCACTGTGGTTTTCGCTCTTAAAGTATGGAGGCATTATCTATATGGGGAGAAGTTCGAGCTATTTTCAGACCATAAGAGTTTGAAGTATCTTTTCTCACAGAAAGAATTAAATATGAGGCAACGTCGGTGGATGGAATTCTTAAAGGACTATGATTTCACCCTCCAATATCATCCAGGTAAAGCTAATGTAGTAGCAGATGCCTTAAGTCGTAAGCCGCACGGAGTAATTGCTCACCTTATGATTCAGCGATGGAAAATGTTAGATACGGTGAAGGATTTTGACATCCAATTGAATCCGCAAACATCTGTAGTTCGTCTCTTTAACCTAGCCATTCAACCTTCCTTAATTAGTAAGGTTATAGAAGCTCAACAACAAGATTCATGGCTACAAGCTAAGGTAAAAGAAGCAGAAAAAGGTGATAAGTTAGAATGGAAAGTTGGTACCGATGGTGGGTTAAGGTTCCAAGGAAGATTATGTATACCAAATGTGGCTAAATTAAAGAAGGAAATTATGGACGAGGCACACCGCACTAAGTTCACAGTCCACCCTGGAGGTACGAAGATGTATCACGATATGCGTAGGCAATATTGGTGGAATAATATGAAGAGAGAGATCGCCGATTTTGTGGCCAAATGTCTAACATGTCAACAGGTGAAAGCAGAGCATCAGAAGCCGTCAGGGATGTTACAACCACTACCGATTTCTGAATGGAAGTGGGAGCACATATCCATGGATTTCATTATGGGATTGCCACGTACACGTAATAATCATGATGCAGTTTGGGTCATCGTTGACCTAGTTAACTAAGTCCGCACATTTTCTTCCTATACGTGCTACCTATCCCCCAGAGGAATTATGTAAACTATATATTAAAGAAATAATTAGATTGCACGGAGTGCCTGTATCTATCGTATCCGATCGGGATTCCAGGTTTACGTCTCGTTTTTGGAGAAGTTTACAGAAGGCACTGGGAACCACTCTTGATTTTAGCACCGCTTTTCATCCTCAGACTGACGGGCAGACTGAACGAGTGAATCAGATCCTTGAAGACATGCTCCGAGCTTGCGTGCTTGATTTCAAAGGGAGCTGGGATGATCATTTACCATTGATCGAGTTCGCTTATAATAATAGCTACCGATGAGTATCGGCATGGCGCCATATGAGGCTTTGTACGGGAGGCCTTGTAGATCTCCAAATTGTTGGACAGAAGTTGGAGAAAGTAGTTTGCTTGGACCGAGATTGTGCAAGAGACAACAGAGAAGATTTTTATCATTCAAAATCGTTTGCGTGCGACAAAGTCGTCAAGAGTTATGCGATAATCGCAGAAGAGATCTAGAGTTTGCAGTTGGAGATCATGTCTTCTTAAAGATTTCTCCTATGAAGGGCGTTATGAGGTTCGGTAAAAAGGGAAAATTGGCTCCAAGGTATATAGGTCCGTTTGAGATTCTAGAGAGGGTTGGTGTTGTGGCATATAGGCTTGCTTTACCGCCTCAGTTGTCTGGTATTCATGATGTTTTCCATGTATCGATGTTAAGGAAATATGAGCGGGACATTTCTCATGTTATAGATTGGCAACCATTAGAGATCCGAGAAGACGCTTCATACATCCAACACCCAGTACGTATTCTTGACCGGAAAGACCAAGTGCTTCGATCTCGAGTTATACCGTTAGTCAAAGTTCAGTGGAGTCACCATACTAAGGAAGAGGCTTCTTGGGAACGGGAGGCCGAGATCCAAGAGAAATACCCTCATCTATTCGCATTATAGGTATGTAAATTTCGAGGACGAAATTTCTTTTAAGGAGGGTAGAATGTAATAACCCAAATAAATTTTGACCATCGAAATTTAACCATTGATCGACATACCCAATTAGTCTGATTTGACCGTCGATCTACAAGATCAATTGGTTCAATCTCAACCATTAATTTGGACATATCCAAACCAACTGTTCATTAACTAATGAATCTAACCATACATTTAACCATTCATCCAACAATATAACCTTTAACCATCCATATGTTGAAAATCATCGGAACACTTGCCTTTGCATCTGAACCGACCATCCATCATATTGGTCATATGGCCACCAGCAATCCTACCCATCCATCCACAACTATACCTTGGAGTCTAACCATCAATCATACAACAACGCATCTGCATATATCTATTCATCCATTTATGCATACATTAATCCATCCATCCATCTACATCATACACCTATGCACCATCAAATACATCACAACCACACACATGCACCAAACACATCACGCACATCCATCCATCTATCCATACATCCATCCGTCCATCTATTGATCCATCCATCCATCTACATCATCACAACCATAGCTTAATACTGGACACCATGTATAACAATTTCATTCATGCACACACATGTGGCACACACACATGAGATACATAATGCACATGCACACTAGATTTCCCACCATGAATACCTATTGCATACACACATCTCTTATACGTGTGGCACATATGCACCACATGCATCACATGCACCTGATGTCCACACATGTAACACATATAACACATGTGCAATGTACAACCGGTGGTGCGTGCAAACTAGAGAAAATGCAACCCATGTTTTAAATAGACTAATAAAGAAGAAGGAAGAGAAACGGTAAGAGAGTAGTAAGAGCCACTCTCCTACACGTGTTAAATATGTAAATTAAGAGGCTATAAAAGGGAGGCATGAGAGATAGAAAAGGAACGTGAGGTGAGGTGAAGTGTTATGACGTGAGAAGAGTGAGGAGAGAGAGAGAGAGAGAGAGAGAGAGAGAGAGAGAGAGAGAGAGAGAGAGAAAGAAAAAAAAAAAAAAAAAGAGAGAGGGGTTGCTGGACATTCACGTTGGGAAGAGAGGGAGAGAGAAGAGAGAGAAAAAGGAAGAGAGAGGAAGAGAAAGAAAAGAAAAAGAAAAGAAAAGAAATTATTTTTTAGAAAAATGTGAGTTTCTCTCATTTGATATTTTCTTTATTTATTTATTTTTCTTATAACAAATTTCACTTGGTTTTCTTTTATTTATTATCATTATGCAAATAATTCAATAATTGTGCATTTTTCTTTTATTTATTTATTTGATTCATATTTTGTTATGTTTATTTAACATGATTTTTTTAGTTCTCTTTATTTTAATTAACAAGTTGTGAATCAACTTTAAATTTAGATATATGTTTACCCATGCATTCAAAATTCTCTGATTTTTATTTTTATTTTTTTTTAATTTTAAGGAAGTCAGGATTTAGATTATTTTTAATATATATATATATATATATATATATAAAATAAAAAAAATAAATCTTCAAGTTCAGTATACTCTTCCAGACTATCGGATCAGAATTGACGGATTTCATTGCACAAATATATTTTTACGTAGAACTTTAAATCATGTATTAACAGTCTACAATGGTTAGAAACAATTTGTCCTTAGAAATATTTTGCTTATGAAATATTAAAATTTTATATCCTTCGAACAGTTTTTTTTTGGAACACCGAAAAATAGGTGAGGCGATCAAGTCCTCTGGGTTGAAAATCCCTAAAGCGTAAATAGGTGGGGCGATTAAGACCCTTGGGTTGAAAGTCCCAGAAACCCAACCGGTACCTTTTGGAACCTCTACCGCACTTTGAGTGGGTGAGCATGTCGATTGCAAAAGGTTCCCCCGTCAGTTCGGTAGGGTAGTAGTCCGACCACTAACGTCACGAATGGGTCCCTCACCAAGTGCCCTTTGATGGGTGAGCATGTTATGCGAGAGGTTCCCATTGCCGGCTAGGTGTTGTATTGGCGCGGTGTTGGCCAACCGGTGTAAATCGCCTGGTGTTAAAAAGAATAAACCGCACATGTTATTATGGAGTATAACATATGTTGATTTCATTCATTCATTTTTCTTGGAATTTACATTGAAGTATTTTGTTTATTAAATCTCCTCATTTGTTGTTTTGCCTAAATAGGTATTGTATCTTTTAATACTGTTATTCATGTTATATGAGGTTATTTTGAAACTGTGTTGAGATTACTCACTAGGCTTCGCAGCTTACCCCGTTGGGATTTTAAAATTTCAGGATCGGGATCACATGGAGGAGCTTAAAGAGATTTCTTTTATTTATTTTTGTTCTTTATCCTTTTCAAAATAAGTGTAATGAACATTTAGTATGACAACATTACAATGACATGTATTTGATGATAATCTTGAATAGTCGGAACATGAACATTATTCTTCTTTAAATAAATGTTTGATTATTAAATTTTTTGGATTGTTATAGTTTATGAATGAGATAAATTTGTCAATGCATATGTGAATTATGAAATGTAGACATATAAAACATAAGTCATGCCTTCGGGTACGGAATCAGAGTTAGATATACCCAGGTGCCGAATTTCGGGGTGTGACAGCTCTGCTGCTACGACACTTGCCTAAGATCTCTGGCACGCATCAATCGTGCATAAGCTTATAGAAGCTTAGAGGGTGGTGAAAGTGCGTGACAATGGTGCATAGAGGAATAATAGGAGGTACAGGAAGAAAAACATGCTTAACGACAATATCATCAGCCTTACCAAAGGTTTGTCATAAATACGATGCGATGAGTACTGGGCGCCCTACCGAGGAGACGCATAAAGGAGGCTTATACAGCCGATGCGGATGAGATGCAAGTAATACCAGTGCTCATATCCAAACTACATATCAAGTATATTTTCAATCATAAGGGAAATCACCGGGGTCCATTACATTAGGGAATGATTGTCGCTTTACAGACCCACACAGTCAAACAAGCGTAAGAGACCTCACTACATGCCTGTGGAGAGCCAATCACCAACAGGGCTCAACGGCAGTGGACCCATTTCATGAGCTGGTCAGACTTAGCCTAATAATGCCCTCCCTCACAGGTGGATAAGGCCACATCCTTACTCAACTGACTACACGACAGTAGGAGTTACGGCCTAACGGTATAAGGCCCTCGTGTGCTCATAGCTTTCACTCGGTCATGACATTAGGGCAGATCCTTGGTACCATGAAAGTTTTGAGAATTTCACCCATGGGCATCCTATGCACCCGGTATGCTCAAGTATTATTTCCAATGTCTACACATACGGCCATCCACGAACATCCCTGTGGAGGCAAGGCCATGGTGAAGTAAGGGAAGTATCATCATAAAATGCGATGCCAATGCATGAGTCATACATACAGATTATGCACTAGCTATATGCACTCAATGTGTACAAGGGGAGAAACTGCATCCCTTAATTACCACCATATAATGCAATCAATTCACACAGATGATGCATATGGGCCATAATGATGTAAGTGTGCTACTTGTATAATATGTAATCCTCTGTCCCAAGGAGGGTCAAGGTCTAGGTACATAGACAGGTACTCTGAGGAGAAGTGAAGCCTTCTAATGGGGGCCCAATACTTTGGGGTGACCCACAAGCTAAGAGAGTCATAAAGTCTTAATGGAGGAAACGGTCCTAGTCAGGCCCAAGGTGGGCCTTTAACCACCTATAAGGGCCCTATGGGCCTACCTTAGGGCCACCAAGGAGGACATCCAACCTCCTGGGTCCCAAAAGGTAGCCTGCTATACATATAAAGTAAGGCCCACCCAAGCAATCCATGGCCTAATGGGCTATGCACAAGGCCCAGCTCATAGGCAATATGGTGGGCCCTCAAGAAATGGTTTGAGCCCAATCATAAAGGTCATAAACCCACATATTATGGTGGGCAGCCCAGTAGTCCATCTCCATGGGCAATTTCACACTTGATACAAATGAGTTAGGCCTCACTTTTTAGCCCAAGTATAGGGTTAATTTAGTGGGCAGCCAAGGGCCCAACTACTTGCATATTATAGCCCATAAACCCATCACAATAGGTAAAAGAGTATAGGCCCAAAGGTCAATGAGCCAACTGAAAAAGTTCTAGTCGAAAAGGCCTAAGGAACTAGTCAATTGACCACATGCAATGTTCCAATAAAAATATAACTTGGGTGGGCCTCAGATGAGCACTAATTACACCCAAAAATACTGAAGGAAAAAGGAAAGATAATTGGTCAAATCATCCTCAAATCTGATGGGCCATGCTGCCCTAAAAGCGACATTTATAGGTAGTAACATTGCGCCAATTACCGAATTTTCAGCCCACCCGTTTTCTGGGTTTGTTGGATTTCAGCAACTAAATTAATTTATAGTGCATTTAATTCCTGATGGCCCACACACATCACTGTGGGTCCCACCAGATGTCACACCCTAGACTCAGTAACCAGACTCACAAGGAACCCGATGGCCGGTTCTGGCCGCAACAGCCTCCTTAGTACCCCATTCTCCGCTCCTGAGGCAGGTTCCAATCTTAGGATCCTATAAGAAGGATTTTCATAATAGTATAATCATTACCAATATGAGCATACCCAAGATCACAACAAGTAAATTTGAGAATAACAAAGGCACACATCATAAAATTCACTAAGAATTTAAACTTTTACAAGCTTACATAAGGTCTAAAAGGACATACATAAGATAATAGAAGAAAGAAAGGAAGTCTGCAACACTGGGTCCTCAAGCTCAGCTCTAATCCAAACTCTGCCACTGCAACGCCTGCCTAGGATCTCCTGCACGCATCAATCGTACATAAGTTTATAGAAACCTTAAAGGGTGGTGAAAGTGTGTGACAATGGTGCTCAGAAGAAGATAGAGAATGTAGAAGAGAGTCATGATCAATACCAATACCACTAGCCTTACCAAGGCTATCATGAATGCAAGAAATTATACCAAGGCAGTACGATAATGCAGGAAGCCATACCAAGGCTATATAGTGCAATGAGTACTGTAATGCAATGCGGACTGGGCGCCATGCCAAGGCGATGCAATATGAGGTTTATACAACAGATGCAAATGTAATGAGAAGTAATGTCAGTGCTCATATCCAATCTACATATCAAGTACATTTTCATCATAAAAAAATTACCAGGGTCCATTACACTGCTGGATGATTGCCGCTCTACAGACCCCGCATAGCCAAACAAGCATAAGAGACCTCACTATCTTGCCTGCGGACAGCCAATCATCAGTAAGGCCTGAAGGTAGAGGACATATTCATGAGCTGGTCAAACTCAGCCTAGCAATGCCTCCTTACATCAGGCGAGTAAGGCCACACTCCTATCCAACCGACTATACGACAGTGGGAATCACGGCCTAACAGTATAAGGCCCTCATGCGCTCATATATTCCACTCGGTCATGATGCTGGAGCAGATCCTTGGTACCATGGAAGTTTTAGGAATTTTACGCATGGGCATCCTATGCACCCGGTATGCTCAAGTAACATTTTCAGTGTCCAAACATGGCCATCTATGATGTATTTGTGGAGGCTACAACCCTGATGAAGTGAGGGTGATAATGCTGATATGTTATGCAATGCCAGATGCATAAATCACACCATCAACTATGCATCAATTCCAAGCATCCAACATGCTCAAGAGGGAATACTACGTCCCTTGGGAAGGCAACATGCAATGCCTAATGACATAATCATAACCACACACACAGTGTCATCCAAGTATACAACGATACACATGGGCCATGAAGATGGGTCTAGATGCATTATGCGACGATATACAAAGTAGTACACTCCTCCTATCCAAGAAGGGACCATGACTAGGTATTTAGACAATATCCATAAGGAATCCCACCTCTAGTGGGGGCCCATTTACCTAGGGTAGCCCACGAGACTAAATATATAATTACGTGTCTAAGTAACATAGAAGTGAGTCTGGCAAGAGTTTAATATGAGCATCTAATCACATTTAGATACAAATGGACCTAGAGGGGTCTATAATGAGGACATTTAACCACCATTCCCCAAGAGACATCTCAACCATGAACTATACGGATACAAGGCCCAAGGGCTTACATTCAAGATACGAACACAAGTAACCACATACATATATCCCTCATAATAGGTCATGAGAAAAGGATATAATACCACCTTTAACAACATAGGCCCCAAGAGGAAAATTGAGGCCCAAGGCTCAATTTTCAATGGTCAGAGAATCTAAACATTAAGTTGGACTTGGTGGGCAGTCTGCGTGCACAATATATGGCCCAAAAAAATAAGTTTAAGTCTGGATGAAATGTGCCCCACTATATCTGCCCAATAACTAGCAATTTAAGTGGGCAACCAAGAGCCCAATACTATCCTTACCTCAGCCCATAAGTCCATTAAAATGGTGGAAGTCGGCCCAATGTGTGGTCGGGCCAAGCTAGGATGTCCCAGCCCACTCTGGGCCTAAGGGATGTCCTAAAAATCTGATCTAAGATGGGGTCCTCATGTGATCACTAAAGTTGACCCAAAAGAATGCACTGATTAAGCCCAAAGATTATAAGAAAACATAAGCATGTAACACGTACACAAGTTCTCAATATGGTGGGCCCCACAACCAAATAAATTTTAACTATACAATTTTACATTTAAGGCCCTTTGATAAACTTTTGGCCCGTTTGACTTCCTGGATCAGCTAAGGTCCAGAAATTAGTTAACTATGTGAGAATAATCTCATGAAGGCAACTATACTCATTGGGGGACCCCACCAGATGGAGAGTGTGTATATATTATGAAAAGATCAAGTGGGCCTGTTATTGGATTGTGAGTCCAGCAGCAACCCAAGGAAGGGAGTGCTTCCATGATCGGGCAATCCAAGGCTTGAATGGCCTGGACCAACACACGAGGTAGGCTCCACATACATCCATATTTAACCTCAAATAAATGGCCCAGGATCTATAGTGGGCCTTTAACCATCCATAGAGAAACCCATGGGCCTACCTTAGGATCACCCAGGAGAACATTCAACCTCAACTAGTTTCCAAGAGGTAGTCCACCACTACATGAGCATGAAATAAGGCCCAAGGCTGAAACAATCCATGGCCTAGTGGGCCATACACTGAGCCAAATACATAGGCAACCTGGTGGGCCCTTTAAGTAAGGTTAGGACTCAATGATAAAGGTCATGGGTTCACTCATTGTGGTGGGCCTAATAGGCAGCCCATTATTCCAATCATATGGAAATCCTTATTTTTAACACAAGTAAGTTGGGCCTCACATCTCGGCCTAAGTATGGATTTACTATAGTGGGCAAATAAGGGGCTAACTACTTGAGTATTTGGCCCATAAGACCCATCACAATGGCATGGTTAATATAGGACCCAAGGGTTCAATGGGCCTATCAAAAGTTCCAGCCCAACCAAGGCTATAAGGCCCATACTTAACTAGGAGATTAGCCCAAGAAGAATTCAATTGGAATGGGCCTTTAATCATGCACTAATTAAATCCAAAATTTAAAATTAAGATGGTAAGATAACTATCTTAATTCCTCCTCAGATCTAGTGGGCCATATTGCCCGAAAAGAACATCTATAGGCAATAATTATTGGGCTCAATGCCAAATTCCAGCCCACCCAAATTTCTGGGTTGGTTGGAGTCCAACAATAGAAGTATTTCTTAGTATATTTAATCCTTGATGGCCCACACACATCACTGTGGGCCCCACCAGATGAGAGAAGATATGTAACACATATTTCAAATGGGACAGGCCGTTGGAATGCAGGCCCAGCAGTAGCCTAAGGCAGGGATGTCCCATGTGTAGGCAGCCCTATGGGCCTGAGGTATCTAGCCCAAAAATTCACCTAATGGGCCCCAAATTGAATACAAAAAAAAAATGGAGGCTTCTCAATCCCCTAAGGACCCCACGTGGATGGGTGGTGGGATATACAACACATCCAGGTGGGCCCATGAAGCAGGCTGGACGCCCCAGCCTGGGCGTCCCTGCCTAGCTGGCCACTCCCGGCTACACCATGACCAGATTAAATGTACGTTGGGTCTGAAATTTTACAGAGTGACACTTCCATAGGTGGGCCACACTCTCACAAAATTTCAAAATTTTTGGATATTCTTAAGTATTTTACTTAATTTAAACAAAATAGTCTATCCAGAAAATCGGACAGACCTGGACATCCCAATGTGGTGGGCCAGTCCGGCCCTTGTCACGGTGTACATAGTAGTTTATTAACCCTGAAATTTAGTAGGTGGGTCCTATCATGGGTGGGCCACCTTCCTGTAAATTTTTAGAATTTCTAGAACCCCAAAAGTATTTTAATAAATTTCAGAATTCCAACTTGTCCAGGGTGGAATGCTGCTGGAACAGTGCAGAAAATACAGACTGTCCACCTCACTTGGACCACACCTTTAGGACCCCAATGAAGGTCAGATGGGATGAAATTTGGGGGACATCAAGATGAGATCTATACCTTTCAGAAAAATATATTTGATGGGTACAAAAGGTCCCCCAATCAGTCCCAAATTCAAGCCTAAAGTCCAACAAAAATCTGTCCAGAAAATTTCTGGGCAGCAATACATGCATGGAATAAAATAAATGTATGGGCCTATTAAGGAAGGGATTGGCCCATAAATTGGGTGTCTTGGACCACCCTAGTGGGCCCCACAATTGTCCAGAAGAAACTCCCAAATTCTCACCCTTGCTAAAACATTTAAGGTAGCAAAAAGGGGCATCTAAATCATGGTATAGGTTAAGTATAGATGTACCTTCCTTACTGGGCTTTTCTTGGCAATCCAGGCCTACTAAGTGGACCACACATAATATCATCAGATTATGAAAGAAGAAAAGAGAAGAAAGAGTATCTGGCCATCAGGGGAGGGCTCCTCCACTATTAAGCTGTCCCCACACAATCACAACCACAAACAACAATATAAACACATTGTACAACATAGATCTTATGATGCATGGCCTAGATCTTTGAAATGAGTGGTTGGGATGTCATCCTAGCCACATGCAAGGCCCTAGATAAACCATCATACCTAGAGAAATAGGAGGAATCCCTATGCAATGGGTCCATCAAGGGAAGAATCCCATGCATGGACATGTATGTACAATGTGGGCCTCATGGCCACATCTAGATAGTTGTGTAGGGTCTCCACCATTAATTGGTGGGTCCTACACATCCAAATGAGAGAGAAGAAAGATATTATATGAGGAAGAAAAAACTATATAAAGAAGAGGAAAGATCTATGTAAGACCCATATCCTAGATTGTACTATTCCTTCGAATCCTGCGATCCTTCCCGGCGTATTCCGATAACCTGCGACGTATAATCAACGTTTGCGATCGACCCTAAGTCGTATCATGTAGAATTGAGTCGGCTTAATTCGAGATTTGTACCATTGTGACTGCACCGTCGCCGTGACTCACGCACCGATTCGACACCTGGGCCAGGAGATATAGGCCCGCGCTCAGTACGAGGAAAAATACCGCATAAGAGAATCTCTACTAAATGTCAAATCAATCCCATCAATCAATCAAGGTGCACATCAATCACACCTCATGTCAAGTACACATCAACTTTCACTCATCCCCAAGCAACCCCAAAGTCAACTTTTCCATCCCATCTCTTACACACTCCATCACTCACCATCTCTCATCCCATCACTCCACCTCACCACTCCTCTCTCTCTTACAACAATCTCTCTCCCTCATTTTCTCCAAGCAACCCACGACCATGGCTTCCATGGGGGAGAAGCTAGTATGGGCCACTTCCTATCTCCCATCTTCACCGTCCTAAGTCAATCTCAACTGTTGAAGTCCATCCATTGGACCTCTAGCATGCGTTGATGGAAGAAAAAGACCAATAAGATCTAAGGTGGGTGTTTCTTTCTCTCTCTCTCTCTCTCTCTCTCTCTCTTCTTTTGGCCTACTTGGACGGACCCCACCTTGGTGTATATCTTATCCACACCATGCATGCATTTGGTGGCCCACCTTGTACATGTGTTCCACACGGACCGTCCATCGTCCAGGGAACGTCCTTGGACGTGAAATGAAAACACAAATATAAGCTTGGTTTACAAGCTTCTTGGTGGCCCACTCATATAGGCCCCATCTTGATATATGGATTCGATCCAAGCCATCCATCCTATTTACCAACTCATTTTAGGCATTGAGCCGAAAAATGAGGTTGATCCGAGTATCTGGTGGGCCATAGTGTTGAAAACAATGTCTTTACCGTTGAAATCTACCCTGATAGTCATATACACTAAAAAATATCCGATATTGGACTTGTTTGGTCCATCTTAGGCCATAGAAACTAGTGGCTGGGGGGGATTCGGCTGGTGCAGGCCCCGTACATGAAAAACCACAAAAGAATATGTTTTTTTTAAAAAAAATTTACAATAGTAGTAGACGCTGCTGCTGTCAAACACGCAGGCAGTGCCTGTTGCTGGCAGGCGGCGGACGAGCAGGGTCCCATGGCCCCAGCCATGGGCCCCACCATGATGTGTGTTATGTATCCACTCCGTCCATTATGTAGACCACTAGGGTAGCAGGCCACCCTCCAAAACTTGGGCCAATCTGACGCTCAGGTGGCCCACATCATAGGAAACAGTGTGAATTGACCATCTGCCATTGACATCCTTTTTGGGTCCACAGAAGTTTTGGATCAAGATGAAATTTGTTTCTACCCTTCATCTAGGTCTGTGTGACCTTATGGACCGGTTGAATCTCATATAAACATTACGGTGGGCCCCACGTGAGACCCACGATGATACATGTGTTTTATTTCCACCGTCCACCTGGACGGTGGAGCCCTCTGTGATGTATTTGTTATATCCCCACCATCCTGGGGACAGTGGGTGTGTGTGCGTGCATGCGTGTGTGTGCGTGTACGTGTGCGGTGTGTGTGTGCGGTGTGTGTGTGCAGTGTGTGTGTGTGTATATATATTATATTATATTATATACAATATTGTATTATATTATATATAATATTTTATATATTATATATAATATTTTATATATTATATATAGTTTATATATTATGTTATACATAATATATACCTGATGGTGGGCCCTTCGTGGGACCCACCTGTTTCATCCATGCCATCTGTCTATATGGCAACCACCACCATGATGCATGTGTTGCATCCAAACCGTCCAACCTTTTGGGCAAGCTCATTTTAAGGCTTGAAATGAAATAAGACAGATCTATTTATCAAGTGGACCACATGACAATGTAAGCATTGAAACGTCTACCACTGAAATCCCCTTAGTATCATAAGAATTCTGGATCAACATGAAACCGTGTGACATTATGATTAGATTGGATGAAAAACAAACGTTATGGTGGGCCTTAGGAATTTTAATGGTGGAAAATCATTATCACCACTTATATTGGGTATGGCCCATTTGATATACATGGGGCCCATTGGTGTGGCCCACCTTGATTTATTTATGCCTTTCTATTGAAGCCCACCTTGATATACACATGAGGCCCATGTGATTAGGCCCGATGTAATAGACTTGGGGCCCATTTGATAAGACCTTGATGCGGTATGTATGAGGCCCGTTGTTGAGGCCCACCTTGATATATATATAAAGCCCATTTGATGTATTTGGGGCCCATGGGTTGAGGCCCATTGTGATGCATTAGGGCCCGTGGGTTGAGGCCCATTGTGATGTATTTAAGGCCCATGGTTGAGGCCCAGTGTGATGTATGTATGGCTCGTTAAGTTGTGTATGAATTCCTTGTATGGGCCACTCCTTAGGAGCAATGTTGGTTGAATGGCCACATGCTGGACAATAATGGTTTAATGTCCACATTGTGACCTTTCCTTAGGCCTTGTTAGGCTCACTCTCATCATCCTCTTAGTGGGTTAACCCAAATAAGTGGGCCCCATTCACCATAAATGGATGGCTCCGTGTTACTGGATTTGATATACCCACGGCCGAGGGCCGATCTTTAATTATGGTTAACGGTTGTTCATCTATGGACCCCACCCTGTTTATGTGCTGGTTGTCGGTATCGATTGTCGATACCGATCATTTGTTCCGATTGCTGTGGCTGAATGCCGATTTTGATTAACGTGACTGATTTGCTGATTCTGATTATTGATCGATTCCGATTGTCATGACTGATTGCCGACTTCGATCGACGTGACTGATTTGCCGATTTTGATTATTGATCTATCCCGATGGTTGTGACCGATTTTCTAATTCTGATTATCGATTGATTCCGATTGTCGTGACCAATTGCCGACTTCGATCGACGTGACCGATTTGCCGATTCTGATTATTGATCTATCTCGATGGTTGTGACCGATTTGTCGATTCTGATTATTGATCGATTCCGATTGTCGTGACCGATTGCCGACTTCGATCGACATGAAGATTTGTCGATTCTGATTATTGATCTATCCCGATGGTTGTGACCGATTTATCGATTCTGATTATCGATTGATTCCGATTGTCGTGACCGATTGCCAACTTTGATCGACGTGACCGATTTGTCGATTCTGATTATTGATCTATCCCAATGGTTGTGACCGATTTGTCGATTCTGATTATCGATCGATTCCGATTGTCGTGACCGATTGCCGACTTCGATCGATGTGACCGATTTACTGATTCTGATTATTAATCTATCCCGATGGTTGTGACCGATTTTCCGATTCTGATTATCAATCGATTCCGATTGTCATGACCGATTGCCGACTTCGATCGACTTGGCCGATTTGCCGATTCTGATTATTGATCTATCCCGATGGTTGTGACCGATTTGTCGATTCTGATTATCGATCAATTTCGATTGTCATGACCAGTTGCTGACTTCGATCGACGTGATCGATTTTCTAATTCTGATTATTGATCTATCCCGATGGTTGTGACTGATTTGCCAATTCTGATTATCGATCGATTTCGATTGTCATGACCGATTGCCGACTTCGATCGACGTGACCGATTTGTCAATTCTGATTATTAATCTATCCCAATGGTTGTGACCGATTTGCCGATTCTGATTAACGATCGATTCCGATTGCCATGGCCGAATGCCGATTCGATCGTCGAGGCCGATTTTAATTGCCAAGCCCGATTGTCGTGACCTATATCATGTACATGCGACCCGTAGTTGAGGCCCATTATGACACGTAGTAGGCCCATGATGCATGACCCATTTGATGTATTCGAAACCCATGTGTAGGGCCCACATGTCATATATTTGAGGCCCGTGGGCAAAGCCCATTGTGATGTGTTTATGGCCCATGGGTAAGGCTCATTATGACATATTCATATATGGCCTATGGGGCAAAGCCCATTGTGATATGTATTAGGCCCATGAGCAAGGTCCATCTGTTGTGTATATGTGGCCCTTAAGTAAGGCCCATCGTGTTGTATATTAGGCCTTTGTGTGAGGTCATAGGCCCATTATATGTTTGGCTCTATATGGCCATTCCTTGGGGGCAATGTTGGTTAAATGTCCACATTGTCGAGGCTGATGGTTGACGCCGGTTATTGATACCGATTATGAGTATGTGACAGCATAACATCATAATACACGCCCATACGCATCATCTGCATGTTTGTTATGATATGTGATTAACCATTGCATATGCCATAGGGCAGGTTGTTCATAGGGCTCCCTGATAGGCAGAGTTGCCCCATATGAGAGCATGACATGCACAGGATTGATGCATGACTGGATTGTTTAACTCATGCATCTTACATTGTGTGTTATGATTACTGTACGCCCTAGTGACATCAGGGTCGTAGCCTCCACAGGTATTTCATGGATGGCCAGATGAGACACCGAAAATCTATTCTACATGGGGTGTTATAGATATTCCTAGGTGAAAGTCCCTAAACCCTCTTGGCTCCATAGGTTCCTCCAATGTCTAGACCGAGTGGATGCATAAGCTCATGAGGGCCGCATACCGTTAGGCCACATCTCCCACTGTGTCGTGGTCGGTTGGAAGGAGGTACAGCCTTACCTGCCCGAGAGGAGGGGGCAATACTAGGCTGAGTCTGACTAGCTCGAGGAATGGGTCCGCTATCAATGAGCCGTGCCCGATATTGGCAGGTGGATAGTGAGGTCTCTTCCACTCACCTTGTTGCGTGCGATGGGGCGGCAGTCTGGTTTGGAGTGTAATAGACCCCGGTGATGATCCTAGAGAGGAATTGTACTGATACGTGGACTTATTGAGTAGGATTTGCATACTCATACATTCATTTCATTCACTATCCACTAAGGCTGGTGGTGCGCAACTAATTGTTGTGCACCTTCGCATGGCAAGGATTTTGGTTGGGCGTGCGATTAACATGAGATCAGGAGTTTACAACATTGAGTCTGACTATCCAAATTTAGGTATGGGACTGGTTTAGATAGAAGTTCTTTGTGATAGACCCCATAGCTTGTGATACTACGTACTATCATCCCGACTTCACTCCAGCTTGGTCATTTCACTCGCATTGCATATTGCATTACATCCACGACATATGACATTTTGGGTTGTTATGTTTCAGCACTTATATAGCCTAGACGGACTTCGCATGATTTGCATATTGCCTTGCATCCTCAACACATAGTATTTAGCTTACTGTCTTCGCATTGCATAACTGATCTATATTGCTTCCTCAGTATATTGGTTATTATATTTTTGCATCGCATAGCCTTGGTACGGCTGATAGTATTCATGGATTTATAGATTGCTAGTATTTCCGCTTACTCTAATATCGTATGATTCATGATCTTGCCTGTATTACCGATGTTATATAATTTATGGCATTGTATTGCATTCTTGGCACTTACCTTGCGCACACACTTTCACCACCCACTAAGCTTTCTATAAGCTTATGCATGATAGATGTGTGCAGGTGGCGTTAGGTTGCAGTAGTGTTGAGCTTGGAGCTTGCAGCGGTCTTGTGGAACTTGATTTTTGATTTATGTATTTCCCTTTCAGCATTGTACTCAAATGATTGTATTAGTGGATTTGTGATGATGATGTTGCCTTTGTGAATTGGGTAATCTTGTGGTTATGCTTATTATAAGTTAAATGTAAAAAAAAATCCTCCTTGTAGGATCCCAGGATCGGAATCTGGCGTATGGATGTTAGGAGCTGAGAATGGGGTACTATGGAGGCTATCGGCACCGGATTTGGCTATCGGGATTCCTATGAGTCCGATTTTCGAGTTTGGGCCGTAACAATCTACTTGATGAAGAAAGCACTCACCTAAGGATCTTCACCAAACTTGGATCACCAAGCTCCAAATGCTCCAAGGAACCAAGATAAATGGATGAGATGGGTTTTCAATGGAGGGATTGAGAGAAAAAAGGAGAACGGACTGGAATGGAGGGAAGATGGGCTGGAGAAAAGAAGAGAAAGAAATGAGAGAGAGAGAGAGAGAGAGAGAGAGAGAGAGAGAGAGAGAGAGAGAGAGAGACTTTTAAGACTTGTAATGATGAGCTCTCTCTCTCCTAGGCAATGATGGTGGCCTATGATGATATTAAGAAGACTTAGGGTAATAACCTTTCTAGAAATCTCAGCATAGGGTGAAATGATGGCATGGGAAAATATGCAACCCATGGTGGGGTCCACCAATCATGCAATCAATGGCCCATATCGATTAATTCTCATAACTTGAGATGTACATATCGGATTAACGCACGGGATGCGGCGTTTGAATCGCATCGACGAGGCAGATGCAATGGCATAGGTCTTGGGTCAATCCAAGTCAGGTCTATGTGACCAAACTTAAGGATGAATGCAAACATTACCTGAGGGTCGTGGGTCGCCGGAATTTGACCGGTAGGACCGCGGGACCAAAATGAACGGAATGCAGACTCACACACACGCATGCACACATGTAAACTAGGGTCGGGTCTCACACTAGATGAGAGGAGAAAATGTACAACACATATTTCATGTGGGCCATGCCGTCGGAATGCAGGCCCATCAGCCTATAGCAAGGACGTCTCAAGGGTGGGACGACCCGAGCTATGGACAGCCTGGCTATTACACTAAGGTGAGCTCCTCACGCCCCAAGTGGGCCCCACATGGGACGTCCACCTAGGGTGGACCATACACACATGGGCCCCATAAAAATGGAAGGTTGGCATGGAGGAAAAACATACATCATGGTGGGCCTGACCAAGGACGGTCAACTCATGATGGGCGTCCACCAGTTGGACGTCCATCATGGACCGCTGGTCCAGCCACTTGGGCCCATAATTATGGCCCCAAAATTCTCTGGAACATCATAAGGTGGGCCCCACAAACATGCATAAGGGCTCCAATGGGCTGGGCCTAATAAGTTCCATAGTCATAGAGAAGACAGCAAGGTTAGAATAAAAATCTGCAATATATGTGTTGCTGTCCTGAATTAAGGCCATCCAAATGGGTGGATTTTGGGCCTCCAAAATTTCTAAAATTTGGACCCAAGGTCCCTCATCAAGCCTACAACAAGATGGGACCCAAAAAGATGAACCACCATCTGAGAAGTATTTTTAAATTTTAGTTTTTAAGGGACTATACTGCTGGACTGCATACCAGAAATTTCTGGCAGTCCACTATGTGGGCCCACCCTTTTGGATGCTCAAATGGGGTCCAATGGGGCTGAAATTTGGTATAATTGTAGGTGGGTCATGTAGCTACAGGAATCATATATTAATTTGTATCAGTCTTCCCACAAAATAACCAAAAATTAGGCCCCAAGGTGGCCCAAAAATTTGTCCAGACAGTTTCTGGGCAGCAACAATAGATTGGAAAGAAATAATTATAAATAGAAATTAGAATGGGATTTAATCCTAGGAAATTAGAGAATGAACCACCCTAATGGGCCCCACAATTATCTAAACCATCCCACCATCTAAAATACCTTTACATGTGCCCTAATTAGTTGGATTTTGAGGCCACATGTCAAAGGGTGGAATGCCATAGGTGTCCTCCCTCTTTTGAGTGGCTGGATTTTTGTTAGCCCACAAGGTGGGCCACACACCATGATTAGGAGATGAAAATAAGGGCTCTGTCACTATTGAACCCTTCAAAGGACAATCCAACCACACATCATACATTAATATACATCTACAATATGAATTCCACACATGCATGGCTAAAAATTAAAATGGATAGTGGGGATACCATTCTCACCATGATCCCAAGGTCTAGATGACCTCATCATGTAAAGAAATCAAAGGATCCACCATGATGGGGTCCATAGAGGAAAGCCCCATGCATGGGACATGCATGCATAAGGTGGGTCATTAGGCCACATCCATGGGATTGTGTGGGATTTCCACCATGGATTGGTGGGTCCCACACCTCCCTCATTAAGGAAATAAAACATCTGAGCCATGGAAACCAGATTTTCACATCTAGAGGAACACCCACCTCTAAAGATGCCTTCAAACTCCAAGATCTAGGTTCATAGCTTCAAGGGGAAGGTGAAGGTTGTAGATGGGGTTTTGATGGTTAAATGGTGGAGGAAAGGAGGAAGAGGGTGTTGAAATAGGGAGAGGGGGCTAGACGTTTTTTGCAAAGGGGAGAGAAAATGAGAGAATGAGAGGGAGAGAGAGAGAAGGGAGGGTGTATAGTAATGCACTCATTGCTCTCTCTTGGAAGAGCAAAGGCATAATGCCATGTAAGAGGTTAGATAGGGAAACAAATGATGACTTTCTTGGTTAGAGGACGTAATGATGGGTTTTTGGAAGAAATCTCATAATGACTAGCTAAAGTCTAGGTAGGCTAGTAGCTTTATGAGAGAAAGTGCTCATAGGGTGGGCTTCACTTTGAAAAATGTGCACACCCTATAAGTGGGGTTCACAATCATGATCAAAGGTCAAGAATGCTCGGGTTAATATCATAAGATGAGCATGTCAGATTCATGCATGAGATGTGGCATTGGCATCGTGACGACGATGCGGACGCAATGACATAGGTCTTGGGTTTACGTGACTGAACTCAAGGATGACCGCAAACACTATCTGAAGCTCGCGGATCGCTGAAAATTGACCGGTAGGACTGGGGGACTAAAATGAACGAGATGCATACTTACACACACATGTACCATGCGAACTCGGGTTGGGTCTCACAATCCTCCCCACCAACAAAGAAACTTCATCCTAGAAATTGACAAAACCGGAACAATAAAAATGCATAAACATCATCATCATATATATATATATCTCAATCATCAATCACAAGAGAAGGCAATACAAGCAATATAAGCAATCAATTATTGAACAAATAGGGATAACACTCTCTAATCTTAGCCTCCAAATGATGACCCCATTGCACCTTCACTAAGGGAATGACCTTGGTCCCGAGGACCTGCTCCTTACGATCAAGAATACGAATCGGCTGCTCAATGTATGAAGCATCCTCACGAACCTCAAGTGGCTGCCAATCGATCACAGGAATGGTGTCCGACCCACATTTTCACAACATAGAAACATGAAACACATCATGGATCGCGGACAACTCAGGAGATAAGGCAAGCCTATAGGCCACAACACCCAAGTGCTCGATAATCGCAAAAGGTCCAACAAATCTTGGGGCGAGTTTGCCCTTCATACCAAAGCGAGCCACGCCTTTCATAGGCGAGACCTTGAGATATACCATGTCCCTAACTGCGAACTTAAGGGGTCGATGCCAACAATCAATAAAACTCTTCTGCCGGCACTAAGCTATGCGCATCCTCTGCCTGATAACATCAATAGCCTCTGACGTGTACAGCATAAGCTCACGACCTAAGAGATAACGCTCTCCTACCTCGACCTAATAACTAGGAGATTTGCATGGTTTGTCATAAAGTGCCTCAAAAGGAGTCATGCTGATAGTCGCCTGATAGCTGTTGTTGTACGCGAACTCGGCGAGGTGTATATGCTCATCCTAACTGCCCGCAAAGTCGATCACACAAGCTCTGAGCATATCCTCAAGGATTTGGTTGACTCTTTCGGTTTGCCCATCCGTCTGCGGATGATAAACGGTGCTGAGATGCAAAGTGACCCCCAGCGCCTATTAGAAACTCCTCCAAAACTCAGATGTGAATCTGGAGTCTCAGTCAGAAACAATCGAAACTAGGACGCCGTGTAGCCTCACTATCTCCTCAATGAACATCTTTGCAAACTTGTCTATCGACTAGGAAGCACATACTAGAATGAAATGAGCCGACTTCGTCAGACGATAGACGATAACCCAATTGGTATCGTGACCACGCTGAGTCCTCGGCAAACCTACGATGAAGTCCATCGATATGTGCTCCCACTTTCACTTTGTAACGCTCAACGGCTGCAAGGGACCAGGGGGTCTCTGGTGATCAGCCTTGACACACTGGCATGTATCATACTCAGCCACAAAACTAGCAATTTGGCGCTTCATCTCCTCCCAAAATACTGCCTCCTCATATCATAATACATTTTCGTGGAGCCTGAGTGAATAGTAAGTCTTGATCGGTGTGCCTTAGTCATCAGATCATAATGCAACTTTAGCACGTCCGGGGAACACAATCGGCCTCTGAAGCGTAATCCACCATCAGAACCTCCCAAAAATACTGCCTCCTTATATCGTGATACATTTTTGTGGAGCCTGAGTGAATAGTAAGTCTTGATCGGTGTGCCTTAGTTATCAGATCATAACGCAACTCTAGCACATCCGGGAAACACAATTAGCCTCTGAAGCGTAATCCACCATCAGAACCAATCTGCCAGTCTGACTGCTCCACGGATGCGGCCTCTGCTTGGTACTCCTAAAGTGACTCATCAGTCTACTGAGCCTTGATCACCCTAGCTGTCACTCCCCAAACTCAGAAACTGGGCTCACAAAATTCTTGATCGTCGAATCCGGCATGTACAGCCTCCGCAGTACCCCGTTCTCGGCTTCTGACACCTATACACCGGGTTCCGATCCTGGGATCCTACAAGGAGGATTTCAGACATGATTTTGTTACAGTATAGGTATAACCTATGAACAATAACCACAAGAACTCTATCACAAAATCCACTATGATAAAAAACTTTGAGTACAATGTATATGAAGGGAAATACAAGATAATAATAATAACAAAAACTTCAAAAGCTCGGCTGCATGCTCCAACTGTGATGAGGCTACTGCTGCGTCTGGACGTCATTGACACGCATCAATCGTGCATAAGCTTATAGAAAGCTTATAGGGTAGTGCAAGTGTGTGCGCAATATGAGTGTGCTCAGAATGCAAGGTCAGAGTAATGCGAAATCATGCTGATGAGTACATGAATGCAATCAGCCATATCAAGGCTATACAGTGCAGGATATGAATGCTATCGGCCATATCAAGACCATGGGATGCGAGATGCAACTCAAGCATGCCAATCCTCATCCAAATCCTCATAGAGATCATCAATATCAGTACAGTTCTCAGTCTGGATAATCACCAGGGTCTAGTACACTCTACGCCATCTTGCCGCCCCTATCCGAACGCATAATTAGGATATTGGAAGAGACCTCACTATTCGCCTGCCAATATCGGGCCCGACTCGTCAATAACAAACCCATTCCTCAAGCTGGTCAAACTCAATCTAGAAATTGCCCCCTCACTCAGGTGGGTAAGGTCACACCCCTTTCCAACCGACCACGACCTAGTGAGAGACGCGGCCTACTGGTATACAGCCCTCGCGCGTTCATGTATCCACTCAGTCTTGACGTTAGAGTCATCCTCTGGTATCATCGGGTTTAGGGATTTTCACCCAGGGACATCTATGGCGCCCTGATGCTAGAAATAGTATTTTCGGTGTTTGATCCTGCCATCCACAATGTGCCTGTGGAGGCCATAGTCCCGATGTCGCTAGGTCATGCAATAATCATGTCATAAATATGCGAAGTGCATGAATCACACTACCAGTCATGCAGCAATCCTGCACGTACCGGCGCTCATGTAAGGCAACTCCGCCTATCAGGGAGCCCATAAATAATCTGCCCGAAGGCATATGTTATGATCATTCACTCCTCATATCAAGCGTACATATGATGTGTATGAGCATGAATCATGGAACCAAACTAAACATGTTATATGGTAATGGACTTTGTTCATAACGAAGGTGGGCCTAGACGGTCTACACAATGTAAGTATGGGCCTATCAATGGGCCCTAGGGAGAGTTACAATGCAGACATTTAACTATCATTGCTCTTATAATGTGGACGTCAAACCATCATTACTCCCAAGGCATAGCCGCTATCAAGATCATCATGAAAACCACGGTGGAATCACATTACAATGGGCCTTATGTACATCCTATTGGGCCTCTACCATGGGCCTTAGGTACATCAAATGGGCTGCATCATGTGGGCCTCATATATATCAAAGTGGGCCCCAACAGATGGGCCATAACTACATCAAGATGGGCCTAATCACATGGGCCTTATATATACACCAAGGTGGGACGCATCAATGGGCATAAAGAACTTACAAATGGCAGTGGTGACAATGATTCATGCTGTTATATCAAAGTGGGCCACAACGGATGGGCCATAACTACATCAAGATGGGCCTAATCACATGGGCCTTATATATATACCAAGGTGGGCTGCATCATGTGGGCCTCATATATTCAAAATCATTCATCTATTGTTAAAAATCATTAAAGAACTTACATGAAAATGAGTCATATCCAAACGATCAATTGGACCATACCTCAAATGGCAATGGTGACAATGATTCGCGCTGTTAAAATTTAGAGGGCCCACCATGGAATTTATTTCCCATCTAGACTATTCATAAGGTCATAATGACCTGAACAGTGAGGAGAAACAAATATCATATTGGTTCAAAACTTCTTTAACTAAAAAGGGGTTACAATGGTAGACTTTTAATCCCCACTTTACTACAGTGTGGTCCACCTGATACTAAGATCTGCCTCATTTTTAGTTTCAAGCTGTGAGACAAGGTGGCCCAAAATAGATGGATGGTTTAGATGCAATATAAACATCAGGGGTGGGGTCCACATACGTGGCCCACCAAAAGATTTAATCTACTTCATTTTTGTCTTGAGCCAAAGACGAGCTCGCCAAATGAATGGACGGCTTGGATACAAGTATACATCACAGTGGACTCCACCTTTCCAGCTTGCTGGAAGGTGTGGATACAATCATACATCGGTGGGTCCCACGTGGGGCCCACTATAATGTTTATTTTCCACCCAATCCGCTGATAAGGTCATACAGACCTGGATGAGAAAAAAAATAAAATTTATAATGATCTAAAACTTCTGCAACCCAAAAAGGGTTTCAATGGAAAATGCTCAATCCCCACTGTTCCCTATGACATGGGCCGCCTGAGCTATGTATACTGCTGATTTTTAGGGGGGCCCACTGTCTAAATGGGTCCCACCCAAATGCAAGGTGTTAATGACAACACAGATCATAGTGGGGTCCACAGTTGGCACCCCTGCCTCCAACGCCCACGTAGCAGGATGCTGCTGGCGTCCTTGGGCTATCAGCGGTAGCAGCATATGCTGTTGCTGTTGTGTTTTTTTTTTTTTGAAAAAAAAACATTTTTCTGAAGAATTTCCTAAGTGGGGCCCTCATCAGGCAGATCCACTCCATCCATTGGATCCTACGGCTCATTACAGTCCAAACGAGCCCAATATCCAAGGTATTTTGGCGTATAGAAGACTTCAAAGTGCATTTTAACGGTAAGAACTACTATTTTCTATACTATGGCAGGCCAAATAATCGGATTGACTTCATTTTTCAGCTTAACGCCTAAAATGAGCTAGGGAATAGGATGAACGGCATGGATCAGCCCCATACATCAAGGTGGGGCCTGCATGAGCGGCCCACTCCAAAAGCTCAAATATATTATTTTATATTATGTTTATTTTTTTGTTAGCTTGTCAGTACACACCCATGTCAGTACACGCACTCCATGTTAGCCACCCCTTATGTCCGGCGTCCAGGGATGCTAAACGGCATGGATAAACACAACATCATGGTGGGTCCCACATGAACATGGCCCACCTGTTTGGACCACCTGATCTTTGTGTTTTTCCTTCCGTCCAGGCCCGCTAATGGGCTGGATGGTGTAGGTCCAACACATCCATCAAGCAGGTCCCACATGAAGGTGGATGACATGGATAAAATATATGCTCCATGGTGGGGCACACACACACTAGATGGGCCACACACCCCTTCATCATCATCATATAAAGAGAGAGAGAGAGAGAGAGAGAGAGAGAGAGAGAGAGAGAGGGGACCTCGCCACTATGGGCCCCTCATGGATACATCACATACATCAAAATGGGTCCCACTAACAAGTGGGCCCTAAAATAAGAATTAACAGTGGATCACCCACCTATCATCCTTCTCCTTGATCCCTTAGACTCCTATACTCCTTGCCTTCACTTGTGATGGTGGTTGATGGAGTTTTGATGGTGGGGATGAGAGATGAGAGGGTGGGCCACACTTGTTGTTTTTGAAAGAGAGCTTGGGGAGGCTTGGATGTGTGAAATTTTTTTGGTTGCTTGGGAGGTTTGAGAAATGAGAGAGAGAGAGAGAGAGAGAGAGAAGTGATGGGATGATATGGGTGGGTGTGATGGGTGATGGGTGGAGTGATGGATGAAGTGATGTAAGAGTTGACTTTGGGTAGCTTGTGTAAGAGAGAGGTAAGGGTAGGGTATGGGTTACTTGACTTGACTTGATGTGTGATGTGTACTTGATTGATAGGATTGATTGATTGATTGATGGGATAGGTCGTAGAGATTCTCTTGAAATTCGCACGCGTGACATTTTCCTCGAAATGAACGCAGGCCCATAACTTCTAGCCTGAGTATCTGATCGGTGCAGGAGTCACGGCGTTAGAACTGCGGTGATGGCGCGGTCGCTAGGGTACAAGTTTCGAGTCGTGTCGACTCTGATATGCGGGACTCAGCTTAGGATCGTACGCAAACGTCGAATACGGGTTTAGGGTTGCCAGAATTCAACCGGAAGGACCGTGGAAGCTTATGGAATGGTACGGTTTAGGATACGGGTCTTACACTAGCCACCAAAGAGGGTTGAATTGACAAGCTCAAAAGCTGAACAATGGAAGACTGCAGACCGAACTCAAAGTCAAACTCTGAAACATCCTCGAGCATCTGTCACTGTCGAACCATATTTGAGCCACCAGGCCTCGTGGATGATGTTCAATCCCCAAGTATAGGGTTGTGATGTAGTAATAAACTCAGTGAGACCAAGGTCGAATCCTAAGGGACCGATACCTGTACGTTATCTGAAACTAAGTAGAACTAGAACTAGACTAAAATGAAATCTAAATCGAATGAAATTGAGGGAATAATGGTGAAATATTAATATAAAACTTATAAAATTTAAAGGTAGGAAACTAGGGATTTAGAGGATCCATTTGTAGAGATCAGGGAGATCTACGGTTGATTCATGAACTTAACTAGACTTCGAGTCCCATCTTCATCCAGTTGGAAGATATAACCTAAAAATCAATTCTGAACTTCATTTAATCTACTTTTCAAGAGATCAGACGGGTGTAAATTAGAATGAATTCCATCACAAAACCATGCCTATGAGACAAAGGAACCAACAAAATTAAACTAATTCACAACCAATCTGAGTAATGTATGAATGTCAGGAAGAGGTCCAAGGGGCGATGGTGAACAACAGGGCATCCTAGCTTCATAATCACAAGAAAGGAAAAGGAAATACTCAATCCATCGCAGATCTACTGTAATGTAAGTCACAATAAACCATTAAAAACTAAAGCATTCTTTCATCTAACTAGAATTAAATATAGTTCATCACATGCATCCAAGCCATAGGATCAACCCCATCACGCCACAAGCTTCACCTCTTAGCCCTTGCTAAGAGGTTCAGCCCAACATGAATGGGCTGGATCCCTTAAAAAAATAAATCAAAATAAAAGAAACCAAACTCTAACTATTCTCTCTCTTGTGCAGGCATGTCCAAGCCAAGATCCCTTTCTCACGTTTTCTCTTTCTGTTTTATAGGTTCTGAAGATGGTGGATGGGAGCTGTCGGTGGAGAGGTCGATTGCAAGGAACTGACCTTAATCCAGAAAATCTTTCGTACGTCTGGTTAGGTAGCGTGAAGGCCTGAGAAACCGCTCCCACTAGACTTCCTAGCATCCCTCGTAACATGCTAAAATAGTGTCCCTTTGAACAGTTTTGGATGTACTTCAAGATGGACGGTCCTGATTTTACACCCTTGACTGTTCGGTGGGCCACAACAGCCCGTAAAACTCGGACAACATCTGGACACGAAACAGGGTATGTGTAAAACAGTTACGCTGTGATGATGGTGGGGTCCATGATTGGTCTCATATGGAAAATCCATTCCATCCACTGGATTACCCTTGCAAAACTCGTCGGGTATGGAGGATTTTTGCTCAGTTTCGGTGTGGCCCATAGAACTTTTCTTGCTGCCATCCATCCCGTGTTTGAATGGTTGTGATCTCATCCTATTTATTTGTTCAAATGTTGTCACCTAGGTCCTGATAACATGGGCCGTGGGAATCTAATGGACGGTCCAGATTTATCATCTGGACCACAATGATGGCCCATAATGCTCACCTGCAATTTTTCATGTGAACGCTGGAAGCAAGAACGAAAATTTTCGTTTATGAAGGAGACTCAGTCAAACCGGGTTTGACCGGCTTGAGTAGTCCGGTGCATAGCGGGTGTACACCTGCTGTATACAACGACCACGTGAAGTGGGGTCTATCTTGATGTTTATGAGAAATCTAATCCATCCATCCTTTCTCCCAACTAATCTAAGGGGTCAATCCCAAGTTTGAAGCATATCCAAGTCTCAGGTGGGCCCATAATCAAAGGTTTATGGTATGATCTGTCAGTTGGGCCACTTCTACAGGGATCCGAGGGCTGAAATTCGACGTGTACGATTAATTTAGGGTTCTCAGGCCATATATGAAGTTTCGAACAGAACGGATGGTGGGAACCCTGTGATCTTGCATTCTGGACGATTTTCGGGCCCGTTTAACATAAGTGACCTGATTTTCTCGAATCTATGGCTTGCAATTTCTTCGATCTTGGACTCCTGGAGTCCGTCCCTTACCTTGGTGACTTCAGAGCATCAAATCTATGCTTTTAGTACCTTTTTTTAGTCCAGGCTCTTAAATTCACCTTGCATCATAAACACGATTAAAATAGGGCGTTAACCAGTATCATACTCGTAAAATCAGTTAATAACTAGGGTCTAATATGCAATATTCGACCCTCAACACAACCCTGAACTAGCATTTTGCTACTCCCGAGCAAAGTATGTGAAAAATAAGTTGAGAATTATAGGACATTTTCTATGAACTCGAGTGATTTTTGAGAACGAACTAGATACTAGAATTCTAAGATTCATGAATGTTGGACATTACTTTCTCCTGGAATCAATCGTACTGTAAACTTCATAATCAAGCTCAAAGTATTAACAATTCTAAATATTGAGTTCCACGTGTGTATAATGTAATCTCGGCTTATCATCATTAAAATTTACTTCTCTATTTCAGGATATCATTGGTAACCAACAAGAGAACTCATGATAATCAAAACTTAAACCAAAATTTGCCTCACAGATCATCTTTTTATTCTTCCAGCTTTTGATTTTTCCATTCAAAGTAATGCAAAGGAGGGGAATCAAATCCTCACCTATAGGGAGCAAACCTATGGTGAAGACCATACACCCAACCTTTTTCACATATCATCCAGGGGAATTGAATCTACACCTATAGGGAGCAAACCTATGGTGAAGATTATTCGCCCAATCCTCTCTAGAGGTATTTGTTTTTTTTTTTTTTTTTAAATTTTAGCTGGGTATTTTCTTTTTCTTCAATTGATCATGACAGACAAATTTTCCACCCTGGTACCTTACATGCTTAGTGATTACCAAGTTAACCCTTCAATATCAAACTAAAACCTTAATGTGTAGGCGAGATGTGACATGTGAAATCATGACTCAATTAATGTTTATAACTTCTAATTCTAGATTAACAATTCAAACTTAACTGTGAAGTCTAACAGATGGCTGAATCCAAGAGACATAAATTACCAACATCACGTATCTCGTAATTCTAAATCAAAGATGGCTGTCAAAATCACTTCGAATTCACAAAAATTTCAGAAAAAATTTGAAAAAAATTCACAAACTTTTTCTTAAGACAAAAAAAAAAACACTGATTAGGTAACCTAATCTCCCACCCCTAACTTAAAATCTACATTGTCCTCAATGTAAAAGATGTAAGCATGCAATGCATATGAGACAGCGAAAATAAGGGAGAAGTGATGGAAAGATAGTACCTGGACCAAGGAATTAAGAAGCTTTTTCCAAAGAGAACGCAGCGTGAGAGCGGCTAAGCACAAGAGCTTAAGTAAACTATCCTAAAGCAACTAGAATGGAAACTAACCTAGTCCTATGAAAGCAGGGGAAAACTACTTAGTCATGTCGCAAGGTTCCTCTTCCGGCCGGTATCTTGATAAATTTCTCAGTAGGTTTCTCAATAAGATCATCCAAAAGCCCCTTTTAAAATAGGCTTTGATGCCTTGGAGCATGAATTTCCAGAGAAATTTATGGACCTCAGCATAAGGTTTCCTTTTAATTTTCGGAGGTGTCCAAAGTATATATGATTCACCTGTGACAGAGAAAGTTTCAAAGTTCGTACCCCATGGTGAATCGGAGACTATAGGTAGATAAAATTCAGAAAAATTCTCAGGAAGTAATGTAGTCTCAACACATTCCGAAGTTCAAGACTTCGGTTCAGTTTTTAGCTCCTCTTCCTTTAATGGTAAACATTCAGGGTCTGGGGAAGGCGGGGCTTCAAAATGAGGGTTCTCTCGGTCCTTATATCTACCGAGGTATTATCTTGCAAGGCATCCACTTTGTGTTTTGACATGAGATCGTTTGAATCTGTAAAGTGTGCCAAGCAATCATCTAAAGAGTTGGGAAATTCAGTTGAGCGTGACTTATTTTTCACGTTGGAGCTCGTGATGATCTGCCCAAGGAATCTATCGTCCTTGAAAGTGGATGGAGGTATGCTCTCTTGCTCCAGCTTTGCGCAGAAAAATTGAGGGTTAGTAGACGAAGTATTGATGTGTGAACCCTGTTCAATGATACTACTCAGAAGAGGCATTGAATCATCAAAACTTGATAATTCAGATGGTGGCCTCAACTGGGTGGTTTCAAATTCTAGAGTCGTATCGAGCAACTCGTCCATCTCCTAAATCATATCATCACGTAATTCAGGGGAATAATCCATACATGTCTCACAAGAGATAGAAGGGTCAGTTGTAAGGAACTCATCCACTTTTAAATTAACAGGTTAGATGAGTGGAACAGCTCGTTATAACCGCTCACTTCGTGTACTTCTTGATCATTGACCTGGACCAAACTTGAGATTAATTCAAGGGGAACTGGGGCTGCACATTCATGATCGTCATCCCAATACTCATCATATTCTAGTTCAGTGCAGTGCACACTTGGGATGGGATCTCTTCCTCACATTCCATTCCTAGATTGGGTTGAGGTTCACATAAACTAACCTCTTCCTCATCATTGAACTTGAGTGTGTCATGTGAGTGGAGTGTGTTATCATCATTATATTTGAAAGACACCCACGTCTCTTGACCATTCCTTTGGACCGTCATCAAGATTAACTCTTCGAAAAATTGAACCACATGCTCATTAACGTAATTCAACTCTTCATTCCAAATTCCAGAGTTTTTCAAAAGCAAGTGAGGATCACTTTCCTCGCATTGTATTTTTGGATTGGGTTGTGGCTAAGACGAACTAGCCTCCATTATCTCATCATAAGTAGGGAATCCAAAGGAATAATCCACAGAATCAACGGTTTGCGATTGGGATGAATTAGTCTCCATTAGCCTATCAAGGCGTGATTCAAGTGCTTCTAATAATTTCCTCATGTCAGTAACATAGTCTGTGTAACTCAGAGATGACTCCTCTTGGATCGTTTCTAGTGGATATTCAAAAGTGACTGATCTACGAGGGTTCTTAGCATGATGTTTTACTGACCCAACTTCGAAATATTTCTATTTCCACTAATCAAAATCATACGGGTCATAGGTCAGGAGTTGATACGCGTCATCATTCCAATAATCACGTACTATTTTCTTAACTCGTGGAACGCAATTATTCTCCCATAGATAATCACCGAAAGACTTCTTATTCGGTGGAGCATCATATTCCGATTGGTTCTCGAAGATATTTTTAGAAAAATTTTGAGGCATAGGCCATTTTCCATAAGTTATCTCAGCATCTTGACGTGCCCACTTGTTCCTATACATGGTGAAACCTTAACTCTGAATCTAATCCTAAAGAAAATAAAAGAAAAATTCTGACAGCAGTATAAAAAGTAAGAGGAGAAGTTAGAAGGATGTTACCAAATTAGAAGTTCCTAGGTTAAGATCCTACAAAAGAAAATAAAAGAAGTTAGTCTCTAGAAGATAAAATCTAATACAAAGAATAGAAGAAGTAAAGAAATTAGGACGAAGTTATCAACTGAGAAGATCTAACAAAATCCTATAAAGTAGGAAAGTAAGTTAGTTTCTAAAAGTCAATTAGAGCGAAAACCCTAAAACTAAAGTTAGTAAAAATCCTAATCTTAAACTAATTGTAAAACCAATTAATTTCAGAAATACATAACCGTCAGTCCCTGGCAATGGCGCCAAAAACTTGTTCAATACCCAAGTATAGGGTTGTGATCTAGTAATAAACTCGGTGAGACCAAGGTCGAATCCCAAGGGATTGATACCTGTACGCTATCTGAAAATAAGTAGAACTAGAACTAGACTAAAATGAAATCTAAATTGAATGAAATTGAGGGAATAATGGTGAAATATTAATATAAAACCTCTAAAATTCAAAGGTAGGAAACTGGAGATTCAGAGGATCCATTTGTAGAGATCAGGGAGATCTATAGTTGATTCATGAACTCAACTAGACTTCGAGTCCCATCTTCTTCCAGTTGGAAGATATAACCTGAAAATCAATTCTGAACTTCATTTAATCTAGTTTTCAAGAGATCAGACGGGTGTAAATTAGAATGGATTCCATCACAAAACCATGCCCATGAGATAAAGCAACCAACAAAATTAAACTAATTCACAACCAATCTAAGTGATGTATGAATGTCAGGAAGAGTTCTGTCATTCCACCATGTCCAAGGGGCGATGGTGAACAATAGGGCATCCTGACTTCATAATCACAAGAAAGGAAAAGGAAATACTCAAGCCATCGCAGATCTACTGTAATGTAAGTCACAATAAACCATTAAAAACTAAAGCATTATTTCATCTAACTAGAATCAAATATAGTTCATCACATGCATCTAAGCCATAAGATCAACCCCATCACGCCACAAGCTTCACCTCTTAGCCCTAGCTAAGTGGTTCAGCCCAACATGAATGGGCTGGATCCCTTAAACAAAAAAAAAGAAAAGAAACCAAACTCTAACTACTCTCTCCCTTGTGCAGGCACGTCTAAGCCAAGATCCCTTTCTCACATTTTCTATTTCTGTTTTATAGGTTCTGAAGACGGTGGATGGGAGCTGTCGGTGGAGAGGTTGGTTGCAAGGAACCGACCTTAATCCAAAAAATCTTTCGCATGTCTGGTTACGCAGGCACACGATTTCGCGTGAAGGCCTGAGAAACCACTCCCACTGGACTTCCTTGCATCCCTCGAAATGTGCTAAAACAGTGTCCTTTTAGATGGTTTTGGATGTACTTCAAGATGGACGGTCCGAATTTTGCACCCTGGACTACTCGGTGGGCCACAACAGCTTGTAAAACTTGGACAGTGTCCCAACGCGAAATAGGGTATGCGTAAAACAGTTATGCTATGACGATGGTGGGGTCCATGATTGGTGTCATATGGAAAATCCATTCTGTCCACTGGATTCCCCTCGCAAAGCTGGTCGGGTATGGATGATTTTTGCTCAGTTTCGGTGTGGCCCACAGAACTTTTCTTACTGTCATCCATCCCATGTTTGAATGGTTGTGATCTCATCCTATTTATTTCTTCAAATGTTGTCACTTAGGTCTTGATAACATGGGCCTTGGGAATCTAATGGACGGTCCAGATTTATCATTTGGACCACAATGATGGCCCACAATGCTCACCCACAATTTTCCATGTGAATGTTGGAAGCAAGAACAAAAATTTCCGTTTATGAAGGAGACTTGGTCAAACTGAGTTTGACCGGCTTGAGTAGTCCGGCACACAACAGGAGTACACCTGCTATGTACAACGGCCACATGAAGTGGGGTATCTATCCATCCTTTCTCCCAACTAACCTAAGGGGTCAATCCCAAGTTTGAAGCAAATCCAAGTCTCAGGTGGGCCCATAATCAAAGGTTTATGGTATAATCTGTCAGTTGGGCCACTTTTACAGGGATCCGAGGGCAGAAATTCGACGTGTACGGTTAATTTAGGGTCCTCAGGCCATATATGTTCGAACAGAACGGATAGTGGGAACCTTGTGATCTTGCATTCTGGATGATTTTAGGGCCCGTTTAATGTGAGTGACGTGATTTTCTCGAATCTATAGCTTACAATTTCTTCGATCTTGAACTCCTGGAGTCCATCCCTTGCCTTGGTGACTTCAGAGTATCAAATCCACACTTTTAGTACCATTTTTCAGTTCAGACTCTTAAATTCACCTTGCATCACAAACACGATTAAAATAGGGTGTTAACCAGTATCATACTCATAAAATCAGGTAATAACTAGGGTCTAATATGCAATATTTGATCCTTAACAGCTGACGGCTGAGCGCATCTGCCATCACGTTTGCTTTGCCCGGGTGGTACTGAAGGTCAAAATCATAGTCCTTCAACAGCTCCATCCATCGCCTCTAACGCAGGTTCAACTCGGACTGCGAAAATAGATACTTCAAGCTCTTATGATCCAAGAAGAGCTCGAACCTGACCACATATAGATAATGCCTCCACACCTTCAGTGCGAAGACGACTGCTACAAGCTCCAAATCATGAGTGGGGTAGTTCTGCTCATAGACCTTGAGTCGGTGCGAGGCGTACGCCACTGGCTTCCCGTGCTGCATCAGTACAACACCCAAGCCAACTCTAAAGGCATCAGTGAAAACAACAAAACCCTCACTCCCATCAGGAAAAGTGAGAATAGGAGCGTACGTGAGGACGTCCTTCAACTCCATAAATGCCTCCTCATAGGCGTCACTCCAGATGAACTCGACGCCCTTCAGCGTCAATCGGGTTAGCGGTGCTGTAATATGGGAGAAAGCCTCGATAAACCATTGGTAATATCCCGCTAAACTAAGGAAGCTGCGTATCTCAGACACGTTCATGAGCTGGCCCCACTAACGCACTGCATTAATATTCGAGGGGTCCACAACGACACCCTCCCTTGTCAACACGTGACTGAGGAACTTTACCTCCTCCTGCGAAAACTCGCACTTCTCCAACTTCGCCTACAGCTGGTGTGTATGGAGGGTCTCCAGCATAATTTGCAAGTGCTCAACATGATCCTCTCGGGTCCTCGAATATACAAGAATATCATCAATGAATACCAGCACGAACTGATCGAGGAACGGCCAGAAGATCTCGTTCATCAGCTGCATGAATACGGCGGGCGCACTAGTCAGTCTGAATAACATGACCAAAAACTCAAAGTGACCATAATGTGTCCAGAAAGCCATCTTCGGAATGTCCTCCTCTCAGACCTGAATCTGATGGTAATCGGAGTGCAAGTCTATCTTGGAAAAATACTGTGCACCCTGCAACTTATCGAATAGATCATCAATACGAGGAAGCGAGAATCGGTTCTTAATGGTGACTCTGTTGAGCTCATGATAGTTAACACAGAGCCGCAATGAACCATCCTTCTTCTTCAAAAACAATACCGTGGCTCCCTAAGGCGAACTGCTGGGACGAATGAAACTTAACTCCTGGATCTCATCTAACTGCTCCTGCAGTTCCCTAAACTCCAACGGTGCCATCCGGTAGGGGGCCTTCGAGATAGGCACGGTACTGGGCACCAGATTAATTTGAAACTCCCCTTGCCGACACGGTGGCAAATTCGGAATTTCATGAAACACATCCAGGTACTTGCAAACAACTGGCAGCTGCTCGATACACTCTACCACAGAATCCTCGATGACAGAAGCCAAGAAACTAGATGACAACTCTCCCCTGGGCTAGACAAAAAACTGGAATACTGGCAAGCCTGGAATGTGGAACGTGACTGTCCTCACGGCACAGTCCAGGATGACACAATACTCTGTAAGCCAGTCTATACCCGAAATAACATCAAAGCCTGACATCGACATCATGAACTAATCGGCAGGAAGGAACATCTCGCCCATTAACATCGGGCAAGAAGGACAGCGACAGGTTAACACAACGGACTTCCCCATGGGAGTAGAGACTACCAAGGCCTCAAACATGAACTTCGACGGAATACTGGTCAATTGGCAAAACTGCTCGGCCACAAAAGAATGGGAGGCACCAGAATCAAATAAAACATGAGCAACGCAAGCAGAAATAAGAAGAATACCCTTAACGACTCCACCGGTCGATGACTACGGGTCTTGACCTGGCGCCTGCTGTGCGGGATAAAATCGGCCCTGAGTTAGTAGAGGAAACAAACTGGAAGACTGTGGATCTGGAGTATGTGCCTGCTGGGCTGCGATATATTCTTGACCCAAGGACTGAACATATGGGTATCCCCTCTACTGGTGATGATGATGCTGCTGCTGTCTATGATGAGGAGGTCTGGCTTGCTGTCTCTGTTGCTGAGGAGGAGCCTTAAGAGCAGGAGTTGGAAGCTGTGCTCTCTGCTGCCGCTGCTATTGAGGAGGATGAGGAGGAGGCAACTATGGTGGCCTCTGCTACTGAATGGGGAGAGGGCACTTAGGCCTTCGATGTTCGGCTTGTCCACAACTGAAGCAAACACCAGAAAAGGGGCCGGAAGATGTAGCGGCTGGTAGTGCTGATGCTGATGAAGAAGCTACTGTCTGAGCTGCGGGCTGGCAAAACTCTGCTCTGCCCCACTGTCTCTGCTTACGAGGTTGTCTGGAACTGTCTCTCCTCTTTCGGTCTCTATCGGAACTCTAGTCTCTCGATCTCTGGGTCATTGCCCAGTCCTCCTTGTAAATCAGTGCCCGATGAACGACCTGGTCGAATGTCTCCAAACAATGCCCTACCACACGGCTACGAAGGGCAGGACGTAAGCTGGTCACAAAATGATGGGCCCTCATCTTCTCATCACTGGTGAGATGAGGAGCAAATCTAGATAAAGCCAAGAAACGGGCCTCATACGGCGATACCGAAAAATCACCTTGAACCAGGGTCTCAAACTCGATCACTCGCTGAATCTGAACATACTCAAGGAAGAATTTTCGGTCAAAACGTACCACGAACTCCTCCCACGTCCAAACAAACTGAGGCCCGGCCATCCTAGATACTGACGACCACCAATGATGGGCCTCACCCTAAAAAAGATAGGTCGCACTCACACGTGGCAAGTCAGACTGCCCAGAAACCTCAGCGGCAGCTGGCTGACGGGTCTGTAATACGGTAGCAACAAGTCGCATCAGCTGTTGGAAATGCTCGGCTCCTATAGGCACCGTCGGAAAGGCAGGAGTGGCACTCGCCTCAGGTGTAGGTACGGGTGTGGCTGGTGGATAAGAAGCCTCTATAATCTGAACAACAGGCTGAGGAGGAGGAATCGGCGGGGGAACTGGAGCAACTGAAGGAGCGGGAGCTACATGCTCAACTAGAGGAACAGGCGCTACAGGAGGAACAGGCTGGATCGAGACCTCAGGAATCGGATCCTCTACGATGGGAGCAGGATTTGCTCGAGTAGAACAGATATCTCGGGCGCCTCGACCACGGGCACCACGACCATGGGCACCACAACCACGGGTGCCACGACTAAGGGTTCCACGACTAGGCAGCATCGTCTACAAAACAATGACGACGCAAGGAATCAGGATAATTACAGGCTCAATGTGGAACAAAAGGAAGGGTCTCGGGACACTACTTCTACTATACGTTTAGCAGACATGCGATATTATCCAGAGTAATTTTAGAATTACTTGCTATGCTCTGATACCAACTCCTGTAACGCCCCAGACTTAGTAACCGGACTCACAAGGAACCTGATGGCCGGTTTAGGCCGTAACAGCCTCTGTAGTACCCCATTCTCGGCTCCTGAGGCAGGTTCCAATCCTAGGATCCTATAAGGGGGATTTCTATAACAGTATAATCATTCTAATATGAGCATACCTAAGATCACAACAAGTATATCTGAGAAAAATAAGGCACACATCACTAAGAATTTAAACTTTTACAAATATTCGTAAGGTCTAAAAGGACATACATAAGATAATAGAAGAGAAAAGGAAAGTCCACAACACTGGGTCCTCAAGCTCAGCTCTAATTCAAGCTCTGCCACTACGACACCTGCGTAGGATCTCCTGCACGCATCAATCGTGCATAAGCTTATAGAAGCTTAGAGGGTGGTATAAGTGTATGGCAAGGGTGCACAGAAGAATAGTAGGAGGTACAAGAAGAGAAATATGCTCAATGACAATATCACTAACCTTATCAAGGCTTATCAAGAATACGATGTAATGAGTACTACGTGTCATACCAAGGTAATGCATTAAGAAGCTTACACAACCAATGTTAATGTGATGCAAGTAATGCTAGTGCTCATATCCAAACCACATATCAAGTACATTTCCAATCTTAAGGAAATCACCAGGGTCCATTACACTGCTGAATGACTACCGCTCTACAGACCCCGCACAATCAAACGAGTGTAAGAGACCTCACTACCCGTCTGTGGTCAGCCAATCACTAAAAGGGCTCGACGGAAGCCGACCCATTTCACGATCTGGTCAGACTTAGCCTAATAATGCCCTCCCTCATAGGCGGATAAGGCTGCATCCCTACCCAACTAATTACACGACAGTGGGAGTCACGGCCTAACAGTATAAGACCCTCGTGTGCTCATAGTTTTCACTCGGTCAAGGCGTTGGGGCAGTCCCTTGGTACCTACACGACAGTGGGAGTCACGGCCTAACAGTATAAGACCCTCGTGTGCTCATAGTTTTCACTCGGTCAAGGCGTTGGGGCAGTCCCTTGGTACCATGAAAGTTTTGGGACTTTCACCCATGGGTATCCTTTACACTCGGTATGCTCAAGTAATATTTCTAGTGTCCACACATACGGCCATCCACGAACATTCCTGTGGAGGCAAGGCCCTGGTGAAACAAGGGCGGTATCATCATGAAATGCGATACCAATGTATGAGTCATACATACAGATCATCACAAGCTTCAGGTACTCATTGTGTGCAAGGGGAGAAACTTCATCCCTCAATGACCACTATACAATGCAATCAATTCATACAGATGATGCATGTGGGTCATAATGATGTAAGTGTGCTACCTGCAGAATATATTCCTCCTTCCTAAGGAGGGTCAAGGTCTACGTACATAGATAGGTACTCTAAGGAGAAGTGAAATCCTTTAGTGGGGGCCTAATACTTTTGGGTGGCCCACAAGCTACGAGAGTCATAAAGTCTTAATGGAGGACACAGTCCTATCAAGGTCAAAGGTGGACCTTCAACCACCTATGAGGACCCCATGGGCCTACCTTAGGTCCACCAAGGAGGACATCCAACCTCAACTGGGTCCCAAAAGGTAGCCTGCTACACATAAAAGGTAAAGTCCAAGGCCCAAGCAAATGCATGGCCTAGTGGGCCATACACTAAGCCCAATACATAGGTAACATGGTGGGCCCTTAAGCAAGATGTGGGCCCAACCATAAAGATCATGAGTCCACTCATTGTGGTCGGCCTAATGGGTAGCCCATTATTCCAACATATGGGTGATCCTTATGTTTAAAACAAGTAAGTTGGGCCTCACATCTCAGCCCAAGTATGGGTTTATTTTAGTGGGAAAGTAAGGGCCCAGCTACTTGAGTATTTAGCCCATAAAACCCTTCACAATGGCATGATAAATATAGGCCCTAAGGGTCCAATGGGCCTATCGAAAGTTTCAGCCTAACCAAGGTTATAAGGCCCAACAATTAGCTAGAAGACTAGTTCAATAAGAATCCAATTGGAATGGGCCTTAAATATGTACTAATTAAGCCGAGAAATCTAATTAAAATGGGACAAGACGTGTGTGATAATGTTCCTAAATTTTGGTGGACCATGCTGCCCCAAAACATCTGAAATTCTAGCCCACCCACAGGCTGTGCTTACTGAAAATTCAAAAATAATTAATTTATAAATTTATTTTAATCCTAGTGACCCATACATGTCACAGGGGGGTCCACCAGATGAAGGGAGTAAATTAGACACATAAATCAGATGTGTCATGCTGCTGGACTGGACGTCCAGCGTCAGCCCAATGGGCTAGGCATTCAATGGTGGGCAGTCCTATGAGCCTGGGTATTTGGCCCAAAAACTTATCCCATGGGCCTCAAAAATGGAAAACTACAGAGGAAGAATGATCACTGCCCCTATGGACCCACATGGATGAATGGTGGGATATAAATACATTAAGGTGGGCCCACAAAGTAACCTGGATGGCCAGGCAAGGCTGGATGCCCCAGCTTGGTGGGCCACTCCAAGCCATGCCACGGATAGTACAGGGCCCCGTTGACCCTGAATATTTGTAGGTTAGTACTTCCATGGGTGGGACACACCTCCACAAAATTTCATGATTTTTGGATACTCAGAAGTATGTTAATTTATTTATGGAAAACAGTTTGCCCAAAAATTCTGGTCATCCTGGACGTCCCAACGTGGTGGGCCGGTCCAGCCCTTGCCACAGTGTGTACAGGGGTTCATTAACCCTAAAATTTTGTAGGTGGATCCTACCATGGGTGGAACACATCCCTGTAATTTTTTATAATTTTTGGATATCGATAAATATTTTAATTAAATTCATAATTACAGTCTGTCCTGGGTGAAATGTTGCTGGAATTATAACTATCCCTATATTTGGGACCACATGGGGTGGGCCTGGACCCACCCAAACCCTTGGAAAATTGGGGTAAAAGGTGGCCTTATGTCTGGAAAATAAGTGGGGTCCACTGGGGTGGCCCACTTCTTCTAGAAATTCAGGTGAATATAGTTTTTTCCCTCATACTGTATTGCTGAACTATCCAGAAATTTCTGGACAGTTAGCCATCTTTGGCCCAACCCATGGGCCTCAAACATGGGACGTAGGGTATGGGCTCTATACCACATCAAAGTGGGGTCCACACACTATAAAACTCCTAAATAAATTTGGGATAAAAAGGCTTGCAAATAGGTCTAAACAGTAGCCCAAAACACATGCTCCAACTGGGCCTAAAATCTGGACAACAACATAGGTTGTCCATATTTCAGCCCATGAAAATAAATTAAGGGGTCCATAGCTCCAATTCCTCATGTGAGGTCCACCCTGATAGTTTCACAAAATTTCAGACCCATTAAAGCTCTTAAGCCTCCAAGGAAAATACATTTTAGAGGCCATCCAAACCATGTATTCATGATTGGGCTTGGACGTCCAATCAAGGCGGGCTTGGACGTCCCATCTTGCTAGGGGCCTGGGATGTTGCTCACCTACTTTGATGGGCCACACATCATCAGAGAATATATAGAAGAAGATAAGGGAAAGGAGAGAGAGAAGGAGGAATATTGGCTATAGATGGGAGGTCCTGCCACTAATGTACCACCCACACACAAATTCACACCATCACTATATCATACATTTACATGCAAGCCAAGATATATCAAAATAAGTTGCTGGATGGTAGGGATACCTTCCCTACATGCATGCAAAGGCCTAGGTGGCCTATGAGATACAAGAAATAAGAGGAGATCATCATGATGGGCCCATAGAAAATGACCCTCCATGGAATGGATTATGAATGATCTAAGCCCTTGTCCTTCATCCTAGGAACCATATAAGGCCTCTATCATGGATTGGTGGGCCTTACATGCTTCCATGCATGTAACAAAAAGGAAAGGAAGGAAGGAAAGAAGAAGAAGGAGAGATGAAGCCAAGAAGAGCACCCACCTTCAAAGATCTCCACCAAAACTTCAACTCTAGGCTTCTAAGGCTCCAACAAGCAAGATTAAAGGGGTGAGATGTGATTTTGATGGATGGATGAGAAGAAAAATGAGAGATGAGGGGCTGAAATGTTGGAAGCTTGCAAGAGGGAGAGGAGAGAGAGATAGAGAGAGAATGAGAAGAAAGAGAGAGGGAGAGAGAGTTGTAGGAGAGTCATCATTGCTCTTTCCACCTAGGTTAGAGAAAACAATCATACCCTATGTTGATACAAACAATGTTGCTAGGGTAGGGTAGGTTTGGGTGGTGTGGGTGGTGTTGGTAGTGTAAATTATGGGATTTTAGGTGGTGTTGGGTAGTGTGTTGAAACTTTTACATTAGGGATGAGACCATCTAGGAAAATGTACACACCACTCCTAGGTGGGCTATGTGATCATGATCAAGGGCTATAACATGAGATACACATAACTTATGATTTATACATGGGATGGACGCATAAGACACGACGTCGGAACTGCAACGACGATAAAAACAAGATGACATAGGTTTTGGCTCGATCCGAGTCGGGTCAACATGACTGAACTCGAGGAAGACCGCAAATGCTAATTGAAAGTCGTGGGTTACCCGAATTCGACCGGTAGGACAGCGAGACCAAGATGAACGAGATGCATACTCACACACACACACATGTATACATGTGAACTTGAGTTGGTTCTTACAATCCACTCCCTTTTGGTGCAATTTCTAACAAACACCACGCACACTACCTAGAGTTCCATCTCACACACCACGCACACTATCTAGAGTTCCATCTCACACACCACCTACCTTTAAACACCACCCACATGCCTACTAACCCATTAAAATTAAAACTTTGGTTGTAACTCTTTACTTGCAATCATCTCCCCGCTCTAACCGAGGTAAGAAAACAATGATTGCTTTGCTTAAAAGGATTTTCTCCATCTTTTTCTCTCATTCTCTCTACTCCTCTCTCTTCTCTCCCTCTCATTTTCTCTCTTTAGCAATAGAGGGGTGGGACGTTGTCATGCCCCAGACTCAATAACCGGACTCATAAGGAACTCGATAGCCGGTTTGGCTGCAACAACCTCCGTAGTACCCATTCTCGGCTCCTAAGGTAGGTTCCGATCCTGGGATCCCACAAGGAGGATTTCCATAACCGTATAACCATTTCCAACATGAGCATACCCAAGATCAAAGCAAGTAACATCTCGAAAATGACAAAGGGATACATCACAAAATCCACTATAAATTTGAACTTTTATAAATACAAAAGGTTCAAAAGGACATACATAAGATAATGAAAGAAAGAGGGAAAAGTCTGCAACACTAGGGTCCTCAAGCTCAACTCTAGTCCAAGCTCTGCCACTACGATGTTGACCTAGGATCACCTACACACATAAATCGTGCATAAGCTTATAGAAGCTTAGAGGGTGGTGAAGGTGTGTGACAATGGTGCACAAAAGAATAATAGGAGATACAGGAGGGGAAACATGATCAATGATAACATCGCTAGCCTTACCGAGGCTTAACATGAATACAATGCAATGAGTACCGGCCCCAAACCAAGGCGATGCATAAAGGGGCTTATATGTCCGATACGAATGCAATGTGAAGTGATGCCAGTGCTCATATCCAATCCACATATCAAGTACATTTCCAATCATACGGAAATCACCGGGGTCCAGTACAATGCTGGATGACTGCTGCTCTATAAACCCGCACAGTCAAACGAGTGTAAGAGACCTCACTACCCGCCTGTGTGAAAAGGCCGAGCTATGCTAAATTTAAAAATTAACAGCAAAATTTAATGAAATTAAATAAAGATAGCACATAAATAATCTCACAATGCTGAAATTAAATACACCCTCAAATGTATGGTATTGAGAGATTGATACAGATGTTGTTCTAAGGACAACCTTATGCCAAAAACTAAGGTTTATGGTAGAACAACTTGATTCCTAGAAAGGTGTCATGTCCACTATGAATTTGAACTTTTACAAATATCCATAAGGTCCAAAAGGACAACATAAGATAATAGAAGAAGGAAAGGAAAGTCTGCAACACTGGGTCCTCAAGCTAAGCTCTAATCCAAGCTCTACTGCTATGACGCCTGCATAGGATCTCCTGCATGCATCAATTGTGCATAAGCTTATAGAACCTTAGAGGGTAGTGTAAGTGTGTGACAATGGTGCATAGAAGAATAGTAGAAGGTAAAGGAAGAGAAACATTCTCCATGACAATATCACTAGCCTTATCAAGGCTTATTATGAATACGATGCAATGAGTACTGGGCGTCATACAGGGCAATGCTTGAAGGGGCTTATACAACTGATGTGAATGCGATGCAAAGTAATACTAGTGCTCATGATCAATCCACATATCAAGTATATTTCCAATCATAAGAAAATCACCGGGGTCCATTACACTACTGGATGACTGCCGCTTTACAGACCTTGCACAGTCAAACGATCATAAGAGACCTCACTACCTGCCTATGGACAGTCAATCACCAACAAGGCTTGGTGGTAGCACACCCATTTATGAGCTAGTCAGATTCAGTCTAGCAATGCCTCCTCATACCAGGCAGGTAAGGCCACACCCCTACCCAACCGACTACACGACGGTGAGAGTCGTGGCCTAACGATATAAGGCCTTTGTGCGCTCCTTATTTTCACTTGGTCACGGTGTTGGGGCATCTTCTTCGTACCATGAAGGTTTAAGAGCTTTCACCCAAGGACATCCTAAATGCCCTAAATGCTCAAGAGATATTTTCCAGTATCCACACATACGGCTATCCACGAACGTCCCTGTGGAGCCAAGGCCCTATGTAGCAAGGGTGGTATCATCATGAAATGTAATGTCAATGCATGAGTCACACATACAGATCATGCACAAGCTTTAGGCACTGAATGTGCACCAAGGGAGAAACTCCATCCCTCTATGACCACCACACAATGTAATCAATTCACACAAATGATGCATATGGGTCATAATGATGTAAGTGCACTACCTGTAGAATATATTCCTTCTTCTCCAAGGAGGAACAAGGTCTAGATACATAGACAGATACTCTAAGGAGAAGTGAAGTCTTTTAGTAGGGGCCCAGTACTTTGGGATGACCCACAAACTAAGAGAGTCATTATCCCAAGGAAGAAACGGTCTTAACCAACAGCCTAAGATGGACCTTCAACTGCCTATAAGGGCCCTATAGGCCTACCTTAGGGCCACCAAGGAGGACATCCAACCTCAATTGGGTCCCGAAAGGTATCCCGCTATGCATATAAAGTAAACTCCAAGGCCCAAGCAATTCATAGTCTGGCGGGCCATACACTAGGCCCAATACATAGGCAACATGGTGGGCCCTTAAACAAGGTTTGGCCCCAACCATAAGGACCTCAAGTGGCTACCAATTAATCACAGGAATAATGTCTGATCCATACTTCTGCAATATAAAAATATGGAATACGTTGTGGATCGCGAACAACGCAGGAGGTAAGGCAAGCCTATAGGCCACAATGCCTAAGCGCTTGGTAATCTCAAAAGGTCCAATAAATCTCGGGGCAAGATTGTCCTTCACACCAAAGTGAACCACGCCTTTCATAGACGAGACCTTGAGATATATTATGTCCCCGACAGTGAACTTGAGGGGTCGACACCGACAATCAGTAAAACTCTTCTGCAGGCTTTGAGCTTTGCACATCCTCTGCCTGATAACATCAATAGCTTCTAACGTATACTACATAAGCTCGGGACCTAAGAGATGAAGCTCTCCTACCTCGGTCCAACAACTAGGAGATCTGCACGGTCTGCCATAAAGTGCCTCAAAAGGAATCATACCGATAGTCACCTGATAGTTGTTGTTGTACGTGAACTCGGTAAGACGCATATACTCATGCCAACTGCCCGGAAAGTCGATCACACGAGCTCTGAGTATATTCTCAAGGATCTGGTTGACCCTTTCGGTCTACCCATCCGTCTGTGGATGATAAGCAGTGCTGAGATGCGAAGTGACCCCCAACGTATGAGACCCGACCCTAGTTCCCATGTGTGCATGTGTGTGAGTATGTATCTCGTTTATTTTGATCCCGCGGTCCTACTGATCAAATTTCAGTGACCTGCGACCTATGAATTTTGTTTATGGTCATCCTTAAATCCTGTTATGCTAACTTGAACTGGATCGACTCAAAACCTATGCCATTACGACCGCATCAACTCCACGGTTCTAATGCTGTGTCTCATGAATGAATTCGACGTGTACATCTTGAGATATTAACAGCACCATTCTTAGCCATTCAACACGCATGTGGGGCCCACGTAGACCCATGGGCATGTTTCCCCATGTGAGGGCCCCACCTAGTGTTCTCTTTTCTATGTTAGCTACTCTTAGCCTAACCATCATTACTTCTCTTTTCAAAACTCATCATGGGCTTCTTTTTCTCTTTTCTAGAGAGAAATCATAAGATTTCCTCTCTATCCCATGCAAATCCCTATTCCCTAAGCTACCCATTCTCCCAAACTAATCATCACTTTGCTAGAAGCCTTCCATCCCTTTCTTTCTCCTCTCATTTCTCTCCTTCTCCCTTTCTTGCATGGTGGAAATGTCCACCACTCCTCCATTTTTCTAGCAACTTCTCCTCCATCTCTCTCTCAATCCCACCATCTTCACACCATCTCTTCCATTAGAACACCACCCTTGGAGCTTTGGAGCTAGTATCTTGAAGGAGAGGGTGGATCTTGAAGGTGGGTGTTACCTATTGAAGCTTCTCTCTTCTTTCCTTTTACATCTCTTTTCTATCATACTTGGGAGTATGTAGGACCCACCAATTAATGGTAGAGGTCCTACATGGCTCCATGAAGTGAGGCCAAAGGCCCACTACATGCATGCATGTTTCCATGGTGGGCCATTCTCCATGGACCCACCATAATGGATTTCCTCCTTGAATCTAGATTATTTGGGTCATTTAGACCTGAGATGTAGGGTGGGGATGGCATCCCCACCTCATAGTTTCTTAGATTTCTATAGATTACATGCATGCATGATCTATGTAGATGTGTGGTGTGGATGTGTTGGTGGAGGGTTCATAGTATCGGAACCCTTCCCTTTGGCCGTGATCTCTCTCTCTCTCTCTCTCTCTCTCTCTCTCTCTCTCTCCCTCTATTTTTCTCTCTATTTCTTTCTCTTTTGCTACTGATGTTGGTGGCCCACTGATGTGATCAGAAAATCCTAGATCCACCAGAATTTTGGGGACGTCGAGGCCCACTTGATAGACGTCCCGGCCCACCCTGACATACATGGGTTGGATGGCCCTTAAACCTTCAATTTCTTGGAGATCTTTGCAAGATGATGGGTCTGGAATTTTTATGGCTCATATAGGTGGACCCCACTTGTATTATTCGGGCATAAATCCTTCTGGATATTTTTCTATGGGTTGAAAATGGACAACATATGTTGTTGTCCATATTTCAGGCCCATTTGCTGCATAGTTTTTAGGCATTGTTTTAGGCCAGCTTGTGGAGCTTTTCTCCCTGATTTCTCTAAGGGTTTCCTGAGGTGTGGACCCCACCTTGATGTAGGATGGAGCCCACACCCTCTATCCCCTGATTGAGACCTATGGGATGGGCCAAAGAGGGCTGGATGTCCAAAAATTTCTGGATAGTCCAGCAGGGTTGCATGTTAGGAATGGACCTATTACAACTTGATTTTGGTGAAAGTGGGTCACTCCAGTGGACTCGACTTGCTGTCCATACATGAGAGCATCAAATTTAACTATTTTTTCCTTGGTTTGGCAAGCCTAAGCCCACCCCATGAGGTGCCAAAGATGGGGACAACAACAATTTTAGCAGCAGATTTTTTAGAAACACCTTGTTGTCCATAAATTGCATGAGTTAAATAAAATACTTTTATTATCCCAAAAATTCTAAATTTTTACAGGGAGGTGTCCCACCCATGGTAGGACTTACCTGCACAAATTTAGGGCTAATGGATCCCATTTGGGCATCCAAAATGGTGGGCCAACATAGTGGACTCCCAGAAATTTTTACTGTGCAGTCCGGCAGCATAGTCCCATAAAAATAAAATTTTAAAAATATTTTCTTAAAAGGTTGGCCATATTATTGGGTCCCACCTTGTTGTAGGCTTGATGAGGGACATTGGGTCCAAATTTCAGAAATTTTGGAGGCCCAGAACCCGCCCATTTGGATGGCCCAAATTTAGGACAATTATATTTTGAGCAATATTTCACCGTGGAGAGATTGAAATTCCAAAATTTAAAATACTTTCGAGTATCCAAAAATTATGAAGATTTATAAGGAGGTGGCCCACTCATGGTGGGACACACCTAAAAATTTTTGTGGCCAATGGACCCCTGAGTACACCATGGTAATGGCTGGACTGGCCTAGCATGTTGGCTTGTCCATGATGATCAGAATTTTGGGCAGACTATTTTCTGTAAATAAATTAAAATACTTCTGAGTGTCCATAAATCCTAAAATTTTTTAAGGGTGTGGCTCACCCATGGAAGTATCACTCTACAAAATTTTAGAGTCATCGAGCCCTTGTACTGCTTAGAGTGGCCCACCAGGCAAGGGCGTCCAGCCTTAGCTGGCCGTCCATCCTGCTTTGTGGGGCCACCTAGATGCGTTGTATATCCTATCATCCATCCATGTGGGGTCCTTAGGGGACTTGATCATCTTCCCCTTCGGTGGTTTCCAATTGGGGCCCATTTGGATGAGATGTTGGGCTAAATACCATGGCCCATAGGGCTGCCTACACATAAGGCATCCCCGTCTTGGGCGGCTGCTGGGCCTGCACTCCAATGGCATGGCCCACTTGATTTATGAGTTGTTTATCCCCCTCTCATCTGGTGGGACCTACTGTTATGTATGTGGGCCATCAGAAATTTCATATACTATAAAATAATTTTTATTGTTGGATTCCAACCAACCCAGAAAATGGGTGGGTTGGAATTTGGCAACGAGCCTAATAATTGTCGCCTATAAATGTCTGTTTTGGGGCAGTATGCCCTACTAGATTTGAGGAGGATTTAAATAAGTTATCTTACAAATTTTTTTCTATAGTATTATTGAGTGTAATTAGGGCCCACATGAGGCTCACCCAAGTTGAGTTTTAATGGAATGTTGCATATGATTGAAAGACTAGTTCCTTAGGCCTTATGGACTAAATCCTTTTAGATAGGCCCATTAATCTTGAGCCTATACTCTCCTATCTATTGTGATAGATTTAAGGGCTATAATATGTAAGTAGTTAGGCCTTTGGCTACCCACTAAGTTGACCCTATACTTGGGCCAAAAGTAGGGCCCCACTCACTTGTGTAAAATATGAAATTTGCCCATGAGGATGAACTACTAGGCTGCCCTTGAAGCTCACCACAATATATGGATTTATGACCTTTATAGTTGGGCCCAAACCTTACTTGAGGGCCCACCATATTGCCTATGAGTTAGGCTTTATGTATAGCCCATTAGGTCACCATTGCTTGCGCCTTAGACCTTACTTTACATACGTAGCAGGCTACCTTTTGGGACCCAGTTGAGGTTAAATATCCTCCTTGGTGGCCCTAAGGTAGGCCCCTAAAGCCCTTATAAGTAATTGAAGGCCCACCTTAGACCTTGTTAAGCCCGTTTCCTTTTTAAGGCCCTAGGACTCCCCTTGTGGTTCATTCCAAACTGTTGGGCCCCCACTAAGAGAACTTCATCCTCTTTAGAGTACCCATCTATATATATCTTGTCATTGTCCCTCCTTGGGAAGGAGGAATACATATTCTACAGGTAGCGCACTTACATTGTTGTGACCCATAAACATCATTTGTGTGAATTGATTGCATTGTATAATGGTCATAAAGGGACAAAGTTTCTCCCCTTGCACACGTTGAATGCCTGAAGCTTGTGCATGATCTGTATGTGTGACTCATGCATTGGCATCGCATTTCATGATGATATCACCCTTGCTTCATCAGGGTTGTAGCCTCCACAGATACATTGTGGATGACCTTGTTTGGACACCAAAAATGTTACTTAAGCATACTAAGTGCATAGGATGCCTATGGGTAAAATTCCTAAAACTTCCATGGTACTAAGGATCTGCTCCAATGCCATGACCAGGTGGAATATGTGAGCACACAAGGGCCTTATACTGTTCCGCCGCGACTCCCACTGTCTTGTGGTCGATTGGATAGGGGTGTGGCCTTACTCTTCTGTTATAAAGAGGCATTGCTAGGCTGAGTCTGACTAGCTCGTGAATGGGTTCGCTACCGACAAGCATTGCTGGTGATTGACTGTCCACATGCAGGTAGTGAGGTCTCTTGCACTCATTTGACTGTGCAGGGTCTGTAGAGTGGTAGTCATCCAGCAATGTAATGGACCCCAGTGATTATCTTATGATTGGAAATGTACTTGATATGTGGATTGGATATGAGCATTGGCATTACTTGCATCGCATTCGCATTAGTTGTATAAGCCCCTTCATGCATCACCTTGGTATGACACCCAATACTCATTACATTGTATTCACGATAAGCCTTAGTAAGGCTAGTGATATTGTCATTGAGCATGTTCCTCTTCCTGTTCTTCTGTGCACACTTTCACCACCCTCTAAGCTTCTATAAGCTTATGCATGATTGATGCGTGCAGATGATCCTAGGCAAGCGTCATAGCGACAGGGCTTAGAGGAGAGTTGAGCTTAAAGACTCCAGTGTTGCTAACCTTTATCTCCTTTTCTATTATCTTCTGTATGTCCTTTTGATCCTGATGTAAACTTGTAAAAGTTCAAATTCATGGTGGATTTTATGATGTGTACCTTATTATTCTCATATATACTAGCTGTGATCTTGGGTAGGCTCATATTGGAATTGATTATATTGTTATGGAAATTCTCTTTGTAGGATCCCAAGATTGGAACCTGCCTCAGGAGCCAAGAATGGGATACTACGGAGGCTGTTGCGGCTAGAACCGGCCATCGGGTTCCTTGTGAGTCTGATTACCGAGTCTGGGGCATGACAGGAGTTGGTATTAAAGCATGGCAAGTAATTCTGGAATAGCTTGGGATAATATCGCATGTTTGCTAAGCGCATAAGATAAGTAATGTCCCAAGACCCTTTCTTTTGCTCCATATTGAGCCTGTAATTATTCTGATTCCTTGCGTCATCATTATTTTGTAGATGATGCCGCTTAGACGTGGCACTCAATGTCATGGCACCCGTAGTCGTCGTGCCCGTGGACGAGGTGCTCAAGATAACCGTTCTACTCGAGTACATCCTGCTCCCATTGTTGAGGATCTGATTCCTTTGGTCTTGATCCAGCCTATTCCTCCGGTTGAGCATGTAGCGCCTGCTCCTTCAGTTGCTCCAGTTCCCTCATCAGTTCCCCCTCCTCTGCCTACTGTTCCAGTGGCAGGGGCTCCTACTCCGTTGGCGGCACCCGTACCTCCACCCAAGGCGAGTGCCGCTCTTGCCGTTCTTGCCTTTTCGACAGTGCCTATAGGGGCCGAGCATTTTCAGCAGCTGATGCAGGTCATTGCAGACCTGTCAACCTACTACCGCAGAGGTTTTTAGGTAGTCTGACTTACCGCGCGAGAGCGCGATATCTCAAGAGTTCCGGTAGCATGATCCTCTGAGGTTTAGTAACGATCCTGACCTTTCTGCCATCGAGGCTTGGCGCATTAAGATTGCAAGGATTTTTGACACCATGCAGTGTCCCACGGATTAGAGAGTTTCCTTCACGACCTATCTTCTTTAGGGCGAGGCCCGTCATTGGTGGTCATCTGTATCTAGGATGGTCGGACCCCAGCTTGTTTGGACCTGGGAGGAATTTGTGGTCCGTTTTGACCAAAAATTCTTCCCCGAGCATGTTCAGATCTAGAGGGCGATTGAGTTTGAGACCCTAGTTCAGGGAGATTTGATCGTATCTCAGTACGAGGCTCATTTCTTGGCCTTATTTAGATTTTCTTCTCATCTCACTAGCGATGAGAAGATGAGGGCCCATCATTTTGTGACTCGTTTGCATCATGCCCTTTGCAACTGTGTAGTAGGGTATTGCTTGGAGACGTTCGACCAAGTTGTGCATCAGGCACTAATTTATGAGGAGGACTAGGCTATAACCCAGAGATCGAGAGAGCAGAGTTTCGGTGGAGACTGGAAGAGGAGAGCTCCAGCCGACAGTTCCAAGCAGCACCTTCAGCAGAGATGGAGGATCAGGGTATCGACAGCCTACGGTTCAGTCAGTAGCTTCATCATCATCATTAGCACCTCCAGCCAGTTCGTCTTCTGGCCCCTTTTTCGGTGTTTTCTTCAGTTGTGGATAGGCCAGGCATCGGAGGCATGAGTGCCCTCTCCTTATTCAGCAGCAGAAGCCACCGCAGTTGCCTCCTCCTTGTCCTCCTCAACAGTAGCAGCAGAGATCCCAACTTCCAACCCCTGCTCATAGGGCTCCTCCTCAGCAGCAGAGGCAGCCAGGCAAACTTCCCCAGTAGAGGCAGCAGCAGTAGAGACAGCAGTAGCAGCAACACCAGCAGAGGCGATATCCATATGTCCAGTCCCTAGGTTGAGTGTGTATCGCAGCCCAGCAGGCATAGACTCAGGACCCCCAGTCTTCCAGTTTGCTTCCTCTACCAGCTCAAGGCAGCTTTTATTCTGTGCACCAGGTGCTAGGCCAGGACCCGCGGTCATCGACCGGTGGAGTCATTGAGGGTTTTCTTCTTGTTTTTGCTTGCGTTGATCATGTTTTGTTTGATTTGGGTGTTTCCCATTCTTTTGTGACCGAGCAGTTTTGCCGATCGACCGCTATTCCATCGGAGTCCGTATCTGAGGCCTTGGCCATTTTGACTCCCATGGAAAAGTTCGTTGTGTTGACCCGTCGTGCCCTTCTTGCTCGGTGTTAGTAGCCGAGAAGTTCCTTCCCGCAGATCTATTCGTGATGTCGCTGTCAAGCTTTGATGTTATTTTGGGTATGGACTGGCCTGCGGAGTATCGTGCCATCTTGGACTGTGCCGCGAGAACAGTCACGTTCTACATTCTAGGCTTGCCAGTATTCCAGTTTGTCGCCGAGCCCTAAGGAGAGCCGTTATCTAGTTTCTTGGCTTCTGTCGTCGAGGATTCTATGGTAGAGTGTATTGAGCAGCAGCCAGTTGTTTGCGAGTACCCGGATGTGTTTCAGGAGATCTCGAGATTGCCGCCATGCCAGCAGGTGGAGTTTCAGATTGGTCTTGTGCCTGGTACCTCGCTTATCTCGAAGGCCCCCTACCGGATGGCACCGTTGGAGTTGAGAGAACTACAAGAGTAGTTAGATAAGCTCCGGGAGTTAGGTTTCATTCGTCCCAACAGTTCGCCTTGGGGAGCCCCGATATTGTTTGTAAAGAAGAAGGATGGTTCATTACGACTCTGTGTGGACTATCATGAGCTTAACAGAGTCACCATCAAGAACTGATACCTGCTTCCCTGTATTGATGATCTATTCAATAAGTTGCAGGGTGCACAATATTTTTCCAAGATAGATTTGCGCTCTGGTTACCATCAGATTCGGGTCTAAGAGGAGGACATTTCGAAGATGGCTTTTCGGACACGCTATTTCACTTCAAGTCTAGTCATGTCGTTCGGACTGACCAATGCGCCCGATGTATTCATGCAGATGATGAACGAGGTCTTTCGGTCGTTCCTCGATTAATTCGTGGTGGTATTCATTGATGTTATTCTTGTATATTCGAGGACCCGAGAGGACCATGATGAGCACTTACAGATTGTGCTGGAGACCCTCCATGCCCACCAGCTTTATGTGAAGCTGGAGAAGTGCGAGTTTTGGCAGGAGGAGGTGAAGTTCTTCGGTCATGTTATGATGAGGGAGGGTGTGACTGTAGACCCCTCGAAGGTTGATGCAGTGCGTCAGTGGGGCCAGCCCACGAACACATTCTAGATTCGTTGTTTCCTTGGTTTAGCGGGGTATTATCGATGATTTATCGAGGATTTCTCCCGTATTGCGGCACCACTGGCCCAATTGACGCGGAAGGGCGTCGAGTTCATCTGAAGTGACGCTTGCGAGGAAGCATTTATGGAGTTGAAGGGCTGTCTCACGTCCGTTACTGTTCTCACTCTTCCTGATGGGAGTGAGGGTTTTGTTGTTTTCACTAATGCCTCTAGAGTTGGCTTGGGTGCTGTACTGATGCAGCACGGGAAGCTAGTGGCGTATGCCTTTCGCCAGGTCAAGGTCCATGAGCTGAACTACCCCACCTATGATTTGGAGCTTGCAGTAGTCGTCTTCACACTGCAGGTGTGGAGGCATTATCTATACGGGGTCAGGTTCGAGCTCTTCTTAGATCATAAGAGCTTGAAGTACCTATTTTCGCAGTCCAAGTTGAACCCGCTTCAGAGGCGATGGATGGAGCTATTGAAGGACTATGATTTCATCCTTTAGTACCACCTGGGCAAGGCAAACGTGGTGGTGGATGCGCTCAGCTGTCAGCCATGATGCCTGGTGGCATAAATGATGGTGCGTGAGTGACAGATACTCGAGGATGTTTCAGAGTTTGACTTTGAGTTCGTTTTGCAATCTTCCATTTTTTAGCTTTCGAAATTATCGATTCAACCCTCTTTGGTGGCTAGGGTGATTGAGGCTCAGCAGATGGACGAGTCACTTTAGGAGTACCGAGTAGAGGCTGCATCCGTAGAGTTGTCAAGACTAGATGATTGGTTCTGATGGTGGATTATGCTTTAGAGGCCGATTATTTGTCCCGGACGTGCCAGAGTTGCGTCGTGATCTAATGACCGAGACACACCGATCGAGACTTACTATTCACCCGAGCTCTACGAAGATGTATCGTGATATAAGGAGGTAGTATTTTTTGCATGGGATGAAGCAACAGATTACTAGTTTTGTGGCCGAGTGTGACACATGCCAGCTTGTCAAGGCCGATCACCAGAGACCTCATGGTCCCTTGCAGCCGTTGAGCATCCCAAAGTGGAAGTGGAAGCACGTATCGATGGATTTCATCGCAGGATTGTCGAGGACTCAGCGCGGTCATAATACCATTTGGGTTATCGTTAATCATTTGATGAAGTCGGCTCGTTTCATTCTAGTACGTGCTTCTTGGTCTATGGACTAGTTTGCAAAGGTGTTTATTGAGGAGATAGTGAGACTGCACGGCGTCCCAGTTTCGATCATTTCAGACTGAGACTCCAGATTTACGTCTCAGTTTTGGAGGAGTTTTCAGCTGGCGTTGGGGGTCACTTTGTGTCTCAGCATCGGTTATCATCCGCAGACGGATGGGCAAACCAAAAGGGTTAAATAGATCCTTAAGGAAATGCTTAGAGCTTATATGATCGACTTTGCGGGTGGTTGGGATGATCATATGCACCTCGTCGAGTTCGTGTACAACAACAGCTATCAGGCAACTATTAGCATGACTCCTTTTGAGGCACTTTATGGTAGACCATACAGATTTGTTAGTTGTTGGACCGAGGTTGGAGAGTGTCGTCTCTTAGGTCCTGAGCTTATACAATAGACGTTAAAGGCTATTGATGTTATCAGGCAGAGGATGTGCATAGCTCAAAGCCGGTAGAAGAAATTTGCTGATCGTCAGCGTCGACCCCTCGAGTTCACAGTCAGGGACATGGTATATCTCAAGGTCTTGCCTATGAGGGGCGTGGTTTACTTTAGTGTGAAAGGTAAGCTCGCCCTGAGATTTATTAGACCTTTTGAGATTATCGAGCGCGTGGGTATTATGCCCTATAGGCTTGCCTTACCTCCTGAGTTGTCTGCGATACATGACATGTTCCATGCTTCTATGTTACGAAAATGTCAGTCGAAAACTATTCCCGTGATTGATTGGCAACCACTCAAGGTCCGTGAGGATGCTTCCTACATTGAGCAGCTGATTCATATTCTTGATCGGAAGGAGCAGGTCCTCAGGACTAAGGCCATTCCCTTGGTGAGTGTGCAATGGGGTCATCATTCGGAGGCCGAGGCATCTTGGGAATGCGAGACTGAGATTAGAGAGCGTTATCCCCATTTATTCGATGATTGATTGATTGTATTACTTGTATTGCTTTCTCTTGTGATTGATGATTGAGATATATATGATGATGTTTATGCATTTTATTGTTTTGGTTTTGTCAATTTCAAGGACGAAATTTCTTTATTGGTGGGGAGGATTGTGAGACCCGACCCTAGTTTCCATGTGTGCGTGTGTGTGTGTGAGTATACATCTTGTTCATTTTGGTCCCGCAGTCCTACCTATCAAATTTCGGTGACCAACGACCTGTAAATTTTGTTTGCGGTCATCCTTAAATTTCGTCATGCTAACTTAACCTGCATCGACTCGAAACATATGCCATTGCGACCGTATCAATGCCGCGATTCCAACACTGCGTCTCATACATGAATCCGACATATACATCTTAAGATATTAACCGCACCATTCTTGGCCATTCATCACGCATGTGGGGCCCATGTAGACCCATGGGCACGTTTCCCCATGTGAGGGCCCCACCTAGTGTTATCTTTTTTATGATAGCTACTCCCAGCATAACCATCATTACTCCTCTTTTCAAAACTCATCATAGGCTTCTTTTTCTCTTTTCTAGAGAGCAATCATGGGATTTCCTCTATATCCCAAGAAAATCCCACTTCCTTAAGCTACCCATTCTCCCAAACTAATCATCACTTTTCTATAACCCTTCCATCCCTCTCTTTCTCCTCTCATTTCTCTCCTTCTACCTTTCTTGCATGGTGGAAATGTCCACCACTCCATTTTTCTAGCAACTTCTCCTCCATCTCTCTCTCAATCCCACCATCTTCACACCATCTCCTCCATTAGAACACCACCCTTGGAGCTTTGGAGCTTGTACCTTGAAGGAGAGGGTGGATCTTGAAGGTGGGTGTTACCTATTGAAGCTTCTCTCTTCTTTCATTTTACATCTCTTTTCTATAATACTTGGGAGTATGGAGGACCCACCAATCAATGGTGGAGGTCCTACATGGCTTCATGAAGTGAAGACAAAGGCCTACTACATGCATGCACGTTTCCATGGTGGGCCATTCTCCATGGACCCACCATAATGGATTTCTTCCTTGAATTTAGATTATTTTGGTCATTTAGACCTGAGATGCAGGGTGAGGATGGCATCCCCACCTCAGAGTTTCTTGGATTTGTACAGATTACATGCATGCATGATCTATGTAGATGTGTTGTGTGGATGTGTTGGTGGAGGGTTCATAGTATTGGAACCCTCCCCTTTGGCCGTGATCTCTCTCTCTCTCTCTCTCTCTCTCTCTCTCTCTCTCTCCCTCCCTCTAATTTTCTCTCTATTTCTTCCTCTTTTTCTACTGATGTTGGTGGCTCACTGATATGATTAGAAAATCCTAGATCCACCAGAATTTTGGGGACTCCCAGGCCCACCTGATGGACGTCCCGGCCCACCCTGACATGCATGGGTTGGATGACCCTTAAACCTTGAATTTCTTGGAGATCTTTGCAAGGTGATAGGTCTGGAATTTTTATAGTCCATCTAGGTGGACCCCAGTTGTATTATTTGGGCAAAATCCTTTTGGATATTTTTCTATGGGCTGAAAATGGACAGCTCATGTTGCTGTCCATATTTCAGGCCCATTTGTTGCATAGTTTTTGGGATTGTTTTAGGCAAGCTTGTGGAGCTTTTCTCCCTGATTTCTCTGAAGGTTTCCTGATGTGTGGACCCCACCTTGATGTAGGATGGATCCCACACCCTCTATCCTTTGATTGAGACCTATGGGATGGGCCAAAGAAGGCTGGACGTCCAGAAATTTCTAGATAGTCCAGCAGGGTTGCATGTTAGGAATGGACCTATTACAACTTGATTTGGGGAAAGTGGGCCACTCCAGTGGACTCCACTTGCTGTCCATACATGGAAGCATCAAATCCACCTATTTTCCCTATGGTTTGGCGGGCCTAAGCCCGCCCCTTGAGGTGCCAAAGATGGGGGCAACAACAATTTTAACAGCAGATTTTTCAGAAACACCTTGCTGTCCATAAATTGCATGAGTTAAATAAAATACTTTTACTATCCAAAAAATTCTAAATTTTTTTAGAGAGGTGTCCCACCCATGGTAGGTCCTACCTGCAAAATTTCAGGGCCAATAGATCCCATTTGGGCATCCAAAAGGGTGGGCTAACATAGTGGACTGCTGGAAATTTTTGTTGTGCAGTCCAGCGGCATAGTCCCATAAAAACAAAATTTTAAAAATATTTTCTCAAAAGGTGGGCTATATTTCTAGGTCCCACCTTGTTGCAGGCTTGATGAGGGACCTTAGGTCCAAATTTCAGGAATTTTGGAGGCCCAGAACCCACCCATTTGGATGGCCCAAATTTAGGACAATTATATTTCTAGTAATATTTCACCCTGTAGAGATTGAAATTCCGAAATTTATTAAAATACTGAGTATCCAAAAATTATGAAAATTTACATGGAGGTGGCTCAATTATGGTGGGACACACCTAAAACGTTTTGGGGCCAATGGACCTCTGTACACACCGTGGCAAGGGCTATACTGGCCCACCACGTTGGGATGTCCATGATGATTAGAATTTTGGGCATACTGTTTTCCGTAAATAAATTAAAATACTTCTGAGTGTCCATAAACCCTAAAATTTTGTAAGGTGTGGCCCACCCATAAAAGTATCACCCTACAAAACTTCAGAGCCATCGGGCCCTTGTATTACCCGCAGTCCTGCCTGGAGTGGCCCACTAGGCAGGGATGCCAAGGTTAGGGCGTCCAGCTTGCTTTGTGGGGCCATAGATGCGTTGTATATCCCATCATCCATCCATGTGGGGTCCTTAAGGGACTTGATCATCTTCCCCTTCGGTGGTTTCCAATTAGGGCCCATTTGGATGAGATTTTGGGCTAAATACTCGGGCTCATAGGGCTGCCTACACATAAGGCATCCCTGTCTTAAGCTGCTGCTGGGCCTGCACTCCAATGGCACGGCCCGCTTGATTTATGAGTTGTTTATCACCCGCTCATCTGGTGGGACCCACTGTTATGTATGTGGGCCATTAGATATTTCATATACTATAAAATAATTTTTGTTGTTGGATTCCAACCAACCCAGAAAATGGGTGGGTTGGAATTTGGCAATGAGCCCAATAATTGTTGCCTATAAATGTTTGTTTTGGGGCAGTATGGCCTACTAGATTTGATGAAGATTTAAATCAATTATCTTACCATTTTTTTCTATAGTATTATTGAGTGTAATTAGGGCCCATATGAGGCCCACCCAAGTTGAGTTTTAATGGAATGTTGCATATGATTGAAAGACTAGTTCCTTAGGCCTTGTGGACTAAATCCTTTTAGATAGGCCCATTGATCTTGGGCCTATACTCTCCTATCTATTGTGATGGATTTAAGGGCTATAATATGCAAGTAGTTGGGCCCTTGGCTGCCAACTAAGTTGACCCTGTAGTTGGACCAAAAGTGAGGCCCTACTCACTTGTGTAAAATATGAAATTTGCCCATGAGGATGAACTACTGGGCTACCCTTGAAGCCCACCAAAATATATGGATTTATGACCTTTATGGTTGGGCCCAAACCTTACTTAAGGGCTCACCATATTGCCTGTGAGTTGGGCTTTATGTATAGCCCATTACGACACACATTACTTAGGCCTTAGACCTTACTTTAATACATATCAGGCTACCTTTTGGGACCCAGTTGTGTTAGATGTCCTCCTTGGTGGCCCTAAGGTAGGCCCATAAGGCCCTTATAGGTGGTTGAAGGTCCACCTTGGAGCTTGTTAAGCCCATTTCCTGTTTGAGGCCTTAGGACTCCCCTAGCTTGTGGGTCATTCCAAACTGTTAAGCCCCCACTAAGAGAACTTCATCCTCCTTAGAGTACCCGTCTATATATATCTTGTCATTGTCCCTCCATGGGAAGGAGGAGTACATATTCTACAGGTAACGCACTTATGTCGTTGTGACCTATACGTATCATTTGTGTGAATTGATTACATTGTATGGTGGTTATAGAGGGACGAAGTTTCTCTCCTTATGCACGTTGAGTGCTTGAAGCTTGTGTATGATCTATATGTGTGACTCATGCATTAGCATCGCATTTCATGATGATACCGCCCTTACTTCATTAGGGTTGTAGCCTCCACAGATACATCGTGGATGGCCATGTTTGGACACCAAAAATGTTACTTGTGCATGAAAAGGCCTAGCTATGAGTCCTAGAGGGGGGAGGGGGTGAATAGGACTATACCAAATTAAAACTTTAATAGCGGAATTTAAATTAATAATGGAATGATAACACTTTAAATAAATGCAATTCGGAAATGTAAAGCAACCTCAAAATTCTAGTCTTGAGAGGTTGATACAAATGATGTTATATGGACAACCTTGCACCATAAAAACTAAGGGTTTATGGCAGGGCAACCTTACTAAAACGGTTTAAGTATCAATATCTCAAACTGAAGAGGAATAAAAGGAAATACTAAGAAATGAAATTCTAAACTATAACAACATTCCCCACAATGCTTGAAATGTATATATTATAGCATTCACATCCACACATACATCCCACAAACTTGAATGATAAAAGATATAGAAAATAAATCACACATCCACAAAACACAAGGAGTTATAGTGGTTCGCCTGTGTGTACACCAACTATAAAACAACAGCCACACTGTTTGCTACTCCACTCCAAATATCCTCACACAGGGATATTAGTGTTCACTATGAAAATAAGTTTCTCAGGTTCACCTAAAACCCTCACAATTGTGTCTTTCAAATAGGCTAACACAATTCAAAAACCCCACACTCTGAGTTTTCTGGCTCTCCTAAGATAACCAACACAATGAGATTTTTCTGGCTCAATCGCAAAAGAAACCAAAGGCATAAAAGATTTACACAAATGTAAAATACTTGGATTTCCCTTTTTGTAGCAGCCTAGAAGAACCAATTGGAGTAGAAGTTCGAATATAGAAGTTCAATGTCCAATACTCACTTTGAAATGGTTATAGGTTCTAATTGATTTTAAATTAAATCAAGTTGGGCTAGCTCTATTTGATTTTGATTCCAAGAAGTGGAACATCACAATTCCTCTTTCAAATCAGATTGGAATGCAGAAACAAAATCAAATATAATAAGTTAACAAAAGAGAATATTAAATATGCACAATGTAGCTTAAAAAGAATACTAACATATCTCTCAGAGTGATGACTTGATTTTACTTGAATTAAATTCTCAAACTCTAAAAATTATGCTCTATTATAGTTGTAGAAATCGTATCTTCGATTGGTCCTGAGGACACTACGACTGGTCGAAGGTCGAACAGATTTTTGAATATCTGAGCGTGATCGGATAAAACCGTTCCATGACTGGTTGAAGGCACTTCACGATCGGTTGTGAGTCCTCCATGACTGGTCATGAGAAACTAGAATTTATTGTTGGAGTTTGAGTCATAGCTGCTAGACTGGTCATGAACGAGTCGTGCACTACTCACATGGCCAGTCGAGCAAACACTAGGACTGGTCATGGCCGAACCAAAAAATTCTAAAATTTTGCAACAACTTAGGACTGGTCTTGGAATTTCTTGGACTGGTCGAGTCAGTTCTATGACTAGTCGAACAGGGTCTAGGACTATTCTTAGAACAGTCCAAACACTATAAAAAGATTCATTTTGAATTATGTATATAAAATGACCTACCTTAAGGTCAATCTAAGGTCAATCATACCTTAAACATGGAGTATGAACATTAAACCTTCTTTTCTTCAGATAATGAACGATCTTTTAAGTTCATGAAGCTTGAGATCTCGACACTTGATGAAGCATGAACTTGAGAGCTTTGAAACCTTGAACTTGTAGTTCTTGAGCTATACTTCACCTTGTATCTTGAACAAGATCTTGTAGCCTTAAAACTCTGAAGCTTTAGGGAAGAGAACATGTACTTGTTCTTGCATTTCTTAAAGTAGATCATTGTTCTTGTCTTGAAGCATTGTGATGCAGTGCCTTGTACATATATATATATATATATATATATATATATATATATATTAACGTGCTACACAAGACACAGATTGTGGTTTTGGCACAACAAAATTTGACAATCAAAGGAGCAAATAACCATTGCACTTACAATCTCCCCCTTTGTCAAATTTGTGACAAAACACACTCCATTAAGAATAAGAGTAGCATTAAATGCTCAATTAAGAATTATGCACTAGTTATAATAGAAAACCAGTTACAACCTGGTTAAAGAATCATGTAGTAGTTATCATCAACTAGCATGCATCATCATAAAGTAGGCAAAACACCTCCTTACTTACTCCCCATGAGTAGCACACATATATCCATAAAAATTATTATGCAACTACCCCACAATGCATATCCATTCCATATCCCATATCCAAAACATGAAATATTCTCCCCCTTTTTGTCATAATATGACAAAGGAAGCTAAGAAAAAATGGAAGAGGAAGACTAACAAGAGAGTAATAAAGTATTTAACTAGGTAAGACATGAGAGATATATAAGCAAATTCAAAGTTCACTTATCATTAACTAGTATAAACCAAAGTAAACCAAAATCAGTCACACAAACTGAAAGAGAGCAAAGTAGTATAAAAGTTATTATAGACCATAGGATAAAAACACCTAATTAGATCTTGAAGAAGGAGCAGGTATGATAGGATCAAGTTGATGAAGGCCATTGTTTAAGTGCCTAAGATATTTGCGCATATATTTAAATTGTAAATCATGGGCAACATTCATGTTCTCTACCTTTTCCTCAAGTGCACGAAGACAGGCATCAAAATCGGATGGCTCATAGTCAGGATCATTTGCAGAGTCTGATTCAATTTCATCAAAAATGTCATCCATATTTATATCATTAGGAGGAAGATCACCACCTTCTTCTACATTCCCTGCTTCAGCTCCACCACCACCACCAATATCCACTTAGCCAGGAGCCAATTCCAATTTCATCTTGTTTATATTAGAATTGTTAAAAATAAGATGATGAATATGAGCTTCTCCACCAGGCATAACAACTAGCATGTGAGTAGATAACACAGTCATAAGATAAGCAAATGGAATATCATTGTCCTGGATGGAGATGAAACTGAATGACGGAATGACATATTAAAGAAGGCAGATAGACATTTGCACTAGAGATGATAGAATGCAAAATACGAACCATAAATGAAGTCAATTCAGTTTTGTTACCTGAACGTGGATACAAATTGGAAATAAATATTCGATGCAAAACCCTGCATCTGGGTTATAAGTACTTTGAGGTGAGCGCATTCCCCTTATGAGTCCATTGTGCATCCATATTACACAATGCTCTAGTGAGCACACGTTTTTTCTGATTCTAAGGGTTTCTCAACTAGAGAGCTAGGAGGAATACCATTATCATTGACCGGTATGTCCATTAGAGCTGAAATCAAATGACGGTCTATTTCAAATGGTCCTTCTTTAGTTGCTATTGAAAATGTTAAATTCTCAGTCAAAAATTCAGAAATACATGTAAACATAGCCTGCGCAATAGACTGGTATGCAGGCCCACCCTAATGTAAAATGTTAGCCCATCCTATAGCTTGGAGAAGAGGAAGGAGACCATAAGGAGCAATGTATTCAAGATCAACAGGTCGCTCAACTATAGCATTGCGCAGACATAAATCTCGCACATAGGAGGGATCATCTTTGGGTGACCAAACGTGACGCCTTGTTATAGTTGAATGACGGGATGATGAAGGACCAGGGGAAGTTTTCTTTTTCCCTCTAACATCCATTTGTAACTTAGAAATGAGAGAAGCAAGAAGTTGCAAGAGTTAAGGAATGGGTTCTCTTCAAAATAGATTTGGGTGAAGAAAACCCTAAAATCTTTAAGAAAACTTGAAATCAAGCACTCCAAGGGAAAAATGAAGAGATTAGAGCTGGAATCTACAAGAATAACTGAAATAAAGCACTAACCTTGATGAATCAAACAGTTGGGTATGACTAGTCGTGCTACGGCCCGTTGGAGAAGAAAGAGGAAATGAGGAAGAAGATATTTTTGCCCAAATTAAAAAGGTCCAGCGCACTACACGACTGGTCGTGGAATGTCCTCGACTGGTCGTGCCACGACTGGTCGAGTACGTCCTCGACTGGTCGTGCAAAGACAAAAACATGCAAATTTCATATAATTTTGAAATTTAATCAAATAAATTAACAAATATATAATACAAAAATACATTATTAATTAATTTAAATTACACATACCAAGATCAAATTTCTATTTATTAAACCTACTTTTGTCGACAGGTTTAGTGAAAATGTCAGTAAGTTGAATCTCGGTTGGAATGTAATCCAAAGAAATTATTTTTTCTTCCACTAATTCACGAATGTAAAGATATTTAATGTCAATGTGCTTGGTTCGTGAATGCTGGATTGAATTTTTAGATATATTTCTCACATTGGAATTATCACAATTAAAACCATTGAATCCTGTGTAATTCCGAAATCACTTAACATTCTATTCATCCATATAAGCTGAGTACATGCATTTCCAGCTGTGATGTATTCAGCCTCAGCGGTTAAGAGTGATACGAAACTTTACTTCTTGCTAAACCAAGAAACTAAATAATTTTCAATATAGAAACAACCACCACTGGTTGATTTTCTATCATCGATATTTCTAGCCCAATCAGAATCTGTGTACCCAGCTAACTGAACACTAGTATCATATAGATACCAGAGACCCAAATTAGCTTAACTTAAGACATCACACAATCCGCTTAACAGTAATTAGATGAGACTCTTTAGGGTCAGATTGATATCTACCACATATACCAACACTAAAAGCAATATCAGGTCTACTTGCGGTTAAATAAAGTAAACTACCAATCATACTACGATATAATTTAGGATCCACCCTTTTACCCATAGAGTCTTTTAAGAGTCTTAATGTTGCACTCATAGGAGTATCAAAATTTTTCTTATTCTCAAATCTGAATTTTTTAATTAAGTTTAAAGCATATTTGGTTTGAGAAATAAAAATACCATTAGGTTGTTGTATTACTTGCAACCCTAGGAAATAATTCAATTCCCCAACCATGCTAATTTCAAACTTAGATTTCTTTAAATCTGCAAACTCAATAGTCATGTTATTATAGGTAGATCCATAAATAATATCATCAACATAGATCTGCACTATTAAGATATGATCGTTATCTTTCTTAACAAAAAGAGTCTTATCAACACTTCCCACTAAAAAATGATGACTTAGTAGAAACTTAGTCAATTTTTCATACCATGCCCTGAGAGTTTGTTTCAAACCGTAGAGAGCCCTTTTTAGGTGATAGACATGATCAGCATTCTTAGGATCTTTAAAACCCGTTGGTTGTTCAACATAAACTTCTTCATGTAGATCGCCATTTAAAAAAGCACTCTTTACATCCATTTGATAAATTTTAAATCTTCTAAAGCAAGCAATGGATATAAATAGTCTGATTGATTCAAGACGAGGTACCGGGGCAAAGGTTTTATCATAATCGATACCTTCAATTTGAGTATACCCTTGTACAACCAGTCTAGCCTTGTTTCGAATTATATTACCAAGTTCATCAAACTTATTTTTAAAAATCCACTTAGTTCCAATAATATGTTTATCTTTAGGTCTAGGAACAAGATAACAAACATCATTTCTCACAAATTGGTTAAGCTTTTCTTGCATTGCAACTATCCAGTTTTCATCAATAAGAGCTTCTTTTACATTTGTCGGTTGTATCTAGGATGTAAAGCATACGTAATTACATATATCTTTTAGTTGTCTACGAGTGTGCACACCAGTAAGAGGGTTTCCAAGAATTGAGTGGTTGGATGATCTTTGATAGTCCTCAGTTCCGAATTAACTTGATTTGATGAAGTATCTGATTTGTCAATTAAAAGAACTTCATCATTTTCTGAATTTGAGGCAGGTATATTCAAGTGATCGTCAATGACCACATTAATGGACTCTTGAATAACACCGATCTTCTATTCAGTACTCGATATGCTCGACTATTCAAAGAATACCCTAAAAAGATCCCTTCATCACTTTTAGTATCAAACTTGCCCAGATTTTCACGGTCACATAAAATATAGCACTTGCTGCCAAAGACTCGAAAGTATTTGACAGTAGGCTTCTTATCGAACCACAGTTCATAAGCAGTTTTATTATTTGACTTGTGTAAACTCGGTTGATTATATAATAGGCAGTATTTACAACTTCAGCCCAAATATTTGTAGGGAGCTTCATACTATGCAACATTAAATTTGCCATTTCTTGAAGCACTCTATTTTTTCTTTTAACAATTTCATTTTATTGTGGTGTTTTGGGTGCAGAGAATTCATGTAATATTCCCTGATCACAATAGAATTTCTCAAAACTGCTATTTTCGAATTCTGATCCATGATCACTGTGGATCTTACTAACTTGAGAGCCTTTTTCAGTTTGGATTCGTTTGAGAACTCTTTTTACTTCATCAAGGGTTTCTGATTTATCCCTTAAGAAGGCTACCCAGGTGAATCTGGTATAGTCATCTATGATTACTAATATATATTTTTTGCCACCTTAACTCTCCGTTCTGGTTGGTCCTATAAGATCCATATGGAGAAGCTCGAGTGGTTTTGATGTGGCATTGGAGCTCACCTTTTTGTGAGTACTTCTAGTTTGCTTACTAATCTAGCATTCGCCACATATCTTATCTACTTTCTGTAATTTAGGTAGACCTCTTATCAGTTCTCTTTTGCTCAATCTATATAGATTGGGGTAGTCTACATGTCCAAGACGTTTATGCCATAACTTAGTCTCATTGGTTGGACCATGTAACGCAATTGACTAGATGAGTTAGAATCACAAACTATATAGCAGTTTTCAGAAGTTCTACGACCAGTTAAATTACTGAACCCTTTTTATTTAAAATTTCACAACCTTGTTTAGTAAATTTTATGCTGTGATTTTTATCACATATTTGAGATATGCTTAACAGATTATGTTTCTTCAACATATAACACATTCTCAAATAAGGGAAGGTTAAAGAGTTGAACCGTACCTTGGCCAATAATCCTCCAGTTGCTACCATCACCAAATGTGACTAAACTATCTGTCATCTCTTTAAGATCGGTGAATAGACCTCTATCACCAGTCATATTCCTTGAGCATACACTGTCTAAGTACCACTTTGAATGACTTGTAGTTTTGAAAGCCATGTGGGCAACCAAGCAAGTAACCTTAGGAACCCATTTCATAACTGTTTTGGGTTTAGGAGTATAGTTGGTCTTCTTATGTTTGTAGTTGTTGTAAGCATGACTCACTAAGTTAGATTTTAAGAGCTCCTTAAGTAAATTAACTATTTTCTTAGCTAAAGGGTTTCGGTTCTGATTTTTTTAGTTAATATGATTACTTTTAGGTTTAAAAGATTGAAATGTTTTGGTATTTTTAGAAAAGTTTTGATTAGAACTTTTTTCTTTTGAGTATTCTTCTGTTTAGGAGGATTATTTCTATCATAGCCTAAACCGGATTGGTTGCCACATTTTCTTGATCCAGATAAGATTTTTCTAATTTTGGATCACCTTGGACATACCTCCATGTATCCTTTAAACTCAAGAGTAAAGAGACTTCAAGTTTAAGTTTTTCATTTTCAGATTTCAGATTTTTAATATGCGAGGTTTTGAATTCTAAATCGCATTTACATTTTTTCAAAACAATTTGAAATATGGGATTTTTCTAAAATAAGAGAATCAAAATTTTCTTTAAGCTTTGAAAACTTTTCTTTTTGAAGTTTTAATTTAACAGCAATTTTACAACTTTCCTTATAAAGGGCATTATAAGCATCTTGAAGATCTTCTTCATTTTCATGATCACTATTCAGATTTTCTTCACTCGTTAAATCATCGTTATCTGAAAAAGTGAACTTGGCTAGAGTCATAAGGGCTTTGACTTCATTGCTTGACTCAGTTTCAGAATCTTCTGATTCAGAAGAAGCTTCAGAGCTGGAAGATTCATCCCAAGTAGCCAACATGCTCTTATTTTTGGGTTTGCCCTTTTTAGGACACTTATTTGTCAAATGCCCATATTCTTGGCATGTAACATCAACTGTCTTTTAATGTTTTCCAAGTTTTAGATTTGGATCTTTTCTTATCATTTGCTTTTTGAAAATCAACCCTCTTTTTACTTTTGAAAATCTTTTAAAACATTTTCGCTAGTAGGGCCATATCATCTTCTGAGGTTTTTAAATTAAAATTGCTATTATTTTCTTAAAAAATATTCTTAGAAGATTTAAGGGTGATAGATTTACCTTTAGGAGCTTTACAGTTTAACTCATAGATTTATAAAGACGTAACTAATTCTTTTACCCTCATATTATCCATATCACGAAGTTCCTGTATCGCAGTTACCTTAGAATTGAACCGTTCAGGAAGTGAGCGCAGTATCTTAGCACATACTTTACTTTCAGGGATTTTGTCACCAAGACCCCACATAAAGTTCACAATGTCATTTAATCTAGTATAAAAGTCCATAAACATTTCATTTTCTTTCTATGTATTTCCTCAAATTTAGTTATGAGGATTTGGAATTTAGATTTCTTGACAATTGATGTTCTCTCATGTGTCATTTCTAAAATACCTAAGGCTTGCTTTACAGAATCATAGGATATAATTCTTTTGAATTCATCTGTTGATAGTGCGCAAGTGATTGCATTTAGTGCTTTTGTATTTGCACTACTCTCACTTTTCTGAAGTGTGGTCTAAGAAAAATAAGGTGTTACTCTCATTGATTTTGATCCATCGATACCAGTTAGTTTAGTGGTAGGAGGGGTCTATTCAGTCACTGTGGCTTGCTACATGCTCTTATCCATGGATTTAAAAAAAATTCTCATCCTGGCTTTCCAATAGGAATAATTGGAGCCATCAAATGGAGGAGGCCTAGTGACTAAAAGGCTATCAAAATTTAACATCTTATAAATAGCTTAGATCGATTAGCTCAGGAAATAAATCCAAAAATATAACAATTAAAGTGAGCTATTAGGCTTTGATACCATTTGAAAAGCCTAACTATGAGTCCTAGAGGGGTGAATAGGACTATGCCAAATTAAAACTTTAACAATGGAATTTAAATGAACAAAGGAATGACAACACTTTAAATAAATCACAATTCGAAAATGTAAAGCAACCTCAAAATTCTAGTCTTGAGAGGTTGATACAAATGATGTTTTAAGGACAACCTTGCACCATAAAAACCAAGGGTTTATGGCAGGACAACCTTACTAGAACGGTTTAAGTATCAATATCTCAAACTGAAGAGGAATAGAAGGAAATAACAAGAAATGAATTTCTAAACTATTACAACATTCCCCACAATGCTTGAAATGTACATATTACAATATTCACATCCACACATACATCCCACAAACTTGAATGATAAAAGATATAGAAAATAAATCACACATCCAAAAAACACAGAGTTATAGTGGTTCGCCGTGTGTACACCAACTGTTAAATAACAGCCACACAGTTTGCTACTCCACTCCTAATATCCTCACACAGGGATATTAGCATTCACTATGAAAATAGGTTTCTCAGGTTCACCTAAAACCCTCACAATTGTGTCTTTTAAATGGGCTTACACAATTCAAAAACCCCACACTCTGAGTTTTCTGGCTCTCCTCAGATAACCAACACAATGAGATTTTTTTAGCTCAATCTCAAAAGAAACTAAAAGCATAAAAGATTTACACAAATGTAAAATACTCAGATTTCTCCTTTTTTAATAGCCCGGAAGAATCAATTGGAGTAGAAGTTCGAATATAGAAGTTCAATGTCCAATACTCACTTTGAAATGGTTTTAGGTTCTAATTGATTTTAAATTAAATCAAGTTGGGCTAGCTTTATTTGATTTTGATTCTAAGAAGTGGATATCACAATTCCTCTTTCAAATCAGATTGGAATACAGAAATAAAACCAAATATAAAAAGCTAACAAAAGAGAATATTAAATATACACAATGTAGCTTAAAAAGAACACTAACTTATCTCTTAGAGTGATGACTTGATTTTACTTGAATTGAATTCTCAAACTCTGAAAATCGTGCTCTATTTATAGTTGCAGAAATCGCATCTTCGACTGGTCCTGAGGACACTATGACTGGTCGAAGGTCGAATAGATTTTTGAATTTCTGAGCACGATCGAATAAAACCGTTCCATGACTGGTTGAAGGCACTTCACAACCGGTCGTGAGTCCTCCACGACTGGTCGTGACTTGCCCACGACCGATCGTGAGAAACCAGAATTCATTGCTGGAGTTTGAGTCATAGCCGCTGGACTGCTCGTGAACTAGTCATGCACTATTCACATGACCGGTCGAGCAGACACCAAGACTGGTCATGGCCGAACCAAAAAATTCTGAAAATTTGCAACAACTTAAGACTGGTCTTGAAATTTCTTGGACTGGTCGAGCCAGTTCTAGGACTAGTCAAACAGGGTCCAAAACTAGTCTTAGAATAGTCCAAACACTTATAAAAAGATTTAATTTGAATTATGTATACAAAATGACCTACCTTAAGGTCAATCTAAGGTCAATCATACCTTAAACATGAAGTATGACCATTGAACCTTCTTTTCTTTAGATGATGAATGATCTTTAAAGTTCATGAAGCTTGAGATCTTGACACTTGATGAAGCTTGAACTTGAGATCTTTGAAACCTTAAACTTGTAGTTCTTGAGTTGTACTTCACCTTGAATCTTGAAAAAGATCTTGTAGCTTTAAAACTTTGAAGCTTTAGAGAAGAGAACATGTACTTGTTCTTACATTTCTTGAAGTAAATCATTGTTCTTATCTTGAAGCATTGTGATGCAGTGCCTTATATATATATATATCAATGTGCTACACAAGACACAGATTGTGGTTTTGGTACAACAAAATTTGACAATCAGAGCAAATAACCATTGCACTTACAGAGCATACTGGGTGCATAGGATGCCCATGGGTGAAATTCCCAAAACTTTCATGGTACCAAAGATATGATCCAACACCGTGACCGAGTGCGCACAAGGGCCTTATACCGTTAGGCTGTGACTCCCACTGTCATATGGTCAGTTGGATAGGGGTGTGGCCTTACTTGCCTGATGTAAGAGGCATTGCTAGGTTGAGTCTGACCAGCTCGTCAATGGTTCGCTACCAGCAGGCCTTATTGGTGATTGACTATCCACAAGTGGGTAGTGAGGTCTCTTGCACTCGTTTGACTGTGCGGGGTCTGTAGAGCGGCAATCATTCAGTAGTATAATGGACCCCAGTGATTTTCTTATGATTTAAAATGTTCTTAATATGTGGATTAGATATAAGCACTAACATTACTCGCATCGCATTCGCATCAACTATATAGGCCCCTTCATGCATCGCCTTAGTATGACATCCAGTAGTCATTGCATCGTATTCACGATAAGCCTCGGTAAGGCTGGTGATATTGTCATTGAGCATGTTCCTCTTCCTGTTCTTCTGTGCACCATTGTCACACACTTTCACCACCCTCTAAGCTTCTATAAGCTTATACACGATTGATGTGTGCAGGTGATCCTAGGCAGGTGTCGTAGCGGCTGGACTTAAAGTAGAGTTGAGCTTAAGGACTCCAGTGTTACTGACTTTTCTCTCCTTTTCTATTATCTTTTGTTTATCCTTTTGAACCTGATGTAAACTTGTAAAAGTTCAAATTCATAGTGGATTTTGTGATGTGTGCCATGTTATTCTCAGATATACTTGTTGTGATCTTGGGTATGCTCATATTGGAATTGATTATATTGTTATGGAAATCCTCCTTGTAGGATCCCAGGATAGTAACCTGTCTCAAGAGACGAGAATAGAGTACTACAGAGGCTGTTGCGGCTAGAACTGGCCATCAGGTTCCTTGTGAGTCTGATTACCAAGTTTGGAGTGTGACAGGAGTTAGTATCAGAGCATGACAAGTAATTCTGGAATAACTCAGGATAATATCGCCTGTCTCCTAAGCGCATAGGACAAGTAGTGTCCCGAGACCCTTCCTTTCGCTTCGTATTGAGCATGTAATTATTCTAATTCCTTGCATTGTCATTATTTTGTAGACAATGCCACCTAAACATGGCACCTGAGGTCGTGGCACCCGTGGTTGTAGTGCCCATGGACGAGGCGCCCCAAATACCCGTTATACTCGAGCACATCCTACTCCCATTGTTGAGGATCCGATTCCTGAGGTCTCGATCCAGCCTATTCCTCCAGTTGAGCATGTAGCGCCTGCTCCTTCAGTTGCTCCAGTTCCCCTTTAGTTCCCACTCCTTAGCTTGCTGTTCTGGTTGTAGATGCTCCTACTCTGTCGGCCGCACCCGTACCTCTGCCCGAGGTGAGTGCCGCTCCTTCCTTTCCAACACTGCCTATAGGGGTTGAGCATTTTCAGCAGCTGATGCAGCTTGTTGTCACTGCATTAGAGACCCGTCAGCCTGCTACCGCCAAGGTTTCTGGGCAGTCTGACTTGCTTGGTGCAAGCACGATATCTCGAGAGTTCCGGCAGCATGATCCTCCGAGGTTTAGTGGCGACCTTGACCCTTCTGCCACTGAGGCATGGCGCACTAAGATTGTGAGGATTTTTTACACCCTGTAGTGTCCCACAAATTAGAGAGTTTCCCTCGCGATCTATCTTCTTCAGGGCGAGGCCTGTCATTGGTGGTCATCTATATCCAGGATGGTCGGGCCCCAGTTTGTTTGGACCTAGGAGGAATTTATGGTCCATTTTGACCAGAAATTCTACCCAAGCATGTTCAGATCTAGAGGGCGATCAAGTTTGAGACCTGGTTTAGGGAGATTTGATTGTATCTCAGTATGAGGCCCGTTTCTTAGCCTTGTCTAGATTTACTCCTCATCTCACCAGCGATGAGAAGATGAGGGCCTGTCGTTTTGTGACTGGTAGGGCATTGCTTGGAGACGTTCGACCAGGTTGTGCATCGGGCAGTAGTTTATGAGGACTGGGCTATGACCCAGAGATCGAGAGAGCAGAGTTCCGGTGTAGACTGGAAGAGGAGAGCTCCAGCCGACAGTTCCATGCAGCACCGTCAGCAAAGATGGAGGGGCAGATCAGGGTATCAACAGCCTCCGGCTCAGTCAATAGCTTCTTCATCATCATCAGCACCACCAGCTACTTCGTCTTTCGTCCCCTTTTCCGGTGTTTACTTTGGTTGTGGACAGGCCGGGCATCAGAGGAGTGAGTACCCTCTCCCCATTCAACAACAGAGGCCACCGCAGTTGCCTCCTCCTCGTCCTCCTCAGTAGCAACAGCAGAGAACCCAGCTTCCATCACCTGCTCCTAGGGTTTCTCCTCAGTAGTATAGGCAGCCATGTAGACCTCCCTAATAAAGGCAGCAGCAACAGCACTAGTAAAGGGGATATCCATATGTCCAGTCCCTGGGTCGAGTGTGTATCGCAGCCCAGCAGGCACAAACTCAGGACCCTTAGTCTTCCGGTTTGCTTCCTTTACCAGCTAAGGGCCGCTTTTATTCTACGCAGTAGGCACCAGGCTAGGACCCGCAGTCATCGACCGGTGGAGTGGTTCAGGGTATTCTTCTTATTTTTGGTTGCATTGCTCATGTTTTATTTTATTCGGGTACTTTCCATTCTTTTGTAGCTGAGCAGATTTGTCGATCGACCAGTATTCCATAGGAGTCCGTGTCTGAGGCCTTGGCCTTTTCGAATCCCATGAGAAAGTCTGTTGTGTTGACCCGTCACTGTCCTTCTTGCCCGGTGTTAGTAGGTGAGATGTTCCTTCCTACCAATCAGTTCATGATGCCTCTGTCAGGCTTTGATGTTATTCTAGGTATAGACTGGCTTGTGGAGTATCGTGCCATCTTGGACTGTGCCTGGAGGACTGTCACATTCCACATTCCAGGCTTGCCAGTATTTTAGTTTGTCGCTGAGCCCAGAGGAGAGCCGTTATCTAGTTTCTTGGCTTCTGTCATCGAGGATTCTGTGGCAGAGTGTATTGAGCAGTTGCCAGTTGTTTGAGAGTACCTGGATGTGTTTTAGGAGATACTGGGATTACCGCCACATCAGTAGGTGGATTTTCAGATTGATCTGGTGCCCGGTACCGTGCTTATCTCGAAGGCCCCCTACCGGATGGCACTGTTCGAGTTAAGGGAACTGCAGGAGCAGTTAGATGAGCTCCGGGAGTTAGGTTTCATTCGTCCCAACAGTTCGCCTTGGGGATCCCCGATATTGTTTGTGAAGAAGAATGATGGTTCGTTGCGGCTCTGTGTAGACTGTCGTGAGCTTAACAGAGTCACCATCAAGAACCGATACCTGTTTCCCAGTATTGATGATATGTTCGTTCAGTTGCAGGGTGCATAGTATTTTTCCAAGATAGTCTTTCACTCCGGTTACCATCAGATTCGGGTCCGAGAGGAGGACATTCCGAAGACGGCTTTCCAGACACCCTATGGTCACTTCGAGTTCCTGGTCATGTTGTTCGGACTGACTAATGTACCCGACGTATTCATGTAGCCGATGAACGAGGTCTTCCGGCCGTTCCTTGATCAGTTCGTGGTGGTATTCATTGATGATATTTTTGAACATTCGAGGACCCGGGAGGACTGACTAATGCACCCGACGTATTCATGCAGCTGATGAACGAGGTCTTCTGGTCATTCCTCGATCAGTTTGTGGTGGTATTCATTGATGATATTCTTGAATATTCGAGGACCCAGGAGGACCATGCTGAGCACTTGTAGATTGTACTGGAGACCCTCCGTGCCCACCAGTTGTATGCGAAGCTGGAGAAGTGCGAGTTTTAGCAGGAGGAGGTGAAGTTCCTCAGTTATGTTGTGATGAGGGAGGGTGTCATTGTGGACCCCTCGAAGGTTGATGCAATGCATCAGTGGGTCCAACCCATGAACGCGTCCGAGATCCATTGTTTTCATGGTTTATCAGGTATTATCGACGATTTATCAAGGGTTTCTTCCATATTGCAGCACCGCTGACCTAGTTGACGCGGAAGGGCATCGAGTTCGTCTGGAGTGACACCTGCGAGGAGGCATTTATGGAGTTGAAGGACCACCTCATGTCCTCTCCTGTTCTCATTCTTCCTGATGGAAGTGAGAGTTTTGTTGTTTTCACCGATGCCTCTAAAGTTGGCTTGGGTGCTATACCGATGCAGCACGGGAAGCCAGTGGCGTATGCCTCACGGCAGCTCAAGGTCCATGAGTTGAACTACCCCACCCATGATTTAGAGCTTGCGGCAGTCGTCTTCGCACTAAAGGTGTGTAGGCATTATTTATATGGGGTCAGGTTCGAGCTTTTCTCGGATCATAAGAGCTTGAAGTATCTATTTTCGCAGTCCGAGTTGAACCTGCGTTAGAGGCAATGGATGGAGCTGTTGAAGAATTATGATTTTGACCTTCAGTACCACCCGAGCAAGGCAAACGTTGTGGCAGACGTGCTCAGCTATCAGCCACGAGGCCTGGTGGCACAAATGATGGTGCGTGAGTGGTAGATGCTCAAGGATGTTTCAGAGTTTGACTTTGAATTCGATCTGCAATCTTCCATTGTTCAGCTTTCGAGCTTATCGATTCAACCCTCTTTGGTGGCTAGGGTGATCGAGGCTCAGCAGATGGACGAGTTATTTCATGAGTACCGGGTAGAGGCCACACAACTAAATGAGCATAAGAGACCTCACTACCTGCATGTGGACAGCCAATCACCAACAAGGCCTGACTGTAGTGGGCCCATTTACGAGCTGGTCAGACTCAGCCTAGCAACGCCTCCTCACACCAGGTAGGTAAGGCCACACCCCTATCCAACTGACTACATGACAGTGGGAGTCGGGATCTACTGGTATAAGGCCGTCATGCGCTCATATTTCCACCCGATCACGGCATTGGAGCAGATCCTTGGTACCATGGAAGTTTTGAGAATTTCACCCATGGGCTTCCTATGCACCCAGTATGCTCAAGTAATATTTTTGGTGTCCATACATACGGTCATCCACGAATGTCCCTGTGGAAGCAAGGCCCTGATGAAGCAAGGATGGTTTCATCATGAAATACGATACCAATGTATGAGTCACACGTACAAATAATGCACTAGCTACAGGCACAATGTGCCCTAGGGGAGAAACTTCACCCCTCAATGACCACCACACAATATAATCAATTCATACAGATGATACATATGGGTCACAAGAATACAAGTGCGCTACCTATGGAATATGGAATCCTCCGTCTTAAGGAGGGTCAAGCTCTAGGAACATAGACATGTGATCTAAGGCAGAGAGAAGAGAAATCCTCTAGTGGAGCCCAGTACTTTGGGATGACCCACAAGCTAAGGGAGAGTCGTGATCATAAGGAGGAACAGTCACAGGCCTAAGGTGGGCCTTCAACCACCTATAAGGGCCCCTATTGGCCTACCTAAGGGCTACCAAGGGGGACATCCAACCTTAACTGGGTCCCAAAAGGTAGCTTACTACGTATGTAAAGAAAAGTCCAAGGCCCAATCAATCCATGGCCTAGTGGGCCATACACTAAGCCCAATACATAGGCAACCTGGTGGGCCCTTAAGCAAGGTTAGGGCCCCACCATAAGGGTCATAGGTTCATTCATTGTGGTGGGCCTAATGGGTAGCCCATTATCCCAACATATGGGAAATCCTTATATTTAACACAAGTAAGTTGGGCCTCACATCTTGGCCCAAGTACGGATTTATTATAGTGGGCAAGAAAGGGCCCAACTACTTGAGTATTTAGCCCATAAGACCCTTCACAGTGGGTGGTAAATATAGGATTCAAGGGTCTAATGGGCCTATCAAAAGTTCCAGCCCAACCAAGGCTATTAGGCCCATTAATTAACTAGAAGATAGCCCAAGAAGAATCCAATTGGAATGAGCCTTTAATCATACACTAATTAAGCCCAAAATAAAATTAAAATGGTAAGATAACTAAATTAAATCATCCTCAAATCTAGTGGGCCATACTGCCCCAAAACAGACATTTATGGGGTGATAACATTGGGCCCATTGCTGAATTTCCGGCCCACTTGCTTTCTGGGTTTGTTGGAGTCTAGCAAATAAATTAATTTATAGTATTTATTTTCTGATGACCCTCACACATCACTGTGGGTCCCACTAGATGAAAGGGGAATACACAATACACATTAGAAGTGGGCCATGCTGCTAGAATATAGGCCCGACAATAGCCCAAGGTAGGGGCATCCCATGGTGGGTAGTCTTACGGGCTTGGGTCTTTGGCCCAAAACTAACCCAATTTGCAAGTCATACCACAGACATTCCAGGGGCCTGATGGCTCTGAAAATTTACAGGATGGTCCTTCCATAGGTGGACCATAACTCCAAAAAAGTTTATGATTTTTGGATAACTAGAAGTATTTTAATTTATTTTTAGAAAACATTCTATCCAGAAAATCGGACTAACCTGGATGTCCCAATGTGGTGGGCCAGTCCGGCCCTTGCCACAGTGTGTACAGGTGTCCATTGGCCCCAAAATTTTGTATATGGGTCCTAATATGGGTGAACCACCTCCCTGCAAATTTTCATAATTTTGGGATGCTCAGAAGTATTTTAATAAATTCTGGAGTTACAATCTGTTAAAGGTGAAATGTTGTTGGAAATAACTGTCCAGAATTTGGGCCGTCAAATGGGTGGGTTTTGGGCCTCCAAAATTCCTAAAATTTGGGCCCAAGCTCCCTTATCAAGTCTAGTTGGGACCTAGAAATATGGCCCACCTTCTGAGAAAATATTTTTCAAAAAAATTATTTTTATGGAGCTATGCTGCTGGACTGCACAGCAGAAATTTCTGGCAGCCCACTATGCTGGTCCACCCTTTTGGATGCCCAAATGGGATCCATTGGCCCTAAAATTTTGCAGGTAGGTCCTGCCATGGATGGGACACCTCTTTGCAAAATTTTAGAACTTTTTAGGTAGTATAAATATCTTATTTAATTCATACAAATTATGGTCAGCAATGAATATTAGAAAAAAATCTGTTGGTGTAGAAAATAATGTTGTCCCATGTTTGGCACCACATGGGGTGGGCCTATACTTGCCCAAATTACTGGAAAATTGGTGGGTTTGATGTTCCCACATATGGATAGCAAGTGGGGTCTACTAGAGTGGCCCACTTACTCTCAAATCAAGATGAAAATGAGCATTTCTAACATGCAATGTTACTGGACTGCCCAGAAATTTCTGGACAGTCAGCATACTTTGGCCCATCCCATAGGCCTCAAGCATTGGGAAAATGATGTGGGCCCTATTCCACATCAAAGTGGGGTCCACACTCTAGAAAACCCCCAAGAAATTTGGGAGAAAAAGACATGCAAACGGATGCGAACATTAGCTCAAAAGTCATGCTCAAACTGGGCTTGAAAGCTGACAGCAACATATGATGTCCATATTTCAGCACATATAAATTAACCAAAGGGTTTATGGCCCTGATTAAACATGTGGAGTCCATATTGATGGGTTAACAAAATTCTAGACCTAGGAGCTCACTCCGACCTCCATGAAAAAGCCATTTTGGAGGCCACCCAAACCATGCATGCATGGTGGGCTTGGACATGTAGTCAAAGTGGGCTTGGACTTCCCATTTAGTTAAGGGTCTGAGATGTTGCTGACCTCTCCTTGGTCGGCCACAGATCATTAGAGTACACAGGAGAAAAAATAGAGAGAAAGGGAGAAGGAAGAAGTAAATCGGCCATTGGTAGAAGGTCCCGCCACTAATAGACCTTCCACTCCACAATCCACACCATCCATTATGTATACACTTACACGCAAGCTATTATGCATCAAGATAATTTGCTGGAGGGTAAGGACACCCTCCCTTCATGCATACAAAGACCTAAGTGGCTTATAAGATGCAAGAATAAAGGAGAAGGCATCATGGTTGGTCCATGGAGAATGGCCCGCCATAGAAGGAAATGAGTAGGATCTACACCCATGGCCTTCATCCTAGGAACTATGTAAGACCTCTACCATGGATTGGTGGGTCCTACATGCTTCTATGCATGCAAAGAAAAGAGAAAAAAGAGAGAAGAAGCTAAGGAGAGCACCCACCTTACTTGGATCTTCAAAGTTCTTGATGCATTGAAATCCTTAGGCTTCAAGGACCATGGATGAAGGGTCAAGATGGTAAGTGGAGGGTTAGAGGAGGAGGGAGATGGAAGAAATATGGCTGGAATTTTCAGCAAGGTAGGATGTTTTGGAGGTTCTAGCAATGGGAGAGAGAGGAAAAAATGAGGGAAAAAGAGGAGAAAATCCTTTTAAGCAAGGCAATCATTGCCTTCTTACCTTGGTTAGAGAGGGGAGATGATTACAAGCAGGGAGTTACAACCAAAGTTGTAGGTTTAATAGGTTAGTAGGCATGTTGGTGGTGTTTAAGGGTAGGTGATGTGTGAGATGGAACTTTAGGTAATGTGTGTGGTGTTTGTTAGAAATTGCACCAAAAAAGGAGTGGGCCACCTTAAAAAATGTGCTCTCTTACTAGGTGGGCCACATGATCATTATCAAGGGCTAGAATTAAATTGCCTACATCTTATGATTAACACGTCAGATGGATGCACAAGATGCGGCATCAGAACCGCAACAACGATGCGAACAAGATGGCATAGGTTTCGGCTCAATCCGAGTCTGGTATACGTGACCGAACTTAAAGATGACTGCAAACACTATTTGATGGTCGCGGGTCATCGGGATTCGACCGGTAGGACCGCGGGACCAAGATGAACGAGATGCATACTCAAACACACACATGCGAACTCGGGTCGAGTCTCACACAGATGGATGGGCAGACCGAAAGGGTCAACCAGATCCTTGAGGATATGCTCAAAGCTTGTGTGATCAACTTTATGTATAGTTGGGATGATCATATGTGCCTCACGGAGTTCGAGTACAACAATAGCTATCAGGCAACTTTCGGCATGGTTCCTTTTGAGACACTTTATGGTAGACTGTGGATATCTCCTAGTTGTTGGACTGAGGTTGGAGAGGATTATCTCTTAGGTCCCGAGCTTGTGCAGTAGACGTTAGAGGCTATTGATGTTATCAAGCAGAGGATGCGCACAGCTCAGAGCTGGAAGAAGAGTATTGCTGATCGTCGGCGTCGACCCCTCGAGTTTGCAGTCGGGGACATGGTATATCTCAAGGTCTCGTCTATGAAGGGCGTGGTTCACTTTGGTGTGAAGGGAAAGCTCGCCCCAAGATTTATTAGACCTTTTGAGATTACCAAGAGCGTAGGTGCTGTGGCCTATAGGCTTGTCTTACCTCCCGAGTTATCTGCGATCCACGACGTGTTCCATGTTTCTATGTTGCGAAAATGTGGGTCGGACACTATTCTCGTGATTCATTGGCAGCCACTCAAGGTCTGTGAGGATGCTTTTCCTACATTGAGCAGCCGATTCGTATTCTTGATTGGAAGGAGCAGGTCCTTAGGACCAAGGTCATTCCCTTGGTGAAGGTGCAATGGGGTCATCATTCAGAGGCCAAGGCATCTTGGGAACGCGAGGCCGAGATTAGAGAGCGTTATTCCCATTTATTTGATGATTGATTGATTGTATTACTTGATGTAAGATTGAACCCACACCCTCTATCCCCTGATCGAGACCTATGGGATGGGCCAAAGAGGGCTAGACGTCCAGAAATTTTTGAATAGTCCAGCAGGTTGCATGTTAAGAATGGACCTATTATACTTTGATTTTGGGAAAAGTGGGCCACTCCAGTGGACTCCACTTTCTGTCTATACATGGAAGCATCAAATCCACTTATTTTCCCTTGGTTTGGCAGGCCTAAGCCAACCCCATGAGGTACCAAAGATGGGGACAACAACAATTTTAGTAGCAGATTTTTCAAAAACACCTTGCTGTCCATAAATTGCATGAGTTAAATAAAATACTTTTACTATCCCAAAAATTTTAAATTTTTGTAGGGAGGTGTCCCGCCCATGGCAGGACTTACCTGCACAATTTCAGGGCCAATAGATCCCATTTGGGCATCCAAAATGGTGGGCCAACATAGTGGACTGCCAGAAATTTCTGTTGTGCAGTCCAACAGCATACTCCCATAAAAACAAAAATTTTAAAATATTTTCTAATAAGGTGGCCCATATTTATGGGTCCCACCTTGTTGCAAGATTGATGAGGGACCTTGGGTCCAAATTTTAGGAAATTTGGAGGCCCAGAACCCACCCATTTGGATGGCCCAAATTTAGGACAATTATATTTCTAGCAATGTTTCACCCTAGATAGATTGAAATTCCGAAATTTATTAAAATACTTTTGAGCATCCAAAAATTATGAAAATTTATAGGGAGGTGGCCCACCCATGGTGAGACCCGCCTACAAATGTTTGGGGCCAATGGACCCTTGTGCACACCGTGGCAAGGGCCGGACTGGCCCACCACGTCGGGGCATCCAGGATGATCAGAATTTCAGGTAGACTGTTTTCTGTAAATAATTTTTTTTTAAGTAATAGATCCAAAAAAGGCATACTCATAAGAAACGAAAAAAAAAAATGCTTGTTTTGATATTTGGTTTGTGTTTTCAGTAATATTTTTTTTTATATCTAGGCCGATGTCGTTCGTCTATCCAATGTTGAAGCTTAGTTTTTTTTTTTTTTTTTCTTTTCACTTGTCCAGTGGCTCTCTTGAATTCAATTTTCGAGTTTTAATGTTTTTTAAGTAGTTTGCAAATCAACTAATTCAATAACATTGTCTATTTGTCCCATCTATGTTCCATATCATGCTACCTGCTTGGAACTTTATGATTTGAAATGAATTCTTAGACAATTTGATAATGTTTACTTTCAACTTTTTTGTAGGGAAACCTATTGAAATTTACTACGGGATTGGAGCGATTTCCAGTTACCTTATAAAAAGGGCCGAAACCACCCTTCCCAATCTTATTTGTTGACAGAAGTTATCTGTAGCAGCTACTATAGTTGTAAAAACTATATAATGGCAACTTCAAACCTTTCTTGTCTTCTCTGAGCATATTTTCACCAATGAATCCCCTGTCATCTAACCCATTATTTCCCAATACTTATATAGTGAAGTATTGGTTCTCAATTGAATGAAATGCTTATTGGAATTTCATATTTGTAATAATGTTGTTCTTGCTCCTTTTTATGATTCAGTGCAGGTAATTTGGTTCTGCATGCAATCTGTTTCTGGAAATGGCACAACTGCTCAGATTCCGACTTGGTTGAGTGAAACCCATCCACTCTTAAAAGTGGGAGCACCCAAATGTGGAACTTAGGTACCATTTGAGTCTAAGCCAAGTCACTGTTGTGTTCAATACCTGTGGTAATAAATTGCTTGAGATTTTTGGAAAGTGTGGGAGCATGAAGGATACCCACCATGATAAATTGCTGATAACGCGATAGAGAAATATAACCGGGTAATCCAACCATACACCAGACCTGAATCCTATGACAGGTAAAATTTGAAGTGTTGAACTTCAAATAATGAAGGTATTTAACTCCAAATTTTCAAACTCACACATAGCTTTGTTAGGAGATGTCTTACTATAATCATTTGATGATGAGTACAACTAGTTTTAATGTTTTCTTTTGCTATTGGGTTCAGTCACGGTAGTTCTCTGCCACAATGCATGGTAATTGTATGTGATGCCTGGAGTTTCTTTCTCTTGCCTAAAATATGCAAGGTGCAGCTGCTTGTTTAGAAGAATTGTTGATTTTAGTAGCTGCTTGTTTAGATGTACATGGGGATGACAGTGTGAAGTATCTGTAATGGAAATTTATTATAAGGGTGAGCATGCATATGTTCCTATAACTCAAGAAAGGTTACTGGTCCTATCAATTTTTCTTATGCCATTTCTTATACTATGTTTTCTTCCACAAAGCACAAGCATGAGATTGTGAAGAAACTCCAAGCTAGAAAGCACATCTGTGGAATGACAGGTAATGGGGTCAATGATGCACCTGCATTAAAGAAGGCAAACACAGGAATTTCAGTGGCGGATGCAACAGATGCTGCTCGAAGTGCTTCTGACATAGTTCTAACAGAGCCTGGACTGAGTGTAATCATTAGTGCCGTTTTAACAAGCCGTGCAATTTTTCAGAAAATGAAGAACTATACGGTAGTCTCATGCTTTCATTTGCTATATTACAGATAGGGACTCTGCATGTTCTGCTGACCTGTTCCACTTTTGATATTTACATACCATGACATGGATCTGTTTGGGATGGCGTGATTGGGAAGTACTTAGTTCACACCATACGAAGGAAGCCCAATTGTTGAGGAAAGCAAAAATGTCAATGGTCCATAATATTTCATGAACCAACAGCTTTGTTGTGCTTGGTTGGTTTTCAAGCGAACAGGGCAGCTGCATTAAAAGTCAGCGTAGCATATATGTGGCTAAAATATAAATCAAACAAATGCATATATACACATGAAGAACCTAATTTTTTTCCTCATACATGTTACCGATTCATGCCATAATCAGTTTTACATGAACATGGACAATTCTTGTGATGATGGGAATAAAGCACTAATACTTCTATTTCCACAACACCCTAATGCTTTTCTTCTTCTTCTTCTTTTTTTTTTTTTTTTTTTTTTTTTTTTTTTTTTGGTGGATCTTATAAATTTCATGTAAAGAGGTTCTTGAATAATTTCCACATTCGCTTTTGACAATCTGTAATGCTATTTTTCTTCTTCTGCATAAAATAATATTCAACGTTATTTCAAGCCCTTCATCTAGATTTACCCTATAAGGTAAAAATGTGTTTGTGAGAAACAGAAGTGTCTAGATGCTGACAACTTTTACTGTTTTTTTTTTTTTTTTGTCATACAGATATATGTCATGTCTATCACTCTCCGTATTGTGGTAAGTTGTCAACTATGCCTTTTTTTCCCTCTACTGTTTCGTTGTTCCAAAATAATGTGAAGCAGGTATCCTTACTGTCTATGGATCTTCTGAATATATCTATGAGGAAATACCTGTGAAATGCAACAAGTGTATCGTCATAGAACAATCACTTCCTTTTGACACCCTGTATTACTAAGGAACAGCTAAGGTTTATGTTGCTGGCTCTGTTCCAGAGATTCGACTTCCCTCCTTTCATAGTTCTTGTCATTGTGATTCTTAACGATGGTTAGAAACTGTCTTAGATTGAATGCTGCTGAAATTGTTTTCATCTGTGTTTTGTTATGGGATTGTCATGATCATTTTCTTACTTTTACCCTGAAAATTTCCTTTTCTAATTTGTACACTTGTTTCCAGGTACTATCATGACAATCTCCAAGGACAGAGTCAAGCTGTGAGACCCAACCTAAGTTTGCATGTGTGCATGTGTGTGAGAGTATGCATTCCATTCATCTTGGTCCCACGGTCCAACCGGTCGAATTCTGACGACCCGCGACTTTCGGTTAGCGTTTGTGGTCCTCCTCGAGTTTGGTCACGTTGACCTGATGCCATCTTATCCGTATCGGCACCGCGGTTCTAACGTCGTATCCCGTGCATTAATCCGATATGTACATCTCAAGTTATGAGTATCGATTGATATGCGCCATTGATTGCATGATTGGTGGACCCCACCATGGTTTGCACATTTTTTCATACACATGATGTCACCCTAGGCTAAAATTTCTAAAAGGCTACTACCCTACAACCTTGTTTGTATCTCCTTACTACAATCATTACTTTCTCTACCCTAGGTAAGAGAGGTAATGATTACTTTCCTACTGCTGGATGTGATTCCAAGAGCCGAACGAGAATGAATACCACACAGAAGAGTCAAGACCGGGCTCCCTAATGGAATGTTTAACCGATCCATTCCGGATCGATCGAATTGGTACGGAAGTTGTAACATGGGAAAACCACGGAAAACACGACTTATTTGAATAAAAGGTTTTTCCCTCTCTTTCCCTCTCATCTCTCTCTCTCTCTCTCTCTCTCTCTCTTCTCTTCTTCCCTGGCAACTTCTCTCCATTTCTCCAGCCCATCTCCCTCTCCATTTTCAGCCCCTTCTCCCTCTAATCCCCTCCCATCTAACCTTCGATAATCCATCTCACCCATTGAAACATGTCCCTTGGAGCATGAAGAGTAGATTGATGTAACTTCGGAGTAGGATCCATTAAGGTGGGTGCTCTTCTTAGCTTCTTCTCTCTTGTTTCTCTTTTCTTTCTTTTCCTTGCATGCATGGAAGCATGTAGTACCCACCAATCCATGGTGGAGGTCCTACATGGCTCTTAGGATGAAGGCCATGGGCCTAGATCTTACTCATTTCCTTCCACGGTGGGTCATCTCCATGGACCCACCATGATGCCTTCTCCTTTATTTTTGCATCTTATAGGCCATCTAAGCCTTTGCATGCATATAAGGAGGGTGTCCCTACACTCTAGCAAATTATCTTAATGCATAATAGCTTGCATGTAAGTGTATACATAGTGGATGGTGTGGATTGTGGAGTGGAAGGTCCATTAGTGGCGGAACCTTCCACCAATGGCCGATTTACTTCTTCCTTCTCCCTTTCTCTCTAATTTTCTCCTGTGTACTCTGATGATGTGTGGCCCACCAAGGAGAGGTCAGCAACATCTTAGACCCTTAGCTAAATGGGAAGTCCAAGCCCACTTTGACTAGATGTCCGAGCCCACCATTCATGCATGGTTTGGGTGGCCTCCAAAATGGCTTTTTCAAGGAGGTCTGAGTGAGCTCATGGGTCTAAAATTTTATTAACCCATTAAGGTGGAGCCCACATGTTGAATCATAGCCATAAACCTTTTGATTAATTTAATTATATGGGCTGAAATATGGACAACATATGTTGCTGTTCAGATTTCAGGCCCAGTTTGAGTATGACTTTTGAGCTAATATTTGTATCTGTTTGCATGCCCTTTTCTCCCAATTTTTTTTGAGGATTTTGTAGTGCATGGACCCCATCTTGAAGTGGAATGGGGCCCACACCATTTCCCCCATGATTGAGACCCATAGGATGGGCTAAAATGTGCTAACTGTCTAGAAATTTCTAGACAGTTCAACAACATTATAAGTTGGAAATGAGCATTTTTACTTGAGTTTTTGGAATAAGTGGGCCACCCCAGTGGACCCCACTTGTTGTCCAGATAAAGGGCCACCTTTTTGCCAATTTTTGAAGGATTTGAGTGGGTCCAGGCCCACCTCATGTGGTCCCTAACATAGGGACAGTTACATTTTCAGCAATTGTTTTTGTAGCAGCAGATTTTTTTCAGGAATATCTATCTATCCACAAATTGTAGGAGTTAAATAAAATATTTTTACAATCCCAAAAATTTTAAAATTTTGCAGAGGAGTGTCCTACCCATGGTAGGACCTACCTGCAAAATTTTAGGGCCAATGGACCCCATTTGGGCATCCAAAAGGGTGGGCCAATATACTGGACTGCTAGAAATTTCTTCTGTGTAGTCCAACAGCATAGTCCCATGAAAAATAATATTTTAAAAATTCTTTCTAAGAAGGTGGGCTATATTTCTAGGTCTCACCTTGTTTTAGGATTGATGAGAGACCTTGGGTCCAAATTTCAGGAATTTTGGAGGCCCAAAACCGACCCATTGGATGGCCCAAATAAAGCACAATTATATTCCAACAATATTTTACCCCGGACAGATTGTATTCTTTAAATTAATTAAAATACTTCTGAGTATCCAAAAAATATGGAAATTTACAGGAAAGTGATAAACCCATGGTGGGACCCACCTATAGAATTTTGGGATGAATGGACCCCTGTGCCCACCGTGACAAGGGCCGGACTGGCCCACCACGTTGGGACGTCCTGGTCTGTCTGATTTTTTAGACAGACTGTCTTATTAAAATTATTTAAAATACTTAGGAATATATAAAAATTCTAAAATTTTGTAGGGTGTGTCCCACCCATGGAAGTGTCACCTTACAAAATTTTAGACCCAACGGATATTCGAGCTGACCGTGATACGGTCTGTAAATTGGGTCAGTTTTGGGCCAAATACCCAGGCCCGTAGGACTACCCACCATGGAATGCCCCTACCTTGAGCTGTTGCTGGGCCTATATTCCAGCAGCATGGCCCACTTCTAATGTGTGTTATGCATTCTCCTCTCATATGGTGGGACCCACTGTTTTGTATGTGGGCCATCAGGAATTTCATCTATTATAAAATAATTTTTTTATTGTTGGATTCCAACCAACCCAGAAAAATAGGTGGGCCAGAATTTAGCAATGAGCCCAATAATTGTTGCCTATAAACGTTGTTTTGGGGCAGTATGGCCCACTAGATTTGAGGGGGATTTAATTCAGTTATCTTACCATCTTAATTTTCTTTCTAAGCTTAATTAGTGCATGATTAAAGGCTCATTCCAATTGAATTTTTCTTGGGCTAGTCTTCTAGTTAATTAATGGGCCTTATAGCCTTGGTTGGGCTGGAACTTTTAATAAGCCCGTTGGACCCTTGTGTCTTATATTTACCATGACATTGTGATGGGTCTTATGGGCCAAATACTCAAGTAGTTGATCCCCTTACTTGCCTACTATAATAAATCCATACTTGGGCCAAGATGTGAGGCTCAACTTACTTGTGTTAAATATAATGATTTTCCATATGTTGGGATAATGGGCAACCCATTAAGCCCACCACAATGAGTGAACCCATGACCCTTATGGTCGGGCCCTAACCTTGCTTAAGGGCTGACCAGGTTGCCTATGTATTGGGCTTAGTGTATGGTCCACCAGGTCATGGATTGATTAGACCTTGGACTTTTCCTCACATACGTAGCAGGCTACCCTTTTGGGACCCAGTTGAGGTTAGATGTCCTCCTCAGTGGCCCTAAGGTAAGCCCTTAAGGCCCTTATAGGTGGTTGAAGGCCCACCTTGGACCTTGTTAGGCTCGTTTCCTCCTTGAGGTTTTAGGACTCCCCTAGCTTGTGGGTTGTCCCAAATTATTGGGCGCCCATTTAAGAGAACTTCATTTCCCTTTAGAGTACTTGTCTGTATATCTTGTCCTTGACCCTCCATAGGACGAAAGATTCCATATTCTATGGGTATCGCACTTACATTATTATGACCCATATGCATCATCTGTATGAATTGATTGCATTGTATAGTGGTCATTGAGGGATGAAGTTTCTCCCCTCGTGCACATCGCGTGCCTGCAGCTAGTGCATGATTGTATGTGTGACTCATGCATTAACATCACATTTCATTATGATACATCCCTTGCTTCATCAGGGCCTTGGCTCCACAGGGACATTCGTGGATGGTCGTACGTGTGGAGACCGAAAATATTACTTGAGCATACCTGATGCATAGGATGCCTATAGGTGAAATTTCTAAAACTTTTATGGTACCAAGGATCTGCTCCAACGCCATGACCGAGTGGAAACTATGAGTGCACGAGGGCCTTATACCATTAGGCTGCGCCTCTCACTGTTGTGTAGTCGGTTGGATAGGGTGTGGCCTTACCTGCTTGGTGTGAGGAGGCGTTACTAAGCTAAGTTTGACCAGCTCATAAATGGGTCCACTACCATCGGCCTGGTTGGTGATTGGCTGTCCACATGTGGGTAGTAAGGTCTCTTACGCTCATTTGGTTATGTGGGGTCTGTAGAGCAGCACTCATTCAGTAGTGTAATGGACCCCGGTGATTTCCTTATAAATGGAAATGTACTTGACACGTGGTTTGGGTATGAGCACTGACATTGCTTGTATCACATTAACATTGGCTGTATAAGCCCCTTCATGCATTGCCTTGGTATGGCACCCAGTACTCATTGCATCGTATTCATGATAAGCCTTGGTAAGGCTAGTGATATTCTCATTGAGCTTATTCTCTCCTTGTACCTCCTACTATTCTTCTGTGCACCATTATCACACACTTACACCACTTTCTAAGCTTCTATAAGCTTATGCACGATTGATGCATGTAGGTGATCTTAGGCGAGTGTCATAGCGGCAGAGCTTGGAGTAGAGCTGAGCATGAGGACTCCAGTGTTGCTTAGTTTTCTCTCCTTTTCTATCATCTTATGCATGTCCTTTTGGACCTTATGGATACTTGTAAAAGTTCAAATTCGTAGTGGATTTTGTGATATGTGCCTTTATTATTCTCAGATATACTTGTTGTGATCTTGGGGATGCTCGTATTGGAATGATTATATTATTACGAAAATCCTCCTTATGGGATCCCAAGATCGGAACCTGCATCAAGAGCTGAGAATGGGGTACTACGGAAGCTGTCCTGGTCAGAACTGACCATCAGGTTCCTTGTGAGTCCGGTTACTGAGTCTGGGGCGTGACACAAGCCTTCTCCACTTCCTGACAGATGGAAACTCAGTGAAATTTTTACAACTGGAGTAGTCATTGGAACGTATCTTTCTCTCATGACTGTTGCATTCTTTTATCTAGCTTACGAGACTTCTTTTTTTTACGGTAAATACTTCTTTGTTCCTCAATGCTGTAAATAGTACTTCACAATTCATGACTTCTTTAATACTTCCCATAAAAAAGGGGTACTTTTATCTTATGGGTAAGAACAAAAGACCACTTGATTTTTAAGGAAATTGACAGAATACATTGGAAGTATTTTCCAAAAATCCTAGCATTCACATGTGAATGTGGGATGCATTGTATGATTTGATTGCTATTTGTAATAAATGCATCGTTTCTTTTCTTGATTGCATTTTATGTACTATTCCTATCAGCATTAATTGTGTTAGTTTAGACAGCAGGTTCTTGCAATGGAAACATGCACCATTATTATATATATATTTTTAATTTTTAAAAATAGCTACAGATTTTAGCCGTAGCTCATGTTCTGAAAACCATAGCTATTGCTAACTTCAGAATATTGCTATGGATTTCATCCCACTTTTAGCTACAGATAGTATCTGTAGCTGTAGGTATATTTCGCTACAGAAATTATAGTTACGACCATTATTCCTAGCTAGTGATATCTATTGCTACGGATCTATAGGCGTAGGTACATTTCACTATAGAAATTATAGCTACGGCTTTTATTCGTAGCTACTGATCTCTATTGCTACCGATGTAATCTGTAGCCATTGGTTTTTTGACCTTTAGCTACACCACCAATAGCTATGGACGTGCTATGGACTAGATCCGTAGCAAAAAGCCTTTAGCTACGATTTTTATCCGTAGCCTTTGCCCCTTTTTCTGGTAGTGTATGGTGGTCATTGAGGGATGGAGTTTCTTCCCTCGTGCACATTGAGTGCCTGTAGCTAGTGCATGATTTGTATGTGTGACTCATGTATTGGCATCGCATTTCATGATGATACCACCCCTACTTTATCAGGGCCTCGCCTCTACAGGGACATTTGTGGATGGCTGCATATGTGGACACCGGAAATATTACTTGAGCATACCCGGGTGCATAAGATGCCCATGGGTGAAATTTTCAAAACTTTCATAGTACCAAGGATCTGCCCTAACGCCGTGACGGAGTGAAAACTATGAGCGCACGAGGGCCTTATACTGTTAGGCTGCGACTCTCACTGTCGTGTAGTCAGTTGGGTAGGGGTGTGGCCTTACCTACCTAGTGTGAGGAGGCATTGCTAGGCTAAGTCTGACCAGCTCGTAAATGGGTTCACTGCCGTCGGAACTTGTTGGTGATTGACTATCCACGATCGGGTAGCGAGGTCTCTTACACTCATTTGACTACGCGGGTCTGGAGAGCAACAGTCATCTAGCAGTATAATGGACCCCAGTGATTTCCTTATGATTGGAAATGTACTTGATATATGGATTGATCATGAGCACTGGCATTACTTGCATCGCATTCGCATTGGTTGTATAAACCCCTTCATGCATCATCTTGGTATGGCACCCAGTACTCGTTGCATCGTATTTATGATAAGCCTTGGTAAGGCTAGTGATATTGTCATTGAGCATGTTTCTCTTCTTGTATCCCCTACTATTCTTCTATACACCATTGTCACATACTTTCACCACCCTCTAAGCTTTTATAGGCTTATACACGATTGATGCGTGCAGGAGATCCTAGGCAAGTATCGTAGTGGCATAGCTTTGAGTAGAGTTTAGTTTGAGGACTCCAGTGTTGCTGACTTTTCTCTCATTTTCTATTATCTTATGTATGTCCTTTTGGACCTGATGGATATTTGTAAAAGTTCAAATTCTTAGTGGATTTGTAATGTGTGCCTTTGTTATTCTCAGATATACTTATTGTGATCTTAGGTATGCTCGTATTAGAAATGATTATACTGTTATGAAAATCCTCTTTGTAGGATCCCAGGATCGGAACCTGTCTCAGGAGCTGAGAATGGGGTACTACGGAGGCTATTGCGCCCAGAACCGTCCATCAGATTCCTTATGAGTCTGGTTATCGAGTTTGGGGCGTGACACTAGGTCTGACCCCTCATCCAAGTGGGACACACATAATGAGTGGGTTAGATATGTGCATCACATTTAGGCAGGCCCAATATATGTTATGAAAGTTTTAAGGAAACCCCTCTCCACTATATTATGTGGTGTGGCCCACCCAAGTCATGGATTGACTTTATTTGTAAGCTCTTGGCCCACCCAAGTCATGGATTAACATTCTTCATACCATTCCACGCTTTTCTCGGATCATTTTGAGATATTAACTAAAAAATGGGGCGGGTCCAAGGCTTGAGTGGACTACAAAGTGGGGATTGAACATCCACCATTAAAAATAACATTCATAGAAGTTTTGATCAAGCTGATGTTTGTGTTTTCCCTTCATTCATATCTTTTTGATATTATGAACATGTTGGATGGAAAATAAACATTACTGTGGGCCCAAGGAAGGTATCAATGGTGGAAATCATTATTCCATAGTATTTTGTGTGGCATAGTCCACTTGAGTTTTGGATTTATCAAAAATTTAGGATCAACCCACACCGTTCATCCATTTTTCGAGATCATTTTATAGAATTATCCAAAAAAATGAATCATATCCAAAGATTAAATGGACCACACCACAAATAAGGGGAACGAATTAGCTACTCCCCCTACACCATCAATCAGCTGGTGGTTGGTGCTGTGTGGGCCCGACCATGATGTATGTGTTTAATCCATGTCATCTATCTATTTTTAAAGATCATCTTATGGCATGAGACAAAAAATGAAGCATATCCCAATTTGAAATGGACCACATTACAGGAAATAGTGTTGAATGAGCGTCAACCATTTAAAACATTCTGGGGGCCATAAAAGTTTTGGATCGAAATGATTTTTGTTTTTCCCCTTCATCTAGGCCCGTATGACCTAATAAATAGATTGGATGCCAAATAAACTGCACAGTGGACCTTACGAGGATTTTAATGATGGATATCCAATCACTCTTGTTTTCATGTGGTGTGGTCCACCTGATATTTATATACCTCTCATTTTTGGGCCCCACCATGATGTATGTTTTATATCCACACCTTCCATCCATTCAGAGAGATCATTTTAGGGCAATATCCAAAGACAAATCCAAGGCTCCAGTGGACCCCAACACAGAAAACAGTGGGGACAGTGATACGCACCATTAAAAACTTCTAAAGGCCACGAAAGTTTTAGATCAAGCTAATATTTGTGTTTTACCTTATTTCATGTCTTTTTTAACTTTTGAACAAGTTGGATTTCAAAAAAATTATGGTGGGCCTTAGGATAGTTTCAACGGTGGGAATCACTCTCCCCACTGTTTTCTGTGGTGAGGTCCACTACATCTTTTTATCTGCCTCATTCCTTGGCTCATGCCCTAAAATAATATCTCAAAATGGATGGACGGTGTGGATACAACACATACATCATAGTGGGGCCCACAGAAATTGATGACATCACTTCAGTAGCTAACTCGCTACTCAACCTATATCTAATCCGCGTCCGTCAGAGACTCCCCTAATCCACGACAGTCTCCTCTCTCTCTCTCTCTCTCACCCTCTCCCTCCTCTCGCTCTCTATCTCTCTCTCTCTCTATCTCTCTCTCTCTCTCTCGCACCCTCTCCCTCCTTTCGCTCTCTATCTCTCTCTTCCTCTCTCTCTGATCTCTCCACCATGTCCTCTCTGTCTCTCTCGCATCCTCTCCCTCCTCTCGCTCTCTATCTCTCTCTTCCTCTCTCTCTGATCTCTCCACCATGTCCCCTCTGTCTCTCTCGCATCCTCTTCCTCCTCTCTCTGTCTCTCTCTCTCTCTCTCTCTCTCTCTGAAGCTCGGTTGAAGGTCATTCACGACAGTGCAGTATCTTTCTCAATCTCTCTCAATCTCTCTTAATATTAATGTCGATTTAGGAAGTTAGGAGTTAGCAGTTTGTAGATTCTCGATTTGAATGTGAACCCCAAATTGGGTTTCTCTGATTTTACAAATTGGGGATTTAGGGATTTGAGGACTTTTGAAATTTGGGATTTTCTGATTTTACAAATTGGGGATTTGGAGATTTTAGGAATCGAGGATGTGAGGATTTTAGGAATTTGGGATTTCAGGATTAAAGAAAATAAGTTTTTAATATTGGGTTTGAAGGTTAAGCATTGCCTCCTTGATGTGGGCTTCTAACATAAATGGTTGGCCCCATTGTGGATATAGCATACTTCATCTGTTCCATTGTCGATTGGAGATGCATTGGCTTAAGATTGGCAGCTAAAATTCTACCCACCTACATAATGTTGGCAACGAGTTGTGTTGACTCATTGAAAATTTCAGGTTCAACACCATACCACAAATTTCATGCAACTCTTTAGAACATCTTACACCTACACATCAGATGTACAATTAAATTCCTTAAAGAATGTTTAGTAGTATTTCTTAATTTATGTGGTTTGCTAATTCCACACGCATGCACATCCACTTGGGCACATGTATTGGGATGTGAGATCTGAGCTTGGCATCAGGTGATATTTTGGCATAAAAATCTGATTTGAGCTTGCCATCAATTGCAGAGTATGATGTTTAATATGCATCCATTCAAAGCTTGTACATGAGGCATGCATTAACTCAAAATAAACTAATTAAAAAAGTGTAGTTTTTGGTTCACAATGCATCTAAAATGCGACCTTACAATCTGGACTATTTGATTTGAAGTTCTTGCATGCCACATGCAATGTCCAAGTATTTCCAAGTGAGTTTTTGGTTCATATTCAACCACTTTCCAAGCCATAATCATACTTTGCCATATGCAGCCAAACACTATATGAATTGGATTTCAAGAGAGAGCATGCTCATAATTTAGATTACATAATTTGTACATAGCCTGATCATGGTGAGACTTGCCTCTTGAGTTGTTCCAAAATGACCAAAATGCTATAGAATTCTTTTATATAAGAAAAAATAAAGTCCAAAACAAGCAGAATTACCAGTTATGGATTGAATAGGCTGACAACTGTCGGTTGAATTGAGTTGGAGAAAATTGTTAAAAGAAAAATGCTAGTCAAAGCATTTTATTAATTGGAAAGAAAATGTTTTCATTTATTTTAGTTTTGCACAAGTTGGTTTTAGCCATGGCTTTTGCATGAGGATTGACACTTGTTTATAGCTTGCTCTTGCCTGCTAGTCCACACGGTTAATAGTTCACCTGCTTTCCCTATCCTTTTCATTTCATCTTCTGCTTGAAACAAAATGGATAGGGATGCCTTATCTATAATTGATTTGACATCAAATAATTTAGGTGTGGATCATGTAAAAAAAAAATTAGATGTAATTATCTGCAGAATTTATTTTTTTTTTGGTCTCTTTTCCTATTTATGCATTTATAAGGTTTTGTGGGGAAAATTTCAGAATTATTTTCTAACACTATTACAGAGCCCTTCTACTTGCATTTCCACTGATTGAGAATGATTGAATGATTATTCTTTTCTGTTTCTTTTAAAATTTTGTATTATTGTTAGTCTTAAGCCATTTATATGAAACTAATGCAATGTTTTCCATGTTCGAGAGGACTATCATGCTAGCATTCATGATGCAACATCAATGGAATCAACTTATAGGCCTATCATATTTACCATTTCCCTATTGTTTCAATTGTCTTATATTTCATTTAGATATTTGTAGAAATATGGAAAAAATCATATGTTTGCGTACAAGGCAAGGGTAATTTATAGCTTGTAGACATGCTTATGCTTCTTCTCATGGTTGGTTTGTATGAGATAGCTTGTGTTTCCCACTGTCTAATATGCTTTTAAAGTTTTGTATCAACATGTGTCTCAACCATCCATGTGTCTTCACCCAACCATTGCCGCACGCTCTACCCACGCACGCACTCTCTCTGTCTCTGAAGCTCAGTGAGATCTCTCTCTCTCTCTCTCTCTCTCTCTCTCAATCTCAATACCGATTTAGGGATTTGGGGATTTAGTAATTTGTGGATTCCTGATTCGATGTGGACCCTCATTTAAGAATTTCTTCTTATAAAATCCATATGGAAACTTTGGCAGTGACCATTATAGATGGGTACTAACATTGCTTGGTTGAAATGATGTGGCCGAAAAAGAAAACAGTATCATAATGCATGATTAGTTGTGTTTTCCCTTCATTCATGTCTGTGTGAGCTCATGAATGGATCTAAGCTGGTAGTTGTGTTTTCCCTTCATGTCTATGTGAGCTTATGAATGGATCTAAGCTGGTAGTTGTGTTTTCCATTCATTCATGTCTGTGTGAGCTTATGAACAGGTTAGATAACAAATAAACATCATTGTGACCCTTAAGTAGGATTCAATAGTGGAAATCATTATTCACACTGTTTCGTGTGCTATTGTCTACTTGAGCTTTGGATATGCCTTATTTTCGATCTCAAGCCCTAATAAAATAGATGGGTTGATTGATAAAAATAACTTAGTAAGCAATCTGCTTCGGAGTGGATTAGGTGCACCCCAACCTCATCCACAATGGTGTGGCCCCTGCCATGGAGCCCACCTTGTTGCATGTATCTTATATCCAGGTTGTTCATCCATTTTCCATAACATATCATGGTATAAGCCTAAAAATGAAGTAGATACAAGTCTTAGACAGATTATAGTATAGGAAATAGTGGTAAATGACCATTAAAAACTTGTGTGCCACAAACATTTTGGATCAATTTGATATTTGGCTTTTTTTTTTTTTTATCATCTAGGTTTTATAGCCTTATCAAAAACTTCATTTCTATTAGTGAAGCCTATCATAGTCAGTCCTCTCCCAAAAAACTAAAAACATAAAACCCATTGGTGAAAAGCTTTTTACCTCTTAACATGTTCATCTACACCCTATCATAGAAAACCTTTAGGAAATCCTAAAAAACATACTTTATCTAACTTTCAAGGTATTTGTAGGCCTACTAACATGATGAACTTTTTCATCTCTTGGCAATGGGCATCCTTGTCTCCATTTTACATTTATCATTCACATATGAATTAAATCTCTTGTTTTAAGTAGCTGACAGTAGCATTATACATGAGGTCTTTCTCATCTTCCAGTACTATGGACAAGGCCTGTGTAAGGCTTGCTTCAGCAAAAGTTGTCTTGCACCCATCAAAGTATTGGGATAAAAAAATATCAATTAAAGTCTTTTATTTGACTTTAAGATATTACATTCTAGAGGTTTTCTTTCACGTAAAAATTTGTTAGAGATGTTTGTTTACTCAGCATTGTATTTCTGTTATCAGTATGAAGATAAAATGTATATATTTTTCCATTGCCTTTTGTTGCCTAAAATGGTCCTTGCAAACCTTATGGACAGACCCAGATGTGCGTCGGGGCTATCCGAATGTTGAACGGGGATCCCTGGAAGGTGGAAACCACTGTTATGACTATGATGAAGCTATCCATTTCCTATGGACAGCATTGGAGTGCCTATCCATTTAGACAGGCTCGTGTTTATGTATTAGCTCAGAATTGATGGAGTAGACTCAGATGTGCATCGAAGCTATCCGGATGTTGAGCGAGGGTCCCTGGAAGGTGGGAACCGCTGTTATGATCATGATGAAGCTATCTATTTCCTATGAACAGCATTGGAGTGGGCTGGCCATTTGGACAGACCCGTGTTTATGTATTAGCTTAGAATTGATGGAGCAGACCCGAATGTGTGTCAGAGCTATCCAGATGTTGAGAGGGGATCCCTGGAAGGTGGGAATCACTGTTATGACCATGATGAAGCTGTTCATTTTCTATGGACAACATTGGAGTGGCCTGGCCATTTGAACAGGCCCGAGTTTATGTATTAGCTTGAAATTGATGAAACAGACCCTAGTATAACCCTAAACCTAAACCTACAGCTAAAACTAAACATCATGGTGGGGACAGTGCCCCCGACCGTTGATTCCTTCCTAGGACCCACCATGATGGTTATTTGAGATCCAACCTGTTGGTAAGTTCACACAGACCTAGACTTGAAGAAGGAATAACAAAAATATCAGCTTGATCGAAAACTTTTGTTGCCCCAATTCGTTATGAGGTCCACTTGAGCTTTGGATCTACCCCAAAATCTAAACCTAAACCTAAACCTAAACCTATTCTCAAATCACAAAACCTAAAACCTAAACCTAAACCTATAACCTTAACCTAAACCAAAACCTATAGCCTAAACCTTAACCTATAATATATAACTTATAACCTAAACTTATAACTTATAACCTGACCTTAACCTAAACCTAAACCTATAACCTATAACCTAAATGTATTCTCAAATCCCTAAACTTAAACCTACACCTAATCCTAATCTCAACCCCTAACCTAAACCTAAACCTAAACTTGAAAACCCAAACCTAAACCCGAACCCAAACCTAAACCCGATTTCCTAAACCTAAACCTTAACCTATTCTTAATTCCCTAAAGTTATAATCTATAACCTATAACCAAGAACCTATAACCTAAACCTAAACCTAAACCTAAACCTATAACCTTAACCTAAACCTAAAACCTAAAACCTAAATGTATTCTCAAATCCCTAAATCTAAACCTACACCTAATCCTAATCTCAACTCCCTAAACTAAATCTAAACCTAAACTTGAAAACCCAAACCTAAACCCGATCCCAAACCCGATTTTCAAAACCTAAACCTTAACATATGCTCAATTCCCTAAACCTATAACCTATAACATATAACCTAAACCTAAACCTAAACCTATAACCTATAACTTTAACCTAAACCTAAAACTAAAACCTAAACCTATACATATAACCTAAACCTATAACATATACCTATAACCTAAATCTAAACATATAACCTATAACCTATAACCTAAAACCTAAACCTAAACCTAAACCTAAAACCTAAATGTATTCTCAAATCCCTAAACTTAAACCTACACCTAATCCTAATCTCAACTTCCTAACCTAAACCTAAACCTAAACTTGAAAACCCAAACCAAAACCCGAACTGATTTCCTAAACCTAAACCTTAACCTATTCCCAATTCCCTAAACCTATAACTTATAACCTATAACCTAAACCTATAACCTATAACCTATAACCTTAACCTAAACCTAAACCTAAACCTATAACCTTAACCTAAACCTAAACCTAAACCTAAACTTGAAAACCCAAACCTAAACTCGATCCCGAACCCTAACCCGATTTCCTAAACCTAAACCTTAACCTATTCTCAATTCCCTAAACCTATAACCTATAACGTATAACCTAAACTTAAACCTAAAACTAAACCTATAACCTAAACCTATAACCTATAACCTATAACCTAAACCTAAACCTAAAACCTAAATGTATTCTCAAATTCCTAAACGTAAACCTAAACCTACACCTCGATCCTAATCTCAACTCCCTAACCTAAACCTAAACTCGAAAACCCAAACCTAAACCCGATCTGAACCCGAACCCAAACCCGATTTCCTTAACTTAAACCTTAACCTATTCTCAATTCCCTAAAGCTATAACCTATAACCTAAACCTAAACCTATAACCTACAACATTAACATAAACCTATAACCTACAACATTAACCTAAACCTATACCTATAACCTAAACCTATTCTCAAATCCCAAAACCTATAACCTATAACCTAAACTCAATTCCCTAAACCTTAACCTATAACCTAACCTAAACCTAAACCTATAACCTACACTTATAACCTAAACCAAAACCTATAACCTTAACCTAAACATAATACCTAAACCTAAAACCTAAATGTATTATTAAATCCCTAAAGCTATAATCTATAACCTTAACCTATAACCTATAACTTATAACCTAAACCTATAACCTATAACCTAAACTCAATTCCTTAAACCTTAACCTATAACCTAACCTAAACCTAAACCTATAACCTACACTTATAACCTAAACCTAAACCTATAACCTAAACCTGTAACCTAAACCTAAAACCTAAATGTATTCTTAAATCCCTAAACCTATAACCTACAACATTAACATAAACCTATAACCTAAACCTATAACCTACAACATTAACCTAAACCTACACTTATAACCTAAACCTATTCTCAAATCCCAAAACCTATAACCTAAAAACCTAAACCTTAACCTATAACTTAAACTCAATTCCCTAAACCTTAACATATAACCTAACCTAAACATAAACCTATAACCTACACTTATAACCTAAACCTAAACCTATAACCTAAACCTAAACCTAAAACTTAAATGTATTATTAAATCCCTAGACCTAAACAAACACCTAATCCTAATCTCAACTCCCTAACCTAAACCTAAACCTAAACTCGAAAACCCAAACCTAAACCCGAACCTATTTCCTAAACCTAAACCTTAACCTATTCTCAATTCCCTAAACCTATAACCTATAACCTATAACCCATAACCTATAACTTAAACCTAAACCTAAACCTAAACCTAAACCTAAACCTAAGCATATAACCTTAACTTAAACCTAAACCTAAACCTTAACTTAAACCTAAAACCTAAACCTAAACCTATAATATGAGACCCGACCTAAGTTCTCATGTGTGCATGTACGTGCATAAGTGTGCATTTCATTCATTTTGGTCCCGCAGTCTTACCGGTCGAATCCCAGTGACTCGCGACCCTTGGATTATGTTGCGGTCATCCTTAAGTTTGGTCACATAGACCCGACTCGGATTGACCGGAGACCCATGCCATCTTGTCTGTATCGGCACCATGATTCTAACACCGCGTCCCATGCGTTAATCCGACGTGTACATCTCAAGTTATGAGCATTTCATCATGTGGCCCACTTTTTGTACAAATGCATGTGGACCACCTTAATGACATAATTTCCCATGCACACCACACACACTACAAAATTTCCATGGAATAGACACTACCCACCCTAAACACTACCAATAGACCTACTAAGTATAGCACTTTGTTATTGTCACCATAGGCCATTATGGTTTCTCTAACCAAGGAGAGAGGCCATGATTGCCTCCCTACAACTCTCTCTCTCTCTCTCTCTCTCTCTCTCTCTCTCTCTTTCTTCTCACTCCCTCATTTCTCTCCTTCTTTCTCCCTTGAAAAAAATAAAATTAAGTAACCTTCTCCCTATCTTCCCTCCATTCCAGCCCCATTTCCCCTCTAATCCTCTCAATCTAACCTTCAAATCCAATCTCACCCATGAATATGGACCCCTTAGTGCACTAGGAGCTAGGAGGTCCAAGTTTAGAGCAATCTAAGGTGGGTGTACTCATAGAACTTAAGATTTCTAATTTCATGTTCTTAGATCTCATTTATTTTTTTATGGAAAGTATAGGACCCACCAATCAATGGTGGAGATCCTACATCATCCCTTAGTTGTGGCCAAATGACCTATTTAATGCATGCATGCTCATGCATGAGGTTTTCCCTCTATAGGCCCCCATCATAGAGGATTACTTGGATTCCATGGCATGATAGATCATCTAGACCTTAGAATCATGGTTGGGATGGCATCCCAACCATTAATTTTGAATCTTGAACATGCATGTGGTGGATCTTTGATGTAACATATGAATAGAGGGAATATATGGTTTGATTGATGAAGGGGAGGGCCTCAATGTGGCGGAGCCCCTCCTCTTGTGGCCGATTCTTTATTTTTTTTCTTATGATAGAATCCTGATCTTGCATGTGTGGCCCAGCTTGTAGGCCAACAAAAATCTAGACCAACCATGGAGCTTGGACGCCCATAACGGTCCATCCTTAGACATGTGGCCCCAAAATCTACCTAAATGAGACACATGCAAGGGGTATTTGATGATGGGGAAGGTCTGGACATTTGTGGGGCCCACTGGGGTGGTCCATCACACAAATTTCCGGGCTTAAATCCCATGGAAAATGATGTTTATATTTTAAATCCTTTCTATTGTATGTTGCTGTCCAGAATTGTCTGGACAGATTTTTGAGCCATCTTGGGGCCCGATTTTTAGACATTTGGTAAGGATATTTATACCATCTAATACATGATTCTGAAAGGTTCATATCTCACCTAAAATTCTACCAAAATTTAGCCCCAACTGACCCTTTTTGGACCTCCAAAAGAGTGAGCCAACATGGGTGATTAACCAGATTTCTGCTACATATGTTGTCGTCCAAATCTGCCTAGACAGATTTTTGGGCCATCTTGGGGCCTGATTTCTGGATCTTTGGTGGGAATACTGAAATAAAATAATATATGATTCTTGTAACCTTATCACCCATCTACAACCATACCAAATTTCAGCCCCATCTGACCTTCATTGGGGTCCCAAAGGTGTGGTCCAAGTGAGGTGGACAGTCTGGATTTTCTGCACTGTTCCAGCAACATTTCACCCTGGACAGGTTGGAATTCCGAAATTTATTAAAATACTTTTAGGTGTCAAAAAATTCTAAAAATTTATAGGGAGGTGGTCCACCCATGTTGAGAACCACCTACAAAATTTTGGAGCCAATGGACGCCTGTGCGCACGGTGGTGGCTGGACCGGCCGAATGGACGCCTGTGCGCACCACGGTGGTGGTTGGACCGGCCCACTATAATATGGTGTCCAAATCAGTCCGATTTTTAGGATAGATTATTTTATGTGAATTAATTAAAATATTTATAGGTGTTTAAAAATTTTAAAATTTTTTTGAGGTGTGGTACACCCATGGTAGGATCTACCTACCAAATTTCAGGGCCAATGGACCCCTGTGTACACCGTGGCGAGGACTGGACTGGCCTACCACGTTGGGACATCCAGGCCTGTCCGATTTTCTGGGCAGACTGTTTTGTTTAAATTAATTAAAATACTTAGGAATATCCAAAATTTTTGAAAATTTGTGGGTTTTGGACCATCTATGAAAGTATCACCCTACAAAATTTCAAACCCAACGGACATTTGAGCTGACTGTGGTGCGACTGGGAGTGGCCCATTAGGCAGGGACACCCGTGTCAAGCGTCCACCCCGTGGCCCACCTTGATGTGTTGTATATCCCACCACCCATCCATGTGTGGTCCTTAGGGGATTGATCATTGTCCCTTTTCGGTATTCAATTGGGGCCCATTAGGTAATTTTTGGGCCTGATACCCTGGGCTCATAGGGCTGCATATACATGGAATGCCCCTACCTTGGGCTGCTGGGCCTAAATTCTAATGGCATGGCTCACTTGAAGTAAGTGTTGCATATTCCCCCCTTCTTATCTGGTGGGACCCACTGTAATATGTGTGGGTCACCATGGATCAGTAACCCATTTAAATTAAATAAATTTCGGACTCCAGCAGGCTCAGGAAGTGGGTGGGCTGGAATTCCATTAAGGGCCCAAATTTACTGCATAGTTGATCTTTTGGAGCCGTGGCAGCCCACCATATTTAAGGGAGTGTTGCACACACTCTTTTTCCCCCCTTAGACATTTTGGGCTTAATGAGTGCCCTCTTGAGGCCCACCTTTGTGGTGGTTTTGTAGGCTAGCTTTAACCAAAATTTTTGATAGCTTTGTAGGCTCAATGGGCTAGGAACTTCTTTCTTAAGCCCAAGTTTGTACAAGGGCTGACCTTATTGATTTATGGGCCCAATGGGCTGTCTACAAGCTGGTCATGTGCATTTATTAGCCTTGATGCCCTCATAAAATGCTTAATTGTGGGTTGACTTGCAAGGCCTACATAAATGTATATTATGGAGGGCTTGCTAAGTCTTTGGGCTGATGTGGCAAAGCCCACACTGTTAGTATAGGCCTTGCCCATGTGTATTATTGGACTTATGGGCTGCCCTCAAGTCCACCATAATGTATGAATTGGATGGCTTTTGTTTATGCCATTTCTTTTGGGCCCATTATGTGATATATTGTATGCATGGTGTGTTAGCAAGTAGGCCTTGTGGACTCAGTTCTTTTAGATAGACCCATTGATCTTGAGTCTATACTCTCCTATCTATTGTGATGGGCTTAGGGACAATAATACATAAGAGGTTGGGCCCTTGGCTGCCCACTAAACTGACCCCGTACTTGGGCCAAAAGTGAGGCCCAACTCACTTGTGTTAAATGTGAAACTTGCCCATGTAAATGAATTACTGGGCTGCCCAAGAAGCCCACTACAATATATGGATTTATGACCTCTATGGTTGGGCCCAAACCTTTTTTAAGGGCCCACCATGCTACCTAAGTGTTGGGCTTTGAGTATAAGCCCACCAGGCCATGGATTTACCTTAGGCCTTGGGCCTTAGTTCATGTTCGAGTAGTGGCGGGCTACCTCTTGGAAGCCAGTTGAGGTTGGATGTCCTCCTGGGTGATCCTAAGGTAGGCCTATAGGTGTCTCTATGGGTGGTTAAAGGCCCACCATAAGCCCTAGGCCATTTGTTTAAGGATCAATGTGAATGTATGTGGAACCTACCTTAACGCATTTTGGTCCAGGCCATCCAAGCCTTGGATCGCCCAATCATGGAGGCACTCTCTGCCATGAGTTGTTACTGGATTCACAATCTAGTAGCAGGTCCACTTGATGTTTTCTTAATGTATACACACTCTTCATCTGGTGGGGTCCCCCAGTGAGTATAGTTGGCCTTCATGAGATTATTCCCACATAGTTAAGTAATTTCTGGACCTTAGCAGACCCAGGAAGTCAAACGGCCAAAAGTTTATCAAAGGGCCTTAAATGTACATTATTATAGTTGAGACTTTAGTTGGCTGTGGGGCCCACCATATTGAGAACTTGTGTACGTGTTACATACTTATGTTTTCTTATAATATTTGGACTTAATCAGTGCTACCCACCAAGTCTAACTTAATGCATGGATTCTATGGCCATTGGGAATTGAGCCTTGGGCCTTAATTTGGGCCCATGTTGTTAAAAGTGGTATTGTATCTTTTTATGGCCTATTATGAGGGATATATGTGTGTAGTTACCTATGTTCTTATCGTGAATGTAGGGCCTTGGGCCTTGTATCCATATAGTTCATGGTTGAGATGCCTCTTAGGGAATGGTGGTTAAATGTCCCCATTATGGACCCCTCTAGGCCCGATTGTATCTAAATGTAATTAGATACTCATCTTAGACTCTTATTAGGCTCATTTCCACATTACTTAGAACCGTAGCTTGTATACTTAGTTCGTGGGCTACCCCAGGTAAATGGGCCCCCACTAGAAGTTGGATTCCTTAAGGATATTGTCAAGTACCTAGTCTTGGTTCCTTCTTGGAGAGGAGGAATGTAATATACATTGTGTATCGCCTTATAGTGTGATTAAATTTATCCTCATGACCATGTGCATCATTGTATGCTTGGTTGACACTGTGTGTGTGGTTATATTGTGTTATTGGGTATTGTATGATACCTTCCTCGAGAGACGTAGTATCCCCTCTTGAGCACGTTGGATGCTTGGGATTGATGCATGGTTGATTGTGTGATTCATGCATTTGACATTGCATAGCATATGAGCATTATCATCCTTGCTTCATCAGGGTTGTAGCCTCTACAGAGACATCGTAGATGGTCATGCTTGGATATTGAAAATGTTACTTGAGCATACCGGGTGCATAGGATGCCCATGGGTGAAATTCTCAAAACTTCCATGGTACCAAGGATCTGCTCCAACGGCGTGACCGGGTGGTATATATGAGCGCATGAGGGCCTTGTACCGTTAGGCCGCTACTCCCATTATCGTGTAGTCCGTTGGATAGGGGTGTGACCTTACTCGCCTGATGTAAGGGGGCATTGCTAGGCTGAGTCTGACTAGCTCGTGAATGGGTCCACTACCTTTAGGCCTTGCTGGTGATTGACTGTCCGCAGGCAGGGTAGTGAGGTCTCTTACTCTCATTTGACTGTGCGGGGTCTGTAGAGCGGCAGTCATCTAGCAGTGTAATGGACCCCAGTGATTTTCTTATGATAGAAATGTATTTGATATGTGGATTGGATATGAGCACTGACATTACTTTGCATTGCATTTGCATCGGCTGTATAAGCCTCATATTGCATTACAGTACTCATTGTATTACAGTACTCATCGCATTACAGTACTCATGGCATTACAGTACTCATTGCATTATAGTACTCATTGCATTATATAGCTTTGGTATGGCTTTCTACATTATCGTACTGCCTTGGTATAGTTTCTTGCATTCATGATAGCCTTGGTAAGGTTAGTGGTATTGGTATTGATCATGACTCCCTTCTGCATTCTCTATCTTCTTCTAAGCACCATTGTCACAAACTTACACCACCCTCTAAGCTTCTATAAGCTTATGCACGATTGATGCGTGCAGGAGATCCTAAGTAGGCATTGCAGTGGTAGAGTTTGGATTATAGCTGAGCTTGAGGACCCAGTGTTGCAGATCATCTTCCTTTTTTCTTTTGTTATCTTATGTATGTCCTTTCGGACCTTACGGATGCTTGTAAAAGTTCAAATTCATAGTGGATTTTGTGATGTGTGCCTTTGTTATTCTCAGATTTACTTGTTGTGATCTTGGGTATGCTCGTATTGGAATTAATTATATTGTTATGAAAATCCTCTTTGTAGGATCCCCGGATTGGAACCTATCTCAGGAGCCGAGAATGGGGTACTATGGAGGCTGTTGCGGCCAGAACCTGTCATCGGGTTCCTTGTGGGTCCGGTTACCGAATCTGGGGCATGACATATAACCTACAACATTAACCTAAACCTATACCTATAATGTAAATCTAAACCTATAACCTATAACCTAAACCTAAACCTAAAACCTAAATGTATTCTCAAATCCATAAACTTAAACCTACACCTAATCCTAATCTCAACTCCCTAACCTAAACCTGAACCTAAACTTGAAAACCCAAACCTAAACCCGATCCCGAACACGAACCCGAGTTTCTAAACTTAAACCTTAACCTATTCTAAATTCCCTAAAGCTATAACCTATAACCTATAACCTTAACCTTAACCTAAACCTATAACCTATAACATTAATATAAACCTATAACCTACAACATTAACCTAAACCTATACCTATAACCTAAACCTATAACCTATAGGCTAAACTTATAACCTACATCTACACCTATAACCTAACCTAAACCTAAACCTAAACCTATAACCTAAAGTTATAACCTAAACCTAAACCTAAACCTATAACCTAAAGTTATAACCTAAACCTAAACCTATAACCTTAACTTAAACCTAAAATCTAAACCTAAACCTAAAACCTAAATGTATTCTCAAATCCCTAAACATAAACTTATACTTAATCCTAATCTTAACTCCCTAACCTAAACTTGAAAACCCAAACTTAAACCCGAACCCAAACCCGAACTCGATTGAATGGGCCCACACACAATCTTAAAGAATAATCCTTATACAAGTAGATTATTCATAGCCTATTTCTTGTATGATTTCAATTGAATACCTTGTTAGGACATTAGATGTTGTCTCTTATTATGATGATTTTTATCCTCTTTTGTAGGCATGGAAGGTGGTTAGAGGGGGATTTGAATTGCGTGTGTTCCCCACCAAGGTGGAATCTAGGTGGGGCTCACTCTAATATTCTTGAGAAATTCATTGTCTTTCAATTTTATAAGCTTATGTTAGGACATGTGCCCAAAAATGAAGTAAATCCATACTCAAGTAAATCACATGGCAAATAAGAATAGAGATAAGAATAGAGATTAAACGCCTACATTCAAACCTTCTTTGGGATATAAGAGTTTAGGATTAACAAACTTTTGTGTTTTTTCAGTTTATTTTAGTGGTAATGACTTTATAAACAATTTGGATGACATATGAGCATCACGAATCTAGATCCTCTGCTTACCATTGATATAAATAGAAATTTCTCATTTTATTGCATTGTGACTGCAAGTCCTAGTCATCATTAATATTGCCAGCATTGTTGCATCAAACGTAGTATATAATAATGTAGCCCAATCACATAGTAGCAAACAAGAAAATCTTGCTTTGTTGGCAAGCATACTCGAACTCAAGCATCACAATGCATTTATTTCCATCTCCACTATCTCTTATAACATAAATTATTTAAGATTTGGATTTATCTCATTTTTAGAGTCATGTCCTAACACAATATGATAATATTAATAGACAAGGTGGATTTGTCACCAACATTATTCCAAGACCCATATAACTTCTCCTTATAGGAAGTTGGGTAGGGCACATGCAGCTTGAATCCATCAAAGGAGATAAGGATCACCTCTCATATGTTCTCTATCTCTTTGCATTTATTATTATTATTTTTTCCATAGGATTGTTTATTTTGTAGTGTTTGCACAAATATACATACAACGTTTTATCATATTAATATAATTATAAGTGGCCTAATCTCACTTTTCTAAAAACAACTAATAATAATTTCTACTTGATGAGAAATCACCAAGTACCATTAGGCTCAACCCAAAAGATAAATCAGCATTTTCTTTCTTTCTTTTTTCTTTTAACACACACTCACACACTAGAGTCGCTTACAGCCACAATGGGTACTTGAACTCGTGACCTTGTATTAAAGCAATTTTGAAGCTACCATTAAGGCATGAGTAAGGACCTAGGTGTGTGTGCACACTAACCTCAGCGATGTGTTGACGACACTGAAATTTTGTGAGCCCCACCAGGAAATAGTCTATGAATAATTTTTTATATTTTATTTATAATGTTAAACTTATATGTATTTATGCGTGGATGAATGTGATGTGGATAAGCTTGTTTGTGTTTGGATGGATATAGTTTATGTTTGGATGGATGTACGTAGTTTGTGTTTATATGGATGTGAATGTGTATATGATGAAATATATTATAACAGGTGTATATCACGAAGAATATGATGAAATATATTGTAACAGGTGTATATCAGGAATTTTTGGTTGAGTATTGAAAAAAAAAATAGAGAGAGAGAGAGAGACTTTTACCTATGAAATATTTCGTAGGTAAAAGTTTCATCCACATTTTTTACCTACGAAAGTTTTCGTAGGTAAAAGATTCAACCACATTTTTACCTATGAAACATTTCATAGGTGAAAGTTAAGTCATACCAATGCCGATGAAAAGAAACTGCACAGTTTTTACCTACGAAAAATTTCATAGGTAAAAGTTTCATAAATATTTTTCACCTATGAAACATTTCGTAGGTAAAAGTTTCGTGAACATTTTTACCTACAAAAAATTTCGTCGGTAAAAGTTTCGTGAACATTTTAACCTACGAAAAATTTCATAGTTAAAAGTTTCGTGAACATTTTTACCTACGAAAAATTTCGTAGGTAAAAGTTTCGTGAACATTTTAACCTATGAAAAAATTAGTCGGTAAAAGTTTTGTCAAAATTTTTTACCTTGGAAAAATTTCGTAGGTAAAAGTTTCGTGAACATTTTTACCTACGAAAAAATTCATCAGGAAAAGTTTTGTCAAAGTTTTTTACCTACGAAAAATTTCGTTAGTAAAAGTCTTACCTTTGCCGATGATATAATTTTTCGTCGGTAAAAGCCTTTACCCTCGGTCTTTTACCGATGAAAAAATTCGTCGGTAAAACCCATTACCTATGAAAAATTGTCAATTAGCGACAAATTTTTTCGTCGGTAAAAGTGGATTTTCTTGTAGTGTGTTCTTGTTTGTTTTTGTAATAACTTTAATTAGGCTTAGTTGGATGTTAAGTTAGTGTTAAAGCCTTTTGTTAAATTAGCTCACATGCATTCTCTGTCATAATTCATGTAATGCTACATCATATGTATTGTGACAATTTTGGTTAAATGAAATGCATGAAGTTTCTTTTATTCAGAAATGTGTAGAAGGTTTGGAAATGGTGGTTGATGTTATCTTAATCCTGTAAATGTTACACCCTATGTTGTATATAGGGAATGCCTCCTAAAACCACTCAAAATATGACACGTTTCCCACTTGGCGGATCGATTGACGGGGCACCTCCCCCGAGCGATAGCCACACGGACCCCAATTTGGGCCTGGGTATTGAGACAATGCCAGATTCATAACCAGCCACTAGCCCCACGAATGGGCTAACACGTTGTGCACCACCAGTTCTGAATCAGAACTGTGCGTCCACGTCAATGCCACACGTGCCTCAGGTAGCCTCTCCCCTTGATAGGTTAGAGCAGATGATGCTCCTAATGCAGCAATAACAAGTTTTGGCTACTAATGTGGGGGCCATTACCCAAAACATAAATGTGGACCTGCCTATGCCACCCGTGCAGCCTACTGGAACTATGAATACAAGTGGCCTATTTGAGCACTTTCAGTGCCTCTATCCTCCCACTTTTATGAGTACTCATAGACTCGAGGAGGCTGAGTACTGGTTGGATCTCATATCCAAGATGTTGAGGCTGTTGCACTGTACTGAAGTAGAGAAAGTTGAGCTTCTTACTTATATGTTTGAAAGGAGGCCAGTCTTTGGTGGGATAACATCTTACGAACCATTCCCGTAGGATTTGCATGGACATGGGATGAGTTCGAAACCTGTTTTCACAGAAAGTACTTCCCCCTCACTTGTCGTAATGAGAAGGAGGGTGAATTTCTCCGCCTTCGACAAGGGGGGATGACCATGGTAGAATATGAAAACTGGTTCACAGAGCTAGCCAGATATGCTCCTTTGATCTTGACAAATGAGCGAATGAGAATGCGGCAGTTTTCAAAGGGATTGCGGGCTAATATCCACACTAAGATGTGTTGCGCTAGCATTCCCAACTATGTTGAGCTAGTGAACATGTCCTTGCAAGCTGAGCAGGATGGTGATAGAGTCTCTTGGACATGCACATCGATCGGCCTTAGGCCTCGGCTTGAATTACTGAACCGACCATTTGTCGACAGGAGGTCGCGTGCAAATTTGTCTCCTAAACAACTGGCTCCGCCTGTCCAACAGAGGCGATCTGATCTTTGGTATGTCTTTTGTAATAAGACGGGCCATACAGAGCCCTTTTATTTTACCAAGATGAGGGACAACAGCTTTACGCCACCTCAGAAGATCACCTGCCAGCCACCACAAGTTATATCGGCTCTACCTCTACGATCTGCACCATCGGCATAATCATTCAACTGACCTCCCACACCTCGATACAGGCCGCCTCAATGACTGATGGCAACACAACCCAATCGTCCTCAATAAGCTTGAGTACATGCCCTCGCAGCCAAAGCATCTGAATCTACGGTTGCAGTACTACTAACCTTCGAAGTCACTGCCCACATCCAAGGTACACCGGTATTTCAGTTGGTGGACACCGGGTCCACCATTTCAATGATAGCATACTATATAATCAAGTGTTTAGGGCTGAATACAACCCCTATGGTTGGGGTGAGAGTCATCGCAGCAGCAGGAACCTTTACTGACACTATTAAGCTTTGTCAGAATTGCCCGATAAACTTAGGAAGTAAGGCGGTGTGCATTGAACTGATTGTTACCACGGTATATCATTACGATGTCATCCTCGGCATGGATTGGCTCATCGAAATGAAGGCCGAGATCGACTGTGAAACCAGATTAGTGACAGCACATGGGCCCAAAAATATGACCTTTACTTTCCCAGTTCAGGTTAGCTGGCCCTGCCGTATTAGTTGTTATGCTTCCTTGTTAGAGAATTATGATGATCCATCACTTGGGGACACGCCAGTAGTCCAAGATTTCACAAACGTGTTCAAAACGATCCCTAGACTACCTCCTCAGCGAAGATCAACTTTACCATCGACCTTGTGCCAGGTGCGACACCTATCTCCTTGCCGACTTACCGTATGCCTCCATGTGAAATGGAGGAATTGAGGAAGAAGATTGACGATTTGTTAAACTCGGGTTTCATATGACCGAGCGTATCTCCTTGGGGAGCACCTATGTTGTTTGTAAAGAAGAAGAACAGATCGCCGCAGTTGTGTATTGATTATCGCAGAGTAAATCATGTCACAGTTAAGAATAAGTATCCTCTACCCAGAATAGATGACCTATTTGACCAGTTGAAGGAGGCACAATATTTCTCTAAAATAGACTTACAGTCCAGATATCATCAATTGTGCATCAAGAATGAAGACGTGTAGAAAATGGCTTTCAGGACCAACTTTGAGCACTACGTGTTCCTCGTGATGCCATTTGGACTTACAAGCGCACTGGCCGTATTCATGGATCTTATGAACTGGGTGTTTCTGCCATATCTGCAACGATTCGTCATCATATTTATAGATGACATTCTGATATACTCCAAGAGTCGAAAGGATCACGAAGAACACCTGCGAGCAGTCTTTGATACTCTCAGGAAGAATCAGCTATTTGCGCAATACCAGAAATATGACTTTCGGAAGGAAGAAGTCAAGTTCCTGGGACATGTAGTTTCCAAGGAAGGAATCGTTGTGGACCTTGCAAAGGTAACTGTAGTACAAGACTAGGAGCAACTCGGCTCAGTTATAGAAGTGAGGAGTTTTCTCGGACTTGCCCGCTATTATCGCCGATTCATTAGAGATTTTTCCAAGATAGCCTGACCATTGTCTCAACTCACTCGGAAAGATCTTAAGTTTGCTTGGAACGAGAAAGTAAAAGCATCATTTCAGGAATTAAAGGACAAGCTAACGTTCGCACTTGTGCTAGTATTGTCAGATCAAGGGGTCAAATATACTATATACACTGACGCATCTCGAGTCAGTTTGGGTTGTGTACTTATGCAGAAAGATAGGATGATCGCCTATGCCTCACTACAGTTGAGGAAACACAAAGAAAACTACCCCACTCAAGACCTAGAATTGGCGGCAGTCATTTTCACATTAAAGCTTTGGAGACATTACCTCTATAGAGAGGAGTTTGAGCTCTTATATGACTACAAGAGCCTCAAATACATCTTTACACAGAGGGACCTGAATATGAGGCAACGACATTGGATGGAGACCTTAAAAGACTTCAAGTTTGAGGTCTCCTACCATCCTGGAAAGGCCAACCTTATGGCCGACGCATTGAGCCATAAGAAAACCATCGAATTTGTAGCCCCACTGATGATAGAAGAGTGGAATATGGTGGAATTCGTGTGAGATTTTGAGCAAAAGCTGATAGTGGAAGAGTCATTCGAGAGCATCGCACACTTCCACGTGCAACCACTTATTGACGAACGAATCATTGCAGCTCAGAAAGAAGATGAACTGTTGGTGAAGATGAGAGAGCGTACGAGTGACAGTGAAGAATCCGAATGGAGGATTGGCTTGGATGGAGGTTTGCGATATTGTGGCCGCCTATGCGTCCCGAACCTCCATGATTGGAGGAAGAAGTTCTAGAAGCCGCCCACAATTCAAAGTTAGCGATGCATCCAAGTAGTACAAAGATGTATCGAGACATGAAGTGTTCGTACTGGTGGGACAACATGAAGGCCCAAATAGCAGATTTCGTATCCCGATGTCTCACGTGCTAGTAAGTCAAGGCTGAGCATCGCCGACCCCTCTGGTTTACTTCAGCCCATGCCTATAGCTGAGTAGAAGTGAGATTTCATATCTATGAATTTCATTTTTGGGTTACCGAAGACGAGAAAGGGGCATGATTTCATTTGAGTGATTGTGGACCGATTGACGAAATCAGCCCATTTCCTTCCGATTGGAATTCCTAATTCGGCAGATGATCTAGTCAAGCTGTACATTAAGGAGATAGTATGACTGCATGGGGTTCCTATAAAGATTGTAAAGGACCGAGACACACGATTTACATCTATTTCTGAACTTGAATTTAAGAAACAATGGGAGTGAAACTGAAGTTCAATATCGCGTTTCGCCCACAGACCGATGGGCAGACGGAACGGGTAAATCAAATACTTGAGGACATGCTACGAGCATGCGTGCTTGATTTCAAGGACAGTTGGGATGACTGTCTCCCTTATGCTGAGTTTGCATATAACAACATCTTCAGCTTCTAAGTAAGCATTGGCATGGCTCCTTACGAAGCCCTGTATAGACGCCCATGTCGAGCTCCACATTGTTGGGCAGAAGTTGGCGAGAAGAGTCTGGTTGGCCTAGATTTGGTACAGGTGACCTCAGAGAAGATTGATATTATTAGGCGTCGGCTTCTTGTAGCCCAGAGTAGACAGAAGAGTTACGCCGATACATGACGGCGATAGCTGGAATTTGAAGTTGGGGACCATGTATTCCTTAAGGTTTCCTTAATGAAGGGAGTACTTCGTTTTGGCAAGAAAGGGAAACTCAAGCCGAGATTCATTGGCCCATTCTAGATTCTAGACCGAGTGGGTGTGGTGGCATACCGTCTCACCTTGCCCACACCACTCGCAGGCATGCACAACGTATTCCATGTATCAATATTGAAGAAATACGTTCCTGACCCTACCCATATTATCAAATGGGAACAAGTACAACTAAGTGAAGATGCTACCTATGTATTGTGACCAATGCGTGTCTTAGATAGGAAGGAGCAAGTGCTACGCAGTAAGGTTATCCGACTCGTGAAAGTATTATGAACACACCACATTGAGGAAGAGGCTACTTGGGAAACGGAAACTGAAGTCCATAAGAACTACCCTCAGATCCTCGAGGAGTACGAAAAAGTACTAATTTCGGGGATAAATTTTTTTTAAGGGGGGTAGATTAAAACGTCTTGAAAAAATCTGTACAAGGACCCGAGTACCACGTCAGGTAGAAACACCTAAGGATCGTATTCCTGTTGTAATTAAGGTAAAAATTAGTTAAGTACTAAACTAGATAATCAGTGGATTAAGCATGGGCCACCATTTTCACAAACGAGAAGGCCTAAAACCATTAATACCACTGACTCAATACTACATAAAGACCTAAGAGAAATCCCAAGAGCTTGTCGCTCTCGAGAGTATATTAAAACCCCGTATCGGACCTTAACCACATGTCAAGAATCCGATGACTGCGAAACTATAAGATTATGTCTATCCTACTGGGCTTGACAACCATGACGGGAATCGATCCTAGATAGTGTTGAGAAACGCACAACTTGAGCCCTAAGTGAAGTGTGTGATAGACGTGAATATCTTTAGAAAATGTAATGAAACTGAAGTGAATTGGGCCATTTTCTCACATGTGAAATTAGGGATTTCGGACTGTCAGTTTCTAACCAAACTTCACTCATGGGAAAAGGAAATTTTCCTGCACATATCCGTATAATTGTGGCCCCAATCGAGTAAATATGACTATTGATCTGACATAGGTCCTCCACAGTCGATCAGCCTATCTGATCGCACTAAAGCCACATCCTGGCATGGATCCATCGTCAAGGAACTTACCCTATGACGTATGTGAGTAGTGGGCCTCCCTGTGAGCTCTATTTATCAAAAACAGCTGCCCAAAGGGTAAAACCCATGTATATAGTGGCCCTGGGGCCATTTGCATCACTTCTAGGCTTATATATAGCCCTTATATCACCCCACCTCTCTCATATACGAATTTCCCTAAAACCCTAAGGGAGAGACAGAAAAGAAGAGAAAAGAGGAAAGAGTGTGAAAGGCTTTTCGGAGATCATTATAGTGGTTCTCTCCTACAACTCCACGCAATGAATCACCTTTCCATTTCGCTACACGACCTGTTTCAGCTACGATTTGGGTAAGAAATCCTAACCCTAATACCGTGGTTGAGATCCAGAATGGTTGTTTGCTAACCTAGCTAACTAGTTTCACCATTTAGGTACCCGACGTTTCGTTTTCTGAAGCGTACACTACCAAAAAATAAGGCAACGCTGACGGCTAAAAACCATCGGCAAAGACCTTCCTCGACGGCTTTTAGCCATTGCAAGGTCCGTCGGTGAAGGGTGCGTCGGGGTTGCTTGCCGACAGCTAAAAACCGTCGGCGTAGTCGACAACTAAAAACCGTCAGCGTTATCGACGGCTAAAATCCATCGGCGTTATCGGCGGCTAATATCCATCGGCATTCTCGGCGGCTAAAAACCGTCAGCGATTCTCATTATTTAAAAAAAATAATAATAAGAATTTGATAATTCGATTTTGATTTCTTCCTTTTCGTGTAGACTTTTCCTTCTCAAATAAGTTGGTTCATTAGGGCTTTGGGGAAATTGGTATATCTAATTATGGATGTGTATTAATCAACACACATCCAAAACTAGATATACCCATTTCTCCAAAGCTCTGAACGAACCAACCTATTTGAGAAAGTAAGTCTACACAATAGAAAAGGAAGAAATCAAAATCAAATATATCATCCAAATTCCAAATATTTAGATTGGATATATGCTTTTAAAAAAAAAAGAGACCACATATCATTTAAGTCTCTTTGTTTATTTTGCTGCTTGACCTGTGGGGGTTTTCTTGAAGTCCTTAGCTTTCTCCACTTACAAGAATTGATTTGCTTACCCCTTCATTCATCATTAATTTGCACTTAAAGATTATTTTTTTTTCCTTGTCAAACAAATGAGAAAGCCCCTTAGTAGACATATTACACAAAAGGAATGGTGGACAGTACCTGTACGCAGCATCAACAACAACAAAAGGACGAGGACTTGACTCACTAAAGGAAGCCCCTTTATATTGTTCCATCATGTGGCTGTCATATAGATGAGGTAATCTTCTAAAAGGGTCCACAATGATCAATATATTTCCAGTGTATGTCTGAAGGCACAATTAGACCTAGCAACATCAAATTCAAAAGTGTTTGCTATGAGAATTAATAGAGCAGGTCCATGGCTGCATGCCTTATCCATAAACACGTACAAGAACAATAAACAATACATATGAATATACCTAATCAAGGTTTATGACCACCCGTTAGTAACTCTATCCACTTTTAGAAATGAAGCATAGAATGCAGGGCGGAAGTCAAAGATCTTGACCCAAATTATGCACCATTGCATACTTACATAAATCTCATTCATGTAATATCTGCATGTTGCTACTGATTTAAATCCTTTCTCCTAGGCTTCTAGTCAACCACATTGGTTTCAATTAGCAAAACCGCATTGCATTAAGGAGTGTTTGGATGCACTATCAAAGTGAATTGCAATTACCACTCTAGTCAAGTAGAAGTAATCAAAATGTATTTTCCTTCCATAGAACTTGTCTTGCGAATCTTGACTCTGAATCTCAACTAAATCAAATTCAAGTTGGACTGGAAAGAAATGCTACTACAATTTGAGGGCGACTTCCTCATTATGAACACTAGGACGTTAGGCTAATTTATGTTTTTTTCTCATAATTAACCGAGTGTTCATAATTCAATCCCATTGTGCATCCAATCGCAGCCTTGATGAGTAAAGAAACATGTTATAAATCACAACAAAAAACACATGTAAACTTTCAAAAATGGCTATTCCGGTGGGTGCAATCTTTCGCTTCTTCAAACAAATGGAGCTGTCCGAGGAAAACAGAAGTTGTGTCAGAGGAATAACACATTCAAAGAGGTTTGTACAAGCATATTATTGACATGGAACATGTGAGGTGGCCCCACCTTTTAGATCTTCCGGCATCAAAATCAGGTTGTTCACTCCTCAAATGGGCCACAATGTACAAAACAAAAAGGAAATGTTTAACACAACTTTTCTAGCTATCCATTTTGTTCTGCATCCTATGGCCCATCTGAGGAGTGAAATGGCATGACTCTTAGAACCTTAGATCTAACTAGTATGGCCCTCCTAATGGAACACTCGCATCATGCACACATACACCATGTCAGCACAATTGCTTATGTATGATGGGTAGGGCCCAACACGTGTGGCCGCAGTGCAAACTTTTGTATGCATGATCACTAGAAAGAGGAATTGATCCCATGCCTAGATATACACTGAAACTCATAGCATAAACTATGAGTAAGTTTGGATACCACTGAATAAGTTACTCTTTCTACTTACAGCAGTAGATAACTTATTTGAGATAAGTAAGTTTGGTTTATGATCAATTATAAGTAGCTTTTTTATTTAAAGTTACTTAATCACTTCAGTTTAATAAGTAGAAATCAAGACAATCTACTTAAGGTATAAGTAGCTTATCTTGAGTAATATATGATCCAAACACCCCCTATATTTCCACAATCCAATTGCTACACATGTGACCAATTTGGACTGTCGGATTGATGGACCAGCTGGTATTGTCAGATTCTCAGTGGTGTTCATATCCATCAATTTAAATTGTACTAATGTGTGGCATGCGACGATGAATACCTGTTACAGATCCGGAATGGTTCTAGTCGTTGGTCCTCAATGCAATGTGGGCACATCCATTTCTTGTTGTTCCTTACTCTCTCTAAATGCATAGTGATTGGGGTTTTTCAGTAGATGGCGACCATGTGAACGGACCATATCCCAAAAGCAAAGCAATCAAACACTGGAAGCCATCCAATTAGTGGCCTGCCAAAGGATTGGTTAGAGCAACAGTCTGCATTCAACCAGAAAACTAGATGGATGGACAGAGTTTTCCAATCACTATGATTTTGGCTATGGCACATCTAGATGAATCTCAATCATGCATCATATAGTTTTTTTTTTTTTTCATCAAAAAAGGCTAAGAGGGGCAGTTATAGATGGAATTTGACCTTCTCCATACCTACCCTTGAGACAAGCTCGACAAAGAATGCCATTGCTAGAATGGCAAACCGAGTAATCTGTCTTGCCTGATCAGGACATTCGGAAATTGTGACATATTGAAGTTTGTATGTAATGCCAAATAAATGCAAGATAACTAAAATAGAACTTAACTATACATGGCTGATCAATATCGCCATTTCCACACCGCTTGCAATCTTCCTCTCCGCATAACTTTTTCTGGTTGCATTGACATATTTGGAAAACTACAAAGATTAAAAATAAAAATAACATCCTATGTTTTGTAAGAGAAGGAAAAGAATGCCCTATGCCTATGCATGAACCAATGGCATTTCTATTCAGGATAGCATTCTGTTTAGGTGGGCCCACCTTTCAATGATCCATACCATTCATATTACTGGCTCACTGCATGAAGGAGAATTTCATTAAGAACCTTCAGAATGGTTCAAGATTCCATTTAGATGATTTCATTCACTTCCATCTACAAAATCACATCACAGATCAGAAGTCAGATTTTTTTTTTTTTTAATTTCTTTTTCACAATTTAGTCTTAGCTTAGTTTTGTTTCTCATAAATCATTTCTGAAATTCAGTTCTTTGTTCTTGCCCATCTTTTTTCTCTCATTTCCTGCATATTTGCTCTGTTTTCAAACTTAGTACAATTTCAATATCTAAGAGCTTAGTAGATGCAGAATTTTCTGCATGACATTACAATTCTAGGATAAGGTTGCATGGATTTTCACTAAAGGCTTGTATGGATTTTTTTTTGTTGGCAACATCTGATTCAACTAGACTTTCCGTCTAGTTATATTGAATTGTTGCATCAAATATCTGTACACAAAGTTGGACAACCATAATCCATCGTTTTCTTTTCTGTCTGCTTCTTCTTTTTTCTTTTTCTTTTTTCTTTTTAATATCTGAAATCTGGTCAACAATATTAGTGATTTTGATGAGTTTTTGGGAATGATAGCCACCACATCTACAGCCCGGTACAACTTCTGCACTATTGCATACACTAAGTGAAATGATGCCACTGTTAACTTAGTATGAAACGGGATAGCACTAAATTTTAAAAAATTTTACGCAATCCCAGTGACTTGCAGCTAGTAGGAAAAAATAGTTTTATCATTTAGCCTGCCTCTTGGCATTATTAAAAGCAACACCAATCATCGACTTTAACTTGTTGGTTGTAATCGACCTATCTGATAGAACATTAGATAGCGCTCGATTGTAATCAATCTATGTAATAGTCTATTACATTGTACCACGGGAATTTTATGCTCTCATTGCTAGTCCCCGGAGCGGATGGAGGAGGGTCGCATGCATCAGGTTGACAGCCAGCATCAAACATATGTCATGACTTCCATGTCTTATAAATTTTTACTTAATGTTATTTAAAAGTGTCAAAGTGGTGAGTATTCCATGTCTGACACCAACATGTGCCTTTCTCCAAATCCCAAGGTTCTCAAATGGATTTGTTACTCTCACCATAGCTTGCCAGCCTCTTCGGCCGATTGAATGATATTGATGTTGCTTGAAACATATTTGTATGTTCCCAATAACATGATATTCATCTCAGATCACAACCGAGAATTTAGTAAGCATTAAAATTGATATCATAACAAGGAGAATACTGCCAACAAATAAATAAATAAATATATATATATATAGCGAGAGAGAGAGAGAGAGAGAGAGATGAAGAAACTAGGGATTAGTTGGATAGGCTCTTCAAATGGATGAAGGACAGCCAAACGTTGCGCCATCAAAGCCAACGACATGCCAGAAGTAATCACAAACTTCTAAATATGGCTATGCCTGATGAAAAATCAACTCCGAGGCAATGCACGATGCAGCTAAATCTGAGTAGCAATCCAAAGGTAATCTACAATCCCTGCATGTGGTGTTCATATCCATTAAGGCTCAACATGGTTGTGTTAAGTCTCTCAAAAGGAGGCTAATGTATAGGATAAACTACTACACATAAAAGCTCACTAAAACCAGAACTTTAATAAATGGGAACTGCTGAAATATTCTGAATGTATATACATCCTTTTTAATTGACAGCCCTAGGAAATATTCTTTCAATATTTGGGCAAAACAGTTTTCAAAGCAATCCACAAGCAAAAAACAAACATTGAAACTTGCATCTGACCTCTTGAGTTGGCAATGCTGATGGCTAAAAAGGGGGATTACCTCTTGACTACGATTCACAACACCAACATAACCAAGTTGAAGAGGGATCACTTTTCCAAGCAAAAAATTGTGGGCATCAGTACTTCTATCCATGACATCCAAATAAACACAAAACAAGATATCATTTCCATGCCCCAAGATAACTGTAGACGACAACATGCAAACATTACCGAAGTGTTAGAATAAACTAAGAACTGCAACAGAGAGGTGTCTGACCTTTGTGATTACACCAATTGTTCGAGAATCTGTCAAGAAAAGTAGCATAAGAAATTTTAGAATCTCATGGGCAAACCCACTCCAACAGCTGCAAAGAAAATTACTGTGCCCAAATTTTCAGTTATGTGCATGTACATCACCATCTCATAAAAGCATAGTTGAAGAATTTACCATCAGGATCAGCCACCTTGCCATCGAAAGTGCATTGAAAGTGCCCATATCCACACCGTTCATTTATTTTGCATAGAAGGGGAAGAATAAGAATTGTTCAATACTTGTTGATTGTCTGTCTTTTTCTTTTTATAGATTACTAATTAATCTGATTAACCAAATACTATTAGCTGCTAAACATTCATTCACTGTTGAAAAGAAAAGGAAAGATTAGAAAAACAAAATAAAAGGGGAAAAATAATGCAGATCTAAATCTCAGGTGGACCACACCGAAGGAAAACAGTGGTAATTGAATGTCCACTGTTAACAACCTCCTAGGCCCAATGTAATGTTTATTTGACATCCAACCTGTTGGTTACGTCATACAGACCTGGATCGAGGGAAAGAAAACCAAATATCAGCTTGATCCAAAACTTTTGTGGCCCCAACAAATTTTTAATGGTGGGTGTTCAATCAACACGATTTTGTGTGATGTGGTCTACACGATTTCGTGTGATGTGTTCAATCAACACCTCATGATCATGTTCTGTATTTGCTGGTAATCCCAGAGATTGCAAATAGAGTTTCCTACCAATCTGTTCTATTGAACCAATATAACAAAAACAGTAGCTACATACAAGGCAATCAACCTGCAAAACATGAGAAATTAGTGAGCAATATGTATATATGAGAGGCCAGTGTAAGAAGAGTGAGAATAAACCACTACATGACCTCCACACTTGTTCGATGGCGGTTACTCATCCACCATACATTTGGGACATGGCATATATGTATTTCAATGCCAACCACCAAAATAGTCAGCCCCACTGTGGGTGCAGCAAAGCCCAAAAATCACACCGAGTGACTGATCTTAACCACACATCCAATTAATTTGGACATTTGACCATTTTCCTCTTAGGCGTGTGTTGGCTGCAAATTGGATGGCTACATACATCCAATAAGTGTGATTTCAGGACACAATACATCCTCATTAGAACCGAGTGACCATGTATGCCACATGTACAGTGGATGAGGCACCGCCATCAAAGAAATCACAGAGAAACCATCTAGGAGTCTAGCCCAAGAATATGAAGAAACTGCAAATTCCAAAAAAAGAATGGAAAAATGAAAGATTAGATAGAGATAAAAGCAAAAACATGGTCATTGACACAACCTTATTCGAACTGTGTTGAGCACCAACAAGCATTTGGTCCCTAAAAACCAACTCCCCCTCTTTGAATTCCAAGCGTGCATAGGCAGCTGCAGTTGCCAATCCAAATTGAAGATATCACAATTCATGAGAAGTACAATAAAAGTGAATAGGCAGTGCAAATAGATTTTGCTAAAGGAGTGTTTGGGTTGAGGGTATACTACAGAAAGCAAATAATTTTCCTTTGATTTGACATTTCCTTTTTTTCTCTTTTTCATTTTTCCCTTTAGAAAGGCTTTCATTTGACATTTTTCTCTGTTTGATAAACATAAAAGGAGAAGGAAATCAATTTCCTTTGTTAAGCAAGGGAGTAGAACTTTCTTTTCAAAATATCAATTGATGGGAAAAGAGGTTTCTGTATGATGTGACACGTTTAGTGCAAAATTGGAAGGAAAAATGTTTCCCTTCGAAAATTGAAATTCAAACCAGACAGTTTCTGTAGTCAAATGAACAGGTGCAAAGGTTTTCCTTCCCCCAACATCAACCTCACTTTACCATCCACTTATGTCACACATGTACTTCCCTTGCATTCCTTAGTTTACCGTCAATCCAAACACACCCTAATAGATCACAAAATGTAAAAGATAATCCTCAACATTAAAAAGGTAAAGTATGATCTACGAATTGTTTCTAGCATCATTTGTAATGTCTTTTCTAACTTTTCCAATTTATCCTGTTTTCTCACACATTAGTAATTGAGCACAAAACTTTTTAGACCCAGTCTGCAAAAAACCATAATCTTCAGCAAAGCATTGGAATGCAACTGCAATACTATAACAGAATTGTACTATATAGTATGTACTACACCAAAGCGGGTTGGATGTCCAACAAATTATTGGGTGTACACAAAAAATAAATATGGGGTAACTATCATCGAACAAATTCTAGGCGATACACTAAGATCATATAAAATGTTTGAGGCATTCACTTCAAAGAGAAGAATAGTGGAAACTTACAGCAGCTTTATCTTGATCAAGGCGTGACACTCTGTATTGCTCTGCCACAATCTCTGAGGTGATTCCCATGGGAATCAAGTAGTCTTTAGTAGCTTGGTTTGGACGGATATGAACCTGCTCCGTCAGATGCATCAGAAGATGGGTAATGGTAAAAACTGAAAGTGTTTTGCACAATCTCTTGAAGAAAGAAAAGTAAAGAACTCCTTTGATCCAGTAAATCAGTCATTCATAATGCTTGTTTATCTATGAGAAGAAACATAATTCTATAAATGCCCAGCTAAGGACTGTACGTGTAATTTCTTTAAGTGGTGTGACACTGCGAGCTTTGATCAAAGACTTGATGTTCCCATGCCTCCTTACCCCATGTGCTCTTACGGTGCTGGAAAGTGCACACTTCTTACTAGCAATATGGGGAGGGATGCTGGTCGAAAGTACTTTGTCTGCCCTGTGAAAAAGGGTCAGGGAGCTTGTAACTTCTTCCAATGGAAAAATTGTCCAGGAAAGGACCAAGATCCAATTAACAGCTGCTCAGACAAAAGCCTACAGTTGAGTTATTCTCAGTTAGTATCTGACAATGATGAGAAAGACACTGAGGCAGCAACAGACTGCAAGCAGGGAGAAGGAGATGGTTGCGAACAAGAGATAGTGTTATCTAATGCGTCAAATGAGAGCGGGTGTAACGCCCCGTGTTTTCAGGACCCGAGTATATGACCCGTGTCCCAAAAACCTGAGTGTTAACCTTAAAGGATGGTTAAATTCGGGTGTCTACCTTTTTTTTCTTTTATCAGAGTAAGCAGATGAGTGTAGTGTGGACAAATCGACATAAAGGAAAATTTCATTATCATTCAAATATACAAGAAGCTGCCCATAATGACTTATACAAACCAATGTCTCTGAAATTAACAAGTACAAGATTTACGAGAATTTAATACATGAAGAATAGCAGAAAGCATATAAATATAAGCCGCAAGACCATGCAGCTCCTCCAGGCAAATATAGTCATGCATGCCTGACGATCGTACCCTGCTCCTCATCAGGTCTGAACATGCATATCACTAAAGCCACCTGTACTACCTGTACAGTTGTATATTTGATGGATGAGTGGCTAACTCAGTGTGAATTCCCCTCAAGATTACACACCGCCGCATTAGGTAAGCATAGTTATAAAACAACAAGGCGATCAAAACAATACATAATGCAGTATTTTTAAATGCATGGATGCACATCGGCCTAGGGATGCACATCCAGCCGGACTTGAGCTAGTCGCCTATGCAAATCATCGATCTGGGAAAATCATCTAGTCGGACAGGGGTCGATAGTCGGTGGTCTGGGAGCTAGCGAAACGATACCCAAAAAATCCTAAGGGCACGTGCTACAGCATCCAGATTAGCCACCCGTCATCGCCAACATGCTATGGATGCATGATTAGCCAAACCGTTATTAGTTCAGTTACAATCAGCCAATTTAGGTAAGCTCAAGGTCACTACGGGGAGCTCAGAGCCCAGCGTAGGCCGACAGCTCGGGCATAGTGTCCCATACCACCATTCCCGGCTCATGAGACTACCACCTTAGGATGTTTAATGAAAACCTGTCGACTAGTGGCCGATTATATTACAGTATATGGGGCTTACCATCGCATGGTTGCACAGTATAAAACATCGAACCTACATAGGGAGAATATCAAATAAAATCACGTGGGGCGAGTATCAAAATATGCCACATAGGCGAATATAAAAACCATACGATAAAGATCATCCTTAAAAATCATTGGGCACAACAACCCTGGATGGTAGGCCCACATCAATGATCCATCTAGACCACCACTCAATAACCACCAAGTCGAAGGTCCATTACGATCACAACTAGTCAAGTTACATCCTAAGTATGGGTGTACATTCATATGTGGGAATTTTCCACTAATGTACCAGTTTAAGTTCCGTAAGCAATCCACAAATAATCCACAAGTATGAACAATTATACAGGGTATTCATAAAGCATGTAATACAACAATTCAATTTCCACCAGCTAACACATGTGATTATAAAAGAACGATATCAACTAAATTTTTTAATAAAAACTATAACTTAAGCTAATGAGAAGATGGAAAGCTCAAGGGAAAGAATCATCACCTTATAGATTGGATCGCCACTAACGTTGTTAGGAAGTACGTGTGCCATTAGAATCAAATCCTACCATAAATCAGGATGTACAATTAGATCCAAGTTTTACAGACTACCTAGGTTTAAAATCATATCTTAGGGTTTGAGTTATCTATCTTATGGTTTTAATGTGGAATTAGGGTTTTATCCTAGAGTTTGGTTCTAGGAGTTGGACTAGGACATGCGTGTAGCTCAAAACACCATGTCATGATATGGTTGGTTATAATTTAATGTTAGTTATGTAACCAATATTTGTGACCATGGTGATCTTAAGTATTACAAGGTAACAGTGTAATCTATTTTGTCTTTATGATAATATCTCTAGGTGATGGATACTACACTAATATTGTTAACGGTAATTTGTTTATAATAGCTAATGTTAGCGCAACAATGCATTTGATGTAGATCTAGGTTTTCACTCTAATGTTCAGTCCTAGACTTGGATGATAGGATTGAGCACTATTTGTTGTATGGTTAACCGCGACGTTAACCATACAACAATATCACTATTTGTTAGTAATATTGAGAATTGAAAAAACCACTATCAAGGTTAGGTATGATAATAACAACCGTTATGATGATAGTAAATATTTTAACCTACCATTAATGATAATATTTTAATAGCGATAATTAGAACACTATTATACGATAGTTGGAGTCTTATTTATACTAACTAGTTCTAATATGAATATCCTACTAATTGGCTAATATTATTAATTTTAATAATCCTAATAGTATCAATGACAATAACACATCAAAATGGGTCTAGTGAAGGACCCCATGAGCAAGATTATTTGGGCCCACAATAGAGTGACCAGGCCCACCAAATTTTTGGTCTAACTGGTGGCCCGATTTAAGTCAGGAATCCACCCATAGACAAGGCCCAGAAACTACTAGATTAGGCCCAGTTCGGCCCAACTAAAAGCCCATTTTCAGCTCAGTTCATAGGCCAGCTGAAGGCCTGATTGAGTTCACATCTCAAACCAATATCATGGCCTGATCTTGACCTAGTTGTGGGGTTTCACAAGGTTTAGGCCCATAGCATTTGGCGTGAGTGATGGTGTGGCCCACTGAGACTTATGGTGAGGCCCATGTGGAGGTCTGTCTCAGCTTGGTGCAAGGTCCGACTGATGGAGCATCTTCAACCCAGATCAAGGCCTGATAAATGCCTGGTTTGAGTCTAAAATCGGCCTAGCTACAGCCACCCATAGCTACCCCAAAGTCTGGGTTGTGGTCGGCCTAGGCCTGTGGTCCCAAAGGTGGCCCACAGAGAGGGTGCGGCCCACTGAGCTATATACTCAGCTGCGGCCCACCAGATTCCAGCATGTGGCCCACCGAAGTGGAAACACAGCTTCACCGCTCGACCCAGAACTTGTGGCCAAACTGGGCCTGGTTTATGGTTATGACCCAAGAGCCGACCGATCTACACACCTGCTACAGAGCTTGGTTGAGAGTAGAAGTGTTTCTGGTGTGGAGGGGAGGAGCTACTCGATCGCAACAATGCTAGAACGGAGCCGAGTCCGACCAGCAGTTCGCACCAGCGAGGCAGCGAGTCGAGTGGCGTTTGGCACGGTGCAACACCCGCACCACCATCTTTCTTTTCTCCTTCTTTCCTTCTATTTTTCTTCTCCCCTTTCCTTTTCCTTCCTCTTTCCTTTGCTGGAAACCCAACGAGACACGAACCAGCCCATCTCAGACCGCGGCTCGGTGTAGTTTTGAACGAGGAAGATGATCGAGCTAAAATGGTGGATTCAGATGTGGAGCTTCTTCCTCCAATTTAGGAAGCTTGTGGAAGGGTTCTTTCAAAGCTTAGGAGAGACTTGGGTGATGGGTTTGAGTTTGGGAGCTAGCGATGGGTTCGATTGTTTGAAGGTGGGCTATTTCTCGTCGGGCTTACGTAAGAGCTGAGGAGTTATTTTCACTCCCTTCTTAATGCAAAAACCAGTCCCTTTAGGCAGTTGGATGAGGATCTAACGATCCGGATACATCCCGATGGTGGGAGGTATTACAAACTGTTGGTGCGACCAAAACCAGCCGTTTTAAAGCCCTAAACCACGCAGCTACGTGGACGGCTAGGATCTCTATTGTATGAACGGACAAGATCAACGGATTCCCACGCACCCGGATCGCCAAGCTGGCGGTGCAACAATTTCTATTTATGGAAACTTTGTGCTTTTAGGCCCTGTTGTGCCAGCGTTTGTGTGCGCATATGGTCACGTGAATGGGGATGGAGGGTATGGTTATGGTTAGGGTCATGTTGTGCATAAGATGGACGGATCAGATCTCCCACCTGATCTGATATGGTGGGCCCCAACACGTCCCAAATGGGCGTGGTTCGTCGGCTGGCGTAAATTGGAGAGAGAGAGAAATCTCTCTTTTAAGGTAAAACGCGGGTCAACCCACAGCTAACCGAGCTGGCACACCCAGTGCGCCTCGAGTGCACCACCTACCATGCACACACAAAACACATATGGGCCCACCGAGATGTCTTTGAGAAATCCACTCCGTTCATTAGCTTAGGAGGTCTCATTTGAGGTCTCGGACCAACAATCAGATGGATCTAAAATTTAGGTGGGGCCCACAACTTGGTTTGGGTCATATAGGTGGGTTTTCTGTTAACCTAATGGTCAGATCATCTCGGGATTTAGCGTCAACGGTTAAAAGGAGTCCTATTGGTTGTTCGTATGTCTCTTGTAATGTTGACTAACCAGAGACTAATATTAATGTAATTTTTATTATTTGTATACTACTCATAAGTACAATATTTAAAATTTCATACATACATTTATATAAATATATTTTTAGTGCTAGCATACCATTAATTACATGTTGTTGTTCACACATTCATTCATATACATAATTCATCATAATGCAAAATATCATATTTAATTAAAATTATATTTGTATTCGATGATATTGTTAAATATTATGCAATTCCATTAAATTAGCTATGTATTTGATGATATTGTTAAATATTATGCAGTTCCATTAAATTAGCTACTAACTTTTGTATACATACAAATATAAAAATATTCATTGCTACATTATCATTTAAATTTTGATTTCATGTCATGAAATTATTATTCCTTATGTTTATTTATCGTAATATTATTTTTGTAATATTTATATACATTAAATATGTACATATCATTTCAGTACAAAATTTTAAATCTTTACAAAGTACATACGTTTCATAGTGCATATATTTAGGTTGCATTATTTATATATATTTGCATTAAATTTATTTACATGGTAACACCCAAGTACTGGAAAGTACGGGGTGTTACAGCGGGCCATCATCTTCATTGTGTGCTGCAAGATCTCTAGTTAAGGAGGAGATGGACCATCATCATCTGTCGATAAAAAAATGTGGTTTATTACATGAAGGGGGAGGAAGTGATGGTGATGGGACAATAGAGAAAGGGTCTCCATCATTGCCTGGGGAAGGGTTTCAAGTGGAGGAGGTGGGCCACCATTCGCTGATCGAGAAGCTTGATTTAAATGAAGAAGGGGGAAGAGATGGTGATAGGATGGAGGGTGTGTTGTTGTATTGGTCAATTTAGAATGACTGTCCATCATCATCTGGTAAAGAATTTCAAGTTCAGATGGGCCATCATTCACCAATCAAAGGGCTCAAAGAAGGATATGATAATGGACTGAAGAATGTGAAATTGCATCGGTCAATAGAGAAAGGGCCTCTGTCATCATCAGGTGAAGGATTTGAAGTGAAGGTGGACCACCATCCACCGATCGAAAGGCTTAATCTGCATGAACAAGGGGTAGGAGATGATGACAGACACGAGGATATGTCATTTGATGAGTTAATAGAGAGAGGGCCAATTTCATCATCTGGTGGAGGATCTGAAGTGGAGGTGGGCCACCATCTTCCAATTGAGAATCTCTATTTGCGAGAAGGGGGAGAAGGAGATGGTAGTGATTTAAAGGGTGTGTTATTCCATGGGTCAATAGAGAACGAACCGCTATCATCATCTGGAAAAGTATTTGAAGTGGAGGTAGGCCACCATCCACCAATCAAGGGTCTTGATTTACATAAAGGGGCAAGAGGAAATGGTAATGCACTGGAGGGTATGTTACTCCATGGATTCACTGATAAAGGGCCTCCATCATCTTCTAGTGAAGGATTCCAAGTGGAGGAGGTGGGCCACCATCTGCCTAGCAAGGAGCCCGGTTTACATACAGATGGGGGTGCAGGAGATGTTAATGGATGAGAGAGTGCATCATTCAATACATCAAATGGAAAAGGATCCCAACTGTTGCCTAGTACAGGAAGTCAAGTTGATAAGGTGGGTCATCATCTGCAGATCGAAGAACTTGGGTCACAAGGAGAAACCACAAACAGTGTGGTAGCACAGCCAAGGAAATGTTCCCAATCTGGCTAACAAAGGCATTGGATGAAAGGGGGCAGTCGATCCCGACCGTCGATTTGTTTCAAGTGTGGGAAGGTTGGACACTCGAAGAAAGACTATACTAACTAGACAAATATGGACTTTCACATACATCCCCATAAGTAAAAAGTGGGCCACCCATGAAAATCACCTGTGGCAAATCAAGTTGGTCCCCTTAATGGGTGGGCCGCATCGTTGAAATCAATCAAAAGCCAACGGTCCTACTCAATGCAGGTGTGTTGATCACTTAGTGAGTCAATGGACCAAATTTTGATGACATGAAATGATCATGGTGCGACCCATATTTTGTGCTGCTAGGATGTCTTACCGGCATGATGTATTGGCATGAAAGGTGGTGGGCCCTTATGTGATCTTTTCTCATGTTTCATCCATTCGATTAATCCATTTTTATAGATCATTTTAGGGCTTGATCCCAAAAATGAGAGGGATATAAATCTCAGGTGGACCACACCACATGAAAACAATAACGATTGGATATCCACCATTAAAATCCTCCTAAGGCCCACCGTACTGTTTATTTGACATCCAATCTATTGATTATGTCATAGAGGCCCAGATGAAGGGAAAAAAACATCACGGTGGGTCCTAAGAAGGGGGAAAAAGTAAACTTTTGGCCTTGGTTCATATCTAACTGAGGCTAAAAGGTAGACTTTTGGCCTCGGTTCCTATGCAACTGAGGCTAAAAAGTAGACTTTTGGACTCGGTTCCTATGCAACTGAGGCTAAAAATTAGACTTTTTGCCTCGGTTCCTATGCAACTGAGGCTAAAGAGTAGACTTTTCACCTCGGTTCCTATGCAATTGAAGCTAAAAAGTAGACTTTTCACCTTGGTTCCTATGTAACTGAGGCTAAAAGGTAGACTTTTCGCCTCGGTTCCTATGCAACTGAGGTAAAAAATGAACTTTTAGCCTTAGATCCTTAGCAACCGAGGCTAAAAAAAAACATTTAGCCTCCATTTTTTCAACTAAGGCTAAAAAACACATTTAGCCTCCATTTTTTCAACTAAGGCTAAAAAATCGTGGCTAAAGGCCTTTGTAGTGAATCTATCTCCATGCAGTGTGTAAAGTGCACTAGTATGTAATTGTTAAGAGTGCCAGTGCCTGACATATTGTTCTTCATAGATTATCATCAATCTAATAGTTACAGAAAGGGCCAAAGAATACATATTTGGAAGAAATAAAGTACATACTTGATTGGAAAATAATGAATTCGGGACGATAACAGGAAACTTCTCAGAATTCAGGAAGGATGTAGTTGTTAGTCCCATGTCCACCACTTTGACCTTCTATAGAAGCAGCCTATAAAGTATAGTCATAAGTTATTATTCATCGATAGAAACCATAAAAGTGGAAGCACAAAATAAATACATGGGATGGAATTCAAATTGTTCAAGACACAAAACATGTAAGTTGTACTAATTTAGCTAGTACTCTGTAAAATCATACAGCCAGAAACTTCAAGTGATCACCCAAAAAAAAAAAAAAACACATGGAAAAAAATGGCAATGATTATCAAGACAATGAAACAAGTTATAATTCAACCCAAGAAACAAAATCTGCTCAATCGAACATGATGAAAACCAAGGTTACCTAGATTGCGATCTTTCCAAAAAAGAAAAAGTTACCTAGATTGTGGGTGACTCCAGCACGTGGTATGAGAACAAGAATGCAGTATGCTACTTCCTCCAATGTGCAGTACACTAAGGGCAAGATCATGTGGTCACTATGGTATGTACACGAGTTATATACAATATAGTACACAAACTAATAACTGTAATTTATACCAGAAATGATGATTATTGTTATTATGGGTTCTACATGCACAATAATGTGAGTTTGTGTTTATTATATGTTTATGTGTGTGCATGTTGTTTCATAAATCAATGTCTGTGTTCTGACAACAATAACTCCAAAAAGATTAATGAGAAATGCTCCAGTGCTCTCAAATCACTATAAGTTATACCGCTCCTAGTTGCATGGGACACCTAGACTATCCAATCCATCAATCTTAAAACTACCATTATGGAAGAAACTAGATTTTAAATAATTACAAAGTTCAAACATTTTCTTCATAATAATTGCAATGCATTTACAAGGATATCTTCTCCATGATAGGAGATATAACTGAGTGCCTTTCTAAATTGAAATCACACGCAACAAATGTTAATACCCAGCTAGATCTTGATGTATGTACAAAACCATCAAGCGAGAAAATTGATGGTCCTATTTTCAATAGGCAGTTTAACCTGTCTTAATATAAACATGCAATGAATGTGGTTCATAACATCAGTTAGTTAATGGAATCTATCAGGAACCCATGTTATGTTGGCCATCAAACTAACCTCATGGTTCCTGCCCACAAGTCGCTTATGTGATCTCCAGTCCCAAGCCTTTAAATCATGACTTGTAATGATTCTGACCAAGCATGTTACCTAGAGTGTAGATGAAAGATGGTAAATGAAATCTGCTTAATAGGCTTTCATTCATATATATATATATATATATATATATATATATATATATATATATATATATAGAGAGAGAGAGAGAGAGAGAGAGAGATATGCTTACACACAGCTAGTTGGACATTGCATTTTCGTCCAACTAGCCATGCATTTAATGAAACCAGTCCCTCTTAATTAATGAAAGTAAATGCTTCCCACCGTAGGCTAATTTCATTTTGGCAAGGAAAAGGGGCCACGGCTTGGGTGGTCCCCATCGTTGTGTTAATGTAAAATCAACCCCAACCATCAGGTATGTCACTTCATGTTAGATTAAGGTCTCAAATTTCATCCTCATCCTTAGTTAAGGTTGACCACACTATTGGAAACAGTGTACATGAAAAGGTTAACCCACTAAACTATTTCCCATGGTGTGGTTCACATGAATCATATGTGAATCTAATTTTTGGGACCCAAGCTTACTTTTGGTGTGACATCTAATGGATAGAATGGATTTCACAGTTTCGTCATGATATGCCCTGTAAAAATCAAGGATGGATGTCTCCCTCCTAATTGTTCCCATTGGTGTGGCCCATATGAATCACGGGTTAGCCTGATTTATTGGCTCTAGGTTTATCACTGGATTACACATCTAATGGGTGGAGTGGATCTCACATACGTGTCAGAGTGGACCCATAAAAATCAGAGGTGGGAGTCGTGTGGTTCCTTTTCCCAAGACACTACTGCTTGGCATAATTTAAAATGATAATTAATGATCATAATGCTTGGAAGAGAAGTGGGGTTATTTTGGTAATTAATCCTGGTAATGCCAGCAGAGGAGTGATTTAAACGAACTTACGAAAAGAGTGGCCCGTTCAGGTCAGCCCACCACGGTGTTAATTTTAAATCACGGATGGCCTTGATTTTTGTCTTCTTTACCCGACATAAGATTACACATCTAATGGTCGGAGTGGATCACACATACACATCAGGTGAGTCCAAAAAAAAATAATCAAAATAAAGCGTCTAGCGAAATTCCTTTTTTCCAATAATTAAAAAAAAAAAGTCCAAGTTCATCGGGCTGGAGTACCGTTTTGTGTCCAGCCGGTACGTATCATCCAACCTTTTGTGTAAATATGACATCCAATCCGTCTAATAGGTTCGCCCATCACAAGCATTACTTTTTTAAAACACCACAACAACCAAATATACAAGTCAGCAGGCCAAACACAATTTGGTTGATTTTAATGGTGGGACTTTCTATCTTAACTACTTACAAAGGTGTAGCCCAATCTAGTGTTGATTCTACCTTAATTGTAAGCCCATGTGCAAACACAAGGTGGCCCACATGATAGACGGGATGGATCTACTCCACATTAACTCTTTCCTTCTAAATCTAGGAAAGCAAGCCCATGTGCAAACACAAGGTGGCCCACAAGATAAACACAAGGTGGCCCACATGATAAACACAAGGTGGCCAAACACATTAAGGAAGGTCTGGCAAATTTTATGTTAAATATTTGGGGAGAGGATTCATGAGAAGGGAGAGTAAATATAGGATGGGCTACACCTATTATAGATTTGGACCATCCAACTCAAAATCAGATCCGTGCATTAGATAAATTACATGTCAACATGCCAAGGACAAAACAAATATTTGATGATCTTATGATCAATCATGTCAAATACTTATGGAAAGTGTTAGTTGTTAATAAAACTATCCAACGATCGAGATTTAACATGCATACTTACTTTTTTTACAAGTGTAGTTTCTTAGTTTTTGGTACATAACTTCTCTTAGTGGGTCTTAACTGGTGAATGGCCTAGATCTTTGACACACATGTTACTTTACACAACTGTGGCATGCATTCCAAAATCTCTCAATGTAAGCCTATGTATTATATAAAAGAGTGAATTTTCTCATTAAATGAAAAGCTAGTAGGACGAAAATGCAATGTGTGAGCATTACTCTCTCTCTCTCTCTCTAGCATTACTCTCTCTCTCTCTCTCTCTATATATATATACACACACACACTAGCACATTCATTTTTTTCAGCGCCCTTTCATAGCAACATTTCCATATCTCATATGTCTGGTTTCATCAGATACTATAAACCAAAAGAGAGAATATAAGCAAGAGATTACTACCTGGCCAGGAATAACTTCTCCATTGATCCCACTAATGTTAATTCCAGTATAAAGGCATGCTTTGTAGTGAGAATCAACAATGTCTCGTCCAAATGCCTTGTCGGTTTCGGCACCACAATAGTATGGCCCCTACACAAACCAACACATACAGCCTCAGCTCTGGTAACATGAGAGATATCTAGATAGCAAAGATACACACTGGATGAGATCCCTTTTTTTTTAAACTATGATTTGCGAAGTCAGTGACATTTGAGACCATTTATGTAGATCCTATTTCTCAGAAAACAAGAGACATGCTGCTATTAAAGAACAAAAAATGAACCACATCTAATTGAAATGTGTTCTCCTATCGCTAATAAAATCCAATTAACATAATAAGATGTAACTGTATAGCCAAACCAGCATATAAGACAAACATACCACCCCAGGCTGGAAAAGCATGAGCCTGCAAAAAGTAAAATGACAAATACACTTGCCTGTACCTATTTTCCATGCAAAGTAGCTAATTGCTCTAATACCTTATCATGGCATCTTCCACTAATTATTGCCATTCGGAAATAGTTTGTAACATCCCACACGACTTCATGCATCTGTCAACAAGTTGCAACTAATTATGATGTGAAGAAAGCCTTTTAGCCTAACTTCAACATAGAAAACTACTAAATGCAAGCTTTCTGAAAATGGCAGTCACAAATGTGTTAAAAGAAGAACAATAGCAAAACGTAGTTTGAGCAATATCCAAGTGTGGAATTCTTGTTGCACTGTGAAGTGCACCATATTTAGAATGCCTAATTGCACATGAAAATTTGCAGCCAAGTTCCCAAGGGGACACATGGCAGACAAGCACACGATTTGGACTGCCCATCATGTGCGCTCCACTATTTCTGTACAATAACATTCCTTTATAATAAGATGTTTGCAAAGAGACCCGGCTGCAATTTCAACAATTTATTCTAACAAGCTGAAGGCACGGTGCTTGTGTCAAAGCACAAAAAGGAAAAGTACATACAGTTAAAGGATTAGGGTCCAAAATCCTTTTGATTAGGTTTTTTGCACTGGTAGAGAACCATGAGGGACAAGTGAAATCTGCCTAAATGATATGCAACAAATGCAGTTATGTCAGCCACACACATATACATGTATGTATTTGTGAGTGTACATAAGGCTCATAGATCTAAACTCACCTTTTATATAATGCCATAAGGTTCGTTTCTTCAAAAGGCAAGTAACCTGCCATAAGAACAAAAAGGATTACCCTGCATGACTAGAGATCTGCCTTAGCCCCATCATAATATTTGTTGTTAATCACTTGAATAATCATTGCCCTGTTTCCAATGAATCATATCAGTAAACAAGAAGAAGAAACAATATGTTTCACTATAAAACATGAGTATGATCCTATGTCACGCCCCAGACTCAGTAACCGGACTCACAAGGATTCTGATGATCGGTTCTGAATGCAACAGCCTCCATAGTATCCCATTCTCGGCTCCTGAGGCAGGTTCCGATCCTGGGATCCTACAAGGAGGATTTTTCATAACAATATAATCATTACTAATATGATCATACCCAAGATCACAGCAAGAACATCTGAGAATAACAAAGGCACACATCGCAAAATCCACTATAAATTTGAACTTTTACAATCATCCATAAGGTCCAAAGGACATACATGAGATAAAAGGAAAAGAGAGAAAAGTCAGCAACACTGGAGTCCTTAAATGCTCAGCTCTACTCCATGCTCTACTGCTGTGTTGCCTGCCTAGAGTATCCTGCACGCATCAATCGTGCATAAGCTTATAGAAGCTTAGAGGGTGGTGTAAGTGTGTGATAATGGTGCACAGAAGAGTAGTAGGAGATACAAGGAGAGAAGCATGATTAATGAGGATATCACTAGCCTTACCCAGGCTTATCATGAATAAGATGCAATGAGTACTGGGTGCCATGCCAAGGCAATGCATAAAGGGGCTTGTACAACCAATGCTAATACAATGCAAGTAATGTCAGTGCTCATATCCAAACCACAAGTCATGTACATTTCCAATCATAAGGAAATCACTGGGGTCTATTACACTGCTGAATGACTGCCACTCTACAGACCCCGCACAGTCAAACGAGCGTAAGAGACCTCACTACCCGCCTGCGGACAGCCAATCACCAACAAGGCCTGAAGGTAGCAGACCCATTTACGAGCTGGTCAGACTCAGCCTAGCAATGCCTCCTCACATCAGGCAGGTAAGGCCACACCCCTATCCAACCGACTACACGACAGTGGGAGACGCGACCTAATGGTATAAGGCCCTCGTGCGCTCATATATTCCACCCGGTCACGGCGTTGCAGCAGATCCTTGGTACCATAGAAGTTTTAGGAATTTCACCCATGGGCATCCTATGCACCCGGTATGCTCAACTAATATTTTCGATGTCCACACATACAGCCATCCACGAATACCCCTGTGGAGGCAAGGCCCTGATGAAGTAAGGGCAGATATCCATAAGCTATGCAATGCCAGATGCATGAATCACACAATCACCCATACATCAATCCCAAGCATCCATCTCTCGGGGAGATACCAACATGTCCTACACAATGACACAACCATGGCCAATCATACCTCAACCAAGCATGCATATGATGTGTATAGGAGTGGGTCATGAAGATGAATAGGGGTGCCAATGAGGTGAAGATGAACTCTCTACCTAACCATGAAGGGTCTAGGTACTTAACCAATTCCTCATAAGGAATACAACCTCTAGTGGGGGCCCATATACTTAGGGTAACCCATGAGACTAAGGAGAACAATGATATGGGCCTAAATAGATGAAATGAGCCTAGCAAGGGTCTATGGTGGGCCTTTAACCACCCATAGAAGCCCATGGGCCTACCTTAGGGCCAACAATGTGGACATCCAACCACAATTGGTCCCCAAGAGGTAGCCCATCTCTAATTGATTACGGATCAAGGCCCAAGGCCCACACAACATTAGAAATAAGAAATGGACAGCCATTACATACCACATACATTCATGTTGGGCTTCAGAAAGGCGGCCCAATACCTATCCAAAACATGGGTCCATGGGGAACACACATAGCCCAACCCATATATACCACTATGGGCTCACAGGGGAAAGGTTAGGGCCCAACATAAATGCTACTAATCCCATATATTGTTATGGCCTAGTGGGCAGCCCATTGCTCAAATCACATGGGTAAATGTCATGTTCTTAGCCAAGTAAGTTGGGCCTACAACCCGGCCCAAGTATAAAGTTGATTTGGTGGGTAATCAAGGGCCCATATACTTGTGTAATCTGGCCCACTAATCAAACACAATAGTATGGTAAAAATGGCCCAAGAGTTCAATGGGCCTATCTAGAAAGTTCCAGCCCAATTGGGCTCAAAGAGTTCAACAACTAGCCACATTCATGGACCCAATTAAATTCAACTGTGGTGGGCCTCAAAAGTGTATTTATTAGGCCCAACATTTAAGGAACTAAATGTATAAATTATTACCTCTAAGATTCTTCACAATGTGTTGGGCCCCACTCCCCAAAATTTCGGCCCAAAGGCCAAACATAATTATAACATGTTGCTGTCCTAAATTTGGGCACTCCATTGGAGTGGGCCCAGGGCCTCTAAAACTCTGAAAATTGAGGGCCTAGGTCCCTCATCATGCATATAATGAGAGAAAACCCAAAAAGGTGGCCCACCATCAGAGGAAATATTTTTGAATTATGGTTTTTTTTATCAAGGCACATTGCTGGACTGCACAGCAGAAAAATCTGGTAGTCCAACTATTTTGGCCCATTCTTTTGGATGCCCAAACAGGGTCAGTTGGGGCTGAAATTTTTTAGAGTGATACTTCAATAGGTAGGACATACCCCCACAAAATTTCAGAATTTTTGGATATCCCTAAGTATTTTAATTAATTTAAACAAGACAGTCTATCCAGAAAATCGGACAGACCTGGACATCCCAATGTGGTGGGCCAGTCCGACCCTCGCCACGATGTGCACAGGGGTCCATTGGCCCTGAAAGTTGGTAGGTAGTTCCCACCATGGGTGGACCACAACTTCAAAAAATTTTAGAATTTATGGACACCTAAAAATATTTTAGTTTATTTAAATAAATCAATCTTTCATGAAAATCGGATTGATCTGGACACCATATTGTAATGGGCCAATCCAGCCACCACCATGGTGTGTACAGGTTTCCATTGGCCCCAAAATTTTGTAGGTTGGTCCCACCATGAGTGGACCACCTTCCTGTAAATTCTTATAATTTTTAGACACCCAAAAATATTTTAATAATTTTTAAAATTCCAACCTGTCCAGGGTGGAATATTGCTGGAATAATGTAGAAAATCCAGACTGTCCACCTCATTTGGACCACACCTTTGGGACCCCAATGAAGGTCAGATGGGGCTGAAATTTGGTATGGTTGTAGATGGGTCATAAGGATACAAGAATCACATATTATTTTTTTTCATTATTCCCACCAAAGACCCATAAATCAGGCCCCAAAGTGGCCCAAAAATCTGTCCAGGCAGATTTGGACAGCAATATGTAATAGAAATGATTAAAATATAAACATGATTTTTCATGGGATTTAACCCTAGGAATTTGTGTGGTGGACCACCCCAGTGGGCCCCACAAATGTCCAGACCTTCCCCATCATCAAATACCCCTTGCATGTGTCCCATTTAGATAGATTTTGGGGCCACATGTCTAAGGATGGACTGCTATAGGTGTCCAAGCTCCATGGTTGGTCTGGATTTTTGTTGGCCTACAAGGTGGGCCACACATGCAAGATCAGAATTCTATCATAAAGAAAAATAAAATAAAATAAAATAAATGAAGAATCGGCCACAAGAGGAGGGGCTCCGCCACATTGAGGCCCTCCCCTTCATCAATCACACCATACATTCTTTTATTCATAGGTTACAACAAAGATCCACCACATGCATGTTCTAGATTCAAGATCAATGGTTGGGATGACATCCCAACCATGATTCTAGGGTCTAGATGACCTATCATGCTATGAAATCTAAATAATCCTCCATGATGGGGGCCTATAGCGGGGAAATCCCATGCATGGACATGCATGCATCAAATAGGCCATTTGGCCACAACTAAGGGATGATGTAGGATCTCCACCATGGATTGGTGGGTCCTACACTTCCCACAAAAGAGATCTAAGTACATGAAAATAGAAATCCTAATTTCTAAGATTACACCCACCTTAGATTCTCCAAACTTGGACCTCCTAGCTCCTAGTGCACCAAGGGATCCATATCAATGGATGAGATTGGATTTAGATGGTTGGATTTGGAAGATTAAAGGGGAAATGGGGCTGGAGAAGAGAGGGAGATGGGAGAGAAGTTGCTGGAGAAGAAGAGAAGAGAGAGAGAGAGAGAGAAATGAGAGGGAAAGAGAGGGAAAATCTTTTTAAGGGAAGTAATAATAACCTATGGTGACAATAACAATGTTGCTAGGGTAGGTTAGGTATGGGTAGTGTTTAGGGTGGGTAGTGTTTATTCCATGCAATAGTGTAGTGTGTGTGTGTGGTGTGTATGGAAAATTGTGCCATGGAGGTGGTCCACATGCTTTTGTACAAAAGTGGGCCACATGATGAAATGCTCATAACTTTTGATCCATAGGTCAGATTGACGCACAAGACGCGTCGTTGGAACCGCAACGACGATACGAACGAGATGACATAGGTCTTGGGTCGATCCGAGTCAGGTCTATGTGACTGAACTCAAGGTGACCATAAACACAATTTGAAGGTCGCGGGTCACCGGAATTCGACTGGTAGGACCGCGAGACCATGACGAACAAGATGCATACTCACACACATACATGCAAACATGGGAACTAGGGTCGGGTCTCACAATCCTCTCCACCAACAAAGAAATTTCGTCCTCGAAATTGACCAATCCAGGACAAAAGAAAAAATAAAACACCACCATCATATAACAATCATCTTACAAGAAAGGTAATACAAACAATCATATATATATATATATATATATCAATCATCAAACAAATGGGGATGACGCTCTCGAATCTCGGCCTCGCGTTCCCAAGACGCCTCGGTCTCCGAATGATGACCCCATTGCACCTTCACCAAGGGAATGACCTTGGTCCTGAGGACTTGCTCCTTCCGATCGAGAATACGAATAGGCTACTCAATGTAGGAAGCATCCTCACGGACCTCAAGTGGCTGCCAATCAATCACGGGAATAGTGTCCAACCCACATTTCCGCAACATAGAAACATGGAATACATTGTGGATCGCGGACAACTCAGGAGGTAAGGCAAGCCTATAGGCCACAGCGCCTATATGCTTGGTAATCTCAAAAGGTGCAATAAATCTTGGGGCGAGCTTGCCCTTCACACCAAAGCGTACCACACCCTTCATAGGCGAGACCTTGAGATATACCATGTCCCCGACTGCGAACTCGAGGGGTCGACGCCGACGATCAGCAAAGCTCTTCTGCCGGCTCTGAGCTATGCGCATCCTTTGCCTGATAACATCAATAGCCTCTGATGTCTGCAGCACAAGCTCGGGACCTAAGAGACGACGCTCTCCAACCTCAGTCCAACAACTAGGAGATCTCGCACGGTCTCCCTTAAATGGCCCCAAAGGGAGCCAGGCCGTTAGTGCCCGATAACTATTGTTGTACGCGAACTCTGCGAGGCGCATATGCTCATCCCAACTACTCGCAAAGTCGATCACACAAGCTCTAAGCATATCCTCAAGGATCCGGTTGACCCTTTCGGTCTGCCCATCCGTCTCGCGGATGATAAGCGTCTTTGAGGCGCAAAGTGACCCCCAACGCCCGCCGGAAACTCCTCCAAAATCGAGACATAAATCTGAGTCTCGGTGCAAATGATCGAAACTGGGACGCCGTGCAGTCTCACTATCTCCTCAATGAATATCCTCGCTAACCGGTCCATAGACCAGGAAGCACGCACAGGAATGAAATGAGCCGACTTTGTTAAACGATCGACGATAACCCAGATGGTATCATGACCGCGCTGAGTCCTCGGCAACCCTGCAATAAAGTCCATCGATACATGCTCCCACTTCCACTCTGGAACGCTCAACGGCTGCAAGGGACCAGGGGGTCTCTGATGGTCGGCCTTGACACGCTGGCATGTGTCACACTCGGCCACAAAACTTGTAATCTGATGCTTCATCCCCTGCCAGAAGTACTGCCTCCTCATATCACGATACATTTTCGTGGAGCCCGGGTAGATAGTAAGTCTCGATCGGTGTGCCTCGGTCATCAGATCACGATGCAACTCTGGCACATTCGGGACACACAATCGGCCTCTGAAGCGTAATCCACCATCGGAACCAATCTGCCAGTCTGACTGCTCCACGGATGCGGCCTCTGCTCGGTACTCCTGAAGTGACTCATCTGTCTGCTGAGCTTCGATCACCCTAGCCACCAAAGAGGGTTGAATCGATAAGCTTGAAAGGTGAATAATGGAAGACTGCAGACCGAACTCAAAGTCAAACTCTGAAACATCCTCGAGCATCTACCACTGTCGAACCATCATATGTGCCACCAACCCTCTTGGCTGACGGCTGAGCGCATCCGCCACCACGTTTGCCTTACCCGGGTGGTACTGAAGGTCAAAATCATAATCTTTCAGCAACTCCATCCATCGCCTCTGTCGCAGGTTCAACTCAGATTGTGAAAATAGATACTTCAAGCTCTTATGATCTGAGAAGAGCTCGAACCTGACCCCATATAGATAATGCCTCCACATCTTCAGTGCGAAGATAACTGCTGCAAGCTCCAAATCATGAGTGGGGTAGTTCACCTCAAGGACCTTGAGCTGGCGCGAGGCATACGCCACTGGCTTCCCATGCTGCATCAGTACAGCACCCAAGCCAACTCTAGAGGCATCGGTGAAAACAATAAAACCCTCACTCCCATCAGGAAGAGTGAGAACAGGAGCGAACGTGAGGCGGTCCTTCAACTCCGCAAATGCCTCCTCACAAGCGTCACTCCAAACGAACTCGACGCCCTTTTGCGTCAACCGGGTCAGTGGTGCTGCAATACGGGAGAAACCCTCGATAAACTGTCGATAATATCCCGCTAGACCAAGGAAGCTGCGAATCTCAGACACGTTCGTGGGTTGGCTCCACTGATGCACTGCATCAACCTTCGAGGGGTCCACAGCGACACCCTCCCTCGTCACTACGTGACCGAGGAACTTCATCTCCTCCTGCCAAAACTCACACTTCTCTAGCTTCGCATACAGCTGGTGGGCACGGAGGGTCTCAAGCACAATCCGCAGGTGCTCAGCATGGTCCTCTCGGGTTCTCGAATATACAAAAATATCATCAATGAATACCACCACAAACTGGTCGAGGAACGGCCGAAAAACCTCGTTCATCAGCTGCATGAATACGGCGGGCGCGTTGGTCAGTCCGAATGACATGACCAGAAACTCAAAGTGACCATAGCGTGTTCGGAAAGCCATCTTCGGAATGTCCTCCTCTCGGACCCGAATCTGATGGTAACCGGAACGCAAGTCTATCTTCGAAAATATCACACCTCGCAACCGATCAAACAGATCATCAATACGGGGAGCGGGTATCGATTCTTGATGGTGACTCTGTTGAGCTCACGATAATCTACACAGCAGTCGCAACGAACCATCCTTCTTCTTCACAAACAATACCGGGGCTCCCAAGGCGAACTGCTGGGACGAATAAAACCTAACTCCCGGAGCTCATCTAATTGCTCCTGCAGTTCCCTCAACTCCAACGGTGCCATCCGGTAGGGGGCCTTCGAGATAGGTGCGGCACCGGGCACCAAATCAATCTGAAACTCCACTTGCCGAAGAGGTGGCAAACCTAGTATCTCTTGAAACACATCCAGGTACTCACAAACAACTGGCAGCTGCTCAATACTCTCTGCGATAGAATCCTCAACGACCGAAGCCAATAAACTAGATAGCAGCTCTCCTCTGGGCTCGGCGAAGAACTGGAACACTGGCAAGCCTGGGATATGAAACGTGACTGTCCTTGCGGCACAGTCCAAGATGGCACGATACTCTGCAAGCCAGTCCATACCCAGAATCACATCAAATCCTGCCATCGTCATAATGAATAGATCGGCAGGGAGGAACATCTCGCCCACTAACACCGGACAAGAAAGACAGCGACGGGTTAGCACAATAGACTTCCCCATGGGAGTCGAAACGGTCAAGGCCTCAGACACAGTCTCCGACGAAATACCGGTCGATCGGCAAAACTGCTCGGCCACAAAAGAATGGGAAGCACCAGAATCAAACAAAACATGAGCAACACAAGCAGAAACAAGAAGAATACCCTCAACGACTCCACCGGTCGATGACTACGGTCCTCGGCTGGCACGCGCTGTGCGCAGAATAAAACGGCCCGAGCCGGTAGGGGGAAGCAAACCGAAGACCGAGGGTCTCGACCGAGCCTGGGCTGCTATACACACTGGACCTAGGGATCGAACAACATACAGATATCCCCTCTGTTGGTCTTTGCCGCCGCCGCTCTTTGTCCGCTGCCGTCGTTCTCTCTCTTCTTCTTGTCTCTGCCGAGGTGGTCTACCTGGCTGCCTCTGCTGTGGAGGAGGAGCCCTAGGAGCGGCCGGTGGAAGTTGTGCTCTCTGCTGCTGCTGAGGAGGACGAGGAAGGGGCAACTGTGGTGGCCGCTGCTGCTGAATGGGGAGAGGACACTCACGCCTCTGATGTCCGGCCTGTCCACAACCGAAGCATACACCGAAAAAGGGGTCAGAAGATGAAGCAGCTGGCGGTGCTGATGACGATGAAGATGCTACTGATTGAACCGCAGGCTGCCGATACCCTGATCTGCCCCTCCACCTCTGCTGACGATGCTGCCTAGAACTGCTGGCTGGTGCACTCCTCTTCCGGTCTCCACCGAACTCGCTTCTCTCGATCTCTAGGTCATAGCCCAGTCCTCCTCATAAACTAGTGCCCGATGCACAACCTAGTCAAACGTCTCCAAGCAATGCCCCACCACACGACTGCGAAGGGCAGGACGTAAACCGGTCACAAAACGATGGGCCCTCATCTTCTCATCGCTGGTGAGATGAGAAGCGAATCTAGACAAGGCCAAGAAACGGGCCTCATACTGAGATACAGTCATATCGCCCTGCACTAGGGTCTCAAACTCGATCGCCCGCTGGATCTGAACATGCTCAGGGAAGAACTTCTGGTCGAAGCGGGTCACAAACTCCTCCCATGTCCAAACGAATTGAGCCCTGACCATCCTGGACACGGATGACCACCAGTGTCGGGCCTCACCCTGAAGAAGGTAGGTGGCAAGGGATATTCTCTGGCCCGCAGGACACTGAATAGTGTCAAAAATCCTCGCAACCTCAGTACGCCAAGCCTCAACTGCAGAAGGGTCAGGATCACCACTAAACCTCGGGGGATCATGCTGCCGGAACTCTCGAGCTATCGCACTAGCATGCGGTAAGTCAGACTGCCCGGAAACCTCAATGGTAGCTGGCTGACGGGTCTGCAATGCATTGGCAACCAGCTGCTGAAAATGCTCAACTCCTATAGGTACTGTCGAAAAAGTAGGGGCGGCACTCGCCTCAGGTGGAGGCATGGGTACAGCCATCGGAGCAGGAGCCTCCGAAACTGGAATAGCAGACTGAGGGGGGGGGGAATAGGTGGGGGAACCGGAGCAATTGGAGCCTCTGTAACTGGAACAGCAGGCTGAGGAGAGGGGATAGGTGGGGGAACCGGAGCAACTAGAGGTACGGGCACTATGGGCTCAACTGGGGGAGCAGGCCGGATAGGGACCTCAGGAATCGGATCCTCAACAATGGGAGCAGGATGTGCTCGAGTAGGATGGGTACCTCGGGCGCCTCGTCCACGGGCACCATGACCACGAGCGCCACGACCACGGGTGTCACGACCACGGGCGCCACGTCCACGCATCATCGTCTACAAAATAATGACGTCGCAAGGAATCAAGACAATTATAGGCTCAATACGGAGCGAAGAGAAGAATCTCGGGACACTACTTGTCCTATGTTCTTGGCAGACATGTGATGTTATCCTGAGTTATTCCAGAATTACTTGCTATGCCCTGATACCAACTCCTATCACGCCCCTGACTCAGTAACCGGACTCACAAGGATTCCGATGACCGGTTCTGAACGCAACAGCCTCCATAGTATCCCATTCTCGGCTCCTGAGGCAGGTTCCGATCCTGGGGATCCTACAAGGAGGATTTTTCATAACAATATAATCATTACTAATATGAGCATACCCAAGATCACAAAGAAGAACATCTGAGAATAACAAAGGCACGCATCGCAAAATCCACTATAAATTTGAACTTTTACAATCATCCATAAGGTCCAAAGGACATACATGAGATAAAAGGAAAAGAGAGAAAAGTCGCAACACTGGAGTCCTCAAATGCTCAGCTCTACTCCATGCTCTACTGCCGTGTGTTGCTTGCTTCTAGAGTATCCTACACGCATCAATCGTGCATAAGCTTATAGAAGCTTAGAGGGTGGTGTAGGTGTGTGATAATGGTGCACAGAAGAGTAGTAGGAGATACAAGGAGAGAAGCATGATTAATGAGGATATCACTAGCCTTACCCAGGCTTATCATGAATAAGATGTAATGAGTACTGGGTGCCATGCCAAGGCAATGCATGAAGGGGCTTGTACAACCAATGCTAATGCAATGCAAGTAATGTCAGTGCTCATATCCAAACCACAAGTCATGTACATTTCCAATCATAAGGAAATCACCGGGGTCTATTACACTACTGAATGACTGCCGCTCTACAGAACCTGGATAGTCAAACGAGCGTAAGAGACCTCACTACCCGCCTGCAGACAGCCAATCACCAACAAGGCCTGAAGGTAGCGGACCCATTTACGAGCTGGTCAGACTCAGCCTAGTAATGCCTCCTCACATCAGGCAGGTAAGGCCACACCCCTATCCAACCGACTACACGACAGTGGGAGACGCGGCCTAATGGTATAAGGCCCTCGTGCGCTCATATATTCCACCCGGTCACGGCGTTGGAGTAGATCCTTAGTACCATGGAAGTTTTGGGAATTTCACCCATGGGCATCCTATGCACCCGATATGCTCAACTAATATTTCCGGTGTCCACACATACAGCCATCCACGAATACCCCTGTGGAGGCAAGGCCCTGATGAAGTAAGGGCAGATATCCATAAGTTATGCAATGCCAGATGCATGAATCACACAATCACCCATACATCAATCCCAAGCATCCATCTCTCGGGGAGATACCAACATGTCCTACACAATGACACAACCATGACCAATCATACCTCAACCAAGCATGCATATGATGTGTATGGGAGTGGGTCATGAAGATGAATAGGGGTGCCAATGAGGTGAAGATGAACTCTCTACCTAACCATGAAGGGTCTAGGTACTTAACCAATTCCTCATAAGGAATACAACCTCTAGTGGGGGCCCATATACCTGGGGTAACCCATGAGACTAAGGAGAACAATGATATGGGCCTAAATAGATGAAATGAGCCTAGCAAGGGTCTATGGTGGGCCTTTAACCACCCATAGAAGCTCATGGGCCTACCTTAGGGCCAACAATGTGGACATCTAACCACAATTGGTCCCCAAGAGGTAGCCCATCTCTAATTGATTACGGATCAAGGCCCAAGGCCCACATAACATTATTAATAAGAAATGGACAGCCATTACATACCACATACATTCATGTTGGGCTTCAGAAAGGCGGCCCAATACCTATCCAAAATATGGGTCCATGGGGAACACACATAGCCCAACCCATATATACCACTATGGGCTCACAGGGGAAAGGTTAGGGCCCAACATAAAGGCTACTAATCCCATATATTGTTATGGCCTAGTGGGCAGCCCATTGCTCAAATCACATGGGCAAATGTCATGTTCTTAGCCAAGTAAGTTGGGCCTACAACCCGGCCCAAGTATAAAGTTGATTTGGTGGGTAATCAAGGGCCCATATACTTGTGTAATCTGGCCCACTAATCAAACACAATAGTATGGTAAAAATGGCCCAAGAGTTCAATGGGCCTATCTAGAAAGTTCCAGCCCAATTGGGCTCAAAGAGTTCAACAACTAGCCACATTCATGGACCCAATTAAATTCAACTGTGGTGGGCCTCAAAAGTGTATTTATTAGGCCCAACATTTAAGGAACTAAATGTATAAATTATTACCTCTAAGATTCTTCACAATGTGTTGGGCCCCACTCCTCAAAATTTCGGCCCAAAGGCCAAACATAATTATAACATGTTGTTGTCCTAAATTTGGGCACTCCATTGGAGTGGGCCCAGGGCCTCTAAAACTCTGAAAATTGAGGGCCAAGGTCCCTCATCATGCATACAATGAGAAAAAACCCAAAAAGGTGGCCCACCATCAGAGAAAATATTTTTGAATTATGGTTTTTTTATCAAGGCACATTGCTGGACTGCTCAGCAGAAAAATCTGGTAGTCCAACTATTTTGGCCCATTCTTTTGGATGCCCAAACAGGGTCAGTTGGGGCTGAAATTTTTCAGAGTGATACTTCAATAGGTAGGACATACCCCCACAAAATTTCAGAATTTTTGGATATCCCTAAGTATTTTAATTAATTTAAACAAGACAGTCTGTCCAGAAAATCAGACAGACCTGGACATCCCAATGTGGTGGGCCAGTCCGGCCCTTGCCACGATGTGCAAAGGGGTCCATTGGCCCGGAAAGTTGGTAGGTAGGTCCCACCATGGGTGGACCACAACTTCACAAAATTTTAGAATTTATGGACACCTAAAAATATTTTAGTTTATTTAAATAAACCAATCTGTCATGAAAATCGGACTGATCTAGACACCATATTGTAATGGGCCAATCCAGCCACCACCATGGTGTGTACAGGTTTCCATTGGCCCCAAAATTTTGTAGGTTGGTCCCACCATGAGTGGACCACCTTCTTGTAAATTCTTATAATTTTTAGACACCCAAAAATATTTTAATAATTTTTGAAATTCCAACCTGTCCAGGGTGGAATATTGCTGGAATAGTGCAGAAAATCCAGACTGTCCACCTCATTTGGACCACACCTTTGGGACCCCAATGAAGGTAAGATGGGGCTAAATTTTGGTATGGTTGTAGATGGGTCATAAGGATACAAGAATCACATATTATTATTTTTCATTATTCCCACCAAAGACCCATAAATCAGGCCCCAAAGTGGCCCAAAAATCTGTCCAGGCAGATTTGGACAGCAATATGTAATAGAAATGATTAAAATATAAACATGGTTTTTCATGGGATTTAACCCTAGGAATTTGTGTGGTGGACCACCCCAGTGGGCCCCACAAATGTCCAGACCTTCCCCATCATCAAATACCCCTTGCATGTGTCCCATTTAGATAGATTTTGGGGCCACATGTCTAAGGATGGACTGCTATAGGTGTCCAAGCTCCATGGTTGGTCTGGATTTTTGTTGGCCTACAAGGTGGGCCACACATGCAAGATCAGAATTCTATCATAAAGAAAAATAAAATAAAATAAAATAAATGAAGAATCGGCCACAAGAGGAGGGGCTCCGCCACATTGAGGCCCTCCCCTTCATCAATCACACCATACATTCCTTTTATTCATAGGTTACAACAAAGATCCACCACATGCATGTTCTAGATTCAAGATCAATGGTTGGGATGACATCCCAACCATGATTCTAGGGTCTAGATGACCTATCATGCTATGAAATCTAAGTAATCCTCCATGATGGAGGCCTATAGCGGGGAAATCCCATGCATGGACATGCATACATCAAATAGGCCATTTGGCCACAACTAAGGGATGATGTAGGATCTCCACCATGGATTGGTGGGTCCTACACTTTCCACAAAAGAGATCTAAGTACATGAAAATAGAAATCCTAATTTCTAAGATTACACCCACCTTAGATTCTCCAAACTTGGACCTCCTAGCTCCTAGTGCACCAAGGGATCCATATCAATGGATGAGATTGGATTTAGATGGTTGGATTTGGAAGATTAAAGGGGAAATGGGGCTGGAGAAGAGAGGGAGATGGGAGAGAAGTTGCTGGAGAAGAAGTGAAGAGAGAGAGAGAGAGAAATGAGAGGGAAAGAGAGGGAAAATCTTTTTAATGGAAGTAATAATAACCTATGGTGACAATAACAATGTTGCTAGGGTAGGTTAGGTATGGGTAGTGTTTAGGGTGGGTAGTGTTTATTCCATGCAATAGTGTAGTGTGTGTGTGTGTGGTGTGCATGGAAAATTGTGCCATGGAGGTGGTCCACATGCTTTTGTACAAAAGTGGGCCACATGATGAAATGCTCATAACTTTTGATCCATAGGTCGGATTGACGCACAAGACGCGTTGTTGGAACCGCAACGACGATACGAACGAGATGACATAGGTCTTGGGTCGATCCGAGTCGGGTCTACGTGACTAAACTCAAGGTGACCATAAACACAATTTGAAGGTCGCGGGTCGCCGGAATTCGACCGGTAGGACCGCGAGACCATGACGAACAAGATGCATCCTCACACACATACATGCAAACATGGGAACTAGGGTCGGGTCTCACATCCTACCAGTAGGTGGCACCTGCAACTGCAAAAACATGTGGACTTAGCTCCTCAAATATTGCACCTTTGCATTGCTCCATCATGTGAGCATCATATAGATGAGGCAATCTTTGAAATGGGTCCTATGTTCAATAATCCAGACCAATGGATATCCCAATTAACAAAGATAAGAAGCATTTGCCTACAACTAAAAACATCTAAATTTAAGGGCTGAAATGTTGGAAGGGCTGAAATGCAATGTTGTTTAACCCATCTGAAATCTAAAACCAATGGGTCAAAATTGAAAACCATATCAGGTAGGAGAGCTAAAATGGTTGGTTATGATTTTGGAAGTCTAGATCATATTATGTGGAAGTAGGATGTCAAAGGGTTGCATGAGGCAAAGTAAAATTAAAAATTTGAATAGGTCCAGCATGAATAGTTTAAAATCAGGGCAGAAGCTGACCCTAGGCCTGGCCCATTGAAATCCATATGTGATTAGTTTTTCGACTTCAAATTCAGACTTCAGATTCATACTTCAGATTTAGACTTCGAATTTCAAATTTAACAAACAGGCCATTAGTCTTCCATCCTATTAGAGTCATGCAAATCCAATTCATGGAACAAGAGTACTCAAGGGATGACAATTTTACCTTATTAATTTGGTATCTTTGATAGGAATTTCAACAGAATAAGGTTTGGTATTTCTTTTGGATGATTTCAAAAGAGTTTTTAAAAGATGGTCCTATTTATCAATTGGGTGATTTTAAGATTTTAACAGCTATACCAACATTTTCAAGATTTCAACTTCCATAAAACCAACATGCATATAAATAAATAAATAAGGCTCCCTCAAAACATAGTTGACTAGCTATAATTTTACTACCTTCTATATACAACTTTGTAACCTCTCCACTCAACGAAATTACAAAGCTTTGGGCCTCAGTTAAGAATCACTCCACTGAGTTCCCAGATTACCTTTGAAATACAATCAGTTCAGAAAGCGGGCAGTTATGTGAAGCTAGATGAAAAGTAATGAAATAAACATTGAACTTTAGTTCCTAAAAATTCAAGTGCTTGTTCCCATCAAGCAAGCTTTACAAAAGGTGAATTTTCAATTTTCTAGACACTTGCTCTCCCTGCTGCTGCTTGGAATGAAGATTGAATTTTTTTTTTCTTCACAAAGAAGGCCAAATAGATGCTTAATGCATGAACAAAACAGCAACCACAACCACAACCACAGAATTTTAAAACAATTCTAAGACAAGATGTAGTAGTTCAGATGAAGATGGGAAGATTAATAAAAGGCAGATTCCAAATTTCCAAAGAATTATTAGAAGAACCTTAAACACATCCCTAAATCTCTAAAATAACAGCAACATATTGTTCTATTTTTTTAAGCACAATTCGTTCTTCACAGAGAAGACCCAACAGATCCTTAATGCATGAATGCAATCGCAACCGCAACTGCAACATTTTAAGATGATTCCAAGATAAGAAGTACAGTTCTAAAGGAGATGAGAAGGAAATTATCAGTCAAATGTATTTGAACTTAGGAAGATAGAAAAAAAAAAAAAACTCTGTTGTTTCAAGAAAAGCCAAGTCATCACCATCATCGTCATCATATCCTTGCCCAAGCTATTCAAGTCAACTTAACAAATCCTGTTTCACCAATCATTCCTAGCTAAGGCCATTTCTCAGTAACTAAACAAGCCTTCACATCCCTTCCCACCACCTCAAAATCCACGTTGTTAGGTCTTCCTCTCATCTTCTTTTTAGACCCTTCAAAAATTAGGGTTCTTTTCCTTATTGTGCTTGTCATTGGACTTTGTTACACATGATGAACCATCTGACGACATCCTCCATTTTATCTCCTAAGCGAAAACTTTCAGGATACATCGGATTACCTCTTCCTTAATTCTATTTTATCCTTCATATTCTTCCCACACTTCCACCTGGTGCAAGTTTGCCTTCTAACAGCCCAAAACTCAGTTAATAAAGTATTGTTGGTAACATAGTTTGCTCATAACATCTTTCCTCAAGTTCCAAAGGCATGTGACAAAAAAATCTAATATTATAGAAGGGCAATGTGTGCAAAATCAGACTAAAAAACAAGTATCATGTTGAAGTTTGAAAATGACCTTTGCTCACCAGAAGTTTGATCAACTCTGTTAGAAGCTTCTGAAATTTTGTTGAGGGTCAAATATTGCATATCAGACCCCAGTAATTACCCTATTTTACGAATATGATACTGTTTGACGGCCTGTTTAATCGTGTTTGTAATGCAGGATGTATTTACAAGCTTGGATTGAAATAGGAGGCTAAAAGCTTGGATTTGATGCTTCGAAGTCACCAAAGTAAAGGACAGACTTCAGAGGACCAATATTGAAGAATTTATATGCTAAGGATATGAAGAAATCAAGTTGTTCACGTTAAAGGGGCCTGAAAGTCAGCCAGAATGCAAGATCACAAGGTTTCCACCATCCATTCGGCTCGAAAATTTATACAGAGCCTGAGGACTCCAAATTAACTGTACACGTCAAATTTCAGCCCTCTGATCCCTGTGGAAGTGGCCCAACGGACAAAAAAACCCATGAATCTATGATTTGGGGCCCACCTGATATCAGGATATGCTTAACTTTTGGTCCCAACCTATTAAATGAGCTATAAAAGTGGATGGACGGAGCGGATTTATCACGAACATTATGATGGGTCCCACCTTTGGGTGCGTGCACACCCAGCACATGTGAATCCATCGTGCATCGGATCAGCCAGACCAGTCAGCGACTGCTGACCTGAATTTGAAAAGGATTTGAAAATCCTTCTTCCTTTCCGTATGCGAAGCCGAAAACAGGGAGTGCGGACGAACTTCGGCTGGCCATCATCATAATCCAAAGGCCAAATCCGGACCGTCCATTCGTCCTAGAAGGTAAAACCGACCGTACATATGGTGGGTTTTCAAATCCCAGCTCGCGTACGCATGGAGACATCATCACCGGATCAAACGGACGGCACGTTTCAAACTCACTGGGCCACACTCAATCTAAATCAAAACCGTGCATATCTAGACAGTTTTCCGAGACAAATCTAATGGTCGGAGTGGATTTCTCTGAAACTATCACTGTGGGGCCCCAATATCAGCGCAGCGCCCAGGTGCGCAGGCTCTGTTACAGGTCGTCCGAGACCCGGACGCTGCGGGACCTTTTGCAAGCACGGAGAGGATCGGTCCGACGATCTTGAAGGTTTAAAATCTTCCCCTGGGCCAACCGATCAGAGCTATGAAGCCTGAATGGCTCGGATCTTGCACTTGGAGCCTATTTAATCGAAAATTCCAATCTGCTGCGTTGCCTTTTGCTGCGAAAGATGTTGCGAAACCTGCTGGTTGCGTAAAGAAGGTTGGTTCTCCGACTCCAGGAGGATCTACAAATAGCTAATGTCCCTGTTGTTATAAAAGAAAAAGAAAGAGAAGAGAGGGGGGAGTTCGGCTGGAACGTGGGTAAAGAGAGAGAGAGGAAGGGAGTAGAGTTTGTATTTTTTCCTTTTTACTTTTGATTTATTTTTCTAAGAGATTTGAGTCCACCATGTCTATGTGTGGCTAAACCTCTTAGCTAGGGCTAAGAGGTGAAGCTTGTAGCGTGATGGGAGGATTTATACTTGTGCCTTTTATTTAGACTGAATGGATTTTTATTTAATTTTATTATGGGAATATTTTTAGTTTTTTTTAATGGTCTGTTGTGACTGAAATTATAATGGGTCTGCGATGGCTTAGAGTATTTCCTTTCCCTTTTATGTTTATGATGTCAGGAAGACCTGTTGTTCACCATCGTCTCCTGGGCATGGTTGGATGTCGGTACTCTTCTTAACCTTTATACATCAACGATTGGTTGCCAATTAGTTTAATTCTATTGTTTGCTTTGTCTCCTAGGCATGGTTTGGTGATGGAATCCCTTCTATTTCATATACCTTTCATCTATTGAAAACAATATCAAAGGAAGTTCAGTTGATTTCCATGAATCAAGTGTAGTTCTCCCTGACCTCTACAAGTGGATCCTTGGCACCCTAGTTCCCTACCTTTGAATTCTACATATTTTAGTTTACTGTTTCACCATTATTCCTCAAATTCACCTGATTTAAATTTCATCTTTTTCTAGTTCTAGTTCTAGTTATTTTCAGATTGCGTACGAGTTTCAGTCCCTGTGGATTCGACCTCGGTCTCACCGAGTTTATTACTACATCACAACCCTGCACTTGGGGAGTGAACAAGTTTTTGGCGCCGTTGTCGGGGACTGACGGCTACGTATTTTTGAAATTAATTGGTTTTAGAATTAGTTAAGATTAGGATTTTTTCTAACTTTAGGTTTAGGTTTTTTATTATTATTATTTTTAGGAACTAACCTAACTTTCCTGTTTTGTATGATTCTGAGATAGAAACTTCTAATTTGGTGATATCTTCCTAATTTCTTTACTTTTTCTATTTTTAGAATTAGGGTTTTATATTTAGAAATTTTCTAACCTTAGACTTACTATTCTTAGAAACTAACTTGTTTTGTTTTGTTTTGCAGGTTTTTAACATAGGAATTTCTAGTCTGGTGACATCTTTCTAACTTTTCCTTTACTTTCTGTATTGCTGTAAGATTTTGCTTTCTTTTAGGATTAGATTCAGAGTTAAGGTTTCACCATGTATATGAATGAATGGGCACGTCAGTATGTTGAGATAGCTTATGGAAAACAGCCTATGCCTCAAAAATTTTCTAATAATATCTTCGAGAACCAATCGGAATATGATGCTCCACCGATTAAGAAGTCTTTTGGTGATTATCTGCGGGAGAATAATTGCGCTCCATGAGTTAAGAAAACAGTACATGATTATTGGAATGATGATGCGTATCAACTCCCAACCAATGACTCGTATGATTTTGATCAGTGGAACCAGAAATATTTCGAAGTTGAGTCAGTAAAACATCATGGTAATAGCCCTCGTGGATCAACCATGTTTGAATATCCACCAGAAACGATCCAAGAGGAGTTATCTCTGAGTTACACAGACTATATTACTGACATGAGGAAATTAATAGAAGCACTTGAATCACACCTTGATAGGCTAATGGAGGCTAGTTCATCTCAGCCACAGCCCAATTTAGAAATACAATGTGAGGAAAGTGATCCTCACTCGCACTTGAAAAACTCTAGAATTTGGAATGAAGAGTTGAATTACGTTAACGAGCATGTGGTTCAATTTTCCGATGAGTCGATCTCGATGACTGTTCAAAAGAATGGGGAAGAGACATGGCTGTCTTTCAAATATAATGATGATGACACACTTCAATCACATGACACTCTAGATTTTAATGATGAAAAAGAGGTTAGTTTATGCGAACCTCTACCCATTCTAGGTGTAGAATGTGAGAAAAGTGATCCCATCCCAAGTGTGCACTGCACAGAATTAGACGATGATGTGTATTGGGATAATGATCATGAATGTGCAGCCACAATTCCCCTGGAATTAATCTCAAGTTTGGTCCAGGTCAATGATCGAGATGTACACGAAGAGAACGGTCATAATGAGCTACTCCACTCACCTGACAAGTCTGATCTAAAAGTGGATGAGCTCCTTACAACAGACCATTCTATCTCTTGTGAGATATGTTTGGACCACTCGCCTGAATTACATGATGATATGATTCAGGAGATGAACGAGTTACTTGATACGACTCTGGAATTTGAAACCACCCAGTTGAGGCCACCATCTGAACTGTTGAATTTTGACGAGTCCAGGCCTATTCTGAGTAGTATCGATGAATAGAGTCCACACATCAATACTTCGTCTACTGACCCTCTATCTGTCTGTGCAGGGCTGAAGTAAGAGAGCGTACATACGGTTACTTTTAAAGATGATGGATTCCTTGGGCAGATTATCACACACTTCAATGTGGAAAATGAGTCACTCTCAGCTGAATGTCCCAACTCTTTGGATCATTGCTTGGCACACTTTGTAAATTCAAACGATCCCATGATAAGAGACATAGTGAATGCCTTGCAAGACGACATTTCGGTAGTCATTAGTGACCAAGAGAACCCTTACTCTGAAGCCCCTCCCTCCCCAGATCCTCACTATTTACCATTAAGGGGGGAGGAGCTAAAAATTGAACCAAAGTTTAATACTTCGGAATGTATTAAGACTACACCACTTCTTGAAAATTTTTCTCAATTTGATCTACTTGTAGTCTCTGATTCACTATGGGATACTAACTTCAAAACTTTTTCTGACACAGGTGAATCATATATACGTTGGATACCTCAGGCTAATCAACGACAAATTTTTAATAAGGTACATAAGTTTCTCTGGAAAGTCAAGCTCCAGGGCAGCCAAACCTATTGCAAAAAGGGCTTTTGGATGATCCTGTTGAGAAACCTACTGAGAAATTTATCACGATATTGGCCGAAAGAGGAGCCTTGCGCATGACTTAGTAGTTTTTCCCTGCTTTCATAGGACTAGGGTAGTTTCCTTTATGTTGTTTTAGGATAGACGGTAAACTTAGCGCTCCTGGGAGGCAACCCAGCTTTTTCATGTCATTCCATTTTCTTAATTAATTAGTTCAATGTTTGTGGGTAACATTGCTACAAACCCTTACGAGACTACAACTCGTCCACTAGGGGCAACCTAATGGTTTAAAGGCTTATTGCATATGCTAAATGCAATCGAGAGCACCTGCGAAAGTGTAGGTAGGATTTTATCTTTTGTTATTTTTGTTTTGCTTTCTCTCTCGTGCTAACCGGCTTCCATGCTGTGATCTCTTGGAAAGTCTCTCTCGATTCATCATCCAAGTACTATCTACCCATCACTTCACATTTACTTTTGTTGTCCCATGTGCATTGCATGCTCATATCTTTTACATTGAGGATAATGTAGATTTTAGGTTGGGGGTGGGAGATTAGGTTTCCTAATCAGTGTTTTCTTGGTCATAAGCAAAAATTGTGAAAATTTTTAAAATTTTTTCTGGAAATTCTTGTGAATTTGAAGTGATTTTGACGACCATCTTGGATTTAGAATTTCAAGATACGTAATGTTGGTAATTCATGACTCTTGGATTCAGTTATCTGTAGATTTCACAGTTAAGTTTGAATTGTTAATCCATGATTAGAAGTTGTAAACATTGATTGAGTCATGATTTCACATACCACATCTCACTTACACATTGAGGTTTCAGTTTGATATTGAAGGGTTAACTTGGTAATCACTAAGCATGTAAGGAACCAGCCTGAAAAATCTGCCCATCATGATCAATTGAAAAAAAGAAAAAAGAAAAAAAATAGATACCTTTGGAAAGGGTTGAGCGAATAGTCTTCACCATAGGTTTGCTCCCTATAGGCGAGGATTTAACTTCCCATGGATGACATGTGAAAATATGGGTATACGGTCTTCACCATAGGTTTGCTCCCTATAGGTGAGGAATTGATTCCCTTTCTTGACATTACTTTTAATGGAAAAATTAAAAGCTGAAAGAATTAAAAGATGATCTGTGAGGCAAGTTTTGGTTATCATGAATTCTTTTGTTGATTACCAATGATACCCTGAAATAGAGAAGTGAATTTTAATGATGATAAGTCGATATTAGACGATGCATCCATGGAATTCAATGTTTATAATTGTTCTAATTAATGGATTAATACTTTGAACTTGATTATGAAGTTTACCATGCGCTTGAGTCCAGGAGAAAGTAATACCCAACATTCATCTTAGAATTCTTGTATCTGGATTATTTTGCAAAATTCACTCGAGTTCATAGAAATTGTCCTGTAATTCTCAACTTATTTTTCACATACTTTGCTAGGGACTAGCAAAATGCTGGTTGAGGGTTGTGTTGAGGGTCAAATATTGCATATCAGACCCCAGTAATTACCCGATTTTACGAATATGATACTGTTTGACGGCCTGTTTAATCGTGTTTGTAATGTAGGATGTATTTACAAGCTTGGATTGAAATAGGAGGCTAAAAGCTTGGATTTGATGCTTCAAAGTCACCAAAGTAAAGGACAGACTTCAGAGGACCAATATTGAAGAATTTATACGCCAGGGATATGAAGAAATCAAGTTGTTCACGTTAAAGAGGCCTGAAAGTCAGCCAGAATGTAAGATCACAAGGTTTCCACCATCCATTCGGCTCGAAACTTTATACAGAGCCTGAGGACTCCAAATTAATCGTACACGTCAAATTTCAGCCCTCGGATCCCTGTGGAAGTGGCCCAAAGGATAAAAAAACCCATGAATCTGTGATTTGGGGCCCACCTGATATCAGGATATGCTTAACTTTTGGTCCCAACCCATTAAATGAGCCAGAAAAGTGGATGGACGGAGCGGATTTATCACGAACATTATGATGGGTCCCACCTTTGGGCCCGTGCACACCCAGCACATGTGAACCCATCATGCATCAGATTAGACAGACCAGTCAGCGACCACTGACCTAAATTTGAAAAGGATTTGGAAATCTTTCCTTTCCGTATGCAAAGCCGAAAACAGGAAGTGCAGACGAACTTCAGTGGGCCATCATCATGATCCAAATGCCAAATCCAGACCGTCCATTCGTCCTAGAAGGTAAAACCGACGGTACATATGGTGGGTTTTCAAATCCTAGCTCGCGTACGCATGGAGACATCATCACCGCATCAAACGGACGGCGCGTTTAAAACTCACTAGGCCACACTCAATCTAAATCAAAACCATGCATATCTGGACGGTTTTCCGAGACAAATCTAATGGTCGGAGTGGATTTCTCCGAAACTATCATTGTGGGGCCCCAATATCAGCGCAGCGCCTAGGTGCGCAGGCTCTGTTACAGGTCGTCCGAGACCCGGACGCTGCGGGACCTTTTGCAAGCACGAAGAGGATCGGTCCGACGATCTTGAAGGTTCAAAATCTTCCCCTGGGCCAACCGATCAGAGCTATGAAGCCTGAATGGCTCAGATCTTGCACTTTGAGCCTATTTAACCGAAAATTCCAATCTGCTGCGTTGCCTTTTGCTGCGAAAGATGTTACGAAACCTGCTGGTTGCGTAAACAAGGTTGGTTCTCTGACTCCAGGAGGATCTACAAATAGCCGACGTCCTGTTGTTATAAAAGAAAAAGAAAGAGAAGAGAGGGGGGAGTTCGGCTGGAACGTGGGTAAAGAGAGAGAGAGGAAGGGAGTAGAGTTGTATTTTTTTTCTTTTTGCTTCTGATTTATTTTTCTAAGAGATTTGAGTCCACCATGTCTATGTGTGGCTAAACCTCTTAGCTAGGGCTAAGAGGTGAAGCTTGTAGCGTGATGGGAGGATTTATACTTGTGCCTTTTATTTAGATTGAATGGATTTTTATTTAATTTTATTATGGGAATATTTTTAGTTTTTTTTAATAGTCTGTTGTGACTGAAATTATAATGGGTCTGCGATGGCTTAGAGTATTTCCTTGCCCTTTTATGATTATGACGTCAGGAAGCCCTGTTGTTCACCATCGTCTCCTGGGCATGGTTGGATGTCGGTACTCTTCTTAACCTTCATACATCAACGATTGGTTGCCAATTAGTTTAATTCTATTGTTTGCTTCGTCTCCTAGGCATGGTTTGGTGATGGAATCCCTTCTAATTCATATACCTTTCATCTATTGAAAACTATATCAAAGGAAGTTCAGTTGATTTCCATGAATCAAGTGTAGTTCTCCCTGACCTCTACAAGTGGATCCTTGGCACCCTAGTTCCCTACCTTTAAATTCTACATATTTTAGTTTACTGTTTCACCATTATTCCTCAAATTCACCTGATTTAAATTTCATCTTTTTCTAGTTCTAGTTCTAGTTATTTTCAGATTGCGTACGAGTTTCAGTCCCTGTGGATTCGACCTCGGTCTCACCTAGTTTATTACTACATCACAACCCTGCACTTGGGGAGTGAACACATTTCAGATAATAAACAAACCGTACTTTAATGGTTTTGCTGGCTATGTTTCTTAAAATACACTCCAAGTATGAAGCTCCTCCGGAGTGAAGTCATCCTAGTGCAATTAAAAATGGGGGCAGAACCATCAGTTTTGTAATCCAAACCCAATGTCATAAAGTTCTTATGGAGGCTTACATTTTCATCAAAATAAGACCAAGTTAATAAAACAAAAAGGAGAAACTAGAATAAAATCAGAGCTTCTTAAAGGGTTTCATCTTAAGAAATTTGAAACAGGCCTATTATGAAAAGAGAGATTGCATTTCTCCATTTCAAATGGATGGAATTCCTCAAAGGCCCATTTACGAAAAGAACAGTTATCTATGGATGTTACCATATTTTCTTGGCATAACTTTTGCAAGTTTCCTTGTTTTGTTGTTGTAAGGAATATATATTCTCCTTTGAGCCCTGACAATAACAACACAAGCCCCATGAAAATTCTAGAAAGAAAATAGAAATCAAAGAAATAATGCTCATAACAGAGCTCCAAACTTTTCACCTGCATCTGTCAATGCATATATAGGATAAAGTTCTACAACCTGATTGCTATCAACACTGCTAGGCATCTAGGTGGCATTATTTTTCTACAAAAAAAAAAGGAAATCAATGAAAAACATATATACCCAAGAGCATGGCATCCACCATTAAAACCAATATGAGAAAGTAGACCCATTAGCTTGATTTTTCTCTCAACCAGGAAAAACTGGCATATACATAACAGGATGAAGCCAGACAATAAAAAATACCAATTTAAAATGCTACTAGCAAAGCAGAATGTAAAATGTATCAATCACTTTCATAGAGAATGACAACATCTGCAGTGGCAAGGTTGATATCCAGAGCCTACGAGTCAGCCTAATCCAAATCTTAAATGGGCCGCAAGACCGTGCATTGAGATGAACATCCACCGTTGATTAGGTGGGGGGGACCCACTGTGCTGTATATATAAAACACCACTAAACTTGTGAAATTCAAAGTGTTGAAGATTCAAGTATAATTTTGCATGTTTAGTTATGCAAAGTAGCTTGAACCATTCACTTTGCTCTGATGGTTTTAACAATTTTCATCATTATGAAGTTTTTAATTTGAAGTTCTCAGATTTTGAAATGATTGAATCACACTCTAAGCGATCAAATTCCTCTCAGGAATTTCATCAAACACCCCACGTTCATACCCAATATCTTCAAATTTCGCATAGAAATTCAACAGCCTGGTCTGCGCGAATGGGTTTGAGTCGAGCCTGTTGAGGAAAACATGTGAATGGATTTGCAGGCCTTCTTCGAGTTTTTTGAAGACCCATGTTATTTGCCTGATCTAGTTTCTTAGTAAAAAAATAAAAACTAAAATGGAGAAGCCTAAATACTCCATAGAAACCACCACTAGAAATGTGAAATATCCATAGAACCCTCCTTTAAAAGTAGAAAATGTGAAACCTAAGCAAAAACTATAAACAACACACCCAAATCTACTGATTTGAAAAGAACCTCTAATAAATAGCCTTAGAACTCCCAAGCAAGAAGCAAAATTGTCAGAAAATAAACAGAACTCATGTTAGATTTCCCAAAACAGAATGAAATCCTCTCCTCAAATCATCACAAACAGAGATCGAAGAAATTAGGGCCGAAAAAGATAAAATAACAAAAGAGAGTGAAAATTACTTTTTGAGATCTGCTACAGAGATACAGAGAGAGAGAGAGAGAGAGAGAGAGAGAGACGCTTCACTTCTTAGTGCAGACGCCGCACCCGATCCAACATTTAAGAGGAAAATGGATGGACGATGGCAGCCACAAAACCAAACAAAAGGGAGGATGGAGAAACTTTCGAGCCTGGGAATGGGGTTTTTTTCCAAGGAGTGGAGGGAAATGAATTGTTTCGTGAGAGGGGGAAAAGAAAAGGGCAGTGCGGTTTCCACATTTTTACCTGCTACGGTATTGCTACGATTTTAAACCGTAGCTAAAACCCCTCAGGACCGTAGCTATTGCACTATCCTTTGTAGCCCCTCCACGTACACACGTTTAACGGGTTTTGGATGGACGGTTGTCAAGGGCTTTGTGGGGTCCATCATGATGCATTTGATATATCCACTCCGTCCATTAATTTTGTAATTTTTTTTATAAAGAATGACCCCAAAATCTTGGCAAATCGAAACTCCAATTGAACCACACCATCAATCAATGATAGGTATTAATCTCTACTATTTCCAATGCCATGTGGTCCACTTAAGCGTTCGATCTACTTCCTTTTTTGGGCTCTTGCCCTAACATTCTCTTTCAAAATTAGTAGACATATTAGATGGAGCACATACATTTTAATGGGCCTCATACGGTTGTATAAATGTGTGGAGGGATTAACTTTTAGCTACGGTTTGGGCATTTTTAGTTACGGATATAAACCGTAGCAATATAGCTATGGTCTATATCTATAGCTAAAAACCAGCATAGTCCGTAGCCTTTGGTCATTTTTTTGGTAGTGAATAGTTGTACATTTTTTGAGTGAATAAAAAGTATGTCATATTTAATGCTGAGAAAGTGACATGGACGGAAGCCTTTTTGGGTGTGGGCAAGGCCTAACTTGTTGAGCCCACATTGATGTATGTGTATAATCCACGCTGCCCATCCTTTTTGCTGAGTCATTTTAGGGCTAGGACCCAAATATCAGCTTGATCTAGACCTCATTGGGCCACATAATAGAAAATAATGCTGATAGTGGCACCCACTATTGAAACTTTCCACTGTGATATTTGTTAGAAGTAAACATTGCTCAAGTCAGGACTTTTTAGACCCACGGTGAGCTGGCCGATAAGGTAGACAAAACGGATCACCCCATTGTGGGCCTGGTCACGTGTGAGACCTGACCCTAGTTTCCATGTTTGCATGTATGTGTGTGAGTATGCATCTTGTTCATCATGGTCTCGCGGTCCTACCGGTCGAATTCCGGTGACCCGCGACCTTCAAATTGTGTTTATGGTCACCTTGAGTTCAGTCACGTAGACCCAACTCGGATCGACCCAAGACCTATGTCATCTCGTTCGTATCGTCGTTGCTGTTCCAACGATGCATCTTGTGCGTCAATCTGACCTATGGATCAAAAGTTATGAGCATTTCATCATGTGGCCCACTTTTATAGAAAAGAATGTGGACCACCTCCATGGCACAATTTCCCATACACACCACACACACACTACACTATTGCATGGAATAAACACTACCCACCCTAAACACTACCCATACTTAACCTACCCTAGCAACATTGTTATTGTCACCACAGGTTATTATTACTTCCCTTAAAAAGATTTTCCCTCTCTTTCCCTCTTATTTCTCTCTCTCTCTCTTCTCTTCTTCTCTAGCAACTTCTCTCCCATCTCCCTCTCTTCTCCAGCCCCATTTCCCCTTTAATCTTCCAAATCTAACCATCTAAATCCAATCTCACCCATTGATATGGATCCCTTGGTGCACAAGGAGCTACGAGGTCCAAGTTTGGAGTAATCTAAGGTGGGTGTACTCCTAGGACTTAGGATTTATATTTTATGTTCTTAGATCTCTTTTTTTTTGTATGGGAAGTGTAGGGCCCACCAATCCATGGTGGAGATCCTAATCATCCCTTAGTTATGGCCAAATGACCTTTTTGATGCATGCATGTCCATGCATGGGGTTTTCCCTCTATAGGCCCCCATCATGGAGGATTACTTGGATTTTATAGTATGATGGATCATCTAGACCCTAGAATCATGGTTGGGATGGCATCCCAACCATTGATCTTAAATCTAGAACATGCATGTGGTGGATCTATGTTGTAACATATGAATAGAATGAATGTATGGTGTGATTGATGAAGGGGAGGACCTCAATGTGGCGGAGCCCCTCCTCTTGTGGCCAATTCATTATTATTATTATTATTATTTTCTTTATGATAAAATTATGATCTTGCATATGTGGCCCACCTTGTAGGCCAACAAAAATCCAGACCAACCATGGAGCTTGGACGCCCATAGCGGTCCATCCTTATACATGTGGCCCCAAAATCCACCTAGATGGGACACATGCAAGGGGTATTTGATGATGGGGAAGGTCTGGACATTTGTGGGGCCCACTGGGGTGGTCCACCACACAAATTCCTGGGGTTAAACCCCATGGAAAACCATATTTATATTTTAATCATTTCTATTACATGTTGCTGTCCAAATCTGCCTGGACAGATTTTTGGGCCACTTTGGGGCCTGATTCATGGGTCTTTGGTGGGAATAATAAAACAAAATAATATCTGAATATTGTAGCCTTATGACCCATCTACAACCATACCAAATTTCAGCCCCATCTGACCTTCATTGGTGTCCCAAAGGTGTGGTCCAAATGAGGTGGACAGTCTGGATTTTTCTGCACTGTTCCAGCAACATTCCACCCTAGACAGGTTGGAATTCTGAAATTTATTAAAATACTTTTGGGTGTCTAAAAATTATAAAAATTTATAGGGAAGTGTTCCACTCATGTTAGGACCAAAATACAAATTTTGGGGCCAGTGGACACCTGTACACACCATGGTGGTGGCTGGACCGGCCCATTACAATATGGTGTCCAGATCAGTCCGATCTTCAGGATAAATTGATTTCTTTAAATAAATTAAAATATTTTTAAATGTCCAAAAATCCTAAAAATTTATGAAGTTGTTTTCCACCTATTTTGGGACCTACTTACTAAGTTTCAGAGCCAATGGACCCCTGTGCACACCGTGGCAAGGGCCGGACTGGCCCACCACATTGGGACATCCAGGTCTGTCCGATTTTCTGGACAGACTGTCTTGTTCAAATTAATTAAAATACTTAGGAATATCTAAAAATTCTGAAATTTTGTGGAGGTGTGTCCCACCTATTGAAGTATAACTCTAAAAAATTTCAACTCCAACTGACCCCATTTGGGCATCCAAAAGAATGGGCCAAGATGGTTGGCTTGCCAGAATTTTCTGCTGTGCAGTCCAGCAATATGCCTTGATAAAAATTATAATTCAAAAATGTTTCCTCTGATGGTGGGCCACCTTTTTGGGTTTTCTCTCATTGTATACATGATGAGGGACCTTGGCCCTCAATTTTCAGAGTTTTAGAGGCCCTGGGCCCACTCCAATGGAGTGCCCAAATTTAGGACAGCAGCATGTTATAATTATGTTTGGCCTTTGGGTTGAAATTTTGAGGAGTGGGGCCCAACACATTGTGAAGAAGCTTAGAGGTAATAATTTATAGATTTAATTTCTTAAATGTTGGGCTTAATAAATGCACTTTTGAGGCCTACCACAGTTGAATTTAATTGGGTCCATGAATGTGGCTAGTTGTTGAACTCTTTGAGCCCAATTGGGCTGGAACTTTCTAAATAGGCCCATTGAACTCTTGGGCCATTTTTACCATACTATTGTGTTGGATTAGTGGGCCAGATTACACAAGTATATGGGCCCTTGATTGCCCACCAAATCAACTTTATACTTGGGCCGGGTTGTAGGCCTAACTTACTTGACTAAGAACATGACATTTGCCCATGTGATTTGAGCAATGGGCTGCCCACTAGGCCACGATAATATATGGGATTAGTAGCCTTTATGTTGGGCCCTAACCTTTCCCCTGTGGGCCCATAGTGGTATATATGGGTTGAGCTATGTGTGTTCCCCATGGACCCATGTTTTGGATAGGCCTTGGGCCGCCTTTCTGAAGCCCAACATGAATGTATGTGGTATGTAATGGCTGTCCATTCCTTATTTCTAATGTTGTGTGGGCCTTGGGCCTTGATCCGTAATCAATTAGAGATGGGCTACCTCTTGGGGACCAATTGTGGTTGGATGTCCACATTGGTGGCCCTAAGGTAGGCCCATGGGCTTCTATGGGTGGTTAAAGGCCCACCATAGACCCTTGCTAGGCTCGTTTCATCTATTTAGGCCCATATCATTGTTCTCCTTAGTCTCATGGGCTACCCCAGGTATATGGGCCCCCATTAGAGGTTGTATTCCTTATGAGGAATTGGTAAAGTACCTAGACCCTTCATGGTTAGGTAGAGAGTTCATCTTCACCTCATTGGCACCCCTATTCATCTTCATGGCCCACTCCCATACGCATCATATGTATGCTTGGTTGAGGTATGATTGGCCATGGTTGTGTCATTGTGTAGGACATATTGGTATCTCCCCGAGAGATGGATGCTTGGGATTGATGCATGGGTGATTGTGTGATTCATGCATCTAGCATTACATAGCTTATGGATATCTGCCCTTACTTCATCAGGGCCTTGCCTCCACAGGGGTATTCGTGGATGGTTGTATGTGTGGACACCAGAAATATTAGTTGAGCATACCAGGTGCATAGGATGCCCATGGGTGAAATTCCCAAAACTTCCATGGTACCAAGGATCTGCTCCAACGCCGTGACCGGGTGGAATATATGAGCGCACGAGGGCCTTATACCATTAGGCCGCGTCTCCCACTGTCGTGTAGTCGGTTGGATAGGGGTGTGGCCTTACCTGCCTGATGTGAGGAGGCATTGTTAGGCTTAGTCTGACAAGCTCGTAAATGGGTCCGCTACCTTCAGGCCTTGTTGGTGATTGGCTATCCACAGGCGGGTAGTGAGGTCTCTTACGCTCGTTTGATGCGAGGTAGTAGCGGCGATCATTCAAGCGGTGTAATGGACCCCGGTGATTTCCTTATGATCGGAAATGTACATGACTTGTAGTTTGGATATGAGCACTGACATTACTTGCATTGCATTAGCATTGGTTGTACAAGCCCCTTTATGCATTGCCTTGGCATGACACCCAGTACTCATTGCATCTTATTCATGATAAGCCTGGGTAAGGCTAGTGATATCCTCATTGACCATGCTTCTCTTCTTGTATCTCCTACTACTCTTCTATGCACCATTATCACACACTTACACCACCCTCTAAGCTTCTATAAGCTTATGCACGATTGATGCGTGCGCAGATACTCTAGTGCGGGACGACACAGCGGTAGATCATGGAGTAGAGGTGAGCATTTGAGGACTCCAGTGTTGCTGACCTTTCTCTCTTTTCCTTTTATCTCATGTATGTCCTTTGGACCTTATGGATGATTGTAAAAGTTCAAATTTATAGTGGATTTTGCGATGTGTGCCTTTGTTATTCTCAGATGTTCTTGCTGTGATCTTGGGTATGCTCGTATTGGAATGATTATACTGTTATGAAAATCCTCCTTGTAGGATCCCAGGATCGGAACCTACCTCGAGGCCGAGAATGGGGTACTATGGAGGCTGTTGCGTTCAGAACCGGTCATCGGAATCCTTGTGAGTCCGGTTACTGAGTCTGGGGCGTGACATCACGCCCCATACTCGGTAACTGGACTCACAAGGAACCCGATGGCCAGTTCTGGCCGCAATAGCCTCTGCAATACCCCATTCTCGGCTCCTTAGATAAGTTCCGATCCTAGGATCCTACAAGAAGGATTTCCATAACAACATAATCATTTCCGATACGAGCATAACCAAGATCACAGTAAGTACATCTGAGAATAATAAAGGCACACATCACAAAATCCACTATAAATTTGAACTTTTATAATCATACATAAGGTCCAAAGGGACATACATCTGGTCGACACCTCAAATGCTGGAGTCCTCAAATGCTCAACTCTACTCTACGCTCTACTGCTACGACGCCTGCCTAGAATCTCTTGCACACATCAATCGTGCATAAGCTTATAGAAGCTTAAAGGGTGGTGTAAGTGTGTGACAATGGTACACAAAAGAATAGTAGGAGATGCAAGAAGGGAAACATGTTTAATAAGAATATTACTAGCCTTACCAAGGCTTATCATGAATACGATGCGATGAGTACTGGACAACATACCAAGGCAATGCATTAAGGGGCTTACACAGCCAATGCTAATGTGATGCAAGTAATGTCAGTGCTCATATCCAAACCATATATCAAGTACATTTCCAATCATAAGGAAATCATCGGGTATTACACTTCTAAATGACTACCGCTCTACAGACCCTGCGTAGTCAAACAAGAGTAAGCGACCTCACTACTCACCTGTGGACAGCCAATCACCAACAAGGCTTGAAGGTAATGGACCCATTTATGAGCTAGTCAGACTCAGCCTAGCAATGCCTCCTTACACTAGGAAGGTAAGGCCACACCCCTATCCAACCGACTACACGACAATGAGAGTCGCGGCCTAACGGTATAAGGTCCTCGTGCGCTCATATATCCAACCAGTCACGGCGTTAGAGCAGATCCTTGGTACCATGGAAGTTTTGGGAATTTCACCCATGGGCATCCTATGCACTTGGTATGCTTAAGTAATATTTTCGGTATCCACTCATACAGCCATCTACAAATATCCCTATGGAGGCGAGACCCTGATGAAGCAAGGGCAATATCATCATGAAATGTTATGCCAATGCATGAGTCACACACACAAATCATGCACTAGCTACAGGTACACAATGTGCACAAGGGGAGAAACTCCATCCTTCAATGACCACCATACAATGCAATCAATAAGATGATGCATATGGGTCATAATGATGTAAGTATGATACCTGTAGAATGTATTCCTCCATCCTAAGGAGGGACAAGGTCTAGGTACATAGATAGGTACTAAGGATAAGCGAAGTCCTCTAGTGGGGGCCCAATACTTTGGGATAACAACAAGCTAGGAGAATCATAAAGCCTCAAGCAGGAGCGGGCCTAATGAGGTCCATGGTGGGCCTTCAACCACCTATAAGGGCCTTATGGGCCTACCTTAGGGCCACCAAGGAGGACATCTAACCTCAACTGGGTCCCAAAAGGTATCCTACTACGTATGTAAAGAAAGGTCCAAGGCACAATCAATTCATGGCCAAGTGGGCCATACACTAAGCTTAACCGGATCAGCGGTGCTACAATATGGGAGAAGCCCTCTATAAACCGTTGATAAAGGGCCACTAAGCTTCAACCGGATCAGCGGACTACGGAAACTGCAAATCTCAGACGTCTTCGTGGGCTGGCCCCATTGACGCACTGCATCAACCTTCGATGGGTCCACATCGACACCCTCCCTCATCACTACGTGATCGAGGAACTTCATCTCCACCTGCCAAAACTCGCACTTCTCTAGCTTCGCATACAGCTGGTGGGCACGGAGAGTCTCAAGCACAATCCGCAGGTGCTCAGCATGGTCCTCACATGTCCTCGAATATACAAGAATATCATTAATGAATACCACCACGAACTGATTGAGGAACTGCTGAAAAACCTCGTTCATCAGCTGCATGAATACAGCGGGCACATTGGTCAATTCAAACGGTATGACCAGGAACTCGAAGTGACCATAGCGTGTCCGGAAAGTTGTCTTCAAAATGTCCTCCTCTCGGACTCGAATTTAATGGTAACAGGAACGCAAGTATATCTTGGAAAAATACCGTGCACCCTTTAACTGATCGAACAAGTCATCAATACGGGGAAGCGGGTATCGGTTCTTGATGGTGACTCTGTTAAGCTCACGATAATCTATACAGAGTCTCAACGAACCATCCTTCTTCTTCATAAACAATACCGGGGCTCCCCAAGGTGAACTGCTGGGAAGAATGAAACCTAACTCCCGGAGCTCATCCAAGTACTCCTGCAGTTTTCTCAACTTCAATAGTGTCATCCGGTAGGGGGCCTTTGAGATAGGCACGGTACCGGGCACCAAATCAATCTGGAACTCCACCTGCCGAAGCGGCGACAAACCCGAAATATCCTAAAACACATTCGAGTACTCACAAACAACTAGCAGCTGCTCAATACTCACTGCTATAGAATCCTTAACAACCAAAGCTAAGAAACTAGATAACAGCTCTCATCTGGGCTCGGCGATGAACTGAAACACTGGCAAGCCTGGGATATGAAACGTGACTGTCCTCACGGCACAATCCAAGATGGCACCATACTCCGCAAGCCAGTCGATACCCAAAATGACATCAAAGCCAGACATCAGCATCACGAACAGATTGACAGGAAGAAACATCTCGCCCACTAACACTGGGCAAGAAGGGCAGCGACGGGTCAACACAATGGACTGCCCTATGAGAGTCGAAATGGCCAAGGCCTCAGACACGGACTCCGATGGAATATCAGTCGATCGAAAAAATTGCTCGGCCACAAAAGAATGGTAAGCGCTAGAATCAAACAAGACATGAGCAATGTAAGCAGAAACAAGAAGAATACCCTCAACGACTCCACCGGTCGATGACTGCGGATCCTGGCCTGGCGCCTACTGCGCAGAATAAAACGTCCCTGAGCTAGTAGGGGAAGCAATCTGGAAGACTAAGGGTCCTGAGTCTAAGCCTGCTGGGCTGTTATACACACTAAACCGAAAGACCGGACAACATACAGATATTCCCTTTGCTGGTGCTACAGCTGGTGCTACAACTGCTGCTGTCTCTGCTGAGGAGGTCTACCTAGCTGCCTCTGTTGCTGAGGAGGAGTCCTAGAAGTGGTAGGTGGAAGTTATGCTCTCTGCTACTGCTGCTGAGGAGGACGAGGAGGGGACAACTGCAGTGGCCTCTACTGCTAAATGGGGAGAGGGCACTCACGCATCTGATGTTAGGCCTGTCCACAACCAAAGTAAATACAGGAAAAAGGGCCAGAAGATGAAGCGGCTGGTGGTGCTAATGATGATGAAGAAGTTACTGGCTAAGCCGTAGGCTGTCAAAACCTTAATCTGCCCATCCATATCTACTGACAGAGCTGCTTGGAACTGCCGGCTAGTGCTCTCCTCTTTCGGTCTTCACCGGAACTCTGCTCTCTCGATCTCTGGGTCATAGCCCAGTCCTCATAAACTAGTGCTCGATGAAAGACTTAGTTGAACGTCTCTAAGCAATACCCTACAACATGGCTGCGAAGGGCAATGAAAGGCCCTCATCTTCTCATCGCTGGTGAGATGAGGAGCAAATCTAGATAAGGCCAAGAAATGGGCCTCATACTGAGATACGGTCAAATCACCCTGCACTAGGGTCTCAAACTCGATCGCCCGCTGGATCTGAACGTGCTTAAAGAAGAACTTTTGGTCGAAATGGACCACGAACTCCTCCCATGTAAAAACGAACTGGGGTCCGACCATCCTAGATACGGATGACCACCAACGATGGGCCTTACCCTATAGAAGATAGGTCGCAAGGGATACCCTTTGATCCGCAAGACACTGAATAGTGTTGAAAATCTTCGCAACCTTAATGCGCTAAGCCTCGGCGGCAGAAGAGTCAAGGTCACCACTAAACCTAGGGAGATCATGCTGCCGAAACTCTCGGGCTATCGTACTAGCACACGGTAAGTCAGACTGCCCAGAAACCTCAGCTGTAGTTGACTGACGGGTTTGCAATGCGGTGGCAACAAGCTGCATCAACTGCTGGAAATGCTCGGCTCCTATGGGTACTGTTAGAAAGACAGGGGCGACACTCACCTCGGACGGAGGCACAGGTGCGACCGGTGAAGCAAGAGCCTCCGAAACCGGAATAGCAGATTGAGGAGGGGGAATAGGTGGGGGAACTGGAGCAACTGGAGGTACAGGCGCTACGAGCTCAACTGAAGGAACAGGCTGGATCGGGATCTCTGGAATCAGATCTTGAACAACGGAAGCAAGATGTGCTCGAGTAGGACAGGTATCTCGAGCGCCTCGTCCCGGGCACCATGACCACGGGCGGCACGACCACAGGTGCCATGACCACGGGTGCCACGTCCACGCAGCATCGTCTACAAAATAATAATGATGCAAGGAATCAGGACAATTACAGGCTCAATACGGAGCGAAAGGAAGGATCTCGGGACACTACTTGTCCTATGTTCTTGGAAGACATGTGATGTTATCCTGAGTCACCAGAATTACTTGATATGCTCTGATACCAACTCCTGTCACACCCTAGACTCGGTAACCGGACTCACAAGAAACCTGATGGCCGGTTCTAGCCGCAACAACCTCTGTAGTACCCCATTCTCGGCTCCTGAAATAGGTTCCAATCTTAGGATCCTACAAGGAGGATTTTCATAAAAGCATAATCATTTCCAATACGAGTATAACCAAGATCACAGTAAGTACATCTAAGAATAACAAAGGCACATATCACAAAATCCACTATAAATTTGAACTTTTACAATCATACATAAGGTTCAAAGGGACATACATGAGATAAAAGGAAAAGAGAGGTCAGCAACACTGGAGTCCTCAAATTCTTAGCTCTACTCCACGCTTTACTGCTATGACGCCTGCCTAGAATCTCCTGCACGCATCGACCATGCATATGCATATAGAAGCTTAGAGGGTAGTGTAAGTGTGTGACAATATTGCACAAAAGAATAGTAAGAGATGCAAGAAGGGAAACATGCTCAATGAGAATATCACTAGCCTTACTAAGGCTTATCATGAATATGATGCGATGAGTACTGGATGCCATACCAAGGTAATGTAGGAAGGGGCTTACACAGTCAATACTAATGTGATGCAAGTAATTATAGTGCTCATATCTAAACCATATATCAAGTACATTTCTAATCATAAGGAAATCACCGAGGTCCATTACACTGCTGAATGGCTGTCACTCTACAGACCTTGCATAGTCAAACGAGCGTAAGAAACCTCACTACCCACCTGTGGACAACCAATCACCAACAAGGCCTGAAGGTAGTGAACCCATTTACGAGCTGGTCAGACTCAACCTAGCAATGACTCCTCACACCAGGCAGGTAAGGCCACACCCCTATCCAACTAACTACACGATAGTGGGAGTCACGATCTAACGGTATAAGGTCCTCGTGTGCTCATATATTTAACCCGGTCACGACGTTGGAGCAGATCCTTGGTACTATGGAAGTTTTAGAAATTTCATCATTGGGCATCCTATGCACTTGGTATGCTCAAGTAATATTTTTGGTGTCCACTCATACAGCCATCCACGAATATCCCTGTGGAGGCGAGACCCTGATGAAGCAAGGGCGGTATCATCATGAAATGTTATGCCAATGTATAAGTCACACACACAGATCATGCACTAGCTACAGGCACACAATGTGCACAAGGGGAGAAACTTCATCCTTTAATGACCACCATACAATGCAATCAATACAGATGATGTATATGAGTCATAATGATGTAAGTGTGATACCTGTAGAATGTATTCCTCCATCTTAAGAAGGGACAAGGTCTAGGTACATAGATAGGTACTAAGGATAAGTGAAGTCCTCTAGTGGGGGCCCAATACTTTGGAATAACCCACAATCTAGGAGAATCATAAAGCCTCAAGCAGGAGTGGGCCTAACAAGGTCCATGGTGGGCCATACACTAAGCAAAATACATAAGCAACCTGGTGGGCCCTTAAGCAAGGTTAGGGCCCAACCATAAGGGTCATCGGTTCACTCATCGTGGTGGGCCTAATGGGTAACCCATTATCCCAATTATGGATTTACTATAGTGGACGACCAAGGGCCCAACTACTTGAGTATTGGCCCATAAACCCATCACAATGACATGGTAAATATAGGATCTAAGGGTTCAACAGGCCTATCAAAAGTTCCAGCCCAACCAAGGCTATAAGGCCCATAATTAACTAGAAGACTAGCCTAAGAAGAATTCAATTGGAATGGGCGTTTAATCATGCACTAATTAAGCCCAAAAATAAAATTAAGATTGTAAGATAACTGACTTAAATCCTCCTCAAATCTAGTGGGCCATACTGCCCTAAAACAGACATTTATGGGGTAGTAACATTGGGCCCATTGCTGAATTTCCAGACCACCCACTTTCTGGGTTTGTTGAAGTCCAACAAATAAATTAATTTCTAGTATTTATTTTCTGATGGCCCACACAAATCACTGTGGGTCCCACTAGATGAGAGGGGAATGCATAACATACCCTAAAAGTGGATCATGCTACTAGAAACAGGCCCAGCAACAGCCCAAGGTAGGGGAGTCTCATGGTGTGTAGTTCTACGGGCCTGGGTACTTGGCCCAAAACTGAACTAAATTTACAGGCTATACCACGGTCAGCTCGAATGTCCTTTTGGTCTAAAATTTTGTAAGGTGACACTTCCATGGGTGGGCCACACTCTTAAAAAATTTTAAAATTTTTGGATATTTCTAATTATTTTAATTAATTTAAACAAAATAGTCTATCCAAAAAATTGAACTGACCTAGATGTCCCAACATGGTAGACCAGTCCGGCCCTTGGCATGGTGTATACAGGGGTCCATTGGCCATGAAATTTCATAGGAAGGTCCTAAAATGAGTGTACCAAACATCCACAAAATTTTAGAATTTTTGGACATCTCAAAATATTTTAATTCATTTAAAGAAATCAATCTGTCCTGAAAATCAGACTGATCTGGACACCATATTATAGTGGGCCGATCTAGCCACTACCATGGTGTGTACCGGCATCCATTGGCCTCAAAATTTTATAGGTGGATCCTAAGATGAGTGGTCCACCTCTCTATAAATTTTTATAATTTTTAAACACCCAAAAGTATTTTAATAAATTTCGGAATTCCAACCTATCCAGGGTGGAATGTTGCTGGAACAGTGCAGAAAATCCAAACTGTCCACCTCACTTAAACCACACCTTCGGGACCCCAATGAAGGCCAGATGGGGCTAAAATTTCGGGGACATCAAGATGAGATTCTCACCTTTCATAAAAGTATAATTGATGGGTACAAAACGTTCCCCAATCAGTCCCAAATTCAAGCCCAAGTCTAGTAAAAACTTGTCCAAAAATTTCTGGATGGCAATACATGCATGGAATAAAATAAATGCATGGGCCTATTAAGGAAGGGATTAGACCATAAATTGGGTGTCATGACCCACCCTAGTGGTACCCACAATTGTCCAGAACAAACCCCCAAATTCCCACCCTTGGAAGAATATTTAAGGTGGCCAAAAGGGGCATCTAACACATAGTGTAGGTTGAGCATAAATGTACCTTCCTTACTGGGCTTTTCTAGGTAATCCAGGTCCACTAAGTGGACCACACATAATATCATCAGATTATGAAAGAAGAAAGGAGAAGGAAGAGTATCTGGCCATCAGGGGAGGGCTCCGCTACTATTGAGTTGTCCCCACACAATCATCACCACAAACAACATTACAAGCACATGTCCAACATAGATCTTGTGATGCATGGCCTAGATCCTTGAGACGAAGGGTTGGGATATCATCCCAACCACATGCAAGGGTCTAGATAACCCATCATATTTAGGGAAATAGGGGAAATCCCATGCAAGGGATCTATCAGGGGAGAAATCTCATGCATAGTCATGCATGCACAAGATGGGCCCATTGGCCACATTCAAAGGGTTAGATGGGATCCCCACTATGGATTAGTGAGTCTCACTTGTTCCCTACATGAAGAAACAAAAGAACTAAGAGAGGGAAGGGAGATTAGTATTTGTGGAAAACACCCACCTTGAATCTTCAAGCTACCCCCAACACTAAGTACCCTAAGCTCCAAGCTTTAAGGTTTAATGGTCAAGATGAGTTTGTGGTGGTTAAATGGAGGAAGAAAGGAAGGGGAAGTTACTGGAAATTGGGAGAGGGAGGGCTGGACATTCCACCATGGAAGAGGAAAATGACAGAAATGAAGGAGGAGAGAGAGGAAGGGAGGGTTGTAGGAGAGTCATCATTGCTCTCTCTCCTTGGTTAGAGAAAGCAATCATGACCTATGCTAATACAAACAATGTTTGCTAGGGTAGGTTAGGTGTGGTAGTGTTTATTCCATGAGAATTATAGTGTGTGTGGGTGGTGTGCATGTGAACTTGTGCCATGAGAGTGGTCTATATACTTTTGTACAAAAAGTGGGCCACATGATGAAATGCTCACAACTTTTAATCTATAAGTCGAATGAACGTACAAGACACATCGTTTAAACTGCAACGATGATTTGTACGATATGACATAGGTATAAGGTCAACCTGAGTTGGGTCTATGTAACCAGATTCAAGGATGACCGCAAACACTATCCAAGGGTCGTAGGTCGCCAAATTTTGATCGATAGGACCGCGGGACCAAAATAAACGAGATGCATACTCACACACACATGCGAACTCGGGTCGGGTCACACAATCCTCCCCACCAACAAAGAAATTCCGTCCTTAAAATTGACAAAATCGGAATAACAAAATGCATAAACATCATATATATATATACCTCAATTATCAAACACAAGAGAAGTCAATGCAAGAAATACAAGCAATCAATCATCGAATAAATGGTGATAACACTCTCTAATCTCGGCCTCACATTCCCAAGATGCCTCGACCTCCGAATGATGACCCCATTGCACTTTCACCAAGGGGTCCTGAGGACCTGCTCCTTCCGATCAAGAATACGAATCGGCTGCTGAATATAAGAAGCATCCTCACGGACCTCAAGTGGCTGCCAATCGATCACAGGGATAGTGTCCGACCCACATTTTCGCAACATAGAAATATAGAATACATCGTGGATCGCGAACAACTCGGGAGGTAAGACAAGCCTATAGGCCACAACACCCAAGTGCTCGGTAATCTCAAAATGTCCAATAAATCTCGGGGCGAGCTTGCCCTTCACACCAAAGAGAACTACGCCATTCATAGGCGAGACCTTGAGATACACCATATCCCTGACTGCAAACTTAAGGGGTCGACGCCGACGATCAGCAAAAATCTTCTGCTGGCTCGGAGCTGTGCGCATCCTCTACTTGATAATATCAATAGCCTCCGATGTTTGCAGCACAAGCTCAGGACCTAAGAGATGAGGCTCTCCTACCTCGGTCCAACAAGTAGGAGATTTGCACAGTCTACCATAAAGTGCCTCAAAAGGAGCCATGCCGATAGTCGCCTGATAGTATTGTACGCGAACTCGACGAGGCGCATATGCTCATCCCAACTCCCCACAAAGTCAATCACACAAGCCCTGAGCATATCCTCAAGGATCTGGTTGACCCTTTCGCTCTGCCCATCCGTATGCGGATCATAAGTGGTGTTAAGATGCAAAGCGACCCCCAATGCCTGCTGAAATCTCCTCCAAACTGAGATGTAAATCTGGAATCTCAGTTTGAAATGATCGAAACTAGGATGTCGTGTAGTCTCACTATCTCCTCAATTAACACCTTAGCAAGCCAGTCCATAAACCAGGAAGCACGTACTCGAATGAAATGAGCCGACTTCGTTAGATGATCGATGATAACCCAAATGGTATCATGACCGCGCTGAGTCCTTAGCAAACCTACGATGAAGTCCATCGATACGTGCTCCCACTTCCACTCTAGAATACTCAATGGCTGCAAGGGACCAGGGAGACTCTGGTGATCGGCCTTGACACGCTATCATGTGTCACACTCAGCCACAAAACTAGCAATTTGGTGCTTCATCCCCTGCCAAAAATACTGCCTCCTCATATCCCGATACATCTTCGTGGAGCCTGGGTGAATAGTAAGTCTCGATCAGTGTGCCTCGATCATCAAATCACAACGCAACTCTAAAACGTCTGGGACACACAATCTGCCTCTGAAGCATAATCCACCATCAAAACCAATTTGCCAGTCTGACTACTCTACGGATGCGACCTCTGCTCGGTACTCCTGAAGTGACTCGTCCGTCTGCTGAGCTTCGATCACCCTAGCCACTAAAGAGGGTTGAATCGACAAACTCGAAAGCTGAACATTGGAAGACTGGAGGCCGAACTTAATCCTCAAGCATCTGCCACTCACGCACTATCATTTGTGCCACCAGACCTTGTGGCTGAGGGCTAAGCGCATTCGCCACCACGTTTGCCTTGCCCGGGTGGTACTGAAGGTCAAAATCATAATCTTTCGGCAACTCCATCCATCGCCTCTGACGCAGGTTCAACTCGGACTGTAAAAACATATACTTCAAGCTCTTATGATCCGAGAAGAGCTCGAACCTGACCCTATATAGATAATGTCTCCACACCTTGAGTGCGAAGACAACTTCTGTAAGCTCCAAATCATGATTGGGGTAGTTCAGCTCATGGACCTTGAGCTGGCTCGAGGCATACGTCATTGGCTTCCCGAGCTGCATCAATACAGAACCCAAGCCAACTCTAGAGGCATCAGTAAAAACAACAAAACCCTCACTCCCATCAGGAAGAGTGAGAATAGGAGTGGACGTGAAGCGGTCCTTCAACACAGTAAATGCCTCCTTGCAGGCGTCACCCCAGATGAACTTGATGCCCTTTCGCGTCAACCGGATCAGCGGTTCTGTAATGCGGGAGAAACCCTCTAAAAATTGTCAATAATATCCCGTTAGACCAAGGAAACTGCGAATCTAGGACACGTTCGTGGGCTGGCCCCACTGACGCACTGCATTAACCTTCGAGGGGTTTCTAGCGATACCCTCCCTCGTCACTATGTGACAGAGGAACTTCATCTCCTCCTGCCAAAACTCACACTTCTCCAGCTTCGCAAACAGCTGGTGGGCACGGAGGGTCTCAAGCACAATTTGCAGGTGTTCAGCATGGTCCTCTCTGTCCTCGAATATACAAGAATATCATCAATGAATACCACCACGAACTGATCGAAGAACGGCCAAAAAACCTCGTTCATTAGTTGTATGAATATGGCGGGCACGTTGGTCAGTCCAAACAACATTACCAGGAACTCGAAGTGACCATAGCGTGTCCGGAAAGCTGTCTTCGGAATGTCCTCCTCTCGGACCCGAATCTGATGGTAACCGAAACGCAAGTCTATCTTGGAAAAATATTGTGCACCCTACAACTAATCGAACAAATCATCAATATAGGGAAGCAGGTATTAGTTCTTGAAGGTGACTTTATTGAGCTTACGATAATCTAAACAAAGTCGCAACGAACCATTCTTCTTCATAAACAATATCGGGGCTCCCCAAGGAGAACTGCTAGGATGAATGAAACCTAACTCCCTGAGCTCATCCAACTGATCCTGCAGTTCCCCCAACTCTAATGATGCCATCCAATAGGAGGCCTTTGAGATAAGCGCGATACCGGGCACCAAATTAATCTAAAACTCCACCTGCCAATGCGGCTGCAAACCCGGAATCTCCTGAAACACATCCAGGTACTCACAAACAACTAGGAGCTTCTCAATACTCTCTGCCACAGAATCCTTACTGACCGAAGATAAGAAACTAGATAACAACTCTCCTCTGGGCTCAGTAACGAACTGGAACACTAGCAAGCCTGGGATACGAAACGTGACTGTCCTCGCGGTACAGTCCAAGATGGGACCATACTCCGCAAGCCAGTCCATACCCAAAATGACATCAAAGCCAAACATCAGCATCACGAACAGATCGACAGGAAGAAACATCTCACCCACTAACATTGGGCAAGAAGGGCAGCGATGGGTCAATACAACGGACTGCCCCATGGGAGTCGAAACAACTAAGGCCTCAGACATGAACGCCGATGGAATACTAGTCAATCAGTAAAATTGCTCGGCCACAAAAGAATGGGAAGTGTCAGAATCAAACAAAATATGAGCAATGCAAGTAGAAACAAGAAGAATACCCTCAACGACTCCACCGGTCGATGACTGCGGATCCTGGCCTGGTGCCTGCTGCGCAGAATAAAAGCGGCCCTGAGCTGGTAGGGGAAGCAATCCGGAAGACTGAGTGTCCTTAGTTTGAACCTGCTGGGCTACTATACACACTAGTCCCAAGGACCGGATAACATACAGATATCCCCTCTACTGGTGTCGCGGCTGCTGCTATCTTTGTTGTTGCTGTCTCTACTGAGGAGGTCTAGCTGGCTGCCTTTGCTACTGAGGAGGAACCCTAGGAGTGGCGGGTGAAAGCTGCGATGTCTACTGCTGCTACTGAGAAGGATGAGGAGGGGGCAACTGCGGTGTCCTCTGTTGTTGAATGGGGAGAGGGCACTCATGCCTCAGATGCCCGGCCTATCCACAACCAAAGCAAACACAGGAAAAGGGGTCAGAAGATGAAGCGGCTGGCTGTTCCGATAATGAGAAGAAGTTACTGACTAAGCCGTAAGCTGTCGAAAGCCTAATCTGCCCCTCCATCTCTGCTTAGAACTGTTGGCTGGTGCTCTCCTCTTCCGGTCTCCACTGGAACTCTACTCTCTCGATCTCTGGGTCATAACCCAGTCCTCCTCGTAAACTAGTGCTCGATGAATGACCTAGTCGAACGTCTCCAAGCAATACCCTATAACACGGCTGCGAAGGGCAGGACGCAAACCAGTCACAAAATGACAGGCCCTCATCTTGTCATCGCTGGTGAGATGAGGAGCAAATCTAGATAAGGCTAAGAAATAGGCCTCATACTGAGATACGGTCAATTCACCCTGCACTAGGGTCTCAAACTCGATCGCTCACTGGATCTAAACGTACTCAAGGAAGAACTTCTGGTCGAAACGGACCACGAACTCCTCCCATGTCTAAACAAACTGGGGTCCGACCATCCTAGATACGGATGACCACCAATGACGGGCCTCACCCTGTAGAAGATAGGTCGTAAGGGATACTCTCTAATCCGCAGGACACTGAATAGTGTCGAAAAACCTCGCAACCTTAGTGCGCCAAGCTTCAATGGAAGAAGGGTCAAGGTCACCACTAAATCTGGGGGGATCATGCTGCAGGAACTCTCGGGCTATTGCACTAGCACGCGATAAGTCAGACTGCCCAGAAACCTCAGCAGTAGCTGGCTGACGAGTCTACAATGCGGTGGCAACAAGCTGCATCAACTGCTGAAAATGCTCGGCTCCTTTGGGTACTGTCGGAAAGAAAAAGGCAGCACTCGCCTTCGGCGGAGGCACGGGTGCGGCAGACGGAGCATGAGCCTTTGAAACCGGAACAACAGACTAATAAGGGGGAATAGGTAAGGGAACTGGAGCAACTGGAGGTATAGGCGCTACGGGCTCAACTAAAGGAATAGGCTGGATCGTGACCTCTGGAATCGGATCCTCAACAACGGGAGCAGAATGTGATCGAGTAGGATGGGTATCTCGAGCGCCTCTTCCACGAGCACCACGACCACGGGGGAAACAACCACGGGTGCCACGACCATGGGCACCACGTCCATGCGGCATCGTCTATAAAATAATGATCACGCAAAGAATCAGGATAATTACATGCTCAATACAAAGGGAAAGGAAGGATCTCGGGACACTACTTGTCCTATGTTCTTGGCAGACATGCGATGTTATCCTGAGTCATCCCAGAATTACTTGCTATACTCTGATACCAACTCCTGTCACGCCCCAGACTCGGTAATCGGATTCACAAGGAACCCGATGGTCAGTTCTGGCCGCAACGGCCTCCATAGTACCACATTCTTGGCTCCTAAGGCAAGTTTCGATCTTGGGATCCTACAAGGCGGATTTCCATAACATCATAATCATTTCCAATACAAGCATAACTAAGATCAAAGCAAGTACATCTAAGAGTAACAAAGTCACACAGCGCAAAATCCACTATAAATTTAAACTTTTACAATCATCCAAAAGGTCCAAAGGGACATACATGAGATAAAAGGAAAAGAGAGAAAGGTCAGCAACACTGGAGTCCTCAAATGCTCAGCACTGCTTCATGCTCTACTGCTACGATGCCTGCGTAGAATCTCCTACATGCATCAATCGTGCATAAGCTTATAGAAACTTAGAGGGTGGTGTAAGTGTGTGACAATGGTACACAGAAGAATAGTAGGAGATGCAAGAAGGGAAACATGCTCAATGAGAATATCACTAGCTTTACCAAGGCTTATCATGAATACGATGCGATGAGTACTAGATGCCATACTAAGGCAATGCATGAAGGGGCTTACACAGCCAATGCTAATGTCAAGCAAGTAATGTTAGTGCTCATATCCAAACCATATATCAAGTACATTTCTAATCATAAGGAAATCACAAGGGTCCATTACACTGCTGAATGATTACCCCTCTACAGACCCTGCATAGTTAAACGAGCATAAGAGACCTTACTACCCACCCATGGATAGCCAATCACCAACAAGGCCTAAAGGTATCAGACTTATTTACGAGCTGGTCAGACTCAGCCTAGCAATGCCTTCTCACACTAGGCAAGTAAGGCCACACCCTTATCCAACCGACTACATGACAGAGGGAGTCGCGGCCTAATGGTATAAGGACCTCGTGCGCTCATATATTCCACCCAGTCACGACGTTGGAGCAGATCCTTGGTACCATAGAAGTTTTGGGAATTTCACCCATGGGCATCTTATGCACCCGGTATGGTCAAGTAATATTTCTGGTGTCCACTCATACGTCCATCTATGAATATCACTGTGGAGGCGAGACCCTGATGAAGCAAGGGTGGTATCATTATGAAATGTTATGCCAATGCATGAGTCACACACACAGATCATGCACTAGTTGCAGGCACACAATGCGCACAAGGGGAGAAACTTCATCCTTCAATGACCACCATACAATGCAATTAATACAGATGATGCATATGGGTCATAATGATGTAAGTGTGCAACCTATAGAATGTATTCCTCCATCCTAAGGAGGGACAAGGTCTAGGTACATAGATAAGTACTAAGGAGAAGCAAAGTCCTCTAGTGGGGGCCCAATACTTTGGGATAACCCACAAGCTAGGAGAATCATAAAGCCTCAAGGAGGAGACGGGCCTAACAAGGTCCATGGTGGGCCTTCAACCACCTATAAGGGTCTTATGTGCCTACCTTAGGGCCACCAAGGAGGACATCTAACTTCAACTAGGCCCCAAAAGGTAGGATGCTACGTATGTAAAGAAAGGTCCAAGGCATAATCAATTCATGGCCTAGTGGGCCATATACTAAGCTTAATACATAGGCAACCTGGTGGGCCCTTAAGCAAGGTTAGGGCCCAAACATAAGGGTCATGGGTTCACTCATCGTGGTGGGCCTAATGGGCAACCCATTATCCTAATCATATGGAAATCCTTATTTTTAACATAAGTAAGTTGGGCCCCACATCTCGGCCCAAGTATGGATTTACTATAGTGGACGACCAAGGGCCCAACTACTGGAGTATTGGCCCATAAAACCCATCACAATGGCATGGTAAATATAGGATCCAAGGGTTCAACAGGCCTATCAAAAGTTCTAGCCTAACCAAGGCTATAAGGCCCATAATTAACTAGAAAACTAGCCCAAGAAGAATCCAATTGGATTGGGTGTTTAATCATGCACTAATTAAGCCCAAAAATATAATTAAGATGGTAAGATAACTAGCTTAAATTCTCCTCAAATCTAGTGAGCCATACTGCCCTAAAATAGACATTTATGGGGTGGCAACATTAGGCCCATTGCTGAATTTCCAGCCCACCCGCTTTCTGGGTTTGTTGGAGTCCAACAAATAAATTGATTTATAGTATTTATTTTGTAATGATCCACACACATCACTATGGGTCCCACCAGATGAGAGGGGAATGCATAATATACACTAAAAGTGGGAGATGCTACTAGAATACAGGCCCAGCAATAGCCCAAGGTATAGGCGTCCCATGGTGTGTAGTTTTACGGGCCTGGGAATTTGGCCCAAAATTGAATCAAATTTGCAGGCTATAACATGGTCAACTCGATTGTCTGTTGGGTCTGAAATTTTGTAGGATAACACTTCCATGGGTTGGCCACACCCCCACAAATTTTCAGAATTTTTAGATATTCTTATATATTTTAATTAATTTAAACAAAACAGTCTATCCAAAAAATAGGACTGACCTGGATGTCCGAACGTGGTGGGCCAATCTGGCCCTTGACATGGTGTACAAATGGATCTATTAGCCTTGAAATTTTGTAAGTGGGTCCCAAAATGAGTAGACCACACCTCCACAAAATTTTAGAATTTTTAGACATCTAAAAATATTTTAATTTATTTAAAGAAATCAATATGTCCTAAAAATCATACTGATCTGGACACCATATTACAGTGGGCCGGTCCAGCCACCACCATGGTGTGTACTAGTGTCCATTGGCCCCAAAATTTTGTAGGTGGGACCTAACATAAGTGGTCCACCTCTCTATAAATTTTCATAATTTTTAGACATCCAAAAGTATTTTAATAAATTTCAGAATTTCAACCTGTCCAGGGTGGAATGTTGCTGGAACGGTGCAGAAAATCAAGACTGTGCACCTCACTTGGACCACACCTTTGAGAGCCCAATGAAGGTCAGATGGGGCTAAAATTTAGGGGACATCAAGATGAAATTTCCACCTTTTAGAAAAGTATATTTGATGGGTATAAAAGGTCCCCTAATCAGTCCCAAATTCAAGCCCAAGTCCAGCAAAAATCTGTCCAGAAATTTCTGGACAACAATACATGCATGGAATAAAATAAATGTATGGGCCTATTAAGGAAGGGATTGGCCCATAAATTATGTGTCATGGCTCACCTTAGTGGGTCCCACAATTGTCTAGAACAAACCCCCAAAATTTCACCCTTGCGAGAACATTTAAGGTGGCCAAAAGGGGCATCTAAACCATGGTGTAGGTTGAGTATAGATGTACCTTCCTTACCGGGTTTTTCTGGGTAATCCAGGCCCACTAAATGGACCACACATAATATCATTAGATTACGAAACAAGGAATGATAAGGAAGAGTATCTGGCCATCAGGGGAGGGCTCCGCCACTATTGACCCGTCCCCACACAATCATCACCACAAACAACATTACAAACACATGTACAACATAGATTTTATAGTGCATGGCCTAGATACTTGAGATGAAGGGTTGGGATGTCATCCCAGCCGCATGCAAGGGTCTAAATGACCCATCATACTTAGGGAAATAGGGGAAATCTCATGCAAGGGATCCATCAAGGGAGAAATCCCATGCATGGTCATGCATGCACAAGATGGGCCTATTGGCCACATCCAAAGGATTAGATGGGATCCCCACCATGGATAAGTGGGTCCCATTTGTTCCCTACATGAAGAAACAAAAGAACTAAGAGAGGGAAGGGCAATTAGCATTTGTGGAAAACACTCACCTTGAATCTTCAAGCTACCACCAACACTAAGTACTCCAAGCTCCAAGCTTTAAGGTTCAATGGTCAAGATGAGTTTGTGGTGGTTAGATGGAGGAAGAAAGGAAGGAAAAGTTACTAAAAATTGACAGAGAGAGGGCTGGACATTCCACCATGGAAGAGAAAAATGAGAGAATGAAGGAGGGAGAGAGGAAGGGTTGTAGGAGAGTCATCATTGCTCTCTCTCTTTGGTTAGAAAAAGCAATCATGACCTATGGTGATACAAACAATGTTTGTTAGGATAGGTTAGGTGTGGGTAGTGTTTAGTGCGGGTAGTGTTTATTTCATGAGAATTGTAGTATGTGTGGGTGGTGTGCATGGGAACTTGTGTCATGAGAGTGGTCCATATACTTTTGTACAAAAAGTGGGCCACATGATTAAATGCTCACAACTTTTGATCTATAAGTCGGATGAATGCACAAGACGCGTCGTTGGAACCACAACGATGATACGAATGAGATGGCATAGGTCTTAGGTCGACCCGAATCGGGTCTACGTGACCGGACTAAAGGATGACCGCAAACACTATCCGAGGGTCGCTGGTCGCCGAAATTTGATCGATAGACCGCGGGACCAAAATAAACGCGATACATACTCATACACACACATGCACACATGCGAACTCGGGTCAGGTCTCACAGGCTTCAACCCATATTATTTAAAAATAATTAAGTTACTAATTATATCAACCATGACCCTTACTACATTACAACCATGACCCTTACCACATTACAACCACGACCCTTACCAACCCTTACCACGCTACAACCAGTTCATCCTCATAGTAACGAGTTTATGAGCATTTGGGCCACTTTATGAACAATTTGGATTGCATATAAACATCACAATGGAGCCTACAAAAGTTTAAATGGTAGGCAATTCCTTTCAACTATTTCTAGTCATGTGGTCCACCTAAGTTTCAAATCTGTCCAATTTTTTGTCTCCTGTATGAAAATTATTTTTCAAAATGAATGCATGGAATGGATTTTCCACAAATATCATGGTGGGCCCAACATAGCTTATGGTAGTATAAACTACATGGAAAAAGTTTTCCCTCGAAATCAACGTCAATGTAATGTGACGTGACGCGAGCAAGGTAATCGAACCTATGTAAAGATGGCTGGTTTTATTGGGCCCATTGTGATGTATATATTTTATCCACACCATTCATTCATTTTGAAAGATCATTTTAGGAAATGAGCCCAAAAATGAGGCATATTAAAGGCTCATGTGGACGACACCATAGAAAGCAGTGAAATTGAAAACCTACCATTGAAAACCTTTTGGGGGCCATAAAATGTTTAGATGTAATTCATTTTTTGGCCCATTACGTTAAATTAAATTCCAAATCCAATGGACGAATTAGATTCGACACACAAATCACGACAGGACCCACAACCCTTATAACATGAAAACCTCGATCCTTAGTATGTTACAACCATGACCTTGATAAATCACATGACAACCTCGACCCACATAACACGACAACCACTACCGATATAACATGATAACCGTGACCCATGACAACCACAACCCATATAACATGGCAACCATGACCGATATATCATGACAATCGCAACCCATATAATATGATGACCACGACCCATATAACATGACAACCTCGACCATTACCACATTACAACCATGACCCATATAATATGACAACCACGATCTCGACTCTTACCACATTACAACCATGACCTCGACCCTTATACCACATTACAACCACCACCTCAACCCTTATAATATACAACGATGACCTCGACCCATATAACATGACAACCTCGACCTTGAACTCAAACCTTATAACATGACACAACCTTAACCCTTACTACATTATAACCATGGTACTAATGGCTACTTATTAAAATATTCTTTCACTACAGATTTAATCTGTAACCTTTAATCCATTTTTTGTAGTGTAGGCAGTGAACACATGACAACCTCGACCTCATGTGTTAACAGTCGAGGTTGTGAGGGTCAGGGTTATCATGGTTATAATGTTTTAAGGGTCGGGGTTGTCATCTGTTAAGGGTCATGGTTGTCATATGTTCACTTCCTTTACCACCAAATGAAAGGCTAGCCATTGGCACTATATCCTAACGCCCACAATGGGGTGATCCATTCCGTCCACCTTGTGGGCCAGTTCGCCATGGTCCTAAGAAGTCCTGACTTGGCCAGTTTCCACTTCCAACAAACATCATAGTGAGCCTAGAAAGTTTCAATAGTTGGTGATACTTTCATCATTATTTTCTATTATGTGGCCCACACGAGTTCTGAATCAGGCTGATATTTAGGCCCTAAACCTAAAATGACACGGCAAAAAGGATGGGCGGAATGGATTATACACATACATCAATGTGGGCCCCATGAGTTGGGCCCCGCCCAAGCCCAAAAAGGCTTCTGTCCACATCACTTTCTCAGCATTAAATACGATGTAACTTCTTATTCGCAAAAAAAAATGTATAACTACTTAACCAAGGATAAGGGTAATTTGGTCTTAAAAACTTCTCAAGACTTGTCAAAAGGCTACCGTGGAAATATTTGAAAGGTTGAATCTCTTTCAAGAATTTAACCATATAACGATACTAAAACAGTCAAAATCCCTATTCAAATCTACTCAAAAAAAAAAAAAAAATTTTTTTTTTTAAAGGACAAGAGGTAAATGAGCCTTTTCAGCCTCGTAGGATCAGTAGAAATCATGATCGGTGAATACGAAACCTAAAAGTCATATTTTGTATAAACCATGAAAAATGAATTTTACTATAAAAATCTCAAAAATAAACAATTTATGGAAAACCTTGTACAAAAATATTCCAGTACATGTGTGACCAACACATTGAGTGGCTCGACCTCCCGAAACACGTACTCGTGTGGGCTATTTGTATTCGACATGCAGAATTCCTCTCTCATTTTCTACTAATTTTAAGATTTGTCTAGTCCGTCCATAAGATGGGCCATGCGGGTGTAAATCATAGTCCATATCCAGTATCTATCTGTCTCACGAGTTAAATAAGTGATTCACCATATGAACGCCTTAGATCTTGTACACATGTGGAGCCCTTGTATTTGTACGAGCAAGATTCACCAATACAAAATGCTCCATGCTTATCCACATTTTACCGGGACTTGCTGGGTCTCACTAATCTCGCTTTCCTACAAGCACCTCATCCACAAATAAAAGAGAAACTTTAACACTTCGGCAGTTGGATGAATGATACTCAGGCACACATGACATATAATTAATTTAAATTAAACCATCCAAATAAATTACTAATTTATTTCTATCATAAATTAACCAAATATCACATTTGCTTATGTGACTTGAGGATTGATGGAAATTTTTTTGTTGGTTAAAAATCAGAAAAAATAAAAATAAATCCAATGGTCTTATTTCAATAAGGTCATGTCCAGGAATCAGTGAGTAGAATCGTTCAAACAACATAATTTTCTGGCTATAGCTCCAAAACATTGGGTTCCAAAACTCAGACAGTTTTAATATGAGTTATTATATTCCACGTGTGTCATTTCTAAGTGCATGCGCATCAAGCATCATACATAGCCTGAGTATCAAATAACTCCCGAAATTTCATTGCCCTCAATGAAGGTCAATGGTCAAACATTCAATGTCAAAAGTCCCCACCAACAGCCAGTTCTCTCGTCCATGAACATCTATCTATCTCTCTCTCTCTCTCTCTCTCTCTCTCTCTCTCTCTCTCTCTCTCTCTCTCTCTCTCTCTCTCTCTCTCTCTCATTTTCCTAACAAATCGATCAAAATGCTTCTCTCTCATTTTCCTAACAAATCGATCAAAACGCTTCTCTCTCATTTTCCTAACAAATCGATCAAAACGCTTCAATTCTCTTTTAGTCTCATTTTGCTCACATATCCTATCTGGGTTTCTCTCCAAACACTTCCACCCTCTAACGCTTCCATTCTCTTTCAATCCCATTTTTCTCACATATTGCATCTGGGTTTATCTCCAAACACTTTTACCCTCTAATGCTTCCATTCTCTCAGTTCCATTTTGCTCTCTCTCTCTCTCTCTCTCTCTCTCTCTCTCTCTCTCTCTCCTTACATTGTTCTCCCATGCCTGCATTAATCTTACATGATTTCTGTCTTAACTGAACACTAGGAGGTCCAACATGAATAGCCAAGATCAACCATTGGTGGTGTGTAATCCGTCCACCCTCATCAGCTCTAATGGCATGTGGACTGGTGAAAATCCATTGCACAGCGCCATACCTCTATTAAGCATGCAGCTCATTCTCGTCTTTCTCACCAGTCGCATCATCTATTGTCTCATCAGGCCCTTCAAACAGCCCAAAATTGTGGCTGATATCCTTGTAAGTCCCATCAGCACCATTATTCTCATTATCGTCATTGTCATCATCATCTTATAGGAAAGTACTAACAATATAATTAATCTCAAGTCATTATCAAACACTTTATTAAAACACTATTTTTCCTACTACGGATTGAATCCACATATGCTAATATGGGTTACCAGACTACCCTTATTTGGAATTTGATAGAGAATGAGAATACTGTATTCTGTATCTGTTGTAATAGAATTAAATATGGTATAATAAAAATAGTAATAATGGCACGAAATCGACAAAATGATATTTTAAAAAAGAATTTTACAATGAGCAAGTGTTGTAATTGAATGCATAATCCACTTGAAAACTCCTAAGTAACATAGGGCATTTAGGCAATGTTATTTTTTATGTCTTAAATCTCTTTAGAAATGGGGTCTTTCGATGCCATAAACAACCATTTAATGCCATCAAGAACCATTCAATGCCATCGAACAGTTGTTCGATTCTATTGAGAATTTTAAATTTTTTTCTAGTTGGTCATTAGACTTATTTGATTAAACATAACTTTTTTAAAGTATATAATATAAAGATTATTTAATTAATAATAAATTATTAAAAATATAGTATAAGAATAAATTATAACATAATATTATTATTTTATATTTTAAATGTTACAATTACTATTGTTAGTAAAATATTTATTAAATTTAATTATTATTAAATTATAATTTATTAATAAAATATTTTATAAATAATAAAAATATGTATTACATAGAAATATTTATATATATTAACATAGGATTTTTTGTATTGATATATGTATATATGATATCATATATATATATATATATATATATATATATATATATATATATATATATATATATATATATTATTGTTTATGGATTAAAGGTAAATTGTTTTTATATTATAATAACAAGATATTATATATATATATATATATATATATATATATATATATATATATATGACATGTATTAATATATATGTGAGATTATACAATATATTGTAATTGAAGTATCAAAAATATAGTAGATATTATATTTTATAAGTAATAAAATAGTTGTTGTATTTACATTATTAGTCATAAATCATGAAGTATATATATCAATAGTTAAAGTATATATAATATTATTATAGTATAACGTATAAATATTAATTATAAGTTAATAATATATTAATTATAAATAACAAGTATAAAATTTTATTATATTATTATTATGTAGTAATATATCAATTATTTATATTATTATTATACATTTAAAAGTATAATTTTTTTTTTACAAATTTAAGTCCATGATATTTTATATAATATTTATAAAATATAATAGATATTTTTTACAATTGTAAATATGTACAATAATATTGTTTATAAACAATAATTTCTATTTAATTATGTTATACAGATTATTTAACATTAAGAATTAATATAATATTTTTAATTATAGTTGTTATGATTACATCATTGTTTAGTTTATACATTTAATTTATTTGTGTTAAATATATAATACATGTTTTTTATTCAAGTTAATTAATGTTATAAAATTTTATAATTTATAATTTTAATATTATTTAGTTTTTAAAGTATTTTGGTAGTATTTATTAGAAACATAAGATATTAATTATTATTATTTAAGATATTAAGTTTATAAATATTATAGTTATTATATATACAGAGTATATAATTATATTATAGTATAATTGAATTTATATTAAAGTTGTGTGTAATGTATTATTTTTATAGTGTTAATTTAAATGTATTACAATATATGTATGTTATTTAAATATTATATATATTAATATTACGTTTATATAATATTATTTGTTTGCTCATATTTATAATTTATATCTAGTATATGTAGATTATATTTATAAAAGTTAAGGTATAGAATATTATTTATGGTTTATAATGTTTTACAAGTTATTGTTATATTATATTATTGAATAATATAATATTTATTAATATTTTTATTAGATATTTTGTGTTATTATTAAGATTATATATATATATATATATATATATATATATATATATATATATATATATATGTAATGTATAGTGACAGTATAACAAATTGTGAAATTATATTTCATGATTATTTTTTTTGAAGTTATTTCGATTACTTTGTTATTATATTTTTTTTACATTATTAATATTATCAATTTACATTTTATGTATTTTTTTATTTATATACATTAGTTATATAAATTTATTTTTATTATAGTGCAATTTATATATTAGAGATTTTATATTATAATTTTAAGGGTCGCGGTTGTCATGTGTTAAAGGTTATGGTAGTCATATGTTCACTTCCTTTACTGCCAAATGAAAGGCTAGCCATTGGTACCATAGCCTAACACCCGCAATGGGGTGATCCATTCCGTCCAACTTGTCGGTCGAATCGCCATGGTCCCAAGAAGTCCTGACTTGGTCGGTGTCCACTTCCAACAAACATCATAGTGAGCCTAGAAAGTTTCAACAGTGGGTGACAATGTCATCATTATTTTCTATTATGTGGCCCATACGAGTTCTGGATCAGGCTGATATTTAGGCCTTAGCACTAAAATGACACGTCAAAAAGAATGAGCTGCGTGAATTATACACATACATCAATGTGGGCCTTATGAGTTGGGCCTTGCCTAAGCCCAAAAAGACTTCCGTCCTCGTCACTTTCTAAGCATTAAATACGAAGTAATTTCTTATTCATTAAAAAAAAATATATAACTACTTAACCAAGGATAAGGGTAATTTGATCTTAAAAACTTCTCAAGACTTGTCAAAAGGCTACCATGGGAATATTTGAAAGGTCGAATCTCTTTCAAGAATTTGAACATACAACGATACTAATACGGTCAAAATTCCTATTCAAATCTACTAAAAAAAAAAAAAAAAAAAAAAAAAAAAAGGACAAAAGGTAAATGAGCCTTTTCAGCCTTGTAGGATTAGTAGCAATCATGATTGGTGAATATGAAACTTAAAAGTCATATATTTGTATAAACCATGAAAAATGAATTTTTTTCATAAAAATTTCAAAAATAAGCAATTTATGGAAAACCTTGTACGAAAATATTCCATTACATGTGTGACTAACACATTAAGTGGCTCGACCTCCCGGAACACGTACTCGTGTGAGCTATTTGTGTTCGACATGCAGAATTCCTCTCTCATTTTCTGCCGATTTTAAGATCTGTTTGATCTGTCCATAAGATGGGCCACGCGGGTGTAAATCATGGTCCACATCCAGTATCTATCTCACGAGTTGAATAAGTGGTTCACCAGATGAACACCCCAGATGTTGTACACATGTGGAGCCTTTGTATCTGGTACGAGCAAGATTCACCAATACAAAATGCTCCACGCTTATCCACATTTTACCAGGACTTGATAGGTCCCACTAATCTTAGTTTCCTACGAGCACCTCATCCACAAATAAAAGAAAAACTTTAACATTCCGGCAGTTGGATGAATGATACTCAAGCACACATGGCATATAATTAATTTAAATTAAACCATCCAAATAAATTACTAATTTATTTCTATCATAAATTAACCAAATATCACACTTGCTTATGTGACTTGAGGATTGATGGAAATTTTTATGTCAGTTAAAAATCAGAAAAAATGAAAATAAATCCAATGGTCTTGTTTCAACAAGGTGTCCAGGAATCGGTGAGTAGAATCGTTCAAACAACATAATTTTCTGGCTGTAGCTCCAAAACAGTGGGTTCCAAAACTTGTACAGTTTTAATATGAGTTATTATATTCCACGTGTGTCATTTCTAAGTGTCTGTGCATCAAGCATCATACATAGCCTGAGTATCAAATAACTCCCAAAATTTTCTTGCCCTCAATGAAGGTCAATGGTCAAACATTAAATGTCAAAAGTCCCCACCAACGGCCAGTTCTCTCGTCCAAGAACATCTCTCTCTCTCTCTCTCTCTCTCTCTCTCTCATTTTTCTAACAAATCGCATTTGGGTTACTAACAAATCACATTTGGATTACTATCAAAATGCTTCAATTCTCTTTCAGTCTCATTTTGCTCACATATCCTATCTGTGTTTCTCTCTAAACATTTCCACTCTCTTACACTTCCATTCTCTTTCAGTCCCATTTTTCTCACATATTACATTTGGGTTTCTCTTCAAACACTTTTACCCTCTAACGCTTTCATTCTCTCAGTTCCATTTTACTCTCTCTCTCTCTCTCTCTCTCTCTCTCTCTCTCTCTCCTTACATTGTTCTCTCATGCCTGCATTAATCTTAAATGATTTCTACCTTAACTGAACGTTAGGAGGTCCAACATGAATAGCCAAGATCAACCATTGGTGGTGTGTAATCCATCCACCCTCATCAGCTCCAATGGTGTGTGGACTGGTGAAAATCTATTGCACAACGCCGTACCTCTCTTAAGCCTGCAGCTCATTCTCGTCTTTCTCACCAGTCGTATCATCTATTGTCTCATCAGGCCCTTCAGACAGCCCATAATTGTGGTTGATATCCTTGTAAGTCCCATCAGCACCTTTATTCTCATTGTCGTCATTATCATCATCATCTTATAAGAAAGTACTGACAATATAATTAATCTAAGTCATTATCAAACATTTTATTAAAACACTATTTTTCTCTACTACAGATTAAATCCACGTATGTTAATCTGAGTTACTGGACTACCTTATTTGAAATCCGACAGAGAATGACAAAATATTGTATTCTGTATCTGTTGTGATAGAATTAAATACAGTATAATAAGAATAGTAATAATGGCATGAAATCGACAAAATGACATTTTAAAAAGAAATTTTACAAAGAGCAAGTGTTGTAACTGAATGCATAATCCACTTGTGAACTCTTAAGTAACATAGGGCATTTAGGCAGTATTGTTTTAAAAGTTACAATTACTATTGTTAGTAAACTATTTATTAAATTTAATTATTATTAAATTATAATTTATTAATAAAATATTTTATAAATAATTATACATAATAAAAATATGTATTACATAGAAGTATTTATATATATTAATATAGGATTTTTTTTTATTAATATATGTATGTATGATATCTTATATATTATTATTGTTTATGAATTAAAGGTAAATTGTATATATATTATTTAATAACAGCATTATATATATATATATATATATATATATATATATATATATATATATATATATATGTATGTGTGTGTGTGTGTGTGTGTGTGTGTGTGTGTGTGTGTGTGACATTATATAATATATTGTAATTAAAGTATCATAAATATAGTAGATATTACATTTTATAAGTAATAAAGTAATTGTTGTATTTACATTATTAGTTATAAATCATGAAGTATATATATCAATAGTTAAAGTATATATAATATTATTATATTATAACGTATAAATATTAATTATAAACTAATAATATATTAATTATAATTAACAAGTATAAAATTTTATTAGATTATTATTATGTAGTAATATATCAATTATTTATATTATTATTATTATTATACATTTAAAAGCATAAAAATAATTTTATAAATTTAAGTCCATGATAATGTATATATATTTATAAAGTATAATAGATATTTTTTACAGTTGTAAATATGTAAAATAATATTGTTTATAAACAATAATTTATATTTAATTATATTATACAAATTATTTAACGTTAAAAATTAATATAATATTTTTAATTACAGTTGCTATGATCACATCATTGTTTAATTTATATTTTAATGTATTTGTGTTAAATATATAATACATGTTTTTTGTTCAATTTAATTAATGTTATAAAATTTTATAATTTATTATTTTAATATTATTTAGTTTTTAAAGTATTTTGGTAGTATTTATTAGAAACATAAGATATTAATTATTATTATTTAAGATATTATATTTATAAATATTATAGTTATTATATATACAGAGTATATGATTTATATTAGAGTATAACTGAATTTATATTAAAATTGTGTATAATGTATTATTTTTATAGTGTTACTTTACATATATTACAATATATATATATATATATATATATATATATATATATATATATATATATATATATATATATATATATATTTATTTAAATATTATATATAATTTTATTATATATATTAACATTACATTTATATAATATTATTTATTTGTTCATATTTATATTTTATATATAGTATATGTAGATTATATTTATAAAAGTTAAGGTATAGAATATTATTTATGATTTATAATATTTTATAAATTATTATGTTGTTATATTATATTATTGAATAATATAATATTTATTAACATTAATTATTAATGTTATTATGTATGAATATAATTTAATTTAATATTTTTATTATGTAATAATATTGGTATTAATATTTTCATTAGATATTTTTTTGTTATTATTAAAATTATATATATATATATATATATATATATATATATATATATATATATATATATATATAGAGAGAGAGAGAGAGAGAGTATAACAAATTGTGAATGTTTTATGATTTTTATTTTTTTTTGAAGTTATTTCAATTACTCATTATTATATATATATATATATATATATATATATATATATATATATATATATATATATATATTTACATTGTTAATATTGTCAATTTATATTTTATATAATTTTTTATTTATATATGTTAGTTATATGAATTTATGTTTATTATAGTGTAATTTGTATATTAGAAATTTTATATTATAATTTTCATAATAACAAAAAAATATCTAATGAAAATATTAATAAATATTAATACCAACATTATTACATAATAAAAATATTAAATTAAATTATATTCATACATGCTAACATTAATAATTAATGTTGAGAAATATTATATTATTCAATAATATAATATAACAACATAATAACTTGTGAAACATTATAAACCATAAATAAAATTCTATACCTTAACTTTTATAAATATAATCTACGTATATTATAAATAAATTATAAATATTAACAAACAAATAATATTATATAAACATAACATTAATATATATACTATTTAAATAACATACATATATTGTAATACATTTAAACTAATGCTATAAAAATAATACATTGTACACAACTTTAATATAAATTTAATTATACTCTAATATAAATCATATACTTTTTTTATATAATAACTATAATATTTATAAACATAATATCTTAAATAATAATAATTAATATCCTATGTTTCTAATAAATACTATCAAAATACTTTAAAAACTAAATAATATTAAAATAATAAATTATAAAATTTTATAACATTAATTAACTTGAACAAAAACCATGTATTATATATTTAACACAAATAAATTAAATATATAAACTAAACAATGATATGATCATAACAACTGTAATTAAAAATATTATATTAATTATTAATGTTAAATAATATGTATAACATAATTAAATATAAATTATTGTTTATAAACAATATTATTGTACATATTTATAATTGTAAAAAATATCTATTATATTTTATAAATATTATATATACTATCATGGACTTAAATTTATAAAATTATTTTTATGCTTTTAAATATATAATAATAATATAAATAATTGATATATTACTACATAATAATAATATAATAAAATTTTATACTTGTTAATTATAATTAATATATTATTAGCTTATAATTCATATTTATACGTTATACTATAATAATATTATATATACTTTAACTATTGATATATAGACTTCATGATTTTTGACTAATAATATACATATAACAACCACTTTATTACTTATAAAATATAATATCTACTATATTTGTGATACTTTAATTACAATATATTATATAATCTCGCATATATATATATATATATATATATATATATATATATATATATATATAATATTGCTATAAATAATATAAATACAATTTACTGTTAATTCATAGACTGTGTAATACATATTTTTATTATGTATAATTATTTATAAAATGTTTTATTAATAAATTATAATTTAATAATAATTAAATTTAATAAATATTTTACTAAAAATAGTAATTGTAAATTTTAAAATATAAAATAATAATATTATGCTATAATTTATTCTTATACTAAATTTTTAATAATTTATTATTAAGTAAATAATCTTTATATTATATACTTCAAAAAAGTTATGTAACGCCCCGTGTTTTCAGGACCCGAGTATATGACCCATTTTCCAAAAACCCGAGTGTTAACTTAAAAAGAACTAAATTCCACATATAATCTTTTACTTCTATCAAAGTTAGCAGATAAGCATAGAATGGATAAGTCAGTATAAAGGAAAATTTTCGTTTACATTTAGAATATACAAGAGGTTGCCCATAATGACTTATACAAACTAATGTCTCGAAATTATCAAGAACAAGATTTATATAATTTGATACATTAAATTAACAGAAAGCATATAAATGTAATCAGCAAAACCCCTTAACTCCTCTTAGCAATACAGTCGAGCATCCCTGGCACTTGTACCGGGCTCCTCATCAGTCTGAACCTAAAAAATCACTTAAGCCACATGTGCTACCTATACGGTTATATATTTGATGAATGAGTGGCCAACTCAGTGTGAATTCCCCTCAAGATTACATATCGCCGCCTTAACTAAGCATAGTTAAAACGATAAGGCAATCAAAACAATATATGATGCAGTCTTTTTATATGCATAGATGTGTGAATGCACATCGACATGGGAATGCTCATCTAGTCGAACTTGGGCTCGTCACCCATGCAATCATCGACCTAGGAATGCTCATCCAGTTGAAACAGGCCGATAGTCGGTGATCTGGGAGCTAGCGAAATGATGCCCCAATAAGCCTAAGGCACGTGCTACAGCATCTAGAATTAGTCACCCGTCATCGTCAATATGTTATGAATGCATTATTAGTCCAGTTACAATCAACTGATTTAGTAAAACTCAAGGTCACTACGGAGGGCTCGTCACCTAACATAGGCCGACAGCTTGGGCATAGTGTCACATGACCACCATCCCTGGCTCATGAGATTCCACCACCTTAGGATGCTCAATGGACGTCCGTCGACCAGAAGCCAATCAAATTTAATAAATAGGGATTTTCATTAAATGGTATAGGCCATCGAAGCCACGTCGGTACAAAACGTAGGATAGATGTCAAATCGCAATGACAAAAAGGGTCACAGGACATCAAATCAATTGGCAAAAAGGGTTAAGCTAGTAAGGCTAAATCAGTACGGTTAAAAGAAATCATTTCTAAGCCACTCAAGCCGTATGCCCTATGGATGGTAAATCCCACATAAATATTCTATGTCCCATATAACCTCTAAATTGATGGCCCATTCCTCACCAACCCATCTTGTTACATCCTAAGTAAGGGTTCACGTACACAAGAGGGATCACCCTCCATTAAGTGTAATGAATAGAGACCCATAAGCCACTCACACAATCCATAATAAAGCATATAATTATGGCATGCTAGACATAAGTTAATTCATAATAATCGTAATAAGTCATGATAGAAACTATCAATCTAAATTTAAATGGAAACCATCATTGTCACACCCAGACTCGGTAACCGGACTCACAAGAAATCCGTTGGTCGGTTCTGGCCACAACAGCCTCCATAGTACCCCATTCTCGGCTCCTGAGGCAGGTTTCGATCCTAGAATCCTACAAGAAGATTTCCATAATAGTATAATCATTCCAATACAAGCATACCCAAGATCACAGCAAGTAGGGAGTTACAACCAAAGTTGTAGGTTTAATAGGTTACTAGGCATGTGGGTGGTGTTTAAGGGTAGATGGTGTGTGAGATGGAACTCTAGGTAGTGTGTGTTGTGTTTGTTGAAAATTGCACCAAAAATGGAGTGGGCTGCCTTAAAAAATGTGCTCTCCTCACTAGGTAGGCCACATGATCATCATTAAGGGCTAGAACTGAATTGCCTACATCTTATGATTTACACGTCAGATGGATGCACAAGATGCGACATCGGAACCACAACGGCGATGCAAACAAGATGGCACAGGTTTCGGCTCAATCCGAGTCAGGTCTATGTGACCAGACTTAAGGATAACTGCAAACATTATCCGATGGTCACGGGTCACCGGAATTCTACTGGTAGGACCGCAGGACCAAGATGAGTAAGATACATACTCACACACACACATGCGAACTCGAGTCGGGTCTCACAATCTTCCCCACTAACAAAGAAATTTCATCCTTGAAATTAACAAAATCGAGACAATAAAACGCATAAACATCATCATATATATATATATCAATCGTCAATCAAGAGAAGGCAATGTAAGCAATACAAGCAATCAATCATCGAACAAATGGGGATAACTCTCTCTAATCTCGGCCTCGCTTTCCCAATATGCTTCGGCTTCCAAATGATGACCCCATTGCACCTTCAATAAGAGAATGACCTTGGTCCTGAGGACTTGATCCTTCCGATCAAAAATACGAATCGACTGCTCAATGTAAGAAGTATCCTCATGGACCTCAAGTGGCTATCAATCAATCACAGGGATAGTATCCGACCCACATTTCCTCAACATAGAAACATGGAACACATCGTAGATCATGGACAACTCAGGAGGTGAGGCAAGCCTATAGGCCATAGCGCCTACGCGCTCAGTAATCTCAAAAGGTCTAATAAATCTCAGGGCGAGCTTGCCCTTCACACCAAAGCGAACCATGCCCTTTATAGGTGAGACCTTGAGATATACCATGTCCCCGACTGCAAACTCGAGGGGTTGACGCCGACGATCAGCAAAACTCTTCTATCAGCTCTGAGTTGGGCGCATCCTCTGCCTGATAACATCAATAGCCTTTGACGTCTGTAGCACAAGCTCGGGACCAAGAGACGTCGCTCTCCAACCTCGGTCCAACAACTAGGAGATTTACACAGTCTACCATAAAGTGCATCAAAAGGAGCCATGCTGACAGTCGCCTGATAGCAGTTGTTGTACGTGAACTCGGCGAGGCACATATGCTTATCCCAACTGCCCGTAAAGTTGATTACACAAGCTGAGATGTAAATCTGGAGCCTTGGTCTAAAATGATCGAAACTGGGACGCCGTGCAGTCTCACAATCTCTTCAATGAACACCTTTGCAAGCCGGTCCATCGACCAAGAAGCATGCACTGGAATGAAATGAGCCAACTTCGTCAGACGATCGACGATAACCCAAATGGTATCGTGACCACACTGAGTCCTTGGCAAACCTGCGATGAAATCCATCGATACGTGTTCCCACTTGCACTCTGGAACGCTCAACGGCTGCAAGGGATCATGGGGTCTCTGATGATTAGCCTTGACACGTTGGCATGTGTCACACTCGGCTACAAAACTCACAATTTGGCCTACCATCCTTAACCAGAAATACTGGCTTGACAACAAAGTAAGCCAACAAGCTCAACATTGGCAATACCAAACTATTCAGCAGGTAAGAACATCTCACTAACCAAAACGGAACACGATAATATCATCAACCTAACACAGCGATCTTCCAAAAAATGTTGATACTGACAATCCCTTACGGCAGACTCTAATAGCAATCTGAGTGAACAAAAGCCCTTGGATACAAAAAGGGTGCGTTGCACCAAAACACAAGACTTACATATAAAGACAAAGAGAATACTCATAATGACTCCCCTAATAAATAAGGGTCCTACTGAGTCGCGCAAAATTAAGCCTGAGGTGGCTGGGGAGGTGTCTGTCTCCTCTGCATCTGCGGTCTCTGCTGATACAACGGTCGCTACGAAGGTCCATCCTGCAGATGGGGACACTCGCGCCTACGGTGTCCCATCTGCCCACAACTGAAGCAAACTCCAGAAAAGGGGCTGGAAGATGAAGCGGTCGGCGGTGCTGATGATGATGAAGAAGCTACTGCATGGGATGCTGATGCTCTGGCGGCTCGATAGGCTACGCACCTTTGCCGCTGTCGACACTACCGGTAGCTACCGGAGGGGGCCCGCCTCTTCGGCCTCTCCTCTGATCACAATCCCTCTGCGAACCGGTCCACTCGGCCTCGCCCTGAAGTAGAAATATTGCCAACGGAGCTCGCTACAAAGTCGAATCTCACAAAAGGGGGCTTGCACGTTCCTACTCTGCCTGTCCGGGTGCCTCAGGAACGGGCTGACGGGTCTGAAGAATATCAGTGATGACCTGCATCAACTGCTGGAGATGCTCAGCTCATACAGGAATCGTCAGATAAGAGGGGGTAACACTAGCCTCTAACGGAGGAACAGGTACGACGGGAACCTCAGGAATAGGTACGGCAGGCTCCAAAGGGGGAACAAAAATCTCAGAGGGTAGAGCAAAAGTCACTTGGATCGCTGGAGTGGAATGAGAACCATGTCCATGGATACCTCTACTACAGGACATGGTCTATAGAAAGAACAAAGGTGATGGATACTTAACAATTAGAATCTTTGAAGGCTCAAACGGAACGAGGGAAACGCACTTGGGACACTACTTGTCCTAAGCTTGCAGTAGATATGTGATATTATCCCAAGTTATTACAAAATTACTTGTTATACTCTGATACCAACTTCATCGATTGTGAGACCCGCCCGAGTTTGCATGTGTGTGTGTGAGTATGCATCTCCTGTCATGCCCTAGACTTGGTAACTGGACTCAAAAGGAACCCGATGGCCGGTTCTGGCCCCAACAGCCTCCGTAGTACTCCATTCTCGGCTCCTGAGGCAAGTTCCGATCCTGAGATCCTACAAGGAGGATTTTCATAACAGTATAATCATTCCAATACGAGCATACCCAATATCACAGTAAGTAGGGAGTTACAACCAAAGTTGTAGGTTTAATAGGTTACTAGGCATATGGGTGGTGTTTAAGAGTAGGTGGTGTGTGAGATGGAACTCTAGGTAGTGTGTGTGGTGTTTATTAGAAATTACACCAAAAAGGGAGTATGCCGCCTTGAAAAATGTGCTCTCCTCACTAGGTGGGCCACATGATCATTATCAAGGACTAGAATTGAATTGCCTACATCTTATGATTTACACATCGGATGGATGCACAAGACACGGCATTGGAACGGCAACGGCGATGTGGACAAGATGGCACAGGTTTCAGCTCAATCCGAGTCGGGTCTACGTGACCAGACTTAAGGATGATTGCAAACACTATCCGATGGTCACGGGTCGCCAGATTTCGACCGGTAGGATCGCGGGACCAAGATGAACGAGATGCATACTCACACACACATACACGTACTCAAGTCGGGTCTCACAATCATGTAAGTAGTAATTATATGAAATCATGTTCACAACTGTCAACTGTAATTCAAATATAGGTCATGCCTTAATAATTGATAAAAGATCGCATGTTATGAGATAACATCTATGATTCTAATAAAACTATTACTTAAACTAATTTAGAAATAGAAAGCTTAAGGGGAATAAATCATCACCTTATTTGTCGACTCGCCCCTTAATGTTATTAGAAAGTGCACACGCCATTAGACCTGGATCCTACATAAGTTAGGAACCTATACCATTAGATCCAAACTTAGCTCACTATTTATGTTCAAAGTATCGACCTAGGGCTTAGATTACTTAGGGTTTTGATGTAGGATTAGGGTTTTCATCCTATGGTTTAGTCCTGGGCTTAGATTTTTTGGATTTGAACTCCAGTTGATGTACTATTCATTACAATATAAACTTAATAATTACAAGGCAACTATTAGCGTTAGTGTTATAATTTATATTAGCTACCATACTAATAATAATCATTATGATGATAATTAACATTATGATCCACTATTTATAATGATATTTAAGAGTGACAAAATAAAACACTAGTATTTAATAATTTACTAATGGCTATTCATATCTAATATTCATAGTAGAAGTATTAATCAGTCAATACTAATAATGATGACTCGCAAGTTCATATTTAAATATACTAACATCATCTAATATCCTTAAAATGACTAATAGTCTCTTAAATAATACAAGTAGTAATAATAAAATCTTTACTAATAATAATGTAATAAGGGCTAATACTAATAGTCATACTAACAAGAATTATACTAATCCCATAATGCAAATGAAAATATTTTCTAATGAAAATTATAACTGCTATTAGTAATGAATCTGGTCATGATAATAATATTCATAATGATGATGATGGTAATACGATTCTACTAATATTTCAACATTGACTTAGAATCAATTCACCTAAATTTCTTGGCTCAATCTGACTCGCCTCGGTTGGACTCGAGCTTATATCTATCTATGCTGGATTCAACTCTTCTTTCTTACAATGAAGATGAGGCCCACCTTACGACCCATTTTCTGGACCGGTCTTAGCCCCGCTTCAGTGCAGACCTAGGAGGATGTTTTTAGCCCATTGCAGGTCCAGCTAAAGGATATTTTTAGCTACGCACAATGGCCTGCTAAAGGGCTACTTTCGGGCCAACTACGGAGCAATCTCAGCCCAGATTGGAGGCCTAGTGGAGGCCTAATTTGGGCTTCATTCAAAGCCTGACTGAGGCCTAATTTCAGCCCATTCATAGCTCTCTAAAAGCTTTGATCCTGGTTAGATTAACGACTCACCTTCAGTCCAGATTGTGGGCTGATCCTGGCTGAGATTGTGGCCCATTTTCAGTACAAATAAGGGCTCTGCTGGCGGGACGTTAGCAGCCTAAATGAAGGTCTGATTTCAGATAAGTTTTCGGCCCATTCAAGGCCTGTTTCCAACTCCATTTACGGCCCACCAACGGCCTGGTCTCAGATCAGATTGTGGGCCAGCTGAAGGACGTTTTCAGCTCAGTGCATGGCCTGCTCTTAGCTCGGGTTTGTGGCCGACCTAGGCCCAAAACTGTCACCGATCTTCAGCCCTGGTTTGAGGCAGTTTCAGTTCAGGTAAGGGCCTCACAGAGGGATGGGTTTAGCTTAGATTAGAGTTCAAGAAGATGGAGGGGAAGGAGTTACCTGGCTCGGTCGAGCTTGACTCAAACTTGGTATGGAATGCACGGACTCATACATCTCTTTCTCTCTTCCTTCTTCTCTCTGTTTGTGAAGCTATAGGCCCACACTAATGGACATTTCAACAACTCCACAACTCAAACAGTGGTTGTTTCTTGGTGAGGAAGAAGACCAGTCGTTAATGGCGGATCTCAGTGCGAAGTATTTTTCTCAGATCCGAATGCATTGGACGGCCTAGTTTGGTAGGATAGAGCTAGGGGATGCTTCAAGTTGAAGCTCTAATGGAGTTTCATTAGTGGGTTGGGAGGAAAAAGCTTGCGGCCATTTTGGTTTTCGTTGTGGAGAAAAGAAGGCCTAAGCCACTTAGCTGGAATGGACGGTTGAAAAGGCTACGCTTGGGATGGCATGGATGATCCCTTGCTTGCTCAGGCGGATCGCCAAAGTGTTGCACGAAAGACAGTTTCCGTTTCTGGAAACCATGTGCTTGTAGGTCTTGCTTGCAGAAAAGATTGTGCGCATACACACTTATTGAACCGTATGAAATTTCCTTATTTTGGTCAGAGCTGCACTCTGAATCTGATGGACGGTTTGGATCGTCTAAAATGACCCTAAGGTGGTCCCCATCTCGATCAGATCATCAGTCATCCATCCATGCTGAGTGCGGGATTGGAAAAGGAGAAAATCTCTTTCTTTTGGAAATACTCGGTCAAACCCAGTTTGACCGGGTTTCTTAGTCTAGTGCACCGTGTGTGCACGTGAACCCTATGCACATTCAACTGGAATAGGGTCCACAGTGGTGTTCAGGTAGGATCCACTCCGCCCATTTTCCTTGGAAGCCTTAATCGGGGCCTTTGATTGAAGATCAGACATATCTAAAGCCTGGGTGTGCCATACCTCTAACTAAGAAGCTCTAATTGAAGATTTCTATTGGATTGGAGATCGAATCATTCAGAATTTGATCATCAACGGTTAGAAGGGTCCCAGGAATTCATTCAAATAGTCAAGACCACCTATACTATGGATTTAGAATATTAAAGGTTATTATTAGAATAAGTTTTAATATCTACTATTATTATTATTATCATTTTTGGAATCAAATTGTAGGGCCTTATTTTAAGGTGGTCATGTAGATAAGTGGGCCACAAAATGATTTAATTAAAATCCCTAATAGTTGGTTACGAGTCTTTGAAGTCCTACAGTTCTATTGGTTTCAAATTGTTGGCTCATGTAAATCCAATGGATGGATTGACTAATATTTGGATCTATTAGACTAATATAAATCCAATGGTTGGATCGACTAATATCTAATTACCAATAACCCTAAGGGTTCCAAAGAGCAGTTGGGTGTGGTCCTGAGGTTAATCATGAAATCAAATGATATGATCTGTGTCTTCAAAGGGTGGAGTGTCTAACAGGATGTCGTAGACCGATGAACAGTGGATCTTGTGATTTTGATCCCTAAGTTTACTTTACATGATTTAATTGTACTGAATAGGCGTATTCCTAAAACATCTTCACAATCGAGATTCTAAAAATTGGATTTTCATTTATTTAAGTATAGGGTTAACTTAATCGTGTTGTGATGGTGACGTGTAAGTTAAACTACGTGCGTCATCATATCTGTGTAAGCTAATTTATCTCTGCATGGTGACACCCGAGCACTGAAAGTACGGGGTGTTACAAGTTATGTCTAATCAAATAATTGAATATTTAGGTGCTTGTTCGATGCCATCGAACCAAGTTTCGATGCCATCAAAACTTAAGTTCGATGCCATCGAGACCCATCAAAGTGCAATCAAAGGAATCTAGATTTTCATGTTTTATCTTTAGACTGTTTTGGTGTTTTTTCAATGCAATCGAAGTGGGTTCGATGCTATTGATGATAATTGAAGTCCCATCGAATATGTCATCGAGCGTATTGCAGAGTTATGCAGAGTTGCGAGTTTGCAGATTTTTTTATATATATATAATTGTGATTCCTCCTAAGACTATATATAGAAGTATAATCGGGATTGGAGTGTATCAAAAAGCTTTTCCATTTCATTCAAAGGGTTTCAAGGGAGTAGCTTGGGGTTGTTTCGAGGTTGTTCGGATTAGGTATTCTCTAAACTCTTGTAATTTTTGCTTTCATAGTGATTATTTGTCGCTTTGTGCCATGGTTTTTCTACGTTAAAATCAGTGTGTTCTCTTTGTGCTTACTTGGTGCGATTGGATTACTTCACTTGATTCATTTCTGTGTACTTCCGTGGTCCCCCAACAAGTGGTATCAGAGATAACATTGGGGTGTAGTCTTGAATCTGATAGTGGGCATCAATGACTGTCAATCCTAAGTTCGATGTTGAGAAGTACTTTGACAAAAATAATTTTAAATTATGGAAGGTCAAGATGATTGGCCTATTAGTTCAACAAGGATATGATCAGGTCCTTGAGAAGCGACTAGAATCTATGGATGATGATGAATGGAACAAATTGGATAAGAAATGTAAAACCTTAATCCAATTATGCCTAACAGATGAGGTCCTCTACAATGTCATGCGAGAGAAAACTGTAGCAAGTTTATGGGTGAAGTTAGATGACATCTATGTGAAAAGTCCCTTAAAAATGCCTACACTTGAAGTTGCAATTGTTCAAATTTAAGATGGCAGAGGGATGAGATGCTGAGCCCCACATTAGAAACTTTAACAAAATGATCTGCAAATTGCTGGATGCGGAGGAAGAGGTCAAGAATGAAGATCAGGCGTGTATCTTGTTGAATTCACTCCCAGCTTCGTATGAGTCTTTTAAAGACACATTGTGCATAAGTAAATCATCCCTTAGTGTTGATACCGTCATCTCAGCCCTTCAGTAAAAGATGATGAGAAAGAAAAATGGTAACATGTGGGCCTCTACTGATGCAGTATTTATGAGGGGGCGGAATTCTAAGTGAGACGGTGGATCTTCTCGACCGAGATCCAAATCTAAAGCCAAGGGCAAGGAAAAATTAAAGTGTTGGTATTGTGGGATATCAAGGCACATGAAAAAGGATTGCACAAATCCTAAAGTAAAGAAAGAAAACTCAGAGACTTCTTCCAGAGAGGCCAACATTGTCACATCTGATAAAGGAATAAGCGGAAGTGATGTGTTGTCAGTGTCTATGATCAGACACTTGTATGATGATCTTAGAGACAAGTGGATTTTGGATACGAGGGCATCATATCACATAACTCCTCATCGGAGTTGGTTCACCAGCTATAGAGAGTGTGATGGTGGCCAATATTTATGGGCAATGATAATGCTTGTAAAGTTGTGCCTGTTGATATAGTGCGCATCAAGATATTTGATGGGATTGAGCGTACCTTGACTGAGGTTTGGCACATTCCTGATATGAAGGACTTGATATCTCTTAGTGCACTCGAGGCGATTGGGTGTAGATTCACTGGTTTCAATGGTGTCTTTAAGGTTTCAAAAGGGACACTCATAATTATGCAAGCATAGAGGCATGAAATTCTTTATAGACTGATCGGGAGCACTTCAACAGGTGGAGTTGCAGCGGATGTAGCAGATTTCACATCTGCACGTATGTGGTATGCACGTCTAGGCCACATGAGCAAGCGAAGAATGAAGGTACTTTCTAAGCAATGTTCAATTTTAAGTTTTAAAAATTTTGATTTAAATATATGGGAGCATTGTATATATGATAAACAATATAAGTTATCTTTTAAATTTAGAAAACATATATGTAAGTGTGTGCTTGATTATGTGCATTCTGATATATGGGGGCCGTCACCCGTGGTTTTCACTGGAGGGTCATCATAGCTTGTAACATTCATTAATGACTACTCCAGAAAAATATGAGTTTATTTCATGAAAAATAAATTCAAAGTTTTCTCCAATTTAAGTAATGGTGGAAAAATAGTCAAGGCGAAAGGTGAAAGTACTATAGACTAATAATAACGGTGAATTTACTTCAAATGAATGTAATCAATTCTGCAATGATGAAGGGATCATAAGGCACAACACAGTGCGCCACACGCCTTAACAAAACGGTGTAGATGAACAGATTAATCAGACTCTCTTGGAGAGGGCCCGATGCATGATTAGTAATGTTGGGTTAGGCAAGGACCTATGAACCGAGGCAGATAACATAACTTGATATTTTGTGAATTGGTCACCTTATATAACGATTGATTATAAGATTCCAAATGAAGTGTGGAGTGGTCAGAAGTTAGACTATTCAGGATTGCGTATTTTTAGTTGTCAAGCTTACTCTCATATGCCGTCAGTTGAGAGAGATAAGTTAGACCAAAGAGCCAAGAAGTACATCTTTGTTGGTTATGGTGGTGGTGTGAATAGATATAGGATGTATAACCAGGTCACACGGAAGATCATCATTAGCAGGGATGTCAAATTTGACGAAGGGTCCTTATTCCGCAGGAATGAGCAGGATGAGCAAGAGGAACCTAAAAATTTGATTATGGATGTTCAGGTTAACACAGGTGATACTCAGGCTAAGATAAATCCACAGATAGAGGTGAAGGAAGATGTGGAGTAGCCACCTAGAAAAAATCTACTGCGGGATCGTATATTACTGGCGAGATATAGGGATGGCTCAAAATATTGCATATGCCCTCATTACAAATGAGGGGGACCCGTCTACTCTTCAAGAGACTCTTGAAGATCTTGATGTGGAAGAGTGAAAAGCAGTGATGGATAACGAGATGGACTCCTTAATATAAGAACAACACATGGGATCTGATGGAGCTTTCAATTGGCAGAAAAATGATGGATGCAAGTAGATCTTCAAGAAGAAATAGGATAGATGAAAGGTAAGGTTGGTAGTGAAAGGTTACGCTTAGAGAGAATGAATCAACTTCACAAAGAGATTCGTGTTAGTTGTTAAGGAAGTATCTATCATATTCATGTTGGCATTGGTTGCCTAATACGATCTTGAGCTGGAACAGATGGACGTGAATACTACATTCTTGCATGGGATATTGGAAGAGCATATCTACATGAAGAAAACAGAGGGCTATGAAGTACAAGGAGCAAAGAATAAGGTTTGTAGGTTAAAGAAGTTGTTGTACGGCTTAAAACAGTCGCCTAGGAAGTAGTAAAAAAAGTTTGATTCTTTCATGTCGAGTGAGAAATTTACTATGAGTGAATACAATCACTGTGTTTATTATAAGACACTGAGTGATGACAAATTCATCATCCTGGTATTGTACGTTGATGACATGTCGATTGTCAGTCATAGCATGTCTGAGATCAATGTACTAAAGACTTAGTGATTAAGGACATTCGAGATGAAAGATATGAGGGCTGTAAAGAAAGTTCTCAATATAAATATACACAGACATAGGAAGAGGAGCAGGCTTTGGTTATCACAAGGATAATACCTTGAGAAGGTATTGATCAAGTATGGGATGGACAAGCCAAAGCCATTTATCATTCCCCACGCGGCTCACTTTAAGTTTTCCTCATAACTATATCCTAAAACAGATGAGAAAAGGCAGGATATGTCTCATGTGCCTTATTCGAATGTGGTGAGAAATTTGATGTATGCTATAGTCTGTACTAGGTGTTATTAGCATATATATGTCTAACTCCAAAAAGTAACACTGGGAAGCGGTGAAATGACTACTTCGATACATTCGAGGTACAACGGACCATGTCCTAACTTTTAAGAAAAAAAAGGCTAAGCTAGTTGGGTATGTGTATTCAGATTATGTATGTAGTGTTGATTTTAAAAGGTTGACTTCAAGTTACCTGTTTGTGCTAGAGGGTTGAGCAATCAGTTAGATGCCAAAGCTTTAATCTGTGGTGGCTCTTTCCACAACCAAAGTAGAATATATGGTCATGATGGAGGCGTTCAAGGAAGGTGTTTGGTTGAGAGGTATGGTAAATCAGTTGGGACTTTTGGAGGAGGTCGTGCCAGTTAATTGTGGCAGCAAGAGTGTTATTAATTTGGTTAAAAACTCAGTTTATCACTCATGTACTAAACATATTGATGTTTGTCACCATTTTATCCGACAGGTGCTTGAGGAAGGAGACGTGACTCTAGAGAAGATTCACACCAGCATGAATCCAACGGACATGCTTAGCAAGGTGGTTCCTGCAAAGAAGTTCTAGTTCTGTGCAACTTCTCTGGGATTGGTAAAGACGTAAAAAGAGAACAGAGTGTGCACAAGAAGCTATGATCGAACATGATGCAATACAGAGATGAGAGAAGAGGTCAAGAAGATACATAATTGAAGATTGAAGACATGGTGGAGATTGTTATTTTTTATGTCTTAAATCTGTTCAGAAAAGGAGTTTGTTGATGTCATTGACAGACCATTTGATGCCATCGGATAGCTACTCGATCCCATCGAGAATTTTAGATTTTCTCCATTTAGTTGTTAGACTCATTAGGTGTATGTTTGATGTAATCGAACCAAGTTTCAATGCCATTAAAACTTAAGTTCAATGTCATCGAGACTCATCTAAGTACAATCGAAGGAATTTGAATTTCCATGTTTTGTCTCTAGACTGTTTTGGTATTTTTTTCGATGACATCGAAGTGGGTTTGATGCCATCGATGATCTGTCGATGACATCGAAGTCCCAACGAAGGTGTCATCAAGCGTATCGTAGAGTTACACAGAGTTGCGAATTTGTAGGATTTATTTTCGATTTTGATTGTGATTCCTCTTAAGGTTATATATAGGAGTATAATCAGGATTGGAATGTATCAAATAGCTTTTCAAATTCATTCAAAGGGTTTTAAGGGTGTAGCTTGAGGTTGTGTAACACCCTGAGTTTTTGTGGCCCATGTTTACACTCGTGCCCGAGAATTTCAGGAGTTCATAATATAATAATTGAATGCTTCAAATCGCACATTATTTTTTTCTATTTATATCACATTCATGAAGGTATTCAATCACAAGAATAAAATCAATCGTACTTCTTATTCCATCAAGGCATAAAATTAAGTTAAATGTCTAATGCCTTCTCAGATGGGAGCTTATTACATTATCAAAGTGTGCAACAGAAAAATAAATCTAAATGTAATGTTATCCTTCTCATTTATTCAAAAAAATCTTTCATATAGCGATCAACATTTGCATCTTCAATCTGTGCTTCACCTGCAATTCTGTATGTTTGGAGAGGGTTAATGCCTTACTCATAGTGATGGTTATCCTTGAGATTAATAATAATTCAATAGATTCATAAAAGTAATATAAGGGTTCCGATACATCTTGTACTCCACCACTACGAGTAGTATCGGTATGCGCAACTAATCTATATAAATACATGCCTAGCATAGTGTGTGCAGTCCATCATACATAGTGATCATCACAATGTGGAATATAATTCATAAAAAATCTGGCTCACCCCGTATCCCATACTGAGGAGATTCGTCGGCATATCCAACACTAATATGGATTTACATGAATACCTCAAGACGATACCACACATGGATCAGATGAATTACGTGACATGATTTGTCCATGGAGTGACTATTTGCGACATCCAATCTCAAAAGTAATGTAATACACATTATGGATTACTTACATCGATTTATCTACCACTACCAAAATTCATGGAATTACGCATCGACCAATAGGGTCACTACCCAGAGCGCATTACATCCAAAATAAAATATATGAATCACCAAATGTGAGACCTCCAACACATCACTTGCATCAATATGGAAAGTAAATCGAACCATAAGAGCTTTGGAATTCCAAGACACATGCCGAAGTCATAAACGGAGGTAACACGAGGCTAACCTAATAAAGGATAAGAATAGCATTAGGTTAACTCAACAAAAATAAGGGGAGATTAGCAAAAGCCAACTCAATATAGAGTGGAAATACGCGTCGCTCTTAAAATCGACCAAGGGCAAGGCTTGTATCCATCACCCTACATAAATTCATAAAAATCACTCAAAATTAAAAACATACATTAATCACATGAATTCATAAAAATTACTCATGATTAAAATCATACTTTTAATCATAATTCTCAAAAGGATAGATAATTCATAACGGTCCGTTAATCAATTGCATGGAAAATTACAGTAATATGAAAATATGAAAAAATAAGATAAACAACGTAGAAATTAAATTAAATTAGTATAAGCTTAAGGAATCTCTCACCTTAGCCTTAGATATAAACCCAGGTTGATCTCGATGTAGGAGAGCTTTTACATGTGTGAAGAAGGAAAAGAAGAGATGATGTGGGAAGGTGTAAGATTAAAGGAATCTTCTCTCTCTCTTTCTCTCTCTGTCCTCCTTGGACGTTGGGCGCATAGGTGTGTGAGCGGAGAAGGAACACACATCCCTTTTATAAAGGAGTGGGCGTGTGAGAGGGGTGTGTTTCGCATCCCACTTGGAGTGAGTTTCTCTAATTTGACCCTTATGGCAATCTTTCTTTAAATCTACTTCATTTAAAATGTTGGGGAAGTCAAATAGGGTTGGGGTACATGATTTTCTTGGTGATCTGAAATTTAGATTGGTCTTTCTTAAAAATTCTCCTAATGGATGCCAAAACGAACTTGATCTCAATTAACAGTCCACACTTAATGATTAGGGCCCAATTTTGGGAAAAATATGTAGTCAGGATAGATAAATAATTAGACAAAAATTGGTGGTTAATCGATAGTGAAAAACATAAATCTAAATTTTTACCTTTTGCACCAAAAGAAATGAATTGGAGTCAAGGCAATCATTATTCCACGGTGTATGATCATAGATCGGGTTTTTAATTTTATATGATATCATAGTCATATGAGGCCAAAGTGTGATCCAAATTTGAATTGCGATTGACAATGTAAAGTGGATCAATTGGAAGCTCTAGATTTAAAAAGAGTTGGTAAGCCTAAAACCCTAAGGAAAAGCCTACTAAGGTGGGGTTCTCATATTTCACACTTGGTCCAAATGGTGAAAATTTTAAGTCCTTTATATGAAGAAAAATATTCTATTATGACTACCCATAAGCTTTCTTCACTCGATGACACCAAAATCAACGATTAAGGGGCTGATCTGTCAATTAGGCCACTTTTACAATTATCTAAGAGTTAAATTCAACATGTATGGTTAATTTATAATACATAGTGATGTTATAAAATTTCACATCAAATTGATCATGAGAACCATGTGATCTAGAATTCAAAAGTCTAGGTTAATGGCATTTTCATAATTATTATTGATCTGAGAGTTTTGAGAAATATAATGGTTTTGCATAGTTATAGGCACGTTTCTAAGAAATTATTATAAAAGAACTCATATCGAAATCATTATGAATAAAGAGTTATTCTCCAAATTAATTAAGGGAAGGTACATATATCAAACAACAAAATGGATAGTCAGATGACATGTTAAAGATAGTAAAACTTGATAGTTAGTAATCTAACCATATATGCAGGTAGATGTACGGTCAGTTTCATAAACGGATGAACACAAGTGGGTTTTTAGAGTGATCAAGAGGTAGAACATGTATACTATTGGATTCAAGTGACCTGTTCACATGTGTAAATTCCTCATATTGTAGTTCTGATAGTGGGTTAAGCATATTTATAGGTGGTGAACAAAATGAACAGATCAGTATCTCGATTTAATGTGTATGAGCAGGTGTAGAAATCAAGTAGTTAGTTTACAATGATCGGGTGGTCCAAACTCAAAGTGGATAGTCAGATATCTTTACCTAGCGGTGAATAATTGATTAAATGGTTGGTTATGATGAACGAGTGATAATACTTAGATATATGATGATATTGTCCTAAAAATTAACGGTCGGATGACTTGGTTTATAGATGAAGATTATTCCCTATGGTCATATTCAGGTTAAAGAATAGATGTAATGTTAAGATAGGCTAAATTGGTCACACACACACACACACACACACACACACATATATGTATATTAAATTCAAGTTCATGGTAATACTCGAGAACTTTCAATACTTGAGTATTGAAAAGTTCGAGATGTTACAGGTTGTTTCGAGGTTGTTCGGAATTCTCTAAACTCTTGTAACTTTTGCTTTTATGGTGATTATTTGTCGCTTTGTGTCGTGGTTTTTATTCCGCAAGGGTTTTTCCACGTTAAAACCGTTGTGTTCTCTTTGTGCTGGCTTAGTGCGATTGGATTACTTCATTTGATTCATCTTTGTGTGCTTCTGCGGTCCCCCAACAGTCAGACTTCTTTTTGGTTGAAAATAGCTAAACCAATTGTCAGTCGAAGACAATTGGAAGACTCTTTTTGTGAAAGTCAGTAACTCATTTGAATATGCATTGACCTGTGACCAATGACTGCCATCATTTAACTGTCATCTCACTCAATCGCATTGAAACTACTGCAATCATGCAATCAATCATCATCAGCAGCCTAGATTGGTCAACCAATCAAACTGGTGGCCCTACCACACCACATTAGATGTTGGTCACCTCATTGGCAGATGATGAAAGGAAGTGCACAAACTAATTAAAAGAAGGTCACCATCTTCCTCAAGTCGAGTGAACTTTAAATCCCAAAAGAAAGTACTTAATTTCACAATTAAAAAAAGAGAAAAAAAAATCAAATATTTTGTTGAATAATATGTATGATTTTATATATATATATATAACATTAATAAAGAAAACCAAACCATAATACAAAATTACTCAAAATATTAGAACTTTTAATTACCTGAAATGATCAAACTCTTTTAAAGCTTAATTTGTCAAACATAGAAAGTCCAAATAAATCTTATCATAGAATTCCTAACATGATTACAAGCAATTTCTAAAAAGACGAAAATACTAAAACTCTAAACATAAGGAAAAATGAAAAAAAAAATACTAAAAATAATTTTTTTTTTTCCTAAAATTGTAATTTTAAGCCAAAATGGTGCATATTCTCTTAAAGCGGACATACATGACCCACTGTCAAGTTTATTGTCCATCCATTTGAGGCTAGTAAGTACTGTTAAACTGTAAGGTGGTGTCAAATCATCATTGTTGATGCAAAAATCTAGACATCCTCCTTCGACCACTTGTTACCTGCAAGAGAAGATAGATGGAGACCATGGCTAATGTTGGAGACCCTTTGATGCCAAAGTTAGTTAGGTAAGCTAGGTCTAGTAGAATGTAGGGTTTTTTCAAGTGGTTCGTGCGCTAGGTTATATGTACCTTTCACCATTAGCAATGCTTCCATTTATAACTGAAAGAGGGTGGTGGCATAGATCGTGATCTCCCTACTTAGTAGGTGTGTATTGTAGAGGGAATCGTGTCCCAAGCGTATCGGGAATATCTTCCGAGTAGATCTATTCAGTAAGACCTAGATAGTCAGAACCAGTAGAAACATGTAATAAGGGGCCGAGGTCGAGAGTCTAAGGTGACTTAGTCATTCTGAATGGTAATTTGCCGACCTGGATTCTCCAATGAGACATGGCCAAGTCTTCCCTCGACATTGGACAGATTACCAACCTGTCGACCTTCCTTTGGGAGTAGTGTCCGAGCACTGAGAGTAAGTTCCCTTCTTTAGAAGAATACAGACAAACTCGAGGCTTCCCGAGTGCAGCAGCTCGGAGCCTTGCTTCATAGTAGGCCACACTTCAAGGGTTCTTACCAAGAAATGACCCGAGCAATAGTTCAAAAATGTATGGGACCACAGAAGAACTCGGTGTCTGATGGAAGCGAAGATACTTCATCTTTTGATGGTCGATCTTAAGAAGTAGGCACGTTTCTCAGTAGTGAATTACTGCTTTTTGTCGTTAAGGAGCTCCTTGGTCGAGTTCGGCGTTAGCCAACCTCTTGATGAGCACAGATGTCCGAGCAGACCTTATTCCCTTGGTCGGTCCATTTTTACCCATAACAATAGCCTCCTACTTCCGATCTCGCGTAGGGTGCTCGGGAAGTAAGTCAATATTAATGAGGTCGGACTATCTTATGCATGGGGTGTCGTGCCTACTCGTCCTTAATGATAAGTAAGGTGATAGGCGCAGGGATTGAGGTGGATCTACAATCATGGTAAGGCATGCTCGAGGTAGCGTCCATCAGCTCGAGGTCACATGTGCTGGCAAGGCGCTTGCTCGAATCTCGACTTATGGGGCGTTGACGCGTGGCGCCTCTTGGAGAGTCGAGTTGTTCAGCGAATGGGAGAGCCACACGCAGCCAAGCACGGGCGTCGAGGAGCAATTTTGGTTGCTGCATTAATTGCGGGCATTCATTGTCATATAATTGAATTCCCTATAAAGGGGGATGCCCTAGTAGTGTGAGGGGTATCTGCTTCATTACCCCTCTGCTTCTCTCTGCCCAATTAGACTTGGCGATTTTCGGTGAGTCAGATCCCTCTCTCTTCGATGAGATTTGTCTTCTCTTTTTTCTCTATTCTTTTATTTTCTTTCGTGTACTTCTTTTCTAACCACAATCCTGGCCAAATATGACGAATATGTTGAACCAATGGGAGGAATCAATGACGTTCCAGCGCAATAAGGAGCCGGAGGACTGGGACTTGCTGGGGGATCCACCATCTCCACTTATGATGATGAGTGATATGGATTTCCCGGCATCTCGCAAATCGAGGATGGATACTCAGTCCTCAACTGAGTGGCTCATGAGTGCTGAGGGGTCCGCCTTAGCAAGGGAAGAGGTCATCCAGTCTCCGGTAGAGTTAAAAGACACTGGCCAGATTAGGTCAACGTTGAAGGAATCCGACCTGGTGTAGATCATGTCAATGTACTACATTCCAGACTCAGTGGTGCTCCGAACTCCCGCACTTGGCAAAATTCTAAGCGATCCCAAGGATGGAGAGGTGGTCGTGTTCTTAGTCGCCCTTTAGTGCAGTTTAAGACTTCTTTTCCATCATATTGTTATGGAGGTCCTCTTGCGCCTAGGGATGGATCGTGGGCAAATAATTTTGAATGCCTGAAGAGCCTTGGTAGGATCATTCTTTCTGTGGTTCCAGTGTGAACAACCTGAGTTGACTGTGAATGTAACGGGGTTAGCACAATCATACTAGTGCCTTACTGCGAACCGACTTAACTAAACAAGCTTAAATATGAATGTAAAGGGTCATTGGGTGTTGGTGCAACTTCTCCTCAAAATTAGAGGGGTAGCATGGCTTTTCCTAATAGCACCTAATGACATGGTCACTTGTGCTAGCTAGAGTTTCACTTTGAAAAAGGTCACTTTAACCTTAAAGCTCTGCAAAGGAAAAATGAACTGAATGGAGTGTCTCAAATGAGACTCCTGATGGGGTATTTACAGGCTTCTCCAGTTCAAGCAATGAAATTGCAAATTAATCATTGATTACAGCAACACTAACCTCCAATCTTATTCAACTAGATGCCCTTTCGATGACATGCTAGTAGGGAATGCTTGAAACAGTCCACATGGCATGAGGGTTAGCATGACCATGCTAATTAACAATTATTTGAGTCGTGCTGCAAGTCCACACTATCGTGACTTCGGGTCACTCCCTTCATGATGCCATCCACATTAACCATTTACACTTCCGAATCTTTCAACCTTTTTATTAGAGCTGTGCTAGCCTCGAAATTGAAATATTTTTTGACTTTATCCTACTCCAACATTTTTCAAAAAGCTGAGAGCACACCACCTATAACTTTATTAATTAGAAAATTAGCTATAGATTCATTTAAGTGAATTTCATGTACTAGAAGTACATAACCCACATCCAAAAGTTAGCACGTTACATTTTGGGAGCTCCTCATAAGACTTGAGATGAAAATTAAAACAGATCTAACGATCAAGTGGACCACACTGAAAAAAGCAATGGGGAATTGAACGTCTGCCATTGAAACCATTTTGGGGTTTACAAAAGTTTTAGATCACTATAAAATTTTTTTTTCCTATTCATTCATGTCTTCGTAATGTTATGAGCAGATTAGATGGAAAATAAGCATTATGGTGGGCCCTATGAAAAATTTAACGGTGAAAATCATTATTTAGGCTGCTATTTGTGGAGTGGTCCAGTTGATCTTTGGATATGATTCATTTTTTTGATAGTATTCTAAAATGATATTGAAAAATGGATGAACGGTGTGGTGTGGATATAATAAATACATCATCGTAGGGACATGTAACTTTAATCTCCTTTGAAACGTTGGCACAGCTGGAGCTAGAGGAGCATCAGCGTCAGCGCTCGTCTTAGCACGACACGTATCTACATTAGTTATATAGTTGGTGTGTGGTACATAGGGGTGTACATGAACTGAGCTAGCTCGGTTAGGTCGCTCGACTCAACTCGAAAAAGCTCAATTCGACTCGGTTTGAAGCTGAGTTCGACCCGAATTGAGCTGATTTTTTGAGCTCGAAAATGAGTTCGAGCCGAGTTCGAGCAGGCCCCAACTCAACTCGACTCGGATCGAATTCAGCTCGAATCGAACTCAGATCGAACAGTTCGGTGACTGCTCACCAACTATTTGATAAAATGACTCAACGAAATGTGGTTGGTGGCAAGGAAGGTATGTACATGAAACAAATACCCTTTTTCTCTTTGTTTTTTTCTTAGTTTTTATCTTGCTTAGAAGTTGTTTGATAAAATACCTTTAAAACTATTGCCTCTGTTTGTAAAATTATGGGATTTTGAAGTTGCAGTTCAGGTGTTTGTGAAATTGCCCAATGGCGAACTCGACTCAATCTTGGCTCGAACTCGGCCGAGCTAGCCGAGCCGGAACGAGCTGAGGCCAGCTCGACTCGGTTGGACTCGATGTACAACCCTAGTGGTACACCAGCCAATCCACTTCCTTTCTCTGCTCTATGTCTGAGCTCTCGTATGAAGGGAAATGGATCCCCTGCAACCATCCAATGGCTTGTGGTTGGTGCTCTATGGGCCCCACCATGATGTATATGTTTTATCCATGCCATCCATCTATTTTTCTAGATCATTTTAGGTTATGGTATCAAAAGTGAGGTATATACAAATCTCAAGTGGACCATATTACAGGAAACAGTGTTGAATGAACACCGACCATTAAAAACTTTTTGAGGCCCATAACAGTTTTGGATCAGGCTTATCTTTGTTTTTTCCCTTCATCTGGGTCTGTATGACCTAATCAACATATTGGATGTCAAATAAACAGTACAGTGAGCCTTAGGAGGATTTTAATGTTGGATATCCAATCACTATTGTTTTCATGTGGTGTGGTCCACCTGATATTTATATCCCTCACATTTTTGGGATCAAGATATAAAATGATCTGTAAAAATGGATGAACAGCATGGATGAAACACATACATCATGGTGGGGCCCACAGAGCACCGACCACAGCCACCGGGCTAGTGGCAGGGGGAGTAGCCAATCCGTTTCCCATATAAATGCACTACACGTCTCCACACATGTACCTAGCTCGGACGCGGATTGCGTCCTACCCCCGGGCAGGGATCTGTGGGGCCTACTGTGATGTAATTATTTCATCGTTTTTCTCAGATCATTTCAAAGGTGTGATCCAAAAAATGAGGCAGGTACAGGGCTTAAGTGGACAACAAAGTGGGGATCGAACGTCCACCATTAAAACCTCTTAGGAGCTGGAGAAGTTTCGGATCAAGCTGATATTTGTTTTTTCACTTCATCCACGTCTACATGACCTTATGAATAGGTTGGATGGTGAAAAAAACTTCACGGTGGCCCTTAGAAAGGTTTCAACGGTGGATGTTATTATCACTGTAGCTTCCTTTGGTGTCGTCCACTGGAGCTGTGGACCTGTTTCATTTTTATGGTTATACCTCAGAAGATCTGAGAAAAGCGATGACTGGCGTGGATAAAACACTCAATCCGTCCGGGAAAGGGTAGGACGCAATCCGCGTCCGCCTAGCTCGTCTAGAGAGACTATTTCAAAGAATCCGTCGTGCAATTGAATACGTTTCTTACTAGCATTTGATAGTTCCAACAGTGTGAAATTCCAAAGGTTTTCATGCTAAACCTCTCTCAATTAGCTTTCACAAGCATATGAAAGATCATGCACTTGGACATCATCCATCAGCAGCATGCTTCCAAGGTCCATATAATGGATGGCTTAGATTTATTTTTTTGAAGTGGTCTCTGATGAATGGTTGAAGGGCTTGGACAGTCTTGATCCTTGATGGTTGATTGATGATCTAAATAGTTGTTTTGTCTTAACCGAACTCTCCCACCTTCCAAAGGAAACTATCGTTGGCACGCCACTACCGAACCCGGATCTCAGCTCACGTGTGCGGATATTTCACGGGTGATTGTGAACTGTATACATTGAGGATCACATCATCAAACGGTCTAGATCTAGTGGATCAAGATTGAGAGGCCATCTAGTGTGGATAGATGTTTCTTAGATTTGGACGGTCCAAATCTCCAGTCATTAAAAAGAATGCTGGTAACACGTTGCACGTATTTCCCTCTCTTTTCTTTAACTGATATCTATTGATGGTAACTAAACCTAATGAACGGTTCAGATCACCTGCTCCTGCCGACAGAACGGTGGTTTCGGTGGGTCTAAGACTTAAATCCAGTTCTCGGCAACATGTTTTAGCACGTTGTTGGAAACGGATTGGCAACTCCCCCGGCCATCAGCCAAGGGCAGGTGGTCGGTGCTCTATGGGCCCCACCATAATGTATGTGTTTCATCCTTGCCGTCCATTTATTTTTCTGAATCATTTTATGGTATGAGACCAAAAATGAGGTATATCCCAATCGCATTGTAGACCACATTACCTGAAACAGTGTTGAATGAACATCGACCATTAAAAACTTTTTAGGGGCCATACAAGTTTTGGATCAAGCTATCTTTGTTTTTTCCCGTCATCTGGGTTTGTATGACCTAATCAACAGATTGGTTGTCAAAGAAACAGTACAGTGTGTGCCTTAGGAGGATTTAAATGGTGTATATCTAATCACTATTGTTTTCCTGTGGTGGGTCCACCTGAGATTTATATCCCTCTCATTTTTGGGATAAAGCCCTAAAATGATCTGTAAAAATGGATGAATGGAATGGATGAAACACATACATCATGGTGTGGCCCACAGATCACCAACCATCAGCCACGGGGCTGGTGGCAGGAGTAGCCAATCCGTTTCCCACGTTTTTGTATACTTTTCTTTTTATTATTATTATTTTTTTATAGATGTGGACCTACAATGATGTGGCCGAAATTCACTTCAGTCATCAGTTTTGCCGATTCATGTTGGGCCATGGCCATGAGGCAAATCCAAATCTTAGGTATGTCACTCTTGGGGATTTGTGTGGCGGAATCACACAGATCTAGATCTAGGATAGCAATCTAATGGCACCAAGCAAACAAAAGAGAACACAGATTTAAGGTGGAAAACTCTTTCGGGAAAAAACCCCGGCCCAAAGCGACAGAATTTCACTATGAAATAGAAATTACAAAGAGAAAGAACTTACCCTATTCGAACAACCTCGAATCACCCTTGCTACACCCTTTAGAAATCCTAAAACCCTTTTAGTAACCCTTGGAACCCCTTTAGAAAGCCTTAACATTACTTAAAAAGACCCTATAGACCCCTATTTATAGTTTAGAAAACTCCACTTACGTACCTTTCTAAAACCGTCTCAAATTTATGCAGTCCGCGCACTATCTGCATAACCCTCGACTAGTCGAGTACCACGGAACTCTAAAAATATTTCACCACTGGACTTCGAGTCGAGCAGCCCCCTCAACCAGTCGAGCAAGCCCCTCGACTGGTTGAATAACGCGGTGAAAAACATATTTAAGACATCTATATTAAAACAATCTTCGTCATGTTTTCAATCTTCAACCGTGTAGCTCTTTGACCTCTTCTCTTATTTCTACCTTGTATCATAGCTCTATCAATGCTTCTTACACACTTCGTCCTTCTTTTTCGCCATCGTCAAGCCTAGTGAAGTTGTACAGAACTTGAACTTCTCTATAGGAACGACCTTGGTGAGCATATCTACCGGATTTAAATCCACATGCCCAACCACTTCTACTCCTGTATTTTAAAAAATAAGACGTAGTCTTCTTACCATCTCACCGCCATCCAATGTTGCTTGCCATGGTATTTGCTCACAACACCGATTGCCTATGAAATAACCAGTCTAATACAAACCATAGCAAACACTGTCAACTGCATTCGAATAAGGCTCATATGATATATCTTACTTTTCCTCATCTATTTTGGAACATGTCCTGAGGAAAACTTGAGGAGAGATGCGTAAGGAACACTCTCCAGCTTTGTCTGGTCTATCACATACTTGATCAATACCTACATAAGGTATTCTACCTGTGATTACCAAAATCTGCTCCTCTTCCAGTCTCAATGCCAAGAATCATCTTTGCAACCTCCCGATCTTTCATCCTGAATGTCATACTTAACCAAGTCTTCGGTACGTTGATTTCAGACATATCATAATTGGCGATCTACATGTCATCTTCATACAATTCTTGACTCGCCATGAAGGAAACAATTTTTATACCACTGCCTAGGCGACAGGTCATTCCATGACCTCCTGCAAACTCTTTTTCTTAGCCCCTTTAACTTCGAACGGCTCTGGTTGCTTCATGTAGATCTACTCTTCCAATTTCCCTTGCAAAAGTTCAGACTCCACATCCATCCTTTCCAGGTCAAGATCACATTGACCAACCAGCGTCAATCACGAATCTAATAGACACATGTTATATCGTCGATGCGAATATCTTTGAGAAGCCGATCCCTTCTCTCTGAGCATAACCTTTTGCTACCAACCTCGCTCTATATCTATAATGTATCCCCCTAAAGATCCACCTGCATCCAACCGCTTCCAGGCCCACTGAAAGCTCCACCAGCTCCCATGTGTCAATTTAGTACAATGAGTCCATTACATCGCCCATAGTCACCTTCTACTTCTCAGCACTAGGCTCACCTAGAGCCATCTAAATAGTAGGTAGATCTCCTATTATATTAGAGTCATCCATGTACCTCGCCGATATCCTGCGATTATGCCGTATGATTCTTCTCACAGGTGGTTGCTCCACATGCTCTGTATCTCTGTCCGCGCGTCTTAACCTTCCTACTCTGCCCACTCATGTGACCATACCCAGCATGTCACACACGTGCAAAGGTGAAATTCGCTATAACCACTTTAGCTCCACCTTTTGAAGTCCTCCCGATTAACCTGTAAACATTATCGAGTCATTGTGCTTTCATGATTACTCGTGCCCCCTTAAGATACTTTAAAGACATCATCAATACTTATGAACCTGCACCCTATAGGCTCTTCTTCATCTCAGAAACGTGCCTCACCCCAGTCAAGGTACGCTCTGTCCCATCAAATATCTTGATACACACTGTACCAACAGCCATAACATTACAGGCACTATCATTACCCATAAATATTTGTCCACCATCGCACTCCCTATAGCTGGTGAACTAACTTTGATGATGAGTCATGTTAAAGGATGCCCCTATGTCTAGCATCCACTCGCCCTTACGATCATCTTATGGTCTTCTGATCGTAGACACAAACAAAACATCACTATCACATCCACTCGATTCATCTGACGTGATAACATTGGCCTCCCTGTACGAAGCATCAGATTCTTTTCTCTTAGATTTAGGATTTGTACAATCCTTCTTCACATGTCCTTTCATCCCAAAGTTCCAGCAATTTACCTTTGCCCTTACCTTTAGATTTGGATTTAAAACCTGAAGAATCTGTACCTTATTCAGAATTCTTATCCCTTGTAAGCAGTGCATAAGAAGATATCCCCATGTCGACGTTAAGATTTCTCATAGCTTTCCCTTGAAGGGCTAAGATAACGATGTCGACACTCAGGGTTTTATTCGTGGAGCACATTGTGTCCTTGAATGACTCATACAATGCTGGAAGAGAATTCAGCAACATACATGTTTATTCCTCATCTTTCATCACTTCCTCCATATCTAGCCATTTACAAACTAATTTATTAAAGTTGTTGATGTGAGCCTCCAGATCTCTACCCTCTGCCATCTTGAAGTCATACCACCACCGCTTCAAGTGTAGGTGATTTTCAGAGGATTTTTTCACATTGACATCCTCTAACTTTTTCCATAACTTAGCCGCAGTTTTCTCCCTCATGACATTGTAGAGAACCTCATCCGTGAGACATAAACGGATCAATGATAAGGCCTTCTTATCAAGAGTATTCCAATTATCATCAGTCATAATAAACTTTCACTCCTCAAGAGCTTTCACTCCTCAAGAGCACCATCTTCGCCTTTCTTGATTAAGGAATTAATTATCTTGATCTTCCATAACTCAAAATTATTTTTCCCTGAATACTTCTTAATATCATACCTAGTGCTTCCCATTCATATTAATCTCTCATATTCAGATCTGTGCCCCAACGATTGCTCTGATACCACTTATTGGGGATTTGTGCTGTGGAATCACACAGATCTAGATCTAGGATAGCAATCCGATGACACCAAGCAAACACAAGAGAACACACAGATTTAATGTGAAAAACTCTTTCGGAAAAAAACTACAGCACAAAGCGACAAAATTCCACTATGAAAATAGAAATTACAAAAAGAAATGACTTACCCAATTCTAACAACCTCGAATCTCGCCCTTGCTATACCCTTTAGAAAACCTAAAACCCTTTTAGGACCCTTGGAACCCCTTTCGAAAGCCTTATCATTACTTAGAAAGGCCTTAGAGACCCATATTTATAGTTTAGGAAACTCCACTTACGCACATTTCTAAAACTATCTTAAATTTACGCAGTCCATGCAGAATCCACGCACTACCCGCGTAACCCTCCACTAGTCAAAGGAGGGCTTCGACCAGTCGAAGGACCCCTTCGACCGGTCGAGCTTGACCCTCGACTGGTCGAACAACATGGAACTCCAAAAATACTTCGCTGCTGGACTTCGAGTCGAGCGAGCCTCGACTAGTCGAGCAGCCCCCTCGACTGGTCGAGCAGTGTGGTGAAAAGTAAATTTAAGACATCTGTATTATAACAGTCACATGATAGGAAAAAAGCACACCATTGAAAACTCACATTCATGTTTTTCTTTCTTATCTCCGTTCTCTTCTTTTTTACATTTTTCTTTTCTTTTCTTATATACATCAAGTTAATGAAGGACGTCATACTACCAGTTGCATTATTATTTTTAAAATTTTTGTCTTGCATAGTCTAATTACACCGTCTGATTAATATGAGATTTAGCCATTACCTATTATTTTATATACCATTTTAAATGAGCCTAATATGGACCTTGATATCTCTATAGTGAAAAAGATGTATTTTAATGGCTCTATGTGATCCTAAACAACATGTGTATATGTCTAATATAAAAGCTATGTGATCCTAAACAACATGTGTATATGTCTAATATAAAAGCTAACTGACGTAGGAAAGGAAGTGAGGTCCCTCAAGGGGATAACTATTCCGAATCCATGGAACTTCTCTGGACTCCTAATAAAGACGTCTTGAATCCACGAGAAAGAAAGCAAGCAAAATAGAAATACTTAAATTCTATAAAAATCGTAATTTGATTGATGAATGAAATACATGAGTTCACAACCCTTTAAATAGGGATACTAAGAAATCAGAATCAAACTACAACTAGAACTCCTAGAATTCAAAACTTACTATAAATAGTAAACTTACTATTTATAGACAATTGTGATGTCTACTAGTGCACAAGGTTTTCGGCCAAAAATAGTAAGTGTCCTATTTGGCTTCACTAAGCACTTCTCCTAATTATTCTAAGCACAACACTTCTCACGTTGGGCTTAACTCTTAAAGCCCAATGGATGAAGAGTTATAATCAAATTAAAACTTACTATTTATAGGAAAAATATAATTAAATTAGGGAAACGATCATCGATCTGGTGGTATTTCACAAATCTACCTTGCGTTATGCTGGGTTGGGTGACTAAAGTAGCTCGTTCTACCCTAAAATCATATATTTTATGCTCGATAACTCATTCCGGATTGCGAGTTATGCCCGATTTAAGGTCTAACGGTCCAGATCACTTCTGTTGTCGACTGGGCCTTTTTTGATCTATCTTGGCCATGAAACTGTCCGCAACCCACTCTACATAACTAAACAATGTTTTGAAGCACACACCATGTGCTTCACAATGAATGATTTACTTCAATGTTTGGGTGCCCAATTGGCGGATGTGAACGTAATGAATAGGTGGTTTTTTTTTTTTTTTTTTTTTTTTTTTTTTTTTTTTTTTGTTTTGTTTTAAACTGAAAATCCATTGAACGTAAGGAATAGTTAGATGATGAGTTATAATCAAATAGTTAGGACGCTAATCATGTATATAGAGTGATGTACGATTGGTTTGATGATCATGTAAGTACAAGGTAGGTTTTAGTGTAAGCCATAGGCAAGGCCTATACACCATTAGATTTAGGTAACTTTTACATGCGTGTTAGTTCCTTAAATCGCGATTTAAATGATAGGTTAAGCATATACATAGGTGACAAATAAGATGAACATATCATAATCTCAAGTTGACATATGTATGAATGGATATTATGATCTCACAGTTGGTTTACTATCATTGAGAGGTCCAAAAGCGAAGTGAACAACTGAATAGGTTGATATAATGATGAGTATTTATTTCTATGATCAATTTGACGAATGATCAAGTATACTATGATAAACGAGAGTATGATAACTATTACAAGGTATATGTGTATATAAGTGTATATCTTTACGAACATCTATGTAATCTTTATTTAAAAATTTATTCGCTAACAATATGCATTAAAATATATGCATTTGTGTACCAACTTGTGCATAAAAAATTTAGGTTATTACATGAATGTATCTTATATATAATCTAGTTATCTTTAATAGAATACACATAATAGTTGTCCACAATATAGTCTCTTGTTAAAAGTTACATGCTTTTATTTGAATATTCCTCATCTTAGATAATCTTGCACTGATATTCTCTTATTATGGATCTTGTATGGCAGGGTGGTATTATCTTGGGTCCCTCGGTACTTGGGCGTAGTGAGGCATTCACAAGCATGGTATTCCCTTTAAGTGGAAAAGTAGTGTTGGAGACCACTGCCAATTTTGGGCTCGTATACACTATTTTCCTCGTTGGTGTGAAGATGGACCCAACTCTAGTCAAACGGTCAGGAAGGAAGGAACTTGTGATAGGGACGATTATCATGTTACTGCCCCTCATCATCACCACAGGACTAGCATTCTACCTCAAAGACTTCATATCAAAATCCATGACGAACTGGATGGTGTTGATCCACATGGGTGCATTCCTATCAATGACATCATTCGCAGCTCTCGTCCCAATCCTCTACGATTTCCATCTCATCAACACGGAGATGGGCCGCCTCGCGGCCACCTCAGCTCTCCTAAATGAAATGTGTATATGGCTCTTCATGGTGTCATTCACTGCGATGCAAGCTTTCTTGAACACACCAATCAAGGGCTTGTGGGCCATACTAGCCGTGGCTGGGCTGGTCATGTTCGCATTCTTCGTGATCCGTCCATTGACATTGTGGGTGATCAAACACACACCTGAGGGACAGCTGGTTGATGAAGTCTACATCTTCTTTATACTTGTTGGGGTGTTGGTAGCCGGCTTCTTTAGTGATATGATCGGTGCAAATCCATTCAGTGGTGCACTGATGCTAGGATTAGTCATACCAGGTGGGCCACCACTGGGGAAAGCCCTTGTTGAGAAGTTGGAGTGCATTGTCGTGAGGCTATTGCTACCGCTCTTCTACGTAGTAAGCGGGTTACAAACGGATGTTTTCACGGTCAGGGACATTACATTGTGGGGATTTTGGCAGCTAATCTTGGTGGCGGGGTACTTGGCGAAGTTTCTGGGGGCTCTTCTATCATCCTTGTACTTCAATGTGCCATTCAACGATGCTGTATCATTGGCCTTTATGGTGAATTGCAAGGGCATTAGTGAGATGATCACCTACAACTTTTGGAACGGGAAGGTACAATTCGCTCACACTCTTCATCTCTTTCCTTTTTGTGTATGGGAAATCCACTCCTTTCCATTGGGTGATAACCCTTTAAGGGTCATTTCGTAATACTGGTTCAGGTGCATTTGAAATCCAAAAGTTGTTTGACAATGTGGATTCGAGAATAAATGGATTCAAGATAAATTAAATACACTATTTTAGTGTATTTTGAAATGAAATCTCACCCTTTTACTATGATTCTAATATAATCGAAGTCAATAACTTTTTTGGCTCCTTTATAAAGATAGGAGAGTCGCACGTGTAATAAAAGTGATGTTAGGCTGTTAATTCATTATTTACATGACACGTCAATGATATCCCAAAACAACATGACTAAAATCACATTAATAGAATGATTTAAACTGTCTAAATATTGGCCTTCAAAATTGATGCTTAAAAAACCAAAATATTGTGAATCATCATTTGTGATCCTTACACTTGTGGCCCCACCGAAGGCTATGAATTTTGTCATTTTTTGTCAACATATATATTTCAACGGGTTTATTACAATCATTCTGTCAAAATACCATATATGTATACTAATTTTGGATATTAAAGTTTATTTAGTAATGTTCCTATAAATATAATACAAAATTTCAATGCAAGTCTACTTTTGGATTTTAGTGCATTCCAATTATAAGCTAGCAAACATAGCTTACGATTTGGAAACACCTTGATTTATGATTTGGATTCCAATTCATTCCAAATATAAGCTCCCATATGAGCCCTTATTTAAAATTTTAAAAAATAAAAAATAAAAAATCCTTAATGTATATTAAATAAAAGCCAACCAATGTATAGACTGGACTTTTAGGTGGGCAAAAGATTAGCCTGAAAAAAAAAATAAAAATTAAAAGGGCCATACCGATAGAAACAATGTAAAATTGTGCATAAAACCTCTAGGTTCATGGGTAGTAGACATCCTAAGTTTTGGATTAAGCTGATTTTTTGGTATCTTCACTTCACCCATGTAAATCACTCCCGATGGATGAATATGATGAAAGATACACACCCTAGTAGGCTTGCACACAAAGTTGTGGTTGGCACCTGATTGCCATTGTTCCATGTGGAGTGGCCAACGTAAGTTGTGGATCTAGCTTAATTCAGTCCCAGGGCCTAACATTGAGGAGCCACCCTGATGGTGGATGGAATATATTTCGCATATACAACATGCTAGGTCCTAAAGTGCTTAGGTATTTTACCGATCTTGGTTCTTTGCAATGGTATATCTTTATCTAATAAAATTCCATTTTTTCGCCGCCCACACGATCCTACATGCTAAGTGTTCCAATGATTGGAATGGGCTTTTTTCTTCTTTTTTATTTGAACAGATTTTTGTTGGGGGCCTTGCACAGAACCTTAGGATCTAGCCTCCCGAAACAAACCAGAATTATGGAATAATAATGAAATGAACTAAATCAAAACATAAACCACACCACACCAGGGATTTTTAAATGGAAAACCCTCAAAGAGGTAAAAACCAAGGGACCTCATCCAGATCAACATTCCACTATAAAGTAGAACGTTACAATCAATCACAAGCACTAACCGCGTGGATCAAACCTTCTTCACTCACGCAAGAGTGGATAAACAATAAGAGAAACAAAGAAGACGGAGAGATCTCACCTATTACGAGGACGTGGAAGCGCTGAGATATGGTAGATCACCTCTACGAGCATAGCCTCCCTTCCACAAGCTTCCTCTCTCTCTCTCTCTCTCTCTCTCTCACACCTTTGATAACCCTAAGCCCTTTAGCAAATCCTTGCAAAGCTTTAGGAAACCCAAGAATACCCTGGAATACACCCCATACACCCTTTTATATAAAATAGAAAGAGGTAGAATCAAAATAGGAAATAAAATCCTCAAAATCTGCGTTTCTGCAATCACATCTGTGGAACTCTTCGATGATATTGAAGGTCTGTCGATGACAGCCTCGATATCATCGAAGGTCTCTCCATGATATCGAAACAGGACAAAAACTGTCCAGCGATCAGGGGTGAAAAATTCAACAATTATCGATGATATTAAAGGTCTCTCGATGACAGCATCGATATCATTAAAAGGTCTCTCGATGATATCGAAAGAGGATAAAAACTGTTCAGCGACTAGCGGTGAAAAATCCTACAATTATCGATGATATCGAAACTGGTTCGATTTCATTGATTCCAATAATGAGGAGAAAAATCTCCATCAAATCTCTCCCTTTTCGACTCAGGAGGAATCCACCTTCTTCAAGCCCGCCCGGTTTCTACAAACCTCAAACTTGCCCTTGAGCAAAGCCTTGTTTATCATGTTTGACTCATTGTCATTCGTGTGTACCTTCTCAAGCTATAACACCTTCTTTTCTAAAATATCCCTGATCTAGTGATACCGTATCTCTATGTGCTTCGACTTGGAATGCTGACTTGAATTCTTGCTCAAGTGTATAGCACTTTGGCTATCGCAATAGACCACGTGCTGCTCCTGCTTCAGGCTAAGTTCCTGTAGGAACCTCTTCATTCAAAACATCTCTTTACATGCCTCTGTGACTATAATGTACTCGGCCTCTGTCGTCGACAATGCTACGACCTTTTGTAGCTTGCTCTGCTAAGAAACCGCTCCCCCTATAAACGTGAACATGAACCCCGATGTAGACTTCCTAGAGTCAATGTCACCTGCCATATCTACATCTATTTAGCCCTCTAACACAGGTTTACCATCACCATAGTATAGGCTCAACCTGGGTGATCCTCTAGGATATCACAGTATCCATTTCACCGCTACCCAGTGTGGGTTATCTTAAAGTATTAGGATATTGTGACGCCCCGTTACTGTGGTCACATGTGGGTGGGCCCTAAGGTGGCTGGCAGGCTACTGTGCTGGTAGGCTACTGTACACATAGTGAAGGTGAAACTTTATCCCACATCGAAAGTGTCGTCTGAAGTTATGGAGTTGTCACCCTTTACTCTATGAGGCCTTTTGGGGAAAACCCCGATAACAAAATCATGCGGGCTGTGCTTAGAGCAGATAACATCATACAGTGTGGGCTTGGGCTATTACCAATGGTATCAGAGCCGAGGATAGCTCTGCCCTCGGTGGGGTATATAATGACGCCTCGTCACTGTGATCACATGTGGGCGGGCCCCAAGGTGGCTGGCAGACTACTGTGTGGCTGGCAGGCTACTGTGCACATAGTGAAGGTGAAACTTTGTCCTACATCGGAAGTGTCGTCTGAAGTTATGGTGGTTATATGTGGAGTTGTCACCCTATACTGTATGATGCCTTTTGGGGAAAACTCCGAGAATAAAACAGTGCGGGCTGTGCCCAGAGTGGATAATATCATACAGTATGGGCGTGGGCTGTTACACCCAGTGCTCTTTGCCAGGATTGGCAAGATACCGGCTGACAACACCAACCGCATAGGTTATGTCTGGGCGTATACATACCATAGCATATATCAAACTTCCTACTGCTGACGCGTAAGGTATCTTCTACATCTCTTCCACATCTGCCTTTGTCTTGGGACACTGTCTGTCACTCAATCTGAAGTGACCATCTAGTGAAGTACTGACCGGCTTCGCTGCATTCATATTAAACTACTCTAAGACTTTCTCAATATACCGCTATTGTGAAAGCCAAAGCTTTCTGTTGATTCTGTCACGGGTTATCTCCATTCCTAGGATCTTTTTACCTGGGCCCAAGTCTTTCATAGCAAACGACTTGCCCAACTCCTATTTTAGCCTGTCGATCTTCTTAATGTCTTTTCCCATGATGAGTATGTCATCAACATATAACAGCAGAACTAAGAAATCACCATCTGAGAACTTGCGCGTGAACACACAGTGGTCCGACTCTGTTTTGCCATACCCATGTTGTAACATGAACGAGTTGAACTTCTTGTACCATTGCCGTGGAACTTGTTTCAGCCAATACAAGCTCTTTCTCAGCCTACACACCATATGCTCCTTGCCCTTGACTTCAAACCCCTCTGGTTGGTGCGTGTAGATCTCTTCTTCCAGGTCACCATGGAGAAAAACAGTTTTTACATCTAACTGCTCTATCTCCAGATCTATGCTAGCCACCAACCCAAGCAACACCCGTATGGATGTCATCTTCACCATTGGCGAGAATATCTCCTTGAAGTCTATGCCTTTCCTCTGACAAAACCCTTTCACCATAAGTCTGGCCTTGAACCTCGTCTGTGAATTCTTCTGCTCAACCTTCTTTCTGAATACCCACTTGTTGCTCAAAGCTTTGTTGCCCTTAGGCAGTTTCACAATGTCATAGGTGTGGTTCTTATGCAAGGATTCTATTTCCTCTTGCATAGCTTTCAACCACTCCCCCTTATGCTCATCGACTAGGACCTCAGAATAATCTTCTAGCTTTCCCCCATCAGTGAGCATAATGTACTCATGCGGTGAGTACCTTTTGAACAGCTGTCTGTCCCTAGATGACCTCCTCACTTATGGCTCAACAGGTGGATCAAGTGGAGACTGCTCCCTTGGCCCATCTTCTAAAGGAACTCCCTTGTCCTCTGCGTGTTGCTGTACTTCCCTGTCATCAGGCACTACGGGAAGAGTAACCGGATCCATGTCCTCTAACTCACCTGAACTAGGCTGGTTCTTCTCTGGCTTACCAATGTCTTCGATACACTGATCTTCAAAGAATACCACATCTCTGCTCCTGACGAGCTTCTTCTCGGTCGGATCCCATAATCTATAACCGAACTTTTCACCACCGTACCCTAAGAACACACACTGTCTGATCTTCATATCGAGCTCACACCTCTCATCCTTTGGTATGTGAACGAATGCCCTGCATCCAAACACCCTGAGATGACTGTTCGATGGATCCTATCCAGTCCACACCTTCTTAGGTGCTTTTCCATTCAACGGGGCTTATGGAGACCTGTTTATTAAATACACTATCATGCGTATTGCTTCTCCCCAGAATGTCTTTGGCAACTTCGCATGGGATAATATGCTTCTGATTCTCTCTATAATAGTGCAATTCATTCGCTCAGCTACACCATTATGCCGGGGGGTCTTGGGAATCGTCTGTTCATGCCGTATACCCAGGGACTTACAATACTCATGAAAGTCGTCAATGTATTTACCACCATTGTTAGTGCGGATGCACTTCAATGATCTACCTCTCTCTCTCTCTCTCTTGACCATAGCATGAAACAATTTAAACACACTAAAGACCTCGTCCTTGGATTGCAAAGAATAAACCTAAACCCTCCTTGATGCATCATCTATAAAAGTAACAAAATACAATGCCCTGCCCAAGGTTTTTGTCCTCATAGAACCACAAACATCGTGATAAACCAAATCTAATGCATGCACTTTATTAACATGAGAAGCAGTTTTAACGAATGAAACTCTATGTTGTTTCCCTGATAAACAATCAAGACAGGTTTTAAGAGGTGTACCTGTCACGTCTGGAAGGAGACGCTTCTTTACTAGTACCTAAAGCCCTTTTTCACTCATGTGGCCTAGATGTCTGTACCACATGTCAATAGCTGAATCTTCTGCTGTGTTCAACCTACCCTTGCACATACTGACACTTGTCTTGCACTGGATGCAACACTTCTTTCCTCTGGCCACGATCAACGAACCCTTGATGAGCTTCCATTGCCCTCTAGCAAACCAGCTTTCATAGTCATCATCATCCAAGCTTCCCGTCGACATCAAGTTGAGGCGAAGGTCTGGGATATGTCTCACATCTCTGAGAACCAATGTGTAGCCCACATCAGTCTTCACACAAATATCATCAACTCTCATGATCTTCGATACGCCAGAATTTCCCATCTTCACAGTCTCATAATCACCTGACTTGTAGCTTATGAAGATGTCTCTACGTGGAGTTGCATGAAAAGAAGCACCCAAGTCAATCACCCAGTTGGTGTCTTGACATATAGCCATGAGACATATATCGTGATCTACTAAAAGAATAACTACAACGTCGCCATCTGAAGCGACCGCAGTAGAATCTGATTCATCTTCCTTTCCTTTTCCTTTCTTGTCATTTTTACCCTTACGACATTCATACTTATAGTGGCCCTTCTTGTCACAATTCCAGCATTCAACATCTTTTCTATACTCAACTTACCTCTTGATTTATCTCGGGCCTTCCCGCCCTTCCTGTTCTTTCCTCTCCCCCGTTCCTGTGTCACAAGGACCTCTTACTGAGTAAACCACTCAGACTTTCTTCTTATCTCTTCATTGAAGAGACAACCAGTTACCTGTTCCATGGATATCTTTTCGTCTGACGCGGATATACTTAGAGACACCACCAATGTCTCCCAACTGTCAAGCAACGAACTAAGCAATAGTAAAGCCCACAATTCATCATCCAGGACCATCTACATAGCAGAGAGCTGGTTCAATATATTGCTGACCTCGTTCATGTGCTCGGCCACAGAACCACCATCCTTGAATTTAAGATTCACAAGTCACCTTATCAGAAAGATTTTATTACCTGCTGTCTTCCGCTCATACAGCCCTTCTAATTTCAGCCATTGGCTAGCGGCTGAGGTCTCTGTAGACACATGGTGGAACACAGAATCATTCAACCATTGTCTAATAAACCCCACCGCCTTTTGGTCCATCTTCTTCTAATAATCATCAGACATATCCTTGAATTTTGCTGATATGCCTAAAGTTGGAGAATATAGGTCCTTGCAATAAAGCAAGTCCTCCATCTTAGCCTTCTATATGGTCTAATTAGAACCATTGAGGCTGATCATCCTTCATGAGCCACCTTCCATAATTCAAAACTGATCCTACCCTTTCAATGAACTTAGATCTGATACCACTTTATTGGGGCCTTGCACAAAACCTTAAGATCTAGCCTCCCGAAACAAACCAAAATTATAGAATAATAATGCAATGAACTAAATCAAAACATAAACCACACCACACCAGGGATTTTTATGTGGAAAACCCTCAGAGAGGTAAAAACCACGGGACCTCATCCAGATCAACAATCCACTATAAAGCAAAATGTTACAACTGATCACAAGCACACACCGCTTGGATCAAACCTTCTTCACTCACGCAGGAGTGGATAAACAATGAGAGAAACAAAGAAGACGGAGAGATCTCACCTATTACGAGGACGTAGAAGCGCTGAGATATGGTAGATCACCTCTACAAGTATAGCCTCCCTTCCACAAGCTTCCTCTCTCTCTTTCTCTCTCTCTCTCTCTCACACCTTTGATAACCCTAAGCCCTTTAACAAACCCTTACAAAGCTTTAAAAAACCTTAGAATACCCTGAAATACACCCAATACACCCCTTTATATAAGAATAGAAAGAGGTAGAATCAAAATAGGAAACAAAATCCGTAAAATCTGCATTTCCACAATTGCATCTACAGAACTCTTTGATGATATCGAAGGTCTCTCGATGACAGCCTCGATATCATTGAAGGTCTCTCGATGATATCGGAACAGGACAAAACTGTCCAGCGATCAGGGGTGAAAAATCCAACAATTATCGATGTCATCGAAGGTCTCTCGATGACCGCCTCAATATCATCGAAAGGTCTCTCGATGATATCGGAACAGGATAAAAACAATCTAGCGACCAGTGGTGAAAAATCCTGCAATTATCGATGATATCGAAACTGGTTTGATTTCATCGATTCCAGCAATGAGGAGAAAATCCCTATCAATTTTTTCTTATATACACCTAAACTATCCTGAGATCCCCTATAAAGAAAAACTTCATTTTTAAAACTTTTCTAGATGTGTACATGCCTTTTGGGTGCCTTTTATTTTTTTCGATATAAAAATGCCCTTGGAGATTTTTTTCTACCCGTAAATCTTCTTTTACCACTACTTTTCAGCAATCTTTCATGCTTTCTTACCACATCTCCAGTAATCTTTTATGCTTGCACTTGTGAAAGAACCTCACTCGAAAAAGCTTTGTTCAATAGTTGATGGTACGAAGGCACAACTTAAGTTAGAAGATGACATAGCAAACGGGTCCCAATCAAGGTAGATTATGGTTTATTTAAAAGCTTATTGAATGACACTTCTAATAAGCCAATGATTACTCGGATCTGAAGTGCAATAAGGGAGATTCGATATGTTTACTAAAGTCATGCAGTGTTGATTGTACAAGCAACATGAGTTATACCATCAAAGACTTTGGGCTCACTTGTAAAAAGGTCAAACAAACTCTAAATACGATGATTCAATTCTTATTTAAAATCTTTTCAAATTATCTTTCCAACAAACCCAAGCTTGGATCCGACTCATAACAAGGGAGTTATGAGCGTTTTCATGGGATCACATAATGTTGGAAAAATTGTAATTGCGACTTTGTGCACATTGTGATCACGATTTTTTTGGCATCACGTGATCCCACGAAAATGGTCTTCCTCATTATAGGTCGGAGAGTGGCAATCTTGGGCTCGTTGAAAAGATATTTTGATAAGATTTCTACTATAAATGGAATCATCTCATCTAGAGATCTTTAGCCTTTCACAAGTATGCCCATTGTTCCTAATCCTGTAACTCACATTGCTCTCACTGTCAACACCATGCAACTTGGGTAAATAGACCACATCTTCTTTGCCACACCTTGAATCAAAATGATCATGGGCTTGTTGGAAAGTTAATTCAATAAGCTTTCCAATGATCTATGAAATATCTCAATTGGGAACCGTTTAGTCAGTCATCATATAACTCGAAATTTACAAAGGAGTGAGTAACACCAATAGGGACTATGGGCCCACTTTTGAAAGGTAAAAGGTCTATAAAATGAAATGATTCTAACTTTAGTTGAAATCTCATCGAATTATCTTTCAAACGACCCTAGCTAAGATTGTTGTGATCTTACCTGTAATTAGGTAGTTATAAGCATTTTCGTGTAATTGCATGATGCTGGAAAAATCGTGATTGTGATTTTTTATAGACCACTATTGCAACTCTATGAAGACCATGATTGCAATTTTTCTAGTATCCCATGATCCCAAAAAACACTCATAACTCACTTATTACAGGTCGGATCGAGGTTATTTTAGGCTAGTTGGAAAGACAATTCAACAAGCTTCCAAGTATAACTAGAATCATCTCATTTAGAGACTATTTAATCTTTCGAAAGTGAGCTCATAATTCTGATGGTGTAACTCACGTTGCTTGCAAAATCAGCACTACGTGACTTTGGCAAACTAACTGAATTTCCCCACTTACAACTCAAATCTGAGTGGTCTTAAGCCTATTAAAAAGGTAATTTAATAAGCTTTACACTTGAACAAGAACCGTTTGGTCTGTCATCATCTAACTTGAACCTCAAAGAAAGTAATGTCATTAAAGGTTTTGGGCCCACTTTTAAAAAGTTAACAAGTTTTTAAATGAGACGATTCAAGTCTTAATTGAAAGCCCGTTGAATTATCATTTCAACGAGCCCAAAATCACCCCGATCAAACTTGCAATTAAGAAGTTATAAGTGTCTTCATAGCAACATGTGATATATACTAGAAAAATTGCAATAACTACTTGGTGCAAACTATGATTGTGGTTTTTCCACCATCACGCAATCCTATAAAAATATTTATAACTTCCTTGTTACAAGTTGAATCGAGGTAATTTTAGATTCCTCGAAAGAATAATTTAATGAGTTTTTACCTATGACTTGAATTATTTTAATTGAAAATTATTTAACCATTTAAAAGTAGGCTCCCTTAGATAAAAGGGGCTACGGGAAGTGGCGTGGATTGTGCCTACTTTCTCCAGAACTTCCTGGGGCTTGCCAAAATGATTATTAGCCATCTGTCACATTTTTTGGTTCATTCCCCGGAATGAGCTGACAAAAATGATGGACGGCAGGGATAAAACGTACACATTGTGGTGAGGCTAACAGAGCTTTCCCACCAACGACTTGGGCAGCCGAGGGTCACTACCCAATCCGAGTCACCTCTGTGGCAACACAGGATTGGCAGCATCCGTCGCCCCACTGGGGCCCACATGCTGATATTGCCGTGTTGGGAACTGTCCACCTCTGTAATGATTCTCATCATCACTTTGTGTAAATGAGTTCAGAACGTTGAATTGAAATTCTTCAGTCTCACATTAAACTCTGAAAATGGAAGGCCAGGATCATCGACGGGGCACAGATGCTTGCGATCCTCGAGTCCTGATAGAGACAAGACGAGCTCATCATGGAATTCTCCATCGCCCATCATCGGGCTCAACAGTACGAGATCTGAACCGTTCCTCTACTGCAAACCACCGCGATGGTCAAAATGCCAAGAATCATACCAATCAGTGGATCTAAGCCGTCGACTGGATATTTTTACAAACATAGAGCATTGACCGTTGGTTAGACTTGCTCCTAACCGCCCATTGGTAAATCCTCTAAGGTCATCCAATCAGTGGCTAAGATCACCCATCCGATACCAACGTGGAATACACTATAAACCCCAACATATGAAATGTCAGAATTTCACACACCCACGTTTTGTTAATATATCGATCTAATCTTGTGTCCTATCTGAATTGTACGGTGCAGATCATAGGCAAACAATCATTTGCCATCCTGGTGCTCTCCACCGTACTGGTGACAGCCATCGTTGCCCCACTCGCGATAATATTCTACGATCCATCCAAACGTTACGTAGTCCAAAAGCGCCGGAACATCCAACACAACGGACCAGACGAAGAGCTTCGTATAATGGCCTGCGTCCACACCCAAGAGAACGTACCCACCCTCATCAATGTTCTTGAAGCCTCCAACGCCACCGACATCTCCCCACTATACATCATCTCCCTCCACCTCGTACAGCTAGTCGGCCAATCCTCCGCACTCCTCATCAACCACGGCGAATTCTCCCGAACAACGTCTAGTGTCCGTTCCAGCGGTGGAACCGACATCGACCGCATCATTAACGCATTCACCATGTTCGAGCAGCAACACGAAGGTGGCAACATCACGGTTCATCCCTTCAGCAGCGTAGCTCCCTACAGGGTCATGCACAACGACGTATGCATGCTAGCACTCGAGCAGCGTGTTTCATTCATCATCATTCCCTTCCACAAGCAGCCGCTCGTCAATGGTGAGATGGCTGTCAACAACGCTATACGGACACTGAACCAGAACGTCCTCGCCAATGCTCCATGCTCGGTCGGGATACTGGTAGAGAACAAGCATGGTGGAGCCATGTGTACTCTCGTGGGTCGGTTTTCACATAAGGTAGCCATGCTCTTCTTTGGTGGGAACGACGACCGAGAAGCGCTCGCATATACGGCTCGCATGGCTGAGCACCCGGGCGTTAGCATTACAGTCATGCGGTTTATTCCGAGCGGGACTATCAGCGATCACTCAAGGGAAAGGAAACTTGATGTGGAGTCACTCGACGAGTTCAAATATAAGAATGCGGGTAATAATCGAATCATGTGCCGAGAAGCTGTGCTGAATGATGTGGAGGAAGCGGTGGACATGATCAGGCACTTGATAAATGATAACTACGATCTTTTGTTGGTTGGGATGAGACATGAAACGAACCCGTTGATTAATGAAGGGATTACGGAGTGGACTGATTGTCCAGAGCTAGGATTCGTGGGTGATCTTCTTGCATCACCAGATTTTGGGAATATGGTATCGGTGATGGTTATCAGGCAACAAGCTCCGGTATATTTTAACGGTCTGACTGCCATGGATGGCAATAATACTTCGATTCAAATCCTTGAACAGTTGTATGAGGCCATTCCAATGCCGCGGCGGACGGAAGTAGCCAGGCCTACTGTGAGGTTACGTAGCCCGCAATCATCGTGATATTTTACATTTCTTAAGCAAGCATGCTTGGAATGTTTGTATACCACAAATTGTGATTTTGTTTGGCTGAGAATTGAATTGCAGCGTCTATGTTGATTTGATCATTATCCATGTTGGTGCGGGTGAGACCATCAATGTACTTTTTGGCATAGCATGGCCATGGTTTGCAAGCTTTTGGGCGGTTGGATTGTCTGTCACCTTCTTTTTGGTGACCTGATCATGTCCATGTCTATGGTGTCTCGGATGTGGACGTCAAAGTATTTTCGTGTAACATTTCCATGATTTGTTAATCCATCTGACTTCGAACCTGTTATTTGTTTGTTGTTGTTTACTATTATTATTATTATTCTTATTCTTCTTCTTCTTCTTCTTCTTCTTATTATTATTATTATTATTATTATTATTATTATTATTATTATTATTATTATTTTATGTATTAAATCAATTCAGAAACAAACAGGATCTATCAATGCCATTGAACTTAGTTCCGATGCCAACAAAACTTAAGTTTGATCGCATTGAGACCCATCAAAGTGCAATCAAGAAAATCCAATTTTCTATATTTTGTCTCTGGACTGGTTTGTTGTTTATTCGATGCCATCGACGGTCTGTTGATGACATCGAAGTCCCATCAAATGTGTTATAGAGTTACTTATTTGTGGGATTTGTTTGTGATTTCGATTGTGATTCTTCCTAAGGCTATATATAGGGGTGTAATCAAGATTGGGATGTATCTTAGAGCCTTCCAATTCATTTCGAAGGTTTCAAGTGTATAACTTGGGGTGATTCAAGGCTTTTTCGAATTGTGTATTCTCTAAACTCTTATAATTTCTACTTTCATAGTGATTATTTGTCTCTTTGTGCCATGGTCTTTTTTCCAAAATAAAAATAAAAAAATTCTATGTTAAAATCGGAGTGCTTGTGTTTTTGCTTGATTGGTGTGATTGGATTACTTCACTTGATTCATCTTCGTGTTCTTCTGCAGTCCTCCAACAAGTGATATCATAGATAACATTGAGGCACAGGATTGAATTTGAAAGTGAGTATAAATGATTATCAATCCTAAGTATGATGTTAAGAAGTATTCTAGAAAAAAATAATTTTGAATTATGCAAGGTCAAAGATGATTGGCGTATTAGTTCAGTAAGGATTAGACGAGGTCATAGAGAAGTGACCAGAATTTATGGATGAAAAACTCCATTTAATTATGCCTAATGGATGAGGTCCTCGACAATGTCATGTAAGAGAAAATTGCAACAGGTTTGTGGGCGAAGTTAGAGGAGATTTATGCAAAAAAAGTCCTTAAAAATTGTCTACATTTGAAGTTGCAGTTATTCAACTTTAAGATGGAAAATGGTGGAGATGTTGAGGCCCACATCAGCAACTTAAAAAGATGATATGTAAATTCCTGGATGTGGATGAAGTGATTAAGGATGAATATCAGGCATGTATCTTGTTGAATTCTCTTCTGGCTTCATATGAGTCTTGTAAAGACATGTTATGCACCGGTAAATCATCCCTTAGTATTGATAACGTTATCTCAACCCTTTAAGAAAAGGCGATGAGAAAGAAAAATGGTGTATGAGGACCTCCACCGAAGCATTTATTAAAAGAGGGGAAAATTCTGAGCAAGATGGTTGATCTTCTTGATCGAGATCTAAAAACAGAGGCACCAACAAGGAAAAATTAAATTGTTGAAATTGTGGGATATCAGGGCACATAAAGAAATATTGCACAAATCTTAAAGCAAAGAAAGAGAAGTCAGAGGCTTCTTCTGGGAGGTCAACAATGCCACGTCTGATGAAGGTACAAGTGAAAATGATGTGTTGTCAGTTCTATGATCAAACACTTATACGATGATCATATGTACAACTAGATTTTAGACATTGGGGCTTGATATCACATGACTCCTCATCAGAGTTAGTTCACTAATTACAGAGAGTGTGATGGTGGCCAGGTATTTATGGGCAATGATAATGCCTATAATGTTGGGAGTGTTGGTACGATGAGCATCAAGATGTTTGATAAGATGAAACATACCTTGACTGAGGTGAAACACATTCTTGATATGAAGAAGAGTTTGATATCTCTTGGTCCACTCGAGTCGATTGAGTACAGATTCACCGATTGGTGTTCTTACGGTTTCAAAAGGGGCAGTCATAGTTATGAAATCACGGAGTTACAAAAATCTTTACAGGTTGATTGGGAACACTTCAACAGGTAGAGTTGCAATGGTTATAGCAAATTCCACGTTAACATGAGCGAATAGGGCCTGAAGGGTGTGCTTAATTATGTGCATTCTTATGTACGGGGCCATCGCTCGTAATTTCTACTAGAGGGTCATCATGGTTTGTCACATTCATTGATGACTATTCCAGGAAAGTATGAGTTTATTTCATAAAAAATAAATCCGATGTTTTCACTAACTTCAAGCAATGGAAAGTGATGGTGGAAAAATAGTCAAGGCAAAATGTGAAAGTTTTAATGAAAGATAACGACAGTGAATTTACTTCAATTGAATATAATTAATTTTTACTACCAAACAAATAGGGTAAAGCCGACGGCCCTTAAAAGATTTTCCCGATAGATTTAAGCCGTATCCATAACCCAATAATCTGTCAGCGAAGCCAGGATTTTAATGGTAGACTTCCAATCACTATTGTTTTCTCATTGTGTGGTCCACCCACGATTTAGTTCAGGCTCATTTTTTGGGATTGATGATAAAATGATATTGAGGAATGGATGGATGGCATGGATGAAACAAATCGATCATGGTGGGGCCCATAAAGCCATATTAGTTCCAAAGCTGAAGTTACTATTTTTAATTACAGTGAAAAAATGTGAGTTATGTATTTGATTTAAAATAATGGTGACTCATTCATAACAATAGTGGCAAAGATATAGAGTTATCCAGACCATCCAAATAATCGGTCTAGTTATAAATGGTAAATATTTATACATTTTATTATATAATACAATCTTAATCATCCAGAAAATGGTCTCGTGCATATACGACCGTTAATATAACTTGTGTTATAAATATTGAAAAACTCATAGGATTCAGATTTCAAATTACTATCATATCTAAAAGAGGATTTCCGTCTAGCGCCATTTCATCTTATCAGGCTTTATCTTTCATTGAGAAATCCTTCGAGCATCCTTGCCTCTTTTCCCTCTTTCATCGAGCATCATCTTCCATCAATGCACAATCTTCCATTGAGCGTCATCTTCCATCGAGTGTCATCTTCCATCGAAGCACAATCTTCAAATAGGTGAGCTTCTCTTTCACTGTGTTGTGTCATTTTTTAGGCCATGGACTCCTATCCCAACTTGCCTGCCGAAAGGGAGAAACTGGTAGTGGGCCGATGGCTAGTTCCATTTGCAAATGGCAAGGAACCGGGTGATAGGAGGACACGCCCTTTCTGTTATGTTTAGATCTCCAGAAAATGGATGGGTTTAGGTCTGGAACCGATGGACTATTGTGAGTGGAAAAGCTGGCCCCACCATTTAAAAGATGGAAATGGATTGCGATCTGCCCCACCTGGGCGGACTCAGTCCAAGCAGGGGTTCTATGGGGTCACCGTCGGTTCTATGGGGCCACTGTGATGTATGGTTTTATCCATGCCTTCCATCAATTTTGATAGTTCGCTTTATGATATGAGCTTAAAAATGAGATAGGTCTAAGACTCAAGTGTACTACACCGTAGAAATTGAATGCGTACCATTAAAAACTTCTTGAGAGCTACAGAAGGTTTGATTAAGCTAATATTTGTGTTCCATCAGGCCGGTAAGTCTACCTGACTTTAGGAACAGGTTGAATGGCAAATAAATATCAAGGTGGGCCCTAGTAAGGTTTAACGGTGGTTGTCTTATCACTGCTGCTTTGTATGGTGGTCCACCTAAGAGTTTTTTTCGCTCATAACCATAAATGATCTAAAAAAATAGGTGGATAGTGGCCCCATAGAGTCCCTAGCTGGACCCGAAAATGGATTGGTTACACCCTTTACCACCAGCCAATGGCTGGTGGTCGGTGCACTGTGGGACCCACCATGATGTATGTGTTTCATCCATGTAGTTCATTTATTTTTCTAGATTAATTTATCGTATGAGACAAAAAATGAGGTATATCCCAATCTCAGGTGGACCACATTACAGTAAATAATGTTGAATGAGTGTTGACCATTAAAAACCTTTTGGGGCCATAAAAGTTTTGGATCAAGTTGATTTTTATTTTTTCCCTTCATCTTGGCCTATATGACCTAATCAACATATTAGATGTCAAATAAATACTACAGTGAGCCCTAGGAGGATTTTAATGGTGGATATCTAATCACTATTGTTTTCTTGTGGTGTGGGGCACCTGAGATTTATATCCCTCTAATTTTTGGGATCAGGCCTAAAATGATCTATTGAAGATTTTCAATCAGAGTCTGTGATTGTTGGTGTAACACGCCGTCCATTCTGTACTATTTTCTATACTTATGTACTTGATGATCAACACCCTTAGCTAGACATGGATTGACCGTTCATAGTACACACCCAACTGACCGGAACCCCAAGACCTTGAAACCTATCTCATATCAACCGCCCCGTCGCCGCGATCGTGGAGGTACAACCCGTGTGTCTATACGATACTCCGTTTGTGAGATACGCCGTAAAGAATAATTAGTGCATCATGTGCGCATGGTGCCATGTACTCCACTCTACACATGTACACAACACATGTCATACACACATGCACATGCCACACATGGGTGAGAGAATCTCTATCCATGTGTGTGATGTCACACACCCATACCTCTCATCTCTCATGTGCATGAAAAGTCAACTCTCCTCCATGCCACACCTCATGCATGACATCATCACACCATGCCATCCCATACTCCTTTAATCCACCATTAATTACAAAGCATGAATTAATTACCATAATCCTAGCCTAAGCTAATATTAATCACATTAACCTAACTTAACCAAAAATTTATCCATTTCTTTATAAATACCCCTCCATTCCTTAGAATTTTACCATTTTCCATATATATATATATACATATAGAGAGAGAGAGAGAGGAGTGATCTTGGTGGGCCATCAACTCTATCAACTCCATCAATCCCATCCCTTCCATCCATCTAATTCATCAAGGTGAGTACACCCTCCCCACTTATTTTTATTTTTATTTTCATTATGTTTATGGATGGTGAAGATGATACTCTAATGTTAGAGATGGTGTTGATGATAATGATATGATTAATGGTGTGGATGCATATGAGAAGACATAGAAATTAAATTTTATAGATCTCATGTGGACCTATTGATAGTGGGCCCATTGTAATGTATTTATGCCATCCAAACCATCCAAAGTGTGGCCCATTGGGGCTGGCCACACACACCTATGCACACACGTGCACACAGTACCATATATATATATATATATATATATATATATATATATATAATAAAGAGGAGGGAGAGACGCTGCTGTTGCCAGCGTCCTAGCTGCTTGACTAAAGGGAGGAGTGTGGGGCCCACGACAGGCCCCACCATGATGCAAGTATTTAATCCACATCGTTCATCCTGTTTTTCAGATCATTTTAGGCGTTGAGCTAAAAAATGAGAGTAATCCAAATCTCTGGTAGGCCACACCATAAAAAAGGATTATTTTTAATAATGATAGACTGTTAGGGCCCACTATGATGTTTTTGTGTGTCGAAAATATTGAATATTGGGCTTATTCGACCCGTCACGAGACAGGGAACTCGGTAGATGGAATGGATCATCTTGATGTGGGCCCCACCTACAAAAAACCTCAAAAAAATAATAATATAAATAACACTGACGTTGTTGCTGTTAGCGTCTGATGCTGCAGCAAGCAGCGTCTGTTGCTGATGCTGGAAGAAAGTGGGCCCCACCACAGGCCCCACCTTGATGTATGTCAAGCATCTACACCATGCATTCGATGGGTCTCCTTTAGAAAGCGGAATACCCCAAAATTTAGCTGTACACGGAACTCAGGTGAACCACACCATCTAAAATCATGTGAAGACATGTTAAAACATATAAGAGCACTCATTGGTGCCCACCTGAAATTTGGATGCATCTGAAACTTGGACTACCCCCCGCCACCCCAAGTGGAACACACACACAATAGATGGATTGGATCTCTCAAGTGATGATGAGAAATATACAAAAGTTAATAATAAAATAAAATAAAATAACATAAAAGAAAAGGGCGTGGAGGAGGTTTTGTGGGGCTGATCATGGTCACACCATGATGTATGTGCTAAATCCACACCATTCATCCATCTTACTTGCCCCATTTATTGCATGGTCCCAAAAAGCAGGTCGATTAGAAGTTCCTGTAGGCCATCCCACTTGGACAGTGAGAATTGTACTCAAAATACTTAAATTTTTCTAGGACCCACCTTGGTGATGAAAAGTATATCTAGGCCATTCATCCACTCCTTCAGACCATTTTACGGCATGAGTAAAAGAATGAGGCAGATCCACGCCTTAGGTGGACCACACTATAAGAAACAGTGGAAATAAATAAATAAATAAATAAAATCCCCACCATTAAATCCCTTGAATTCTACAATGATTGCCACCAAAGTTGGGTCGGTCATTGGACAACAGAGCCAACTCATTACATGTATTTCATATCCAGGTCGTCTATCATTTAGACCATCCATGTGTTATGGGCCTCACTCGACATATGTACCTTATATCCATGTTATTCACCTAGTGGGTGGTATCAACTATGATGTTGTTTATTATACAAATTATTCATGGGGTGGACCCTACCATGTCAATGGGACCCACAATTATACAAAATATAATAATAATAATAATAATAATAATAATAAGGAAAGGGAATTGTATGCTTACCAATGAAAACTTCCCTGGACATAATGTGATGTATGTGAAGCCTACCTAGGTGCATGTGTTGTATACCCATACTGCCTTTATTTTCCAATCACTTGGGAAGTGGGCCCACCTCCTGCCCGTGGACACAAGATGAAGTAGAACTCAATTTTAGGTGGGCCACGCTGCAAGTAGAAATAGTAGTAATAATAATTGGAAATTCTTGGGCTCTAGTGTGCCCCATATATGCCAGGATGCTTCCTTGACCATGGACTCTATCTTGTAGTTTGATGTAGATCCATGCCATTCATCAGTTTATCCTTATCATTTTAGGATATGATCCCATAGACTAGTCAGATCCAGATCTCATGCCACAAGAGCAGTATTGATCACTTGTCCACCATTAAATATTTTCTAGAGCTGCAGTAATGTTTGTGAGAAATTTATCCATCTATTCGTTTTTAACCAATCATGGGCCACCTAATATACATGTTTTACCAGCCATTCATCTATTTTGATTAGATCATTTTAGAGTGTGGGGCTGCCTATATATTTACTGCAATCTAAGTTGTTTTCATGGTACCCATTGTAATGGTTATTCCTCATTTAGACCGTCAGTTGGTAGAAATCATGTGGATCACTATACTATAGGAATTTGAGATTTTGGGTGGCCTAAGTAGTCGTGTGAATTGGTGGAAGTTAAGTGGGCCACCACACCATGTGAGTGTGTGATTTTTATAGCCCACCTAACTGTATGAAATTGGGACAATTGCGTGACTACTTGTCTAAGTGGATTTATGATTGTTGTGGCCCTTAACCATATGATCACTGACAGGATGAATGGTAGTTAGATTTGGTAAAATGGTGTTGAATATGTAGCTCATAAATCTTGTGATCGTGCGTGACGAGGATAGCCGTAAATCATGTGGGTATGTGGGGAATGTGTGGCCCAACCATATGATTATGTGGTGCTTAAGTGAGGGCTAAACTATGTGAAATTGTGGTACTGGCTGCCTGACTATGTGAAAGTTTAGTAAAGCGGTTGCCCCATTAGTGCGGCCCATTGATGTAGCCCACTTATGAGTATGAGGCCCATTTGTGTGTGGCCCGTTGATGCGGCCCACTCGATGTATATTAGGCCCATCGTGATGTATATTAGACCCATGTGCAAGGCCCACCTATTGTGTATTTATGGCCCATTAACGAGGCCCATTATAATGTAATTCCGGCCCATATGTCATAGCCCATTGTGATGTATCTGGGGCCCATGGGTCGTGGCCCATGGTGATGTATATTGGTCCGTATGAGTGTCCCATTGTGATATATTTTCAGCCCATATGATGAGGCCCATTGTGATGTATTTCCATCCCATTTGGTAAGGCCCAATGTGATGCATATGCGGCCCTTTTGACAAGGCTTGACGTGGTGTATATGTGGCCCTTGAGTGAGGCCCATTGTGGTGTATATTAGGCCTCTGTATGGGGCTATGGGTCCTCTATGATGTTTGGCTCTATGTGGACCACTCCTTGAGAGCAACGTTGGTTAAATGCCCACATTGACGGGCAATGATGGTTGAATGTCTACATTGTGACCTTCCCTTCGGCCTTGTTAGGCTCATTCTCACCGATTTCGATTATCGATACCGATTATGAGTATGTGACAACATAACATCATGATATATGCCCATATGTATCATCTGCGTGTTTATTATGAGAGGTGGTTAACCATTGCATATGTCATTGGGCATAACGATTATGAGACTCCCTGATAGGCGGAGATCGTCTCAAATGAGTACACGGTATGCGCCGGATTGCTGCATGACTGGATTGTATAAATCATGTATCTTGCATTATGATTACTGTATGCCCTAGCGACATCAGGGCCGTAGCCTCCACAGACATATCGTGGATGGCTAGACGGGGCACCAGAAATTTATTCTAGCATCAGGCTGTCATAGATGGCCCTGGGTGAAAATTCCTAAACCCTCTTGGTACCAGAGGATGACTCCAATGTCGAGACTGAGTAATATATGAGCGCATGAGGGCCGAATACCAGGAGGCCACGTCTCTCACTGTGTCGTGGTCGGTTGGAAAGGGGTGTGACCTTACTCACCCTAGGGTAGGGGGCATTACTAGGCTGATTTTTACTAGCTCGTAAATGGGTCTGTTATCGACGTACCAGATGGGTTTTTGGCAAACTATTAGCCAAGCGGATAGTGAGGTTTCTTACGCTCACTTGGACTGTGCTGCTGGTAGAGGGGCGGTGCCATTTGGAGTGTACTAAACCCCGGTGATGATCTCAGAGAGGAACTATACTGATATGTGGACTTATTGAGTAGGAGTTGCATACTCATTCATTCATTCATTCACTATCCACTCAGGCTGGTGGTGCATAACTATTTGTTACGTGTACCTTCGCAATGGCCAGGATTTCGGTTGGGGTGCACGACTAACTCGAGATCAGGAGTTTACCACATTGAGTCTGACTATCTAAATTTAGGTATGGGATTGGTTTGGATAGAAGTCCCTTGTGATGGACTCCATAACCTGCGATACTACGTACTATCATCCTGATTTCACACTCCAGCATGGTCATTCTATTCGCATAGCATATTGCATTACATCCGCGGCATATGGCATTTTGGGTTACCTGTGTTTCTGCATTTATATGGTTTAGATACGGCATATGATATTTGACTCTTTATGACTCCTCATTTGTATAGTTGATCTGTATCGTGTATTCTAATATTGTTCCTCATTTGTATAGTTGATCTGTATTGCGTATTCTGATATTGTTTGACTCACGGACTTGTCAGTATTTCTGATATTGTATAATTATGGCATGACAATATGATGATGATGATGTGATTACGGATGCTATAATACGGTTATGGCTGTGGTATAGGAAAAATGAAAATATGACTTGGTGATGCTGGTAGCATTGACTTGGAGTATTACTATGATGCATATGCATTGCATTGGCATTAACATCATACTTTACGTGTTACACGCCTTTCACATATATGATTTCCTTGTAACATATTTATCTTGATTGCATGTAGGACACACTGTACACACGTGTGTACTCACTAGGCTTTTTGCCTAAGCTTCCTATTTCCCATTTTTTCAGGGCTGGAGTAGCTTGGAAGACTTTGCTTTCTCGATGCATTGCATCTATTTTTCGATTTGACAATGTTGACGTTTTGTACCTTTTGGAAAGCATTGTACTTGTAACCATTAGGATTTCTATTGGAGAGTGTCGCTTGGTAATTTGATCATAGATCCTTATGCTTAGGTGCATGTTGGGATGGGCCAAAGTGGGCTGGACGTCCAGAAATTTCTAGACAGTCCAGTAATGTTGCATGTTGGAGAGGTGCCTATTATACCTTGAATTTGGGAAAGTGGGCCGCTCCAGTGGATCCCACCTGCTGTCCATACATGGGAATACCAAACAAACTTATATTTTTAGTGATTTGAGAGACCTATGCCCACCCCATGAGGTACTATTTATGGGGACAACAACATTGTGCAGTAGTAGTTTTTTTTTTTTTTGGAAAACATTGCTGTCTAGAATTTGTATCAATTAAATAAAATACTTCTAGCACTTCAAAATTTTAAAAATTTTGTAGGGGGATGTCCCATATATATGAGGACACATCTACAAAATTTTAGGGCCAATGGACACCTATACAGACCATGGCAATAGCTGAACTAACCCACTATACTGTGATGTCCAAATCAGGTAGAATCTCAGGATAGATTGTTTTCTTAAAATGAATTAAAATATTTCTTGTTGTCTAAAAATCTTAAAATTTATCAGATATGGGCTCCACTCATGTTAGGACCTACCTACAAATTTTTGGGGCCAATGGACCCCTGTGTACACCATGGTGAGTGTTGGACCGACCCACCTCATTGGGATTTCCAAGATGATTAGAATTTTTGGACAAACCGTTTTTCGTAAATAAATTAAAATACGTTTGAGTGTCTAAAATCCCTGAAATTTGGTGGTGGTGTGTCCCACCTATGGACGTATCACCCTACAAAATTGTAAACCCAACGGACATTTGAGCTGACCGTGGTGCTGCCGGGAGTGGCCCACCAGGCAAGGACGCCCAGGCTGGGGCGTCCAGCCTTGGCTGGCCGTTCAGCCTGCTTTGTGGGCCCACCTAGATGTGTTGTATATCCCATCATCCATCCATATGGGGTCCTTATGGGAATTGATCATATTCCTCTTTAGTGGTTTCCAATTGGGGCCCATTTGGATGAGATTTTGGGCTAAATACCTAGGCCCATAGGGTTGCCTACATATGAGGAATCCCTGTCTTGGGCTGCTGCTAGGCCTGCACTCCAACGGCACAACCCACTTGATATATGAGTTGTATGTCCCCCTCTCATCTGGTGGGACCCACTATTATGTATATGGGCCATCAAAAATTTCATATACTATAAAATAATTTTTATTGTTGGATTCCAACCAACCCAGAAAATGGGCGGGCTGGAATTTAGCAATGAGCCCAATAATTGTTGCTTATAAATGTTTTTTTTGGGGGAGTATGGCCCACTAGATTTGAGGAGGATTTAAATTAGTTATTTTACCATTTTTTATAGTATTATTGAGTGTAATTAGGGCCCATATGAGGCCCACCCAAGTTGAGTTTTAATGGAATGTTGCATGTGATTGAAAGACTAGTTCCTTAGGCCTTGTGGACTAAATCCTTTTAGATAGGCCCATTGATCTTGGGCATATACTCTCATATCTATTGTGATAGATTTAAGGGCTATAATATGCAAGTATTTGGGCCCTTGGCTGCCCACTAAGTTGACCCTATACTTGGGCCAAAAAGTGGGGCCCAACTCACTTGTGTAAAATATGAAATTTGTGCATGAGGGTGAACTACTGGGCTGCCCATGAAGCCCACCACAATATATAGATTTATGACCTTTACGGTTGGGCCCAAACCTTACTTGAGGGCCCACCATTTTGCTTATGAATTGGACTTGTGTATAGCCCATTAGGCCATGTATTACTTTGGCCTTATACCTTATTTTATTTGCGTGGCGGGTTACCTTTTAGAAACCAGTTGAGGTTGGATGTCCTCCTGGGTGATCCTAAGGTAGGCCCATGGGTTTTTCTATGGATGGTTAAAGGCCCACCATAGACACTGGGCCATTTATTTGAGGCTAAATATGAATGTATGTAGAGCTTACCTCAACATATGTTAGTCCAAGCCATTCAAGCATTGGATCACTCAATCATGGAAGCACTCTTTGCTTTGGGTTGCTGCTGGACTCACAATCCAGTAGCAGGTCCACATGGTCTTTTCATGATATATACACACTCTCCATCTGGTGGGGTCCTTCAGTGAGTATAGTTGGCCTTCATGAGATTATTTCCACATAGTTAACTAATTTCTGGACCTTGACAAGTCCAGGAAGTCAAACGGGCCAAAAGTTTATCAAAGGGCCTTAGATGTACAATTTTATGGTTAAAACTTTATTTGGCTGTGGGGCCCACCACATTGAGAACTTGTGTACATGATACATGCTTATGTTTTCTTATAATCCTTGGGCTTAATCAGTACATTCTTTTAGGTCACCTTTAATGATCACATGAGGACCCGATCTTAGATCAGATTTTTAGGGCGTCCCATGGGCCCAAAGTGGGTTGGAATATCCCGGCTTGGCCCAACCATATATTGGGCCGACTTCCACCATTTTGATAGACTTGTCGGCTGAGATAAGGCTAGTATTGGGCCCTTGGTTGCCCACTTAAATTGCTAGTTATTGGGCTGATGTAGTTGGACCCATTTCATCCAAACTTAAACTTATTTTTTTGGGGCTATATATTGTGTATGCGGGCTGCCCACCAAGTCCAATTTAATGCATGGATTCTATGGCCTTTGGGAATTGAGCCTTGGGCCTTAATTCCCCTCTTAGAGGCCATGTTATTAAAAGTGGTATTATATCTTTTTATGGCTATTATGAGGAATATATGTATGTGATTACCTTTATTTTTATCTTAAATGTAGGCCTTGGGCTTTTTATCCATATAGTTCATGGTTGATATGCCTTTTTGGGGAACGATGGTTAAATGTCCCCATTATGGACCCCTCTAGGTCCAGTTGTTTTTAAGAGTAATTGGATACTCATCTTAGACTCTTGCTAGGATCATTTCTATATTACTTAGACTCATAGCTTGTATACCTAGCCTCGTGGGCTACCCCAAGTAAATGGGCCCACACTAGAAGTTAGATTCCTTAAGGATATTGTCTAAGTACCTTGTCTTGGTTCCTTCTTAGATAGGAGGAATGTAATATACATTGTATATCCCCATATAATATGATTAAATTCATCCTCACGATCCATGTACATCATTGTATGCTTAGTTGACACTGTGCGTGTGTGGTCATATTGTGCCATTGGGCACTACGTGTTACCTTTTCCGGTGGACGTAGTATTCCCTCTTGAGCACGTTGGATGCTTGGAATTGATGCATGGTTGATTATATGATTCATGCATCCGACATTGCATAACATATGGACAATTTTTGCCCTTGCTTCATCAGGGCTGTAGCCTGCATAGTTACATCGTGGATGACCATGTTTGGACACTGAAAATGTTACTTGAGCATACCAGGTGCATAGGATGCCTATGGGTGAAATTTTCAAAACTTTCATGGTACCAAGGATTTATTCCAATGTCGTAACCGGGTGGAATATATGAGCGCACGAGGGCCTTATACCGTTAGGCCGCGATTCCCACTGTCGTGTAGTCGGTTGGATAGGGGTGTGGCCTTACTCACCTGATGTAAGGAGACATTGCTAGACTGAGTCTGACCAGCTCATGATTGGGTCCGCTACCGTCAGGACTTGCTAGTGATTGGCTGTCCACAGGCAGGTAGTGAGGTCTCTTACGCTCGTTTGACTGTGTGGGGTTTATAGAGCGACAGTCATATAACAGTGTCATGGACCACAGTGATTTCCCTATGATGGAAATGTACTTGATATGTGGATTGGATATGAGCACTGGCATTACTTCATATTGCATTTGCATCGACTATGTTAGCTTCATATTGCATAGTATTCATGTTAAGCCTTGGCATGACGCCCAATACTCATTGCATTATATAGCCTTGGTATGGCTTCTTAGATTATTGTACTACCTTAGTATAGCTTCTTGCATTCATGACAGCCCTGGTAAGACTGGTGGTGTTGGCTTTGATCATGTTTCCCTCATGTATCTCCTATTATTCTTTTATGCACTATTATCACACACCTTCACCACCCTCTAACCTTCTATAAGCTTATGCACGATTGATGCATGCAAGAGATCCTAAGTAGGCGTCATAGTGGCAGAGCGTAGAGTAGAGTTGAGCTTGAGGACTCCAGTGTTGCAGACTTTTCTTCCCTTCTCCTATTATCTTATGTATGTCATTTTGGACCTTATGGATTCTTATAAAAGTTCAAATTCTTAGTGGATTTTGAGATGTGTGCCTTGTTATTTTCAGATATGCTTGTTGTAATATTGGGTATGCTCGTGTTGGGAATGATTATATTGTTATGAAAATCTTCCTTATAGAATTTCAGGATCGGAACCTGTCTTAGGAGCCGAGAATGGGGTACTACGGAGGCTGTTGTGGCTAGAATCAGCCATCGGGTTCTTGGTGAGTCCGGTTACCGAGTCTGGGGCATGACAGGAATCGAGGCCAAAAGTTTACTTTTTAGCCTCATTGCATAGGCACTAAGGTTAAAAGTCTACTTTTTAGCCTCGATTGCATAGGAACCGAGGCCAAAAGTCTACTTTTTATCCTCAGTTGCATAGGAACTGAGGTGAAAAGTCTACTTTTTAGCCTCAGTGCCAAAAGTTTACCTTTTAGCCTCAGTTGCATAGGAACCGAGGCGAAAAGTCTACTTTTTAAGCCTCAGTTGCATAGGAACCGAGACAAAAAGTCTACTTTTTAGCCTTAGTTGCATAGGAACCGAGGCGAAAAGTCTACTTTTTAGCCTTAGTTGGATAGAAACCGAGGCCGAAAGTCTACTTTTTAGCCTTAGTTGCATACAAATTGAGGCGAAAAGTCTACTTTTTAGCCTCAGTTGCATAGGAACAGAGGCGAAAAGTCTACTTTTTTAGCCTCAATTGTATAAGAATTGAGGCGAAAAGTCTACTTTTTAACCTCAATTATATGGGAACCGAGTCTACTTTTTAACCTCAGTTGCATAGGAACCAAGGCTAAAAGTCAACTATACGAAAGGTCTAAGCGGTCATGATTATAAACAAAAGGGTGGGCTTCTCACTCTAATAAATGGTTAGAGTTCCATCTCAATATGCTACCTGTTCGGTGGCCCATATGAATTTTTTATAGGGATGATTTTAGAAATTTCCAAGTTTTCTGATATGAACCATCTCATGGACGGATTGGATTCTCAGAAAAAAAATTAGTGGCCCCACATCTGATTGGGACCACTGTAAACTTACGGTGGTGGCACTACCACCGGAGCCCACCCCCTCTTTAAAAGGACGCGGATTAACTACTGACAGATTGAGTAGCGAGAGTCACTACTGAAGTGATGTCACCAAATTCTGTGGGCTAGACCATGATGTATGTTTTATATCTACACCGTCCATCCATTTGGAGTGATCTCATTAGGGTATGATCCAAAAAATGAATCAGATCTAAAGATCGAGAGGACCTCACCACAAAAAACAACAGGAGAGTGATGCCTATCGTTAAAAAGTTCTAGGGGCCACAAAAGTTGTCGATCAAGCTAATATTTGTGTTTTCCCTTCTTTTATGTCTACTTTAACACATGAACAGGTGGGATCTCAAATAAACATCATGGTGGACCTTCGAAAGGTTTCAATGGCAGGCGTCACTCTCATAATTGTTTTTCTATGGTGGGGTCCTCCCCAGTCTTGGATCTGCCTCGTTCTTTGGACCATGCTATAAAATGATCTCTCCAAATGTATGGACGGTGTTGATACAACACATACATCATGGTGGGGCTCACAGAAGTTGGTGACGTCACTTCAGTAGCCAGTCTCACTACTCAGCCTATCAGTAACCAATCAATCTGCGTCCTCTTTAAAATGCCCCCCCTCTCTCTCTCTCTGAAAATCTTTATATTTTCTTGCCGGTTTTCATCTCTCTCATCTTCGACAAGACACCCTTAACGATTTCAACTCAATGCAACTCCGATTCGAGACTTAATGGCAGATTTGGAGCTTCTAGAAGCGACATTTTGAGAAAACAGATGAGATTTGAATAAAGACTTTTGAGATCTGCTATCACATCTTTGATTTCAGCTCAAACAGAGCTTCAATGGTGGATTCTTGATGTGAATCTCGCTATTCCGAGCTCTCTGGTTCGATTTCAGCTTAATTGAGCTCTAGTGGTTGTCCAAAAGCTCTATCGTTTGATTACGAGAAGAGTTACAAAGGATTTTGGGAGAAATTTGCAGATTTTGAGCTCCTTTTGCATTGGTTGTGAGCGAGGTGTATTTCATTCTCGCTGCTGGCTATTCCCTTTTTATATTCCCCCATTTCAACACGGAGGTCTACATTACACCCAGATCCATAGCTCAAGTGGTAGACTGAGTGAAAGATACCTCGTTTCAACGCTGAGGTCTTGACATCGATTCCCTAGTGGGGGTGGCTAACTGTGAAGTGTGATCTGACAGTGGGTGTACTAACAAGCTAACAAAAAAAAAACACGGAGGTCTGCGTTTGCTCTCTCCCACCAACCCCCTTCTCAAATCATTCAAATCTACTAAGCCCTAGCCCTAGATTCAACCTAATTTCCCTCCATCTTCTTCCCAAATCCTTATACATCACCTCGATTCATGGACTCTCAACTCTTCCCAGCCTTGGATCACCAAAATCCATCTCATTTTCGCCATCGGTTCGCAGTTCCTTCTCCCAATCCCGATCTCTGAACAAGAGATGTCACGGTCAGAGCGAGCTCCATCACGGAAAGCGCCAGCAAGAGCACCAAATCGATCAGCCTATTGTAGATGCCGCAACTCAGATCTCTATTTGCTGGTTTTCCCAATTTTCTCAATAAAACAGTTTGATTGAAGAGTGATTTGCTTTGTTTTTCCTGATTTTCTCTTGTTTTTACAAAAAATTAGGGTTGGGAGAAGCTTTCTTGAAGAAATTCCAGGCCATTGACTCACAAGGTGTTTACTTAACAAGTGAAATTCTAGACCATTGACCTGATGAGTTTCAGTATTACATAGAGGTCATATATGGGCAGAGTAATCCTTGTAGCTTGTGTGACTACAAAGTCATGAAACTAGAAACCTTCATAAGTGTTCATTCCTCATTCATCTTCGTTCGATTTCTATAGAGCTTTTATGTTGCTTAAAATGTTTGATATTTATTTTTCTTTCTAAGATTGCAATGTTTTTAGTTTTTAAATTGAAAATAATAGTTTTCACAAATAATTTGTGAATTTTCATATGTGTGTGTGTGTGTTGCTTCTATTGGTGCTGTCATATACGTGCTTTTTGTTGTGTTTGTAAAGTTTTCGATTTGCAGATGTAAATCTCATAAGCTTCTCTTTGTTGTTATTATGTCAATTTGTTACTGGTCTTCCTCATTTTATTATGCTTGTTTGTAGCATATTATCATGCAAGAGAGAAACAATTTAGATTCTCAGGTCTTCGTTTGTTACTATTTTGCAACATCAGAAATTGTGGGTGTTAACACTGAGGTCTTGGTATCGATTCCCTAGAGGGGGTGGCTAATAGTGAAGTGTGAACTGACAATGGGTGTATTAACATGCTAACAGAAAAAAAATAAATTTTGTGGGTGTTGCAACACATTTGATTTTCTTGCTGGTTTAGATGATCTGTCGTGGTTGTAAGTTAATACCCTATGGCAATCTGTGTTGTTTTATTCTGCAACCAACTCTGATATTTTCAATATCTCTCACCTGTAGCCCATACATTGGCCGTTAAAATTTTATCTACATCTAGATCTCTTTGCTACCTAGGTGGTCCTTTTTCTGATGACTGAGCTATTTGCTGTAAACATTTGTTGAACTTAATTCACAACAAACACTTGAGATCTGTTTCAGTGGTTCCTAAGGCGTTTCAATTCATTTCTATGGATATTATTTTCCCTTTTTCATTGGGATTTGCTAGATCTAGAGATGGGGTCTGTATTTTTGAAGATTAAACTGAGAAATTTTTCTTTATGGAATGAAATGGATCATGTTTGTTTAATGGAAATTTAGTTGAGCAATGAGTTTTAAATTTGAAGGCATAGGAATTTGACTAATTTTTAAGTTGTCCTATTGTCTTATTAGTTATTACTTTATTAAATTTCCTTGTTAGATGCCTTCAATAAGTTTGTGAAGAACCATGGTGTGTGTATTGCATAAACTTGATGAAGTGCTCCTCTGACAACAGTTAAGGATGGTATTCCAATTTAAATGTGGATGAGACATTTTATTAGGTTGATGTAGCTTTGGGTTTTAGTGATGCCTTGTCTTGGAACACCAGACCTATATGAATTCTGTTTTTTTGAGTTCCCTGAACATGAACTTGTTTTTTTATTTCTCAGACAAATTTTCATTTTCGTGAAGGGAAATATAATGGAACTTGGACGTGATGTCGTGGTTATCTGATTTCCTTCATCTTTTGGATTGTTCAATCCACAGCGCTCTCCAGGTCATGTACACCGGCCTAAATTCACCTCCTCAGCTGACTGGCTGGAGCTTGACGGGCAATGATCCATGTGGGCAGTCTTGGAAAGGTGTAACATGCTCGGGTTCATCGGTTACAGAAATGTGAGGATTTTCGTCATGATACTTGGAATGCTTAGCATAACACTAAATACTTCCTTTTCTGATTTGGGTTTTATTATCAGCAAATTATCAAGTCTGCAGCTTAGTGGGTCAATGGGCTACCAGCTTGATTCTCTTACTGCATTAACCAACTTGTGAGTTTTTTTAAAATTGATTTTCTTTTTTCTATTCTTCTTCTTGTCCATTATTTTTTCTTCATGTTTTATGTTTACATTTGGGGTGTGATTTGTTGAATTCATATAGCGACATGAGCAATAACAATCTCGGAAACTCAACACCTTATCAACTTCCTCCAAACCTCCAAGTGATTTAACACTTACTATTGAGTCATGATTCCTTCATCAGATATCTTATTTACCATCTTGCAGGCTTTTGTAAAACAACCAATTTACGGGTCCCATTGATGACCTTGCTGATCTCCCCCTTTAAAATTTATGAGTGGCAATATTAATTAATTTGGAAACTAGCCCTTAAAAAAAAATCTTTGGTATTTTTTTTTTAACCTGTTGAACCTCTTAATAATTCACATCTCTGCTGCGTTGCCAGGAATGTTAGAAATTACCATTTTAGTAGCAGGATTCCCCCTCAGTTGAGAAAATTAAACAATAATATCCAGTGAGTATTTTAAGACTGTTCATGCTCTTCTTTCTAAGCTAATGATATTCATCATAATTTAGTTTTCTGTTTTCCTTTTTACAGGATTGATGGTAACTCATGGACCAATGGCCCTACACCTCCCCCCACCTCCATTTACACCACCACCAGCAAACAGACGAACTAACCTTGGTCAAAGATCTGGTGGTAATAACAACTCATCGGACAATGGTGGAGGTGGGAAGAAATAAATCATTGAGTTTCCTTATTCAGATACACTGTAGAAGCCTGGAGATGCTGTTGTTGCCCATTGCAAAAGATAGTACTGAGGCTCTTGGCTTAATGGGAAATGATGCTCCTCTGGCTGTGATGTCTAACAGAGAGAAACTTATGTTTGAGTATTTCGAGCAGATGTTTGCTCAGGTTACAAACCCACCGATTGATCTGACTCGAGAGAAAATAGTCACATGGAAGGGGACCTTACTGAAACAGTTCATGTGGAAGGCTATGTGGCAGTTTGTTTGTTTTAAAAACTTTAAATAGACCATTAATTGTTTTGTTGGTTATGTGGAAGGCTATGTGTTGATTGTTGTCTTGATGGATGTTAAATGGGTGAAGCATGCACAGGTTCAATCATTGGTTGATTATAATATTGTTAGTTTTTATTGATAGAAACTAGATTTAGCCTCGGTTATTGATAAATGATGTTAAAAACTGAATTTAGCCTCAGCTGATGCCAGCAAAGGCTAAATCTATCTTTAGTCTTAGTTTTGCCTCAGTTACCTAAACCAAGACCATAACTCCCGTGGCTAAAGGCATTAGCCTCGGTTGTTGAGAACCGAGGTTAAAAATAGATTTAGCTTCAATTGGAGGCTGTTGGGGGCCTTGCACAAAACCTTAGGATCTAGCCCTCCAGAACAAACCAGAATTATGGATAAAGCAATGAAATAAATCAAAGCATCAATCACACACCACACAAGAGATTTTTACGTGGAAAACCCTCAAAGAGGTAAAAACCACGGGACCTCGTCCAGATCAACAATCCACTATGAAGTAGAACGTTACAATCTTCTTCACTCACGCAGGAGTGGATAAACAATAAGAGAAATAGAGAAAACGGAGAGATCTAACCGATTACGAGGACATAGAAGCGCTGAGATGTAGATTGCAAAGTAGAGAACCTCCACGAGCATAACCTCCCTTCTATAAGCTTCCTCTCTCTCTTTCTCCCTCTCTCTCACCTTTGATAGCCCTAAACCCTTTAGCAAATCCCTTGCAAAGCTTTAGGAAACCCTCTTGCTATTTTGTGATACCTAGAAAACCCTAGGCAACCCCTTTTATAGTTTTGGGAAACTCCTTTCCGCATCCCGGTTGCGAAAAGGACTCAAATCCGCAGCTTTCGCGCAAAATCGCGAAACAATCAAGTAACCTACGACTAGTCCCGACGCTCCTACGACCGGTGGTCGAGACCACCTACGACCGGTCGTAGCTCTCCACGACCAGTCCTAGCTACAGTAAAAAACAGCACGAACTCGGCTGGACTTCGAGTCGTGCCAGGGCTCGAACCCACGACCGGTCGAGCACCTCCCACGACCGGTCGAAGACGGGGAAAAAACCCCATCAAATCTCCCCCTTTTTGACCCGGGAGGGATCCACCTTCTTCAAGCCAGCCAGGTTTCTACAAACCTCAAACTTGCCCTTGAGCAAAGCCTTGGTCATCATGTCTGACCCATTATCGTCCGTGTGGACTTTCTCAAGCTGTAACACCTTTTGTTCCAAAGTATCCCTGATCCAGTGATACCGAATCTCTATGTGCTTCGACTTGGAATGCTGACTTGGATTCTTGCTCAAGTGTATAGCACTCTGACTATCGCAATAGACCACGTGCTCCTCCCCGCTTCGGCTAAGTTCCCGTAGGAACCTTTTCATCCAAAGCATCTCTTTACATGCTTCACGATCGCAATGTATTCGGCCTCTGTCGTCGACAATGCTACGACCTTCTGTAGCTTGCTCTGCCAAGAAACCGCTCCCCCTGCAAACGTGAACATGAACCCCGATGTAGACTTCCTGGAATCTATGTCACCTGCCATATCTGCATCTGTGTAGTGTTGGGGGCCTTGCACAAAACCTTAGGATCTAGCCCTCCAGAACAAACCAGAATTATGGATAAAGCAATGAAATAAATCAAAGCATCAATCACACACCACACAAGAGATTTTTACGTGGAAAACCCTCAAAGAGGTAAAAACCACGGGACCTCGTCCAGATCAACAATCCACTATGAAGTAGAACGTTACAATCTTCTTCACTCACGCAGGAGTGGATAAACAATAAGAGAAATAGAGAAAACGGAGAGATCTAACCGATTACGAGGACATAGAAGCGCTGAGATGTAGATTGCAAAGTAGAGAACCTCCACGAGCAGAACCTCCCTTCTATAAGCTTCCTCTCTCTCTTTCTCCCTCTCTCTCACCTTTGATAGCCCTAAACCCTTTAGCAAATCCCTTGCAAAGCTTTAGGAAACCCTCTTGCTATTTTGTGATGCCTAGAAAAACCCTAGGCAACCCCTTTTATAGTTTTGGGAAACTCCTTTCCGCATCCCAGTTGCGAAAGGACTCAAATCCGCAGTTTCGCGCAAAATCGCGAAACAATCTGCGTAACCTACGACTAGTCCTGGCGCTCCTACGACTGGTCGTAGACCACCTACGACTGGTCGTAGCTCTCCACGACCAGTCCTAGCTACAGTAAAAAATAGCACGAACTCGCTGGACTTCGAGTCGTGCCAGGGCTCGAACCTACGACCGGTCGAGCACCTCCCACGACCGGTCGAGCACCTCCCACGACCAGTCGAAGACGGGAAAAAACCCCATCAAATCTCCCCCTTTTTGACCCGGGAGGGATCCACCTTCTTCAAGCCAGCCAGGTTTCTACAAACCTCAAACTTGCCCTTGAGCAAAGCCTTGGTCATCATGTCTGACCCATTATCGTCCGTGTGGACTTTCTCAAGCTGTAACACCTTTTGTTCCAAAGTATCCTTGATCCAAGTGATACCGAATCTCTATGTGCTTCGACTTGGAATGCCGACTTGGATTCTTGCTCAAGTGTATAGCACTCGACTATCGCAATAGACCACGTGCTCCTCCCGCTTCGTGCTAAGTTCCCGTAGGAACCTTTTCATCCAAAGCATCTCTTTACATGCTTCGTGATCGCAATGTATTCGGCCTCTGTCGTCGATCAATGCTACGACCTTCGTAGCTTGCTCGCCAAGAAACCGCTCCCCCGCAAACGTGAACATGAACCCCGATGTAGACTTCCTGGAATCTATGTCACCTGCCATATCTGCATCTGTGTAGCCCTCTAACACAAGTTTACCGTCACCATAGCATAGGCTCAACCTGGATGAGCCTCTTAGATACCGTAGTATCCATTTCACCGCTGCCCAATATTCTTTGCCAGATTGGCAAGGTACCCGGCCGACAACACCAACCGCATATGCTATGTCCGGGCGTGTACACACCATAGCATACATCAAACTTCCTACACCGACGTGTAGGGTATCTTCTCGCATCTCTTCCACCTCTCGCCTTCGTCTTGGGACACCGCCCGTCGCTCAATCCGAAGTGACCATCTAGTGGAGTACCGACCGGCTTTGTTTGCATTCATATTGAACCGCTCTAGGACTTTCTCAATATACCGCTCTTGTGACGCCCAAAGCTTCCTGTCACATCATCACGGGTTATCTCCATTCCTAGGATCTGTCTAGCCGGGCCCAAGTCTTTCATCGCAAAGACTTGCCCAACTCCTGTTTCACCAATCTTCTTGATATCTTTTCCCATGATGAGCATGTCATCAACATATAATAGCAGAACTAAGAAATCACCATCCGAGAACTTACGCGTGAACACACAAAGGTCCGACTGCTTCATCATACCCATGTCAGTAACATGAACGAATCGAACTTCTTGTACCATTGCCGTGGAGCTTGTTTCGCCCATACAAGCTCTTCCTCACCTACACACCATATGCTCCTTGCCCTTGACTTCGAACCCCTCCGGGTTGGTGCATGTAGATCTCTTCTTCCAGTCACCATGGAGAAAGGCGCTTTAACATCCAACTGCTCTATCTCCAGATCCATGCTAGCCGCCAACCCAAGCAACACCCGTATGGATGTCATCTTCACCACTGGTGAGAATATCTCCTCGAAGTCTATGCCTTTCCTCTGACCAAACCCTTTCACCACAAGTCTGGCCTTGAACCTCATCTGTGAATTCTTCTGCTCAACCTTCTTTCTGAACACCCACTTGTTGCTCAAAGCTTTCTTGCCCTTAGGCAATTTCACCATGTCATAGGTGTGGTTCTTATGCAAGGATTCCATCTCCTCTTGCATAGCTTTCAACCACTCCTCCTTATGCTCGTCGGCTAGGGCCTCAGAATAATCTTCTGGCTCTCCCCCATCGGTTAGCATAATGTACTCGTGCGGTGAGTACCTCTTGACTACCGTCTGTCCCTAGATGACCTCCTCACACCGTGGCTCAACAGTGGATCAAGTGGGGCCGCTCCCCGTCCATCTTCTCGAAGGAACTCCTCGTCCACCGCACCTTCCAGTACTCCCCGTCATCGCACCACGGGAGGAGTAATCGGATCCATGTCCTCTAGCTCACCCGAACTAGGGCCGGTTCTTCTCTCGCTTACCAATGTCTTCGATACACCGATCTTCAAAGAAAACCACATCTCTCGCTCCCGACGAGCTTCTTCTCGGTCCGGATCCCATAACCTCGTAACCAAATTTTTCATCACCGTACCCTAAGAACACACACTTGCGCCGATCTTCATATCGAGCTTGGACCTCTCGTCTTTTGGTACGTGAACGGATGTCCTGCATCCAAACACCCTGAGATGACTGTACGATGGATCCTGTCCAGTCCACACCTTCTCAGGTACTTCTCCATTCAACGGGGCTGATGGAGACCTGTTTATCAAATACACCGCTGTGCGCATTGCTTCTCCCCAGAACGTCTTGGGCAACTTCGCATGGGATAACATGCATCTGATTCTCTCAACAATGGTGCGATTCATTCGCTCAGCTACACCATTATGCTGGGGGGTCTTGGGAACCGTCTGTTCATGCCGTATACCTTGGGACTTGCAGTACTCGTGAAAGTCGCCAATGTATTCACCACCATTGTCAGTGCGGATGCACTTCAATGATCTACCTGTCTCTCTCTCGACCATAGCATGAAACAATTTAAACACACCAAAGACCTCGTCCTTGGATTTCAAAGCATAAACCCAAACCCTCCTAGATGCATCATCTATAAAAGTGACAAAATACAATGCCCCACCCAAGGTTTTTGTCCTCATAGGACCACAAACATCAGAATAAACCAAATCTAATGCATGCACTTTATTAACATGAGAAGCAGTTTTAATGAATGAAACTCTATGCTGTTTCCCTGATAAACAATCAAGACAGTTTTGAGAGGCATACATTGTCACGTCGGAAGGAGTCACTGCTTCCTAGCCTAGTAGTCAAGCCCTTTTTCACTCATGTGGCCTAGACGCCTGTGCCACATGTCAATAGCCGAATCTTCCGCTGCGTTCAACCCACCCTTGCACATACTGACACTTGCCTTGTACAGGGTACAACACTTCTTTCCTCTAGCCACGATCAACGAACCCTTGATGAGCTTCCATCGCCCACCAGCAAACCGGCTTTCATAGCCATCATCATCCAGCCTTCCCGTCGACATCAAGTTGAGGCGAAGGTCTGGGATATGCCTCACATCCCTGAGAACCAATGTGCAGCCACATCGGTCTTCACACAAATATCACCGACTCCCACGATCTTTGATACGCCAGAAATTTCCCATCTTCACACCATAGTCACCTGACTTGTAGCTTGTGAAGGAGTCCCTGTGTGGAGTCGCATGAAAAGAAGCTCCCGAGTCTATCACCCAGTCGGTGCCCTGACTCGTAGCCGTGAGACATACATCGTGATCTGTAGAAAGAATAACTACCATGTCGCCATCTCGAAGCGACCGCAGTGGAATCGATTCTTCTTCCTTCCCCTTTCCTTTCTTGTCGTTTTTCTTACCACGACATTCATGCTCAGAGTGGCCCTTCTTGCCACAGCCCAAAGATTCAACCTCTTTTCTGTTACTCGACTTGCCTCTTGATTTATCTCGGGCCTTCCCGCCCTTCCCGTTCTTTCCTCTCCCTGTTCTGCGTCACAAGAGCCTCTTCTTGAGTAGACCCTCGAGACTTCCTCCTTGTCTCCTCATTGAAGAGACAATTGGTTACCCGTTCCATGGATATCTTTCCGTCCGGCGCGGAGTTACTTAGAGACACCACCAATGTCTCCCAACCGTCGTGCAATGAACTAAGCAATAGTAAAGCCTCGCAATTCATCATCCAGACCATTTCATAGAGGTGAGTTGGTTCACTATATTGCTGACCTCATTCATATGCTCGGCCACGAACCACCATCCTTGAACTTGAGATTCACAAGTCGCCTTATCAGAAATATCTTATTACCGACTGTCTTCCTCTCATACAGCCCTTGTAATTTTAGCCATAGGCTTGCGGCTGAGGTTTCTGTAGACACATGGTGAAACACAGAATCATCCAACCATTGTCTGATAAACCCTACGCCTTTCGGTCCATCTTCTTCCAATCATCATCACCATATCCTTGGATTTTGCTTTGATATGCCCGAGATTGGAGAATATAGGTCCTTGCAATAAAGCAAGTCCTCCATCTTAGCCTTCCATATGGTCCAAGCTTAGAACCATTGAGGCCGATCATCCTTGAGCCACCTTCCATAATTCAAACCGATCCTATCCGTTCAATGAACTTAGCTTTGATACCACTTTGTTGGGGCCTTGCACAAAACCTTAGGATCTAGCCCTCCGAACAAACCGAATTATGGATAAAGCAATGAAATAAATCAAAGCATCAATCACACACCACACAAGAGATTTTTACGTGGAAAACCCTCAAAGAGGTAAAAACCACGGGACCTCGTCCGATCAACAATCCACTATGAAGTAGAACGTTACAATCTTCTTCACTCACGCAGAGTGGATAAACAATAAGAGAAATAGAGAAAACGGAGAGATCTAACCGATTACGAGGACATAGAAGCGCTGAGATGTAGATTGCAAAGTAGAGAACCTCCACGAGCATAACCTCCCTTCTATAAGCTTCCTCTCTCTCTTTCTCCCTCTCTCTCACCTTTGATAGCCCTAAACCCTTTAGCAAATCCCTTGCAAAGCTTTAGGAAACCCTCTTGCTATTTTGTGATACCTAGAAAAACCCTAGGCAACCCCTTTTATAGTTTTGGGAAACTCCTTTCCGCATCCCAGCTTGCGAAAGGACTCAATCCGCACTTTCGCGCAAAATCGCGAAACAATCTGCGTAACCTACGACTAGTCTCCGGCGCTCCTACGACTGGTCGTAGACCACCTACGACTGGTCGTAGCTCTCCACGACCAGTCCTAGCTACAGTAAAAAACAGCACGAACTCGCTGGACTTCGAGTCGTGCCAGGGCTCGAACCTACGATCGGTCGAGCACCTCCCACGACCGGTCGAAGACGGGGAAAAAACCCCATCAGAGGCAACTGAGGCTAAAATTTGGATTTAGTCTCAGTTGGAAACAATGGAGGTTAAAATTTTGATTTAGCCTCATTTCAAGAAAACTGAAGCTAAAAAGGTTCTTTTAGCCTCACTTAAAGAACCGAGGCTATAAAAGTTATTTTAGCATCGGTTGATAAAACTGAGGCTAAAGCCTTTAGCCATGGGGGTTTCAACCTCGGTTTGGATAACTAAGGCAAAACTGAGGCTAAAGGCTTTAGCCTCCATTTTTAACCTTTTTAGCCACAGTTAAACAGAGGCTAAAGCCCCCTTTTCTTGTAGTGAGTCTAAGACATGTTCGATTTGCTGTGCATTAAAAAAAAAAAAAGAGGTCCTAAGCTGTTGCTCAGTGTCTCTGGCGGTTATCGTATGGAGTTTCTTAATTTTATGGAATTCTTTCAATGATAGCTTCGGTTTCCACAATAAAAAGCAGTTGGTGCCATCCAAAGTTGTTTATCTAGCTCCTAGTGGGATCAAGTTGAGTTTCTTTCATTGTGGCAGGTTAAGGCCTGTAGCTTACAAACCATGGACTAGTAGAAACATTGCTTTTGAAATTAAAATTTTGTGTTATCTTGTTGAGATAACCCATGTTAGCCTGTTAAGGCTTGGAACTTTTGAGTTGGGCTATTGATACTCTATATCCCTACTCCTAACACCAAGACCTATGAGTGGGGTATAAGGTTGCTGATTGGATACTTTGGCTTGCAATTGGTAGGTGGTAAATGGTTTTTTTTTTGTAGGAAAACCCATCCTGGCTCATGACCAGGGGGCTACACATGCAACTGCACTTGGTGTAAGTGGCTACAGGTTCTGCTTGATAACCATGCTACTTTCATTTTATTTTATTTATTGAAATGTTTCCTTGAGCACAAAATCCAAAGGTATATTTTATTGTGATGTCTACACTACTTGATCTAGACTTCTCAGTGGAAGCTTTGATTATGATAATGCCCTTTTTACAGCTCATTCCTCTTGGGACTGATCTGATTTTGCCAGAACATTTGGATGGTGGGTTGTTGCAATTCTCATATAGCTCTGCTCGGTATGAGCTTTGAGCAATTGGCTGTTTTGCCTTGATTTATTGAATGATGGCATCCTGTTTAGTTTTGTTTTATCAAGAAAAATGATCCCCACAAAGCCATCGAACGTGTTGCTAGAGGTTCCTTCGCCTCACTGTTTTCTTAATAATTCATTTATGGCTGTAAAATTTCCTGGAACTCATGTTTTTATTAACGGTACAACATTGGGGTGAATTTGGATGTACTTCCAAATTGAGTTTGGCAGTATTTACAAGCAAACAAGTTAAGCTTGGTGTTTTGGGTCATCTAGAAACTGGTTAGACTTTCATAGGGCTTCTATTTTCTTACTTTTTCGCTCTCAATCAAAAGTGAGATACGCAAGGGAAAGTCCCAAACATATCATAGAGATGCATGCTCAGGGAAAAGGGTTGTAGGAAATTCATTAAAGTTATGGTGGATAGGCACCCCACAGTTTCTGCATTCTCATTTCAGTTATACCCGAAAGATGTGGGTTACATTTCTAGCCAAATTCAACATCAAATTGGTTTCTTAGGTGGACCACACCATGAGAAACAGTGATGATGGAGAAATTTCTTATGGACCACACCATGTGAAGTTTCTTAGATACACAATGTCAAAATGTTGTGTTTGATTGAGAAATGTTTTTACATGTTTTGGTCTGATCAAGAGCATATGATCCACTTCGAGTAGTGAACTTATTTTAACTAGATTGGGACTTTGATGTGATCAACTATTTTAGTTTTTCCTTTTTGTTATTTATTTTCATCTCATATCTTGGACTTGGATTTTATATAGGAGAGTGGGTTCACTACAAGAAAACTGGCCTTTACCGGCGGTCAAAACTGCCGGCAAAGACCAAGAAAACTGTCGGCAAAGCCTTTGCCTGCGGTTAGCTAACAGCCGGTAAAGCCTCAGTCGGTAAAGGCTTTACCGACGACCAGGACCTTTACTGACAGTTGTGCTGGACGCCGCTAAATCGTCAGCTTTTGCTACACGACAGTCAAAAGCTATGGATAAAATCCGTAGCTAAAGATGCGTACCCCATAGTGCGACCGTAGCTATAGAGCAAATCTTTCTCATTAAAAAAAAAAGTGAAATTGAAGACAAATTTCTGGCAGAAATGTACAAGAAACACAGATTGCAAAACAAATTTAATGGATTCACTTACCTAAGGAGTAAAGCCATTAAATGGATTTTTCCTTGCTTTACAAGAAATATAGATTGCAAAACAAAACGTGAAGAAGAATGCTGGGTTCATGAATTGAAGGAGTTACAAGAGACTTTTCGAAGTGAATAAGGAATGTAGTAAGAGAGCTAATGAGGATATCAAGGAGTATAACAGCCATTGTGATAATACCCTCAGTCTGAGTTGCTTGGCATAAGCTTTGAATGCTTTATACTCTCTTATCTTTTTCTTCATAAGTTTGTGGGAATTTAATTCTAATGTTCAATGCAATGACCATGTTGCTTGGAGTCTTGGACATCCTAGTCCCATGTCTGTCGAGACTCTGGTGACATGGACAAATACATGGCATGCATATGTGCCATATAGTTACCAGAAAACCTCTTCCTCTTGCAAATGCCTACATTTCTCCCTTCACATTTCCCACATACATTTCATGCATCCGTATAAATACCACAACAAATGTTTTACTAAACTTAGGATATGATCCTCAAACTAAGCATGTGTGCAGGGGTCTTCAGTCTCTACAAGTGTGGCCAGATCTCAAAATTCATAGAGCTGACAGGATTCGCCCCTCTATGGATAGAACATCTCAAAAAAATCGCCTCCATGGGACAATCCAACCATTCAGCTGGTGGCCTGAAAAGGGTAGTTAAAAAGAAGATGTAGCAATAGTACATGTACAAAAAAATAAAAAGGCTGAAAGTTGGACAGCTAGGGTCTTCCAATGAAGGCGATTTTGGGCCATATTTGATCCATGGTGAGATCCATCAGATTAATAGTCTAGATCACCAATAAATGAGCCCACTTGTGCTACCCTGATTTGGATGTCCTTTTTTTTTTCACTAAATGAGTTTCTTGATAATATAAACAGGTTCGAGCTTCATACTGTCAAGGTATCTTCCAATTTTAAACCTAAAACAACAGATTTTTTTAAACCCATTGAACTAGTGCGACTGCTATTTTACACAGATATCCTACAATTCACACAAAACATTCATTCCTTCGAGAAATTTATACCTCTTTTATCACAATACACAGCCTCCCATTAGCCATTCCATGTTCGATAAAAGTTAGAGCAGCATAGCCAATTGCATTGCCACCACCAACAATAACATACCTACAAATATCAAATCCAGATTATAATTTTATCACGAAATTTTCACAGGTTTAAAGTGCTTTTTTAAAAAATATTAAAATAATTTATTTGTACCTCTCTCTCTCTCTCTATCTATCTATATACATACATATATATATATATACATATATATATATATATATATATTTATTACAATAATATTTTTAATGTTGTATTTTCAGCGAGATTTTTCCAGAAATATCACAAGAAAAACATCAAAATTTTAGCCTCTGTTTGGTTGCCACTTAAAATGATTTCATCTCATTTTAGTTAACAGAAATTATCCATTTGAGATCAAAGCTTATGTGAATTATGGATTATCGAGATTATTTTTAATCCTTTCCAAAATCTCTATACATAATTACTGCTAACTAAAATAAGATGAACTCATTTTCAAGTGGCAGCCAGACAGGGTTCCTGAGAAATTCTCAAGCCAAAAGATTTTCCACTTTGTGGCAGTAATAAATGAAAGACTATTCCATCTAATTCCAACAACAAAAGAAGAGTGAGAAAGAAAATTCAATTCTCACTCTATGCTAGCATTTACACAATTTTATGCTAAACTTCCCAGATTTGCAAGAGAGTCAGTTTTTATATATTTGGAGGACTGGTGCTACATGAAGAGATTTAGATGTCATGCCTCAAAACATCAAGGTAATTATTTAAGTAATTATCATCAGGATAAACTACTAACTTATTTAAGTAATTATCATCAAGATAATTCCTATTGTAGCCAGTGATGGCCAGAGGACATCATAGTTCTAAGATCATCTTTCTAACATATAGATAAACAAACATGTCAAAAACTTATGGGGTGGAATATCTGCTTACCTGCATAGAAACCGAACACAAGGGTATATATTGATCATCCACCTCTCTTACTGCCAAGTAGTACTGATGAAAACGCATCTACACTACAAGAAGGGGAAAAAAAAAAATTTGTGGCTGCACCGATACGATCTAGTATGAACGGCTGCCTATGTACCCAATGTTCGGAAGATTGGGATCAAGCCACTACGTAGTTCTTAATATTTAAATTAGAATATTTTATACATAAGTAGAAAAAAATCAAAACAAATCATAATAGAAATGTGTACCTTCTGTTACGCATAAGAAGATGAAAAGCTGAAGCAAATCACAATATAAATCTCTGTAGATTAGTCAAGCAAAACTACTAACATGAAACAAACATTAGCTGTCACAACCAACTGCCAAAATCAATTATTTTTATTTTCAGAAATAACAAGAGAGAGAGAGAGAGATCCCTCCATTTAGCTCAATCCATAGCTGTCACAACCTACAAAATAAAATAACAAAAAGAAATTAGTTAATATTTACAATCTTATATAAGTTCTATTGTATATGAAAAAATAAAAAAATAATCTTACCAAACAACAACAATTAGGCCATCAAATACTTATTCCAGCCACATCGCCAATTGTTCTGAATCGTCCATAGGGTCTCATCAAAGTCTCTTCATGTACAATTGCCACCTGAATATATACTTCCCAAAAACCATTTCCAAGTGGGAACCCGCCTACTTTTGTGAGTGGATCCTTACTCAAGACAATCCCTCTAGCGATAGTAACCTCACGGATACTAGTAAGAAGAACTTCGATTACATCCTACAAATAAAATTTACTATTTAACACAATACATTGCATCATTTGTATACCACATCTAATTAAGAACACAATAATCTCAAAACATAATAAAAGAACTATTCGATTTGTGTGAAAATTTACCCCGGTACTACTGCAAGTCATAGTCTTTCCCTTTTTCGCTAAGTGTCCCTACAAATGATAAATCAATGTCAATCATCATATATTGTTATTTTCTAGTAGGACAAAACATGGTCGAGTTATAACAAAAGAATGGTACATGAATACAGATAGAATAATCCATTTTGGATAAATACTAAAGAAAAATATCAGAAAGTACTTGTTATTCATGTGATCCTGAGATATAAGGCGAACTATTTGCATTGTTGGAGGCCAATTAGCTACAAGCCTGAAATGAACAGGGAAAATATTTAGAAAAGGACTATGAATCTTTTCTGTACTAGAGACACATGCTAAAATAACTCCAAATATCAAAATGGATGATAGCTTTTATCTCAGTAGAAAGTCAAAAACAAAAATGCAGTTATAGCTCAAGAACAGTTATTGCAACTCCATTGAGATGCAAAATAAGACTAGAGAGGGGTCATGAACTGGAGTCCAAACTCAATACTAACCTATACATGAATAATGGTTCCACAAATACAGCTTTAAGTTCAAAATATGGATTTCCAGCTTGTGTTACTATTAAAAGAACAAAAGAAATAAAGGATGTGGCAGCACAAAAAGTAATTAACACAGAAAGACAGCCAAGGCATGCTGATAAAGCCTTTTATTCAAAATCTGCACAAAAAGCAAACAAATCACGGGCACAAATATTTCTAAAATAAATGTGAATTGTTATAAATAGAGTTCTAGTAATAAAGCCTCTATTCTCTAAGTTGAAAGCAATCATCTAAAATTGAATAGAGAATAATTAAGGAAAAAAATAAAGATAAATAGACGTGCCTCTGATCATATTTTTTTCGTAGTTATAACTCAAAAGTATATTTAAAGCCATCATAGGCACTTCAAATAATTCAAGTACGAGCTTGGAAATATCATCCAAAGTCGAAACAAAACAAGAAATTATGATTCGAAAACAAGACATAATTTTCCAAATTATTAAGTCTTGTGTCCTTGCCTCTTGCATCTTAACTAAGAATGAAGTTCATGTTTCATCTCATGGCTGCTACGGAGTTCTACACTAAAAAACACGGGCAGAATATGTGTAAAGAAGCACACAAGTACAAAAGTCTTAAGGAAATGCTAACCTTGGGAGATATTATGAAATGGTCCATCCACAGTGGAGCCCAACAGACCAATGTTCTGGATAAAAGAACTATTAGCATGATCCTCTAGGCAGATTGAATTCCTAAACTAAAAAGAGAGACACATCCACAATCTCGAACCATAGGAGAATGTAGCAATAGCTTAATGACTGAACAAGATATTGTTAGAGCAATGGATGAGTAATGAATTGCACAAGTAATTAAATGATCACATTTTTAATAGAAGAGCATAATTTAGAATTGCTTTTCCTCGAGCTAATACCTACATGTCATTGCTAGTTGAAAACATGAAGGAATCATTTGAAGAACACTAAGGAATCATTTGAAGAATACTAAGGAAATCCATCTCTTCAAGCTGAAAAGAATCAAATTGTGAGAACCAGAATATCTCATTTATACAAAAACCCTACCAGTATTTCAAAATCTAACAATAGGGAAAGATCATATTCAATTAGAATGGTGCAGGTCTGAACAAGCCAGGGGATTACACTTACAATTATCTTGATCTTGTAAGCTTCCAAGAAGGGATGTCTACTATCTCGTAGAGGACATCAAATACCTTCTTCTGAAGACTGCAAAAGAAACGTCAGGATCATAACCAAAATTTATACACCATTTTCTAAAATTCAACCTCTAATGGCTCACTACCTCCAAAAACCTAGTTTTCCACATATTTGCAAGAAAAATAATAATAATAATAACTGATTTGTAGATAAAAGAAGGCCGCAAAAGAAACAGGAGTACTGACCTTCATATCCTGTCTTTTATCGAAATTCCTTTTAAGACAACATACGTCATGCTGCTATATATATGATTCAAAACCATCTAAGATTTTCAAACTTAGTTTCTAAAATCCAAAAATATACAAAGGAAAAGAATAAAAAATAAGAAAAAATATACAAAATACACAATCCAAAAATGCATTCCATTAACCTGCGAGTAACAAAAGGAAATTGAAAATTACAATGGACATACATTTTGCATAACCAATCCATAGAAATAAAGAGGTAATCTGAAATTTAAAAGTTCTCGAGACATACCTCTGAAATTCAAAATTGCAACCATTCCATCAAAAAGGTTTTTTTTTTTTTTTTTTTTTTTTTTTTTTAAAGAAAAAGAAAAAGAAAAGGTGACCCACATGCATCCTAGTTTTTTTTTTTTTTTTTTTTTTAAAGTTTTTTACACTAGTCTAAGTAGCTAACATACCAAACCACAAAGCATTTTGTGTTTAAGTACCAACTAGGAAATAATGAATATCAGTGAGTTCAAAAGACAGGACTTATCCTTGAAAGGCAACAGTAATAAGAAGAATTCTACGAAATGAAGATGTGCCTCGCAACTTTTTAGTTATAGAAATTTACACTATTGAAACCTTTCTGAATCTGACCCTGATGTTTACATGGTGTTAAGAAATGTTTACATGTTTCTCAATCTACACAGACCATGTAAAAGGAGTGATTGTGAAAAAAGAATAAGAAAAACACTTGATTAGATGAGACCTGCCAAGAAGTTCAAAAGAAAAGAAAAAAAAGAAACAAGTTTTTCACCTACTGTGCAAGTCCTATCTGATCAAAGTTAGCGTGCATATCAATTGACTCCCACACCTCTCATAGTCCTCTTCAACATAGATTTCATTCAAAGCCTCATTTACAGCAGCTATGTTGTTGCTCTGGACTGCAATCATGTATGGCTTAACAAGAAGCAAATGACCAACCTGAAACCCACAAAGAAGGAATACATAACCAAAATGAATATGAACACAGCCTAAACCAGGCAATGCATCTAGCAACAAGAGGGAGAAACAAATGATTCCAATGCAAAATTGATCAAATCCAAACGCTCTGCATCAGTAATCACAAACACACACCTTCCGCATTATGGATAATTTTTGCAAGCAAGTATTTCGAAATCAAATGAATGGATGCTACTCAAGTATTTCTAGTTCCACGATTACTCATTTCCAAATTGTCGCAACTTAACTACCACAATCAAAGCCATTTAAACATCCAAACACATTTCTGTTACCAGCTACTGATCATTTACAAATCCTTGGTCACCATGGTCATGTTTCAGTCATATATGCTGGAAAAATAAAAGACAGTCCCCACCCAATCCTGTCCTAAAATAATAATGAACTAACGGCAACAAAATATGAGTTCTGCACAAATATAAGCATCACACAACAAAAGGTCGCAAACTTTGGAGCTGGCAAGTACTTCCACAATTAGTTGCTGACAACCATGTATTACTAAAATGCTCCCAAGTTCCCAACTCAATCTATTGACATACGGATGCACACTAAGTAAACATGTTCTTCTTTATGGTTTTCCTACTAAATACCAATGTAGAAGAAACATGGAATTTTACAGTATAATCGTCAGAGGAAGAGCTATCCGAGTGAAACTTACAATGAGTCCAACATATACAAAAAGTTCTCTTAAGAAACTGAGTGTAGTTTGATCTGAATTTTTGTCATTTCCATGCAAGGACATAGGAAAGAAGATGCCAGGAGTATGCATTAGTAATCTCAATAGTCAAGCTTCATGGTAGAGTAAAGACCTATTTTACTTCCCATGTTGTGAATATGGGTTGTATTTACTTCGTCTAAAACATGTGGATTTCTTCGATGTCAAGAATCCTAAACTGGTAAGGTTACAATACCCATGTTTCCATGAAGAGCAGAAACAACTACAACTACACAGGCATGATGTAGCTGTCCTGAAGAAAAAGGAAATTAAAATGGAATTATAGGTGCCTTGACAAGGTCTTCATTTCATAGAAGTGGGGCCCATGGTCAGTTAGGCACCTTCAAAGGTGGGCCATAACCCAAAAAAAAAAAAATCCCTCAATAGACCAATCTGACCGTTTGATTTGAGTCCCATAAATAGCTGGTTAAGAAGAAATGCATCGAAGGTCCACATTCAACAGAAAAGGCCAAAAATTGGTTGCAATGATAGGAGACTATTGAGGCCCCATCCATGCAAGATGCCTGTGGGCTCCAACAGACCATTGGTTTGGATCCAAAAATCATAGACCCCACTGCTACAAACTTAACCAAAGGAAAAACTATTTGCATCTAATAATCCACAAACTAATTGGCACAAGCAGAGGCAATCAAGCTGATTCAACTAGAAACTAAAATGATCCTAGCAAATCAGACATGTCAACAGAATTATTGTACATCAGCAATTGAAATTCAATGTGAATTCCTTCAGAGGTCTCTCATCTTTAAAACAAGCCTTGGATTCTATAAGAAGAAAAACTGATAGAATTTTGAGTGGACCTTAATTACCAATTCGAGCAGAGTCAATTGATGTCACTGAGCCCATAAAAGAACCAAACTCAAATCAAAGTTTTTTTTTTTAAAAAAATAGTGGCTGAAACCTATTTTCAATGGACAGTAACCTAAATTACCTTCAAACGGGAACCAAACCATGATATAACATATCATATTTATAAAAAAATTTTTTTTTTTTTTTTTTTTTTTTAAAAAGGTCTTGTGATTTGGCATCCCAAACACTTATTTTACATGTCCTAGTTTAAGAAATGTGAAAAATGAAATTATAAAATTGTGATGGCCATTAAAAATCCAATATTCAAAAGAATATTATCTCTTCTCCAAAAATATAATAATAATAAATCTTCAGATCCATCTATCCATAAAATCCAAAAGGATAATTAAAATGGAAAAGAAGAAGGAAAAAAAAAACCAACAACGAATGTAATTCAACTAAACCGCCCCATCAGAGAATCAAACCATTACACCATTTAACCACAAATCAGTTAGAACTGTGTCAAAATGAATTGGGTCAACCACCAAGTCAAGCTCTACAAAACTTGAGAAAATCCAAATCTTACAATCCACGGTCTAGAACAGAACACACAAATGAATATGAACACATCACTAAACAATGCAACAAATGAAAAACAAAATAAAAAACAGCCAAATTTCCAAAAAAAAATGGTAACTAAAATCCACTTACAGAGCTCAAACGGTGAATAGAGCTTCCTCTGCTCTTGACTTTGCGCCGCTCAAGTTCAGGTGGCAAAAAAAGAAGAAGAAGAAGCAAGTTCAGATAGTAAAAAATAAATCTATAATTAAAAAACAACCCAGATGATAATTAAGTGTTAGAAAAGATAATGTCTCTGTCAAGTGAAAATAAGAACTGGATCAGACTTATAACTGCATTAACTCAAATCTTATAAAATCTGTCCTTACACTGTCTTATAAAATCTCACCACTTGCTTTTCAACTCAAATCTCATCACTTACACTGCCAATTATTCCACCATTTGAAACAAAAGAACATGAAATTTTAATGACAATGGGAACAAATAACCAATGGTCAAATCTCAAGATAAAATGCATACTAGTACATTCACTTTAACATAGTAAAATAGTATGCTGGTATAAGACTATAGATAACAAGGAAAAAAAAAAACAATGAAAAAAAGGACCGGAATGGCAAAAGCATCCATATTTAATGAACCTATTTATCCAATGAAAGCAAGCAAAAGAAAAGGACATTGACCGGTAAAGAAGATCTTTATCATATACAAGGAAAAAAAAAAACCTAACTTAGCTATAACAGCCTGAGCCCATATAGGGGATTTTGGCTTGATGATACCCAATCTGAAATCATTTATATCTTTCGTCCATTTTATGTTGAACGTAAACCATAACTATATAGGAGAACACTTGTTAGATGATTAGTAACTTCTGCTGGTTTGGAGATAAATGGGTATATTTTAAAACCAAGTAGCTATTTCTTGCATTCCGCAGCCTTTGTTTTGAAGGTAAATGGAAACTTTTTTAATATGTTTTGAAACATCAACAAAATAGCAGAATTATTGATTTCAAGTGGGAGCATCACATGTTTAGATAGTGCAAGTAAGAGTCTCAGTATTACAGTTAACATCAGTTCACATATTGCAATGAAGGCTCAAAATAGCAGAATGTATTGTAAGAATGCATTGTGATACACCCATGGGGCAATATGATAAAAATGTTTGATAAAATTGAATTGTGCTGGTATTGGTAATGTATTGCAAAAAAAATTTTATGGTGTTCAAATAATAATTTGAACCCTGACTACAACTGACTATTTTCAACATCAACAATGCTTTGAGTACAAACTTCTTGTAATGAGAAAAGAAGTCCAAATCTGAGTATCTGCATCAGTGTAACATAAACTAAGGGAATAACCTAACACTTAAAATGACAGACAGTGTTGGCTTACTTATGCAAAGTGCTCGAAAATTCTCTACAACAATGACAAAAAACAAATAGAGATTAGGTGACATCCAAAAGCCATACGAGAAAGCATTGGAACAATCAACAAAATGGCAAGGGGTTGCAACTTGCAAGGAAGGCATTTGAAAACGACGTGTTTGACTTGGACACTAAGTGCACCCATCTCCAAGGAATTTGAAGTGGGCATCTAGGGTAAGTTGAAGAAATGATAATATTATGTGAGATGAAGACCAAAGACAATATTTAATGCCTTTTTCTTCTTGCTATAGGCACACGAGTGTATGATTTAGCCAATTATTAATTGTCAACCTTTTTTTTTTTTTTTTCTGGTTGGTTGGAGGATTGTGGGTGGGGGACGATGAATCAGGCAGGGTTCCCATTTTCCTCCTTTTTCTTCCCAAATAGCAAGTGATATAAGAACATCACTTGCCACCCTTATCTTACTTGCAGCAGAGCACATCCGATCTGCTGCAGAAGTTGGAAACTTTTGAATATTGTGTCTGTATGAAATAAGCACTTATGCCTTCTTAACAAAGTTGACCTTGACACCCGACAATTTGACAAATTCTAGATAAGAGAAACACCACGATCAAATATAGTTTGTATACTAATGCAGTCAGCAAAACAGTACAGTTAGTAAAAACGACACTTTCGTGAGGAGCATTGCTCATGGATTGCTGAAATGTAAGACCCACTTGTCTGGCATGGAATTTAAAATAGTTACTTAAAATAAAATGCATGACTAGCCAAATAGGAACAATAAGACTCAGAAACAGGATCATGGAAGAAAGGACGATATAATTCAGCAACAATTGCAGCACATGCATCACGAGGATCTTTAAACTTTGAAACCTGAAAATTTAATCATGAAATAAGGTGTAAAAGAAGAAATCATAGAATAATTGTAGTAGAAGAAATAAGAAGATCAATGCATAAAACAAAACCTTTGTTATCAAAAGTAGGGCATCCAAGCTTGAAATGAATATTTTTATGTAAATATGTCTTACAAATGAACCCATGTGAAGTAAATGTGCCATCCATGTTTATGAAAATGGACCTGAATATCCAACGAGATGAGAATCCCTCTAATGTAAAAGATATATGTTGTATTCAAAATCATATTTTGAAAATAATTTGAGAAGGAAAATGTTTTGAATCATTTAGCAAGCATTAATGTACCAGCCTGCAATTAGTTGAAGATGTTTACCAAATTTCCGTCAACCATGGCCTTTGCATCTTTCAGCACTCTGCATCTTTCTAATGAACAACCTAGATAAATCAACTACCAAAGATCACACAATTAAAGATAACCAAATTAAAGGTAATGACAATCACAATCCAGATAAGCTTTTGGCACAATCAGTTCTACCACATAAATAGAAAATCACACTTAAATGCTCTAATGACATCATTGGGCTAATCTTTGCCAAAATCAAAGACACATTTGACACTTGCAGAAATAAGTTGCAGAAAGGCGAAAATGAATGGTACCAGACGACAGAGGGATTGGAATAGAGCACATTGCAAAAAAGAGTCTTCACCTTAAAATTGCATTTCAAAAACCCTGCAAAATGGGGATTTGGAATACACTCAAATCCCAAAACACCATTGGCATGAAGATATGGTGAATTCAATCACGTTATTCATAAAAATAAATGAAAAGAAAAAGAAATATGGAGCACATCATAAACTTATGGGATCTTGGGTGGTTTGATCCTCACCGTAATAGTAGGTATACAGAATAGTGATCCTCTCAGTTTGAATTGTGTTTTTTATTTGTGCTCCTGCTCCTGCCTCCTAGCAGTTCATACTTGCTAACATTTTGAAGAAATAATGTGGGGTGGCGGTACAAAACCAAAACAAAATTCATGCAACTTTGATAAAACAATTCACCTTGTGTGCACCTTTCTACCCAGGTTTATACACAAACATTATCCAAAAGCAAAGAGCTAGAACATGGTAAGCTGTTGCTCATTCAACATAACATGGTAAGCTGTCGATAGCATGATACTCAAGTGGAACCCACGATTGAAAAGCATTTCAAGCAACCAGTGAGATGGAATCTATATTTTGTAAAGAGATGATAGTTAAAAGAAGAACAAAATTTAGTCACCAACATCTGCTACAAAGAAATCTATGATGTAGAATGCCTTCACTCCTGAAAAGCCCATGAAATGCAAATGTAATCAAGACCCATCTCTCATTTTTTGCAGGTAAGAGATTCAAATGAAGAAAGACTGAATTGGAATGCTTTTGATGTTGAAATCCTGATTCCTGACTTGCATTTTGTGTGAGTAAAAGTTGAACAAGTCAATGCGTGGAATACCAAAAATGTTAAAATTGGTTTCCACATCTAAACTGAAATCAAAAGCGGACTACAAAACTTACAAATTGGCAAATATATTCCCTTTGCATCTTTTAGTTATTATGTACGGCCATATCATTAGTTTTGCAACAAGCAGTGGCAATTGGCAGTAAAATTCCATCTTTTCTGGCCTCCAACTGTTTCTTGCTCCATATCTTAATTATCTGATAACACAGTATTTAACAAACAAAATCATTCTAATGCCATGAAGGCAAAGTAGTATACCGATTAATTATTCATGTTCAGTAGCATTTGTTATCCATCCTATTTACTATCTCTGCCATGATGGCAAACTACAGCTAGAATTAGCTTGCAGATCAGTCAACAAATCACTTTCACAGTAGGAAGCAAAAGGATGCCACACATGCGTTAAATGTAAATGGGCAATACAGATGAACTAAAAAACTTAGAAAAAACCTAAGTATGAACACATAGATTGCATTACTGACCAAGAGTACAAGTTAACTCTTCATCACCATCTACACCTTGTACCAATTAATTGTGGTTGGCTACATGAATCCCGTTCCGCCATTCCACTCTATCATTTGGGATGTAAACCTCTTCTGCCATTCCACGAAAAGCATCAGGATGTTTTTGGGGATTTTGGTTTAAGTCTAAAGGTATAAAAATGTAATATAAATTTTTATAAATGTAATATAACAGGTTCCTCATCTGAAAAACGAATATCAGCAAACTTTAGCTCATGAAGTTCTAGAGCTAACAAACATGGTATATAAAACATCCACAAAATGGAAATTTCGCTTATCACATTTCATCCATTACAAAGGCATCACCTAACTTATCACATTTCGCTTTCAAGCGAGCCTCCATCTCGCGTGCCAGTGACTTTTGATACTCTGTTGTGTCCTGCAAGGATATAGTCAAGACTGAGAAACAAACAGGCTCCAAACGCGGCCTTGAGTAAATGATTTAAATTCTTGTGATGGATTATGGCTATATTCATTACCAGTTTTTAAATAGTGCCGAGTTGTTGACTCATCCATCATACAGATAGGAGATAGCGTACATTGTACCTCGATCCAGGCTGTTCAAATGGCAGGGGGACCAATAACAATCCTGACCATCCAATTGGTGGCTATTAAATGGACGGTTAAATAAGTGAATGGACAACTATTCGATTTCAACAGGTGAAAACAGATGGTTTAAATCATCCAATCAGTGCCGTTTTCGCCTATGCTCCATCTACAACCTAGCCCACTAATTAGGCAGTCCAGATTGCAGTAGATGCCGGCTACGTGTGGTGGATGAGTCAACACCACTTTCAAAATGGTGGTGTATTATCGCCGTAGTCCAGCTCGGAATTCAAAACCCAATTGCAAGAAAATCCACTCGGGGAATTGAAATCGAAAATTTAAAATGTAGAAAGAAGAAAGGAGGAGTTCGAATCCACCAAAGACGAATTGAGCATCCAAGTAACAGAAAATACTTGTTAGGATACATAAATAAAAATTGAGAGAACGGGAATTTAAACCAATCTAAAAAGACTCTAACTTATGTTGTTAAAAAGAAAAACGATATAGTTTCTTTCTTCATCTTCTCCTCATATTCATCATCATCGGCCGCATAATCATCCTGTCACAAAATTCAATCCTTTCATCAACATCTAACCATCTAACAACCGATCCAATAGCTACAAATTCTCAGACGTTACTCAAGATCAGTGAAAAAAATCAAATTACTAGATCAACGACTTTAAAATCGCTTTGTCATACCGTGCCCTCGCCTCTTCCGCTAGTGCCTAAATTAAAACGAAAAATAAAATCAAGCAACAGAATCGAGGAATCCAGGCTAGACCCAAAGTAAAATGTCTTCTCCACTAGTAACAATAAACAGGCGCTTTTCTAAGCCCACATGCAGTCTTACAAGGGGTCATATACACCTTGTCAACTATGAAATCTGAGCCATACATAAGTTGTTTCCACCATGTAGATGGAGGGCATCCTAGTTATATGTTGACCCTTACGACATAAGTTGACCCTGATGACAGCATATAAATGAAGCGATAAAGATATAAATGATTCAAAATTAATTTAAGTTTTTTTTCTTTCTTTTAAAAGTTTTTTGGGCAATATATTGTCGGTATCGTCGATATACCAAAAACACTTGAACTTAGGTGGGGTTTCATATAGGGCATGTGTGATACCAATAATATTGGCTAATAAAATCGATACTGCATTCATTGACCATAACATGCCATAACGCATAACAGTATTGGCGAGGACTGTTACACCCACTGATATCGTTATGGCACACCTTGCTTTCTAACTGGACAGATCACTTATTGTTTTCTCAAGAAACAATCAATATCTGTGATCTTAATTTACTTAGCAACAAAATTCCAGTAGAAATAAGTTTAGCCATATGAAGAAACTAGCAATTCTTCGAAATAGATTATGAGAACCATGCTTGAAAAATGATCACTATTAAACTGTTAAGGCAAACATGATTTCAAGATGTGTTTCACAAGTGCGGGAAAATTCCCAGGCAGAAAAAGTTTGGCTTCAGGCCAAAAACTGATTATGGAACCATAATAAAGATGACATCCTTGCTGTAATGGAGATGAAGACTACCAAATTGATAAGCCAAGCATGATCCTGAGCTATGTTACACAGAAGAAAATAGTGCTCTTAGAAGTAGATTATGAGAACCATATTAAAACCATCCACATTGTAGCAGATATGAGACCATGAAACTGTTAATAAATCAAACATGACTACAGCTATGTTGCACAACAGCACAAACACAGGTATAAAGTACAACATGGATCAGGAGCAAAAAATCTTGTAAATGACAAGTTCTGAGGATACGAGTATGACAAGAATTACTCACAACTCATAAGTTTAACCACATGAAAATATTTAATCATTAATATTTCACACGTGATCTTGTAGCCCAATTTGTATGGTTCACAATAAAATATACACAACTAGTAAAGAATCCAGGTAGCATAGATTTCACATCTCAGAGATGGTCAGACCAAGAGGCAACTGGTTCTTTCTAGGAGCTTACCCAAGCAAAACAAATGAATAACCAAGCATAAAATATGGTTGAAATATGGTAGTCACTCAAAAAAATAGATGGACCCTGTGGATAAGACTCGTACATCACATGAGGAATGATCAAATCTTCTTTTACATAAAGAAGGTTCTCCACTGAGGTAGTTTGAATCTCTCGGAACTTGGGCAAGTTCTTTGTTGAATTGTTGACCGAAGAAATTCTCCAATGGTATCACCTTTGCGAACTTAAGGATCGTAAAGCGTGCCCAGGGGAGAACCAGTTAAAAGAAAAAGAAAACCTCAAAGCAAATCTCTAAAACAAAATGTCTTTTATTTACTAGCCTGAATCACTTTCCTATGGCCCGCTCCATCCCAGTAGCTGTAAGTAATTTCCAACGGCTCATCTGAAATACGATAGAGAACACACTCAGCAAAATGTTAACTTTACAATGGGTATAAATGGGACTAGAGCATAGACATACTTCTGATTTGCTCCTGTTCACAGAGCCACTGCCGACGCAACCGCTCCCGTTCAGCTTGTTCCTCTGGTTCTCGCTCACTAAAAGATTAGCCTCGACACCCCCAAGCTCAAATGTGAAAAACCAAGCAGAAAGAGACTAATTTGCTTCAATTGAAAATAAACAACACAGTCAACTCCAGAAACAACACGATCTCCTCCCCAGAAATTTCAAATCCCTCAATTAAAAGAAAATTTTAAAAAATAAATTAATTAATATTCAAAATATCTACATCATCAAAGCACAAATGAAAAACATCAGACAATTTTTTTTTTAAATAAAAATAAAAATCCTATGAAACGACCTCAACATCAAAATGCAGCTCCAGAAACCCCCAAAAATCATTGCAGAACACCAATGTGACTCAAAAAACCCTAGAAAACATAATGCAGTTCGATGAAACCCTAACCTTACAATGCGGGAAGACGAGATCCAAACGATTGCATTTTCTCTTACCTTAAATCGATAAAAAGGGAAGCGAGAAAGTAAAAGAAACCCTAGATCCGATGCGAACGCCAAACGGGTCCGCCTTTGAAAACGTGAGCTCGTTGAGATTTGCGAATCCAAAGGAGAGCTCTCTCCTCCAGCATTTAAAGTGAGAGAGAGAGAGAGATAGAGATGGAAAATCGGTAGTAGGGTTTTCTAAGAGAATCGAGGGAGCGGGTCAGAGAAAAATTTCAGAGCTTTTACCTTTATCGCTGCTGCTGGATTGGGAAAGGGAGAGGCTGAGTGTGAGAGAGAGAGAGGGAGTGTGAGGGAGCGTGGGTGATCCAGAGAGGCCGAGGTAAAGGGAGAGGCTTTTAGGTTTTGGGAGATGGGCGAACGAGAGAGAGGGATTTATGTTTTTTTTTTTAAAAAAAAAATAGAAAGGACCCTTTGCTCGCAGCCGTTAAAATGGGCTACGGCCAAAGGGTAAGCCCATCAGTCGGCTAAGCCCTAATTTGTTGTAGTGGTTGCGGGATCGGCAGGAGGAAATTTCACTTCACATGTTGTAACTATAGCCGAGGGGAGGTATATAGATTAAAAGAATGCATGAAGTTATTGTACTTTTGCTCATCTTGTATTTGATGTTCATCATTTCTTTCCTTATTGCTTGGTTAGTAAAAAATGGTAAATGAGCTTTGATATTTAGAGATTAGCATTTATTTGTTCCTTCACATAGGATGTGGCAACAAAGATACCGTCGTTCTCCTAGAAAGGTCCTCGTGCCATATGCATCCTCTCGGCAAATGGAGCTATTTCCATTGTTACTCTACACCAGCCTAGTTCTTCTGGTGATACCCTGCATATGAGGTAGAAGAAAATGTAATTGATTGCCCTTTTTGAGTTTCTATTGAAATTTCTCATAGATGTAAAAGCAACATGCATATGACGTGGTATTTACGTCTTCGTGGTTTTCATAGCCATGTCAATAGGATTTGGTTTTCCTAGTTCGTGTATTTTGGTTGTGTTCATTCACAGGTACATGCGGTGATTCAAGTCATGACATTCTAAGATACTCGTTTTGCATTCTTTCATAATCATGCTATGTTTTAATTGCGTTTAAAGCTTAGTCATGCTAGCTTCTACTATGTGTCAACATCTTACAAAATCTATAGAGGCTATGCTGCATTATTTAGCATTTCATGTGCAGCTTCTCCATATGCTTCTGTTCATTTTTCTTGTAACTAATTGCTTAATTTGGTTACAACATAGTTTTATGTTTTGTCTAGCCAAATTCTTGAACACCCACTACTGCAAGGTGACATGGTTCAAAGCTGTAAGTTACTATTATCAAAGAGACATTTACCATCTAGAAGGTGAATTTACAAATTTACAAAATTGCTGAAGTTCTGCAATGTGACATGCTTCATAGCTCTATATTACCACGATCAAAGAGACGTTTACCATCTAGAAGGTGAATTTACAAATTTACAAAGTTGCAGAAATTCTAATGTCGTGATAGATTACCTGATGGGGATATCATGCGCACGCACGCACGCACACCCTTCTTACGCACATACGTACGCAGAAGGAGGGCCCCACCATCGATCTGGCTCGATGACGATGTTCAGGGAGGGCCTCTTAACTAGAAGATGAAGTTTTGTTTTAAAATGGTGGGCCCGATAATAAAAAAAAGCCCATAATTGGATTTCATAATCGTGGCCCACTCGTCAAATTGATTTCATATTTTAGGTTTTGCTTATTCTTATTATTTAGAACATCATGAATACTTTAGATTTCTTTGTTTGGTTTTTATTTTAGTTTACTTCATCGCCAAGTAATAGGTTGTGCACATGGTGCGTGCTTTTGGGGTATAGGATTTTCCCTATAAATAGGCACCCCTCGTAGTTCTTTTCATTCATTCAAATTTAATAAAAATTCCTACTCTATTTTTTTCTCTCTTCATGAGTTGTGTAAGAATTCAAAAGTGGGTATGAAGCCCTCTCTTCTTCGAAGGGCTAACTACTGTGGTACGAAGCCACATCTATCCCCATCCACCCCTACCCTCTTCCATCCATATTTCTCATCTTCTATTATCATTATTGCTTTCAATTTTTCATCTTTTGCAGCTATTCATCCCCTACTGCCAGTTTCCAAAATCTGGACCTGTAGGAGGGCTGAAATTTCGGCGGAGCACTACGCCTCAACCTTACGTTGGATCATCGTTAAACTTGGAGGGATTGGAGGTCTCCTATGGCCGTCTAAGGATTAGGTGTCACTTTGGGAAGGCGGGCTTCCATTACACGTGTAAAAACCTAACCGCGCACATGCGTTAGTCCCGGGCCACCATCTACACGCAGGAGCTTTCTTTGGGTCAGGTTTTCCTCTGGTTTTTTTTTTTTTTTTTTGCATTCCTATTTCCTAAACCCTAGCTTTAGTTTGCATTAACCCTAATTTATTTGCCTATTTTTTCACCCTAGGGTTTCTTGAATTAAGATTGGGGAATCCCTAGGATCAAGGACTGTTTGCTATGTATGTATGGTTGATTTTTATTTCCCTTTGAGCATCATTTGGTTTATAATTTTTATTGGTCCAGTCTTAGCCTGTGTAGACTTAGACCCATATAGATTCCCCTTTACTTGAATGTTTGGATTTTTTATGTGGGATAGGGAATTTGTGTAATTGTTTCTGAACTAAGGTGATTTTAAGCCCGAAATCTCACACATCATGTTTAATTTCATGTCCTGCATCAAATTTGGTATCAGAGCTTAGGGTTCTTATAGGGGAATACATTACATGGTTAGGGTTAGTTTGTTTGAGTCCATCATGCATTCAGTTCATCATATGTAGCCTTTAGGAGTCCATAGTCCCTGATATTAGTTGCTGAAATTTCTGTTAACAGGAAGTTAGCAATTTATATTACTGTAACTTTCTATTATTCCTTTATTTTTAACAACTATATTGCTGGATTTTAGTAGCACCGCGTAGTTTCCCTCATATAGAGTCTCATAGGATCATTTAGTCCCATATAGTCGTCATAGAAAGTCCTTAGGTGGAGTTACAAGTTGTACGCCAACACGTACGAGTCATGGTTTTGGCTAGCAGCCCACACTAAATATAGAACAACTGCTAGAGTCACTAAACAAGCTATCCCAATAGATCGAATCTTAGGATAAGCGCTTGGAACAAGACATATATCAACACCTTAGCCAAATATAGGCCTCCCTCAGGATAAACCCCACCATTAGGGAAGATGGCCAATCTCAGGCAGGTGGTCAGGAGGATAGACCAATGAATGAAGGTGGCCAAGGAATTAGTCATAGGCATGCACCCGTACCCCCATCCCATGAGGGACATCAAGACCATTATTTTGAGGGGTAAAATATGTGCGGCCTCATGGCTAGAGAGAGTGCACCAAAGGCTAGTGTAGAGTTACCTACTGAGGCCATTCCGATAATGGATGAGTTTCATGATGTCTCTCCTGATGATCTATTGGATGAGTCTCCCTTAGGAGGGATATAGAGTACACCAGAATATGGGACACCGTAATACTTACAGCCAAGTTTGCATTTAATAGTTCTGTCGATAGGTCCACAAGTCTCAGTCCTTATGAAGTCGTTACTGGTTATAAACTTGAAAAACCTATTGATCTTGTCCCTACGTCACTGTCCCATAGGCCGTCAGAGCTTGCAGAGTCTTTTGTGCATCATATTCATTCATGACATCAAGAAATCAAGCAGAAGCTCACTACTAGTAATGAACATTACAAATTTTCTGCAGACCAACATAAATGTTTCAAGGAATTCAATGTAAGGGACTCTGTGATGGTCCGCATCAGGCCCGAGCGGTATCCTCTGGGTGCCGTTCGTAAGTTACACGCGCGTAGCACTGGACTCATCAAAATTATAAAATGAAATGGTCTTGATGCGTATGTGAAAAATCTTCCACCCTCCATGAGAATTAGTTCCACATTCAATGTGGAGGATCTAATTACATTTCAAGGGGTCTTTGATGCATTGTTCAACCTTTCACCTAATCATCCTGATTTATCAGACCTTTTCATTGATCCATGGCCCCCTCCCGACCCATTTTTTCAACCTCTACCTCCCATACTTATTCGTCCCGACCCATCTTCCCAGCTACTATGTCCCATACCCATCCCTCCAAACCCATTTTTCCAACCTCTACACCTACCTGTCCCGACCCATTTTTCCAGCCTCTACCTCCCATACCTACCTATCCTGACCCATCTTCCCAGTTATTACGTCCCATACCTACCCTTCCTGACCCATTTTCTCAGCCTCTATCTCACATACCTACCCTTCCCACGCCTAGAGAGGAAATAAAGGATATTCTGGACTATCAGATAATATCCACGTCAGACGGCGGGTTTCAGAAGTACCCGATTAAATAGAAGTCAAGCTCAGCTTTAGACAGCACATGACTCACTGAGGAGGAGCTTTAGAGACTTGATCCTGACATCCTAGATCTATTTCAGAGTTTTATTTTGCCAGTGGCGAAATCTTCGCAGCTGAGAAGAATTGATGGTGACATCATTCGCACGTGCACCCCCCCCTATGCATGTACATACACAGAAGAGGGCCCCACCATCGATCTAGCTTGATGACGACGTCCAGGGAGGGCCTCCTATCTAAAAGATGAAGTTTTGGCTCAAAATGGTGGACCCGATAATCAAGAAAAGTCCATCATGGGATCTCATAATTGTGGCCCACTCGTCGGATTGATTTCATATTTTAAGTTTTCCTTATTGTTATTATTTAGAACATCGTGAACGCTTTAGATTTCTTTATTTGGTTTTTATTTTAGTTTACTTCATCGCTAAGTAATAGGTTGCGCACATGGTGTGAGTTTTTGGGGTATAGGGTTTTCCCTATAAATAGGTACCCCTTGTAGTTCTTTTCATTTATTAAAGCTTAATAAAAATTCCTGCTTAATTTTTCTGCTCTCTTAGTGAGTTGTGGAAGAATTCAAAAGTAGGTGCGAAACCCTCCCTTTTCGAAGGGCTAACTACCGTGGTGTGAAGCCACATCTATCCCCATCTGCCCCTACCCTCTTCCATCCATATCTCTCATCTTCTATCATTATTATTGCTTTGAATTTCTCAGCTTTTGCAGCTATTCATCTCCCTATAGCCAGTTTTCAGAATCTAAACCTGTAGGAGGGCTGAAATTTCGGTGGAGCACTACGCCTTGACCTTATGTCGAATCATCGTCAAAATTGGATGGATTGGAGGTCTCCCCTAGCCGACCAAGGCCTAAGTATCATTTTGAGGAAGTGAGCTTCCATCACACGTGCGGCCAGCCCACCCGCGCATGTGCATCAACCCTGGGCCACCATCTGCACGCAAGAAATTTCTCTGGGTCAAGTTTTCCTCTAGTTTTTTTTTTCATTCATATTTCCTAAACCTTAGCCTTAGTTTGCATTAGCCCTAATTTATTTACCCTTTTTTTCACCCTAGGGTTCCTTGAATTGAGATTGGGGAATCCCTTGTATTAGGGACTGTTTGCTATGCATGTGTGGTTGATTTCTATTTTCCTTTGAGCATCGTTTGGTTTATATTTTTTATTGGTTCAGTTTTAGCCTATGTAGGCCTGGACCCGCATAGATTCTCCTTTACTTGAATGTTTGGACTTTTTATGTGGGCTATGGAATTTATGTAATTATTTCTGAACTAAGGTGATTTTAAGCCTAAAATCTCACACATCATGTTTAATTTCATGTCCTGCATCATTACCTCAATATGATTTGTTCACCAAACCAATTAAAAAATAAAAAGAAAGTTAATAATAATTAGTTCACTAATGTGTCAAAAAAATATTGTCACCCAAGGGTTAGTTTTAGTGATTGGTATGAAAAATAATGTGCTAAACAAATGATCTCCCTATGTATCCTTAGTATAATATGCCACCTACCTCTTGTAAAGAACTTGTGACCGAAGTAAATGGATATCTTTTTGGCATGGCATGGAGTTGGAATCAAGGAAAATAGTAGGGCATGTTGGAAATTGGAGTTACTAGTTGGCCTTTTGGACATTGTGGGGGTGAGAGGAATGAGAGATGCCTTTGGAATATGCATATGCTGGTTAATGAGGTGTCAACTAAGGCCAAGCTTCAAGTGGTGGACTGGACACTTGCTTTATAATTGTGAATCGTGATTCTAGAAGATTATAATTGTCTTTTATTTTAGACTTGTTTTGTTTTTTGTTTCTTGCTTTGTTGTGTCTTGGACACTTGCTTTATAGAATGGCCATTAATTAAAAAAGAAGAAGAAGAAGAAAACGGTTGAAGTCATCATTGACTTCTCTAGAAGTTTTCTTAAGGCATTCCTGTTGGAAACGTTGATTTCAGTAGGATTAAGATAGAGGATTAACAAAAATGGGTTGCTGATCAGGGGAAAGTGGTAATCTTAGGTGTTACTAAGAAGCTAGACTGGTGTTCCTCCTTGTGCTTCCATAAAAAAAGTTGATAATCCTGAACGAGGTTTGGGTAACTCTAGATGGTTAAGGCTCACTACAACAAGTGCGACTTTTACCGGCGCTCACAAGCACCAGTAAAAGTACCGAAAAATGCCGCAAATGAGTTATCAGTGCTACTCAAGTGCCGAAAAATGGGTATGTCGACAATGGTTATAGCGGCGCTAGTAAAGCTTTACTAGCGCTTGTCCGAATGCTAAAAATTTTTCCTTCTATCGACGTGAATAAGCGTCGGCAAAAGACCTTCTGAGCGTCGGGAAATATAATTTTTGGACACTTTTTTCTTACGGAAACCGCCATAAGATTTCTAACAAGCATCGATAAAGGTCGTCTTTGTATGGATTTGAGAGGCCCTGGCATGCTAGTAATTCAATCGAAACCTGAAATTTTTTTAATATTTGAAACATTAAAAAAGAAAAGCTTCATCAACCAAAGTGGTAAAGAATAAAACAAGACAACAATCACAGTAACACACAAAGTGAATTATGCTATGTGAAAACAGAAGATGAATTATGCAGTTACCTGCACACATTTGCTTGAGATATGATTTCAGCCATTAAGCTATAGGAATATTCCCCTATTACTCCCACATTGGACCTACTTTCCCCTAAGCCGCTGCAATGTATCCTTGCTCGTGTGGGTAATCTAGATTTCATGAGATCAAAAACTTACCATACAATCACAGGTTGGAATTTTGTGTCAGCTGGTAATTTCAACTGTAACCGGTCTGATAAATAAAAAGCATTGAGATAGCATTTACTTCTCAACTCCAAAACGATCATCACCCATACAAGGTGGACATGAATACATGAGAAAGAAGATTAGGATGGTGGACACTTGATTAAAAGGTCAAATGCAAGCAACTTGGCAAGTGCCATGCTTTTGCCATGCATTGGTACTATTTAGATAACAAACCAGAAGCTGTGGCATGAACTACAAGCAACAACTACAAGTGAAGAAAAAGTAAAGTCTATGTTGTTTTTCACTTGGGGACTCTATAACCCTACATTCTAAAAAATGGCATCCATCTTTGAAGGAAAGCAGATTGGGCCTGCTCATTCGAATTCGGTATCCTGTGAGTGAACAATCAAATAAGAAAAGTAGGATACCATGAGCAGAATGCTAGTACATAAGACCTACTAATAGAGAGACATCCCCACAATGAACGCATCAAACCAAACTCAAATATCCTTCAGTTATAGACATCCCTTCAACTAATCCATAAGACGAAAACAAAATACACATGACTTCTTCGAAAAATAATGTCCTTGTAAAAATCATAAAAGGTATTATACCTCATTTGATATGGCTTCTCTATTCGAAACCAAAATGAGTCCTATGTATCTTCCATTTCCATGTTTTCTCTTAGACTTCACTGTTGCATGATTACAAGTTTGAAACATAGTGACTAAGTTCAATGGTATCCATGGTTTGTGTTAAATACAATGATTTGCTGATTGGCATGGCATAGAGAACCCATTTCGTTGGAATAGGAACATTCAATTTGTTTCCACATTGTTTAGGTTGCATAACAACTATAATGGGTCTTCATGCCCTTTATTTCTAATCCTAAATGATGGCACATCGCATGTCACAGATTAGCATTGATTTAAAAGAAACATGCCACCATAAAATTGCCTGGAAAGGCAAAATTGAATTTACAAAATCAAGCTGATAAAGGATTCAAAATATTGGATTAGCAATAGCGGAAGCATTTGTTGCATGTGTCCATACACCATACTCAGCCAATAAGTTGAGCATTAATGTTGTAAAGATATAACTCTCATCCTCTTTAGCCTACACAACAATGATCGCTAGGAACAGTTCCTTAGGAAAGGACAAAAGATATGCATAATCTTGTTGGCAGAAGAAGCAGTAGAGTTCAGATAAAGTAGATCAAGACAACAGTTGAAGAAAGTACAGGGTAACATCTGACCTTTAAGTCATTAGTCAGTTTCAAATTTTCTTCAAGATAACTTTTTCTGTGAGTTAGATCCTTTATTGTAGTAGTTATGGATTCATTCTGCTTCTCGTTAAGGGCCTGTTGCTCAAATGCGTAATTCTGCTAAAAAAATGTCCATCAAAGTAAATGGATTACATAACAAAAAAAAAAGTTTTTATTTAAAAAATGCACTATAGAACTATTCCAATCACATAAGATCTTAATAGGCTATGAGCAATACATTTCCATGGTTCTTTCTAAGATCTAGGCACTCAAAGACATCTGCATGCCATGGCTCCAAATACACAACAAATGCACCTACAAGAAGCATAAAGCAATTAGGGATTACACTGTCAACGGAATTTTGGATCAACCCACTTCTCAACCTGTAAAAATGCTGAAAATTTCAACATAACATTGCTGCATTAAAGAAATATGGAAGAAAATGATACAACTCACCTTGACGCTCAACCCTTTCTCCCTCCTCCTTTACTCGGGCTTGGGACCGGCAATGCAAGTAGTTGCATTGGCAGAGTTAAAAAAGGGGCGTAAGATCCATTTGGTTTGATAAAAAATTATATTCATAAAGATTGATGTGATGACCAAATGGAGCTTAAGACTTATAATACTTACATAAATGAAGTTGTTCTCCTTCGCTTGGCTTCTATCATCTAACACTACCTCAAAAAACATGCTAAAAAAAGGTAAACACCCTCCTATTAATGTTGTAAAGAAACATGGAAAGAACGAGAGTTGCATTGAGCTATAAAGAAAATTGATAAGAACAAGAGTATATCATATTAGCTAACTTGTTGATTTAGTTACCTAAACTATCATAAGCATTGGATCTTAAGTCAATCCAAATTCCAAAATTAGAGTTGAACACTTACTATCTAAAACCAATCACACATCAGTCTTAAACCCATGCACAAAACATAAAACATTTATAAGAGAGAGAGAGAGAGAGAGAGAGAGAGAGAGAGAGATCCTTTCATTTAGCTCAATCCATCTCTCGTTAAACCTACGAAACAAAACAATAAAAAGAAATTAATTAGTACTTGCATTCTTGTACAAGAAATTCTATTATATAGGGAAAAAAAATCTGACCTTACACATAATAGAGGGCCAAACAATACTCGTTCCAATAGCATCCCCAATTGTTTTATATCGTCCATAAGATCTTATCAAAACCTCCTCCCGTACTATTGCCACATGAATTAATACTTCCCAAAAACCAATTCCAATTTCGTGCCCCCTGCTTTTGTGAGCGGATCCTTGCTCAAAACAATTCCTTTAGCAATAGTAACCTCGGGTTTGATGATACTTGTAAGAAGAACTCTAGTCACATCCTCCAAAATAAAATTCACTATTTGACAAACTGCATTGTATTGAATAAACACTCATCCGTATACCACATATAATTAAGAACACAATAATATCAAAATATAATAAAAGAAATATTCACTTGGTATAAGGAATTACCCCAGCACTAGTGCAACTCGTGGTCTTCCTCTTATTCATCGAGTGTTTCTGCAAATGATAAATTAATATCAATCATTATATACCAACTAAACTATGAGATTTCAACCATAGTTTCTTTAAGGGATGACATTTTAGCTTTTCTTGAGGATGAGAGCGCAGCTATATTTTCTTTAAGAGAGACTATATCAGCATGTAGTTCCTCATATCTTTCGTCTTTCCTCTGATCAATGGAAGCCATCCTTTATTGGCTGGATGTTGCACCCCATAAATCAGATGGAGATGGTCCTAACCCATAAGTGTGGACACGACCATACTTGTCTTCTCCCATGACTTGAGATAATAGATCATTCCTTGTCGTGCTACTCTGTGAGGCCCTGGGTTGTTAAGATATTTCTTCATTGAGTTTTGTTTGCAATAATAATTATGACATGGTAATAGTTAATGTGTAAATACTCTATCTGCTCTACACATTTATATGGAGCTCTTCTTGCATGTAAATACATTAACATACCATTACTACTAATGAGGCCTCATCCACAGGCTTTCTATCTTTGCATGTATAAGTCAAGATAAACATATCTGCTTGGCTCAGATCCTCCTCATTGGCCCTTTTCCTCTATTATTCAAATAAGTTATATAACACAAATATACTAACATAGTTGGTTAGGTTATTAATAAAAATTACCTCTTCCAAGCATATTCGCGTAAAACTCTTCAAGCCTGCCGCGTGGTTAATCAATTGTTTCTTCCGATTCTCTTTATTTTTTTAAGAACGAGCCTATATGTGACACACCGACATTAAATTATAAGATATCAACAATTTTTTTTGTATAATTCTATAATTGAATGAGGCATACCTTTTCCTCTTCAGAGTTTCAAAACTAAATGAGAGTCTTCCATTGATCCTCTTAGACCCACTCATCAAGATTTGCGAGCCGCTCTTCATCAGTCTCATGAGAAGAGTAGTGAAGTTTCTTTAGTTTGCCCTTCCATTCCCTTCATTTTTTACCAAGAGACTTGCACCCAAGCCTTAGCATTACCGTCAAACTCAAACTTGGACTGCATCACACGTTAAAAGCAGACAATCACATAATGAACAAAAAAAAAAACTTAAAAAAAAGCATCGTAACCATTACCGTGACAAGCCCCCACATATCATCTTTCTTCGCATTTGGCACTGCCTTCCAATCATTAAATGTAAGGGGAGCATATACCCCATTGCGTGCTATTGTCCCTATGAAATTCATCAGCTTACTAGCATTGTCACAATCGGGCTGCCTTAGAACATTGACAGAAATATAAATCCGTTAACCTTCATGCACTTTTCCAAACATCAAAGCATCGTGTGGGGCCTCGAGTCTTTGTTTTCTTAGACATTGAATCTGTTGAATAAAATCACAATGGTACATATAAAACTAATTAACAAAAGAAAATTACATGGTAAAACGCATATTATCCACGAGATAAGAACACATTTTGTTATACCACTAGTAGCCTTAGGCAGCTGAGGTTGGGCAAGACCAACATTAGTTTGGGGCAGCTGTGGCTGGCTAGTGCTATCAGTCATAGGGCCAACAAATTGTCTAACCTTGCATCTAGTACTCTTGTTTAACACCTGTATATGTCTATCAATATGACAATATGATAATCAAATATTTCTCATTTAAATGGAGATTCATAAAATGAACAATGTGATTTATGGATAGTTGCATATTGAAATATACAAGCCGTACAAATTCTGAATCCCATTATCAATGGAACATATTCCAAAATCATCATATCAAGCTAAAACAGAAGCACATATCTGGACAATGAAAATAAATGAACATGTGAAAATAATAATAACTCAACCATATTGTTTCAACAAGAAAACAAATGTGTTTGATTTGAGGGATTTATTCAATGATAACAAAAAAAAAATAAAAATGAGAGAACATTGATCACATTTATTCTAAGTTCATTTACATCCTTGGATTCCCTTGATTCTGAAAACAAAGCACAATCAATCAGATAAGATGGCCTGATAGAAGTTTCGGCAGCATTCCGACGCCATTTCGGTCATCTCCTAGATACTTAGGAGGAATTGCTGAATTGATCAGCTAATCTCTAATGAGATTGGAATTTTAGCAGCACTCCGGCGCTATTTCGGTCATCTCTTAGATACTTAGGAGGAATGTTGATCTAACAACCAGTCTTCAATGAGATGGGGTTGTGCGGGTCGCACAACACTTTCCTTCAGTTGTACGGGTCGCGTAACACTTTCCTGCCATTGTGCGGGTCACACAACCATTGTGCAGGTTGCACAACACTTTCCTTCAGTTGTACGAGTCACACAATAGCTTCCTTCAGTTGTACGGGTCGCATAACACTTTCATTTTGTTACGCGGGTCGCTCAACAGCTTCCTGCCGTTCCGCGGGTCGCACAACACTTTCCTTCAGTTGTGCGGGTCGCTCAACAGCTTCCTTCCATTCTGCGGGTCGCACAAACTTTTCTTCAGTTGTGCGGGTAGTTCAACAACTTCCTGTTGTTTTGTGGGTCGCACAACACTTTCCTTCAGTTGTGCAGGTCGCACAACACTTTCCTTCCGTTGTGCGGGTCACACAAAACTTTCCTTCAGTTGTGCGGGTCGCTCAACAGCTTCCTGCCATTCTGTGGGTCGCACAAACTTTTCTTCAGTTGTGCGGGTAGCTCAACAACTTCCTGCTATTTTGCGGGTCGCACAACACTTTCCTTCAGTTGTGCGGGTCGCACAACACTTTCCTTCCATTGCACGGGTCACACAAAACTTTCCTTCAGTTGTGCAGGTTGCACAACACTTTCCTTCCATTGCGTGGGTCGCGTAACGACATTCTCCCGTTGCGCGGGTCACGCAACCACTTTCTTCCGTTTCGCGGGTCGCACAACTGCATACCTCTTTCTCCTCACCTCTTCTTCTTTATTTCTCTTCCAACTGATCCAAATGATCCAACTCATCTAATGAATCAGGGAGGGGTATTTATAGGCCCCACCACTCTTAAAAAGTGGTGATCACCACCACTTATCCCTTCACATTTGGACATCTTTCTCTCTTAAACCATGGTGTCCACCAAGCTCCCTCTTAAGTTGTGGTGTACAACCTCTTTCCCTTAAAATAACACCCGTGCACTTTTTTTTTTTACCAAACTACCATTTTCAATGCATTTTTACTAAAATACCTAAACTACCCTTGGACATGAATTTTTACCGAAATACCTAAACTACCCATGGAGATGGATTTTTACCAAAATACCTAAACTATATCTGGACATGAATTTTTACCAAAATACCCCCGAACATGGAATTTTACCAAAATACCCCCAGACATGGATTTTTACCAAAATACCCCCGAACATGGATTTTTACCAAAATACCCCCGGACATGGATTTTTTTGACCACTGCAATGAGATATTTTTTGTGCCTCAACACATATGAAAAAAAACATGTGAATTTCTCTTTCATACTTTACGACAATCTTGTGTATAGAAATCAATTATTGTACATAATGTCATTTCTATCAGGATCAGAAAACTCAGTATCATCTGTTTGGTCATCTACCATTGTCTGGGTAGGTGGTAAAGGTGTGATATTTGTTGTACCATTGATATCTGTCCTTTCTCAACTATCAATGTCATCACTCGAATCCTCTGAACTTTGATCATTGCATGGCGAGCTCCCCAAGTATGCATCAACATCATCTGCAAATTCCCCCCATGCATCTCAAACAAGTCCCTAAGTTTCGCCGTCATCATAACATGCCAATCCTTCTCGACAGGGTCTTGCACATAAAACACCTGCTTAGCTTGAGATACAAACACAAACGGTTCATCAGACAACTGTCGATCAGAATGGCATAACTATTCAAATTCACGAAAGTGAACCCCAACCCATCCTTCCTGACACCACTGCCCTAAGATAGAACATCAACCCAATCACACCTAAATAATATAACTTTTCGATCACCACAATATTCCAGTTCAATTATGTCTGTCAAGACACTATAGTAAGTCACATCTCCTGTAACAGGGTTTTTGTCATTGACAGTCACAAAGCTTAATGTCTTTGCGGTCACCACAACTCCACTATGTTGAGTTTTTCTTTTCTTTTCTCGGTCTTTAGTGTGAAACCTGAAGTCGTTTATGATAAAACCCTAGTATCTTCTTGTTGTACAAGGACCCCGAGCTAGCCATTTAAGGTCTTTTGAGACCCGCTCATTCTTTACATGGAGCAGCTGTTCAACCTATTCTAAAAAATGTTTTAAAAAAAGCACATGTATGGACAATGAAAATAAATGAACATGCACACGTCGATCAACTTATTGTATCAACTACTTACATGATCGCTAAACCATTTATGAAATGTTTCATTATGAACGCGTTCTATATCCCTTGGTCATGCGCGAGGATTCTTTTGCTTAACAACATTCATGTGTTCTCTGCATATGAAATGGTTTCAGTAAGACACGTGATAGTAACTTATTTTTTCATTATGTAACTTATTAAGTGTTATAGTTTTCTTACTCAAGAAATGGGATGAGTGCGCTACTGTTAAACAGAACATATCGATGTGCCTATGTAAATGCAACTTTATCTAGCACATAATCCTCCGGTTTCCCTAATGCATGACCTATTCGTGGGAAAATAGAGGATTGTTCTATGACGGTGTTACCACAGTCATCATTTCGTATTGGTCGGTTGAACCTTGTCTTCACATTATACAAGTACCTTGAGCAGAAAGTTAAGCATTCTTCCGCCAAGTACCCTTCTGTAATTGAACCCTTAGGCCGACTTTTATTACGTACATATGACTTTAGTGTGTGCAAGTACTTATGGCCACCAATATTAAACAGTTTAGAAATATATGGTCGATTAGCGTGACTGGAATAGCATGGAAAATAAATTTAATTTATAAATATTAGCACTCACCTCTCGATGGGGTACATCCATCGGTATTGTACCGGTCCTGCTAGTTTGGCTTCACCCGCTAAATGAATCGGCAAATGCACCATAATATAAAAAAAAAGCTAGTGGAAAGATCTTTTCTAGATGATAAAGTGTTACCACAATTCGTGATTTCAGTCCATCAAAATCTTTTACTTGGCCAACTTTGGAACACAATTACCTAAAGAAATTGCACAATTCAAGCAAGACTGAGCTCACACACTTAGGCAATGTTGTTCATATCGCTACCAGAAGTAATTGCTGCGTCATAACATGATGGTCATGACTCTTGAGCCCTGAAATTTTGCGCTCTTTGAGATGCACACATCATGAAATATTGGCTGAATAACCATCTGGAACTTTCACTTGCTTCAAAACATTGCAGAAATCATCTTTCTCAATGGATGACATGGTAAAGCATGTAGGTAGCAAATATGTTTTGTTTGATGAAGGCTGCCTTGTGTGGAATGTTTGTCTTATAGCCATATCTTGCATGTCGAGATGTGCCTTTAAACTGTCCTTTATTTTTCCTTCAATGGTCAACAGTATCCCAAGCACATTATCACACATTCTTTTCAATATGCATCACATCCAGATTGTGCCACAATAAATTATGCTCCCAATACGGCAAATCGAAAAAGATACTCCGCTTCTTTCAGTTATATCGATCTTTCGCATGATCCTCTCGTCTTATCTTGTGCCCATAATTGCCAGGAGTCTTCTTCCCAAATGTGACATTAATTCCTTGTAACTGATCAAACACATCAGACCCAGATAGTGAAGTTGGTGCGTCACTAAATTCTTCTGTACCATCAAAAGATCTGCGATTACTTCTAAATCTATGATCAAGTTCTAAGAATCGACGATGGCCCATACAACAAAACTTTCGACCATGCTTCAAGTATTTAGACGAAGTGTCCTTGTTACAGCAAGGACAAGCAAGGCGTCCTTTAGTGCTCCATCCAAATAAGTTCGCATATGTAGGAAAGTCACTGATAGTCCACAACAATGCTGCACGCATTTAAAATATTTCATTGCTTGAGGCATCATAAGTGTTTATGCCAACCTCCCACAATTCATTCAACTCATCTATTAAAGGTTGCAAATACACGTCAATATCATTACCAGGTCCAGCAGGACCAGGAATAAGCAAGGACATCATGAAATAAGATTGCTTCATGCACATCCATGGTGGCAAGTTATATGGTATCAGAATAACTGGCCATGTGCTATGAGCAATACTCATTGTCTTGAATGGATTGAAACCGTCAACTGCTAACTAAGTCTAACATTGTTTCGACAAGAAAACAAAAGTATTTACTTTGGGAACTGATTTTATTTAAACATAACAAAAGAGTATTCAGAACAATCATCATATCTTTATTAATATTGAGTTCATTTACATCCTTTCTACATCCCTTAATTCTAAGGTAGATCAATTAGAATTGAAGAATTATTTTAAGTGCAATTCTTATGGTCCAATATAAATTTCGGTAGCAATCCGACGCTATTTCGATCATCTCCTAGGTACTTAGGAGGAATTGCTGATTTGATCATTCAATCTTTATGAAGATAGAAATTTCGGCAGCATTCCGGCAGCCTCTTCGGTCTTCTCCCAATACTTAGGAGAAATTTGCTGAATTGATCATCTGATCTCTCCTTTCAAAGAAGATTTGAAGACTCAGCAAAGCTCCTGCACAAAGCTAGTTGAGTGACCTGTTGCGTGACCCGCGTAACTGGTAATGTGGTTGCGCGGTTCGCGCAAAGGATATCTTGGTTGTGTAGTCCGCGCAACTGGTATCACTCGTTGCACAGTCCGCGTAATTGATTGTTGCCTCTCCCTTCTACCTTCAGTTGCTCTGCTTTAGTTTCCAAAATATCTCTATCACCCAAACGAGAGGAAGAGCAGGGTATTTATAGGCCCCTCACAGGTGTCAGTTGTCTTCGTTGGTTGCACAACCCACGCAACTGCTTTCCTTGTTGCGCGATCGACTGAACTGCTTCTTGATTGCACGATCCGCACAACTGTTGACCTTGTTGCGTGATCGACGTAGCTCTCTGCTTGATTGCGCAACCCACGCAACTTTCGCCCTTGTTGCGCGATCCGTGCAGCCAGATCTCTTGGTTGTGGGTCCCGCACAATTGATTTTCTTGGTTACGCGATCCGTGCAATTGACTTTCTTGGTTACGCGATCCGTGCAACTTGTCTTCCTCCACTGTTTCTCCCTTGAATATCAATCTTTCCTTTTCATGATGATAATATGCTCCAACAGATGCCCCCTTGATCCGTTCTTTGTTTTGCTGAATCAAAGAATCAGGATCAACTCATACCGAACTTCTTGCTTAATTCTTTAGCTGGTTACGCAACTCGCGCAACCGACACCCAAGGAATGTACTCGGTCGTTTGCCTATAAATACTGAAAATCTGCCATTTTCTTCATTCTGAAGTTTTTGCAGTGAAGGCCTTGCGAAAATTTTCTCCCCCCGCGTAACTGAGCATTGTTGCGCGACCCGCGCAACCTCATTTCGTAGCGCAAGGCCTTTTAGCCGTTACGCTGCCCGCGTAACAAGTACAAATCGTGCTGCGCGACCCACGCAACTTCCTATTCTGCTGCGTGACCCACACAACTGATATCTTAGTAGATCTCTTGAACTTAACTTGTTTCCTTCATCATGGCTCGCACCAAGAGGACTTTTACTACCATCAACCCTCCTTCCAGTCAACCATCCCACCAAGAGTTACCAAATACTGACGCTTATCATACTACAACTCCTCAGGCAACAGAATTGCCATCTCCTCCAGCTCAACCTTCATCTAAACGTTTTAAGACAACTGTTAGGCATCCTACCTACATAAAAGAGCCCGTTCTACACACTTTCGACTTCACATCATGGATCAAATCATTATCAACCCCCATTCACAGAGTCATCACCACGGGTGACCTGACCATGCTTCCAAGGCACGGCCATGAATACGATTGGGAGGAGTGGTTAAAGACTACAACACATCATCAGACGAGTAGTCAAAGACCACCTCTTAGAGAAGATACCCCTCCTCCTTCTAGGCCTAAGAAGCATCGCCGAAACAAGGCTCGAGAATTTCAAGAGAAGATCAAGGAGCATAATCGCAAGAAACTCAACAACTCCTGGGAATCAGTGTGCGAAGTACAGGGTGTCATCAAATTTGACAACCCCTATAAATGAGGTGTTATCTCTCTTCCACTCAGCATGCACCGCCATCACTCTATGCTGGGCTGTGAACCTAGAGATTACTTATCTGTAGAAAGGTTAGCTTATGCAAAATCTTGGTCTTTTAAAGAACCTAGATTATTAGAAGGAATTCTGCACCGCCAAGACCGAGACAAAAAATAGGCAATATTCACTCCATGGTTTTTCTCGTCCCTTCTTACGACGTCCATAGTCTATATCCATCTCATTTTTATGAAACACTCAAGCAACATTTGAGCTACCGTTCCCAACTCTGAAGTCCAGAAGAATTCAGAAGCAGAGGCCTTCTGACTCCCCGAAATTATTATTCCGAATGGGTTGCGGCAGTTTTAACAAAGCATGATAAGATTTTATCAGACATCGACATCTTTCTGGTAATAGAAGCAACATCACATCCTTTTTGCAAAGAATCTTCTATTTTGAAGGCATTGCTCAATTATTGGTGCCCTTCCACCAATTCTTTCCATCTCCCTAAAGGTGAAATGAGCATCACACTATGGGATATCCACAGAATTGCAGGTTTACCAATCACCGGCCAATTCTTTGATGAATTTGTCCCCACTAACGAAGAATTCACTTTCATTTCATCTCCTGATCGCATCCCTTTCATCTCAGAGTCAACCATCTAACTCTTCAAAGAGAAGTTAAAATTTCCAAATATCCATAAGATCCACCCCATGCAATGGCTGGTGCATTTCAGCCGAGCTCTAAAGTAATTTTCTTCTTCTTCACTCCCCTTTTATTACAACTTTATATATAACTTTAATCTTATTCATTTACCTTTCCAGATTTAACGGTAATCATTCGCGAGAACTTGAACGCCTTAGGAAAGGCATAAAAGGTCGTGCCGAATATTTCGTTCATGGGAAACTTGCAGCCTTTATCGCATACTGGCTGAGTGTAGTGGTCTTCCCCAGTTCTAAATCAGCAGATGCCATTTGTCCCTCATTATTCATAGTCGTAGGTGCTATGGCTGAAGGAATGAGATTTTCTCTTGCTCCACCCCTCTGTTCAATCTACAGAGGTTTTGGGAAAATAACATGCCACATAAAAAGTCCTCCTGTCGGCTCGGCCTCAACTTACATGCCGTGGCATTATTTTTTGGGTTGGCTTGACGTTTACTTTCCCTGGACTTTCGAAGTTCCAGAAAAAGCCTACATTCATCCTTCTAAAGTTCCTCTTTATTTTTTCCAGAAGAGGTCCATGGCCAAAAGATCTTATGATTGGGCCAATGATGCTATTTCCTCTGATGCCAAGATAAACTACTTCCACTTCAGCCTTCCTCGCTATATTGTGGATACTGAAAAGGCGGACACTGACTCACTCTCTCCAGCAGAAAGGGGATTTTTTATATCTATCAGATCATGCAGCCTGCCCTGGAGGGAAGGGACCTAATTCTGGAGAGAATCATATTATCCAAGTCGCTTCGCGCGTCAATTCGATTTCGACCAGGTAGTGCCGGAAGACTGTGGACTGGTTACTCAAAGGATGTGCAGTTACGGGACTGGTCCATTTAATTGGACAATGGTCTAGAGGCAATTGTTGGGTCGAGTTAATTCTTTCTTCATCATCCTAGGATGCGATCGTACTCCAAGAGCATCATACAATCACATGAGATGGTGGGTGCACCAATCATACCTGATCCGGAAAAGTCTTCCAGTGTCACAATCGGTCTGGCTTCCTCCCCCCAGGCTCAAAGGTTGCACTTTCGAAACAGGCATCAGTTTCACTGCAGTAACCAGTCATGCTCCTTCGGGTAGTCGTCGCATCATGATCTTAGTAGATGAACCTATTCGTGTAAAAAAATCCGATAACACTCTTGAAGGATGGATAACATATGGTGATACGAGAATTTGAGCAAATTCCACTTTATCAATCGCATAGAGAAGAAGTTGCAGCAGAATCTCCCATTCAACTAGAGATTAATGTTGGTCCACCTAACCAACCTTCTTCTTCCACCTTCCCTCAACAACAACGAATTCCTTCTCCTGCATCTGGGACTGTTTGCCTCTCGGAGTAGCCACCTTCTTCTCCACTGACAAGATCCCGCACACGCGCTCAGGCTTCTCCAAAGGGAGAGGCTACTGCCGTTACTGTCCCAGCTCAAGTTACTGCGGGTATTCAACTAGAAGGTTCCCAACCTCCTCCCTCTAAAGGCAAACAAGTTGTCATCGAAGATTCAAGCACAGAGGATACTGTTGGCAAAGATTCGTCTTCTTCAACTTCTTCATCTGAGGATACTTCCTTTGATGAGAGTGAAGTAGAAAGGGAGAATCAAGATGACGCTTATGAAGAAGGAGAAGCGAATATCAGCGACGAAGATGAGGCAATCGCAGAAAATGTTCCTGCTGACGGAGGACATATCCCTTCTACTTCTGAGGCTATTCTTGCAAAGACTTCCCCTGTAGTGAGGGAAGAAGAAGAACCCCTCGATTATGGAGAATACGGATATTCGCTGCGTAAGATAATTTTGCTATCACCATTTCACTTTTTTTCTTCCTTTCTTTCTTATCTCACTCATTTTATTTCAGGTGATCATGTTACGACTGCGGAAGCACATAGCGCTTCTCCTCTGAACCTGCCCCCTGTCGCACCATCAGCCTTGCCGAGATCCTCCATACCCCCAATCAGTGGTGTGCGAAATTGTTTTCCCAAGAGGAGCCCACTGACTCGCTCATCCCTGCTACTGCCACCCCGAGTCCTGAAAACACGGCTCCATCTTTTGCCGATATGATAGCACCTGATCCTCCTCTTGCTAACAGAGCGCAACCACTTGTCGCTTCAGTACCAGCAGAAAGTATATCTTTTTCTTGTTGCTACTTTTCTTATCACCTGTACATAAAACCTTTATTATAATTTTTTTATTTCATTCCTTGATAGGGAATTTACCTCCAAGTAGTGCAACCAGTTCTGGTTTTATCGGCACTTCATTGAATGTGACATCTTTTGAAAAGATCTCTGCACATAAATTAGCCTTGATCAGGAATTTGATGCTGGCTATTGTCGAAATCTTCAAAGATCCTGATCAATGGTGTGATTTAGCTGTTGCTCTGGATGTCTTGAACAACGCTTCTCACATGGCTAAAGTTGATATCTCCTCCTTACGCGATGCTCTCTTGAGATTTCACAATTCAATAACAGCCATATTGTCAACTGCAACTATGATTGTTCCTCCTGAGATCTTGGAGTATAGAAAGCAGCTTGCAGATCTCGAAGAGAGAATTTCTCAACTTGCCCCTCTTGTCTCTCTTCACGATCAAGAACAATCATCTTTACAAGATCAATTGAAGACTCTTGTTAATGAGAAATCATCTGTTCTAGATCATATTACAGTCCTGAAGCAAGAAATTTCACAATTAGAGAGGCGGAGTTCGGAGATAGAGCTAAATATTGAAAGAGTCCAGGAGAAGATAGAATGCAGCTGCCATTCTGTGGATTCTGAGAGATCCGAATTAATGAAGAATGAAAAGCTTATCATCTCTTTAGAAGAAAAGCTAGCGGGCATTCTGGATCATGCCCAACTGATTTCGAATGCTCGATTGGAGCATGTTGCTACTCAAGTTAGTCTTCAAGAAAATTTACAACAATACTTAGCAACATTAGGCATCACAGGAGAGCTGTAAAATGCATAATTTTAATAGATATTTTGCTACTGTTCATGCTTTCAAAAATCGTAAGTGAAAATTCATAATTTTATGCATAATTTAGATGAAAATTAGTCATCTAAATGTCATAAGTCACTTACGATTTTTGAAAGCATGAACAGTAGTAAAGTATCTATTAAAATTATGCATTTTACAGCTCTCCTGTGATGCCTAATGTTGCTAAGTATTGTTGCAAATTTTCTTGAAGACTAACTTGAGTAGCGACATGCTCCAATCGAGCATTTGAAATCAATCTAAAGAGATGATCAGCTTTTCATTCTTCATTAATTCGTATCTCTCAAAATCCACAGAATGGCAGCTGCATTCTATCTTCTCCTGGACTCTTTCAATATTTAGCTCTATCTCCAAACTCTGCCTCTCTAATTGTGAAATTTCTTGCTTCAGGACTGTAATATGATTTAGAACAGATGATTTCTCATTAACAAGAGTCTTCAATTGATCTCGTAAAGATGATTGTTCTTGATTGTGACGAGAGATAAGAGGGGCAAGTTGGGAAATTCTCTCTTTGAGATCTGCAAGCTACTTTCTGTACTCCAAGATCTCAGGCGGAACAGTCATAGTTGTAGTTGATGATATGACAGTTATTGAATTGTGAAATCTCAAGAGAACATTGCATAAGGAGGAGATATCAACTTTAGCCATGCGAGAAGTGCTGTTCAAGACATCTAGAGCAACAACTAAATCACACCATTGATTAGGATCTTTGAAGATTTTGATGATAGCCAGTATTGAATTCCTGATCAAGGCTAATTAAGCGCAGAGATCTTTTTAAAAGATGTCGCATTCAATGAAGTGCCAATAAAACCAGAACTGGCTGCACTACTTGGAGGTAAATTCCCTATCAAGGAATGAAATAAAAAAATTATAAGAAAGGTTTTATGTACAGGTGATAAGAAAAGTAGCAACAAGAAAAAGAATATACTTTCTGCTGGTACCGAAGCGACAAGTGGTTGCGCTCTGCTAGCAAGAGGAGGATCAGGTGCTATCATATCGGCAAGAGACGGAGCCGTGTTTTTAGTACTCGGGGTGACAGTAGCGGGGATGAGCGAGTCAATGGGCTCCTCTGGAAAAATAATTTCGTGCACCACTGATTGCGGGGGTATGGAGGATCTTTGCGAGGCTGATGGTGCGACAGGGGGCAGGTTCAGAGGAGAAGCGCTATGTACTTCTGCAGTCGTAGCATGATCACCTGAAATAAAATGAGTGAGATAAGAAAAAAAAGGAAGAACAAAAGTGAAATGGCGATAGCAAAATTATCTTACGCGGCAAATATCCGTATTCTCCATAATCGAGGGGTTCTACTTCTTCCCTCACTACAGGGAAAGTCTTTGCAAGAATAGCCTCAGAAGTAGAAGGGATATGTCCTCCATCAGCAGGAACATTTTCTGCGATTGCCTCATCTTCGTCGCTGATATTCACTTCTCCTTCTTCATAAGCGTCATCTTGATTCTCCCTTTCTACCTTACTCTTATCAAAGGAAGTATCCTCAGATGAAGAAGTCAAAGAAGATGAATCTTCACCAACAGTATCCTCTGTGCTTGAATCTTTGATGACAACTTGTTTGCCTTTAGAGGGAGGAAGTTGGGAACCTTCCAGTTGAATACCCGTAGTAACTTGAGCTAGGACAATAACGGCAGTAGCCTCTCCCGGTGGAGAAGCCTGAGCATGTGTGAGGGATCTTGTCATTGGAGAAGAAGGTGGCTGCTCTGAGAGGCGAACAGTCCCGGATGCAGGAGAAGGAACCGGTTGTTATTGAGGGAAGGCAGAAGAAGAAGGTTGGTTAGGTGGACCAACATTAATCTCTAGTTGAATGGGAGATTCTGGTGTAACTTCTTCTCTGTGCGGTTGATAAAGGGGAATTTGCTCAAATTCGCAAATATCACTGTATGCTATACATCCTTCAAGAGTGTTATCGGGTTTTATTTCACGAATGGGTTCATCTACTGAGATCATGATGTGATGACTAACCGAAGGAGCATGATTGGTTTCTACAATGAAACCGATGCCTGTTTTGAAAGTGCGACCTTTGAGCCTGGGGGGAGGAAGCCAAACCGGTTGTGACACTGGAAGACTTTTCCGGACCAGGTATGATTGGTGCACCCACCATCTCATGTGATTGTATGATGCTCTTGGAGTACGATCGCATCCTGGGATGATGAAGGAAGAATTAGCTCGGCCTAACAATTGCTTTCAGACCATTGCCCAATTAAATGGACCAGTCCCGTAACTGCGCATCCTTCGAGTAACCAGTCCACAATCTTTCGGTACTGCCTGGTCGAAACCGAATTGACGCGCGAAGCGACTTGGATAAATGGTTCTCTCCAGAATTCGGTCCCTTCCCTCACGGGCAGGCTGCATGATCTGATAGATATAAAAAACCCCTTTCTGCTGGAGAGAGTAAGTCAGTGTCTGCCTTTTCTTCAGTATCCACAATATAGCGGGGAAGGCTAAAGTGGAAGTAGTTTATCTTAGCATCAGAGGAAATAGCATCCTTGGCCCAGTCATAAGATCTTTTGGCCATGGACCTCTTCTGGAAAAAATAAAGAGGAACTTTGGAAGGGTGAATGTAGGCTTTTTCTGAAACTTTGAAAGTCCAGGGAAAGTAAACGCCAAGCCAACCCAAAAAAAATGCCACGGCATGTAAGTTGAGGCCAAGCCGATAGAAGTACTTTTTATGTGGAATGCTATTTCCCCAAAACCTCTGTAGATTGAACAGAGGACGGGTGGAGGAAGAGAAAATCTCATTCCTTCAGCCATGGCACCTGCGACTACGAATAATGAGGGACGAATGGCATCTGCTAATTGAGAACTGGGGAAGACCATTACGGTCAGCCAGTATGCGATAAAGTCTACAAGTTCCCCATGAACGAAATATTTGGCCCGACCTTTTATGCCTTTCCTAAGGCATTCAAGTTCTCACGAATGATTACCGTTGAATCTGGAAAGGTAAATGAATAAGATTAAAGTTATATATAAAGCTGTAATAAAAGGGGAGTGAAGAAGAAGAAAATTACTTCAGAGCTTGACTGAAATGCGCCAGCCATTACATGGGGTGGATCTTATGGATATTTAAAAATTTTAACATCTCTTTGAAGAGTTCGATGGTTAACTCTAAGATGAAAGGGATGCGATCAGGAGATGAAACGAAAGCGAATTCTTCGTTAGTGGGGACGAATTCATCAAAGAACTGGCCGGTGATTGGTAAACCTGTAATTCTGTGGATATCCCATAGTGTGATGCTCATTTCACCTTCAGGGAGATGGAAAGAATTGGTGGAAGGGAACCATTAATTGAGGAATGCCTTCAAAATAGAAGATTCTTTGCAAAAAGGATGTGATGTTACTTCTGTTGCCAGAAAGTTGCCGATGTCCGATAAAATCTTATCATGCTTTGTTAAAACTGCCGCAGCCCATTCAGAATAATAATTTTGGGTAGTCAGAAGGCCTCTGGTTCTGAATTCTTCTGGACTCCAGAGTTGGGGACAGTAGCTAAAACGTTGCTTGAGTGTTTCATAGAAATGAGACGGATATAGACTATGGACATCGTAAGAAGGGACAAGAAAAACCATGGAGTGAATATCGCCTATTTGTTGTCTCGGTCTTGGCAGCTGCAGAATTCCTTATAATAATCTGGGTTCTTTAAAAGACCAAGATTTTGCATAAGCTAACCTTTCTGCAGATAAGTAATCTCTAGTTTCACCGTCCAGCATAGAGTGATGGTGGTGCATGCTGAGTGGAAGAGAGATAACACCTTGTTTATAGGGGTTCTCAAATTTGATGACACCCTGTACTTCGCGCACTGATTCCCAGGAGTTGTTGAGTTTCTTACAATTATGCTCCCTGATCTTCTCTTGAAATTCTCGAGCCTTGTTTCGGCGATGCTTCTTAGGCCTAGAAGGAGGAGGGGTATCTTCTCTAAGAGGCAGTCTTTGACTACTCGTCTGATGATGTGCTGTAGTCTTTAACCACTCCTCCCAATCGTATTCACGGCCATGCCTCGGAGGCATGGTCAGGTCACCCGTGGCGATGGCTCTATAAATGGGGGATGATAACAATTTGATCCATGATGTGAAGTCGAAAGTGGGCAGAACGGGCTCTTTTATGTAGGCAGGACGCCTAACAGTTGTCTTGAAATGTTTAGATGAAGGTTGAGCCGGAGGAGATGGCAATTATGTTGCCTGAGGAGTTGTAGTATGATAAGCGTCAGGATTTGGTAACTCTTGGTGGGATGGTTGACTGGAAGGAGGGTTGATGACAGTAAAAGTCCTCTTGGTGCGAGCCATGATGAAGGAAACAATCTAAGTTCAAGAGATCTGCTAAGATATTAGTTGCGCGGGTCGCACAGCAGAATAGGAAGTTGTGCAGGTCGCGCAGCATGATTTGTACTTGCACGGATCGCACGACAAAGTCGGAGTTACGTGGGCAGCGTAATGGCTAAAAGGCCTTGCGCAATGAAATGAGGTTGCACGGGTCGCGCAACAATGCTCAGTTGTGCGGGGGGCGAAAATTTTTGCAAGGGCTTCGCTGCAAAAACTTCAGAATGAAAAAATGGCAAATTTTCAATATTTATAGGCAAACGACCGAGTACATTCCTTGGGTGTCAGTTGCGTGGGTCGTGCAACCAGCTAACGAATTAAGCAAGAAGTTTGGTATGAGTTGATCCTGATTCTTTGATTCAACAAAACAAAGAACGGATCAAGGGGACATCTGTTGGAGCATAAAAATTATCATCATGAAAAGGAAAGATTGATATTCAGGGGAGAAAGTGGAGGAAGACAAGTTGCGCGGATCGCGTAACCAAGAAAGTCAATTGCATGGATCGCGTAGCCAAGAAAATCAATTGCGCGGGACGCGCAACCAAGAGATCTGGTTGTGCGGATCGCGCAACAAGGGCAATAGTTGAGCGGGTCGCCCAATCAAGCAGAGAGGTACGTCGATCGCGCAACAAGGGTGACAGTTGTGCAGATCACGCAATTAAGAAGCAGTTGCGCCGATCACGCAATAAGGAAAGCAGCTGCACGGGTCGCGTAACCAATGAAGACAATTGAAACCTATGTGGGGTATATAAATACCCCGCTCTTCCTCTCATTTGGGTGATAGAGATATTTTAGAAACTGAAGCAAAGCAACTAAAGGTAGAAGGGAGAGGCAACAATCAATTGCGCAGACCGCGCAACGAGTGATACCAGTTGCGCGGACTGCACAACCAAGATATCCTTTGTGTGAACCGCGCAACCACATTACCAGTTGCGTGGGTCGCGCAATAGGTCACTCAACTAGCTTTGTGTAGGAGCTTTGTTGAGTCTTCAAATCTTCTTTGAAAGGAGAGATCAGATGATCAATTCAGCAAATTCCTCCTAAGTATTGGGAGAAGACTAAAGAGGCTTCCAGAATGCTGTAGAAATTTCTATCTTCATGAAGATTGAATGATCAAATCAGCAATTCCTCCTAAGTACCTAGGAGATGATCGAAATAGTGCCGGAATGCTACCAAAATTTATATTGGACCATAAGAATTGCACTTAAAATAATTCTTCAATTCTAATTGATCTACCTCAGAATCAAGGGATGTAGAAAGGATGTAAATGAACTCAATATTAATAAAGATATGATGATTGTTCTGAATACTCTTTTGTTATGTTTGAATAAGATCAGTTCCCAAAGTAAATACTTTTGTTTTCTTGTCGAAACAAACATTGTGACTATTCGATGAAAAGGTCGAATGGTAGTGATCAAAAGTTTTCTACGCCGGGGAGTCAGCCGGATGCCTTAACATTCCATCTTCGGTGCGACACTCGTAATTCCATCTGTTTTAGATGACATGTACAACCTCTGAAGCCTTGGTTTTAAAGGAAAATGGCGTAATATTTTGGCTGAATTTTTTCTCTCTTTAGCAGTCGAAGAAGTCACCTCGTCATCTGATTGATGTTAAAATGTTTTCCTTCTGGAAGCACTACATATACCACATGATTGCTCCTCGACAGCATCCTTCCAATACAACATACAATCATTGGGACAAGCACAAATTTTATTATATTTTAGGCCCAAGTCCCTAATAATCTTCTTAGTTTCATAGAAAGACCTTGGAAAGGTTTCACCTTCAAGAAGTGCATCCTTCAGCAATTCAAGTAACATCGTGAATGACTTGTCGCTCCATCCACCAAGGCACTTTATGTGATATAGTCGAATAATAAAAGAGAGCTTATTAAACTTCTTGTAGCCTGGGTACAATTCCTTATCGGCGTCTTCTATTAATTTGAAAAATTGTTGTGCTTCAGTATTAAGCCCTTGTGTAGGTCTATATGCTGCATCACTCTCTTGATTATCTGGACCCGAAAAATCGAATGCATCATGTAACAATTCTTGCATATCATCGTGTTGGGGGCCTTGCACAAAACCTTAGGATCTAGCCTCCTAAAACAAACTAAAATTATGGAATAATAATGCAATGAACTAAATAAAAACATAAACCACACCACACCAGGATTTTTACGTGGAAAACCCTTAGAGAGGTAAAAACCACGGTACCTCGTCCAGATCAACAATCCACTATAAAGAAGAACATTACAACCGATCACAAGCACACACCACTTGGATCAAACCTTCTTCACTCACGCAGGAGTGGATAAACAATAAGAGAAATAAAGAAGATGAAGAGATCTCACCTATTATGAGATCGTGGAAGCGCTGAGATATGGTATATCACCTTTACGAGCATAGCCTTCCTTCCACAAGCTTCCTCTATCTCTTTCTCTCTCTCTCTCACACCTTTGATAACCCTAAGCCCTTTAGCAAACCCTTGTAAAGCTTTAGGAAACCCTAGTATACCCTGGAATATACCTCAATCCCATATACACCCTTTTATATAAGAATAGAAAGAGGTAGAATCAAAATAGAAAATAAAATCTGCATTTTCGCAATCGCATCTGTAGAAATCTTTGATGATATCGAAGGTCTCTCGATGACAACCTCGATATCATCGAAGATCTCTCGATGATATCGGAACAGGACAAAATCTGTCCAGCGATCAAGGGTGAAAACCAATAATTATTGATGTCATCGAAGGTCTCTCGATGACAGCCTCGATATCATCAAAACGTCTCTTGATGATATCGGAACAGGACAAAAACTATCCAGCGACCAGCGGTGAAAAATCCTGCAATTATCGATGATATTGAAATTGGTTCGATTTCATCGATTCCAGCAATAAGGAGAAAAATCCTCATCAAATCTCCCCCTTTTCAACTCAGGAGGAATCCACCTTCTTCGAGCTAGCCCAGTTTCTACAAACCTCAAACTTGCCCTTGAGTAAAGCCTTAGTTATCATGTCTGACCCATTATCCTCCATGTGGACCTTCTCAAGCTGTAACACCTTCTTTTCCAAAATATCCCTGATCTAGTGATCCCGTATCTTTATGTTCTTCGACTTGGAATGCTGACTTGGATTTTTGCTCAAGTTTATAGCACTTTGGCTATCGCAATAAACCACGTGCTACTCCTGCTTTAGGCTGAGTTCCTATCAGAACCTCTTCATCCAAAAGATTTCTTTACATGCCTCTATGACTGCAATATACTCGGCCTTTGTCGTTGACGATGCTATGACCTTCTATAGCTTGCTCTGCTAAGAAACCGCTACCCCTACAAACGTAAAGATGAACCCCGATGTAGACTTCCCGGAGTCTATGTCACCTGCCATATTTGCATCTGTGTAGCCCTTTAAAGTAGGTTTACAGTCATCATAGTATAGGCTCAACCTGGATGAGCCTCTTAAATACCACAGTATCCATTTCACCGCTGCCTAGTGCTCTTTGCCAAGATTGGCAAGATACTGGCTGACAACACTAACCACATATGCTATGTCTGGGCATGTACACATCATAACATACATCAAACTTCATACTGCTGACGCGTAGGATATCTTCTGCATCTCTTCCACCTCTACCTTCATGTTGGGATACTGCCTATCGCTCAATCTGAAGTGACCATCTAGTGGAGTACTGACTAGCTTCGCTGCATTCATATTGAACCGCTCTAGGACTTTCTCAATATACCGCTCTTGTGACAGCCAAAGCTTTTACTGCTTCTGTCATGGGTTATCTCCATTCCTAGGATTTGTTTAGCCGGGCTCAAGTCTTTCATCGCAAATGACCCAACTCTCATTTCAGCCTGTCGATCTTCTTGATGTTTTTTTCCATGATGAGCATGTCATCAACATATAACAACAGAACTAAGAAATCACCATCTAAGAACTAATATATGAACACACAGTGGTCCGTCTCCATTCTATCATACCCATGTTATAACATAAACGAGTCGAACTTCTTGTACCATTGTTTTGGAGCTTGTTTCACCCCATATAAGCTCTTCCTCAACCTACACATCATATGCTCCTTGCCCTTGACTTCGAACCCCTCTGTTTTGGTGCATGTAGATCTCTTCTTCTCGGTCACCATGGAGAAAGACAGTTTTAACATCAAACTACTCTATCTCTAGATTCATGCTAGCCACCAACCCAAGCAACACCCGTATGGATGTCATCTTCACCACTGGTCAGAATATCTCCTCAAAGTCTATGCCTTTCGTCTGACCAAACCCTTTCACCACAAGTCTGGCCTTGAACCTCGTATGTGAATTCTTCTGCTTAACATTCTTTCTAAACACCCACTTGTTGCTCAAAGTTTTCTTACCCTTAGGCAGTTTCACCATGTCATAGGTGTGGTTCTTATGTAAGGATTCCATTTCCTCTTGCATAGCTTTCAACCATTCCTCCCTTATGCTCGTCAACTAGGGCCTCAGAATAATCTTCTGCCTCTCCCCCATCAGTGAGCATAATGTACTCATGCGGCGAGTACCTTTTAGATGGTTGTTTGTCCCTAGATGACCACCTTACCTGTGGCTCAACAGGTGGATTAAGTGGGGGCTGCTCCCCTGGTCCATCTTCTGAAGGAACTCCCTCGTCTTCTGCACCTTGCTGTACTCCCTCGTCATAAAGCACCATGGGAGGAGTAACCGGATCCATGTCCTCTAGCTCACCTGAACTAGGCTGGTTTTTCTCTGGCTTAACAATGTCTTCGATACACTAATCTTCAAAGAATACCACATCTTTGCTCCTGACGAGCTTCTTCTTGGTCGGATCCCACAATCTGTAACCGAACTTTTCATCACCGTACCTTAAGAACACACACTGCCTGATCTTCATATCGAGCTTCAACCTCTCGTCCTTTGGTACTTGAATGGACGCCCTACATCCAAACACCATGAGATGACTCTACGATCAATCCTGTCCAGTCCACACCTTCTTAGGTGCTTCTCCATTCAACGGGGCTGATGGAGACCTATTTATTGAAGACAATGCCATGTGCATTGCTTCTCCCTAGAACATCTTGGGCAACTTCGTATGGGATAGCATGCATCTAATTCTCTCTACAATGGTGTGATTCATTCACTCAGCTACACCATTATGCTGGGGGTCTTGGGAACCGTCTGTTCATGCCGTATACCTAGGGACTTACAATACTCATGAAAGTCCCCAATTTATTAACCACCATTGTCAGTGCGGATGCACTTAAATGATCTACCTCTCTCTCTCTCTCGACCATAGGATGAAACAATTTAAACACACCAAAGACCTCGTCCTTGGATTTCAAAGAAAAAACCCAAACCCTTCTAGATGCATCATCTATAAAAGTAACAAAATACAATGCCCCACCCAAGGTTTTTGTCCTCATAGGACCACAAACATCAGAATAAACCAAATCTAACGCATGCACTTTATTAACATGAGAAGCAGTTTTAACGAATGAAACTCTATGCTGTTTCTCTGATAAACAATTAAGACAGGTTTTGAGAGGTGTACCTGTCACGTCTAGAAAGAGACGCTTCTTTGCTAGTATGTGAAGCCCTTTTTAACTCATGTGGCCTAGACGTCTATGTCACATGTCAATAGCTGAATATTCCACTGTGTTCAACCCACCCTTACACATACTGACACTTGCCTTGTATAGGGTGTAACACTTCTTTCCTCACGATCTACGAACCCTTGATGAGCTTCTATCGCCCACCAGTAAACCGGCTTTCATAACCATCATCATCCAACCTTGCCGTCGACATCAAGTTGAGGCGAAGGTCTGGGATATGTCTTACATCCTTGAGAACTAATGTGCAGCCCACATCGGTCTTCACATAAATATCACTGACTCCCATGATCTTCGATACCCCAGAATTTCCCATCTTCATAGTCCCATAGTCACCTAACTTATAGCTTGTCAAGAAGTCCCTGCGTGGAGTCGCATGAAAAGAAGCTCCCTAGTCAATTACCCAGTCGGTGTCCTGACTCGTAGCAATGAGACATATATCATGATCTGCTGAAAGAATAACTACAACATCGCCATCTGAAGCGACCGTAGGGGAATTTGATTCATCTTCCTTTCCTTTTTCCCTTCTTGTCATTTTTAACCTTATGACATTCATGCTTATAGTGGACCTTCTTGCCATAATTCTAGCATTCAACATATTTTCTGTTACTCGACTTGCCTTTTGATTTTTCTCGGGCCTTCCCGCCCTTCCTGTTCTTTCCTCTCCCCCGTTCTTGTGTCACAAAGGCCTCTTGCTGAGTAGACCCCTGAGACTTCCTTCTTGTCTCTTCATTGAAGAGACAGCTACTTACCTGTTCCATGAATATCTTTTCATCTAGCGCAGAGTTACTTAGAGACACCACTAATGTTTCCTAACTGTCAGGCAACGAACTAAGTAATAGTAAAGCCTGCAATTCATCATCCAGGACCATCTTCATAGCAGAGAGCTGGTTCACTATATTTCTGACCTCATTCATGTGCTCGGCCACAGAACCACCATCCTTGAACTTGAGATTCACAATTCGCCTTATCAGAAAGATTTTATTAGCGGCTGTCTTCCTCTCATACAACCCTTCTAATTTCAGCCATAGGCTAACGGCTGAGGTCTCTGTAGACATATGGTAGAACACAGAATCATCCAACCATTGTCTAATAAACCTCACTGCCTTTCGGTCCATCTTCTTCCAATCATCATCAGACATATCTTTGGATTTTGCTGATATGCTTAAAATTGGAAAATATAGGTCCTTGTAATAAAGCAAGTCTTCCATTGAGGCTGATGTTAGTGCTATGATTTCATATCCCTTTGGTTGTCAAATTTTGTAGTGCTAAAACCTATATGTCTTGTACTTCTTATATTTCTTGTTTGTGACTACACACTGCTTCAAGACAAGATCATGAATGAAGAATGTTTTCAAGACAAGATCATAAATGAAGAATGTTTGCAAGACATGTCATGAATGAAGTTTACAAGAATAGAAGACTCCAAGTTTGCTTATATCAAGTTCAAGATTAGAAGACTTCATCAAAACAAGTCAAGAATGTACCAAGCTCGAGAAAGACCATCAACTCGACTCAAGCTTCTACTTCAAGATCATCTGAGAATACAGACCTTCAAGACTTCAATGTCCATCTCACTTCAAGGTCTGTTTGACCTTAGATTGACCTTAGGTTGGTCTGTATGATAGGTCATTCTGGATACATAATCCGAATATTTTAATTTACTTGGTGTGATCGTTTAAGACCAAATTCTAGAAATCTTAAGACCAGTCCTAGCTTTGCTTCGACTAGTCCTAGGTTTCTCAGGACCAGTCCTAGGTTGTTACAGATTTTTGGATTTTCCTGGTTGTCCTTCGACTAGTCCTGGACTTTCTTCGACCAGTCCTGGGAAGTCCTATGACTCATCCTTCGATCGGTCGTAGTCCTACGACTCGAACTCCAGCGACCTATCTCGCGTTCCACGACCAGTCGTAGGAGTCTCATGACCAGTCGTAGGTGGTCCACGACCGGTCGTAGGCTACCTAAGACCAGTTATGAGAATAGCAAATCTAATCCCGCGAAAATCTTTCAAAATCTTTGACGCTACGACCAGTCCTAGGATCCTAAGACCAGTCGAAGATGGGATTTTTGAGGCTATAAATAATGCATGAATTTCAGAGTTTATTCATTCCATTCCATTCAATTCAAGCGATTTAAGGCTATACTCTGAGATAAGTTGTGATTAATTTTTTAAGCTATTGTGCATATTTAATATTCCTTTTGTTAGCATTTTTCTATTTTGATTTTGATCCATATTCCAATCTTATTTAGAAAAGAGGAATTTGTGATATTCCTTCTTCTGGGATCAAAATCAAATAGACCTTGCTCTTCTTAATTTAATCTAAAATCAATTAGACATAGAACCATTCTTTATGTGAGTATTAGACATTGAACGACGTATCATTCATCTACTCCGATTGGTTCTACTGGGCTACTTCAAAAGGAGATCCAGGTATTTTACTTTGTAATTTACTTTCTCTGGTTTTGTTTGAGATTTGCCAGAAAAATCTCATTGTTTTAGTTATCTGAGGAGAGCCAGAAAACTCAGATTGTGGGGGTTTTTGGATTGTGTAAGCCCGAGATAAAAAGACACAATTGTGAAGGTTTTGGATGAACCTGTGAAAACCTATCTTGATAGTGCATGCTAATATCCCCTATGTGAGGATATTAGGAGTGGAGTAGCATTCTGTGTGGTTGTTGGCTAACAGTTGGTGAACACACTGGCGAACCACCATATATCGTTGTGTTGTGGACATGCTTGATTTCTTTATTCATTTATTCCTTCAGTATTGTGAATTACTTTTGTGGATGAATGTTATAATTTTCATTTCAAGCAAGTGTGGTTGAATGGTGTAATAACTTAGGATTTATTTCTTTAAGTTATTCTTGATTTATTTTCCATATCATTTGTGTTTTCTAGATCGTTCTAGAAATAAGGTTGTCCTACCATAAGCCATTGGTTTTTGGTGTAAGGTTGTCCTTTGAACTGATTTAGTATCATTCTCATATTTCATATGTTTTGAGAGTGTTATTATTTCAGCATTGTTATTTATATCTTTTATTATTTCGTTGTTTTAAGTTTTATTTGACATTGCCCTATTCACCCCCCTCTAGGGCATATAGCTAGGCCCTTTCAAGTGGTATCAGAGCCTAATAGCTCGTGCTTATTGCTTATTTATTGGATTTATTTCCTGAGCTAATGATCTAAGCTATATTAAGATGTCAAATTTTGAAAGCCTATCTGTCACTAGGCCACCTCCCTTTAATGGAACAAACTATGCCTATTGGAAAGCAAGGATGAAAATCTTTCTCAAATTCATGGATGAAAGTGTGTAGCTGGCCACATTGAACGGATGGAAACTACCTATCACTGAAGTAACTGATGAAGATGGTTCAAAATCAATGAAAGTAATATCTTATGCTCTTTGGACCACACTTCAGAAAAGTGAGAGTAGTGCCAATGCAAAAGCACTAAATGTAATTACTTGTGCATTGTCACCAGATGAATTCAAAGGAATCATCTCGTGTGAAAATGCTAAACAAGCATGGGATCTTTTAGAAATGACACACGAGGGTACATCAATTGTCAAGAAATCTAAAGTCCAACTCCTCACAACTAAATTTGAAGAAATTCATATGGAGGAGAATGAAATGTTTATGGATTTCTACACTAGATTGAATGACATTGTAGACTCAATGTGGGGTCTTGGTGATAGAATCCCAGAAAGTAAAGTATGTGCAAAGATACTACGCTCACTTCCTGAACTGTTCAATTCAAAAGTAACCGCGATTCAGGAACTTCGTGATACGGATAACATGAGGGTTGAGGAACTAGTTGGTTCTTTACAGACCTACGAATTGAACTTTAAAGCTCCAAAAGGAAAATCAATTGCTCTCAAGTCATCTAAAAATATTCCACAAGAGAGCACTTCAGACTTTGAAAATTCTGAAGATGATATGGCACTCTTTGTAAAAAGGTTTTGTAAAATTTTGAAAAATAAGAAAAAAAAAAAGAGATTTTCAAAAATCAAACGATAAGAGACAATCTAAATCTAGAGTTCAAAAATCTTTGAAAGATAGTCAATGTTACAACTATCAAGAGTATGGGCACTTGGCTAACAAATGTCCTAAAAAGGACAAATAAAAAAGGAAGAGTATGTTGGCTACTTGGGATGAATCATCTGATTCGGAATCCTCTTCGAAATCAGAAGATTTTGAAAACGAGTCGGGAGATGATGTTAAAGCCCTTATGACTTTAGCGAAAGTCACTTTTTCAGATTATGATGAAGTAACTAGCGAAGATAATTTGAATAGTGATTGTGACAATGAAGATGATCTTCAGGATGCATACAATGCCCTTTATAAGGAGAGTTGTAAAATTGCTGTCAAGCTTAAATTACAAAAGAAAATTTTTTCTAAACTTAAAGAAGATTATGAGTCTCTTATCTTAGAAAAATCTCATATTTCTGATTTTTTTGAAAAGACCAAATGTGATTTAAAAATCAAAACCTCCCAAGTTGATGATTTGAAAACTGAGAACGAGAAACTAAAAAATGAAGTAGCTTCTCTTTTGAGTTTAAAAGACACTTGGAGATATGCCCAAGGTGATCCTAAATTAGAAAAATTGTTATCCGGATCGAGAAAATGTGGCGATAGATCCGGGTTGGGCTATGATAAGAATACTTCTCCTAAACAAAAGAATACTGCTCCTAAGTTTGTGAAAGGAGAGTCTTCGAACTCAAAAGTAAAGTATACTTATCAAGGTTTTTCACAAAATTCAAGGACCTTTCAAAAATCTAAAAATAGTCATGCCAACTTCAATCTTTAAAACCAAAATCCTTTGGTTGAAAAGATTATTGATCTTCTCAAGGAGCTATTAAAATTTAACTCTATAGGTCATTCATATAACAATAGACAGAAAAAGTCCAACTACACTCCTAAACCCAAAACAATACTGAAATGGGTTCCTAAAGTTGACTGCTTGGTTGCCCACACTGCTTTCAAAGCTACAAGCCATTCAAAGTGGTACCTTGACAGTGGATGCTCTAGACATATGACAGGCGACAAAACTTTATTCACCGATCTTGAAGACAGGACTGATGGGTCAGTCACTTTTGATGATGGAAGCAATTGCAAAATCATTGGCCAAGGTACGGTTCAGCTTTATAACCTTCCCTTATTTAAAAATGTATTATATGTTGAGAGCTTGAAACACAACCTACTGAGTATATCTCAGATATGCGACAACAATCATAATGTAAAGTTTTCTAATCAAGGTTGTGAGATTGTTAATAAAGAGGGTTCTGTTATATTAACTGGTCGCAGAACATCTGAAAACTGCTACATCGTTAGTAATGCAAGCTCATCTACTCAATCGTGTTACATGGTCCATACTGATGAGACTGAATTATGGCATAAATGCTTTGGACATGTACACTACCGGAACTTATTTAGATTAAGCAAAAGAGAACTTATAAGAGGTCTACCCAAATTACAAAAAGAAGACAAAATATGTGGTGAATGCCAGTTGGGCAAACAGATTAGGAGCTCTCACAAGAAAGTGAACTCCAATACCACATCCAGACCTCTCGAGCTTCTCCACATGGATCTCATTGGACCAACTAAAACGGAGAGTCGAGGTGGCAAAAAATACATCTTGGTTATCGTAGATGACTTTACTAGATTCACTTGGGTATCGTTCTTAAAAGATAAATCTGAAACCCTAGATGAGGTAAAGAAGATCATCAAACGAATCCAAAATGAAAAAGGTTCTCAAGTTTATAAGATCCATAGTGATCATGGTTCTGAATTCGAAAATAGCAGTTTTGAGAAATTCTGTAGCGATCAGGGAATATCACATGAATTCTCTGCCCCCAAAACTCCTCAACAAAATGGTATAGTTGAGAGAAAAAATAGAGTGCTTCAGGATATGGCTAATGTCATGTTAAATAGTATGAAGCTCTCCAAAAATCTTTGGGCCGAAGCAATTAATACTGCTTGTTACATTATTAATCGTGTTTATACTAGTAAATTTGAAAATAAGACTGCTTATGAGTTATGGTTCGAAAAGAAACCTACTGTCAAATACTTTCGAATTTTTGGCAGTAAGTGTTACATTTTACGAGATCGTGAAAAATTGGAAAAATTTGATACGAAGAGTGATGAAGGTATTTCCTTGGATATTCCTTAAACAGTCGAGCCTATAGGGTTCTAAATAAAAGAACAGGTGTGATTCAAGAGTCCATCAATGTGGTCATTGATGATCATTTGAATACACCTGCTCCGAGTTCAGATGATGATGAAATTCTTATAATCGAAAATCAAGATACCTCTTCATCTCAATTTGAACCTAGGACTGTTAAAGATCATCCAACTAATCAAATCCTTGGAAACCCTCTCACTGGAGTTCGTACACGCAAATAACTTGAAAACATATGCAATTATGTTTGTTTTACATCCCAAATAGAACCGGTCAATGTAAAAGAAGCTCTTTCTGATGAAAATTGGATAGTAGCTATGCAGGATGAACTTAATCAATTTGTTCGTAATGATGTCTGGTATCTTGTTCCTAGAACTAAAGATAAACACATTATTAGAACAAAATGGATCTTTAAAAACAAGTCTGATGAACTTGGAAATTTTATACGAAATAAGGCTAGACTGGTTGTACAAGGGTACACTCAGATTGAAGGCATCGATTACGATGAAACCTTTGCTCCAATCGCTCGCCTTGAATCTATCAGACTTTTTATTTCCATCGCTTGCTTTAGAAAGTTTAAAATTTATCAGATGGATGTAAAGAGTGCCTTCTTAAATGGCGATTTACATGAAGAAGTTTATGTAGAACAACCCTCAGGGTTTGAAGACCCCAAGCTTTCTAATCATGTATTTCGTCTCAAAAAGGCTCTCTATGGTCTGAAACAAGCGCCTAGGGCATGATATGAAAAATTGACTAAATTCTTACTGAGTCATAGTTTTCAAGTGGGAAGTGTCGATAAGACGCTATTTGTTAAGAAACATAATAATGAGATTTTAATGGTTCAAATCTATGTAGATGATATTATTTATGGATCAACTTGTTCTAACATGTCTATTGAGTTTGCAGAGTTGATGAAATCAAGATTCGAAATGAGCATGGTTGGTGAACTAAATTACTTCCTAGGGTTACAGGTAAAACAACAACCTGATGGAATCTTCATTTCTCAAACCAAGTATGCTACAAACTTGGTTAAAAGGTTTGGATTTGAAAATGGTAAAAAATTTGATACTCTTATGAGTACAACCTTAAGACTCTCAAAAGACTCTACATGTAAAGATGTAGATCCTAAGCTATATCATAGTATGATTGGTAGTTTATTATATCTAACTGCTAGTAGACCTGATATCGCTTTTAGCATTGGTATTTGTGCGAGATATCAGTCTAATCCTAAAGATTCACATCTTATCATTTGTCAAACGCAATTATTAGATATGTCGCAAGTACAACTAATTTGGGTCTTTGGTATCCTTTTGATACTAATGTTAAATTAGCTGGGTATTCTAATGCTGATTGGGCTGGTAATATTGATGATAGAAAATCAACTAGTGGTGGTTGTTTTTACATTGGAAATTGTTTGGTTTCTTGGTTTAGCAAGAAGCAAAGTTCAATATCGCTTTCCACTGCCTTGGTGAGTATATCGCACAGATATGCATGTACACAACTCGTATGGATGAAACGCATGTTAAGCGATTATGGAATTAATCAAGATTCAATGATCTTACATTGTGATAATTTCAGTGCTATCAATATTTCCAAAAATCCAATTCAGCATTCGCGTACTAAGCATATTGACATTAGGTATCGTGAATTAGTTGAAGAAAAAGCTATCTCTTTGGAATATATTCCAACTAATATCCAACTTGCTGATATATTTACTAAACCACTCGACAAAAGCAGGTTTACTAAAATGAAATTTGATCTTGGTATGTGCATTTTAAATTGAATATACTTGTCTGCATGTATCATAGTGTACTATATTTTAAATTTTTATGTGTATAAATTTCAATTTCTACATAAAATATTTATTTTTATCGATGCTCGACCGGCCTTTGCCATACACGACCGGTCCTGACTCGACCGGTCATGGACTGCACTCGATGGGTCGTAGAGATCGTGAGCATCATATAATTTGGGAAAAATCACTTTGTTCTTCATTTTCTCTTCTTCCTTCGATGAGTCGTGGCTCGACCAGTCTTGAGAGTTCGTGATTTTCTTCAAGATAAGTCATTTTTCTTCATTTTTATTAAAGATTTATTCCTTCTATGCTTTGATTTGTTTATTCCATAAGCTAGATCTCGTCTTTTGTTGATTGTTTAGGGTTTCCTCTCTAAAAATCTGATCTAGAGAAACTCACAACTTCTAGTGTTCTTTGTGCTTGCTCCTTGGTAAATCTTGTTAAAAATGGATGTTAGAGGGAAAAAGAAAACATCCCGTGGTCCATCTTCATCTAGATCTACATCTATAACAAGACGGCACCTTCGGTCACTCGAAGATGATCCCAATGATGTACGGGAATTACGTAACCGTAAAGTTATCGTTGAGCGTCCTGTAAGTCTCAGTCACATTGAACAATTTGAGATTACACCTCTCCTTGAATCTGTTGGCTAGACTAACATTTTGTTTTGGGGTGGGCCTACATACCAGTCCATTGCACAATCTATGGTTGCATGTATCTCTGATTTTTCTCTTGATAATTTAACGTTCTCAATTGCTACTAGAGAAGGGAAATTTTTGATATATCGACATTTGATATCAGGTATTATGGATATACCTGTCAAAGATGAAGGTATTCCGATGCATACATTATATGACAAACCATCAGAATCGGAAAAACAAATGTTGACAAGAGATTTATGCAATATGGAAGTGCATTGGATGTACAAAGGAAATGTGCAAAATTTTTATTACCCAGAGACAGAGTGTTGCACCGGATCTTCACTTCAAACATGTATCCTCGGTCAGGTAATAAAACCGAGTTAACTGCCTTCATAGTTCGGGTATTGCACTCTGTTATGTCTGGCATTGTTGTCTATTTACCTTTTTTGATATGTCATTTTATCATTCAGTTTCGTCTTCATCCGGGTCATAGTGATATTCCATTTGGTTATCTTATGACTTTTTTAGTCACAAATATGCTCGTTGCTTTACCTGAGAAAGAGGCACAAATTCATCATCTTTTATTCAATAATACTAATTTAAATAAGATGAAGTTGGATTTGCTTCTTGGTCAATTCTATGAAGGTGGTGGTGAAGGTGCTGAAGCAGGAAATGAAGGAGAAGCTGCTGATCTTCCTCCACAGGCTGATATAAATATGGATGATATATTTGAAGAAATTGAAACTGACTCCCAAAATGATTCTGATTACGATCCATCTTCTAGTTATGATGCACGTCTAAGTGCATTGGAGGAGAAGGTTGATAACCTGAGTGTAACCCATGATATGCAATTTAAATATATGCGAAAATATCTTTGTCGCATTAATAGGGGTTCACATCAGATTGATCCAACCATCCCTGCTCCTTCATCTGGATCTGATTAGGTGGAATATCTTTTTTTTTTTGGTTTGAATATGATGGATTCTGTATTATTATTACGATTGATGACTTTGGTTGTATGTTTTGGATTGATGATATTGAAGTGTTGTACTAATTTGATAATTAAATCTTGACTCTTCATATGGTGTTCTCTTCTCTCCTTTGGCCTTCCCTTGTCATTTTGTGACAAAAAGGGGGAGTAGTATGGAATAGTATGGAAAGGGGGAGAATGGGAGAAAGGGAGAGAGTGAGTGCTTGAATATGGTTGATTGTTTCTACTCACTTAAGGGGAGTAGAGTATTTTTTTTTTCACTCTGATGGCTCATGATTCTTTCTTCATTTTACTCTTATATTTATAAATGTGTTTTGTCACAAATTTGACAAAGGGGGAGATTGTTAGTGCTATGATTTCATATCCCTTTAGTTGTCAAATTTTATAGTGCCAAAACCTATATGTCTTGTACTTCTTGTGTTTCTTGTTTGTGACTACACATTGCTTCAAGACAAGATCATGAATGAAGAATGTTTTCAAGACAAGATCATAAATGAAGAATGTTTGCAAGACATGTCATGAATGAAGTCTACAAGAATAGAAGACTCCAAGTTTGCTTCTATCAAGTTTAAGATTAGAAGACTTCATCAAGACAAGTCAAGAATGTACCAAGCTCGAGAAAGACCATCAACTCGACTCAAGCTTCTACTTCAAGATCATCTGAGAATACAGACCTTCAAGACTTCAATGTCCATCTCACTTCAAGGTCTGTTTGACCTTAGATTGACCTTAGGTTGGTCTGTATAATAGGTCATTCTGGATACATAATCCGAATATTTTAATTTACTTGGTGTGACTGTTCTAAGACCAGTCCTAGCTTTGCTTCGACTAGTCTTAGGTTTCTCATGACCAGTCCTAGGTTATTACAGATTTTCAGATTTTCCTGGTTGTCCTTCGACTAGTCCTGGACTTTCTTCGACCAGTCCTGGGAAGTCCTACGACTCATCCTTCAACCGGTCGTAGTCCTACGACTCGAACTCCAGCGACCTATCTCGAGTCCCACGACCAGTCGTAGGAGTCTCACGACCAGTCATAGGTGGTCAACGACCGGTCGTAGGCTACCTAAGACCAGTCGTGAGAATAACAAATCTAATCCCGCAGAAATCTTTCAAAATCTTTGACGCTACAACCAGTCCTAGGACCCTAAGACCAGTTGAAGATGAGATTTTTGAGGCTATAAATAATGCACGAATTTCAGAGTTTATTCATTCCATTCCATTCAATTCAAGCGATTTAAGACTATACTCTAAGATAAGTTGTGATTATTTTTTTAAGCTATTGTGCATATTTAATATTCCGTTTGTTAGCATTTTTCTATTGTGATTTTGATCCATATTCCAATCTTATTTAGAAAAGAGGAATTTGTGATATTCCTTCTTCTGGGATCAAAATCAAATAGACCTTGCTCTTCTTGATTTAATCTAAAATCAATTAGACATAGAACCATTCTTTATGTGAGTATTGGACATTGAACGACGTATCATTCATCTACTCCGATTGGTTCTACTGGGCTACTTCAAAAGGAGATCCAGTATTTTACTTGTGTAATTTACTTTCTCTGGTTTTGTTTGAGATTTGCTTAAAAAATCTCATTGTTTTGTTATCCGAGGAGAGCCGAAAACTCAGATTGTGGGGGTTTTGGATTGTGTAAGCCCGAGATAAAAGACACAATTGTGAAGGTTTTAGGTGAACTCTGTGAAAACCTATTTTGATAGTGCATGCTAATATCCCCCGTGTGAGGATATTAGGAGTGGAGTAACGCATTCTGTGTGGTCATTGGCTAACAGTTGGTGAACACACAGGCGAACCACTATATATCGTTGTGTTGTGGATGAGCTTGATTTCTTTATTCATTTATTCCTTCAGTATTGTGAATTGCTTTTGTGGATGAATGTTGTAATTTTCATTTCAAGCAAGTGTGGTTGAATGGTGTAATAACTTAGGATTTATTTCTTTAAGTTATTCTTGATTTATTTTCCATATCATTTGTGTTTTCTAGATCGTTCTAGAAATAAGGTTGTCCTACCATAAGCCATTGGTTTTTGGTGTAAGGTTGTCCTTAGAACTGATTTAGTATCATTCTCATATTTCATATGTTTTGAGAGTGTTATTATTTCAGCATTGTTATTTATATCTTTTATTATTCCGTTGTTTTAAGTTTTATTTGACATTACCTTATTCACCCCCTCTAGGGCATATAGCTAGGTCCTTTCAGCTGATCATCCTTGATGAGCCACCTTCCATAATTCAAAACCGATCCTACCCATTCAATGAACTTAGCTCTGAGACCACTTTGTTAGGGGCCTTGCATAAAATCTTAGGATTTAGCCTCCCGAAACAAACTAAAATTATGGAATAATAATGCAATGAACTAAATTAAAACATAAACCATACCACACCAGGGATTTTTACATGAAAAACCCTCAGAGAGGTAAAAACCACGGGACCTGGTCCAGATCAACAATCCACTATAAAACAGAACATTATAACCGATCACAAGCACACATCGCTTGGATCAAACCTTCTTCACTCACGCAGGAGTGGATAAATAATAAGAGAAACAAAGAAGACGGAGAGATCTCACCTATTATAAGAATGTGGAAGTGCTGAGATATGATATATCACCTCTACGATCATAGCCTCCCTTCCACAAGCTTCCTCTCTCTCTTTCTCTCTCTCTCTCTCTCACAGCTTTGATAACCCTAAGCCCTTTAGTAAACCCTTACAAAGCTTTAGGAAACCCTAGAATACCCTGGAATACACTCCATACACCCCTTTATATAATAATAGAAAGAGGTAGAATCAAAATAGGAAATAAAATCCGCAAAATCTGCATTTTCGCAATTCCATCTGTGGAACTCTTCGATGATATCGAAGGTCTCTCGATGACAACCTCGATATCATCGAAGGTCTCTTAATGATATCGGAACAGGATAAAAACTGTTTAGTGATCAGGGGTGAAAAATCTAACAATTATCGATGTCATCGAAGGTCTCTCGATGACAGTCTCAATATCATCGAAAGGTCTCTAGATGATATCGGAACAGGACAAAAACTGTCCAGTGACCAGTGGTGAAAAATTCTGCAATTATCGATGATATCGAAAATGGTTCAATTTTATCGATTCCAGCAATGAGGAGAAAAATCCCCATCACATTGTTTGGATCCAGATTAGGCATAAAAGAAGACGTAGCTTCGCCATGAAAATGCCAATGAGTATAACTCGTATTAAATCCGTCACATACGATATAATCGTATGCTTCTTGTCGAGATACCCAGCAGTTGTTATTGCAGTTCTTACATGGACATGCGATCCTCCCTTTATCACTTGTATTTGTAAATACAAAGTTTAAGAATTCCTTATCTCCACTTACGTATGCATTGCTTACCCTAAATCATTCAATGCAATTGGAGGACATATCAAACAATGCATCTTAACCATTGGGCCACAACAACTAGAAAGAGAAGTTTCTGAGATACATTGACAAATGAATCCAACTCTTATCCATCACTATGTTCCTCGGCTACTTTGACAAGTTAGTTAAAATATAAAGTGAGCCTGACATAGCTTCCTAGGAGAGATAAACTAAAATGGGTTTAAGAGAAATTTAAGGAAGAGTACTAAAGAGACAAATTATAATGAAACAAGCACCCTTATTGCTCACCCCACAAGCAACGATGATTTAGGCATCTAATAAAATCTCTAATGATATATTTAACTGACTAACTAAATCAGTCACCCATCCAAGACTGGATAGATTGTAATACTTTCATGTTCCCATTTAAATGTTCACTCTGAAATTCCGGCAGCATCTCCTCATGTCTCTCCAAATACGTTGATCTTGCATTTGATTCCCATATCAAGTATCCACATAATGTGAGGATATTTGACATTAGAAATAAATATAAGAAACGTAACCAGAGAGAAAAAGACAGATACAATCCAGAACTAGCATGTGCATTTAAATCAGGGAACCGAAAGCATTCTAATTTATCCAACCTTGAATTGTCCAAACGTGGGACAATTTGAGAATTTTTATGCCTCAAAAAACACACTATATCTATGCTTGGCCACATAAAAATTCTCAAATAGGCAACTGATTGTCCTATAATCAATCACAATTGACATTCATCATCTAACTAAATAATAATAGAATGAATTTTAAACTAAAGAAAAAAATTTTTATTTTGATAAATTAACCTAGTAATATCTACTACATACTAGTAACATATGAGCAATATTGGGGCACCATACTATAGGCTAGAAGAATATCATGTCCCCTTAAAAAACAAATCATCCAAGGATAACATATATATATATATATATATATATAATAAGTTGTTTATTGTCATTCACAATCACAAGTATCATTCATCATCCAACTAACTATTAACAACATTTACAAAAATAAAAGACATCCAACTAACTCTATATAATAACTTGCAACTTAACCTGCTGGGAACCATCATACACCATAATATCTTACGGCAGAGCGGGTTCTGAGGAGTTACAAGTTGGGCCTCTAGGAAAACATATAAATGAAGTGAAAAAAATATAAATTAAGCAAGACCAATTATTTATGGAAGAGATTGATGAATAATACCTGGCAAACAGATGGAGAGAGACCCGCTGACTTACTTTGTAGAGCTATGTAGGAAGAGATTGCTTGTATTGGTTCTAAGAATCAAAGATATACAATTTGGAAGATCATGTTGAATTTCATCTAAAAAGGGGAAAAAAAATCTACAGTTGAAATTCCAGAAGATACTAACACAGAACTTGGAAATTTGTTTAGAAATTTAACATATGGACAATAACTTTCAGTTTTGCTCTCCATTAAGCACAAAAAATGACAGAACAACAAATAGAGAATTATAGCAATACCTACTAAAAGGATGTTAATCAGTTGACAGTCCTTTTTTAAGTCTTGGGTAAATCAATGTGAAGCTTTAAGGATTCTCTTTACTTGCATAAATTGCAGTTTTCGATTTTAATGTTGATTTTTGGATTGAGACTGACTCTTTGCAAGTAAATAATAGTGCTAACCATCAAGTTATATATAATAATAGTGCTAACTATCAAATATGGATGTCTCACACAATGTATGAATGCTACATGTATAGCGACAAATACAAATAGCAAGCTGTGGGAGACCAACCGAGTGTTTTTCTACATTATGGATCCAGCACTCAAACGATTTGCATTTTGATATCCTTCTAAATACTTAACATATAATTGTATAGATCTCAACATATTTACTTACACATACTTCATATTTATATGCATTTGAACATATCTAGTTATATCTTCCTATCTTGATTCACTATTGCCAATAGCCTGAGTTTTTCCTTTCCTTCTGCAATTTCTATTCTTGTGAATATTTTAACATAAAAATCTGCATATCTTTATATATTTACTGTTGTGTCTCCATATTTACATGTTATTAGTTTGTTGTGCTTGTTTAACACATTGGGTATGCTTTTGGGACGCAGACACACAAGTTACATTGATTTTTTGACATATTATATAATTTGTCCCCTATCAGTTTTAAAGTTTGAATATGTCATCACAGGTCATGTGGTCCAAATCCAAAACCATCAAGACAAGGATTTCAAATCAAAGATGGACGGTTTAAAAGAATACCAATAACCACTATGCATGTGTTGCCTCAAACACCTTCCATCAATTGGAAGGATTTGACAAAATATGAAAATATAGTCTGATAACAGTGTAGAGTTGAAGTTCAATTCAAAGGAATTGGTTAGTAGACCATTAAAAATTTATTGAATGTGAGATCATTCACAATACCATGAGATAAAAGTACAAGAATAAATAGACAAGGAAATTTTCTTATGCAAATACAACTAAACATAGATATGCAAATACTTATTGTCATGTAACTATCCAAGTTACCATCTTATAAGTATTCTGACGTATAAATGCATGTGCAAACACAGAACAGGTGAGGAATATCGCCAAGCTTACTTGATTGTTGTAGTCTTGGACTTCAAGGCACTACTGTAAAAACCATGAACTTCCTCTGGAGATGAAAAACTTGCCAAGCAAGATTCTAGGGGCACCCTTGGTTGTATGTTTTCATCAGAAGCTCTGCTAGAATTCAGAGGCTCCACTTATCAGGACAATACAAACAGAGAATGACAAAAACACAATGTCTAATCAATGCTTCTATTACTTACACTTCCTTTCCCTCCAAAGCCTTTTCTGATTTTAACTTTTGAAAGGCTTCTAGCTATTCTAAATTCTCAAATTACAAGATTATCTAAAAAAATAGTCAAGGTATATTACCAAAGAAAAAGAAAATAAAAAAGGAAAAAAGAAAAGATGAGAAAAGTTGTACAAATGGAGGTAAACATGGATACTGTGTTAGAACGAAAAATAGAGAGAAGTTGTACAAATGGAAAGCAACTGACATGCAATGATTCTCTTCTTGCAATTGAACTACCCACCCCTTTTGCTATCATCGAACATGTGCGTGAATGTGGTAACATGTAAACAGGGGCCTAGAATAAAGAAACAACATCCATCATTACATGGCCATACTACACTTGGGTTGTAATTCTTACAATTTCATAAAACTCTTGTATCTATTTAAAATACAACCTTGTTCAGACCCAAAAGAGAAACCCACAACATACAAACTCTTGTATCTCTTCTCAAATGTTTCAACCTACCTATCTTGAAAAACCAAACACATGAGAAGTAAAACCTTGTCAGCATGATATCTGCAATGAAATTGTACTTCAATACAATCACAATTAAGAAAACAACAATAAATCACAATTAATGGTCTAAATATTTGGTATGTCATCATGCAATCATACAGAACAAGTTCTTTAAGATTTTTGAGTTCATTTAACCAATTAGGAATGGCTGCATGTATATGGTATCCATACAATGACAAACTCTCTAAATTGATTAGCTTAGTTATGGCTCTTAGAATGCTACCTCTTATATTCACATTGAATTCCAATTCAAGACCCACAAGTGAGGTTATATTCCCAACAGACTCTGGGATTTCTCCATTTAGAAGACCATCTGTAGATAGATAAAGTAGCTTAATCTTACTAGAAATAGCCTCTCATGATTTAAGCAAAAGAATGTTTTAAGAAGAAAAATGGCAGCTTGAGTAGCGCAAGTATCTTGAAAAAGAAAAGGAGCATTTTCACCCGAAATCATGGATGGAGTTTGTGACTCCATCCATGAAATAGCGCTGCTCATGATTTGAGCTAAAAGCATATGTTTCCCTTGAGGTTTCAAGTGATTTGAGTAGAAATAATCAATTTCCCATGAGGTTTTATCTGGCTAATTACCCCAATAGCTACATAATTTAACCGAACATTGCTAAGTTGAACTAAATTTCAATACTCTTCTATCAGATTATCACTTTCCAAAGTATCAACCTTCTCTATTGGGATCACAAAGTAGGAGGCTTTAATGACATCCTTACGTGCCCCCCTTGTAAATTCAAATCCGGGAAGCACAAACAATATCACCAAGTATAAACTAATTGAGATTGATGAATACATACTAGAAGATGGAAGCTAATAATATAAACCAAGCCTAGTACAAGGCATCTCGTAGGGAGGTAAAGGGAAGAACATGAACTATACAATGTTTGACTAGACTAAATAACATTTGTTTTGACAAGCAACCATACAGATAGATTGATCTTTCTACAATCCAAGGGGTTCATCAAATGTGACTCATCTTGAATGAGCATATCCCAAATATCTCATCCATCATTGGAAGCAAAAAAAAAAGAGAAAAAACTATCCATATGCTAGATAGTTTCTTTCTTTTTTTTTTTTTTTGGTCATTGAATGTGAACCATTGGCTAAACCACCATTTCCATGTCACTAATTAGACTTCCAAAGCATCGTCTATCAATGATGGGCCCAACAAATGAACTTTCTAGATCACCATAAGGGCCCCACCCATATAGTTTCTTGGCCAAGCAAAAAAAAGTTGTGTTCAATGGGGCATCATAATTCATAATATAATATATCCAAAAATAGTAGCTTGGATCCTCAACTAGCATCTTTGGATAGAATCTTTAAAACTGTACATGGAATACCCTAAGGAATCGTCAGCAAATGGAAAACTGTAGAATCTAACAGTAAATTCATTACCCTAAGCAATCTAGTCTGATATGCAAGCAGAATCAAACTATTGACATGTTAAAAGAGTTCAAATGTTTAGAACAATATATTTTCAGGAATCTTAACATACACAGCAAGAAAACAGAAGTGATCTGACAACACTGATAGATAGAGTGGATGTTATACGAACATCATGGTGGGCCCCACAGTGCTTTGGGTTACAAGAGCCTAAAAGTAGTTAAAGTGTAAAATTTAAATAAATCTAGCATTCTTAATTTTAAAAAAAATAAAAAAATCCAAACATGTGCATGAATGTGGTAACATGTAAATAGGGGCTTGCAATAAAGAAACAACTTCCATCATTACATGGCCATTCTGCACTTGGGTTGTAATTCTTATAAGGTCATAAAACTAGGAACTATCAATGCCTGAACTGCTGAGAGGGATAACCAATTTATATCTTATCAACCAGAACCATGGTAAAGTCACGAAGCCAACCAAAACTGCCTAAACAGCTGAGAGTGATAGCCAATTTATATCTTATTAATTAGAACTAAAGTTACAAGTCACAAACCCGACCAAGACTTTGAAATATTCACAATTATTCTTACTTATAAATAATTTTGAATTGCAGAAGTGTCCCACAAATGAGAAAAAGAAAAAGCCTTCCTGCACAAATTGCTGCTTACCTTCCTTAATTATTAGAAAGACTTTCTTAAATAGAAAGGATTTACACCCTATGTTTTTAATGTAGGCACCTTTTATCTACTTTTAGTATTAGAAAGGTACAAAAACTATAAAAAGTTTTGCTTGCCCAAAAATCAATCTAGTGAACAAAGTTCCACCAGGAATTGAGTGGAACCATCAACAGTGCATGGATCTCAATCAAATCCAAGACAAAGGAGAAGACCTCATGGTTAAGAAAATTCCCACGGGAGAAGGAAACTAAGAAATTACATTTGGGATGGCAGCATTTCCTTCCATAGGTATAGCTCCTCGAACAGATGGCACTCCAGAAGGATTAGTTAGGCTTGAACCTAGATACCTGATGAAGGCCTCACATTAACAATTCCTTCATGTTTTTGCTTTTTCAAAGAAAGTGGGAGTGCACACCACCTGTCATTGTATCTACAAAGCTAAAATAAACACTTAAGCTAGGGAGCACAGGAACCTATAGTAGAACATGCTCTATACAATGTAATGTAAGGACACAATGAAAAAACTAGGGTCTCCAACAAAAGAATAGGACAAGCATAAGGAAAGTATGAAACCCCTGCTCTTGGAAATACATTGGCACGGAGTTATGAAGCAAAACTGACAGTAACACATGACAAACATATGACAAAAGCAATAGGTGTCCACGTTTGCAATTTCCTACAAATAGGAAAAATTGTAAAATCATGTCATCGTAAAAAGCCACCTAAAGAATCTATTAATAAACCCTCGACTCTGTTAGCATGAATGGGCGGAACACACAAAATTCAAATCAGAGCTAGTCAATTTCCATCAGCAACATAGGAAAGAAAATCAAGAGGAGAGATTGATCTTTTGGTCCCAACAAATGTAAGAAATAATCACATGAATTCAATTAACAGAATTTTAGGGAAATCTCAATCAAATGAATAATTAAAAAAAAGTGAGAAGACAAAAGAAGGGAAACGAGAATTACTTGTGGAATCAAGGGGAGGAGAAGGACAATGAGCTGAGAACTTCAAGGAGAGGAAGAGTCTGCTTTAATAGACATGGGAATAAAAAAAAACCGCAATAACGAAAACTAAAGTAGCGATAATTGCATCAAAATTCCAAAACCCAAATGCTCTCAGATTCTCTTTCCTCGTTCATTAAGTATAGATCTATATGTATTGGGAGAATCTGAGAGTGTTTAGTTTTGGGTTTTGAAATCTAGGGTTTTGAAATGAGTGCGTGAGTTGGAATAGGGACCTTAAATTGGAGATGGAAGAGCGTGGAATGAGATCCAGATCTGTCTTTTTACTCTCTCAGCTCACGAGAGGAGAAAGTCCTGAAAAATACACAAGAAACCCACAGATGAAAAATGGAAAAAGAAAAAGCATATTCTCACTTGAATTTTCTGAAATTCAACCCTAGTTCAAGATCTAGTAAATCCCCACCATAACCAGTCAAAAAACCTTGCAAAGTGCAGAAAATAGATCCAAAAGAAGATCCCAAGGAAGATTATGTAGGTAGATCTCTACTACCCTCATTTTGAAGCCACCGTTCAAGTGGTGAGAGAGATCCCAAAGCAGCCGTGAGAGAGAAAGAGGAGAGAGAGAAGGAGAGAGTCATGGAGTTGCACAGAGAGAGAGAGAGAGAGAGGTAGGAAATAGGAGAGAGTCGCGCTGGGGCCGGTAGGTTTTTTTTTATATGCTAAGATATCTATCGGGTAGGTCTTACATAGCGCCGACGAAAGAGAAGGGCAAATGCATGTATACCTATTTTTGTTGTAGTGGCTATTGGAAGCTTATTTGGGCTGATTGTTTGGTGTTTCGCTTGGTTTGAAATTGTTGGGATGTGTTCCCTAGAAAGCCGAAAAACACTCGATACCTTTTAAGGTGATATTAATTGCTTAAATAATTATGTGGTTGTGATTCATTCTCTCATCATATGTGTGCATCTAAATGGGTTATACCACTAGGTATATTATGGTACGTAAAGGACTATGGATTATATGTCATTATGGGTATTGTATCATATCTTGTATATGTGGTAAAAGCGTATGTTACTAAAGAGATAAGATTGAAAATCTAGTTCAGAACTGCCACATGTCTGCTAGCACTTGTGTGAATTTTCCATGTGATTGATGACTTGCATCAAGCAATTTTGCTAAATATTTGGAAATTTGAGTTGTGAACTCACTTGGATACATGGATGTCTTATCCTATGAGGTGAGTAATAAAATGAGCAAGTTCTATTTCTTCTATACTTTGAATTTATCAAAGTTTTCTTGGATTGGTAGTTATTTTTAATGACTATTACATGGAGGACATTTTTAATGACTCATATGTCTTCTCCTATGTGTGATATGTTTGTTTTACTAATAGGTATAAGTTCCTTACATATTATCTGACACCATATTTCTCTAATTACATTCATAATGCTGCCATCTCAGGTGAAAGGTTTGGATGTAGACACACTGTTTGTGTCTCATATCCAGGTAAATCAAGCCCAAAAGTAGAGGCGCCGCACATATCGTGCCCATGGAAGAATCAACCGTAAGTTGTCTCTGCTCTATCAACTTATTATTTCTTCTTTTGCCATCTGGTAAGCATGGTTCAAATATTGGCTGATGTTTTTTAGTTTTTTAAAACCAATGGGCAATGGTCAATGCGTATTTGGTTTTCTTTAGTCTTATACCTTCAGCTATACCAATATTTTAAACTTTGCTTGTAAATATTCTTTTACCAATGATCCGTTATTCAATATGCCAGCCTATATGTCCTCACCTTACCATACCGAGCTAATTTTGTCCGAGAAGGAAGAACCTGTCAAGGAGGTAATATATTGGTTCTCTTTATTTACGGCTCCATACTAAATATATGCTAAAAATGTGTGGCATGCAAATTTCATCTTTATATTTTTGATATTTTTCTTGAGATCTTCATCTTTGAGACGTGTATTTAAATCATTTATCTGGGGTGCTACATGTTGGACCCCATTAAACCAGCTCTAGTACATTTTCACTTGCATTGTTGTCCAAGAGTAGTTTAATTTTTAGGGGGGAGTGCCTCTGATAAAGTCCCTGGTTGGGTGGGCACACAAATCAGATTCAAGAGTTGGTAGTTTCGCTGGTGTTTAGATGCAGTATTGAATTGAATTGCCTTGAGTAGGAGATTTTATATTACATATTGACTATTTTTAATGACTATTACATGGGAAGACATTTTATATTATTCTCTTCAGGAGTATACTTAGACATTGACTGAAATATCTAATCCAAGTATTTGGAATTTGAATGATATATTTGATTTTAATTTCTTCATTTTCTATTGTGTAGACTTACCTTCTCACATAGGTTGGTTGTTTAGTGCTTTGGAGAAATGGGTATATCCAGTTTTGGATGTGTTCGTTGATTAGGCAATTAATTCTTTTTTTTAATTAATGAGAATTGCGGACGGCTAAAATCGTCGAAAACACGGAAGGTTTTAGCCATCGAAAATGCCGACGGCTAAAACTGTCATCTTGAGCCATCAGAAAAGCCGACGGTTTTAGCCGTCGGCAAGGTCGATGGTTTTAATCCGTTAATGAGCAACGTCGATGCCCCCTTTTCTGACTGACCTTGCGATGACTTTTAGCCGTCGGGGAAGATCATTGCCGACGGTTTTTAGCCGTCGGTGTTGCCCTATTTTTTGGTAGTGTTTACAAGGATGAAATGATCATAAGGCACAACAAAATATACCACATGCCCGGGCAAAATGGTGTGGCTAAGCGGATGAATCAAACCGTCTTAGAAAGGGTCTAATACATGATTAATAATGCTGAATTGGAAAATTACCTATGGATTGAGGCTATTAACACAACTTGTTATTTGGTGAATCGGTCCCCTTCTATTGCAATTGATTACAAAATTCCAGAGAAAATATGGAGTAGTTAGAAGGTAGACTACTCAGGATGGCGTGTGCTTAGTTGTGAAGCTTACTCCCATATATCGTCAATTTAGAGAGATAAACTAGACCAAAGAGCCAAAAAGTACATTGTTGTTGGCTATGATGGTGGTGTGAAAGGCTATAGGTTGTACAATCGGGTCACATGAAAAATTATCATTAGTCGTGACATCAAATTCAACGAAGGGTCCTTATTCCACAAGAATGATTATGATGAGCAAAAGGAGAGAAAAGTTGGTTGTGAACATTCAGGTTAACATGGGTGATACTCAGGCTGAGATAGATGTGCAGACAAAGGTATAGGAACATGTAGAGCAGCCACCTATGAGAGAGAATCCTCCACAAAATCACAGGTTTCCGGCGAGATACAGAGATGACTCTAATATCGCATATGCCCTTATTACGGATGAGGGGGATCCGTCTACTCTTCACGAGGCTCTTAATGAGCCTGATACAGAAAAGTGGATTGAAGGCAGTGATGGACAATGAGATGGACTCATTATACAAGAACGAGACATGGGAATTGGTAGAGCTTCTCGTTGGCCACAAAATGATCGGGTATAAGTGAATCTTTAAGAAGAAACAAGATAGATACAAGGCAAGGCCGATAGTGAAGGGTTATGCTCAAAGAGAAGAAATCGACTTCACAAAGCTATTCACGCTGGTTGTAAAGAAAGTATTTATCAGATTCATGTTGGCGTTGGTTGCCCAATACGATCTCGAGCTAGAACAGATGGACGCGATCCTCTATTCTTGCACAAAAAATTAGTAAACATATTTACATGAAGCAATCAGATGGTTACGAAGTACAAGATGCAGATAACAAGGTTTATAGGTTAAAGAGATCATTTTACGGCCTGAAATAGTCCCTTAAGCAAATGGTACAAAAAGTTTGATTCTTTCATGTTGAGTCAGAAGTTTATTAGGAGTGAGTACGATCGCCGTGTCTATTTCAAGACACTGAGTGATGGCCAATTCATCATCCTAGTATTGTATATTGATGACATGTTGATTGTCAATCATAACTATCTGAAATCAATGTACCAAAGACTCAATTATCAAGGACATTTGAGATGAAAGATCCGGGGGTTATAAAGGAAGTTCTCGACATAGATATTCACAGAGAGAAAAAGAGTAGAAGGCTTTAGTTATCGTAGGTAGAATACCTTGAGAATATATTAATCAAGTATAGGTTGGACAAGTCAAAGCCGGTTCAGAATATCTTCAGAACAATGTCTTAAAACAGATGAAGAAAAGCAGGACATGTCTCGTGTACCTATTTGAATGCAGTAGATAAATCGACGTATGTCATGGTCTGTACTAGACTGGATATTTTACAAGCGGTTGGTGTTATGTGCAGATATGTTTCTAAGCTCAGAAAGCAACACTGGGAAGTAGTGAAATGGTTACTTTAATACATTCGAGGTATGAAAGACCACATCTTAACTTATGAGAAAACATGGGCCAAGTTAGTTGGGTACGTGGATTCAAATTATGCAGACTATAGAATTTAGAAAGTCAAGTTCAGGTTACTTGTTTATGATAACAGGGGGAGAAATTAGTTGGATGTCAAAGCTTCAGTATATTGTGGATCTTTCCACAACTGGAGTAGAGTATATGGTGGTGATAGATACGTTCAAGGAATGTGTTCGGTTAAGAGGCCTGATAAATCAATTAGGGCTTTAGTAGGAGGTCGTGCCAGTTAATTATGATAGCGAGAGCATTATAAATTTGGCTAAAAACTCAGTTTATTACTCCAGAACTAAACATATTAATGTATGTCACCATTTTATCCGACAGATGCTTGAGGAAGGAGGCGTGACTCTAGAGAAGATTTACACCAGCGTGAATTCAACAGACATGCTCACCAAGGTCCTTCCTATAGATAAGTTCAAGTTTTATGCAACTTCTCTAGGCTTTGTGAAGGCATAAAAGAAGGATAGAGTGTGAACGAGAAGCTATGATGGAACTATGATGTAAGAGAAAGATGAGAGAAGAGGACAAGCTAGAGGATTGAAGATTAAAGACATGGTGGAGATTGTTATTTTTGATGTCTTAAATTAATTTAGAAACAGGGTCTGTCGATGTCATCGACAAACCATTCGATGCCATCAAACAATTGCTCAATCCCATTGAGAATTTCAAAATTTCTCTCGTTGATTGTTGGGCTATTTGGGTACCTATTTGATGTCATCAAACTTAGTTTTGATGCCATCAAAACTTAAGTTTAATATCATCAAGACCCATCGAAGTGCAATCAAGAAAATTTGATTTTCCATGTTTTATCTCTGAACTGTTTTGGTGTTTGTCCGATGCCATTGACAGTCTATTGTTGATATCGAAGTCTCATCGAACGTATCGCAGAGTTATGCAGAGTTGTGTATCTATGGGATTTATTTTCGATTTCAATTATGATTCTTCCTAAGGCTATATATAAGGGTGTAATCAGGATTGGGGTGTATCTCAGAGCTTTCCAATTCATTTATAGGATTTCAAGGGTGTAGCTTGGGGTTATTTAAGGCTTTTTCTAATCGGGTATTGTTTAAACTCTTGTAATTTTCGCTTTCATAGTGATTATCTGTTCCTTTTTGCCACATTTTTTTTTCTAGAAAGGGTTTTTCTACATTAAAATCGGAGTGCTTGTGTTTTTGCTTAATTGGTGCGATTGAATTACTCCACTTGATTCATCTCTGTGTGCTTCCGCAGTCCCTCAACATTGTTAACTCATATATAATCGCCTACCTTTTAAAGTATTCTTGAATCAACCCATACTTTCAAAATATTTAAAGCAAAATGCTTAACTTTTAAAAATATAGAGAAAAAAATCATCTTTTGAACTTGACTAATGTTGAACGTTAGAATTGTGATGCTAACTTATCTAAATGATAGATCTACTCTTACAATCATTTTTTTTATGGTTGCATCCCATTGCAAAGGGGCATGCAGAGGATTCTACTTCCCTAGCTTTATACAAGTGTGTGATCGATGATGTACATCCATTTTGTGATCTCATGAGCTCAAAATGAGGTAGATCTAAAGTGCAGGTGGACCCCATCACAGGAAACAATGGTGATGGAACACCTAGTATTAAAAATGTATTAGGGCCATTGTCACTCGCCAAACTCGGTAATCGACCACAATGACCCTGACGGCCGGTTCTGTCTGCAACAACCTCCTTAGTACCCCATTCTCGGTCCTGAGTCAGGTTCCGATCCTATGATCCTACAAGGAGGATTTCCATAACAATATAATCATTTCCAATACGAGCAAACCCAAGATCACTGCAAGTACATCTGAGAAAAACAAGGGGCACACACATCAGAAATGAAGGATAGATTTAAGGGGAAAAAGGAAAACTTCGGCCATAAGGGAAGGGCTCCGCCACTATTGAGCCCTCCCAAGAAAATTCAACCACACATCATGCACCAATATACATCTACCCTATGAATCTCATACATGCATGACTAAAAATTAAAATGGACGATGGGGATGTCATTCTCACCATGATCCTAAAGTCTAGATGACCTCATCATGCAAGGAAATCCAAGGATCCACCATGATGGGGTCCATAAAGGAAAACCCCATGCATGGGATATGCATGCATGAGGTGGGTCATTTGGCCACACCTATGAGGACGTGTGAGATCTCCACCATTGATTGGTGGGTCCTACACTCCCCTCATGAATAAAAAAAAAAAAGAGATCTCCACTATAGAAATTAGATTTACCACATAAGAAAGCACCCACCTCAAAGCTTATCCTCTTTCTTCCACACTTGGGTTCTATAGCTCCAATGGTGAAGTTTTAATGGTTAGGATGGGTTTTTGAGGGTTAGATTGGGAGAGATCTAGCTTGGAAGTGGCTAGAGAATTTGAGAATTTTTAGAAGAAGGCTGCTAGCTAGAAATGAGATGGAGGGAGAGATAAGGAGAGATAGAGAGAGAGAGAGAGAGAGAGAGAGACCATGATGGGTTTGTAAGAGAATCCATCATTACCATAGCGAGGAGTTTACAAAGTTATAGGTTAGACTAGGCCTCTTGGTAGTGTTTGTGGTTGGTGGTGTTAGTTATGAATCTTTGTGTAGTGTGTGGGTAGAGTACCTTGGAACTTGTGCCAAGGGTGATGGTGGTCCACATGCATTCCACCTAAGTGGACCACATGATCAATGGTCATATAATGAAATATACACAACTTTTGATCTACATATCGGATTTATGCGCGAGACGCGACATTGGAACCACGACGACGATGCAGTCATAATAGCACTAGTTTTGGGACGATTTAGGTCGGGTATATATGATGGAACTTAAAGATCATTGCAAATGTAAACCGTAGGTCAAGGGTCGCTGGAATTCGACCAGTTGGACCACGGGACCAAGATGAACGAGATGCATACTCACACACACACATGAACGAGATGCATACACACACATGCAATCTCAGGTCGGGTCTCACAATCCTCAAAATTGACAAAACGCGTAAACATCATCATATATATCAATCGTCAATCAAGAGAAGGCAATGCAAGCAATACAAGCAATTAATCATCAAACAAATGGGGATATCGCTCTCTAATCTCGACCTTGCGTTCCCAAGATGCATCGGCCCCCGAATGATGACGCCATTGCACTTTCACCAAGGGAATGACCTTCGTCCTGAGGACCTGTTCCTTCCAATCAAGAATACGAATCGGCTGCTCAATGTAGGAAGCATCCTCGAGTGGCTGCCAATCAATCACAGGAATAGTGTCCGACCCACATTTCCACAACATAGAACATGGAACACGTCGTGGATCGTGGATAACTCAGGAGGTAAGGCAAGCCTATAGGCCACAACGCCTACGTGCTCGGTAATCTCAGAAGGTCTAGTAAATCTCAGGGCAAGCTTGCACTTCATACCAAAGTGAACCACGCCCTTCATAGGTGAGACCTTGAGGTATACCATGTCCCCGACTGCGAACTCGATGGGTCATCGCCGACGATCAGCAAAACTCTTCTGCTGGCTCTGAGTTGTGTGCATCATCTGCCAGATAACATCAATAGCCTTTAACATCTGTAGCACAAGCTCGAGACCAAGAGACGATGCTCTCCAATCTCGGTCCAACAACTAGGAGATTTGCACGGATTACCATAAAGTGCCTCAAAAAGATCCATGCCGATAGTCACCTGATAGTTGTTGTTGTATGCGAACTCAGCAACGCGTATATGCTCATCCCAACTGCCCACAAAGTCGATTATACAAGCTCTAAGCATATCCTCAAGGATCTGGTTGACCCTTTCGGTCTGCCCATCCGTCTACGGATGATAAGTGGTGCTGAGATGCAAAGTGACCTCCAACGCCTGTTGAAAACTCCTCCAAAACTGAGACATAAATCTGGAGCCTCAGTCTAAAATGATCAAAACTGGGACGCTGTGCAGTCTCACAATCTCCTCATTGAACACCTTTGCAAACCGGTCCATAGACTAGGAAACACGTATTGGAATGAAATGAGCCAACTTCATCAGACGATCGATGATAACCTAGATGGTATCGTGACCGCGTTGAGTCCTTGGCAAACCTACGATGAAATCCATCAATACGTGCTCCCACTTTCACTCTGGAACACTCAACGGCTGCAAGGGACCAGGGGGTCTCTGATGATCGGCTTTGACACGCTGGCATGTGTCACACTCGGCCACAAAACTGGCAATCTGGCCTGCCATCCTTAACCAGAAATACTGCCTTGACAATAAAACAAGCCAACAAGCTCAACATTGGCAACACAAAACTATTTAGCGAGCAAGAACATCTCACCAACCAAAACGGAACACGATAATATCATTGACTTAATACAGCGATCTTTCCAAAAATGTCGATACTGACAGTCCTTTACGGTAGATTCTAATAGCAATCTGAGTGAATAAAAGCTCTTGGATACAAAAGGGTGCAATGCACCAAAACATAAGACAAGGAGAATACCCATAACGACTCACCTGATAACTAAGGGTCTTGCTAAGTCACGCAAAATCAAGCTTAAGGTGGCTGGGGAGGTGTCTGACTCCTCTGCATCTATGGTCTCTGCTGTTGTCGGGGTCTCGGTGGTGGGAGCCACTATCGTTGCTGTAAGGGAAGGGGAAGAGGGCACTCAGGCCTCCGATACCTGGCCTGTTCACAACCGAAGCAAACACTCGAAAAGGGGCCAGAAGATGAAGCAGTCGGCGGTGCTGATGATGATGAAGAAGCTACTGCATGTGATGCTAATGCTTTGGTGGCTCGATAGGCTACATGCCTCTGCCACTGATGATGCTGTCGGGAGCTAATAGAGGGGGCCTGCCTCTTCCGGCCTCTCCTTTGATCACTATTCCTCTGCGAACTGGTCCACTTGGCCTCACCCTGAAGTAGAAATATCACTAACGGAGCTTGCTACAGAGTCGAATCTAGTAAAAGGGGACTCGCACACTCTTGTTCCACCTGTACGGGCATCTCAGGAATAGGCTGACAGGTCTAAAGAACATCAGTGACGACTTGCATCAACTACTGGAGATGCTTAGCTTTTACAAGAATCGTCAGATAAGCGGGGGTATCACTAGCCTCTAAAGGAGGCAAGGTATGGTGGGAGCCTCAGGAATAGGTATGGTAGGCTCTATAGGGGAAATAGGAATCTCAGATGGTGGAGCAAAAGTCACCCGGATCACTGGAGCGGAATGGAAACCATGTCCATGGGCACGACGGCTACGGGAGTCACAATCATGAGCACCTCGACTAGACGACATGGTCTACAGAAAGAACAAAGGTGATGGACACCTAGGAATTAGAATCCTTGAAGGCTCAAACGGAATGAGGGAAACACACTCGGGACATTACTTGTCCTAAGCTCGCAGCAGATATGTGATACTATCCTAAGTTATCCCAAAATTACTTGCTATGCTGTAATACCAACTCCTGTCATGCCCGAGACTCGATAATCGGACTCACAAGGAACCCGACGGCCGGTTCTGGCCACAACAGCCTCCTTAGTACCCCATTCTCGGCTCTTGAGGCAGGTTCCGATCCTAGGATCCTACAAGGAGGATTTCCATAACAATATAACCATTTCCAATATGAGCATGCCCAAGATCACAGCAATTGCATTTGAGAATAACAAAGGGCACACACATAAAAAATAAAGGATAGATTTAAGGGAAAAAGGGAAAAATTCGGCCATAAGGGAAGGGCTTTACTATTATTGAGCCCTCCTAAGAAAATCCAACCACACATTATACACCAATATACATCTACCTTATGAATCTCATACATGCATGATTAAAAATTAAAATGGACGATGGGGATGTCATTCCCACCATGATCCTAAGGTCTAGATGGCCTCATCATGTAAGAAAATCCAAGGATCCACCATGATGGGGTCCATAAAGGAAAGCCCCATGCATGGGACATGCATGTATGAGGTGGGCCGTTTGACCACACCTATGAGGATGTGTGGGATCTCCACCATTGATTGGTGGGTCCGACACTCCCCTCATGAATTTAAAAAAAAAAAGAGATCTCTACTATAGAAATCAGATTTACCACATAAGGAAGCACCCACCTCAAAGCTTATCCTCCTTCTTCTACACTTGGGTTCTATAGCTCCAATGGTGAAGTTTTAATGGTTGGGATGGGTTTAGATTGGGAGAGATCTAGCTTGGAAGTGGCTAGAGAATTTAAAAATTTTTGGAGAATGGTTGCTAGCTAGAAATGAGATGGAGGGAGAGATAAGGAGAGAGAGAGATAGAGAGAGAGAGAGAGACCATGATGGGTTTGTAAGAGAATCTATTATTACCATAGCGAGGAGTTTACAAACTTGTAGGTTAGACGAGGCCTCTTGGTGGTGTTTGTAGTTAGTGGTGTTAGTTATGGATCTTTGTGTAGTGTGTGGGTAGAGTACCTTAGAACTTGTGCCAAGGGTGATGGTGGTCCACATGCATTCCACCTAAGTGGGCCACATGATCAATGGTCATATAATGAAATGTACACAACTTTTGATCTACATATCGGATTTATGCGTGAGACGCTGCGTTGGAACCACAGTGATGATGCTATCATAATGGCACTAGTTTTATGATGATTCAGGTTGAGTATATATGTTGGAACTTAAAGATCATTGCAAATGCAAACCATAGGTCGAGGGTCACCGAAATTCGATCGGTAGGACCACGGGACCAAGATGAACTGGATGCATACTCACACATACACACACATGCGAATTCGGGTCGGGTCTCATAGCCATGAAAGTTTGGATCAAGCTGATAATGTGTCTTCCCTACATCCATGTGGGTTGGATGGCCTAATAAACATTAAGGTGAGCCATAGGAAGTTTGCAAAGGTTGCTTTTGTACTTGTGCTTATAAAAACAAGGTTTTTTTTATGACAATGGCCTTAAAGTATTACAGTATCAAGGTTTTGGCCTCTCCTCTATAACCCTTAGTTTTTTAGCCTTAAGGACACTTTTTTCTTTTTTAGGATGAAAATGCCCTTCTATCGGCTAGTCCCTTGTATGGTAGTATCTTGCCTTAAAGGACTAAAGGTCTTTTCAAAGAAGGGATAGTGGGTCTCACAAAACCATGAATTGGCCCACTTCTTGGCCGATCTAATCCATTCATTTTATCGGATAGCCATGAACACAAATAGGTGTTTTTCAGTTTTCAAAGAGAAACTCTCTGTGGCTCACAATGGCATTAATGTTGTTCATTATTTTTGAATTACTTCCTCTAACATTGTCCATCTACGATGATTTTTGCCCTCAAACTTGGCCGATGACATAAATTAAAACTCCTTTCATGTGGACAAGCTAGATTTACTTCATAATAAGCTAGTGGGCCCCACATAAGATATCATATGGGTTCTTATGGTGGGACCCTGCCACGGGAAGGTCATTTAACCTTTTCCTTCTTTCTTCTTCATACGAGAGGGACCACATAAGATCCAAACTTCCACGATGATTGGTAGTTGTACAAAGCTCCACCACACTCTTCAAGGAACCATGACAATCTCTAATGAAGGTCCAACATAGCTCAGTCCACTCTCAAGGCGAAAACAAGGTTTTTTTTAAAAAGATTTTTGCCATATGTTCCATCATACAAGGTTTTTTTTACTTGGATATGAATGCTGGGAGTATATGAAAGGGATGAGATTGTAGTGGTGCCCCTCTATAGAAGGTGGATCTCATTTTTATAGCGGATTTAATGTTAAAGGCCTACTTGTGTGGATCATCAATATTCACTATGGATCACTAATGTGTACCTTATTCTTTGTGGATCACCAATATTCACTTTGGATCGTCGATATCGATATACACCATGCATCGCTGATATTCACTTTTGATCGCCGATGTACACATGTATCATTGATTTTCACTTTAGATCGTCAATGTCCACCGTGAATCACCGATATTTATTGTGAATTACCAATGTGCATTGGGACCACATGGATCATTGATAATCATGTTGGATCGTCAATATTCATTGTCGATCGCCATTACTCATTGTGGATCGTCAATATTTAAATGTGCTGCAAATTGAAACCCTTCGACTTCCAAACGCATCCGTTGGAGAATGAAAACATCAACCTCGAGAAGCAAACCGCCGTCATGCAGCCATCGTCTGTTTATATATGCTTTCTAACCATTAAGCTTCATTAATCCCATCCTTTCAGCTTTTTAATCTTCTTACAAAAATTAATTTATTTTATTATGGCTTCTGTTGTTGCTCATAAGGCCATTACTTTCGTACTTTCTCTCTTTGAGTTAGAGTTGTTGACTATGTGTAATGAAGTGATGGAGAGATTTTTGCTCATATCCAAGAACTGCGGCCCTTCAAAACTTTCCGCGAGAAACGGTCATCATTTTACAACCAGTTTGAGTCATTCTTGAAGAATTCTAGGAGGCCCGACACTTATACATAATGATGACACAACGGTTCCATAATCATTAAGCTTGTTAAGAACAACTTAGGAGAAAATAACCTCCACCAAGCCACCGTAGATGTCCTCTAGACGAATTACCATAATGCACCACACCCTGTCTAACATCTCTCTAGGCTAGAAAACAAATTGAGTCATCTGAAATTGCATGTGGTGGGCCCATGGGTTGTGTATGCAGAAGCTTGGTGGAACTAAAGAATGATGGTTATATCCTAGATGGGGTGATTAGGACCAAATAAAAACTATGTCTTTTAAAAATAATTGCTTACTTAAACTAATATGCAATTAAAGCTACCTAAGAAAATTAACAATAAGGCTTCCAAACGAATAGAGGGTCCAATCATATAGACTACAAATCATATTTATATGAAGTAACTAGTCTACAAATATGACAGTTTACATGTGTATGTGGAATGTGCTACCTATTAACAAGTTATAACATAAATGCCTTGGACATGTACACTACCGAAATCTATATAGATTAAGCAAAAGAGAACTGATAAGAGGTCTACCTAAATTACAGGAAGTAGACAAAATATGTGGCGAATGTCAGATTGGCAAGCAAACTAGGAGTACCCACAAAAAGGTGAACTTCAATGCCAATCAAAACTGCTTGAACTTCTCCACATGGATCTTGTAGGACTAACCAGGACTGAGAGTCGAGGTAGCAAAAAATATATACTGGTAATCGTGGATGATTATACCAGATTCACTTGGGTAGCCTTCCTAAGGGATAAATCAGAAACCCTTGATGAAGTAAAAAGGATTATCAAATGGATCCAAACTGAAAAAGGTTCTCAAGTCACAAAGATCCGTAGTGATCATGGATTTAAGTTTGAGAATAGCAGTTTTGAAAAATTCTGTTGCGATCAGGGAATATCACATGAATTCTCTGCACCTAAAACACCATAACAAAATGAAATTGTTGAAAGAAAAAATAGAGTGCTTAAAGAAATGGCAAATGTATTGTTAAATAGTATGAAGCTCCCTAAAAATCTTTGGGTTGAAGCTGTAAATACTGCCTACTATATAATCAACCGGGTTTATACAAGTAAGTCGAATAATAAAACCGCTTATGAAATGTAGTTTGATAAGAAGCCTACTGTCAAATATTCAGATAAAAAAAAGGAGAGACTTTAAAGGAAAATATTCAACCTTCTACAACTAGTGCCACTTAGGATGAGGTGCCACTGTGGAATACTTGTGCTTTCCTAGTTTTCCAAGGAGCCAGCTTCCTTTCAGGCTGCAACATTAACTGAGTCAAGTTGGTTATTACAATCACCATTTACAATCTCCATAGAAAATGCATTCTCTTCAAGTTCGTATGTAAATAAATTTCAAACCTACATATCAAAGTAGAGAATAGCAAAAACTCATGGCATTTTAACATGAGTTCAAATAGGTTTCACAAATGCTTTGCTTATATATCTTGCTTAGCAAAAAAGGGTGTGGACTGGAATATATTTTAAAATATACACACATTTCTTTCCCTTCTCAAAATGAAACACTTATAATACAATAGATGCACATTTCTTCCCCATCTGAAAAAGAAATGTCACAATGTTCTAATAGTGTATTATAAAAAATTTGGAATGGTTTGTACATGTTGCTGTGAATCATTTTTTAAAAATTCAAGCATTTGACCTAACTTGATGTCTTACAGGGTCGGGTGGATTTGAAGACTCGAATTTTTAATGATTAAGTTTTAGGTACTTACATCATGTTTGACAGATGCCTAAAAATGAACCTGTTTGACTAGGGACTAAAATAGGATACATGGGTACAATTTCAATAACAATAGAATTGAAAATAGGGAATTAGTTATGTAGCCTATGTTTCCTAGTACCATGCTTTCCATGCGCAACCACTCAGCCACATGTGTCCACGATTCAAGGTGCAAATCGGCCCTACAAACACAAAGCTTCTAAAAACAGAAAGCATCTATCATGCTAGCTCAGCGATCTGCATGAGGGGCTTCTGGCACGATCTAGGGCATCCATTCAATGAAAATATCAGCCGTCCAACTGAGGGCGTCACTTCCTCAAATATTAGAGGAGAAAACAGCAGCCGATTTTTGCTCTGACGAACGTACATGAGTGTTGTTGTGATCCAAGTCGTTTGCCCCAATTCCTACAGTCTAGGATCATTGAGGGAGTCCTACATAAGAGAAAAATCCATCTTCTTAGGGTTTATATCCACTTCTTATGGCTGGAAGGAGAAAAATGCCCATCTTCTTCCTCCTTCAAAACCACCGACCAAACCTTCCTTAAGCTTTGAAAAAGTTTTCCTGGAAGTTTTCTTAGAGCCATACGAATCACCTGCAAGAGGTAGATTAGAGGAGGAAGCCTCCGCTTGTGATTTGTCAATAACGGCAGACCGTCTCCCTCAGCCAAAATGCACGGTTGTCAGTCTGAGTTAGGTCTGTCCAACCGTTGTTGGGTCACTAGTAGAAGCAAAAAGGAAGGAAGGATGAGGAGGGAGAAGAGAGTGAGAAAGGAAGAAAGAATGGGGAGAAGAAGGAGGGAGTTACGCTCAAGTCGGGTCGGCTAGTTGGCGCGACACCTGGCTGCTGCCCGAGCTGCGGACCATTGATCATTATTGCTCCAACTCGACTCGATCGAGTTGTAAGGAGGAGCTGCTAGTCCTTGCAGTAGGAGAGAAGGAGACAGCAGGAGAGAAATGAGAGGAGAATGAGAACAAGAGAGAGAAACGAGAGGGTAGGAGGAGTCAGGTCAGTGGCTGCCTGACCCAACCGAGTCGAGCGCGACTCAGCCTCAGTTTTGGTCCAAGTTGCTAGATGGTAAAAAAAAGAAAAGAAAAGAAAGGAGAAACAGAAGTAGAAGAGAGCATCGAGTTTTTGACAGCAAGTGCTATATTTTACGTGACCGTGAAAATCTAGGGAAGTTTGACACTAAAAGTGATGAAGGGATCTTTTTAGGTTATTCTTTAAACAGTCGAGCATATTGAGTATCGAATAAGAGGACTGGTGTTATTTAAGAGTCCATCAATGTGGTTATTGACGATCACTTGAATACACCTGCCTCAAGTTCAGATAATGATGAAGTTCTTTTAATTGATAAACCAGAAATTTCATCAAATCAACCTAACCCTGAACTAAGGACTGTTAAAGATAATCCAACCACTCAGATTCTTGGAAATCCTCTCACTGGTGTGCGCACTTATAAACAACTAGAAGATATATGTAATTACATGTCCCTTACATCCCAGATAGAATCGGTTAACATAAAAGAATCTCTTATTGGCGAAAACTGGATTGTTGCGATGCAAGAAGAGCTTAACCAATTTGTGAGAAATGATGTTTGGTATCTTGTTCCTAGACCTAAAGTTAAACACATTATCGGAACTAAGTGGATTTTCAAAAATAAGTCTGATGAACTTGGTAATATAATTCGAAACAAGGCTAGACTGGTTGTACAAGGGTACACTCAAATTGAAGGCATCGATTATGATGAAACCTTTGCCCTAGTAGCTCATCTTGAATCAATCAGACTATTCATATCCATTGCTCACTATAGAAAATTCAAAATTTATCAAATGGATGTAAAGAGTGCCTTCTTAAATGGTGATCTACATGAAGAAGTGTATGTTGAATAGCCAATGGGTTTTGAAGACCCTAAGAACACTGATCATGTCTATCGCCTTACAAAGGCTCTCTATGGTTTAAAACAACCTCCCAGGGCATGGTATGAAAAGTTCACTAAGTTTTTACTAAGTCATAAATTTTTAATGGGAAGTGTTGATAAAACCTTATTTGTTAAGAAACATACCGATCATATCCTAATAGTTCAAATCTATGTTGATGATATTAGTTATGGATCTACCTATACTAACATGACTGTTGAGTTTGCAGATTTAATAAAATCTAAGTTTGAAATGACCATGGTTGGGGAATTGAATTATTTCCTAGGGTTGCAAGTAAAACAACAACCCAAAGGTATATTTATTTATCAAACCAAATATGCTTTGAACTTAATCAAAAAATTTGAATTTGAGAATGGTAAGAATTTTGATACTCCTATGAGTACTACATTAAGACTCTCAAGCAATATGATTGGTAGTTTACTTTATTTAACTGCTAGTAGACCTGATATTGCTTTAAGTGTTGGTATTTACGTTAGATATCAGTCTGACCCTAAAGAGTTACATCTAACTACTGTTAAGAGAATTATGCGATATGTCACAAGTTCAGCTAATTTGGGTCTCTGGTATCCATATGATACTAGTATTCAGTTGGCGGGGTACACTGATGCTGATTGGGCTGAAAATATTGATGATAGGAAATCAAAGTGGTGGTTGTTTCTATATCAATAATTGTTTAGTTTCTTGGTTTAGCAAGAAGCGAAGTTCTATATTGCTCTCAACTGCTGAGGTTGAATACATCGCAACTGGAAATGCATGTACTCAGCTTGTTTGGATGAAAAGTGAGCTAAGCGATTATGGAATTGCACAGGATTCAATGGTTTTATATTGTCATAACTCCAGTACAATAAATATCTCTAAAAATCCGATCCAACATTCACATACCAAGCACATTGACATTAGTTATCATTACATTTGTGAATTAGTGGAAGAAAAAATAATATCTTTGGAATACATTCCGACCGAGACTCAACTTGCCGACATTTTCACTAAACTGCTCGACAAAAGCAGGTTTAATAAATTGAAATTTGATCTTGGTATATGCATTCTAAATCGAATATTCATACATGTTTGTATCATAGTGTATATATATTTGATAATTTATTGGTTTAAATTTCAAATTTTTATGAAAAATACATGTTCTTGTTGGTACACGATAGTTGAGGACGTGCTAGACCAGTCGTGGTACGACCGGTCGAGAACGGTCTTCAACCAGTCGTGTATCGTGCTGGACCTCTTTTAATTTAGGGAAAAACTCATCTTCCTCATTTCCTATTTCCTCTCCAACTAGCACGACTAGTCGTACCCACCATCCTAGATCTTCAAGGTTAGTGCATCATTTGTGTTTTTCTTATAGATTCAAGTCAATATTACTTCATTTTCACTCTTGAAGTAATTTATTTTGTGATTCTTTGTAATTTTGGGGTTTTTGTTTGAAAATTTTGATCTTAGCAAACCCCACTCTATCCATTTTGCATCTTCTTGTTTCCTTGATTTTCTTATTGCAAATGGATGCTAGAGGGAAAAAGAAAACTTCTCGTGGTCCTTCTTCCTCTCGTCCTTTAACTATAACAAGGTGCCATCTTCATTCACCCGAAGATGATCCCTCATATGTGCGGGACTTGCGAATGTGCAATGTCATTGTTGAAAGACCTATTAATCCTGACCATATTGCTCCTTTTGGTCTCCTTCCACTTCTCCAATCTGTAGGTTGGGATAACATCCTACATTGGGGTGGGCCTATATACTAGTCTATTGCTTAGGCTATGTGTGCATGTATTTCTAAATTTTTAACTGAGAATTTAACATTTAAAATTGATGCTAGAGAAGGTCCATTTGAAGTAGACCGTCATCTAATTTTAGCTCTAATGGACATACCCGTTAATGACGAGGGTATTCCTATTCACACTCTAGTTGAGAAACCCTTAGAATAAAAAAAACGCATGCTCACTAGGAGTTATGCAATATAATTGTGCAATGGACTCATAAAGGGAATGCGCTCCCCTCAAAGTACTTATTACCCAGATACAAAGTTCTCCACAGAATTTTTTTTCAAATTTGTATCCGCGTTCAGGTAATAAAACAGAATTGACTTCCTTTCTGGTTCGGGTTTTGCATTCTGTCATCACTGGTACTAAAGTTTGTCTACCTTCATTAATATGTCATTTTATTATTCAGTTTCATCTCCATCCAGGTCATAGTGATATTCTGTTTGCCTATCTTATGACTGTTTTAGCTACTCACATGCTTGTTGCTATGCTTGTCGGAGAGGCTCCTATTCATCATCTTATTTTTAACAATTCAAATATTAACAAGATGAAATTGGAATTGGCACCTGGCCAAGTAGATGTGGGTGGTGGAGCTTAAGCAGGGAATGAAGAAGAAGGTGGCGATCTTCTTACTGATGATATAAATATGGATGACATTTTTGATGAAATTGAATCAGACTCTGGAAATGATCCTGAGTATGAACCATCTGATTTTGATGCGCGTCTACGTGCACTTGAGGAGAAGGTAGAGAACATGAATGTTGCCCATGATTTACAATTTAAATATATGCGCAAGTATCTTAGGCACTTAAATAAGGGCCTTCATCAAATGAATCCTACCATACCTGCTCCTTCTGGATCTGATTAGGTGGTTTATCCTTTGATCTGTAATAACGGTTATAATACTTTGTTTTTGCTGATTGTGAACTTTGATTTTACTTCAGGTTGTGCATCTGACTTTTAGTTTTTAGCTGGTTAATGTTATGTGAACTTTAAATTTACTTGTATATCCTTTATATCTTGACTAGTTAACTCCTTTATTACTCTCTTGTTCATTTTCCTCTTCCATATCGTATTTACTTCCTTTGTCATATTGTGACAAAAAGGGGGAGAATATTTTATTATGCTTATGCTTGCCTAATGAATATCATTAATGGATAATGGATAGTAGTAGCATTTTTTATTTTTTTTTGGATATATGTGTGTTATTCAGGGGGAGTAAGTAAGGAGGAATTTGTGCTAGTTAATAACAACTGGTGCATGATTCTTTAACCAGGCTTTAACTGGTTCTCTTATATATGATGATTCTTTAACTAGGCTTTAATTGATTCTCTTATATATGACTGGTGCATGATTCGTTATTGAGCATGTAATTCTACTCTTATTTTTATTTGAGTGTGTTTTGTCACAAATTTTACAAAGGGGGAGATTGTAAGTGCTATGGTTTCCTGCTCCTTTGGTTGTCAAATTTTGTGGTGCCAAAAACACAATCTGTGTCTTGTGTAGCATATTAGTTTATATGTTTAAGACACTGCATCACAATGCTTCAAGTTGAGAATCAAGATCTACTTCAAGACATGCAAGGTCAAGTACTTTGTCCACTTCTGTAAGCTTCAATGTCCAGAGTCTTTCAAGAGCTACATCAAAAGACAAGTTCTTGTACAAGACTCAAGTACAATTCAAGACTCAAGATAATGTTCAACTCGAGATGAAGTACAACTCAAGAACGAAAAATCCAAGCTTTAGAAGATCTCAAGTTCAAGCTACATCTGGTAGAGATCTTAACTTCATAATCTTCAAAGGTCAACCATCATCTGATGAAATGAAGTTTTAATGTCCATACTTCACATTTAAGGTATGAATAACTTTAGTTTCACCTTAGGGTAAGTCATTTTGTATACATAATTCAAAATGAATCTTTTTACAAGTGTTTGGTCTGTTCTAAGACTAGTCCTGGACCATGTTCGACTAGTCTTAGAACTGGCTCAACAAGTCCAAGAAATTCCAAGACCAGTCCTAAGTTGTTATAAATATTTAGAATTTTTTGGTTGAGCTATGACCAGTCTTGGAGACTGCTCGACCGGACGTAGGAACAGTACTCGACTCATTCATGATCAGTTCTGCAGCTACGACTCAAATTACAACAACAAAACCTGGTGTCTCACGACCAATCATGGGTTGGTCACAACCAGTTGTGGAGGGCTCATGACCGGTTATGAACAGCCTACGACCAGTCGCAGAACGGTTTTATCCGATCGCGATCAAAATTTTAAAAATTTGTTCGTCCTATGTCCAGTCGTAGTGTCCACTCGACCAGTCGTAGACGTGATTTCTCCAACTATAAATAAAGCATGAATTTCAGAGTTTCATATCCAATTCAAGTAAAATCAAGGCATCACTCTGAGAGATAAGTTTGTATTTTTTTTAAGCTACATTGTGCATATTTAATTTTCTCTTTTATTAGCTTTGTCAATTTAATTTTGTTTCTATATTCCAATCTAATTTGAAAAGAGGAATTGTTGTATTCATTCTTCTTGGAATCAAAATCAAATAGAGCTAGCCCAACTGGTATAATTTAAAATTAATTAGAACTTAGAACTATTTCAAAGTGAGTATTGGACAATTGAACTTCTATATTCAAACTTCTACTCCGATTGGTTCTTCCGGGCCACTATAAAAGGAGAAATCCAGGTATTTTACATTTGTGTAAATCTCCATTCTTTTTGGTTTCTTTTGAGATTGAGTTAGAAAAATCTCATTATGTTGGTTATCTGAGGAGAGCCAGAAAACTCAGAAAGTGGAGTTTTTGAATTGTGTAAGCCCATTTGAAAGACACAATTGTGAAGGTTTTAGGTGAACCTGAGAAACCTATTTTTATAGTGAACGCTGATATCCCCTGTGTGAGGATATTAGGAGTGGAGTAACAATTTAAGTGGCTGTTGTTTAACAATTAGTGTACACACAGGCGAACCACTATAACTCTTTGCATTTTGTGGATGTGTGATTTAATTTCTATATCTTTTATCATTCAAGTTTGTGAAATGTATGTATGGATGTGAATGTTGTAATATTTACATTTCAAGTATTGTGGGGAATGTCGTAATAGTTTAGAATTTTATTTCTTGCTATTTCCTTTATTTCCTTTCAGTTTGAGTTTTTTATATTCAAATTGTTCTATTAAGGTTGTCCTACCATAAACCCTTGGTTTTTATGGTGCAAGGTTGTCCTTAGAACAACATTGGTATCAACCTCTCTGTTATAGTATTTGAAGGTTACTTTACATTTTCGTACTGTGATTTGTTTAAAGTGCTATCTTTCTTTTATTCATTTAAATTCTGCTATTAAAGTTTTTATTTGGCATAGTTCTATTCACCCCCCCCCCTCTAGGACATATAGCTAGGCCTTTTCACTATCTGGTTCGTCGGGAAACATTACATTAACCAACGAAATAATTGTCAGGAAAATAGTTTCACCGACGATACATAATGTCATCGGTAAAAGTTTCCCAGTCGTCGTTGTAAATGGTGGCGAGAACTTATTTGGTCATGGTGGGAATCTTTTACCGACAAATATGATTTCATCGGGGAAAGTAATGTTTACCAATGAAAGAAACTTTGTCAGTAATAAATTTGTTGGTAAAAGGCCAATTTCTTGTAGTGTGACAAATGCTCCCTCAACTGTCGAGTTGCCAACTTAACTAATGCGATGCGATCATGAACGTGTTAGCCGAGTGTTTAGTTAATTCCATTCATCCAACAATTTTTGGAGAAACTGGTACACCCCAGCAATATCAATGCCCTTATCCATTTGTGAGGCCTGAGCCCCACAATTCTTAATCTCATCGGGTTCCTCACCCCCAATGAATGCACTGTGTTAGAAAGGCAGATCACTTGCGGTCACTACAGGGAGTTCGTCACCCTAGCGTAGGCCGACAACTCGAGTATAGTGTCCCCTTCCACCATGCCCGGCTCACGAGACTAGTGGATCAATTCTAACTGTTGTCAGTGGGCGTCCATAGGCGTGGGGTGTTTCAGGTTCCAAATAGGCTTGAGCAAACATGGTTAACGAACACGGTTGGTCAGTTAGTGGACAAATTTACCTAAATTCAGGTGAGCATATAACGCCCGACATCGGGTGCAAGCATCCCACGTAGTCCCACTACTGTCGTCCATTCGAGTCTGCCCAAATCGGTTAGTTTAGTCACAAGACGGCCCAACCGACGGGACCGCCCTCACAATTTGTAGATCCCTGGCCAACCCAGAGAATGGGCTACATTCCTTAACATTTTTAGACAGTCATTCTTTATTCTCAATTACAAATGAAAATAAACATACATTCAATCAAGACATAGATTTCAGGATATCAAATGAATGCAAACTACTCCTAGTAGTGAAAATTAGACATGTAAGCATACAGTTTTGGATTTCCTAAGAAACTAAGAAGATCACAAGCCACTCACCCTGTAGGAAAATACAATTATGCATGCAACAAGGAGGAGTATTCAAATAAAATCAGATGCAAGGATGAACATGCAACACATTTTTCAGGTCTAATCAAACTTGGGGACTAATCTAACTTCAATTTATCATGGCATGCAAGTTAACTAGACTATTAGAAGAGTTCCTAGACGATTTTTTCCTACAATCGGGCATGCACAACAATTTAGCATCCACAACCATTAAATTCATCCTAGAATTGGTGATTGACCACCTAAGGATAATGGTCTGCACCTAAGGATTGCTGAGAGCGTGTGGAGTCATCCTAGGGGTGTCGAACTCGTGGGTCGATTTACCAAGGTCCTGAGTCAGTTGAACCCGCATGTTAGGACCTATGCAAGGGTCTAGCTTAATAAAATAAATTCTTGAAGAAAAATGGGTGATTACCTCCCAATTAGCTGAAATTTTCTTTTTTGGTTGTGGATGTGAGATTTCTTGGGGAAGAGGAAGGAGATTTTCCAAGGTTCCAAGTCCCTTGGGCCCCACCTCCTACTACACTCTCCTTCCTCTCCTCTCTCTTCTCTCTCTCTTATTATTGGAATCTGTTGTGGGAGTGAGGGAGAGAGTTAAAGGGTTTTATACCTTGGATCTGGGCCAAATGGCCCTAGGTTCTGTAATTCCTTGAAAAGGCCTAGTGGGACCCATTGCTGGCTGTTGGGGCTCTCTAATGCCACCCTGGCTATCAAATTTATAGGATATGTGTCTCATGGCCTGATGAAGGGTTGTGCAAAGTTTCACATTAAACGGATGTGGGGTTTTACCGTAATGGCCCGATTTGTGATCAACGGTCACCATTACTTGATCAGGGACCAAATTTGGCGGATGAGTGTAGGGAAATGTCTTCAGCCTTCGGTGTAAATTTGGAAGAAATCCAACGGCTGAAATGCCCAATTTCATTGTTCTAAGCGAAGGGCCATTTGATTTAAAATTTAAACTTTAGGCCAAGGCTAAGGCGAGTCGCCCTTATCAAGTGCTGATCGGGCGATGCGAATTTGTTTGTTTCTAGCGTCGTCTGAGTTCGTAGTCCGTGATGGACCACAAGCCTAGTGAGGCCCACGGCCTCCCCAAGTTTTAGATTTTTCTGCCCTTCCTTGGGCGTTGCACGGCCTGTACAGGTAGTTGCCAAGTATAGATAGGTAGACCGACTTTATGGCTCATGCTCGGTCCGAACATAATTATGCTTGACCGCATTAGTGGCATAACCCAGTTTAATTTTTTTTTTGATATCCCTCACACGAGCGGTCAAATTGTGCGGTCCTGTGGTAGTTCCCACGTAGACGCCTCAGGACACTGTTCTAGATGGGCCAGGTGTTACAATATATATGGGTGTAAAAGGGATTGGGATGCATTCCAAGGGTTTCTAAATAGTTTTAAGGTCTTAAAGGGGTGTAGCAGAGGTGAGTCAAGGTTGTTCGAATCATGTAAGCCTTCTCTCTTTGTAATTTATGCTTTCATAGTGAATTCCTATCGCTTTGTGCCGTGGTTTTTTCCTGAAAGGGTTTTCCATGTTAAATTGTTGTGTTTTCCTTCCTTTTTGCTTAGTACTTTTGAATTGCTATCCTAGATTCATCTCTGTATGATTCCACTGTTTCCTTAATAAGTGGTATTAGAGCAATTGTTGGGGCGTAGGCCTAAATCTGAAGAATTAACATTAATGGGAAACACTAGGTATGGCATTGAGAAGTACTCCGGTAAAAATAACTTATGAGTTATGGAAGATCAAGATGATCAGTTCCTTAACAAAGCAAGGTGAGGATGGTGCTCTTGAGGAGTGAAGGCCAACTATGAGCGATGATTATTGGAATACTCTTAATAAGAAGACCTTATCCTTGATCCATTTGTGTCTCACGGATAAGGTTCTCTATAACTTTTTGAGGGAGAAAACTACAGCTTATAGGTAAAGTTAGAGGATATTTATGTAAAAAAATCCACTGAGAATCATCTACATTGAAGCTATAGTTGTTCACCTTCAAGATGGCAAAGGGTGGAGATGTGGAGGCCCACATCAGTTACTTTAATAAATTAATTTGCAAGTTGCTGGATATGGAGGAAGTGGTCAAAGATGAAGATCAAGCATGCATGTTGTTGAATTCTCTTTCAGCATCGTATGAGTCATTCAGGGACTCATTGTGCATCACAAATAAATCCTTGAGTGTGGACACCGTTATTTTAGCCCTTCAAGGGAAGGCCATGAGAAAGATAAATGGTGTTGTAGGGATGTCTTCTGATACACTATTTACGAGAGATAGAAATACTGATCGAGGTACAGGATCTTTAAGACCTAGATCCAAATCTAAGGGCAATGATAAAGGAAAATTGAAGTGTTAGAACTTCGAGATGACTAGACACATGAAGAAGGATTTTACAAATCTTAAAGTAAAGAAAGAAAACTCAGAGGCTTCTTCCAGGGAGGTCAATGTTGTCACATCTGATGAAGAGACAAGTGGAGGTAATGTTCTGTCTATGTCCATGATCGGAAACTTGCATGACAATCATAAAATGAGTGGATCCTTGACATAGGAGTGTCATATCACATGACTCCTCATCAGAGTTGGTTCACCAGTTACAGAGAATGCGATGGTGGACAGGTCTTTATGGGCAATAACAATGCCTATAATTGTGGCTATTAGTACAGTGAGCATCAAGATGTTTGAAGGGATGGAGCGCACTTTGACTAATATTAGGCACGTTCCTGATATGAAGAAGAGTTTGATGTCTCTCGGTGCACTTGAGGCTATAGGGTGCAAGTTCAATGGTCTTAATGGTGTCCTTAATGTTTCAAAAGGGTCACTCATGGTTATGAGAGCGCACAGGCACGAGAACCTTTATAGGTTGATCGAGAGCACTTCATCATGTGGAGCGGTAACTACTATTGCAGATTTCACATCTACATATATGTGGCATGCTCATCTGGGCCACATGAGTGAGCAGGGCATGAAGGTACTATCTGATCATTTTTTAATTCCAACTTTTAAGAATTTTGATTTAGATATATGCTAGCATTGTATATATGATAAATATTCTAGATTATCTTTTAAATCTGGAAAACATGTATGTAATGGAGTGCTTGATTATATGCACTCTGACACATAGGGGCCATCGTCAGAGGTTTCCGTTGAGGGGTCTTCATAGTTTGTTTCATTCATTAACGACTACTCTGGAAAAGTTTGGGTTTACTTCATGAAACGTAAATCTAAAATTTTCACCATATTTAAACAATGGAAAGCAATGGTGGAAAAACAGTCAGGGTGAAAAATAAAGGTTTTAAGGACTGACAATGGTGAAGAATTTTATTTCCACTGAGTTTAATGAATATTGTAAGGATGAAGGGATCATTAGGCACAACACCGGGCACCACACACTAAAAAAAATAGTGTGGCAGAGCGGATGAATCAAACTCTCTTAAAGAGAGCCCGATACATGTTAAGTAATGCTGCATTGGACAAGAACCTGTAGACAAAGAACGTTAACATGGCTTGATATTTGGTGAACCAGTCTCCTTCTATGACAATTAAATGTACAATCATAGAGGAAGTATGAAGTGGTCATAAGATGGACTACTTAGCTTTGTAAAATTTTGTTGTGAGGCTTACTCTCATGTACCATTAGTTGAGAGAGATAAGCTAGACCATAGAGCCAAAAAGTACATCTTTGTTGGTTATGGTGTTGGTGTGAAAGGTTACAGTTTATTCAACAAGGTCACATATAAGGTTATAACTAGCCATGGCGCCAAATTTGATGAAAGCTCCCTATTCCACAAGAATGATGAAGAAGAACAAGAGGATCCAGAAATGTTGATCGTAGACATCCAGATTGACATAGATGATACTTAGGAAGATACGGATGCACAGATAGAGGTACATGAGAAGGTGGAGCAGCCACCTGTGAGAAGAAACTCACTGCGTAATCGCAGGTTACTAGTAAGATGCAGGGACGAGTCTAATATTACATATCCCCTCATTACAGATGAGGAGTACCCGTCTACTATTCAGGAGACTCTTAATGAGCTTGATGAAAAAAAGTGAACGCCTATAGACGATGAGATGGACTTGTTGTACAAAAACAACACATGGAAGCTGGTGGAGCTTCCAGTGGGCCGAAAAGCGATCGAATGCAAGTGGTTATTCAAAAGAAAATATAAAATATACAAAACAAGGCTGGTAGTGAAGGGGTATGCTTAAAGAGAAGGAATAGACTTCACATAGATATTCGCACCGGTAGTTAAGCAAGTATCTATCATATTCATGTTGGCGCTGGTTGCGCAATACGATCTCGAGATAGAACAAATGGATGTCAAGACTTCATTCCTGTATGGGGAGTTAGAAGAGAAGATCTACATGAAGTAACTAGTGGTCTACAAAGTTAATGGGGTAGAGAAATTTGCAGGTTAATGAGGTCATTGTACGGCCTGAAACAGTCGCCTAAGCAGTGGTATAAAAAATTTGATTCTTTCATGATTAGTCATAAATTTGTTTGGAGGAATACGATCACTGTGTATATTATAAGACACTGAGTGATGGAAAATTCATTATCCTAGTATTGTATGTAGATGATATGTTGATCGCCAATCATGATATGTCTAAAATTAACGTACTGAAGACTCAGTTATCAGGGACATTCGACATGAAAAATCTGGGGGCTGGAAAGAGGGTTCTCAGCATAGATAGTCATTGAGATAGGAAGAGGAGTAAGCTTTGGTTATTACAGGCAGAATATCTTAAAAGGTGTTGATAAGTATGGGATGGACCAGGCAAAGTCGGTGAGCGTTCACAACCGGCTCACTTCAAGCTTTCCTCAGAATAATGTCCTAAATCAAATGAGAAAAAATAGGTTATGTCTCATGTGTCTTATTCTAATGTGGTTGACAGTTTAATATATGTCATGGTCTATACAAGACCAGACATTTCATAGGCAGTCGGTGTTGTGAGCAGATACATGTCAAACCTAGGCAAGAAACATTGGGAAGCTATGAAAAGGCTACTTTGATATATTCGAGGTACAGAAGACTACATCTTCACTTTTAAGAAGACATGGGAAAAATTGGTATGTTATGTGGATTCAGACTATGTAGGTAGTGTGGTTCCAAAAAGTCAAATTCAGGATACTCGTTTGTTCTAACGGGTTGAACAATTAGTTGGTTATCGAAACTTCAGTCCATAATGGCTCTTTCCACAATCGAAGAAGAGTATATAGCAGTGATAGAAGCTTTTAAGGAAGGTGTTTGGTTGAGAGGCATGATAAATAAATTGGAGCTTTAGCAGAAAGTCGTGCTAGTTAATTGTGATAACGAAAGCGCTATAAATTTGGCTAAAAAACTTGTTTATCAATCTCGTACTAAACACATTGATGTTCGTCACCACTTTATCTGACAGGTGCTTGAAGAAGGAGGCATAATTTGGAGAAGATTTACACCAGTGTGAATTTGACAGACATGCTCACCAAAGTTGTTCATACAGAGAAGTTCAAGTTCTGTGCAACTTCTCTGGGCTTGACGATAACATAAAAGGAAGACAGAGAGTGCACGAAAAGTATTAATGAAGCTATGGTGTGAGGCAGAGATAAAAGAAGAGAAGGAGTTACACGTTTGAAGATTGAAGACATGGTAGAGATTTTTGTATTTGATGTCTTAAATCTAATCAGATTCTGCGTAGATTTCTTGCAAAACTGCGAAATTGCGGGATTTGTTTCCAATTTCATTTAGGATTCTTTCTAAGGCTATATATATATGGGTGTAAAGGTGATTGGGATGCATTCCAAGGGTTTCTAAATTGTTCTAAGGTTTCAAAGGGGTGTAGCAAGGGTGAGATTTGAGGTTGTTCGAATTGGGTAAGCCTTCTCTCTTTGTAATTTCTACTTTCATAGTGAATTTTTGTCGCTTTGTGCAGCGGATTTTTCCTGAAAGGGTTTTCCATGTTAAATCGTTGTGTTCTCCTACCTTTTTACTTAGTGCTTCTAGATTGCTATCCTAGATTCATCTCTATGTGATTCCACCGTTTCCCCAACATGGACTTCAATAAGTAAATTAATATATTGTCTGTCATTTAAAGTGCAGTTCACAATTTAGATAGGTTGTAAGTGCTTGTGTATCCATCACTCTATCAAAGTATCAAAGTTCTTCATGTTATATAATATGTGCAAACTCTATAATCTAAGTTATTTTATGGGTACTTATGTCCTATGTAGTATGTACTACATAAATGGGCTAAGATTCATTATTGGCTTTAGCTCAGACTAAATAGTAATAGCCTAGATTTCAAGCCCTAGATCAGCCCTTGAGAGTTTAGTAGCCCCCTCCCTAGCACTTAAGAGTGTATCACCCAGGTTAGGCCTGGCAGCCTATCCATTACTCTCCTAGCTCTAAGGTATTTCTGCATGTCCATCAGTGTGGCCCCACTATCGAAATTGGACCCCCCTAAATTAGGCTGAGAAAACCATGACTTGGACCACCATATGAATTGAAGGTCTTTGGGTGGTTGTCCATTCACTATAAATAAAATGAGCAAAGGCTACGGATGATTGAAGATTATAGCTACGGATATAAACCATAGCTATATTGCTATGGATTTAATCCTTAGCTAAATACTCTGACCCCACCATCCCAAAGGTCACAATTTTTGTGTTTAATCTAAGCCGTCCATCCATTTTGACAGATCATTTTAATGCATTAACTCAAAAAATTAGGTAAATTTAAATCTCAAGTGGACCACACCATAGGAAACAATGGAGATTAAGTGCCTTTTGTTGATTTGTGGTGTGGTCCATGTGAGTCTTCAATTTGCCTCCTTTTTTAGGATAAATCCCTATAAAATTCTTTGAATTGAATGGAAGGCATAGATAAATGACATACATCATGGTGGACCACATGGAGCCCCTAACATGACCATTCATCTTAAGTCGGCGTCCTTGCCCACAAAAAAAAAAGAGCTCGCTTGCGTTTTTCATTCTCGCGCCCACATGGAAATATAATTCTTCCTCTCGCTCCTTTATCTTTATCTTCTCCCCACTTCTCTCTCTCTCTCTCTCTTGCCCATCCTCGACTGCGTGAGAGGGACTCGTTCGGACGGCTGACGTTGGCCGGGTGGTGGTCCAAGGCCCTCCCTACCCATGCACCACCTGCATTTCTCTCTCAATCACGACCTCCATTTCTCTCTCTCTCTCTCTCTCTCTCTCTCTCTCTCTGTCTCTGAAGCTCAATTGAATTAGATTCACGAACATGAGGTATTTGTCTCTCTCTCTCTCTCAATCTCTCTCAATCTCAACGTTGATTTATGAATTTGGGGATTTAGTAATTTGTGGATTTCCAATTAGAATGTGGACCCTCATTTAGGGATTTGGGGAATTTAGGGCTTACAGATTTGAATGTGGACCCTGAATTTGGGTTTTTTTGATTTTACAAATTGGGGATTTGGGGATTTTAGGATTTTGGGAATCTGAGAATTTTTAGAATTAGGGATTTCACCTTCTAGATTTGAGAGAGAGATTTTGGTCTCAAGTATAGTTGGAATGGGGCTGGACGAGTGGCTGCTTGGTGGCATTTGTTTGCTTCCTGTTTGTAATTGTTGTTGATTGCACAGATATGGAGACATACAGATATGGCTTAAGTTTCCTATTCTTTCAACATGCATGCAGGGCTCTCTTTCATCTTGCATGGATTTTATTGCCACTTTTACGTATTCTTATATTTGTTAGACAGGAAGAAGTATAGCATTAGTAAAAGTATATTTTGAAATGATTTATTTGATCTGTTGGCAGAGTATTAGTATTATCATCCATGTGAATACCCATTGTAAACATGGCATTAGTGTTCCTCAATCAGAACCATCTGAAATTACATGTGCATATAGAGCTGATTCTTCAGGGTACTTATAATTTACATATTGATAATGAAAATTGAGTGGTTATCAAATTTTTGTTGGGAAATAATGCAATGGAAAGGAACTGCAGTGTATTTCTAAGAGTAGGGGTTTCATACTATATATCCTTACCCTGTTCTTTCGTTGGAGACCCTGTTTTTTTTTGTTGTGTCCTTACATTACATTGTATAAAGCATGGCATTAGTGTTCCTCGATCAGAACCATCTGAAATTACATGTGCATATAGAGCTGATTCTTCAGGGTACTTATAATTTACATATTGATAATGAAAATTGAGTGGTTATCAGATTTTTGTTGGGAAATAATGCAATGGAAAGGAACTGCAGTGTATTTCCAAGAGTAGGGGTTTCATACTATATATCCTTACCCTGTTCTTTCGTTGGAGACCCTGTTTTTTTTTTGTTGTGTCCTTACATTACATTGTATAGTGCATGTTCTACTATAAGTTCTCATCCTCCCTAGCTTAAGTGTTTATTTCAGCTTTATAGATATAATGACAGGTGGTGTATGCCACTTTCTTAGAAAAAGAAAAGAAAGGAAGGAATTGTAAATTCGAAGCTTTCATGAAGCTCTGGTCCTTTCTTTACTTTTCTTTTCTTTTCTCTTTGGTCCAAACCTCTTTTGTATTTAAGGTTGGTGGCACTAAACCACCTTCACCCAAAATAATAATATTAAACAGGAAAAAATATTAAAATAATTCAACATATTTGAATGTTTCTGTTGAAGATTACTTGTACATTTAGGAAATCTAGATTTTGTGATGATGTAGAATACCTCTTGTCATGCCCCGGACTCGGTGACTGGACTCATACGGAATCCGATAACTGGTTCCAGCTGCAACAGCCTCCGCAGTACCCCATTCTCAGCTCCTGGGACAGGTTCTGATCCTAGGATCTTACAAGGAGGATTTTCATAACATAATCCAATTCCAATTGAGCATACCCAAGATCATAGCAAGTAAATCTCAGAAAAATAACCAAGGAACATACTGCAAAATTGACTAAGAATTAAAACTTTACAGGTACATGAAGGCTCAAAGGGAAATACATAATATAGAAAGGGGAAGGAAAGGTCTGCAAAGGGTCCTCAGCTCATGCTCCAATCCATAGCTCCTTTGCTACTGCGCCGACCTAGGATCTCCTACACGCATCAATCGTGCATAAGCTTATAGAAAGCTTAGAGGGTAGTGAAGGTATGTGACAAGGGTACACAAAAGAATATAAGGGATGCAGAAGGAAACATGAATAATACCAAAGCCACTAGCCATACCGAGGTTAAGCTATGAATACAGAAAGTCGTACCATGGTTGTGCAATGCAATGAGTACTGGATGTCATACCTAAGAGATGCAATATACGGCTTATACAACCAATGCAATGCAATGCGAAATAATGTCAGTGCTCATATCCAATCCACATATCAAGTACAGTTCCATCATAAGGAATCTATCGGGGTCAAGTACACTACTGGATGAATGCCGTTATCCAAGTCCCACAGTCAAACAAGCATAAAAGACCTCACTACCCGCCTGTGGACAGTCACTCACTAATAAGGCTCGATGATAGCGGACCCATTCACGAGCTAGTCAGACTCAGCCTAGTTATGCCCCCTCACTTAGGCGGATAAGGCCACATCCCATCTTAACCGACTTCACGATGGTAGGAGACGCGGCCTAATGGTGTAAGGCACTCAGGCACTCATGTTTCCACTTGGTCACGGCGTTGAGGCGTCTTCTCGGTACCTTGAAGGTTTAAGGGTTTTCACCTAGGGATATCTTACGCACCTGAAATGGTTGAATAATATTTTCAGTGTCCACACACGACCATCCACGAATATACTTGTGGAGGCTACAGCCCTGATAAAGCGAGGGCGAAATCCATATGCTATGCAATGCCAGATGCATGAGTCACACAGTCATCTATGCATCCATCCCAAGCATCTGTCGTGCTAAGAGGGGAATACTCCGTCCCTCGGGGATACCAATATGTCCTACATAGTGACACAACCATAGCCAATCACACCTCAACCAAGCATGCATATGATTCGTATGAGAGTGGGCTATGAATATGAATAAGGGTGTCGATGAGGCAAATGAGAAGGTGCACTCTCTACCTAACCATTAGGGTCTAAGTACTTAACCAATTCCTCATAAGGAACATAACCTCAAGTGGGGGCCCATTTACCTGGGGTAGCCCACGAGACTAAACATATAAGGCTACAGGCCTATAATATAGAAACGGGCCTAACAAGAGTTTAAGGTGGGCATTCAACCACGCTTAGATATCCATAAACCACATGGCTATAAGGCCCAAGGCCCATATCCAAACCATATGTACATAAGACCCATGAAAGCATAATAAGATGGGTCCAACCCTATCTCCAACAACATGGCCCAAATAGAGGAATTAAGGCCCAAGGCCCAAGTCCCAAGGGCCATAGAATCCAAGCATTTAGATGGACTTAATGGGCAGCCCATGTACACAATTACATGGTCCAAATACACATTTAAGTTGGGTGAAATGGTGTAACGCCCCATACTTTCAGTGCTTGGGTGTCACCATGAAAATTTGATTTAACTGACACGTGTGTGGGAGCACGAGTAACATAGTCATATAGTGATCCTCAATCCCTCCATCTCAACCATCTGGTACGACCTTGATTCATATATCAGGTCATCTGACCATTGAGTCTCGAGGACAAAAACCCTCTCATCACGAAACTTGCATTGATCTTCAGAAACCCACTGTCCCTAGGATCTTAATCGCCTTAATAGGCCAATTAAACCATACATCAGGAGTTTCAAGATCCAAATTAATGAATCCACCATCCATTAGACTCACAACATTCTATTGATCAATTTAATGATCAGTCTTCCTAAGTCGACTGTTGAATCATAAAATCCAACCATGAATTGCTCCAGTAATAGAGGTGCCTGGAGATTGGATAGATAGGCTTAACGTTGACAGCCACGATTAAAGGAAAATCGTACAAATAAATGGACAAATGAATGAGCATCCAAGTGTACACATATATTGATAATAGTACAAATAATATTACTATGAGTGTCTAAAATAGTTAGGCCTGAACACACCAAAGAGCCAAAGAGCCTCTTGTCCGTAAATATTAAAAATCAAGATCGATCCAACCGCAGATTCATGAAGACCCTACTATTTAACCAGACTAAACTATCGCACCATTAAACCATCATGGACCTTCACTTAACTGCCCGAACCCTTTGGACATTTGATAACTCGAATTCAGGATTAATCTAGCTATAAGCCGACGAAATGAAATCGGTTGAGGACCTGATCATTCAGTTCAGGTAAAACAAATATATATAAATAAAAATATTAGTATAATAGGAACATTAACAATAGAAAATACCACTTGGACATTTTTCTAGTCATTACTATGATCATCAACAGACTCCTACTAATGAAGTAGGACCCCTTTAGATTGTTGATTCTTGATAGTGTGGCAATCTGACCACTAAAGCAATAACAATAGACGTTTATAAGCCATAATGCATTAGCATGGCCCACCCAGACCTGGGTCAACTTGATCAACGGCCCAAGATACTATGTTAGAGCTCCCCAGAAGGATGAACAGTGTGGATTTATCGCAAACATCACTGTGGGCCCTATATTGCTATGCACGTACACCATGGTTAGTGCACCTAGTGTGCATCAGACGTACTAGCCAGGCCGACCAGAGCCGGCACGAAAACTTCTTAAAATAGAGGAATTTCCCTTTGTTTCTATTTTTCAATAGCAGACAGACGAACGTCCATGTTTTTTTATTGTGGCCCGCGAACTAGGGTCCATACCCATGATCTGAACCGTTCATCAGGCACCGCCCTCAATTCTGATCAAAACCCTAGCTGTCCCGCCTGACATTAAACACGGGTGTGCATATGAGGACCGCCACAAAATACTCCTAAAAACACACATTTCTAAAAATGGAAACTGCTCGCACACAACAGGGCAATCCGTGTGCCCTTGCATCCTTCCATCTTAGTCGTTCCTTGGAGGGTAATCTTAACCATCTACGGCTAGGTTTTTAGGGAAGAAAGAGAAAGAATGAGGGAGAAAAGTAGCCGCACCAAACTCCCGGTTTTCTTTCAAAAAATTGGTCGTGAGCTTCCAAGCTCAAACTCACCGGAGAAATGCATTTGGAACTCCACTCTGACCATGCTCCGAGCTTCACACAATCCCTGCGGATTGCCTGATGGAGTCAAATTTGAAAGAAGTGTAGTGATGGTGAGGACGCCATTATTGGCGAGTCATCTTCCCCACCATTCAGCCACACCGAGTGTGAGTTAGGCCGGGCCTAATGACAGATTGTTGGGGCATTTCAGAGGCAGAAAGGAAGGGAAAGAAGAGAAAAGAAATAGAGAGGGATAGAGCAGGGGATTTTGACTGCAACATTTCTATTGCAGGCGAGTTTGAACTCATCACGGGGCCTGTCCGACCTTGCCGACTCAATGACCCATGCTTTGATGAATTCGGAGCTGGTCTGGGAGTCCAGCAAGAAAAGAAGAAAAGAAAGAAAAGGAAAGGAGAACGCAAGAGAGAGGAAAGAATGAGTGGGTGGTACGGTTGTTGCACTGCACCACTGCACTCGACCTGGCAAGTTCAGTTCGAGTTGGAACTCAGTCCAAGTTGGTCCTGTCCTGGTCCAGCAAGCCTGCTAGTGTGAGGGGTTGGGTGGAGAAGAAAGTGAGAGGGAGAAGAGAAGGAAGGAAAGAAAGAAAAGAAAGGGATTTGTTGCCAGTGCGAGCTACGTATGTTGGGTCAGCTCGACTTAGTGAGTCGAGCTCCTAGCTATCAGGTCACAGCAGCGGTTGCAGCGACTAATTTGCCCATATGCCCTCCGTAGACTCAACATAAGTGAGTTCAACTCAACAATAAAGATATTACTCGTCATGAAGAATCCAATGTTAGCTAAGCTCTGAACTTGGTCCAATGCATTCATAACTCTGGACAACCATGTAATGTCATATGTAGGTCCACACACCAATAACATATATCTATAGAGATGGACCACACCCGTTGAGGTAAGATGAATATACCAAATGGAAATAATTAACCAGGTTCAACCCATTTGCACCATATCATGCCAGTCACTTGTATTGGGTATGAGGATGGTCTGATCATTGATCTGAATTGTGATTCTGATATGCCACTATGGAAACCTAATATTAAATCAACAATCCTAACCATCAAAACAGTGGCTTGCAGTCAGATGGTTATAACAAATGTGAATATTGACTATTGTTGTTCTAACCGCCCAGTTGAGTGCTACCAGTTGGATAGTTAAGGCCAGTGCATTAAAGTGGTTTCTTTATAGATAGAAAATTCAAGGAGGGGCCCATTAGGCAATGGTCTAGATTGATTATTGGACCATTAATGTGTACAAAATGTGAGTTGAAGCATATCATGAAGTATTTAAGTTACGTCGATCATCCTCGGATTAAATTGGAGGAGCGATGGCGATGGGAAGGGAGGCCCACTCAATCCAACCACCAAATGGCCGATAAAAGTGGGTCCGCTTCACATCAGTCTCTAACTTAAATTGGATGTACATAAAATTCAGTCCTTTCTTCATGGACATTTAAGAACTGATATCATTCCCCACTAATCATAAACATTTATAGCTGAGTTTTAAAGCATCAATATCAATTCGGGTGCTGCTGGAATTTCAGTAAGGAATGTAAGAGAGAAAGTAAGAAAGGAAAAGAAAGAGAGAGAAGAAGAAATGGGGATTGAAAGGATGATTGCTGAGTTGACTCGACAAATCGACCGAGTCATGGATTGGGACTGGCTCAGTCCAACAATCCAACAACTACTTGTGAAAGATCTAACCCCACTGGGTGACTCGCTGAGTTGGTTCGAGTTGGGAGCAAATCAAGCTCGTGAGTTGAACCGAGTCAACATGGGTGAGTTAACACTTTCTTCCCATTTTAGACTCATTTAATGTACTATTCTCATTGTTACCACTATTTTTAAGGATCGGTAACATTAGATATGGGTAGCCATTAGTAAGTTATTTATGCTCAACCTAGTTATTATAAATAAAATTGTAAGTTATCAAGTAGTGGAATTTTATTTAACTCTCTTAAATATTATCCATAATAGTAGATCTTAGTATTTATTATCATCATTAGCGTTACTATAATTATTGCAATTATTAAATGTGGGTAACCATTGGTAGGCTAATTTTGCTAGTATTAGTTATTATAGAAATTAGATATTAACATTTATCATGTTATTCCTATTTTGTCATTGTAGGTTATTGCTAATAAGATTAGTGTTGTTAGTATTAATAGGCAATTATTATTTATTTTTACATCATTTTAATATTATTATAAATTAATTATATGAATTAAATTTTAAACTCTAAACCAAAGTCTAAGGTTAGATTAATGGATAAAACCCTAAATCTAAGTGATGCAAAATTGTTTTGTATGTTTTGTTTTATAACTATGCTTACCTAATGCGGCAGTGTGTAATATTGAGGGGAATTCACATTGAGTTGGCCACTCACCCATCAAATATATAATCATAGAGGTAGTACAGGTGGGTCAGATGACATTCACATTCATGTTGGTGAGGAGCAGGCTATGGTTGACAAGGGTGCATGATTGTATTTGTTAAGGGTTGCTACAGGATTTCACAGTTTAATATTGTTGCATACCATGTTTCACATGTAATGTTATTTTATTTTGTATTTGTAAGAATGGGGACATTGGTTTGTATAAGTCATTATGGGTAGCTCTTGTATATTTAAATGATAACGCAAACTTTTCTTTATGTTTTTTGTCTATACTACGCTCATCTGCTTACTATGAATGAAATATATATATATATATATATATATATATACTCGAATTTGACCATCCTTTAAGGTTAACACTTAGGATTTTGGGAAACGAGTCACATACTCGAGTCTTGAAAAGTTGGGGCGTTACAAATGGGCCCCACTATATCAGCCCAAAAACTAGCAATTTAAGTGGGTATTCATGGGCCCTAATCCACCTTTTTCCTCAGCCCATAAGTCCAGCAAATGGTGGAAGGTCAGCCCAACATATGGCTGGCCAAGGTGGGACATTCTACCCCAATCTGGGCCCACTAGAAAGACCCAAAATCTTGTATAAGTTTGGGTACCATAATGGACATTAATGGTGGCCCAAAACATGCATCAATTGAGCCCAAAAATATGTTAAAGCATAGGTGAGCCACAAATACCCAATTCCTCAATGTGGTGGACCCCCAATTCCAATAAAATTTTGCCATAATTTGTATATTTAAATGGTCATGGCTGGACTTTTAGTCCACCTAATTTCCTGGACCTACTGAAGCACAAAAACTTGTCAAATATGTATGAATTAATTTTAAAAGAACCAACATTTCTTATAGGGGACCCACCAAATGGAGGAAGGGGTTTTTACCACTCACATAGGTGGGCCCGCTGCTAGATTGCAGGCCTAGTAGCAGCCCCAAAAGGGCAGGGCTGTCCAGGCCTGGGTGATCCAAGATATGGACGACCTGGGCCCAAAAACACATGCAACAAGGTGGGCTCCCACGTCCCAAGTGGGCCCCACATGGGGTGTCCACCTAGGGTGGACCCAACCCACATGGGCCCCACAAAAATAGAGGGACGGCATGGATGAAAAGCGTACATCATGGTGGGCCTAGCCAAGGACGGCCACCTCATGGTGGATGTCCATCATGGACGGCTGGTCCAGCTGGTTGGACCCACAAAATGTCCCCAATGGACTTTGGATCATCATAAGGTGGGCCCCACGAACATGCACAAAATCCCAAATGGGCTGGGCCAAATAAATTCCACAATAATAAAGAAGACAACAAGGTAGAAACAAAATTCTGCAACATACATGTTGCTGTCCTAAATTTGTGCCCTCCAATGGAGTGGGTTTAGAGCCTCCAAAATTCCTGAAATTGAGGGCCAAGGTCCCTCATCATTTCTACAACAAGGTGGGACCCAGAAAGGTGGCCCACTATTAGAGAAAATATTTTTAAATTAAGGTTTTATGAGACAATATTACTGGACTGCACAACATAAAATTTTGGCAGTCCACCATGTTGGCCTACCCTTTTGGATGCCCAAATGGGGTTAGTTGGGGCTGAAATTTGGTGTGATTAAAGGTAGGATATACACCTTCAAGAATCATATATTAGATGGTAACCATCTTCCCACTAAATGACTAGAAATTAGGCCCCAAGTTGGCCCAAAAATTTGTCCAGACAGTTTTGGACAGCAACATATGTTTGATAAAATTAATTTCTAAACATTATTTAAATGGGGATTTAACCCCAAAAAATCATGGTGTGGTCCACCCAAGTGGGCCCCATAAACAACTAAGCCATCACACTATCCAAAACATCCTTGCATGCACCCCTTTTTGGTGATTTTAGGGGCCACACATCCAAGGGATGGACTTCCATGGGCGTCCTCCCTCTATGGACAGTTTGGATCTTGTTGGTCGACAAGGTGGGCCACACACTCATGATCAGAGAAGATCAACAAGAAAATAAGAAGAAAATGGCCATGAGAGAAGGGTCTCCACCTCAATGAGGCCCTTCCCTTCATCACACACATACATACACATTTCATTATCATAAAATGTACAATATACATGATCAAAGCTATCTACTTGAGATCTATGGTGGATATCCAATCTCCACCAAGGATTAAGGGTCTAGATGACCCAAAGATCGCTGATCTAAAGAAGAAAAAGCATGAATGGATCCATGGAGAATGGTCCCTTGCATGCACTATGTATGCAATGTAGGATAGGCTACAAGCCATATCCATGGAGATTTGGAGCCACCATCATCACTTGATGGGTCCCACAAGCTCCATCAATGGAAGAAAAGTGAAGAATCAAGAAAAAGAAGAAGAAATCTAAAAAAAAAATATGCAAACACACCCACCCAGCAAATTAACTCCAAAGCTACACCACTAGCATCAAGAAGCTCCAAGGATCATGGTTCAATGGTTGAGATTGGTTGATGAAGGGTGGATTAGGGAGTATTTAGAAGAAAAGAGGGATGGAATTTTGGGGGAGGTGGGACATTTGGAGGGTTGCAAGAGGGACAGGAGAGGGAGAGGTAGAGAGAAATGAGGAGAAAGAGAGGGAGAGAGAGTTGTAGGGAGGTCATGATGACTCTCTCTCCTTGGTTAGAGAAAACCATGATAGCCTATGGAGATAATAACAAAGTGGCTAGGCTAGGTAGGTCTTAGGGTGGCAGGTAAATGGGTCTTCTAGTAACCCTATACTAGGTGTGACATCATCACCCACATGCACCTAGGAAAACGTGTGGGGTGGGGTCTACCATCACACATCAAAGGACCAAATCAAACGTTGTCCATAACTCATGATGTACATGTTAGATTCATGCATGGGATGCGGCGTTAGAACCATGGTACCGGTACGGACAAGATGGCATAGGTTTCGGGTTAATCGGAGTTGGGTCCATGTGACCAAACTCGAGGACGACTGCAAACACTATTCGAAGGTCATGGGTCACCGGGATTTGACCGGTAGGACCGTGTGATCTAAAGGAACAGCGTGCACACTTGGGTTAGGGTCTTACACCTTTAGCTTGGGAATTTCTCTTGTTACCTTTTTCTCAAAATCAGTTTCCCTTCATTGGGAATTCCGTTATGGATTTGAAACCAATTAATCATTCATTGTGGCCATTCCTCTTGTTACCTTTTGCTTAAAATGAGTTTCCCTTTTTTAATATGAATTTTACCATATTAAGTATTTTTTTTAAAAATTATCTGTGGGTGTGAATACTCATGTTCAATAAAGATTTTATAAGTACTTAATATATTAGAATTGTATGTGAGACTTTTCATCTATACAAGTGGTTTAAGATTTTACTTACAAATTATCTGGTTAATTTGTTGTAAAAATACAATGATTGTAAACTCCTTAATACATTGTCTTTGGTAGATAATATACTTCTAGGTTTAATCATTTGATAGCACTTCCTTCATTTCCTACTTTGAGGAGGATGGTGCATTAGGCTAAATTCCAACTTTAATTTTTGGTAAGGTGCAAGTTAAAAATGGACCCCTTGGTTAATCGAGATCTGGCTGTAATGAGTAGGCAGTGGATGACACTAAGTTTTCCAGACCCATGTTTTATTTCTGGAATAAGAAGTTTTTCAAAGTTTGCACAAGAAAACCTTCCTGGTAGAGAAACCGTTCCTTGTCCATGCACCACTTGTAAATGTGCATGTTTTCTTATGATGATTTGGAAATACATCTAATGAAAAATGGATTCGACCCAAGCTATAGGGTTTGGAACATGCATGGGGAGCATGTACACCTAAGTATACTGTACGTGAATCAAGTCCCTAACAATACCATGGTGTCCCGAACTTAAATGAGGTTCACAACGCGATCGTTCAAGAACTTGGTGGTAATAACCTAAATGAAGTTGTACAAGATGAGCTGAATGTGACTCCTATAGTCAAAGGTGTCTTTGGAGAAAATGAAACTAATGAGTTTGAAGCAAATCTACGAGAAGCAATGACTGAGCTATACCCTGGGGGCCAAGATTTCACCATGCTGACTTTCACTGTATAACTTTTTAAATTAAAGGTGAATCATGGATGGGGTGAAAAAAAACTTTACAGAGCTCCTTCAACTGCTAAAGAAGGTGTTACCTTCCGATAACAAGGCCCCAACTAATACCTACCAAGCGAATAAGATCATTACAAAGTTGGGTCTTGATTATGTGAAAATCCATGCTTGTCGAAATGACTGCATCTTATACTGGAGAGAGAACGAGGTGAAAACCAATTGTCCAAATTGTAAAACTCATAGGTACAAGACTAAAATGGATTATGAGAGAAAACAATCTCAAATACCTATGAAGGTGTTAAGGTATTTACCATTAACACCAACTGTCCATTGTGAACCGTTGAAAGATGGAGCTTTTGTTGTTGTCCTGACTAAGGTTATACAACCTGGCGCTCCTTTGTGGAAAGAAGATCGGTTTGCATCTACACTTGGAGAGGCCGGTCTGGGATCATTTGTGTAATGGGGGAAAGAGGCTTCGAGAATTCAATAATTTGAACAAATTTGGTACCCTATAATTGAACGTGTAGTGTGCATACTTTTTTTAGTTACTTTATATGATGTTTGGTTTGTTTCTTAATTTTGAACTAATTTGGCACTCTATACTTTAACATAGTTACAGTCTACATGTTCTTTCTACTTACACTAGATGTTATTTGATTTGCTTTTTTTAATATTGAATGAATTTTGTACTCTATATTTGAATACATTTGGTCATCACATTAGTATTTATGAATACATTTTTTCCAAACTAAATGGAGCATAAGCCCTTTTTTAACTCCGCCAATGCAACTCCTTGCATTGCCGGTCCCAAGCCCGGTTAAAGGAGGAGGGAGAAGGGCTTTAGAATGAGATCGTTAACTATGGAGGAGATCCTGAAAGTGCAGTGAGTATCTCTGGTTTTATGGTTTTACTTATACATTCCTGTATTGATTGCTTGAGCATGATGGGTTGGATCTAGTGCATGCATGTCACATGTGCAGCAATGACATGGGGCATGGTACCTCTCATGCCTCCAATGGCACTAAATCTGGTCCCTTTCTGGTTACTTGAGTGTGAATTTCACACAATTTTGCTTTGCGCACTCCATCTTGACTCATGTGTTTATTGTCTCATTTGAATTTTCTATTATCTGCAGAGTTTTTCAGCGGTAATGGGTCCGAATGGAAGCAGTAAAAGCAATGTCATAGATGCAATGCTCTTTATATTTGGGAAATGAGCTAAGCAGGTAAGCTCCATTTATATGTGGGAATCTAATCAAGGTCAACATTGTTAGTTTATCTAGTGCTCAGAAAACTATCGAATGGACTTATTTGACGAGTTTTAGAATATGATAAGACTTCACATTGTTGACTTGGTTTGAGTCAAGGAGGTAACTTGATATTTTACTTTGAGACAGGTTAGTCATCATCTAATGATTGTTGTATGCCACTGTGAAGGTAGATGATGGAAATTTTGGGAAGAGTATAATTTGAAAAGCAAATTTTGGGGTCATTCAATCCAGCTTGATCCTGTTGGTCTTTTAACTCTCGAGTTTGATAATGGTGAAGTTTTTCAGTGGAGCATTGTATGAAAATCATGAATGAAAATAGTAACATTTGTTTCTTCATACGGTTCAAGCTTAAATGTGTATTTATTTTTTATTTTTTATTTTCTTCATAGTGAAGCCAACCCTGGGTCTACTGTTTTAAATGGTTGAGTCTCAGCAGCCTAGACATGTCGACTTAGAGTCGGAGGTGATTTGTGTTGTTGAAACAAATTAGGTCTAAGCAACTCCATCAACTCGGACATGTCGCATGGGACTCATTCCAAGTCTTAAGACCATGATTTAGAATGCTTTCCTCATTCCCCTCCCTCTCAAGTAAGGTTGTCAATAGGTTGGTTTAAAGTCAGGTCCAAGTATATTCATACCTAGACCCGCATGAAGTGGTTGTGCTTAGGTTGTTGCTTTCAGTTCCAGGTACTGTGTTTAAACCCAGATCTGGTTGGGTTTAGATACCCTCTTGTATTGGGACCCTGTATTTGGTTAGGTTTTGGATTTGTTCCAGTTTAGTGCAATTTGGATTTAACCATTCATGTATATTGTATCATTCCTTCATGTGATATACTCGGAAAACTATTGATCTCATCATTAGGTATTTAAAGATTTTCAACTTATCATGTGCAATATGTTGATTTATAGTATGTTAGGACCAATATGATTTCAACAAGCATCCATGAATCTGGGGTTAGGATTTTCAACCGAAATGATTTTTGTATTATTACATATTTATATTTGAGTCCCATAATTTGGATTAATTAATTTATGTTGATGTACCCATCTTAACTGAACCTGATCCAATTCAAATTATCACATAAGACCTGACATGACCATTTAAAAAAAAAATCAAGTCTTACAATGTGGACCTCTGACTAACTTGAATTTTAAATGGGTAAAAAAAAAAAAAAAAAAAAAGAACCATGATCCATTTAAAACCGAATCGGTAGTGACCCTGATCCACTTTGCACTTTGGACTGCTTGACTATAAACAAATTTTGTGGGAACGCTGTTTGGAGCATTAATTCAGCTTACATCAGGGGAATTCTATGTTTTCCTTTCATTTAGTTTTCATCCTTCTTCAATTGACTGATTCTATGTTTTTATGTTGCAGAGTCCTCTAGTGGTGGTTCACCCTTGAATAATTACAGAAGACATACAGGAGAAGTTATCGATATAGTTATCGAATGTGCAGGTGGACTGCTGATACTCACACCCATTTTCTATCTACGGTGGATGAAGGATGCACCTATCCATATACGAGTGCACACAGACTCACCAAGATTTGTATTTTTAGTATTATTGTAATTGTAATTGATTGAAGGAATGATTGTAATTAAATGAATGAATGATTGTAATTGAATGAATGAATGATTATGCAGGTGGTAATTGAATGAGAATGATTATGCAGGTGGTAATTAAATGAATGAATGATTATATATATTTTTTTAATGTAGGAAATAGCTACGGATATTGACCGTAGCTTACAACCATAGCTGTTATTAAATTTAGCATATTGTTATGGATCCAGCACTACCTGTAGCTATAAATACTATCCGTAGCTATAGGTACTTTTAGATATAGAAATGGTTACTGCGGATTATATTTGTAGCTATTGTAATCTATGGCTACGGATTAAATCCATAGCCATAGGTTTCAAACCTATTGTTACGGCCCCTACGACTATGGTCGTGCTACGAACTAAAACCGTAGCCATAGGTATTTAGCTATGGCTTTTATCCGTAGCCTTTGTCCTATTTTCTGGTAGTGATTATTTTCTATCTTGGCGTGTACCATGATTTTTATATCAAAACGAATAGGCTGTAAAATCATGATCCCTGCTATGTTAATGAGATTTTAAAAATTAATAGGCTGTAAACACACCATAGAAAACAATGAATAACCATTTCAAAACTAGGTGGGGCTGAGGGTGTAGCAGGGGCGATCGAACAAGTAGTAAGGGTGGTCGAACGTTGCAAGGGTGGTCAGACGACACAACAGGGGTGGTCGGAAGACGTAGCAGGGATGGTCGGACGACGCAAGGGTGGTAGGACGAGCAGCAGGGTCAAACGCAGCAACAGGGGAGGATGGACACTACAACAGGGGTGGTCGGACGGGGTTATGTGACCAGAAGGGGTGGTCAGATTTGTTAAGAGATGATGCAGGAATGGCCAGATCTGTCAGGAGGTGGTGTCAGTGATGCAGTGACGAAGGAGGTGCTGGATTAGGATCGGTATGTCTCTGATACCATGAAAACAAAGAGAACTTCTTTAGTTTTCTTGTATTTGAGACAACCCAAAGGGGTTGAATATATAGAGATCTATAACCATCTATACAAGGTAAATTATAAATACAGAATCATCTAATTAGCTATACAAGGCATGTGGCTATACAAGGCATGCGGCTATATAAGGCATGCGACCTGTCTAACAACATCGACATGATTTTGGGGTCTTCCAACTTTCATGATAGGGAGAAACTGAAGAAATGGTTAGATACCATAAACAAGACTTGTGCTAAATGGGCAGGAGACATACATGTTTGGCCCATCTAATGATCAGATCAGTGAGATTTTACAAACAAAACATGCACTCAAGTGGATCTACCTAATGAACGACTTGGATCTTTATATAAATGTGCCTAGATTCCACTTCTGAGAGGAGGTTGCTAAGAAGGTGAAATTGCAAGCTGTCCCTCACCTAGCAGAGTTTAAAGAGTAATGATAGGACCAGCTGAAGAGGTTGCAACATGTCAAGATAGGTCGTCTTACCCTTCGTAAGTTTCATGTGGGCCCAGTTTTATGTAATCTAGACCAATTAATCAATTGTTTATAGTTATGGAAGGACCATTTGGGAAAATCTCCTTGATAGGACAATTTGAACCCTTTGATTTATTGCCTATAAAATGGTGGTTTAGAAGAGAAATGCAGCAATGGTCGACGTACAATTTTAAAACGAGGTCCAAGTATTTAACGAAGTAATGGTCTAAATCAATAAAACAATGGCCCCATTTTCCAAAATGAAAAATTTTAATAGTTGAAATTGCTTTTCGGGCACTTTTAAGTACATCCAGGGCAAGGCCCAGCTGATGAATGGTCCACATGTCACCACGTGAAAAATGGAAAAAAATGACGGATTTAGAGACGGTTCTGGACTGTCTCTAAAATTGCTTGGTTTAAAGACGCTTTAGAGACGGCCGTAAACCGTCTCTAAAATTAGGGACGGCTTCTGACCGTCCCTAATATTGTCTTTAAATGTTCTGCGTCCACAAATAATTTAAGACGGTCTTTAACCGTCTTATATAGGTCATCTGAGACGGTTAAAGACCGTCCGTATTAGAGACGGTCTTCGACCGTCTTATATGCGGTCATTTGAGACGGCCACTGGCCGTCCGTATTAGAGACAGTCATTGGCCGTCTTTTACTTGTAATCTGAGACTGTCAAAGACCGTCTCTATTAAAGACGGTCCTTAGCCGTCTTATTACCTTGTCAAAAACCGTCTCTATTAGAGACTGTCATAGACCGTCTCTATTAGAGACTGTCATAGACCGTCTCTATTAAAGACTGTCAATGACCATCTCTATTAGAGACTGTTACTGACCGTCTCTATTAGAGACGGTCCTTAGCCATCTTCTACGACCGTGGAAGACCGTCTGTATTAAAGATGGTCCTTAACCGTCTCGAATGCTCAGGTATGAATTAAACTATTTGGTTCAGAAAAAATAATTAACAATGTTTTTAAAAAAAAAAAAAACTGCGATTTTATAAAATTCTACATTTTGAAAAAAAAATTAAAAACTTTGAATAATGTTGATAACTTTGAAAAAAAAATAAAAAAGATTTCAATAAAAAAAATGATATTTTGAAAAAGAAAATATAAAAAATTAAACAAAATTGTGAAAAAATTGACAAATTGTAAAAAATATATATTTAAAAAAAAAAAAAGAAAACTAGATTTTGTATTTTGACAAAAAAAATTAAAAAGTTATATAACAAGATTTCGATAAAAAAAATAATATTGTGAAAAAGAAATTTTAAAAAACTAAACAAAATTGTGAAAATTTTGACAAATTGAAAAAAAAAAAAAAAATTTTAAAGAAAACTAGATTTTGCATTTTGACAAGAAAATTTGAAAAGTTATATAACAAAAGTGATATTAAAAAAATAATATTTTGAAAAAGAAAATTTAAGAAATTAAACAAAATTGTGAAAAAATTGACAAATTGTGAAAAAAAAATATATATATTTTATAAAAGAAAACTAGATTTTTTATTTTGACAAGAAAAATTGAAAAGTTAGATAACAAAAGTGAGATTTTGATGATGTGTTGTATATCCTTGCCGCCCCTATGTTTTTCCAACCCATTTTTGGGCCGGGTATAAAAAATTGTGTAGATTTAAATCTTAAGTGGGCCACACCACTAGAAAGAATGATAATTTAGTACCTCGCCATTAAAAATTATAAAGAGCCCATCGTAAGGTTTTATTAATGTTTATTTGCAATCCAAGTTGTTGATAATGTAAAGAATATCTAGATGAAGGTAAACTGCAAAGATCAAATTGATCCAAAACTTTTGTGGCCTTCAAAAGGTTTTTAATAGTTATTCATCATTGTTTTGATCGATATGGCCCACTTGAGATTATTGAGTTCTTGTGATTTGAAATCACATCCTAAAATATGATGGAAAAATATATGGATGGTGTCGATATACATAAAATATATCAAGGTGGGCCCTACACGGTTAGAGTAACACTCATGAAGGAGTTACCTAAATAGTGAAATGGTACTATAAGGTCACCTCATGGGAACTTCCCATGAGGTTAATCTGTGTGCGCCCCACCATGATGTGTGTAAAACATCAGCACCATGCATTTGATGTGTCCCCTGTAAGTCTAAAAATCATTCATATAAGAAACTCAGGTGGGCTATAGCATCTAAAACTATGCGAAGACATCCATAAAACATATAAAAGCATTTGGTGGGGCCCACATAAGTTTTGGATGTGTATGAAACTTGGTCTGACTCCTCATCCAAGTGGGACACATATAATGAATGGGCTGGATCTATGAACCACATCTAGGTGGGCCCAATAAATGATTATGAATGTTTTAATGGGAGGGTAACCCTCTCAACTATAGTATGTGGTGTGGCCCACCCAAATCATGGATTGACTTTATTTTTAAGCTCGTGGCCCACCATGGAATGGTGCATCTGATTACGGGGCAAATCCAAAGTTCAAGTGGACCCACCATAGAAAAGAGTGGAATAGTGACACCCACTATTGAAACCTTCTTAGGGCTCATCGCGATGTTTATTTGAGATCCAATCTGTTTATAAGTTAATACAGACATGGATGCGATTGAAACTTGGTCTGATTCCTCATCCAAGTGGGACACACATAATGAGTGGGTTGGATATGTGAATCACATTTACGTAGGCCCAATATATGATTATGAATGTTTTAAGGAAACCCTTCTCCATTACATTTAAGTGAGTTACTCGTTATCCTTACCAGAGTAAACTCTACGGGGTCCACCGTTATTTATTTATTTTATCCACTCCATTCATCCATGTTAACAGATAATTTGAGGTCTAAAGAACAAAAAGGAAGCATATCCAAAGCTCAAGTGGACCATGCCACAGGAAATAGTGTGATTGAACCTCTACCATTTAAAATTTCTTGGAGGCCATAGAAGTTTTGGATCAAGCTGATGTTTGTGTTTTCTATTCATTCATATATTTTTGATATTATGAACAACCTTTAACCGTTTTTGGACAATCTGATCAGTCCAGATTGAAGAGTAATAACTTCAGATGTTTAAATCAAAATTCACTCAAATTGTTGATCAATCTTGTTTGCCCAATATCTTTCTCATATGTAGCATGATTGGGGCGAGTAAATCGTTGGATGTTGGTCGGTGCTCTATGGGTCCCACCATGATGTATGTGTTTTATCCATGCCGTCCATCCATTTTTACAAATCATATTAGGCCCTGATACCAAAAATGAGAGGGATATAAATCTCAGGTGGACCACACCACATGAAAACAATAGTGATTGGATATCCACCATTAAAACCCTCCTAAGGCCCACTATACTTTTTATTTGGCATCCTATCTGTTGATTAGGTCATACAGGCCCAGATGAAGGGGAAAAAACTATGCGAAGACATCCATAAAACATATAAAAGCATTTGGTGGGGCCCACATGAGCTTTGGATGTGTATGAAACTTGGTCTGACTCCTCATCCAAGTGGGACACACATAATGAATGGGCTGGACTATGAACACATCCAGGTGGGCCCGATAAATGATTATGAATGTTTTAATGGGAGGGTAACCCTCTCAACTATAATATGTGGTGTGGCCCACCCAAGTCATGGATTGACTTTATTTTTAAGCTCGTGGCCCACCATGGAATGGTGCATCTGACTGACGGGGCAAATCCAAAGTTCAAGTGGACCCACCATAGAAAAGAGTGGGATAGTGACACCCACTATTGAAGCCTTCTTAGGGCCCGCCGCGATGTTTATTTGAGATCCAACCTGTTTATAAGTTAATACAGACATGGATGCACTTGAAAATTGGTCTGACCCCTCATCCAAGTGGGACACACATAATGAGTGAGTTGGATATGTGAATCACATTTGGGCAGACCCAATATATGATTATGAATGTTTTACCGAAAATTTGGGATTAACACACACCGTTCATCCATTTTTCAAGATCATTTTATAGAAATATATAAAAAATGAATCATATTCAAAGATTAAATGGACCACACCACAAATAAGGGGAACAGATTGGCTACTCCCCCTACACCATCAAATGGCTGGTGGTTGGTGCTGTGTGGGCCCCACCATGATTTATGGCCCCACGACCATTTTTTATTTTTTTTAACTTTTAAACTTGTTGGATTTCAAATAAACATTACGATGGGCCTTAGGATAGTTTCAATGGTGGGAATCACCTTCCCGTTGTTTTCTGTGATGGGGTCCACTACAGATTTTTATCTGTCTCATTCTTTGGCTCGTGATATCTCAAAATGGATGGACGGTGTGGATATAACGAATACATCATAAGTTTTATATTTTTAAAATTATATAATATATATATATATGGAAAAGGTTCTATATGTCGAGCTCATGAGAACTCCCCATGAGGTCTAGCTGTGTGGGCCCCGCCATGACTTAGTGTCGTAAATAAACACCGTGTATTTGATGGGTCCCCTTTAAATTATGGGATATCCCAAAAATCAGCCGTATACAGAACTCTGGTGGGCCATACCATCTAAAATCATGTGAAGACATGCCTAAAACATATAAAAGCACTTGGTGGGGCCCCACCTGAAATTTGGATGCGTCTAAAACTTGGTATGACCCCTGATCCAAGTGGCACACACATAATGGATGGGCTAGATTTGTGAACCACATCTCTGTCTCAAGTGGATGATAAAAAAATGAATTATATCTCAATCTCAAGTGGACCACGTTACAGGAAATAGTGTCGAATGAATTTTGACCATTAAAAATGTTTTGGGGGCCATAAAAGTTTTGGATCACGCTGATATTTATTTTTTCCCTTCATTTGGGTCTTTATGACCAAATCAACAGATTGGATGTCAAATAAACAGTACAGTGGGCCTTAGGAGGATTTTAATTGTGAATATCCATTCATTATTTTTGTCCTGTGGTGTGGCCCACCTAGGATTTATATCCCTATCATTTTTTGTATCAAGCACTAAAATTATCTGTAAAAATGGATGAACGGAATGGATGAAACATGTACATCATGGTGGGGCCCACAGAGCACCGACCACCAGCCACCGTCCCGCCCAAATTTGGGCGCGGCTCTGTTTGAGCGCGCCCAAAATTGGTCGACGTGGGTCGGTGCTCTATGGGTCCCACCATGATGTATGTGTTTTATCCATGCCGTCCATCCATTTTAAAAATTCATATTAGGGATTGACGCCAAAAATGAGAGGGATATAAATCTCAGGTGGACCACACCACATGAAAACAATAGTGATTGGATATCCACCATTAAAACCCTCCTAAGACCCACTGTACTTTTTATTTGACATCCAATCCGTTGATTAGATCATACAGGCCCAGATGAAGGGAAAAAAGTTATTCGATTGATCTAAAACTTTATGTGGCCCCCAAAAGGTTTTTAATGGTCGACGCTCATTCAAAACTGTTTCTTATAATGTGGTCCAGTTGAGATTTGGATATACCTCGTTTTTTGTCTCGTATCATAAAATGAAATAGAAAAATAATGGACGGCAGGGATGAAACACATACATTATGGTGGGGCCCATAGAGCACCGACCACGTGACACGCGAGAGAGACTTATAAGTCTCTCTCTCTCACGCCTTCTCTCACTCTCTCACTGTCCTCTCTCTCTCTTGGCCCTCTCTCTCTCTCTCGCTCGCTCTGTCCTCTCTCTCTCGGCTCTCTCCACCGCGCCCTCTCTATCTCTTTGTCTCCCTGTCTCTCTCGGATTTAGCTCTCTCTCCACCGCGCCCTCTCTCCACCGCCCTCTCTCCACCGCGCCCTCTCTCCAACTCAAACAGGTATCTCTCTCTCTCTCTCTCTTTCTCAATCTCTCTCAATCTCAAAATTGATTGAAATGATTTGGGGATTTAGGGATTTGGGGATTTGGGAATTTAGGGATAAAAAGAAAAAAAAAAGAAGGAAAATTGCACCTGAAGATAGATAGGATATAGAAGGGATATATTTGTGGAGTCTCCCCACAAGAACAACCTAAAGGAGTTTTACCTCCAGGGTTTCTAGAAGAGACACTTCTAGAGGATATTCAACTCATAGGAAAAGGCTTCTTTCCATCAATTGAATATTGTATTTTTGCGTCCTTGCATAAGGCAATATGTAGCCTTTTTGTAGAAATTCCCAATTGAAATTAAACTTCTACTTGCTTTCTTTTGGTATAACTTTGACCTCCTAAATTAACTCAAACTTAACCCACATTTAATTGTAAGAAGAAAAGGAAAGAGACTAAGTAGTAGGCAAAGAAACTAATTGGGCTGTCCGTGATGATTGTGAATGTTGTCGATGATGATCGCTGGTAAATAGACGAGGTCTGAGATTCGGCGAGCAACTCAGTATTGTAGTGATGCCTGTGGGGCACATAACTAAGGCTGGAAGTTGTCTACCTAAGTCGAAGTCAACAATCACCACACAATCTCGATCATTGAAATCACGGGTCACTCTAGGATCAACGGTGGAGATTGGTGTAAGCTAGATGTGGCTTGCATCGTTAATCTAATAACTCTCCAACTACTCAAATCTTCCTGGGTATATACACTACTATATGGCAGTTTGGGGTTGTATGGCTGGTCAAAAACACCTAAATCTCTTATATGGTTTGTATGTGTCTTTGAAGTCCAGTCTATTGGACTTATGGGCCCCATGGCCCAACTGGACCCTGGTTTTCAATATCTTCCTTCAGCCAGCAGTGGGTCATCTTTTTGACCACTTTTGGTGACTGTTTGTGTCCTGGATCACCATTCATGTGTCTTTTTTCCCCATTTCCATAGAGCTATGACGACTATGAGTAAATTAACAAAAGGTGTATGGTGGGGTTTTTGGAGAAGCTATAGATGAGTAAGGATTATACATATACAATGAACATGTTATAATATGTTCTTTACAAATCTACATATCATAATATATAACATGTCTGCAACATGCATTTGGGATGGGCTGGGATGGCTCATCAAGATCCCAGTTCCAGCCCCATGGGATAGGCTTGGATTTTTCTCGGTCCCATGGAGTCGTCCCAGATTTCATTTCAAAGAAATGGGTGGGTCCAACTTAGATTTAATGACATTTCCTTTTTCTTCTGCTAGAACTCGAATCTAGGCCCATTTATGGTCTGCAATGGGAAGGGTTTGGCCTAACTTTCAAGCCCATGCATTGAAATTTGGGCACAATGTCCTATTAATGACTTAATGCCATGCATTGGGGGCTCACAATGCCTATTAATGTGACTTAATGCCATGCATTATACGTATCATTGTATATATATACTGTCGCTCCTAGGAGTTTATGTATTAGCTATTTAGTGGCATGACTCTTCACCATTTGGAGTTTACATGTAATATTTTGACATGGGTATAGACGTATAGTGTCACCATGTGTATGGTGACTGTGCAGTACGTACTAGTGTTTATTTACCTTGGGTTATTATCTTTCCATGGCTTTGATAATGGATGTTACACTCATAAGGAGGAATGCAGGTAATTTTCCTTGTGTTTTATATTTATGATCTCAAGTAATCAACAGGTTTGGAAATTCAAATAGAACTTTCTTTTTGTGTCTGAGTCAATAGTTACTTGTTACCAGAAGAGAAAGTAATTTCAATGGTTTTCACTTTGGATGTAATAACAATGCTTGGCTTGTCTGACTGGAGTTGATAAATTCGTTCTTTTGGTAGAAGTTGCTTAATAATCTGTTGATGATCATGTCTCACATATTACGCTAGGATGATCATGTGCAGCGAATTTGAAGATGTGAATCCTAGAACACATGCCAATATGCCACACGTGCAAGAAACATGCTATTTTGGGCTGCCATGAACATGACCTGGTCCAAGAATCAGGCCAGTTGGCTCATTAGGTAGGCCACACTTGTATGCTGAATATAGACAACCATTTTTTGAAAGCGTTCATTTCTCATACATGTGGCCCATCTAATGAGTGGGCTGTTTGGATTTTTTTTTTTTTTTTTATTTTTTTTTGCTAGGGAATGTTCATGGTGGGCATCAACTGATGAGTGTGAATCATCTTACGGTTTCTTTTCATGTACATTCTGTATCCCTTCACCGATATATCTTGTGTGTGTTCCCCTTCTAGTTCCATAAAATAGTTATGTAATATCTTTTATTGAACTCTTGGCTAGTCATTTAACTTAAATATGGTCATCAATCCATGTTTAGTTTCTTAGAAGGCCATGTTCTTCATCAATGGCATGGATATCTTGTCATTGACTGATCTTCTGCTATCCATTCCTTCAGGTGGAAACTACAAAGTTCTTATACTGGTGTGCAATAGACACCTTGTTGCTGAAAGCTAACTGGCTTAATGATTCGGTGCTGTCTGGTTCTGTTTTATCACTGGATAAGTAAGTTGTAACATTTTTATTTTTTGCATGCCGGAATTTTTAGTTTTACAATGAGTCTGCATTGTTCCACGGCATCAATGCACAACTATAAAATGTTAATGGCATGAGTTCCTGATCAAATTTTAAAACATGAAAGTGGAAATAGTTGTTCCTTTTTATGATGCAGTGGTCCCAACACATTAGAAGAAAAATCCAAATGCTAGTACATAATATTTTGCTAAGCACACATTCACCTCTACACGTCCTACCCTGGCATGTATTGGGACATATAAGCTGAGTGCATTTTGTGGTCCCTATTTTGCCTATAAGCTTGAGGCAAAATCAGGTTGGTCCACTTTTTAAGGCAAGCCATAGGTCTACACTGAATGTGGAGTCTTGGCTAGTCAATTCTTTAAATTGTTTGTTGTTTCAGACATGTTTGGTCCGCATGATGAGTTGACCAGCCCAACTATTTGGCCAGGTTGTTCAGATGGTCATGCCCACCTCAGCATGGTTTTTGAAGCCCTAAACACATGTGGCTGCATGTAGAGGTGCATCTGGAGAGGCATGTATGGGTTTCATCTGGAAATTGATATGGATAAGTGAACGTGTCACCCTTTTTTGCGAGTTCTTATTTTTTCTCCTGTAGTGATTTATTGAAATTTTTTTATTTTTTTTTTTCAGTTGACTAACTCTTTAGGGGTCATTTTGCAACCTGGATTTGGGGTTGAATTTGGATTCCAAATCCAAAAGATCTCAATTCTCATGTTTGGCAGTCTCTTCTTTGCATGGAAATCCATATTTTAAGCCACCTTTTTTTTTTCCTTTCAAAAAGAAGGTTTGCAAAATCCAAGGATTTTAAATCCAACCCGATGGTTAAAATTTCCAAACTATTCCATCTTGTGTGGCTCCCTGACTACTGGAATGGCCTCATTTTTTGGTGTACATGAATCATGTTCAGACGCATCTTCTAAATGGATTAGATGGTGTGTAAAAGGGATTTGGGGATTTAGGGATTTGGGGATTAAGGTGGGCCCTACTGAGTTTACTCAACCTGTAGTTAATAGACTAGATGAGGAGAGCGATACAAAATGATTGTAAATGGGTTATGCATACATTTAATGAACTGTTTCTAGTTCAGGTGTTATTTGTACATTTTGTTGTTTTTGATGTCTAATTTCAACTATCTATGTTTAGTTTACTTGCTGTTCAAGCCCTTTTAACATCAGTCCTTTGTAAAAACCTTAGTTTGCATGAAATTTCAATGCCTTATAACTAGGTTTTGTGACTTCAACTGAGAATAGAATATCTGACCATTGGATTAATACATGGATACACATTATTTGTTTGTTCTAGGGATTAAGTAATCACACCTTTTATTTCATGTCATTCTCATTTCTCCTTTTATTTTGAGGTTACCTATAAAAAATAAAAGAAATTCCTACATTTTAATTAGCACCCCGTGGGAATTGACACAATTCAACTTGATTCCATTTAGTTTACATGAATCATACGATTTGGTTGGTTGTACCAAATTTCATGAATTTTGCACCAAAATAGACTGATTAATCATGAAATTTCATGATATTCGGTGCAACTAAATGCAACCTTAATCAATATATAATAATTCATGATTGTTAATGACTTTTCATTTCATGATTTTCTTTTAGGTTGTGGTTGATTTAGGGATATCAAATATTAATATTGATTGAGGTTTATAATACTAATCTTCAATCTTTTACATTGGAAAAAGGTGCTTTTGAAAATTTTTAATTATTTGTATTTTTTTTCTAAAAAATTTGTTTAATAACAATAAGATAGGTTGTCATGCATGCTTATGACAAATACTTTGCGAAGGAGCACATTGACAGCTTTTAGACATCTATCCTGCATCCTTCCTGACCTGTCTAATGTGCATGTAGCATGCATGTAGATCAATCCAAATAAATGGTTATAAAGAAAAAAGGACAATGGTGCAAATTCAAAATGCAAAAGAAATGTTTTAGATTGTCTAATCAGTATAATTTCTGAGATATATGCTCCATCCACAAACAATTTGGAGTCTCTGACAGTCTGGATTGACATGCATGTATACCACATGTATGCTGGATGTGTCACCACCACCCACTTAATACAGTTGTGGAAATGCAAAGGAAAGTCTTAACCATTTCTCTAGCACAATGAAGTGCCTTCACCAAATTGGCTACGCCTCAAGGATATAACATTGAGGTCAGGGGTTTAGACTTCAGGCTAATCTATCAAAAACATTTTCTAGCACATTAATCCAAATCTCTAGAAAGGGGTTAATAATTCAATGCTGATAAAGAAGAATGCAGATGCGAAGAAGTAGAAAGATCTATGAAGGTACGCTTTTCAATGGTTTGTGACTATAGACATGGCCCTCATTTTCCACCATTTCTGAATGGTGGTAATTTATCCACCATACATATGGCATAACGTATGTCAACCTAGACATGAAAATTGCTTGAGTTGTGTAGCCTACGCAACATGATAATTTGCATATGCTATTCGTTACATTGTTGACAGGAACATTGTTTTCTAATATGTGCCACCAAAAATTTGTTTATATAAAAAAAATTTCCATTTGATTTTTTTTTTACGGATGCATCATGCATGGTTTTATGATAAAACACATGTATGTATAAAACAAATTATTTGTTCCAAACAGGACATTTATCAAAGGAGCACTATCAGGTGATATTTAAGATTTTCATTATAAATAGATTAAGAGCCAATGATAATTATAAGTAGACTTGCAGCAAAAAATAAAGAATTTAATTTTTTTCAAAACATGGAAAGACTAATCAGTCCTACTTCTTGTAACTTCAGCCACTGCTTCAAATGGAGGGACTGCACAAAGATTTGGTTAGGGAGACTACTGATGGTGAACTAGCAGCTGCAACAAATATGAGAGCTGCAAAGGTGAAAAGAAACATAAGGCGGTCGGTAAGATAAGATAGATTGACAATACTTGTTTCAATTTTCTTGGATGGATGATGAATGTATTTGGGCATGTAAATGAAAATAAAAAACTTATAATATATATGTTATCAATGGAGGATACCTTGTTTAGGGGGACATGAAATTCTTGTAGCTTATGGTATGGTGCCCCAATATTGGTTGTATGTTACTAGTATGTAGTAGATAATACTAGGTTCAATAGTAGATAATACTAGAGAATCCCTACACCTAATCCTAATCTACTCCTTAACCTAAACCTAAACTTGAAAACTTAAACCTAAATCCATACACAAACCCAAACCCGAACCCGATTTCCTAAACCTAAACCTTTACCTATTCTCAATTCCCTAAACCGTAGCCTATAACCTATACTTGTAACCTAAACCTAAACCTATAACCTCAACATGTAACCTTAACCTAATCTCAACTCCCTAACCTAAACCTAGAGATAAACTTGAAAACCCAAACCTAAACCCGATCTCGAACTCGAATCTGAATTCCTAAATGCTTAGCCTAAACTTAAAACCCAAACGTAAACCCGAACTCGAACCCAAACCCAATTTCCTATACCTAAACCTTAACGTATTCTCAATTCTCTAAACCTAAACCTACACCTAATCCTAATCTCAACTCCCTAAGCTAAACCTAAACCTAAACTTGAAAACCCATAACTAAACCCAAACCCGAACTCGATCCCGATTTCCTAAACCTAAACTTATGACCTTAACCTAAACCTATTCTCAAATCCCAAAACTCAGAACCTAAACCTAAACCTATAACCTATAACCTAAACCAAAACCTATAACCAAAACCAAAACCTATAACATAAACCCGAACCCATTCTCAAATCTCATAACCTATAACCTAAACCTAAACCTTAACCTAAACCAAAACTAAAACCAAAACCTATAACCTAAACTCGAACTCAAACCCAAACCCAAAACAAAACCCGAATTCCTAAACCTTAACCTAAACATATAACATATAACCTATAACTTAAGCCTATACCTAAACCTAAAACCTTACTTATAACCTAAAACTATTCTCAAATCCTTAAACCATAACCTATAACCTAACCGAAACCTATACTTATAACCTAAAACTATTCTCAAATCCCAAAACCTATAACCTAAACCCGAACCCGAACCCGAATTCTAAACCTTAACCTAAACATATAACCTATAACCTATAACTTAAGCCTATACCTAAACCTAAAACCTTACTTATAACCTAAAACTATTCTCAAATACCAAAACCTATAACCTAAACCCGAACCCGAACCCGAATTCCTAAACCTTAACCAAAACATACAACCTATAACCTATAACCTAAGCCTATAACTTAAACCAAAAGCTAAACCTATAACCTAAGCTTAAATCCCTAAACCTAAACCTACACCTAATTCTAATCTCAACTCCCTATCCTAAACCTAAACCTAAAATTGAAAACCCAAACCTAAACGCGATCCCGAACCCGAACCCAATTTCCTAAACCTATACCTTAACCTATTCTCAATTCCCTAAACCTATAGCTTATAACCTAAACCTAAACCTAAACCTAAAACCTAAATGTATTCTCAAATCCCTAAACCTAAACTTGAAATCCCAAACCTAAAACCCGATCCCGAACCCGATTTCCTAAACCTAAACCTTAACCTATTCTCATATCCCTAAACCTAAACCTACACCTAATCCTAATCTAAACTCCCTAACCTAAACCTAAATCTAAACATGAAAACCCAAACTTAAACCCAATCTCGAACCCGAACCCGAATTCCTAAACCTAAACCTTAACCTATTTTCAAATCCCTAAACTAAACCTACACCTAAACCCGAACCCAATTCCTAAACCTAAACCTTAACCTATTCTCAATTCCTAAACCTATAGCTTATAGCCTAAAAACCTAAACCTAAACCTATAACCTTAACCTAAACCAAAACTTATGACCTAAAACCTAAATGTATTCTCAAATCTCTAAACCTAAACCTACACCTAATCCTAATCTCAACTCCCTAACCTAAACCTAAACCTAAACTTGAAAACCCAAACCTAAAACCCGATCCCGATTTCCTAAACCTAAACCTTGACCTATTCTCAAATCCCTAAACTTAAACCTACACCTAATCCTAATCTAAACTCCCTAACCTAAACCTAAACCTAAACTTGAAAACCCAAACCTAAACCCATCTTGAACCCGAACCCGAATTCGTAAACCTAAACCTTAACCTATTTTCAATCCCTAAACCTAACCTAAACCCGAACCTAAACTTGAAAACCCAAACCTAAACCCGATCCCGAACCTGAACCCGATTTCCTAAACCTAAACCTTAACATATTCTCAATTCTCCAAACCTATAGCTTATAAGACCTTAAAACCTTAACCTTAACCTAAACCTATAACCTTAAAACCAAAACCAATGTCCTAAAACCTAAACTTATAACCTATAACCTAACCATAACCTAAACCTAAACCTAAACCTTAACTAATACCTAAAACCTAAAACTAAACCTAAAACCTATATGTATTCTCAAATCCTTAAACCTAAACCTACACCCACACCTAATCCTAATCTCAACTCCCTAACCTAAACCTAAACCCGATCCCGAACGCGAACCCGATTTCCTAAACCTAAACCTTAACCTATTCTCAATTCCCTAAACCTATAGCTTATAACCTAAACCTAAACCTATAACCTATAACCTTAACCTAAACCAAAACCTATGACCTAAAACCTAAATGTATTCTCAAATCTCTAAACCTAAACCTACACCTAATCCTAATCTCAACTCCCTAACCTACACCTAAACCTAAACTTGAAAACCCAAACCTAAACCCAATCCCGAACCCAAACCTGAATTAGAAACCTAAACCTTAACCTATTTTCAAATCCCCAAACCTAAGCCTACACCTAATCCTAATCTTAACTCCCTAACCTAAACTTGAACCTAAACTTGAAAACCCAAACCTAAACCCGATCCCGAACCCGAACTCAATTTCCTAAACCTAAACCTTAACATATTCTCAATTCCCCAAACCTATAGCTTATAAGACCTTAAAACCCTAACCTTAACCTAAACCTATAACCTTAAAATCAAAACCTATGTCCTAAAACCTGAACTTATAACCTATAACCTAACCTTAACCTAAACCTAAAACCTAAACCTTAACCAATACCTAAAACCTAAAAATAAACCTAAAACCTATATGTATTCTCAAATCCCTAAACCTAAACCTACACCTAATTCTAATCTCAACTCCCTAACTAAAACCTAAACCCGATCCCGAACCCGAACCCGATTTCCTAAACCTAAACCCTAACCTATTCTCAATTCCCTAAACCTATAGCTTATAACCTAAACCTAAACCTAAACCTAAACCTTAACCTAAACCTATAACCTTAACCTAAACCAAAACTTATGACCTAAAACCTAAATGTATTCTCAAATCTCTAAACCAAAACCTACACCTAATCCTAATCTTAACTCCCTAACCTAAACCTAAACCTAAACTTGAAAACCCAAACCTAAAACCCGATCCCGAACCCGAACCCGATTTCTTAAACCCGAACCTTGACCTATTCTCAAATCCCTAAACTTAAACCTACACCTAATCCTAATCTAAACTCCCTAACCTAAACCTAAACCTAAACTTGAAAACCCAATCTCGAACCTGAACCCGAATTCCTAAACCTAAACCTTAACCTATTTTCAAATCCCTAAACCTAACCTAAACCTAAACCTAAACTTGAAAACCCAAACCTAAACCTGATCCCGAACCCGAACCCGATTTCCTAAACCTAAAACTTAACATATTCTCAATTCCCTAAACCTATAGCTTATAAGACCTTAAAACCTTAATCTTAACCTAAACCTATAACCTTAAAACCAAAACCTATGTCCTAAAACCTAAACTTATAACCTATAACCTAACCTTAACCTAAACCTAAAACCTAAACCTTAACCAATACCTAAAACCTAAAAATAAACCTAAAACCTAAATGTATTCTCAAATCCCTAAACCTAAACCTACACCTACACCTAATCCTAATCTCAACTCCCTAACCTAAACCTAAACCCGATCCCGAACCCGAACCCGATTTCCTAAACCTAAAACTTAACCTATTCTCAAATCCCTAAACCTTAACCTACACCTAATCCTAATCTAAACTCCTAACCTAAACCTAAACCTAAACTTGAAAATCCAAACCTAATCCCAATCCCGAACCCGAACCCGAATTCTTAAACCTTAACCTTAACCTATTTTCAAATCCCTAAACCTAAACCAACACCTAATCCTAATCTCAACTCCCTAGCCTAAATTTAAACCTAAACTTGAAAACCCAAACCTAAACCCGATCCCGAACCCGAACCTGATTTCCTAAACCTAAACCTTAACCTATTCTCAATTCCCTAAACCTATAGCTTATAACCTAAACCTAAACCTTAACCTTAAGTTAAACCTAATCCTGAACCTATAACTTATAACATAAATATATTCTCAAATCCCTAAACCTACACCTACACCTAATCCTAATCTCAACTCCCTAACCTAAACCTAAACCTAAACTTGAAAACCCAAACCTAAACCCGAACCCGATTTCCTAAAAACCTTAACATATTCTCAATTCCCTAAACCTATAGCTTATAACCTAAACCTTAACCTAAGCCTAAGCCTAAACATAAACATTAACCTATTCTCAAATTCCTAAACCTACACCTACAACTAATCCTAATCTAAACTCCCTAACCTAAACCTAAACCTAAACTTGAAAACCCAAACCTAAACCCGATCACGAACCTGAACCCGATTTCCTAAACCTAAACCTTAACCTATTCTCAAATCCTTAAACTTAAACCTACACCTAATCCTAATCTAAACTCCCTAACCTAAACCTAAACCTAAACTTGAAAACCCAAACCTAAACCCAATCCCGAACCCGAACCCAAATTCCTAAACCTAAACCTTAACCTATTTTCAAATCCCCAAACCTAAACCTACACCTAATCCTAATCTCAATTCCCTAACCTAAACCTGAACCTAAACTTGAAAACCCAAACCTAGACCCGATCCCGAACCCAAACCCGATTTCCTAAACCTAAACCTTAACATATTCTCAATTCCCCAAACCTATAGCTTATAAGACCTTAAAACCTTAACCTTAACCTAAACCTATAACCTTAAAACCAAAACCTATGTCCTAAAACTTGAACTTATAACCTATAACCTAACCTTAACCTAAACCTTAACCAATACCTAAAACCTAAAAATAAACCTAAAACCTATATGTATTCTCAAATCCCTAAACCTAAACCTACACCTAATCCTAATCTCAACTCCCTAACCTAAACCTAAACCCGATCCCGAACCCGAACCCGATTTCCTAAACCTAAACCCTAACCTATTCTCAATTCCCTAAACCTATAGCTTATAACCTAAACCTAAACCTAAACCTAAACCTATAACCTTAACCTTAACCAAAACCTATGACCAAAAACCTAAATGTATTCTCAAATCTCTAAACCTAAACCTACACCTAATCCTAATCTCAACTCCCTAACCTAAACCTAAACCTAAACTTGAAAACCCAAACCTAAACCCAATCCCGAACCCAAACCCGAATTCCTAAACCTAAACCTTAACCTATTTTCAAATCCCCAAACCCAAACCTAAAACCTGATCCCGAACCCGAACCCGATTTCCTAAACCTAAACCTTAGCCTATTTTCAAATCCCTAAACCTAACCTAAACATAAACCTAAACTTGAAAACCCAAACCTAAACCCGATCCCGAACCCGAACCCGATTTCCTAAACCTAAACCTTAACATATTCTCAATTCCCTAAACCTATAGCTTATAAGACATTAAAACCTTAACCTTAACCTAAACCTATAACCTTAAAACAGGTGTATGTCAGTCCTGTTTGGATGAAACAGGTGTATGTCAGTCCTGTTTGGATGAAACAGGTGTATGTCAGTTCTGTTTGGATGAAACAGGTGTATGTGAAATAGGTGTATATCAGTCCTGTTTGGATGAAACAGGTGAATGTGAATGTGATGAAACAGTTTGGATTTACGTATGTGAATGAAACAGGTATATATCAGTCCTGTTTGGATGAAACAGGTGAATGTGAATGAAACAGGTGTATATCAGTCCTGTTTGGATGAAACAGGTGTATATCAGTCCTGTTTGGATGAAATAGGTATATATCAATCCTATTTGGATGAAACAGGTGAATGTGAATGAAACAGGTGTATATCAGTCCTGTTTGGATGAAACAGGTGAATGTGAATGTGATGAAACAGGTGTACATCAGTCCTGTTTGAATGAAACAGGTGAATGTGAATGAAACAGGTGTATATCAGTCCTGTTTGGATGAAACAGGTGAATGTGAATGTGATGAAACAGTTTGGATTTATGTAATTTGTATAACAGGTGTATATCAGGAAGATTACTGTAACAGGTCAAATTTGAAAATGTCGTTTAAGGGTCATAAGAGACGACCCATAGCAGTCATTTTAAAGGACGGTCCATGACCGTCCTATTTAAGGACGGTCCATAACCGTCCTTTGAAGGCTCATAAGAGACGGTCCATGACAGTCCTTTTTAAGGATAGTCTATGACCGTCCTAAAAAAGGACGGTCCATGGCCGTCCTTTAAAGGCTCATAAGAGACGGTCCATGACAGTCCTTTTAAAGGACGGTCTATGGCCGTCCTTTTTAGGATCATAAGAGACGGTTCATGATAGTCCATTTTAAGGACGGTCCATGACCATCCTTTTTTAGGACGATCTATGACCGTCTTTTTTTGTCAATAAGAATGACGATTTTCAACCGTCCTTTAAAAAATAAGACACGTCAAAATTTGATGGCCTATGTGACGGTCCATGACCGTCCTTTTTGGTCATTTGAGACGGTTTTGGACCGTCCTTTTTTCACTGTTTTGGTGTAGTGTGTGCCACGTGTATACGGAGAAGAGAGCTTGAGAAGTAACTTAAACGTAAGCACTACTATGCATTATTATCACGGTCCGACCAATCAGACTTGATGAGCCCACAACCTTTGGAGTTCAAAATCGACCTTTGAGAGGTAGGGCCAAGGGTCTAGTGGGCCACTCCAATTTCACGGTTTCAATGGGCCCGGCCAAGAAATTAGAGTATAATGCTGTTGGGTTCGATCATGGTTGGGCCATGTACCAGATTCAGCGAATACTATGATCCCAGTGACAAATTGGAAGACACATTTACCTAATGAACAACAGTTGTGACTTGTAATGCAATACTACGCATGCTAGTTATTTGCCAAAAAAAAACTTATTTCAAAAAAATAATAATAATAATAATTGTGTGCATGCATATGAACCACACATTGAATGTTTCTCAACCCTGTATGGTCCACTCAGAAGGTGGTGTTGGAAATTATACATAATAATAATATTTCTATAAAATAAGGAACCCAAAAAAATCAAGATGATCTGAACTAAGGACAGGCTGAAGCACATTTGAGACACTGTCCTTAAAGCGCTATTTGCCCCTACTCAAAAAGATTGAGTATGCTGATAGGTTACAGGCAAACCACTTTTAGGAAACGACGAGCCTAGTGTGGATCTGCGTTTGGCAAATACGAAGGCCCACTAATGGAACTCTTTTTACACACTTTCTGGTAAAATTACAATAAAAGAAAATATCCTAGAAGAGAAAAGAGAAGAGAATCTGTGATTTAGACCACTACACTAGTTAGTTCTTTAACCACTGGTTCAATTGAACCATTCTAGACCACATCGTTGGTCTGTTCTTCAAGCGATGGTTCTGATCAACCTTGCTATGTTGCTTATTTTTGGTCTGTAGGAGAGGAGAGACTTTGATTTGTTTTGGTATTGGTGGAGTGTGGTGAGATGGATTGGAAATCCATCCAGACCCAGTTTATATAGGCTGTGGTGGCTGGGGGTTATGGTCCAGGGAAATAAATCCCATGACTGTTTTCTAGCTGTTGGAGAAAACTAGCCATTTTATGGCTATTTTCTGACCGTTGTGCATGGTCCATTAAGCTGCTGCATGCTGACTGTTGTGAGACAGTAGCTAGCCATTTTCTAGCTGTTGGACTAATCATGCAGCAATTACAGCTGGACCCTGTACTAATGGCGCAGCTGTTACAGATCTGCTACAATAGGTCTTTTTCATCTTCCTATATATACAGAGGGACTCTCATTCAGTCCTCTGGATTTCGTCTAGCCATCCATCTACCTTATCCACTTAGTCACACCACGACTCGCACATGTCTCGCTCTGGCTCGCTCAAGGTAGCGAAGGAACGATCCTCTGCGACACGATGCGGATGTGCGAAGTGCAAAGTGCACCACTAGCACCTCTACAGCCACACTCCCTCACATGCCCATGCCCTTGCATCGAGACCGAGACCAAGTCCGAGCCCGAGCCCGACCCCGTGCCTGTGCCCGTGCCCGAGCGCGAGCGCGCATAACACGCAAGTTCCATTCTCCTTTGGACCATGTGGGTAAGTATTATAATACTCCACACTCCTCATATAAACCACAAAAATTTCTCTTCTTTTTCCAATGTGGGACTATTCCCAAAAACCCATAAAAAAGTGTTTTTCAAACACTTTTTATATTTTATATATATATATATATATTATTTTTTAATTTAAAATATATTTATAAAATCAATATTTTATAACAATCCCCCACTGATTTTTACAAAAATATATTTTCTCGATAAAACATTTCTGCCAGAATAATCAGCTTATATGCATAAAGAAAAATATCTTTCAATTTTAATCTTCCCTTAGTGTAAGTATCTCAAAAATCTATCGAAATGACTGGTAGCCGTAGCGTCGAACCAGTTATTCCTAGATAATAGAGTCGGAGAAACCACACACATATTCGCTGTATTTTTAGAGTTCCCACAATCTTGATCAGCACAATTAATAGCCATGTGCTTATCCTAATTCATGAACGATCCCGAGAGAAAACTCCTAACTCTCATGAGAGACAGCACCATCTCTATGTTCATATAGGTGAAATCCTTCCAGTGTCTCCGTTATTATAAGACACTTGTCCTATAGACTAGATTTTATTAAGAGTTCTAAGACTTAACCCTCTTTCGTAATGCTCAGCACTTATCTATTATGGATGAAGTTTTTATATTTTAGTGCTGAAAAACTTTCCACATATCAGCGACTTGTTTTTACCCATTAAACCAAAAATTAAAGATTTTCTAACTTTAGGTTGGGTTACCATCACTGGTGAAACTTTGGTTGAAGAGTTTCAACCCCATCCCTGTAGATGTAGCCTTTACTACCTCTTTTCGTAGAAGTTTAGTGAAAGGGTTTGCAAGTGAAAGGGTTTGCCTGGTTAATCAATTGTCTGACATAATCATGTCAAAGACTGATATACTTAAACTTGCCATTATACTTAAACTTGCCATTATATGTGTCACTATAGGCTCTAGCTATGTGGCTTCACTATCACAATGTAGTGACATAGCCGATATAGGCTTTACACAGAAAGGAATTTCTAATAGAAGATCCCTTAGCCACTCAGGCTCTTTGCCTGTTGCAGCCAGGGCTATAAATTTAGATTGCATAGTCGAGTGCGTTATGCAAGTCTGTTTCTTACATCCCCAAGATACAGTTGTACCTCCTAGGGTGAATACCCACCCTGTAGTAGACTTATTGTCCCTTGTACTCGATATCTAGCTTGCTTCGGAATATCCTTCCAATACGGTAACAAATTCTGAATAAAATAGTCATAAGTCTTTGGTTGCTTTTAAGTAACCAAGAACCCTACTGATTGCATTCCAGTATTCAGTACTGGGGTTACTAGTAAACCTACTAAGTTTACTCACAACATATGTTATATTGGGTCTAGTGCATTGTATAGTATACATAAGACTCCTTATAGCACTCGCATATTCTAATTGTGCAACTGTTCTTCCAGTATTTTCTTTTAGCTAGATACTTGGATCAAATGAGGTTTTTGTTTCTTTTATGTTTAGATGGTTAAACTTATTTAGTATCTTCTTAAATATAATGAGATCGACACAAAGCATAACCTCCACAATGTTTTTTAACTTTGATACCTAGGATGGTATCAACTTGTCTAAGATCCTTCATTTTGAATACGGAAGATAGAAACCTCTTTATTTCAGCCACACCTTCTATTTTATAACTTATTATTAATATGTCATCAACATACAGACAAATAATAATGATACAATTACCATCTACATTAAAATATATGCATTTGTTAGCTATAGTATGCATGAAACCATGAGATAATATTTTAGAATCAAACTTCTCATGCTATTGTTTTGGTACTTGTTTTAATCTATATAGAGATTTGATTAATCTGCAAACTTTATTTTCATTTACTGGAAGAACTAATCCTTCAGGTTGTTTCATGTATATTTTCTCATTGAGGTCACCATTCAGGAATGCGGTCTTTACATCCATTTGGTGGATGTGAAGATGATGTATGGAAGTTAGCGCAAATAATATCCTAATGGATGTTATCTTAGCTATAGGAGAGTATGTGTCAAAGTAATTTATCCCTTCTTTTTCTCTAAAACCCTTAGCTGCTAGTCGAGCTTTAAAGGTTTGGATAGTCCCATTAGTGTGATATTTCTTCCTAAATACCCACTTACAACCTATGGGTCTAGAACCTAGAGGTAAGTTTACTAGTTCCCATATTTGATTTGACATTATGGATTCCATTTAATCATTTATAGCTTCTTTCCAGAAACCTGTCTCTAGAGGACACAACCTCTTTATATGTTTTAGGATCATCTTCTATAATCATCACTATAGGTATTTTTCTTATAACATTTTCTCTATCTCCTTCTACAAGATGGAAATTGATGTGTTATGACTCTATGTAGTTATCTCTTAGACTCTTCTCTATTCTTGTCCTTTGACTCCTACGAGGTTCAACAAGAGCTTCCACTATTTGTGAAGCTGTGCTATCTGGTTCTCTATCAGGAGTTTGGACTTCATTATCCTTTGACTCCAAGAATAGTGAGTTCTCAAAGAACTCAACATCTCTTGATTCTATTATTTTATTAGACTCTATGTCTAGAAGTCTATAAGCTTTACTATTTTGTGCATACCTTACGAAGGCGCACTTAATAGATCTTGGTCCTAACTTAGTTCTTTTTGGATCAGGAGTTCTGCAGTATGCAAGACACCCCCACACTTTAAGATATCCTAGGTTAGGTTTTTTACCTCTTCATGTTTCATATAGAGATATTTTATATTTTTTAGATGAAATTTTGTTTAGTATATGGCATGCTGCAAGCAATGCCTCACCTCATAGACTTAGTGGCAACTTTGCTCTTATCAGCATTGAGTTGACCATCTCTACTAATGTTCTATTATTCCTTTCAGTTATTCCACTTTGTTGAGGTGTGTATGGTGCAGTACATTGATATATTAGTACATGTTCTTCACATAAGTTATCAAATTCATTGGAGAAGTATTTTTCTCCTCTATCGCTACGGAGATTTTTTATCTTCTTATTTAGTTGATTCTCTACTTCTGCTTTATATATTTTAAAAATGTTCAATGCTTCATCTTTGCTCTTTAATAGGTACACATACGCATATCTAAAGCAATCATCAATAAAGGTTATGAAATACCTTTTGCCTCCATGAGTAAGAATGTCGTTTAACTCACAGATATCACTATGCACAAGATCCAATATTTAAGATGATCTTTCAACATTTGGAAAATGTTTCTTCATCATTTAGGATCATATGCACACTTTACATTTATTAGTTTCATTATCTGTGTATGATATTAAACCATTCTTAGCCATGAACTTCCAAGTACTATACCCTATATGGGCTAGTCATCATGCCACAATCCAGCGGATTCAACCATACACACAGAAGTGCTACTTTCATCCAGAGAAAACTTAACCATCCCGTTATAAGCATATTTCTTTCTAACAAAATTCTCATTCTTAGACAGAATCAGTTTTCCTGACTCGTACACCATCCTTATGCCTGGTTTACCTAGAAGATCCCCAAAAACTAAGTTTTGCCTCATGTCTGGGACATGCGGTACATTCGTCAGAATCACTTTCTTCCTAGAGGTGAATATCAGTTCGACAATTCCTTTACTGGCGACCTTCGATCAAACTTCATTACCCATTTGGACTTCTTGATGGTCAATTCCTCATAGGTTTTGAAGGCTAATTTGTTGTAGCACACATGTACTGTAGCGACAGTATCATATCACTAACTTGGAACTTTGCCTTTGATGGTATTCACCTCAGTGATCATAGCCACAATATCGCTTTCTTCTACTACACTTGCCTCTTTTTTAGATTTGCGATATCGGCATACTCGAGTTTAGTGCCCGGTTTTTTCACAGACATGACATGGGCCTTTGAACTTTCTATTATTCTTTTGGGCATTTTTCTTGAATTTTCCTTTATTGGGTTTTAGGGAATCATCCTTCTCAGGATTCTTGTTATTAGTGTTCTCTACTGCATGTACCTTTGACGAGGCAATTCTGTTATCATTCTTTCTATCACGGTTACGGGATTCTTCCTCAATTCTGAGGTGTTTCTGTATTTGTTCCAGTGTATAATCCTCAGTTTTATGCAACAACTTCTTTCTATAGTCTTTCCACATCGGTGACAATTTAGCGATTATAGCCCCAACTTGAAATAATTTAGGAAGATCAATTTTGATAACTTTGATTTTGTTTACTATTAGCTGCAGTTCTTGGATTTGGGGCAGTTGTGGTTTGTTATCTACCATGTTGAAGCCAAAATGCCTGACGATGAGAAATTTGTTGGTACCTTCTTTTTTAGCCTTATATTTGAACTCTAGAGCAGTTCAGATCTCCTTTGCTAATGACGTTTGTTGGTACAGATCATACAGGTGGTTGGAGAGCGCGTTCAGTATGTGTCCTCAACACAAGAGTTCGTCTTCAGCTCGTTTAGTGCGGGCAGCCACCTGTTCAGGTGTGTCTTTGTCGGATGCTTTAGGTAATGCTTGCAGATTTGGATCTAATATGTAATAGATCTTCAGCGCCGTTAGAAAAAATTTGAGCTTGTCTTACCATCTCGAAAAATTTGTTCCATCGAACCAATCAAGACGTATCAAGTCCTAATTCATCAACTTGATTGATGAAACACTATCGGCTTCTATCTAAAATAACGCTTTAAGATTGTTGAAAATTATATAGAATAATAATATTTCTATAAAATATGGAACATGAAAAAAATAAGATGATCTGAACTAAGGATAGGCTGAAGCACGTCTGAGACATTGTCCTTAAAACGTTATTTGCCCCTACTCAAAAAGATTGAGTATGCTAATAGGTTACAGGCAAACCACTTCTAAGATACGACGAGCCTGGTGTGGGTTTGCATTCAACAAACACGAAGGCCCACTAATGGAACTCTTTTTACACACTTTTTGGTAGAATTACTGTAAAAGAAAAAATCCCATAAGAGAAAAGAGAAGAGAATTTGTGATTTGGATCACTACACTGGTCAGTTCTTCAGCCACTGGTTTAGTTGAACCGTTCTAAATCACACCGTTAGTCTGTTCTTCAAGTGATGGTTCTGATCAACCTTACTATATTGCTGATTTTTAGTATGTAAGAGAGGAGAGGCTTTGATTCGTATTGGTATTGCTGGAGTGTGGTGAGATGGATTGGAAACCCATCCAGACCTAGTTTATATAGGCCGTGGTGACTAGGGGTTATGGTCCAAGGAAATAAATCCCATGACCATTTTCTAGCTGTTGGAGAAAACTAGCCATTTTATGGCCATTTTCTGACTATTGTGCATGGTCCATTAAGCTGTTTCATGCTGACTGTTGTGAGACAGTAGCTAGCCGTTTTCTAGCTGTTGGGCTAGCCATTCAGCAGTTACAGGTGGACCCTTCACTAATGGCACAGCTGTTATAGATCTGCTTCAACATCTCTTTTCAGCTCTCTATATATACAGAAGGACTCTTATTCAGTCCTCAAGATTTTGTCTAGTCATCCATCCACCTTAGCACTTAGTCGCACCACGACTCACACACGTCTCGCTTCGGTTCGCTCCAGGTCACGAAGGAGTGACACGATGCGGATGTGCGAAGTGCAAAGTGTGCCACTGGTGCCTCTATAACCACCTGCCTCACATGCCTACACCCTCCATCGAGACCAAGATCGAGTCCGAGCCCGAGCGCACTGGAACACGCAAGTTCCGTTCTCCTTTGGACCATGGGGGTAAGTATTATAATACTTCACACTCATATAAATCACAAAAATTCCTCCTTTTTTTCTAATGTGAGACTATTCCCAAAACCCACAAAAAGGTGTTTTTCAAACACTTTTTATATATTATATATATTATTTTTTATTTTAAAATATATTTATAAAATTAATATTTTATAACAGGTGGGCCACACGTGTACCAAGAAAATGGATGGTAAATGATAATTGATAATGAGTTGTTCATGCAACTGCCTGATAAGTTGACGTAAGGAGGGACGTGATGAGGTCAATCACGTCTTCCTTAATTAGGGGATATCTACTACAAATCCAAGAGCGTTTTAGACTTCTCACTTAGCTTCCTTGAATCCATGAGAAATAAAAGTAGAAATAATTTCTAATAAATTCTAACTAACTTGATTAATGATAAAAATAAAAATAAACATTACAACTTCTTAAATAAGGAACTCAAATCTAAGATGGAGTTTTAGGGCTTGTTTGTTAAATCTGAAGACCAAGGTCCGAATCTGAAATCTGAATCTAAAGTTTCAATCTAAAGTCAAAAATCTAGTAGTGAATGTAGAACAACCAATTTGTTAACTAATGTATGAAATGTTTGAAATATATTAACTTGACATATTTACCCATATGAAATAATGTAATTGAATTCCTACCATTAAAAACTTCATAAATTCCAATGGAATGTTTATTTGCCATATAACCTATTGATAATGTAAAAAAGATCCAGATGAAAAGACCACATAAATATTATCTTAATCCAAAGCTTTTGTGGCCCACAGGAAATTTTTAATGTATGTGTTTTATCCATGCCGTCCATTCATTTTTCTAAATCATTTAAAGGAATGATCCCAAAAATGAGGATGATCCAAATCTCATGGCCCCAAACTTTCATGTCCCATAACCACTCACCACCATTTCCTATGGTATGGTCCACTTAATAATTGGAGTTGCTCCATTTTTGTGTATAATGCCATAAAATGATTTGGAAAAATGGATGGACAGAGTCCATATAGAATATATACATCAAAGTGGGCCCCACGATAAGGGTTGCATTATCTTGGTGAAGGGGGTGGCACATAAGTAAGGTCGGTGGCTTGTGACACACTACGCAACGCTGATTTCTTGAGAAAGGGTTTGGAAAGAAGTTCGGATGCTGAGGTGGGGCCCATCATGATGTTAGTGAGAAATCCACCCGTTCATCAATTTTACGAGCTCATTTTAGGACACATGACAAAACATGAGGTAGATTGAGAATTCAAGTGGGCCATATGAGAGGGAAAATAGGAGAAAGAAATGCTTACCATTAAAACCTTACTTGCTCCACCTTGATGTTTATATATCATCCAAACAGTTTATAAGGTCATGAACACTAGGATAAAGTCACTACAACAATTCAGTCTTTTTGTGACAAGTCAACTCGTCGCTAAAAACTTTTCGTGACGAGTATTGCTTGTCGCCAAGTTTGTTACAAATAAAAATGACTCAATTATTTGCAATAACCTAATAACTAGGCGTAAAATATAGCTAATTAGCAACGCGTTGACACGTCGCCATTATATTTCGTAAAACGTCACTAATTATGAAAATCATCGTGAATAAAGACATTTAACGACGAGTTCTCGTTGTCACTAACAACCACAAACTTGTCACAAAAACTTTTTTGCGACAATGTTACTTGTCGCCAATTTTGTTGCAAATAATAATTATTTGCAACAACTTAATAAATTATAGCTAAATATAGCTTTTTTACGACGAGTTTACACGTCACCATTGCATATCGTAAAATGTCACTAAATATGAAAGTCATTGCCAATAAAGACTTTTTACGACAAGTCTTCATTGTCACTAACAACCCCAAACCTGTCGCAAAAGCTTTTTTGCGATGAGTGTTGCTTGTCACCAATATTGCTGCAAATACTAATTATTTACGACGACTTAATAAATTATCACTAAATATAGCTTATTTACGACGAGTTTACACGTCGCCATTACATATCTCAAAATGCCGCTAAACATAAAATCGTTACAAATAAAGACGTTTTGCGACGAGTCCATTTATTAGTAAAGAAATCATAAAATCATCGCTAGAGCCTTTGTGGCGACAAGTGTTGATTGTCGCCAAGTTCATCGCAAATACAATGTCACAAATTCTATTTAGTGACCGAAACAACAAGTCGTCGCCAATGAGTTAATTATTTGTCATGACCTAACAACTTGTCACAAAATATTAGCAATGAGTTAACATGTCGCCATTACATATCACAAAACGTCGCTAAACTTGAAACTCATCACTAATAAAGACTTTGTTTTATGAATCTACTTGTCGCTAAAAATTCCAAACACGTTGCCAAACACTTTTATCAACAGTGTTGGTCGTCGTGAATTATGTTGATTTATTTATTAGCTACAAGTTTTTTTCCTATTTGAACCAACTAATCAAACAAAATAACTTATATGAATCAATATTCTTCATCATCCATTGAAATATAAAAATAATTTAATTAAATTAAAACCAAATTTATAATTATCCATAACATAAAAAAAGTACACATGTCTAAATTATACAATAAAAATCAATAATAATAAAAATGTGCGTCCTTGATAATGCGATATGGCCTAGGAAGATAGCATCAGTCTGTAGAAAAATTCACAAAATAATTAAAATAAAATACGATTAGTGACTATTCTACACTACTCGCATAATTTAAATGTGACATTCAACTTACCACTGAGGATGTGATTGGGGTTGGTGTGACATCAGAGTACTCACCATCACCTCCAACTGACTTGACGTGTCTGCATATCATTTATCGTCCTCTACATGACCTGCACCTCAGTCTTAAGCTCAACCATTATTGCCTCTGCCCGCTTGGCCCTCCTCGTAGCCTCATCCACATCAGCACGGCTACAATGAGTCAATGCAAGCACCTCCCCATGCCTAAGACCACGGTTGTAGTCAGATCTAGAACCGAGGGTCCTAAAACATGCTTCGTCTGCTGTCAATGGTGCAGTGTCCTCCGATTGAGATTGAGTATCGATTTGTAGCATTTCATTTTGTAATCTTAACAAAACATTATCGGTACGAAATGAATAAGTAATAAAAATAATTTTAAAATAAGTTAAAAATATTCTTACATATAGCTCCCCACAATGTGGAGTCACCTAAGTACCCATCATCTTCCTAATGTGTGTTCCGATAAAAAGTAATGAGATTAGGCTTCTGCTGGGTTTCCTGGTTACACTATTTCATTTAAATAAGAAATATTATATTTATGTTGACGTGGTAAAGCTTCATGGTCCTCACTATGATGTATGTTTCATATCCACACCATCCATCTATTTTTTTCATAACATTTTTAAGGCATGAGGCTAAAATTGAGGGAGATCCAAAGCTCGAGTGGACTATGCCATAGAAAGCAGTGAGGATTAAACTCCACCATTGAAAACTTGTTGGGGCCCACAGAATTTGCCACGCTAGCATTGTTACCTGTGAGCCCACTATTCAGCGGCGATCAGATGTACCCATGTAATATCATGGTGGGTGTTTTCCCGACCGTGGGGCGTACCTTGATATATTTGTCACCACCAATCACATTTTTTTCAATTCGCATTTAGCTTATGATCAAAAAAATAATGTAGATTCAAATTTCAAGTGGACCTCACCACACGAAAGAGTGGTGATTGACCAAATATTTGACTTTTCCCTTCATCCAGTGACCTTATCAACATGTTTGGATGGAATATAAACATTACGGTGGTTCACTAGAGGGTTTTAATGGTGGGCATTCAATGTTCACTATTTCCAGTAGTAGGCTCACTTGATACGTGGATCTGCTTAATTTTGGGGACACTACAACAAAGGGCAGCATTGCCGGCCTTTTTATTCAGGCGCCCAACGTGCACTGCCGACAAAGGGCGCCAAATGTATCAATAACCCTAACTAGCCCCTTCATTTGCTCTCTCTCTCTCTCTCTCTCTCTCTCTCTCTCTCTCTCTCTCTCTCTATTTTCGCCCCCATTCCCCTCTTTCCCTCTCTCCCGATTCTCCTCTTTCCTTCTCTTTCTCTCTCCCGATCTCCACTCCCGATTCTCCTCTTTCCTTCTCTTTGTCTCTCCCGATCTCCATTTCCCTCTCCTCTCTCCTCTCCCCCTCTCTCTCACCTGCTCCATCTCTCTCATTTGCCTCCCTCTCTCTCTATTCAATGCATCTCCACCGCATCTCCACCATCTCTTCATCTCCCTCACGTCGTCTTTTTACTCGAATCTCCATTGCAGGAGCAGCCCGAAGGAACCATGCACCATTCGAAAGCCCCTTTTCAGATTTTTGTGGCATTTCTTAAAATTGAAGGAATCTAAAGCTCCTCTCTGTAGGTTTGATCTCTTCCTCTCTCTCTATCTCTTTCTGTCGCTCTTTCAGATTTCATGAATGCTAACTATTTGATGAACTGACTCAACAAGATAAGATTTCATGTTTTTTTTTTTTTTTTGTAGTGAAAATGAGAAAATCTGGATTCGTGAATCCTGTTTCTCATTATTTAAGGTAGAACGAATCGAACTCTGCCGATTTCTCCATATCTTGCAATTTCATCACTTTTTATTTATTTATTTATTTAAGGAATGATGTACTGTCATAGATGAATTAGAAGATTTGGCCTTAGTTCCTATAACTCAGCTCATCATTCGCTGATCTAGACCATTGATATAGTGGACTCCATTATGGATGGACAATATGCCCAAATGAGCTCATCCAACTTTCAGCCTTTTGTGAGTTTTTCCTTAGTTGAATAATTTGCAGGGCATGAGATGAATGGTCAAGATTGCCCCATCTTGGGCATTTTGGAAGATCAAGATCTGGATGAGTAAAAAATGTGGCCCACTTAAGGAACTAAGGACCGAGCATAATAATAATATGTAATTTGAGTATCATGTGAAGTTGTTTTAGGGATGCAGGAAAGCTATACTGAATAGAAGAGCGATGAGGGTGAAGTTGCAGCTAACATCTCACAAGAGATTTACAATTTCATCACTTGATTTTTGTTTCTAAATATAGATGTGTGTTTTCTTGACTAGAGGTGTGTTTTCAAGTTGCATTACTATTCATTACCTGAAAGCATAAAAATAAAATGTGACCTTGCTTCAAAAATTAGTGAGCCCCACAGTGATGTTCATGTGAAATTCACTTTAATCATTAAGTGTGTCACCTTGATATAACCATAGAGCATAAAAATTGATGCTGTGAGACCCGTATCCTAGCCCTTATCATTCTGTATGCCTCCGCGGTCCTCCCCGTCGAATTCTGATGACCCACGATCTGTTATCGGCATTTTTACGCGATCTTGAGTCGTGTCCCGTATATGAAAGTCAGCTCGTGTAACGCCCCATGTTTTCAGGACCCGAGTATATAACCCGTTTCCCAAAAACCCGAGTGTTAGCCTATAAAATTAAATGTAAATTTGAACCGTTCATCATTAATCAGATTTAATAGCAACGAAGCTAGATTAAACCATGCACTGTATAAAAACATTCTGATAATTACAAAATTCCAAATGTAGTGTCCATATAGGACTTATACAATCTCAAATAACAAAGTTCAGGTAAGTAAAAACATGAGTCTATCAACTAGTAGTGGAGATCAATGCGGGCCGCAAGGACCCCCACCTAGCTCCTCAGATAACTGATCTGTTCTAGCGACTAGTGAACGACATCAGCTTGCTCTACACCTGCATTAACTGTTACGATTTGATAGTGTCAATGACTATCGCAGTGAAGAACACCCTCTAAGATTGCACACTCATCATTCATAATCTATTACAGATCGCAAGTTATGAAAATGAATATACTAAACAGGACATTTCATAATCATAATCATGTGCTCAAAAATCAAGCCACTCAACAGAATCTCATCATAAGAAAAATAAAATAATAATCGCAATGTGAGGGAAAATGTCCAGATAATCAAATAATCGACCTTACAAACTCCATGAAATGGTTAGAAAATCAAGCTTTAAACCTCTACTTCACTCGAAAATCAAATCGTACGTGAACACTGCAAGATGGCTAGGAAATCGGTAAGCAAACACCCGCTCCACCCAAAAATCATGGTACGACTGAACACCACAAAATGAAGAGAGAACAACATACCAACGTCTACTTCACCCGGAAATCATATCGTACGTGAATACCGTAAGATGGATAGGAAATCGTAAGCGAACACCTGCTCCACCCGAAAATCATGGTACGTCTGAACACCACAAGATGAAGAGACAAGCAACATACAAACTCTAGACAACCCGAAAATCAAATCGTATGTGAACACCGCAAGATGGCTAGGAAATCGGTAAGTGAACACCCGTTCCACTCGAAAATCATGGTATGACTGAACACCGCAAGATGGCTAGAAAACCAACATATAAACTCTAGACCACCCAAAAATCGTATCATATGTGAACACTGAAAGATGGCTAGGAAATCGCCAAGCGAACACCCGCTCCACCCGAAAATCACAATACGACCGAACACCATAAGATGGAGCTCACAACAAATCTCATTCTATCCATTAAATGATCACAAGTAGCAACATCTAATCAACTAGCAGGTTATACAAATGAAAATAGCATGTGAGTATCAAATCATTTATACTTGCTAAATTTAAAGAGACATGTCCATTAAATGAATCAATTCCACAACAGATTAACATATTCATATAATAAGATAAGTAATGCAATAAGAGAATCAATGTACCATCCATATCTAGATTGATGAATTAAGTGGGAAACTCAAAGGGTGAGGCCTCACCTTATGTTTGAACCGCCTGCACCATCGCTAAAAATGCGTGCTTCCTTGGAATCAATTCCTACCATCAATTACAAAGTTATATAATTAGACCGAAGCTTACACACTTTTTAGGGTTAGGGTCTTCATCTAGAGTTTAGGCTAGTCAGGTCTATGACTTTGTCCTAGAGTTTAGGTCTAGGCTAGGTCTTAGGGTTTGGATTCTAGCTAAGGTATAATTAATCGAAGTGTTAACTTACTAACTATAACATCATTATTATCATTTATGATATAATTAATATTAGTTCGTCATTGTAATAGTAATCATTATGATGGTCGTACATGGCACGTCATGCTGTTAATGGAAATATTTCTGAGTAATGAATGGGATATAAATATCTAATAATTGTAACTTTGTTTATAATAACTAATATTAGCATAAATAGTTCATTAATGGCTAATCATATCTATATTGAAATTTATCATGATAATAGTAGTGAGGATAATAATTGTAAATTGAATTACTTTAGTTTGGGAAAAACGTGCCGACTCACCATAGTCGACTTGCTAGCTCAAAGGTTTACAATTTAATTATAGTTAGGACCAACGTTGGGATCTTGGTCATATCATCTAGTGGGCTTTGACCCACACTTTAACTAAGGTCAAGGTTTGAGAGATACAAGCTTAATAGCTACAACATGTAATTAGATGATCAAATAAAATTTACAACATAAGAGGGTGGAGGGATTTATACCTCAACGGAGGTTGGATGTGGGCCAACTTGAAGCCCGACGAGTTAACTCGAGAGGTTGAGTTAACACGGCCACCGCTCTTTTTCTCTCCTCCTCTCCTTCCATTCTTCTTGCTTTCATAACCCAACAACCCAAACTCTCTATCTCCCTATCCTTCCTTGCCTATTGCTGGAACGCCCAGCAATAACCTGGACCGAGTCAACTCAGTGGCCACAACTCAGCAGCGAGTTGACTCAACTCCCTACTCACTTTCTCTCTCTCTCTCTCTCTCTCTCTCTCTCTCTACTCTCTTTTACCTCTGTTTCTCCCTTCTTCTTTTTTTACCGTCCAGCAACATGGAACAAAACTGAGGCCGAGTTGTGCTCGACTCGGTTGGGTCGGGCAGCCACTGACCCGACTCCCCTTACCCTCTCGTTTCTCTCTCTTGTTCTCCTTCTCCTCTCATTTCTCTCCTACTACAAGGACCAGCAACTTCTCCCTACAACTCGATGAAGTCGAGATGGAGCAACAATGATCAGCGGTCCGTAGCTCGGCCAGCAGCCAGGTGCCGCACCAACTAGCCGACCCGACTCGAGCGTAACTCCCTCCTTCTTCTCCCCATTCTTTCTTCCTTTCTTACTCTCTTCTCCCTCCTCATCCTTCCTTCCTTTCTACTTCTACCAGTGACCTAACAACAGTTGGACAGACCTACTCAGACCAACAACTGTGCATTTTGGCTGCGGGAGACGGTATCCCATTAATGGCAGATCACAAGCAGAGGCTTCCTCCTCCAATCTACCTCTTGCAGGTGATTCGCATGGGTCTAAGAAAACTTCCAAACAAGCTTTTTCAAAGCTTGAGGAAGGTTTGGTTGGTGGTTTTGAAGGAGGAAGAAGACGGGCATTTTTCTCCTTCCAGCCGTAAGAAGTGGATATGAACCCTAAGAAGATGGATTTTTCTCTTATGTAGGACTCCCTCAATGATCCTAGATCGTAAGAATTTGGGGCAAATAGCTTGGATCACAACATCACTCATGTACGTCTGTCAGAGCAAAAACCAGCCGCTATTTTCTCCTGTGGTATTTAAGGAAGTGACGCCCTCAATTAGACAGCCGGGATTTCGATTGAATGGACATCCTAGATTGTACCAAAAGCCCCTCACACAGATTGCTGAGCTGGCATGACAAATGCTTTCCGTGTTTAGAAGCTTTGTGTTTGTAGGGCCGTTTTGCACCTTAAATCGTGGACACGTGTGGCTGAGTGGCTGCGCATGGAAAGCATGGTTTTAGTTAGAGCCATGCTATGAACAAGATGGACGGTTTGGATTGTCTGTAAGACCCCTGATGGTGGCCCATGATCATCACTAATGGATGGCCCTCAGTTGTGCGTTGTGGGCGGGAGAAAATTTTCGAAAGGGACATTCTTCCCTTTTTTGTGCTACATGGGTCAGACACGCTCTGACCGAGCACAGAGTTTGGTACGGCGCAGGAGTATGTGTACTCCCAACTTAAATGTGGGGCCCACTATGATCCTTTTTCTGGATCAGTTTCATTGACCAGCCTCTATTGGCCCTAATAGGCCATTAGTCCAAAATTTGGGCAGATCCGAACTCAGGTGGACCATACTTTGTGATTCAGGGTCCTTAGTTATAGGTTTTATTAATCCGATGGTTAGATTATATTTGAATGTGGTCATCAATGGTTACGAAGGTTTATAGTTAACTTTAGAGGGAATTTTTCAAGTACGTTATGGTTCGCCAATCCTATATCCCAATTGGGCACGAGATAATGAGCTTAAATGGCTGGATCACTTCAACACCGATCGTTAGTGGTCCATCAAGATGTCTACTAAAAATCTAGCCTTATCATTCGACTTCATAGGCCCAGGTACAACACCTGACCACCTGACTAAAGATTAGGTAAATCCATAGTTTAGGTGGGCCATACTCCACCAATTCGAGCTATTTCATCTGTTTACATTAATTTGATGATCGGATCGGGTGATCTAAGTCCTATTATTAAAATGAACGGATCGATTTGTATATTAAAGTGATTGAAATCCTAACATAGGTATCCCCCCACATTCAGTGGTGTTTGGTTCTCTATTCAAGTATGTGGCTGATAAACAGCGGACCTCATAATCACGGCTTTTAGTTTAAGGTGTAAGGTTATATCCCGTCTATTTAAAGAGAATGAATTCTTAAAGATAAGCTTCTTAGTTAATGTGAAGGTCCATTTTGAAAATAGATGGCTTGATTGCTTGATTTGCCGATCAAGGAGATTTAAAAACCTAAAATAAACCTTTCTTGTGATGTGATGGTCCATCGTTAAAGATAATGGATGGATGACCTGATCTAAGGATGGGGATCCTTTTGATGGTCAAATTTGGGTTAGATCAAAAGAAGACATCTAGATGAATCCGACTTGTGTTTGTATTAGACTCGATAGTCATGGTAACACCTGAGTACTGAAAAGTACAAGGTGTTACAATCTACCCCCCTTAAAGAGAATTTCGTCCCTGAAATTCAACACTTCTACCAATGGGACGAAGACAATCTATTTTCGGTGTCTCTAAGCATTCACGATCAACTGTTGGGACTAGGGTTGTTACAATCTACCCCCTTAAAGAAGAATCTCACCCATGAGATTCGATCATGCTCATCCCAATTTCCTCTAGCATCAATTTAGATCTACGATTTGTTCACATGAGGTAATGAAGATTTTTTTTTTCTACTATTTATATTCCTGTGAGTGTGTATATGTTTGAAATTTACAATGATTGTTCCACATCGTCTAAAAGAAGGAGAAGAATAGTGGTTTATGCTTTCAATGTTTGGGTTAACATGAACAGACAGTTATGGTTGGTTTGAGACTGATACAACGATCTTCCGCCTGATCAAGGCAGTGAGTTCCTTGGTATCCATTCCTAATCCTAGTGGATCTTGACCTTCTACTTGATCAGGGCATTGCGGTCGTTAGAATTTTCTAGGATTTAGAATTAGGATCAAACTGCGTAGTCTTTGTTTAATTATGATTCCGTCAGTCCGTGAACCCGATTATTCAGGATTTTATGTGAAACATCATATCTACAGTTTTCTATTTTAACAAAGGACGGGTCTATGATGGCCTAGCATGCTTTCATGCGCACTCTGATTATCTAAGCATTATGGAAATTTAAATTTATAGTTCCGAGTATGTATTTTTAGGTTCAAAGAGTGCATATGTCCGATCTAGTGTACAATGCAGTGGTTAGTTGTTTCCCTATGATACTGGAGTTTAGTTCCTAATTTTAAACAACTACAATTTACAAGGGAGCTTAAGTTTTTGTTTCTAAGTTCAAATGGCTAACCCTACGAAATGCAGGGAAGCCTAAAATTTTGGTTTCTAGATTCACATGACATCTTAAAAATAAGGGAATGAAACTTAGTTTCAAGCTTCTAATTTCATCAATGTAACTTCGATGTATTTGAAGTTATATAAGTCATGTATTTCCCCAAGGCCCGGTTTATCTAGACTCACTCTGATACCAACTGTAATGCCTCGTGTTTTCAGGACCCGAGTATATAACCCGTTTCCCAAAAACCTGAGTGTTAGCCTATAAAATTCAGTGTAAATTTGAACCGCTCATCATTAATCAGAGTTAGCAGTAACGAAGCTAGATTAAACCATGCACTGTATAAATACATTATGATCATTACAAAATTCCAAATGTAGCACCCATATAGGACTTATACAATCTCAAATAACAAAGTTCAGGTAAGTAAAAAAAAACATGAGTCTATCAACTAGTAGTGGAGATCAATGCGGGCCACGAGGACCCTGCTTAGCTCCCCAGATAACCGATTTACTCTAGTGACCAGTGAAAGACATTAGCTTGCTCTACATCTACATCAACTGTTACAATTTGATAGCGTCAATGGCTATCGCAGTGAAGAACACCCTCTAAGATTGCACACTCATCATTCATAATCCATTACAGATCGCAAGTTATGAAAATGAATATACTAAACAGGGCATTTTATAATCATAATCATGTGCTAAAAAATCAAGCCACTCAACAGAATCTCATCATAAGCAAAATACAATAGCAATCATAATGTGAGGGAATATGTCCAGATAATCAAATAATCATCCTTACAAACTCCATAAAATGGTTAGAAAATCAAGCTTTAAACCTCTACTTCACCCGAAAATCAAATCGTACATGAACACCGCAAGATGGCTAGGAAATCGTAAAGCGAACACCCTCTCCACCTGAAAATCATGGTACAACTGAACACCACAAAATGAAGAAAGAACAACATACTAACGTCTACTTCACCTAAAAATCATATCGTACATGAACACCGCAAGATGGCTAGGAAATCGATAAGTGAACACCCACTCCACTCGGAAATCATGGTATGACTGAACACTGCAAGATGAAGAGATAACAACATACAAACTCTAGACCACCCAAAAATCAAATCATACGTGAACAACACAAGATGGCTAGAAAATCGCTAAACGAACACCCGCTCCACCCAAAAATCATGGTACGACTGAACACCGCAAGATGGCTAGAAAACCACCATATAAACTCTAGACCACCTGAAAATCATATCGTATGTGAACACCGTAAGATGGCTAGGAAATCGCCAAGTGAACACCCGCTCCACCAAGAAATCACAATAAGACCGAACACCGCAAGATGGAGCTCACAATAAATCTCATTCTATCCATTAAATGATCACAAGTAGCAATGTCGAATTAACTAGCAGGTTATACAAATGGAAATAACATGTGAGTATCAAATCATTTATACTTGCTAAATTTAAAGAGACATGTCCATTATATGAATCAATTCCACAACATATTAACATATTCATATAATAAGGTAAGTAACGCAATAAGAGAATCAATGTACCATCCATATATAGATTAATGAATTTAAGTGGGAAGCTCGAAGGGTGAGTCCTTACCTTATGTTTGAATTGCTTGCACCATCACTAAAAATGCGTGCTTCCATGGAATCAATTCCTACCATCAATTATAAAGTTGTACAATTAGACCCAAGCTTACACACTTTTTAGGGTTAGGGTCTTAATCTAGAGTTTAGGTTACTCAGGTCTATGACTTTATCCTAAAGTTTAGATTTAGGCTAGGTCTTAGGGTTTGGATTCTAGCTAAGGTATAATTAATCGAAGTGTTAACTTACTAACTATAACATCATTATTATCATTTATGATATAATTAATATTAGTTCGTCATTATAATAGTAATCATTATGATGGTCGTACATGGCACGTCACGCTGTTAATGGAAATATTTCTGAGTAATGAATGGGATATAAATATCTAATAATTATAACTATGTTTACAATAACTAATATTAGCATAAATAGTTCATTAATGGCTAATCATATCTATATTAAAATTTATCATGATAATAGTAGTGAGGATGATAATTGTAAATCGAATTACTTTGGTATGAGAAAACGTGCTGACTCACCATAGTCGACTTGCTAGCTCAGAGGTTTACAATTTATTTATAGTTATGACCAACGTTGGGATCTTGGTCATATCATCTAGTGGGCTTTGACCCACACTCTAAATAAGGTCAAGGTTTGAGAGATACAAGCTTAATAGCTACAACATGTAATTAGATGATCAAATAAAATCTACAAATAAGAGGGTGGAGGGATTTATACCTCAACGGAGGTTGGATGTGGCCCAACTTGAAGCCCGACGAGTTAACTCGAGAGGTTGAGTTGACACGGCCACCGCTATTTTTCTCTCCTCCTCTCCTTTCTTGCTTTCATAACCCAACAACCCAAACTCTCTATCTCCATATCCTTCCTTGCCTATTGCTGGAACGCTCAGCAGCAACCTGGACTGAGTCAACTCGGTGGCCACAACTCAGCGGCAAGTTTACTCGACTCCCCACTCACTCTCTCACTGCCTTATAGCTCCACTGAGTTAATCACTCACTCCCACTCTGGGACGGTGTTTTAAAACACCGACCAGACTATGTTGTAGTTTTAGGTGATGTTGGGGCCTACGAGGTGGAGCCCGACTTCTACGACGACGAGTTCTCCTATTTGTAACTCTCTGGCGGGTCTATGTGGACCTGGAGTTGCGTCACCAGGACTACAGGGATATGGATTAGTTAACATTACACTTTATCATTTTGTATATTTTGGAACCAAACATGTAATTATTTAACCTGGTATCATGTTCATACTCTGAGGACTTACAACCACTTATATATTTTACATACTTATCTCAGTCTTCCGCTTGCGTAATTTAACTGTCTCTAGAGTATGATATGCTGATTTAGTGTAATCTCATTCATGTTTAATGTGTTAATATAGACAACAGTTAATCATTATTATCTATGTTGCATAAGTGATGCGTTGGAACTCGGGAGCTGAGCTTTTGCTCGACTACCGATTTTCAGGGCGTTACAAATTAGTATCATCTCTGGAGTATGATATGATAATTTAGTGTAATCCCATTAACGTTTAATGTGCTAATATAGACAACATTTAATCATCATTATCTATGTTGTATAAGTGATGTAAGACCCGTATCCTAGTCCGTACTATTCCGTCGACTTCCGCTATCCTTTCCGTCGAATTCTGACAACTTGCGACGTATAATCAACGTTTGCAGTCGACCCTAAGTCGTATCCTATATAAATGAGTCGACTTAATCCGAGACCTGTATCATTGCGACCGCACCGTCACCGCGATTTCGATGCCGTGACTCGCGTACTGATCCTATACCCTCGCCAAGAGATGTGAGTCGGTATTTATTTCGAGGAAAACGCTGCACATTTGCAATCCCAAGAGAATCTCTACAACATGTCCCATCAATCAATCAATCAATCAATCACTTTATGTCAAGTACACATCACTTTTTACCCCATCCCCAAGCAACCACCAAGTCAACTCTTTCTCACCCTCTCTCTTACACACCCATACCTAGTCAAGTACACATCACTCCATCACTCACATCTCCCATCTCTCACATCTCCTTACAACTCTCTCTCTCTCTCTCTCTCTCTCTCTCTCTCTCTCTCATTTCCCAACACAATTCCAAGCCAAGCAAAGAGAGCTCACGTTCAAGCTTGCAAGTGAGAGAAGAGAGAGTTTGCATGGCCCACTTTCCCTTCCCAAGACCTCCCATCCTAGCCATCCATCTCCCATCTTCCACCATTAAAGTGAAGCACAAGGAGATAGGTTTTCCAACAGACCAAGAAGATCAAGTGGTGGGTGCTTCTATAGGCTAAATTTTTGTGCTTTTATGATGGGCCAAGTGAGGCCTACCGATCAATGATATGATCTCACTTTCAGACCCTAGGTGTGGGTGATGGCCCACCTTGATCCTCATGATTATTCCATGATGGGGCCATTCTCCATGGACCCCATCATGATGTTTATATTTCCTTATATAAAGAGGTCATATAGACCGTTCATTTTGGGTGGAGGGGGATCTCCACCGTTGATCTTTTATTTGGAGGGCCCATATGCAATGGGACCCATTGATGTATGATTGTATGCTTGAAACGGAGGGCCCATAGTGTTGGGGTCCCTCCATCACGCATGTCCCTCTTTCTCTCTTTCTCTCTCCCACTCTTTTTATTTATGTTGTGTGTGATGATATGGCCGTGTGGCCCACCCGGATGGACCCCACCAGGAAGCATATTTTTTTCATCCAAGCCATCTGTAGGTGGGACCCACTTCACATATGTGTTGTATCCACATCATCCATCATTTGGTGGCCCACCTGAGCAGGGCCCACCTTGCATATATGTGTTGTACCAAGCCGTCCAGCGTCTATGGACACTGGACATGAACTGTAAAAAAAAAAAAGCGATTCTTTTTAGATTTTGGGAAGGACTACTTATGCAGGCCCCACCTTGATGAACAGATTCAATCCATGCTGTCCATCCCTTTCCTCATACTATTTTTGGCGTTGAGCCGAAAAATGAAGTCCATCCGATCTTCGGGCGAGCCATAGCATTCAAAACAGTGGTTTCTACCATTGAAAAACCACCTTGCCATTCCTATTCACCGAAAAACATCAGATATTGGACTTGTTTGATCCGTTTTGGGCCATGGAAGTCAGTGGCCGGGGCGGATTCGGCTGATGTGGGCCCTGCGCATGAAAACCCTTATAAAAATAGGTTTAAAAAAAATAAAAAAATCAAGGCAACAGGTTCTGCTGCTGCCGCTCTCACCACCAGAGGCCAGGCAGTGCCTGCGCGTGTAGGCGGGCGGACAGGGTCCCACGGCCCTCAGCCGTGGGCCCCGCCATGGTGTATTTCTGATATCCACACCACCCATTTGATGGGCCACTTCCTGAGGTGGGCCTCCTCCAAATTTCAGACCCATCCAAAGCTCAGGTGGCCCACATCACAGGAAATTGTGTGAATTGAACCGTCTGCCATTGAAACACTTTTTGGGCCCACAGAAGTTTCGAATCAAGCTGAAATTTGTTTCTCCCCTTTGTCCGGGCCTGCCAGACCTTATGAACAGTTTAGATGGAAAGTAAACATTATGGTGGGCCCCACATGAGACCCACAGTGATGTATGTGTTTGTCTCCTACCGTCCAGGTGGACGGTGGAGACCACCGTGATGTTTGTGTTTCATCCCCACCGTCCAGACGGACGGTGGAGCCCACTATGATGCGTGTGGGTGTGTGCGTGTGTGTGTGTGTGTGCATGTGTGTGTGCGTGTGTGTGCATGTGTGTGTATATATATAATATTATATTATATATATAGTATTGTATATATATACCATATATGAATTAATTATTACATTATACATATATATACAAGATGATGGGCCTTCTTGTGGACCCCCACCATGATGCATGTGTTGCATCCAATCTGTCCGACCACTTGGCGAGCTTATCTTAAGGGCTTGAGACTAAAAATAAGATAGATCCATAGTTCAAGCGGACCCCCACCTTGGTATGTGGTTGAGGCCCATCCTGATGTATTTATGGTCTTCCATTGAGGCCCACCTTGATGTATATATGGCCCATGTGTTTAGGCCCATTCAATGTATTTGTGGCCCATGTTACGAGGCCCATTGTGATGTATTCAAAGGCCCATGGGGTATGGCCCATTGCAATGTACATAAGGCCCCTTTGATATGGCTCACTTGACTTATAAAAGGCCCATATGATGCAGCCCATTTGATGTATCTAAGGCCCATGGATCAAGGCCCAACGGGTTGTCCTTAGGGTCCATTGCAATGTGTGATTTCTCTATGGTTTTGGCGGTCCATGCCTTGGGAGCAATGTTGGTTTGACGTATACCTTATAAGAATAATGTTGGTTTAATGTCCGCATTATAAATCTCCCTAGGCCCATTATAGGCCCGTGCTTGTTGTGCGTAGGCCATCTAAGCCCACCTTCGTGTGAGGATGGTTCATCATCTCATAACATGCTTAGTGTAACTCCATGACTCATACCCACATGCATCATCTGTATGCTTGATGTGAGGGATGTTTGATCATAGCATAAGTCGTTGGGCTGAGGCATTTACGGGACTCCTTATGAGACGGAGTGCCCCACATGAGCGCGTAGTATGCATGAGATTTCTATATGATTGTACGGTGTGACTCATGCATCTCGCATATGTATGACTTGATCCCTGCACTGCCTAGCGACATCAGGGCCGTGGCCTCCACAGACACATCGTGGATGGTCATATCGAATACCGAAAATATTGGCTTTAGCATTGTGGGCACTTAGGATGTCCTTGGGTGAAAATCTCAAAACCTTTTTGGTACTAGGGGATGCTCCAACGTCTAGACCAATTGGATACACGAGCACCCGAGTGCCGAATATCAGTAGGTCGCATCTCTCATTATGTCATGGTCGGTTGGAAGGGGGTGTGGCCTTATCCGCCTGAGTGAGGGGGCTATAAGCTAGGCTAAGTTTGACTAGCTCACAAATGTGTCTGCTATCGACGAGCCGGGTATGTATTGGCAGACTACTAGTCAGGCGGATAGTGTAGTCTCTTCCACTTGCTTGACTGTGCAGCTAGGGAGGAGGTAGTCAGTGTGAGGTGTATTAGACCCCGGTGATATCCAGAGAGGAACTATACTGATATGTGTACTTGATGAGTACTGACATGCTTGCTTTGCATCTCGCATATGACATTTGGCTACATAGGCCTCGTATCGCATGGCCTTGGTATGGCCGATAGCATTCATACCTTGCATTACATAGTTTTGGTATAGCTGATAGCATTCATGGACTTACCTGCACACTTCTGCATTACTTTGATATTGTATACTTGGCACTCGCCTTACACATACTTTCACCACCCTCTAAGTTTTCTATAAGCTTATGCACGATAGATACGTGCAGGTGGCGTTAAGTTGCAGCAGCGTTGAGCTCGGAGCGTGCAACAGTCTTCTGGAGCTTTTAAAGTTTTCTTTGATATCTTCATATTGTATTTTCCTTTCTGCATTGTATTTAAAGTTTTTGTTATAGCAGATATGTGGTGATGTTGTTTTGTAACTTGGTTATGCTTGTGGTTATGATCCATTACAAAAAAAAATCACACTGAAAATCTTCCTTATAGGATCCCAGGATCAGAATCTAGCGTATGGGCGTTAGGAGCCGAGAATGGGGTACTACGAAGGCTGTCGGCGCTGGATTCGACGATCAAAAATTTTGTGAGCCCTGTTTTCGAGTTTGGGGTGTGACAGAAGTTGGTATCAGAGCATAACTTGGGAATACCTGAGATCACATCACATATCTGCTATGCACTAGAATGAATAGGTTTTGAGTCCGAATGACTTAGCAATTTTCCGACATAGACCCTTAACGTTTATGCCTTCGAGAAATCTCAAGGCTGATAGGCCCTTGTTCCTTCCTGTAGGATGTGATGGCTAGAAGAGCGACTTGAGCGAATCCCGTTCCACCACCTACGACTCTAGCTCCAGTACCCGCTACTCCCGCTCTACCAACTGTGACTCCTGCTCTACCACTGGATATTCCTGATTTTCAACCTGTAGATGCCACTCCTTTACCTAAGACCAGTGCGGATCCGACTGTACCTGTGAGTGCCACCCAGGTGCAGCAGATGCTTCAGGCGATGACCATCATTCTTCAGTGGTATAACAGGTGTCCCACTGTTACACCAGTTGAGGCCGAGTAGGAGCATGCGAGTGCCCTTCTCAAGGACTTCCGACAGCACGATCCTCCGCATTTTCGGGGTGAGTCAAACCCTATTGCTACAGAGATATGGTGCTCCGAGGTGGAAAAGATATTCGACACCATGAGATGTACGACCCAGCAACGAGTTACCTTAGCCTTGTTTCTTCTCTAGGGTAAGACTCAGCATTGGTGGGCATCTATAGCCCGATCAGTAGCGGCCGATTTTATATGGACCTGAGAGGACTTTGTGGACCTGTTTGACCGAAAGTTCTTTCCTGAGCATGTGCGACAGTGGCACGCACTAGAGTCTGAGACTTTGGTCCAAGGGGACATGACAGTGTCCTAGTATGAGGCACGTTTCGTCGCGTTATCAAGATTCACGACGTATCTTATTGATGAAGAGGGGCGGAAGGCCCACCATTTTGAGAATGGTTTGCGTCCTGCCCTTCGGAGTTGTGTGATCGGACACATGCTTCCGACATTTGAGCAGATCGTGGAGAGGGCACAGATTTATGAGTCAGATTGGGCCAGTTTGCAGAGAGCCCGTGACCAGATGGGAGATTAGAAGAGGAAGGAGCCCTCCAGTAGCTCCCAGTCGCAGCAGCATCGTTCACAGCAGCGACGAACGACCCGCCAAGCATTCTGAGCACTGACAGTAACCCCCAGCACCACCTTCTGGACCGTTCACAGGTACTTGCTTTGGATGCGGTGGGACAGGACATCATGTGCATGAGTGTCTCCATCCGCAGTAGCAGCAGCCGAGGGCACTGCATCCACCTCCGCGACAGCCACCACAGCATCAGTAGCCGAGGGCACCGTATCAGCCTCCGCGACAGCCCCAACAGTAGTAGCAGCGATCGCAGCACCAGCCTCCGGGACCTCCCTCGCAGAAGCAGAGACCTCAAAGGGGACCTACACCTCCCCAGCAGGCCTAGGGCAGATTTTATGCTGCCCAGCAGGACCCCCAGTCATCAGGAGCAGTTGTCGACTATTCATGTGACTTGACCCCTACACCGTCTTCCTAGATTGTTCATAAATGATGTGTCTTAGGAGTTAGAGCTTGAGATTTGTGGGCGTTATCCTTATCCCTTAGATGTTTGATTATGATGATATGTTGTGTTTTGATTATATATGATGTTATGTTTCCTATTTCCTTATGAGTTACAGTTAGCTGCAATGGTAGTGCAAATTTCTAGGATGAAATTTTTATTAGGTGGGGAGAGTCGTAAGACCTGTATCCTAGTCCGTACTGTTCCGTCGACTTCCGCGATCATTTTCAATGAATTCCGGTAACTTGCGACATATAATCAACGTTTGCGATCGACCCTAAGTTGTATCCTGTAGAAATGAGTTGGCTTAATCCGAGACCTGTATCATTGTGACCGCATCTTCGCCGCGGTTTCGATGCCGCGACTCGGGCACTGATCCGATACCCTAGCCAAAAGATGTGAGACGGCATTTATTTCGAAGAAAATGCCGCGCATTTGTAATCCTAAGAGAATCTTTACAACATATTCCATCAATCAATCAATCAATCACTTTATGTCAAGTACACATCACCTTTCACCCCATCCCCAAGCAACCACCAAGTCAACTCTTTCTCACCCTCTCTCTTACACACCCATACCTAGTCAAGTACACATCACTCCATCACTCACATCTCCCATCTCTCACATCTCCTTACAACTCTCTCTCTCTCTCTCTCTCTCTCATTTCCCAACACAATTCCAAGCCAAGCAAAGAGAGCTCACGTCCGAGCTTCTAAGTGAGAGAAGAGAGAGTTTGTGTGGCCCACTTTCCTTTTCCAAGATCTCCCATCCTAGTCATCCATCTCCCATCTTCCACCATCAAAGTGAAGCACAAGCAGATAGGCTTTCCAACGGACCAAGAAGATCAAGTGGTGGGTGCTTCTATAGGCTAGAATTCTGTGCTTTTATGATGGGCCAACTGAGGCCTACCGATCAATGGTATGGATCTCACTTTCGGACCCTAGGTGTGGCCGATGGCCCACCTTGATCCTCATGATCATTCCATGATGGGGCCATTCTCCATGGACCCCATCATGATGTTTATATTTCCTTGTATAAAGAGGTTATATAGACCATTCATTTTGGGTGGAGAGGGATCTCCACCGTTGATCTTTTATTTGGAGGGCCCATGTGCAATGGGACCCATTGATGTATGATTGGATGCCTTTAACGGAGGGCCCATAATGCCGAGGTCCCTCCATCATGCGTGTCCCTCTCTCTCTTTCTCTCTCCCTCTTTTTTTATTTATGTTGTGTGTAATGATATGGCCGTGTGGCCCACCCGGATGGACCCCACCATGAAGCATATTTTTTTTATCTAAGCCATCTGTAGGTGGGACCCACTTCACATATGTGTTGTATCCACATCATCCATCATTTGGTGGCCCACCTGAGCAGGGCCCACCTTGCATATATGTGTTGTGCCAAGCTGTCCAGCGTCTATGGACGCTGGACATGAACTGTAAAAAAAAAAAAAGCGATTCTTTTTAGATTTTGGGAAGGACTACTTATGCAGGCCCCACCTTGATGAACAAATTCAATCCACGTCGTCCATCCCTTTCCTCATACTATTTTTGGCGTTGAGCCGAAAAATGAAGTCCATCCGATCTTCGGGCGGGCCATAACATGCAAAACAGTGGTTTCTACCATTGAAAAACCACCCTGCCGTTCTTATTCACCGAAAAACTTGTTTGGTTCGTTTTGGGCCATGGAAGTCAGTGGTCGGGGCGGATTCGACTGATGTGGACCTGCGCATGAAAAACCTCATAAAAATAAGTTTAAAAAAAATAATAAAAAAAATCAAGGCAACGACTTTTCTGTCTTGCTATTGTCGCTCTGTAGGCGCGAGTAATGCTCGCATGTGTAGGCGGGCGGACAGGGTCCCATGGCCCTCAGCCGTGGGCCCCACCATGATGTATTTCTGATATCCACACCACCCATTTGATGGCCACTTCCTGAGGTGGGCCTCCTCCAAATTTCAGACCCATCCAAAGCTCAGGTGGCCCACATCACAGGAAATTGTGTGAATTGAACCGTCTGTCGTTGAAACACTTTTTGGGCCCACAGAAGTTTCGGATCAAGCTGAAATTTATTTCTCCCCTTCGTCCAGGCTTGCCTGACCTTATGTGTTTGTCTCCCACCGTCCAGGTGGATGGTGGAGACCACTGTGATGTTTGTGTTTCATCCCCACCGTCCAGACGGACAGTGGAGCCCATTGTGATGCGTGTGGGTGTGTACGTGTGTGTGTGCGTGTGTGTGCATGTGTGCATGCATGTGTGTGTATATATATATATAATATTATATTATATATATAGTATTGTATATATATACTATATATGAATTAAATATTATATTATACATATATATACAGGATGATGGGCCTTCTTGTGAACCCCCACCATGATGCATGTGTTGCATCCAATCTGTCCAACCACTTGGCGAGCTTATCTTAAGGGCTTGAGACTAAAAATAAGATAGATCCATAGTTCAAGCGGACCCCCACCTTGGTATGTGGTTGAGGCCCATCCTGATGTATTTATGGTCTTCCATTGAGGCCCACCTTGATGTATATATGGCCCATGTGTTTAGGCCCATTCAATGTATTTGTGGCCCATGTTATGAGGCCCATTGTGATGTATTCAAAGGCCCATGGGGTATGGCCCATTGCAATGTACATAAGGCCCCTTTGATATGGCTCACTTGACTTATAAAAGGCCCACATGATGCAGCCCATTTGATGTATCTAAGGCCCATGGATCGAGGCCCAACGGGTTGTCCTTAGGGTCTATTATAATGTGTGATTTCTTCATGGTTATGGCAGGCCATTCCTTGGGAGCAATGTTGGTTTGACGTCCACCTTGTAAGAATAATGTTGGTTTAATGTCCGCATTATAAATCTCCCTAGGCCCATTATAGGCCCGTGCTTGTTGTGCATAGACCATCAAAGCCCACCTTCATGTGAGGATAGTTCATCATCTCATAGCATGCTTAGTGTAACTCTATGACTCATACCCATACGCATCATCTGTATGCTTGATGTGAGGGATGTTTGATCATAGCATAAGCCATTGGGCTGAGGCATTTGCGGGACTCCTTATGAGACGGAGTGCCCCACATGAGCGCGTAGTACGCGTGAGATTTCTGCATGATTGTATGGTGTGACTCATGCATCTCGCATATGTGTGACTTGATCACTACACGCCCTAGCGACATCAGGGCCGTGGCCTCCACAGACACATCATGGATGGTTGTATCGAATATCGAAAATATTGGCTTTAGTATTTTGGACACTTAGGATGTCCTTGGGTGAAAATCTCAGAACTATTTTGGTACCAGGGGATGCTCCAACGTCTAGACCGATTGGATACACGAGCGCCCGAGTGGTGAATACCAGTATGCCACGTCTCCCACTGTATCGTGGTCAGTTGGAAGGGGGTGTGGCCTTATCCGCCTGAGTGAGGGGGCTATAAGCAAGGCTGAGTTTGACCAGCTCACAAATGTGTCCGCTATCGACTTGCTGGGTAGGTATTGGTAGACTACTGGTCAGGCGGATAGTGTGGTCTCTTCCACTTGCTTAACTGTGCAGCTAGGGAGGAGACAGTCAGTGTGAGGTGTATTAGACCCCGGTGATATCCAGAAAGGAACTATACTGATATGTGTACTTGATGAGTACTGACATGCTTTCTTTGCATCTCGCATATGACATTTAGTTACATAGGCCTCGTATCGCATGGCCTTGGTATGACCGATTGCATTCATGCCTTACATTACATAGTTTTGGTATTGCTGATAACATTCTTGGACTTACCCGCACACTTCCGCATTACTCTAATATTGTATACTTGGCACTCACCTTACACATACTTTCACCACCCTCTAAGCTTTCTATAAGCTTATACATGATAGATGAGTGCAGGTGGCGTTAAGTTGCAGCAGCGTTGAGCTCGGAGCGTGCAGCAGTCTTCTAGAGCTTTTAGAGTTTCCATTGATATCTTCATATTGTATTTCCCTTTCTGTATTGTATTTAAAGTTTTTTGTTATAGTAGATATGTGGTGATGTTGTTTTGTGACTTGGTTATACTTGTGGTTATGGTCCATTACAAAAAAAAAAAATTTCACACTGAAAATCCTCCTTATAGGATCCCAGGTTCGGAATCTAGAGTATGGGCATTAGGAGCTAAGAATGGGGTACTACGGAGGCTGTCGGCACCAGATTCGGCGATCGAGAATTTTATGAGCCCGATTTCTGAGTTTGGGGCGTTACAAGTGATGTGTTGGAACTCAGGAGCTGAGCTTTTACTCGATCCCTAATTTTCAGGGCATTACAGGTTGGTATTATAGCATGATTTGGATTAAACTGGACTTGGGTTATGGTAATACAACACACACTGACGTACTTTGATATAGAAGGGAGCGATACAACGTAGAAACAATCGTAGGATTCCCAATTTCCTCGACAGGTAGAACTGACCATTGAATTTCACCCCATATGCGTATAAGATCATGTAAAAATGATCTCAACCCTCTCTAAACCATCGATCGATGGGTTTGGACTGTAATTCAACGAATCCCACACTCAAAACACGCCAAATTCGTGAATATGTGCAGTTATAGTCCAAAATCGCCTCAAATGGAGGTGGGGGTCACACCGTGATTTACAGGGACCCAAGGGGGGTCCCACGTGTTTTCAGCACCTCGGGGAGTGGGGGACACTGCCCTCAGTCGGGCCCACCGCTGACAGTCCAGAGCTCGAGTGGCGGCACCGCCCGATCGACGGCGCGCCGCCCACCGCCCGGTCAGGTGGGCCATGTCACACGTGTGGGGCCTCTAATTGACACCCCTCACCTCCCCTTTTGCCATTTCACTCAATTCCTAACCCTCTAAACCCTCCAAAAACCCCAATTTCCCTCTCAAACCCCTTCCACACATTCAAGACACCACCTTCTTCTACTTTTCACATCAATCTTCCATCTTCTTCCATACTTTACATCATCTCTATCATTTCCCTCAAAAACCCATCCATTACGACCTTCCATCTCCCTTATTTCTTCCCATTTGAGTACACAAACCCATCTTTGTGTCTCAAATTCTCAAAAATCTACATACCCATCTCATTTCCCAAGTTTCCTACACTTCCAATGGCTTTCTTTGAAGTTGTCACCACCATCTTCTCAATCTCTACGCTCCTTTCTCTCATGCGAAAGAAGAGAGCGGCCCCGGATGAGGCCGGGCCGAGTCGACTGCGTCGTACTATGAAGAAAGCGGGCGCCGAAGCCAGTACGAGTTCTAAGCGTGAACGAAGGTCCAAGCGGGACCTTAATCCTCGAGTTCTGTTGGAGAGATCGCTACTTCCGAACATCAATCTTAGTAAGTTCCGTAACCATAAGGTCGTATTTGAGGTGCATGTCGATGAAAATCTGTTTGGAAATTATCCAGTCATCGACTTTCTCCTGGAAAATGGGTGGTGCCCCATGTTTGAGGGGAACACTCATGCGAGCGAAGGCACTGTGCACACCTTCTATGCCTTCATTCAGAATCCTTTGTTAAAGCCTCTCTAGTTTTCTATCCCCTTGGGAAGGCATGAGGTGACTATTGGTGTGGACGAGATTGCCCGCATTATGGGAGTTGAAAGAGTTGTGGTACACGCCAGTGAGAAGAACCTCACTAGTGAATGAGAGAAGAGACTCTGCACACGCTTCCTATGTGGCTGACTCAAGTGTTGGAGGGGGAGAAATAGCCTCGCTTCATTTAAGATAACGAACGACTTCTGCCTGCTCCACCACATATGCACATATAATGTGTATCCTAGGTGGAGTAACTGTACCGAATGCACAAGATTCATGGTGGATTTCTGAAAGTGCTCTGGTTTGTCAATTAGAGTGAATGTTGAGTCAGTCAGACTACAGAACCTCATAGAAAGATCAATTCAAGCATCTGTCTCAACCAGATGTGTGTAAGCTCGCCATAGGTAAATTTAGCCTCACATCCCTTGTCCTAAAACGCTAGGTATATAAAACCCTTAAAACAAACTAGAACATCATAGGGTTTTTAAGTTAAGAAAACTTTTTTCAAATAGGAAAATTCTTTAAGTTTTCTTGCTTTGTTGATTTTATCGATACACATCTCGATATGATCGACCTGCACTATCAATGTCCTTGATACTTAAACGATATCATCGATATAAGGACAAAATACGTCCAGCAACCACATACACATCTGGACAGAATTATCGATACATCGATATACTATCGATATCATCGATATTCAAATCTCGAGTCCATCGAAGGTGACTCGATAATATCGACAGGCAAATCGCCGGCGGCCCTGTTCTTTCTTAAGAATATCATATATGCATCGATATATCGAAGCCTCCTTGATACCATCGAAATCCTGGCCATGCAGCAGGCCAATTGACCCTATAAGCCTCCGTTAGGGTCTTATGGAAGTGTTTCACTCGGATCTTCCTACTCTATATCGATGCAGGTCTTATAAAGTTTTTCACTCGATTCTTCCTACTCTACGTCACTGGCCTACCCTCGATATATATGCATCGATATAGAGTAGGAAGATCCAACTGAAACCTCCGTTAGGGTCTTATGGAAGATCCTTGGCCAGTGTGCCTAAATGTGGGTGCGTTATGTTGACCCTTGCTCCTAAGAGCATAAACAGGCAGCCTCGGTGTAGGTTGTAAAGGTTGAAGGTGAACCTGTTTTAAAACCTTAGGTTTGAGGTGAACCGCTATGAAACCTCCTTAGTGAAATCCTGTACACTAAAGGGTTGAGTGCGATTACCAGGAGTGGAGTAGACAAGTAGTTGAACCACTATAAAAATGACTATGTTTGAGATTGTTATTCTTCTATTTGTGTGATTTACTTTAATATTTTCATATCTGAATATCTGAGATCATACCTCACATACATACACAGTCATATCCATCATAAACTAGTTTGCATACTGCTCACTTCTTAAATAGTTTGTGATTGGATCCTCTACCAAGATTGGAAGCTAGTAGAGTTACTTTTGAGTAATTCTAATATATGCTTGTTGTTAGGATTAGTGTAATAGGATTTAAAATAAACCATAAAAATTTTAAAAAGTCCTATTCACCCCCCTCTAAGACATATTGCATATTCTTACTTCAACTAAAGCAGTCTCCACCGCTATTTCAATTTCTTGTTCAGAGTTGGGCAAGGAGAGAATGTATGCCTACCTACTCTTGTCCTATCTTAGATAATTCGAACTGCGCGATCTGATAGGGAAAGCTTGTCGCTACCTTTTGGTCGATTGGTATGCAAAATTGCCCACCACTACTACTTCCGACTTCATATGGAAGATGTCGCCCCAATCCACATTATCAGCGAAAACATAGTGGACAACATGGGCATTAGCCTTAGGCGGCATCGAGCCCGACTTGAGGAGCAGAGTGACGATATGGAAGAAGAGAGTGAAGATGACGAGGGAAGTGAAGGTGAGGAAGAAAGAAGGGGCAAAGAAGAAGGAAGCACTGAGGAAGGCAGTGAAGAAGAGGGCAGTGATGAAGTGGAGGCTTAAGAATCTAATGAGGGATCTCCCTTTGCCACACATGAGCACCACCGTAATCAGGACATTATAGAGGCCCGCTTGGCCCAAATTGAGGAGAGCCAAGTCGCCTTGAGACAGGAGGTCCAGGAGACCCAGGGCAAAGTGAGGTAAAAGCTTGAAGAGAATCAGGCATTCGTAAAGAGGAAGTTTAGCCAAGTGTCTCGCACCTTGAGGGCTATCCTATGCTGTATGCAGGACAAGGGTGCACCGCCACCATCGCCAGATTCAGACGACTAGTCCTACGTTATAATCATCTTTAGGTTTTCTTGCTTTCCTTATTTTCTATGTTATAACCTTGAAGGGCTTATTAGTGTAGTAGAGTAGTTGGTATGTTTTAGTGTTTGAAGCCCTGCTTAAGTTAGCTCACATGCATCTTCTATCATGATCTGTAAAACTCCATCTCATGTATTGTGACAATTTTGGTAAATGAAATGCATGAAGTTTCTTTGGGTTTGTGATGTGAATGTTGTGTGGTTGAGTTTGTGTATGCTAAATCTCACATGCGTTGCACCCTATGTGGTATATAGGGAATGCCACTTAAGGCCACATGGAGTACGACACGTCTTACACTTGGTGAGTCGAGTGACGGGGCACCTCCCCTCAGCAATAACTATACGGACCCCAGTTTGAGCCTGGATCATGAGATTATGTCGGATTCTCAGCCAGCCACTGGCCCCACTAATGGGCCAGCTCCTTCTGCACCACCGGTTCTAGAACAGAACGACGTGTCTACCTCGACGCCACACGTGCCTTAGTCGGCTCCGTCATGTAGTTGGTTGAGCCCTTGGAAGCTAAAGACTGAAGACACAAGATGATATGAGCATTAAAGAGTAAAGAACAGGTAAATGCGGTGCCTTGGTGACCCTAACCCTTTACCCAAAACAATCCATTGAACCTCTAGATGATCCTAACCTAATAGGTAAACCTTGTTGATGATCACCCCTTAGTCTCAGGAGCTTAATTAGAACATGATAATTAAGGGTATAAGATGTGCAAAGCTGTTGTGAAATTGTATGTCCAAAACATTAGTTTTCGAGTGGATTTCGATCCCATCGATAGTCTGTTGATGGATTCGATCGCATCGAAGACCACTTAATGGTATCGAGTAGGTAACTCAGATATGTCCAGTAAGATTCGATTTTTTTATCCAAGTTTCTTAATGGAATTAAGGAACCTTTGATGATAATAATTTTCATACAGGAGACAAAAAAATTGGACGGATTTGAAAATTAGGTGGACCACACAACTAGAAATAGTTGAAAGGAATTGTCTACCATTTAAACTTTTTCAGGCTCCACTGTGATGTTTATATGTAATCCAAACTGTTCATAAAGTGGACCAAATGCTCATAAACTCTTTACCATGAGGATGAATTGGTTGTAACGTGGTAAGCATTATAGTTGTAACATAGTAAGGGTTGTGGTTGTAATGTGGTAAGGGTCATGGTTGTAATGTAGTAAGGGTCGTGGTTGTCAGGTTGATATAATTAGTAACTTAATTATATTTAAATAATAGGGGTTAAGGCCCATAATGGGGTGATCCGTTCCGTCTACCTTGTCGGCCAGCTCGTCGTGGGCCCAAAAAATCCTAACTTGAGCAATGTTCACTTCTAACAAATATCATAGTGAGCATGTATAGTTTTAGTAGTGGGTGCCACTATCAACATTATTTTCTATTATGTGGGCCACATGAGCTCTAGATCAAGTTGATATTTGGGTCCTAGCCCTAAAATGACTTAGCAAAAAGGATGGGCAACGTGGATTATACACATACATCAATGTAGGCTCAACGAGTTAGGCCTTGCCCACACCTAAAAAGGCTTCCGTCCACATCGCTTTCTCATCATTAAATATGACATAACTTCTTATTCACTCAAAAAATGTACAACTACTGAACCAAGGACAAGGGCAATTTGATTTAAAAAACTTCTTAAGACCTGTCAAAAGGCTACCCTAGGAATATTTGGAAGGTTGAATCTCTTAAGAGAATTCGACCATACAACGATACCAGTATGGTCAAAATCCCATTAGAATAAGAGGGAAGACCTTTATGGCTGGTTGTACGTGGTTAATCCACATTAAATTCAAGACAAATTCTCTCCTCCCTCATTTTTCTCCCTCTCATTCTCCCTCCACGTGGTCCTAACATCTCGTATATCTCTCTCTTTATATGTTTATTATTGATTCACTTTCATGTGTTCTTGTAATATAAGGTAAACATCGCAGTGAATCCTAGTTAAGAATGTTGGAACATTTTCCAAAACTCTTTGATATGGGATATTCTTGACGTATAACAGGTAGAACACCACGACCTACAATATGTTGGATTATGGTTCATCAAATTTGGGTTTAGAAGATTAATGGTATGAAACTATAACACCCCATACTTCTGGTACGCGGGTGTTATCATTTAAACCTGTAACTAAGAATGCCAACATTTGACGAATGGACAACTTAAATCCAATAGATGTAGAATGGGACTTCCAATCAACATTAAAGCCATCCACCAGAGCTGTAGGAGCCAAGATGAACCTGACACTAGTCACAGAGGTAAAACTCAACAAACACTTCAAGTTAAGGCGATCTATAGATAAGTTAATCAAGTCATGTTGGGACCATTCACCCACTAACAACTTTGGAAGAATAATTTATGGCCAACCAAATGAACAATGTACTCTAGGCCCCCATTTAACTGTTGAAACCAACTATCAGACCAATCCAGCCATTGGACTAGTGTACACTAGCTAGATAAGGCCTAAAACGGGTAATATGGCCCACCTGGGCCTCACGTATGCCCTAAACTAGGCCAAAGCCCCTATATAGGGACCCTTAGACAAATGGTCAGAGTAGATTTATCACAAACATCATAGTGGAGGCCACACTCAATGCGTGTGCAATTTATACCACCGTGCACGACGTGCACCACACAAAACGGATCAGTCAAACCTCCCTTAGACCGATCCATAACGAGAAAATAAGGAGAAATCTCCCGCCCATTTTAAAATTTGAAACTGAGTAGTTTCAAACCCCAAAGTGGACCACCTTGGCCACTTTTCATGCAATCCAGACCGTCCACTTTGTTAGTGGGGTCCATCCCAACAGAACCGTATATGGATACGGACCCTGCAAAGGAATGAAGAAATTAGTATAGAACCGTCCATTCCATCCCAAACGGTTGGGATCTTTAGAGAGAGGACCACCTGCTGGCGTGATGGGCAAGCCAACGTCGGTTTACCTAGAGGGTTACCGACGTCCACTTGCCAGCCAGAGAGAATCCTCTCACAAAACCAAAAATGGCCGGACAAGCTGAAAGACAGAAACAGGGACTTCCCATTTCGGGGAAGGAAAGCTAGCATTGGCGGCCGATCCCTGGGGACGTGCAGAGAAAATCCCAGTCGTTGGCTATCCCTCTCCTTACCTCACTACAACAAATGCTAGTTTTAGTAGTGCTCACAAGCGCCGCCAAAACCCCCAAAAAAAGCCGCTAATTAATTTATTGGCGCTAGCCAAGCGCCGATAGATAGGTATGTCGCTAAAAGGTTTGTCAGCGCTAGATATGCTTTTGCGGCACTTGTCCGAGCACCATTATTGCAGATATATCCCGACGCGAATAAGCGCTGCTGGAAGTCACTCTGAGCGCCGCTAAAATTGGTTTCTGAATACTTTTCCTCCTGGAAAAGCGCCGTAAGATTTTTACACAAGCGCCGTAAAATCCTTTGTATGGATTTAAGAAGCCCTGGCATGCCAGTAATTTTTATTATTGTATATAATTCAATCGAAATCTATGTTTTTTAAATATTTGAAACATAAAAATGATGCAATACAAATAAAACTGAATATTAAACAAAATTTATATTACTACACAATAAAAAATATATATATTTATTACAATAAATTGTAAATGGTCATGATTTTAAATAAATAAATTTTAAAAAAAATCCTCTATATGGTCTACTCCTAGCATGAGTGGCGTCAAAAAAGTGCTTGTAGGCCTAAATTTAGGCACAATTGATTAAAATCCTGCACACAAGGAAATTAAATTTTTTTTTTTTTTTAAAAAAAAAGAGTCAAAAAGTAACATTCAATCAAATTGATGTATGGAAAACAATCAATCCTTTGATCCCGTCCTAGAAAAGTCAAAAACTATCAAGGCAACAAATGTTGTAACTTGAATTCCATTACAAGCAAAACAAAAAAGTAGGTAAAATAGAAAGCCTTATAAATCAACTTATAAAAAAGTAGGTAAATCAATGTCACAGCACATCTATGCTCTACACAATCAATCGAAAGATAAATCAACTTATAAATAAAGATGAACATACTAATATTTTACAAAGTTGAGAGCTTACTTTCTTATGAAGAGCCTAGACATTTATATAGCCTTTAGTGATCTGTTCTTGCAGCTCTACAAATTCCCAGGCATCATCGGCCGAATACTCCCCTGACAGTAAAACACATGGATTTTGTTGTAAACAAAGCAAATCCCATACATGCTCCATGAGATATTCATGTATCTTACTTTGGATGCAGGTTAATGATAGAAATGCAAACAAGGAAGTTTCAAGCTAGCATATATGCCTGTGGCAGTTTGGATACAAGAGTGGGGGAGATGGGTTTGTGGTGTGATGGAAACAAAAATACTAATTTTATCATTTCTAGATGGATGTGAGAAGGCGATCTCACCATCCAGTAGTATTGAATGAAGAGACTATTTTATTTGGTAAGTTAGTATTTTTTTCCCTTCTCTCTTTCACTTGGTAGTACTGACATGCTCTACTAAAATGGCAAGGATTAAGGTTACAGGCTTCTAAAAACGGCACAACCATAGGATGCTCAGATTGAACAAATGGACAATGGCCTTCAATTAGAAATAATTGGACATTTACTGAATAGTTGGCAACCAAATTGATGGGTCATGAAAATAAATCCCATTGTGGATGAGCTGCCTTTGAACAACTTTAAATATTAAACTTTCGTAAATCCCAGGCAATTTGATTCAACATTGTTTATATATTAAACTTTTGTAAACCACAAGAGATTGATTCAACATTCACTTCAATGACAAGCGTCGTTGAGGTTAGAGAAAATAAAGAAGATGTGTCATGAAAGCTTACAGGATATGACCATAGTTTCCTCGTATTCATGTGAGTTTGTTTGGAAGATATATCCAGATTTATCTATTGCATACCGATACATGCAAATTTTCTTTCCAGAAAAGGTACTTATATTGCCTGCTTATGCAACTAAATCTGTAATTTAAGAAAACAAAAGTGAATGTTTTAAATTCATTTTTCTGACATAATCAACACACCCAAACAATACATCATGACTTAAAGTGTATATTTAGAAGCAAGGAAATTACAATTTGGTCATTTCAGTTTACAAGTACAAATAATTGCAATTTGTTTTGACAACACATCCAAACATTCACATCAAAATAATAACAAACCATCCAAGTAAAATGATAAAATCCAACAACCAGCAATTAATGCATGAACCGAAGAAAAAAAAATTCAAGTAAAATGAAAAAAGGGGGTGAAAGACATTGTCCATCCTAGCGATTTATACATAAGAGCTTAACTATGTTATCAAAATCTATCTTGTCAAAAGGGTTCAAAATAGCATATGTTGACACATGTACCTAGGTGAGGTTGAGGGTCGGCAACCCAGCCCCAACCGAACATGACCCAGAGTTCAGGTTGGGCCAATCGGGTTCAAGTTGACCCAACTGAAGTTGTACACTGATGGTGCACACTTCATGGAACTATATGAAAACACCCATTGTACAAGCATTTCTCTATAATAATATGACAAAGAAAAACTAGTAGTTTAATGAAAGAAAAGGTCTCACTAAAGAATACAAGCCACTGGTGTCCATGAAAGGCAGAGGGCCCGAAGCAATTCTATTAGAGAAGTCAATGAGACGAATGAACCCATTACTGGTATAACACAAACATAAGAAAAAAAATTTGAAATAAAAGTTCTACGAGCTACCAAATAAGGAAAACCAAATCTACATATGACAATTGCAGTCATTGTTAACATATTCAACTAAACAATGCAGTCAAAACTGAAAATAGATCAGCCAGTAATGAAATTACGTTGTAATGTGGAAAATAAAGAGTAGACAGGTGAACCCCCTGAAATAATGTTCTGTTTGTTTCAAGTAATACTTCCAAGGAACAATATATTACTTTGGCTTTGTGAAAGCACTGCATCAAAAACCAATTTCACAGGGTGCCATTGTGCATGTATCCATGTATCTGGTACAACATCGCAAAGTATATGCTATGTGGCTCCAATGAAGAAGTTTCATGTATCACAGATCAAATTGATATGAGTCAGTTGAAATAAACAAAAGCATCTCTGGATGGGAGAAGTTGACAAATAGAAGAGCATGTCCTGATTAGAAAGACTATTGCAAGATCAATCAAAGAAGATGGGAGAAGCACTGCATGACTTGTATGCAGCATTCAACTTTCTAGAAAATCAAAACTGATATACTAAAACAAGGAAATCCATTAATTCTCCTGATAAATCAACTAGGCACAAAACATTGACCACAATCTCAATATTCCTCACATGAAATCCATTAATTCTCCTGATAAATCAAAACTGATATACTAAAACAAGGAACCAATTGAAGAAGTTAACAAAATTTCCACAGCTGGTAGATGACTAAATATATCTAAATTCCAATGTGGCATACGCTTGTTATCATATAGCTTGGTATCTTTGTAATTAAGGATTGGATTAGTAAGGTCTCTAAATCACCTTTACTCCTTTAAAATAATAATAATAACAATGGAAATTTGGGGGAAAACAATCTTATTAGGGACATGCATGAAAAAACCCCATTCATGGCCACATCAGATTAACAATCTGGAACTTGCAAAATGATCAAAACCAGTCATAGCTTATACAAGTGGGGCTCACTAGTTGATTTATAGTGGCATGAAGCATGAAGCAAAGTAGCAAAATATTCAGGTGCAGGTGGAGATGTGCGTCTATTTCAAAAAGATGAGTTGTCACTACCTTTGACAAATCCTATAATGGTCTTTAATACCAGTGATTTGTATGAAATATGCAAGATGAAGCATCAAGATCCTTGAGATGTTTCAGTTAAAAGGTTTCAAGTTACCTGTAGTTCCAGATGAGAAAAGGATATTCATTAATGCTTCCACAGGTTGTTCTACTGCATTATAATCCTTAGCCCTGCAATTTTGAGGAGAAATATACACTTAGAACTCCAAAAAACAAAGTTAGACATGGCCTATAGTTGCATGAAGAAAGAAAGGAAGCGCTAACAAATTCACGTGCAGAAGCGAAGCAGCATCTATCTCAAATATTAGCAAGTATAAATGGCGAAGAAGCAGGAGCCAGAAAACAAGTCCATAGCACAAGTTCAAAGCATGAGCATCACATAGTAGAAGGAACCTGCAACTAAGATAATCTCTACTCTTTTTCCAACTTGAAGAGCTCTTGTACATCCCTTGTACCATTGCCCTAATTGAGATTTGGCAGTAATGATGAAACGTTACAAAACCATTTCAATAAAACCATTTCATCATCATCATCAGTCTTGCCTTGCTATTTGGACTTTGGCTTTACGAATCTTGCTTCACCAATTGAGATTCAAAATGGGAATTCTCATGATTACTTGGCACAAGTCCAAAAATAAGCTGCCTATTTAACATCAACCTCCCTCCTTTACCCAAGTTGGGGACAAGCTGGCACATCAATACCAGGAGAAGTTTCATATGAAATTCTTTGCAGATGCCAAATATCATCAACCAATATGGGTCTATGCATGTTTTAAAATGGTGAACGATCTTAACAAGATACAAATGTACGGAACCTTAAGAAATTTAATCAAGGACAGGATTGATCATGTATGACCAGCTTTACCTTAAGTTTGTGTACAATCGTTGCATGAGTAGTGGATATTTTTAAGGATAAAATGACTGTAAGTTCCAAAAAAGGATTGGCTATATGTAGAAGTTTGTGACAACATTCAGGTGTGGTGACCAATGACTTGGTTCATAAACAGACTTTAATATGCAGTTCTAGCCATGGATTTGTGGCCTCTAAAGGAACAGTGAAGATTAAAAGATAGAGATATCATAGAATGCTCAGTCTGAGAGTTGGCCCACTAAGCTCAGTTTTCAATTTGTACTTGGCATTAGTCTGGGTGGCCCAAGTACTATGAACGACTCAAATTTGAAGACCTTGTTGTGGTTTATTTTTTTGGCCCTGTTGAGTGGTTAAGGATCTTTCCAATAACTGACAACTTCAAAATCTAAAACTACAATTCATAAGAAAATAAATAAATAAATAAATAAAATGAAAATGGAGAAACCTCAGAAACTGACTCCCTTCCGGATCACTGCCACCTTCCATGGCAAAATCCAAAGCACCAAGTTCATTCCCTTTGGTTCACAAACATCTCCCTCAAAAGATCTGAATGACAAACAGTTACAAATAAGGCTTGACAATTGACAGCCAAATTTGTTTGTGATGCCAAGGCAAATAAAACTCACCAAAGCCTCTCTTCCTTTCGATGCTCCAGACCTAAAAGATTTCTTCCCGAATAGAACCGACTTGATCCATTTTCCTGGAGATTTCCCCATGCCGCAGCTGCTAAGGCAGATACCCTAAAACCTCCAAAACCCAGAATTCAAGCCCTGCACAAGATCCTGACACCAGAAGCAGCTCAAAATCCATTTGAATACAAGCACAAATGCCACCACACCATTCCAACACTATTTACCACTTTACCATCGCATGAGAATAAAATCGAGGATCCAAAACCCTAACTAGAAAAAAAAAAAAAAAAAGCACACACACAAATCCCACCCAAAATATATAATTAAAAAAATAAAAATAAATAAAAAATAAAAAATAAAACCTTAACCTTATAATGATTCAGTGTCATTTTGTTCAGAACAATTTCAATTCACCAGATCTCGCTAAAATCCCCTAATCGTAGAGAGAGAAAAAAAAAACCCACCAAAATTCACCACTCCAATGCAGTATCAGAGAATCAAGGAAGAGAGAGAGTGATGAACGCCGTAATCAAACCATAAACACTAGAAAGAAAGCCAGCAAACAAAACCAAAAACCTCGCCACGATCTTCTGAAAATAAGAGAGAGAGAGAGAGAGAGAGAGAGAGAGAGACAGAGAGAGAGAGAGATCCTCAGAGATCTGAAGCTTACCATAGGAATGTAGCTCTTCAAAACCCTAATTTGACCATTCCTCGACTCCAAAAACTAGAAAAATCACTACTTAGGGTTTCAACATAGTAAATCCCTAATTAGGGTTTCAACATTGTAAATCCCTAATTAGGAAATCACTAAGGTTGAAATTGATGAAATCTAGACTCTTACCTGTTTCAGATCTTCATCTAAGCCCTAAAATTAATGGCAGCTCGCGCGAGAGAGAGAGAGAGAGAGAGAGAGAGAGTCAAGGATAGGAAGAAGCTGAGAGTCAGGAGAGAGAGAGAGAGAGAGAGAGAGAGAGAGAGTCGGGAGAGAGAGAGTCGTCGGGAGAGGGAGGGGGGCTGGAAGTGAAATGGAAATCGCGCTCTAGTTTGTTATTTTATATAACATCCGTGGCTCGCTTTTAAATAGCGCCGGTGTATGATGCACCCTAAGTGCCGGTTTTACACCATTTTGTTGTAGTGCCTATAAAAGTGGCGTTGATGCCCTCAAAATCCACACTAAGAAGGAAAGGAAAGAGAGAGAGAGAGAGAGAGAGAGAGAGAGAGAGAGAGAGAGAGAGAGAGAGAGAGAGAGAGAGAGAGAGAGAGAGAGAGGAAGAAATGAAACAGGGGGTGCAGGTTTGTCGGGTGAGCTTAGTGCACACTGCCCCAACTCAGCCAGTAAGAATCGGACCGAGTTGGGTCAGTGTGGGCCTATAGCCCTACCACCAAAGGGAGAAGAAGATAGGGAAAGAAAAATGAGAGAGTGGAAGATAGGATCGTGGGTGCGTGCAGCCCAAGCGGGGCCGACAGGGCAGGTAACTCCTTCTCCCGCTCTCTTTTTGGAACTCCGAATCTAAGCTGAAAATAGCCAAATGTTAACTTAAAAATGGATGGAATCTACAACCTAAAGACGGCTGAACAGGTAGCTTGAAAGTAGCTGGGAACCACAACTTGAAACGGCTGGTAGTCGGGTTGATAGCAGTTGGAAATCAGCTGCTAAACGGCTGAGCTTTCAACACGGTATAACTGAACATCTAGCTAAAAAAAAAAAAAAAACAACCTAAACCTGCAAATTGAAACAGTTGAAAACTCAACTTAAGGGCAGCTGAATTCAGGGCCGAGATTGGGACCCAAACTGGGCTGAAAGCAGACCTGCTGGGCCATTGAAAGGTCCGAAACAGGCCATGAAAATGGCATTCTGCTGTCGTATAAATACAGCTGCAAAACCAGCTTGAAAGCAACTGAAGAACAGCTGAATGTCCAGCCTAGAAACAGTTGGGAGTCAACTAAACATTCAGCTTGAAATCAAACCGAGGAGTGGCAGTTTTTCAGTGTGAAAGCAGCTTGCAAACAACTGATATTTCAGCTTAAAAGACAACCAAAAAGGCAGCCTGTTAGCAGCTATTTTCTAGCATGAAACCAGGCTGAAAACGCAACCTACAACCAATTGTATTTTCAGTTTAAAAAACAGCTGGGAACCAGCTGAATATCCAGCTTGAAAGGAGTTGGTTACTCAGCTTGAAACCAGCTGGGAATTTCAGCCTGAGAACGGCTGAAATTTCAGCCTATGAGCATCTGAAAACGGTCCCCTGGCTGGACCGTTAACTGGTCTAAAGCAGGATTGAATCCAGTCCAGATGTAGGCCTCCACGTGGGCTCTAAACAGACCAAAAATGGGCCTCGGTTAGGCCTTCCAACTAGGCCTTAAACCAGCCTAAAAGCAGCAGCAGTTGGACCTTCAATCCAACTGAAACCAGGACTCAAGACAGGCTTTTAAATGGGCCTTGGGAACCCCTTCAGCTAGCCTGAAATCAGATTTTCACTAGGCCTTGATTTGGGCCCTACCTAGGGCCAAAGTACAGCCCTTGAATGAGTGGGTCACGCCCTGAGAATCAGGTGGGCCGCACCTTGCACAGCACACTATAAGAAAATTGGGCTTTATCGGTGGTCAAAACCGCCGGCAAAGACCCAGAAAACTGCCGCCAAATCCTTTGCCCGCGGTCCGCCAACAGCCGGTAAAGCCTCGGTCGGTAAAGGCTTTACCGGCGGTCAGGACCATTACTGACGATTGTGCTGGAGGTCGCTAAATCGCCAGTTTTTGCTACACTACCAGAAACTTGGCCAAAAGCTACGCATAAAATCCGTAGCAAAAGATGACCAAGCCCCACAATGCGACCGTAGCCATTGGTACAGTATCTCTTAAAAATTTACTACGGTTTAAATCCGTAGCGATAGAGATCATGGCCAACGACAATCCGTAGCAATAGAGGGAATCTTTCTTATCAAAAAGTTTTTTTTTTTTTTTTTTAAAAAAAAAAAAAGAAGAAAAAGAAAAGGTGACCCACATGCATCCCAATTTTTATTTTTATTTTTATTATTATTATTTTTTTAATTTACACCAGTCTAAGCAGCTAACATACCTAACCACAATGCATTTTGTGTCTAAGTAGCAACTAACTTGGAAATTATGAATATCAGTGAGCTCAAAAGATAGGACTTATCCTTGAAAGGCAACAGTAGCAAGAAGAATTCTACAAAATGAAGATGTGCCTTGCAACTTTTCAGTTATAGAAATGTACACTATTGAAACCTTTCTGAATCTGACCATGATGTTTACATGGTGTTAAGAAATGTTTACATGTTTCTCAATCTACACAGACCATGTAAAAGGAGTGATTGTGAAAAAAGAATAAGAAAAACACTTGATTAGATGAGACCTGCCAAGAAGTTCAAAAGAAAAGAAAAAAAAAAAAGAAACAAGTTTTTCACCTACCGTGCAAGTCCTATCTGATCAAAGTTAGTGTGCATATCAATTGACTCCCACAGCCTCTCATAGTCCTCTTCAACATAGATTTCATTCAAAGCCTCATTTACAACAACTATGTTGTTGCTCTGGACTGCAATCATGTATGACTTAACAAGAAGCAGATGACCAACCTGAAATCCACAAAGAAGGAATACATAACCAAAATGAATATGAACACAGCCTAAACCAGGCAATACATCTAGCAACAAGAGGGAGAAACAAATGATTCCAAATGCAAAATTGATCAAATCCAAACGCTTTGCATTAGTAATCACAAACACACACCTTCCGCATTGTGGATAATTTCTACAAGCAAGTATTTCGAAATCAAATGAATGGATGCTACTCATGATTAAGATTTTCAGATAGAGGTATGGGAAAGGCATGGTAAAAAAATACCTTCTTAAAAGAAAGCCTCTCTCTTTTTAAAGATACCGTATGATCTGGTTGGGTAGTGATAAGATTCATTAAACCTAATACACATTTTGGTAAATATTGTAATTAGGAAAATGATCCAGTTTGAAGCAGCCATTAGCTAGATGTTGAATCGTTTTTTCAACAGTGGAACATTTTACAAGGCAGACTTGAAAGTTGAAAATACAAGAGAACTAAACATTTCTAGTTCCACGATTACTCATTTCCAAATTGTCGCAACTTAACTAGCACAATCAAAGCCATTTGAACATCCAAACACATTTCTGTTACCAGCTACTGATCATTTACAAACCCTTGGTCATCATGGTCATGTTTCAGTCATATATGCTCGAAAAATAAAAGACAGTCCCCACCCAATCCTGTCCTAAAATAATAATGAACTAACAACAACAAAATAGGAGTTCTGCACACACATAAGCATCACACAACAAAAGGTCGCAAACTTTGGAGCTGATAAATACTTCCACAATTAGTTGCTGACAACCATGTATTACTGAAATGCTCCCAAGTTCCCAACTCAATCTTTTGACATACGGATGCACACCAAGTAAACATGTTCTTCTTTATGGTTTTCCTACTAAATACCAATGTAGAAGAAACATGGAATTTTACAGTATAATCATCAGAGGAAGAGCTATCCGAGTGAAACTTACAATGAGTCCAGCATATACAAAAAGTTCTCTTAAGAAACTGAGTGTAGTTTGATCTGAATTTTTGTCATTTCCATGCAAGGACACAGGAAAGAAGATGTCAGGAGTATGCATTAGTAATCTCAATAGTCAAGCTTCATGGTAGAGTAAAGACCTATTTTACTTCCCATGTTGTGAATATGGGTTGTATTTACTTCATCTAGAACATGTGGATTTCTTCAATGTCAAGAATCCTAAACTGGTAAGGTTACAATACCCATGTTTCCATGAAGAGCAGAAACAAGTACAACTACACAGGCATTGTGCAGCTGTCCTGAAGAAAAAGGAAATTAAAATGGAATTATAGGTGCCTCGACAAGGTCTTCATTTCATAGAAGTGGGGCCCATGGTCAATTAGGCACCTTCAAAGGTGGCCATAACCCAAAAAAAAAAAAAAAAAAAAAAAAAAAAAAAAAAATCCCTCAATAGACCAATCTGACTATTTGATTTGAGTCCTAGAAATAGCTGGTTAAGAAGAAATGCATTGAAGGTTCACATTCAACAGAAAAGGCCGAAAATTGGTTGCAGTGATAGGAGACTATTGAGGCCCCATCCATGCAAGATGCCTGTGGGCTCCAACAAACCATTGGTTTGGATCCAAAAATCATAGACCCCACTGCTACAAACTAAACCAAAGGAAAAACCATTTGCATCTAATAATCCACAAACTAGTTAATTGGCACAAGCAGAGGTAATCAAGCTGATTCAACTAGAACCTAAAATGATCCTAGCAAATTAGACATGTCAACAAAATTATTGTACCTCAGCAATTGAAATTCAATGTGAATTCCTTCAAAGGTCTCTCATCTTTAAAACAAGCCTTGGATTCTATAAGAAGAAAAACTGATAGAATTTTGAGTGGACCTTAATTACCAATTCGAGGAGAGTCAATTGACGTCACAGAGCCCTTAAAAGAAACAGACTCAAATCAAAGTTTTTTTTAAAAAATAATGGCTAAAACCTATTTTCAATGGACAGTAACCCAAATTACCTTCAAATGGGCACCAAACCATAATATAACATATCATATTTATAATATAATTTTTTTTTTTTTTTAAAGGTCCTATGATTTAGCATCCCAAACACTTATTTTGCATGTCCCAGTTCAAGAACAGCGAAAAATGAAATTATAAAATTGTGATGGCCATTAAAAATCCAATATTCAAAAGAATATTATCTCTTCTCCAAAAATATAATAATAATAAATCTTCAGACCCATCTATCCAGAAAATCCAAAAGGATAATTAAAATGGAAAAGAAGAAGGAAAAAAAAAACCAACAACGAATGTAATTCAACTAAACCGCCCCATTAGAGAATCAAACCATTACACCATTTAACCACAATTCAGTTAAAACTGTGTCAAAACAAATTGGGTCAACCGCCAAGTCAAGCTCTACAAAACTTGAGAAAATCCAAATCTTACAATCCACGGTCTGGAACAGAACACACAAATGAATATGAACACATCACTAAACAATGTAACAAATGAAAAACAGAATAAAAAATAGCCAAATTTCCAAAAAAAAATAATAAAATTGGTAACTAAAAGCCACTTACAGAGCTCAAACGGTGAATAGAGCTTCCTCTGCTCTTGACTTTGCGCCGCTCAAGTTCAGGTGGCAAAAAAAGAAGAAGAAGAAGCAAGTTCAGATAGTGAAAAATAAATCCATAATTAAAAAACAACCCAGATGATAGTTAGGTGTTAGAAAAGATAATGTCTCTGTCAAGTGAAAATAAGAACTAGATCAGACTTAGAACTGCATTAACTCAAATCTTATAAAATCTGTCATTACACTGTCTTATAAAATCTCACCACTTGCTTTTCAACTCAAATCTCATCACTTGCACTGTCAATTATTCCACCATTTGAAACAAAAGAACATGAAATTTTAATGACAATGGGAACAAATAACCAACGGTCTAATCTCAAGATAAAATGCATACTAGTACATTCACTTTAACATAGTAAAATAGTATGCTGGTATAAGACTATAGATAACAAGGAAAAAAAAAAAACAATGAAAAAAAGGATCGGAATGGCAAAAGCATCCATATTTAATGAACCTATTTATCCAATGAAAGTAAGCAAAAGAAAAGGACATTGACTAGTAAAGAAGATCTTCATCATATACAAGGAAAAAAAAAAAAAAAAACTTGACTTAGCTACAACAGCCTGAGCCCATATAAGGGATTTGGGCTTGATGATACCCAATCTGAAATCGTTTATATCTTTCATTCATTTTATGTTGAATGTAAACCATAGCTATATAGGAGACCACTTGTTAGATGATTAGTAACTTCTACTGGTTTGGAGATAAATGGGTATATTTTAAAACCAAGTAGCTATTTCTTGCGTTCTGCAGCCTTTGTTTTGAAGGTAAATGGAAACTTTTTTAATATGTTTTGAAACATCAACAAAATAGCAGAATTATTGATTTCAAGTGGGACCATCACATGTTTAGATAGTGCAAGTAAGAGTCTTAGTATTACGGTTAACGTCAGTTCACATATTGCAATGAAGGCTCAAAATAGCAGAATGTATTGTAAGAATGCATTGTGATACACCCATGGGGCAATATGATAAAAATGTTTGATAAAATTGAATTGTGCTGGTATTGGTAATGTATTGCAAAAAAAATTGTATGGTGTTCAAATGATAACTTGAACCCCAACTACAACTGACTATTTTCAACATCAACAATGCTTTGAGTACAAACTTCTTGTAATGAGAAAAGAAGTCCAAATCTGAGTATCTGCTTCAGTGTAACATAAACTTAAGGAATAACCTAACACTTAAAATGACAGACAGTGTTGGCTTACCTATCCAAAGTGCTCAAAAATTCTCTACAACAATGACAAAAAACAAATAGAGATTAGGTGACATCCAAAAGACATATGAGAAAGCACTGGAACAATCAACAAAATGGCAATGGGTTGCAACTTGTAACGAAAGCATTTGAAAACGATGTGTTTGACTTGGACACTAAGTGCACCCATCTCCAAGGAATTTGAAGTGGGCATCTAGGGTAAGTTGAAGAAATGATAATATTATGTGAGACGAAGACCAAAGACCATATTTAATGCCTTTTTCTTCTTACTATAGGCACACGAGTGTATGATTTAGCCAATTATTAATTGTCAGCCTTTTTCTTTCTTTTCTTTTCTTTTTTTTTTCTGGTTGGTTGGATGATTGTGGGTGGGGGACGATGAATCAGGCAGGGTTCCCATTTTCCTCCTTTTTCTTCCCAAATAGCAAGTGATATAAGAACATCACTTACCACCCTTATCTTACTTGCAGCAGAGCACAGCCGATCTACTGCAGAAGTTGGAAACTTTTGAATATTATGTCTGTATGAAATAAGCACTTATGCCTTCTTAACAAAGTTGACCTTGACACCCGACAATTTGACAAATTCTAGATAAGAGAAACACCACGATCAAATATAGTTTGTATACTAATGCAGTCAGCAAAATAGTACAGTTAGTAAAAACAACACTTTCGTGAGGAGCATTGCTCATGGAAATCATAAAAGCATTCCAGCCACAAAAGTAGATCAGTTGGAAAGCAATCATTCCACAAGCAAAGATACGCCTGAGTAGGTATTTTCCTCCAACGGAAATCAGGCCAAGTTCACCTAGAGCCTTCAAACTTTTTGTAGCTAGCATTGGCCAAATGCTTTCCTCCACTAGGTTCTGCAAGAAAAGACCAAATAAATTATAACCATATTTGGTTTGAACTAATTGATATATGCACTTGACAAGCTGAAACATGCACTGTATATAAAGTTATAGTGCCAAACAATATGATCCATTTGAAGTAATAATACATCTTAAACAAATATTTCTTTTATAAAACCATGAATGAATAAACATTTGAAGAATCTTCCTGCATCCCAGTTCCTGCATATCCAAATTTAATATAAATTAAGCTAACTGCCATAATTGAGGAATTATAGGATATGTGGCCTGCATCTTTGCATAGTATACACAGGCTTTCAACTCAGATAAGTGGGTAGTGTGGATCAGAATCCATACCATTGATCAATTTTACCCATCAGCAATTGGACTATGCCTTAAAAATCCCACTGATAGGGCAATCTTAATCTGCCAATTTGTAGCCTATAGAAGCAATTAAGAAGAGAAATTGAACAATGGTCCATATTCAACTGAAAAAGATCCAATGTGAGAGATTTTTTAGGCATTCCCCATCCACGGTGAGACTCAACAGCCCAATAAATAGATTGCTAAAATGTAAGACCCACTTGTCTAGCATGGAATTTAAAATAGTTACTTAAAATAAAATGCATGACTAGCCAAATAGGAACAATGAGACTCATAAACAGGATCATGGAAGAAAAGACGATATAATTCAGCAACAATTGCAGCACATGCATCACGAGGATCTTTAAACTTTGAAACCTGAAAATTTAATCATGAAATAAGGTGTAAAAGAAGAAATCATAGAATAATTGTAGCAGACGAAATAAGAAGATCAATGCATAAAACAAAACCTTTGTTATCAAGAGTAGGGCATCCAAGCTTGAAATGAATATTTTTATGTAAATATGTCTTACAAATGAACCCATGTGAAGTAAATGTGTCATCCATGTTTATGAAAATGGACCTGAATATCCAACGAGATGAGAATCCCTCTAATGTCAAAGATATATGTTGTATTCAAAATTATATTTTAAAAATAATTTGAGAAGGAAAAATGTATTGAATCATTTAGCAAGCATTAATGTACCAGCCTACAATTGGTTGAAGATGTTTACCAAATTTCCGTCAACCAAGGCCTTTGCATCTTTCAGCACTCTGCATCTTTCTAATGAACAACCTAGATAAATCAACTACCAGCATCACACAATTAAAGACAACCAAATTAAAGGTAAAGAAAATCATAATCCAGCAAGCTTTTGGCACAATCAATTCTACCACATAAATAGAAAATCACACTTAAATGCTCTCTAATGACATCATTGGGCTAATGCTGCCAAAATCAAAGACACATTTGACACTTGCAGAAACAAGTTGCAGCAGGCAGCAATGGCTGTCCAGGACTGGACAGAGGGATTGGAACAGAGCACATTGCAAAAAAGAGTCTTCACCTCAAAATTGCATTTCAAAAACCCTGCAAAATAGGATTTGGAATGCACTCAAATCCCAAAACACCATTGGCAGGAAGATATGGTGAATTCAATCACGTTATTCATAGAAATAAATGAAAAGAAAAAGAAACATGGAGCACATCATAAACTTATGGGATCTTGGGTGGTTTGATCCTCATCATAATAGTAGGTAGACAGAATAGTGATTCTCTCAGTTGGCTGAAAATGAAAGAACCATCAATTCTAATGTTTTGAATTGACAAAAAACTCTAATCAGTTATTTAACTGTTGAAATTATTAACTTGTTAAACATACATGAAGCAATGAAATAATCAAGTACAGAAACAAAATTCCAAACCCAAGATAAACTACAAATAATAATTTCGAATCTACATAACATATAAACAGGTGCTGCTAGGATCCACAAATTAGGATTCACCTTCATTGTCGTGGATCCCCCATACCAAAACTTCAGAATGGGCAATCCTCTTCTCATCGAGAACTCAAAAACATGGATTCGCACCCTGGTGCTTCTGGCATCAATCACGATCCCATACCCTTTCTTTCCGGAGCCTATTGTGACGGTCGAAAGATAGAAGAATACGGCAAGGATGATGACGACAGCCACAATGAAGATCCAGAGGTTTCCATGGCCGGGCTTAGGATTTGAGAAGATGAGCCAATGGGAGGAGACGGCGCTTCTAGGGTTTTGGTGAATCCATGGAGCAGCAGACGGTTGAACTGTAGCAGAGAGCAGAGGAGATGGAGAGAGAGCTCTAGGGTTTTGAGAGAGAGAGAGGGAAGCCAGAGAGAGAGAGAGAGAGAGAGAGGGAGGGAGAGCGAGTGGAGAGGGAGAGGCAGAGAGAGAGAGAGAGCGGAGAGGGAGAGGCAGGGAGAGATCGAGAGAGAGACTCGAGGGCGGCAAGGGCTGGAGTGAAAATTGAAGATAGGGTTTCTTCTTTTTTTGGTCCTTATAGGCCCCTTTGCAAGCGGCCGTTAAAATTTGCTGCGGGCAAAGGGTAGCCCCATGCGTTGGCTAAGCTCCATTTTCTTGTAGTGGCAGGTGGATCGCACGCCAGCTTGCACAACAGGTGGGCTGCACTTGGGGTCCTATCTCGGTGGGCCGCACCACATTGACAATGTTGTGGGCCTCACCATAAAATGCAGTGGGCCAGCCGTACTTAGGTTTGTATCAGGCATCATAACTGGGCCAAGACTAGCCTAGTTCGGACTCATTTTGGGGCCACTTCTTCCAGCCCAATCTAGGCCTTGTTTATGGGTGTAACCTAGGCCCAATTTGGGCCACGTATTGGACCAAGATCTGATGGGCCTGGACACCCCAAATTCTAGGCCAAATGCCCTTGTTCATGGACCCTCACAAGCCCTTTGTCACACAATATCAATTGATTTAAAACCTCAGATATATATGACTAATACAAGCTATGAACTCTAGGGGCTACTTGCACCATTCTTGGGCTGTAAGAGATTCACAAGAACGTTGGATCGAAGTAAATATTGCAACCCTCCAAGTGATGACTTTCCCCTTGGGCTTTCCATCTCTAAGTTAGCCAAACATGGTTTGCACCAAATTGCTACTACTAGTTTAAGGTCCTAATACTCATTGCAATTATCTAATTACTGTTAACTATCTTATCTCCACTTTATGATACTATGTTCATACTATATGATAGGCCCACATGCTAGTTAATTCTTGAGAAATGATTACTATCCACATGTCTCAGTATTATATCGTTCGATAGTTATTATTTCGATTTCATGATGCCTCCTTACATATTTCAGTATCATCACTTAAATTTATATGTAATTACATATTAAATGATTGTTGTGAGTCGCCTTATCATTTAACTCACAACGTTGCACATGGAGGATTCCACTATTGTATGTGAGTCACACTTAGGATGTAATTAGACGGATTATGTGGAAAAATAGGGCCCTAAACCTAGTGTCCTTTTGATCAAAGAATCTGATTTAAACATCTCAAGGTGGAGAACCTCATGAGCCGAGGATGGTGGTCATGGGACACTATGCTCGAGCTGTTGGCCTACGCTAGGTGATGAGCCCCCCGTAGTGACCATTAAGTAGGGCTGTACATCGAGCAAGTCAAGTCGAGGTGGGCCAAGCTTAGCTTGACTCGTCCATGCTACACTCGAGTTCAAGCTCGAGCTTGAGCTCATCCTCAAGCTCGACATTAAAGCTTGGCTTGTTTGCCAAAGCTTTCGAGTCGAGTTCCAGTCGAGCTAGTCATTCGAGTCGAGTCGAGTCGAGTTTACCTCGGTAGGGTAATGGAAAGAAAAAGAGGGAATGGGGACGGGTAGGGCCGGGTAGGGTTTTTTAGTAAAAACTTTTAAGTTTTAACTTAAATATATATTATATATTTTAAATATTAATATAATATAGAATATATATATTTAATATTAATATAATATATAATATATATTATTAAAATATATTACTCGAGCCGAGTCGAGCTCAAGCTCGAGCTTCGAGTCGAGTCGAGTTCGAGTCGAGTCGAGTTGAAATACACCATGGTCGAACTTGGGTTGAACTCAATTCGAGCTTTAATAAACAAGCTTGACTCGCCTTGAGTCGACCTTTCAAGCCGAGTCAATTAGAGCTGAGTCGAACCGAGTCGAGCTAGCTTGACTCGTGTAGAGCCTTACCATTGAGTTACTTAAACTGGATGATTGTAACTGGTATAATAATGGGTTGGCTAATCATGCATCCATAGCATATTGGCGATGACGGGTGGCTAATTCTGGATGCTATAGCACATGCCCTAGGATCATTGGGATATCATTTTGCTAACTCCCATACCACCGTCTATCGACCTATTGTTCCGACTGGATGATCATTCCCAGGTTGATGATTGCATGGGTGACAAGCCCAAGTCCAACTGGATGAGCATCCCCAGGTCGATGTGCACCCATACATCCATGCATTTTAATAAGACTGCATCGTGCCTGTTTCGGATTATTCCTTATTTTTCTTTAATCTGTGTCTGTTAAGGCGGTGGTGTGTAATTTTGAGGGGAATTAACACTGAGCTGGCTACTCATTCATCAACTATCCAACCGTACAGAGTATGTAGGGGCAGATGTAGAGGATGACCGTGCTGGCCTTAATGGCGTGATAGCAGAACCCGAGGAAGGATACTATGATGGCGAATCGCAGAAGGAAGTGGTTGCATATTTCAAGCTAAATCAGTAGTCTCAGTATTTAATTTTAGTTGATCAATGTTTCAAAACTAATGAATTTTGTAACTAAGACCCCTAACTGGGTGGGTCAAATATTTGGGCTTATATGATTTTATCCATGCTTCATTATGCTATTGCACTCTGAATTGATGCTTCCACTAGTCCTCTAATTCATTAACTCCTGGGTTTCTAAAATGAGTCTCATACTCAGGTTTTAGAAACCGGGGCGTTACAAAAACATAATATATGCCTAATCGAACCTAATTGGATGGCTTATCCCCAAAACCAACTTGAATTTAAAAATTCTAACTTTTAGATATTTTCCCTGTAAATGGCTAGTCAATAAAATATTTACGATCGACCGATCATGGCCAGATCAAACGGTTCAGAAGATACCACGTGGTAGTTATACCATATATGGTGTTGATGAACTTCAAAAGGAGGAGCTAGAGACATACATTTGAGGGCATTAAATGCTAGAGTTCTATCAAAAGTAAGTCTTTGCAAAGCAAGTCCCATCAAAGAAAATCTTTATCCTAGCATTAAAAGCTATTGATCAAGTGCCTTTAATCCTAATGTAACAAAGACCTTTGTCTATTCAATAGGTATCCTTGCCAGTTTGATCGAAATGGTAGGTGCATTCTCATATTGTACATTGTGACTTTTTGCACATTTTCAGTTTGACTAGTGGATGGTTCCTGTCAGTCTAACTGAAGGTCTTATCAGTCTAAATGATTGAATGCGTAAGTTTGAGTGAGTGTAATGCTCCATATTTCGGGGGCCGAGTAAATACTCGACTCTCGATATCTCGAGTGCCACTTATGTTTTGCGAAAGTGTGATTTTATAATTCGTTTCACTTAGCATTTAAGTAGTCTATAGAATTAAAATAGACTATGTGATGTACTCTGGAATAAACGCGAATTGAATCCAAGTAAAATCAGCTATCGGTAAAACATGTCCATCCAAAGTACGGGACTACCGTTGAAAAAAATATACAGTCCAAAATTTACAAATGTGTCAACTCTAAGATCTCATCGACCACCTATGGGTATCCTTCTTCGGCCCATTGAGCAACAGGATATACGAGGACTCCTCCTCTGAGTCTATGGATGCCTCGCCCAACATGTCACTCTAGGATACCTACATTTATGATAAGGTCTGGTTGGTGTTTTAAAACACCGTCCTAGAGTGGGAGTGAGGGATCAACTCAATGGTTCCATTAACTCTAAGTTACATATGTTATCTTATCCACATGCATAATTAATGAAAAGTAACTTAAGCATACAGTCCCTAGACACTCTTGTTAATCTACATGCATACCATTATGATATGATGCATGCCCTTGCCATCCAACACTCCCTCATAACGACTCCATCTTATGTTTGCAAATGGTCAACACTCCCTCAGCACGTGACTTCAATTGCCAAGTCGCCACACCTAGCTAATGCAACGCGATGAATGCTCGTGTTAGCCAAGTGAATTAATTAAGTCTGTTCATCCAGGAAGATTGGGGAAGATGAAACATCTCCATATAATCAATGGCCTTATCCAGCTTGTTAGGCCTAGGGCGGCCGTAACAGTTCTGTGCCTGCGATCATTGATCCATGTTAGGGTTTACCACCCAAATAACAACTCCCTAATCAATGTGAGGCTAACACTGGCTCGACCAATCACTCAGGACCCGAATGACACTACCCAAACACATAGGGTTAGGCCGCCCAACGATGGGTGGAGGGCGCCCACAAATGATGTAAGGGTCATCACCCAAATGCAATTGTGGAACGGTCGTGGCATCATTATAGTTTGATGTAATAGGCTCATAGCCTTATTAGTTACTCATTGGTTATTACAGGGAGGCTCATCACCCTAACATAGGCTGACAATATGAAAACAATGTCCCATACCACTATGCCCGGCTCCTGAGACTTAAGATCGTATCACTAACGATTATCAGTATGCCTCTCTAGGGTATGTGGGTGCTTCAAATTCAAGCAAATGTGAACATACATGGTGGACACACATGGTTGGTCGGCTTATTAAGCTAGTTCGTTTGACTTGGACGAACCTCGGCATAATCGGCATTAGTTTCAAGCTTCCCATGTAGTCTGACTACTGTCGAATATCTGCGTTCAACATAGATCAATCAGACTAGTCTGGGGCAGCCAACCTAAATAGGCTTACGCTCGTAAATTTATGGTTTACCGGCCAGCCCAATTAACGAAATAGCCACAATCAATCCATACTTAATAAATAAATCATCACAACTATAGGAAAGAGTATAAAACAACAAATCAGAAAATTTCTACTTGATTTGGGCATTTTACCGAATATACGGGCGTACTACCCAAATCATCACATTTACATGTAATAAAAAAAATTAAGCACATATGTAGGAGAATAATATGAAGCATGAACATGAAATTTTAGCAATTTTACCCTATTCTAGCACGCAATAAGATGTTCAGGCTACATTACACAAAATTCAAAATTTATGAAGGGCAATCAATCGAACGAGTACACACTGGTTAACATGCGATCATCCATTCACTACATAAATCATTAATTGCGACATTGACTCGATAATCGGCAACCTAAGGGTAATGGTCTGCACCTATAAGTGATTTGTCAATTTTTTATGTCGCTCCTAATGTTAGGATCCGTAGGTTAGCATGTCAGTGCCTTATTCTAGTGAAATTAACTTTTAAGGGGTGCATGCAATCGGCCTATAAGGCTCAAATCATGAAGAGGGCCTGATAGTTACCTCTTTCTAAATGCCAGGTTAGTTTCCTATAGCGTGGCGTGATCGTGGGCTATGTTTTTGTCATGCCCCAAACTCAAAAACTAGGCTCACAAAATTTTTGATCACCGAATCCGGTGCCGATAGCCTCCATAGTACCCCATTCTCGACTCCCGGCACCCATATACCTAGTTCCGATCTTGAGATCCTATAAGGAGGATTTTCAATATAAATTCATTTCATAAAAAGTATAACCCACCAACAATAACAAGAACATCATCACAAAATCCACTATGATAAAAAACTTTAGAGTACAATATGCATAAAGGAAATACAATGATAATATCGGGGCTCCAAAGGCTCGGTTGTACGCTCCTACTCCTGCTCAGCTACGACTACGCCCTAGCGTCACCTGCACACATCTATCATGCATAAGCTTAAATAAAACTTAAAGGGTGGTGAAAGTGTATGCGCAAGCTAGTAATGTAAGAATGTAATATCAGAGTAATGTGGAAACATGCTGATAATTTCATGAATGCTAACAGTCGTACCAAGGCTATGCGATGCAAGACATAAATGTTATCAGACCAAGGCCATGCGATGTAAGGCCTACGTAGCCAATGTCATGTGCAAGATGTAGCTCAAGCATACCAATCCATATACCAATCTAACTCATCTCTGGAACATCATATATCAGTACAACTCTCTCTGGATAATCACCAGGGTCTAGTACACTATACACCACATTGCCACCCCATACTGGATGCTCAACCATGCAAGTGGAAGAGACTTCACTACTAGCCTGACCAGCAGTCTGTTAATATCTATCCGGCATGTCGGTAGCGGACCCATTTACGAGCTAGTCATACTGAGCCTACCAATTGCCCCTACCCTTGGGCGGGTAAGGCCACACCCCCTTCCAACTAACCACGACACAATGAGAGACGTGACCTCCTGGTATTTGGCCCTCATTAGCTCATACATCCACTCAGTCTAGGCATTAGAGTATCCTCCATGGTACCATAAGGGTTTAAAGACTTTCACCGTGAGAAATCCTTCACATCCACATGCTTAACAAGAATTATCAGTATCCAATCTTGTCATCCATGCTATATATGTGACTACAGCCCTGACGTTGCTAGGGCATACAGTAGTCATAATCACATAATGTAAGATGCATGAGTCAAGCAGTCTAATCATGCATCAATCCCATGCATACTGTGCGCTCATGTGGGACAACTCTGCCTATCAGGGATGTTAGGCCCATGTCCTTGTGACCATTCTATTCCGTAGGATCTCGCAGTCCTTCCAGTCAAATTTCGGCAACCCTCAACCCGTAGGTTTCATTTGCGTGCGACCTTGAGTCACATCCTCTAAACCTGAGTCGACTCAACCCGAGACCTGTGCCATTGCGACCGCACCGTCACTGCGGTTCCAACGTCCCGTCTTGTGTACCAATCCGATGTCTAGATCATAAGATGTGGGCCACGCATAATCATGGTCGTGGACCGCACGTTGCGGGACCCACCTAACACATGTCACATTTCCCTAGGTCATTATGAGGATGACGTCACCTACCTACCGTAGCCACCCTAGCCTTATGTATGCTCTTACATGTCATAATGCCCTCTCTTCCCTAAACTAATCATAATAATTACCTTACACCCCTCTTATACCTCATAATTGCCTACCTAAGCTACTTTCTCTCTCTCTCTCTCTCTTATCTCTCTCTCCCTCCTTTCTTCCTCATTTCCTAGCAAGAGAGAGCTCCCAACGTCCATGAGAGCTCCCATTTCTAGCCCTTTGCAAGTTCTCCACTCCCAAATCCAACCATCAAAAATTAATCCCAACCATTCAATCTCACCCCTTGGACCATTGGAAGCCATTGGTGGAAGAAGGAATTCAAGAATCCTAGGTGGGTGCTTTTCTAGGATTAAATTTGTATTTTTTTTGTATGAATTTTCTAATTTCTCTAGCATGAGGTAACTAGGACCCACCAATCAATGATGAGGATCCTATCTTGACCTCTAGGTGTTGCCAATGGCCCACTTTAGCTTGCATGCATGAATCCATGGTGGGGCCATTCTCCATGGACTCCACCATGATGTTTGATTTGATTTCCTAACACATGAGGGTCACCTAGACCCCTGATTTATGTGGTGGAAATAAGATTTTACCACCAGATTTTTTATGTATGGGCCACCTATTTTGGGCCCCATTGATGTATGTTGTAGATCCTAGAGGGGCCAATAGTGGCGGGGCCCCTCCATCTCACCATTCTCTCTCTTTCTCCCTCTCTTGTTTTTTTCTTATGATGATGATGATATTTATGTGTGTCCCACCTGATTTGATCAAAATCCAGACTGTCCAGAATTTTCTGGACATCTTATTGGTGGAACCCACCTTGCTATCCACCATGGGACAGACCTGGCCGAAGAGAAAACACAAATATCGGCTTTAATCTAAAGCTGGTGGGCCACCACGTGGACCCACCTGATGTACCTGTTATCCACGTCTGGACCCACCTTATATCCACACCGTCGATTAGTAGGGATGGTGAATCCCACGTAGCAGTAACAACTGCTGCTAGATTGGTGTCAGCAAGTTCTGTGGTCCCACCATGAGGTATGGTTATATCCAGACTGTCCAGCCTGCTAGATGGTGGGTCCCCGCTATATAGTTGTTGTTTAACGTCAGCAGTTTTGTGGATCTGGGCATGAGGTATGTGCTATACCATACCATCCATCCATTGGGCAGATGGGACCCACCTTGGCGTATATATTCTATATCCATTATTCATCCATCCGCTCAGGATGGTGGACCCCACTTTGATGTATGTGTTTTATACACTCCATCCAACAGTTTGGATGAGGGGCCCACCCCACACGTGTGGCACGTGTGGGGGTGGGACCCACCTTAATGTATTTATTTTGTAACCACACGGCCCATTCGGATGGTGTCGTTTGGAGCAAACCGTGATGTATGTGGCTTACATCCACGCTACTCGTCCGTTTTGGACAATGCGGGCCCCTGCCTTGCTAATGTGTCGTATAGCACGCCGTCCATCTGTTTTATGGAGTGGGACCCGCCTTAATGTATGTATTGTATATTAACACCATCCATGTGACGTGTTGTAGGGCCAACCGTAATGAACATGTTTGATCCAAACCATCCATCCGATGGGGTCCATTTATAATGTGCGGGGCCCACCTCATAATGGTGTATATGAGGCCCTTGAATGAGGCCACTGTGATGTATTTATGGCCTATATGTGAGGCCCAATCTGATGTGCATGAGGCCCATATGTGAGGCCCAAAGTGATGTATATGTGGCCCATGAGTGAGGCCCAAAGTGATGTATATGTGGCCCATGAGTGAGGCGCATGTGATGCATATGTAGCTCATGATTAAAGCCCATTGTGGTGTACATTAGGCCCTTATGTGAGGCCATGGGCCCATTATATGTTTGGCTCTATGTGGGCCACTCCTACGGAGCAATGTTGGTTAGATGTCCACATTGATGGGCAATGATGGTTAAATGTCCACATTGTGACCTTCCCTTAGGCCTTGTTAGGCTCATTCTCATCATTCTCTAAGTGAGTTAACCCAAATCATTGGGCCCCCATTAATATTGCATGATCCATCTATTCTTCTTGAGCTAACCCGAAATATTGGGGCCCCCATTGGTTGCTTGTAAGGCTATTTCTTTTTAATCTTGGAGTTTGTCTAGGACTTATCTAGGCCCCCTAGGGCATTTAACGGGCTATATAATAGCATGAAGATGGAACCCTTTCCGGATCCTTAGGTTTGAAGGTAGGCTACCTAGGCTGAACCTTGATATGGGGAGAGTTCATCCTCACCGTAGATGGAGGGATCCGTGCAATCAGAGCTAGTATATCCACAGCTGAGGAATGACCCTCCATGTTCTGGATCTGTTGCTCACCTATGGATCCCGCCTTGTATATAGGCCGGCCGATTATCGATGCCGATTATGAGTATGTGATAGCATAACATCATAATACATGCCCATACGCATCATCTGCATGCTTGATATGAGATGTGATTGATTATTACATATGCCATTGGGCAGGTTGTTTACGGGACTCCCTGATAGGCAGAGTTGTCTCACATGAGTGCACGATATACGTAGATTGATGCATGATTGGACTGCATGACTCATACATCTTGTATTGTGTGATTATGATTATTGTTCGCCCTAGCCACATCAGGGCCATAGCCTCTACAAGCATATTGTGGATGACAGGTTTGAACACCAAAAATTTTCTCTTTACATGGGGCATGAAGGATGTCCCTAGGTGAAAGTCCCTAAACTTGATGGTACCAGAAGATGCTCAAATGCCTAGACCGAATGGATGTATGAGCGCATGAGGGCCAAATACCCTGAGGCCACGTCTCCCACTGTGTCGTGGTCGATTGGAAGGGGGTGTGGCCTTACCCGCTGGAGGGGAGGGGACGATTACTAGGCTGAGTATGACTAGCTCGTAAATCGGTCCACTACTGACATGCCAGATAGATATTGGCTGACTATTGGCTTAGGCGGATAGTGAGAGGTCTCTTCTGCTTGCACGGTTGCGTGTCCAGTGTAGGGCGGCAATGTGGTGTATAGTGTATTAGACCTCGGTGATTATCCAGAGAGAACTGTATTGATTTATGATGCTCCAGTGATGAGCTGGATTGATATGTGGATAAGTATTCTTGAGCTGCATCTTGTACATGACATTATCTGTGTAGGTCGTCATGCCCTAAACTCGGTAAGTAGACTTACAAAGAACCCAATAGCCGGTTCTGACCGCAACAGCCTCCTTAGTACCCCATTCTCGGCTCCTGAGGCAGGTTCTGATCCTGAGATCCTACAAGGAGGATTTTCATAACCGTACATCCGTTCCAATACGAGCATACCCAAGATCACAGCAAGTACATCTGAGAAATAAAAAAGGCATATATCACAGAATCCACTATAAATTTGAGCTCTAGAAATGATACAAGGCTGAAGAAAATATATATGATAACAGAATAAAGAAGGAAAGATCTGCAACACTGGGGTCCTCGACTCAACTCATATCCAAGCTCCACTACTACGATGCCGAATTAGGATCTCTTGCATGCTTCAATCGTGCATAAGCTTAGAGGGTGGTGAAAGTGTGTGACAATAGTGCGCGAAAGAATGATAGGGGATACAGGAAGGAAACATGATCAAAGCCAACACCACTAGCCTTACCAAGACTGCTATGAACGCAAGAAGCTATACCAAGGCAGTACAATAATGTAGGAAGCCATACTAAGGCTATATAATACAATGATTATTGGGCGTCATGCCAAGGTGATGCAATATAAGGATTATATAGCCAATGCAAATGTAATGCGAAGTGATGTCAGTCCTCATATCTAATCCACATATCAGTACAGTTCCATCATAAGGGATCTATCGGGGTCAAGTATACTGAAGGATGACTGTCGTTCTCTAGACCCGCATAGTCAAACAAGCGTAGGAGACCTCACTACCCGCTCGCGGTCAACCAATCACCAACAAGGCTCATAGTAGCGGACCCATTCACGAGCTGGTCAAACTCAGCCTAACTATTGCCCTCTTTCTCTTAGGCCGGTAAGGCCACACCCCATCCCAACCGACTACACGACTGTGGGAGTCGCGGCCTAATGGTGTAAGGCCCTTGTGCGCTCATGGTTCCACCCAGTCATGGCGTTGGGGCAGATCCTTGGTACCATAGAAGTTTTAGAGTTTTCACTCAAGGGCATCCTATGCACCACATATGGTTAGGTAACATTTTTTGTGTCCAATCATGGCCATCCACAATGAATCTGTGGAGGCTAAGGCCTTGATGAAGCAAGGGCGAATATCCACATACTATGCAATGTCAGATGCATGAATCATATAATCAACCATGCATAAATTCCATGCATCCAACGTGCTCAAGAGGGGATGTTACGTCCCTCAGAGAAGGTAACATGTAATGCCCAATGACACAACCATGACCACACACACATGGTGTTAACCAAGCATACAATGATGTACTTGGGTCATGAGGATGAATCTAGATACGCTATGTGGCGATATACAATGCATATTACATTCCTCCTATCCACGAAGCGACCAAGACTAGGTATTTAAATAATATCCATAGAGAATTCAATCTCTAGTGGGGGCCCATTTACCTGGGGTAGCCTACAAGACTAAGCATACAAACTACGGGTCTAAATAATACAGAAATGAGACTAGCAAGAGTCTAAGATGAGCATCCACTCACACTTAGATACAACCAGGCCTAAAGGGGTCTATAATGGGGGACATTTAACCACCATTCTCCAGAATTCATAACAACCATGAACTATATGGATAGAAGGCCCAAGGCCTACATTCAAGATAAAAATAGGTGGTCACATACATATGTCCCTCGTAATGGCTATAAGAAAAAGGGTTTAATACTACCTTCAACAATATGGGCCCCAAGAGGGGAATTAAGGCCCAAGGCTCAATTTCCAATGGCCATAGAATCCATGCATAAAGTTGGACTTGGTGGGCAGCTCGTGTACACAATATACGGCCCAAAAACAAGTTTAAGTTGGATGAAATGGGCCCCACTACATCAGCACAATAACTAGTAATTTAAGCAGGCAACCAGGGCCCAATATCATCCTTAGCTTAGCCCACAAGTCTATCAAAATGGTGAAAGTCGGTCCAATATATGGTTGGGCCAAGCTGGGACGTCCCTGCCCACTCTGGGCCCACTAGATGTCCCAAAAATTTGATCTAAGATGGGATCCTAATAAGATCACTAAAGGTAAACCAAAAGAATGCTAGTTAAGCCCAAAGATTATAAAAGTATAAGCATACAACACGTACACAAGTCATTAATATAGTGGGCCCCACAAGTAATAAAGTTTCAACCATAACAATGTACATTTAAGGCCTCTTGATAAACTTTTGGCCCGCTTGACTTCCTGGACCTGCTAAAGTCTAGAAATTAGTTAACTATGTGGAAATAATCTTATGAAGGCCAACTATACGCATAGGGGGCCTACCAGATGGAAGGTATGTATACATCATAAAAGATTAGGTAGGCCTGCTATTGGACTGTGAATCCAGCAACAACCCAAGGCAGAGAGTGCCTCCATGATCGGGCGATCCAAGGCTTGGACGGCCTAGACCAAATACACGTTAAGGTAGGCTCCACATACATTCATATTGAGCCTCAAATAAATGGCCTAGGATCTATGGTAGGCCTTTAACCATCCATAGAGGAACCCATAGGCCTACTTTAGGATCACCCAGGAGGACATCCAACCTCAACTGGTTCCCAAGAGGTAGCCCGCCTCTAACCGAATACAAATAAAGGCCTAAGGCCTAAACCAATCATGGGCCTAGTGGACAATCATGCAAAGCCCAACTCATAAGCAATATGGTGGGCCCATAGGCAAGGTTTGGGCCCAAACATAAGGGTCATAAACCCACATATTGTAGTGGGCCTAATGGGCAGCTCATTACTCCAATCATATGGGCAGTCCTTATGCTTAATTCAAGTGAGTTGGCCCTCAAAACTTGGCCCGAGTGCAAGGTTAATTTAGTGGGCAACCATGGGCCCAACTACTTGAGTATTTTGGCCCATAAACCCATCACAATAATGAGGTAAATATAGGCCCAAAGGTCCAATGGACCTATCTAGAAAATTCCAGCCCAACTGGGCCTAGAGAATCTAACAATTAGCTATGAACATGGACCCAAATAAACCCAACTGGGGTGGGCCTCAAATGAGAAATAATTAAGCCCAAAGGCACGTCATGGAATGGTAAGATTATGTGCATAAACATCCTTAAATCTGGTGGGCCATGCTGCCCCAAAACATGCCATTAAGGCGCACGGTTTGGGCTATTCTTTGGAATTCCAATCCACTGTTTTTACGGGCATCTTTGAGTCCAAAGAATAATTAATTTAATTAAGTATATTGTTCACTGGTGACCCACACATATCTCTGTGGGTCCCACCAGATGAGAGGAGTGCATAAAATACATACATCAGGTGGGCCTATGCTGCTGGACTGGACATCCAGCAGCAGCCCATTGGGCCAGGTGTCCCAAGGTGGTCGGTCCATGGGGCTTGGACATCAGCCCCTAAGAGATATCAAAGTGGGCCTCACATGTGGACGTCCCTCAGGGAGGTGGGCCGCGTCCCATGTGGACCATGTTATGGATGAACGACGTGGATACAAAATACATCAAGGTGGGCCGTGTGGAGGGTGGACGGCCAACCCATGCTGGATGTCCCAGCCTTGGGCATCCAGCCTAGTGGGCCAGTCCAGCCCTCGCCGAAGATTGGTTAGGGGTCCGTTGGCCCCAAAATTTGGCAGGTGGGTCGTATCATATGTAGGCCACCTCTTTACAAATTTTTGAATTTTATTGAATTAGGAAAGTATTTATTTGAATTAAAAGAAAATTGCCTGCCCAAAAATCTGATTAGTGCAAAATTTAGACTGGCCTTAATCTGAGCTTCCAATGGTGTGGACTAAAGGCCTCCAAAATTTGGAAAAAATGATTTTTACATCCCCTCATATCTATACCATAGGGTGGGGTCCACAGAAGTGGCCCACCAATGCAAAAGTTATTTTATAATAAAAGATTTTCAAACTAACATGTTGCTGGAACAGTCCAAAAAATCCAGACCGTCCACCCCACTTGGGCCACACCTTTAGGATCTCAATCAAGGTCAGATGGGGCTGAAATTTGGAGGACATTCGGATGGGATCCCCACCTTTCAGAAAATTATATTTGATGGCTAAGAAAAGTCCCTAAAACAGTCCCAAAATCTGGTCCAAAATCAACCAGAAACTGTCCAAAGAATTCTGGACAGCAACATACACTTGGATTAAATTAAATATATGAGTTGATTAAAAAGGAAATTACCCCAAAAACTAGGTGTTATGGCCCACCCTAGTGGGCCCCACAAATGTCCAAATCAAATTCCAAAGTTACCACACTTGCATGCATCAATAAAAGTCGGCAAATGGGACACCCAAAACGATAGTGTAGGTGGGTATGGGCATCTCACCCTAGCTGAACTTTCTGGACTATCTAGACCCACCAAGTGGGCCACACTCATCATCATCAGAAATAGAAGAAAAGAGAGAGAAGAGGGAGAGTATTCCGGCCATAGGAAGAAGGCACCATCACTATTGAGCCTTCCCCAACACAATCACACCCACAGATTTCATTCACATTCATATTACATCATGGATCTTCATCATGCATGATCTATATTTTAGATGAATGGTTGGGATGCCATCCCAACCATGATGCAAGGGTCTAAATGACCCATCATGATTAAGAAATTCAAAGAAACCTCCATGATGGGGCCCATAAGGAGGAAACCCCATGCATGGGACATGCATGCATAAGATGGGCCAAATGACCACATTTAAGGGGTTGTGTTGGATCTCCATCATTGATTGGTGGGTCCTACACATCCCAAATGAGAGAAGGAGGAGACTTACACTTATGAAAAAGAAATTTCATGAAATAAGGGAGCACCTAACTAAAGATCTTCACCAAAACTTAGATCACCAAACTCCTAATGCTCCAAGGATTCAAGATTGATGGATGAGATGAGATGGGAAAGGGAGAAATGAGAGGGATAGAAGAGAGAGGGAGAGTTATAGAAATCTCATCATAGCTAGGTGGCTCGGGAAGAGAGGGCCATGATTTCTTTTCTAGAAAAGAGATGTGTATGATAGAGAAATAATCATGGTCTAGCAAAAAGAAGGCCTAAAAGGTGGCTATAACATAGGGTTGGGTAGTGTTAGGGAGATGGTTGGTGTGGAAGATGGGGTTTTGGGTAGTGTATAGGTGGTGTGTGTTAGAACTTACACAAAAGAGGGTGGCCACCTTGAAAAATGTGCCCTCCACACTAGGTGGGCCACATAATCATGATCAAGGGATAGAAATGAAAAGCATACATATTAAAATCTATATGTCAGATGGACGCACAAGACGCGGTGTTGAAACTGCAATGAAAATGCGAACAAGATGGCATAGGTTTCGGCTCGATCCGAGTCGGGTCTACATGACTAGACTTAAGTATGACCGCAAATACTCTCCAAGGGTCGCGGGTCACCGGAATTTGACCGGTAGGACTGGGGGACTAAGAGAAATGAAATGCACACTCATACACACAGATGCACACACATGCACTCGGGTGGGGTCTTACATAGGCCTTAGTGTGGCTGATAGCATTCATGCCTTACATCACATGGCCTTAGTGTGGCCAATAACATTAATGCCTTGCATTACATAGCCTTTGTACGGCTGTCACACCCCAAACCCGGAGATCGGATTCATAGGAATCCCGATCGCCGAATCCAGTGCCGACAGCCTCCATAGTACCCCATTCTCGGCTCTTAGGGTCTATACGCCAGATTTCAATCCTGAGATCCTACAAGGAGGATTTTTCAATGTACATTTAACTCATAATAAGCATAACCACAAGATTACCCAATTCACAAAGGCAACATCATCATCACATATCCACTAATATAATCATTTGAGTACAATACAGAAAGGAAAATACATGATATCGAAAATCAAGCTCCAGAAGACCGCCGCACGCGCCAAGCTCAACACTGCTGCCACCTAATATCGCCTGCACGCATCTATCGTGCATAAACTTATAGAAAGCTTAGAGGGTGGTGTAAGTGTGTGCACAAGATAAGTGCTAAGTTTTCAACACAATGCCATCATCATACAGGACCAAAAATACTAGTAATACATAAATGGTACAATATCGAAATAAACAGAATCACTAACAAGATCATGAATTACCAGAGTAAGCAGAAATACTGACAAGAGCAGGAATAATCAGAGTAAACATAAATACTGGCAAGATTATAAATTATACGATAACAGAGTAAGCGGAAATATGGACAAGTCCATGAATCAATCAATATCAGAATACGCAATATAGAATAGCTATGCAGATGATGAGTCATAAAGAGCCAATTATCAAATGCCGAGAATGCGATGCAGTGTGTAATTCCTGATGAGTTCACGACTAGCGTCAATCGTATCTAGACAATATAAATGCAGAAATACAGGTAACCCAAAATGTCATATGCCACAAATGTAATACAATCTGCAGTGCAAATGGAATGACCATGCAAGAGTGTGAAGTCGGGATGATAGTACGTAGTATCCCAGGTTATGGGGTCCATAGAAGGGACTTCTAACCAAACCAGTCCCATACCTAAATTTGGATAGTCAAATTCAATGTGGTAAACTCCTGATCTCAGGTTAGTCACGCGCCCAACCGAAATCCTGACCATGCGAAGGTAGGCGTAACAAATAGTTACGCACCACCAGACCGAGGGGATGAGTGAATGGATATGCAATTCTGGCTCAATAAGTCCACATATCAGTACGGTTACTCTCTGGGATCATCACCGGGGTCTATTACACTCCAAACCAGATTGCCGCCCCATCGCACGCAACAAGTTGAGTGGAAGAGACCTCACTATCCGCCTGCCAATATCGGGCCCAGCTCGTCGATAACAGACCCATTCCTCGAGCTGGTCAGACTCAGCCTAACATTGCCCCCTCCTCTCGGGCAGGTAAGGCCGTACCCCCTTCCAACTGACCGCGACACAGTGGGAGACGCGGCCTAACGGTATGTGGCCCTCATGCGCTCATGCATCACAGTAGGCCTCAACTACAGGTCGCGTATGTATCATATAGGCCTTGACAATCGGCCTCGGCAGTCGAAATTGACCTCAACAATCGGAATCAACACTTGGAATCGGCCTCGATACTCGGCCTTGATAATTGGAATCGACATTAATACTCGGTCTCGACAGATCAGAATCGGCATCGATACTCAGCCTCAACAATCAGAATCGGCCTATACAATTGATCTCAACAATCAGAGTCGGCAATTGGTCACGATAATCAGAATCGATCGATCAATCGGAATCGACAATCGGACGTGGCAATCAGAATCGGTCGATAATCAGAATTGGTAAATCAGTCACGTCAACCGGGGTCGGCAATCGGTCACGATAATCAGAATCGATCAATCAATAATCAGAATCGGTAAATCAGTCACATCAATTGGGAACTGTAAGCGGTCACAATAATCGGGATCGGTCGATAATTAGAATTGGCAAATCCCTCACGCTAACCGGGATGAGCAATCGGTCACGACAATCAGGATCGATCAATAATCAGAGTCGGCAAATCGGTTACGTCAATCAGAATCGGCAATCGGCCACGATAATCAGGATCGATCGATAATCAGAGTCGGCAAATTGGTCATGTCAATTGAAATCGGGAATCGGCCACGACAATCATGATCGATCGATAATCAGAATCGGCAAATTGGTCACGACAATCGGCATCAGTAATCGGTCATGACAATCAGAATCGATCGATAATCAGAGTTAGAAAATTGGTCACATCAATCGAAACCGGGAATTGGCCACGACAATCGTGATCGATCGATAATCAGAATCGACAAATCGGTCATGACAATAGGCATCGGTAATCGGTCATGACAATCAGAATCGATCAATAATCAGAGTCAGAAAATCGGTCACGTCAATCGGAATCGGGAATCGGCCATGACAATCGTGATCGATCGATAATCAAAATCGGCAAATCGATCACGACAATCGGCATCGGTAATCAGTCATGACAATCAGAATTGATCGATAATCAGAGTAAAAAAATTGGTCACGTCAATCAGAATCGGCAATCAGCCATGACAATCCTGATCGATCAATAATCGGAATCAGCAAATCGGTAACGACGATCGGATCGATCGATAATCAGAATCGACAAATCGGTCACGGCAATCGGAGTCGGTAATCGGTCATGACAATCGGGATCGATAAGAATGGGTCGAACAAGGCCTAAGGGAAAGTCACAACGTGGACTTTAAACCATCATTGTTCATCAATGTGGACATCTAACCAACATTGCTCCTAAGGAGTGGCCCACATCAGAGATTCATACACAACGTATCGGCCACACATACATCATGTTGGGCCCCATTCATGGGCCTCTCATATATCGCGTTGGGCTTCATACGAGGGTCTCAAACGAATCACAATGGGCCACGCCCATGGGCCTTGAATACATCACAATGGGCCTCGCCCATGGGCCTCAAATACATCACAATGGGCCTCGAATACATCATAATGGGCCTCGCCCATGGGCCTCCAACCTATCGCAATGGGCCTCATCAAATGGGTCATAAATGCATCAGCATGGGCCTCATATGTGGGCCTTATATACAATAAGTGGGCCGCACTGCTTGGGCCTCGTATGCATCAAATGGGCCATGTATTTGGGCTTAACAATACAAATAGGTGGGCCCTGCCCATGGGCCAAAATACGTCATGATGGGCCGCGCCAATGAGCCTTAAGTGGGCTTGGACTACACCAAAATCATTGCAATAGTTGTAAGTGTAACATGTGTATCACCGTATATTATCATTCCATGGGGCACATGGCCCATTAATGATGACTAGCACTACCCAAACATTGTCCATATAAATCAGCACCATCCATTGTCCAGGTACATTAGCACCATCCGAACATTTCCTATGTAAATCCATGTCATCCAAACATTGGACAACACGTCCAAACATTGTCTAGCACCGTCCAGCATAATCTGGATGGTGTGGATGAAATAATACATCATGGTGGGACCGTGCATGGCACGTCAGATGGATGAACGGTATGGATGTCAGGCTTGCTGCACCGTCCAGCAACTGGACGGTGCAGATATATACACCATGATACGGTCCATGTAATGACCTACTACAGTAAATATTATATAATATATTATTATATATAATATAATATTACATATTACATATTTGTGAAGTGGCAGGAAGTGCCCATATCCACCGTCCATATCAATATGGACAGTGTAAACGTTAATATAAAGGTGGGTCCCACGTATCAGTGGCCCACCATAACATTTATTTAATATAATATATTATATTATATTGTACCTACATTATATAGGGTATATATATATATATATATATATATATATATATATATATATATATATATATATACACGTGTGTGTGTGAGCTGTGTCAGTGATAGCGTCCAGCGTCCCGGCCTGGATGAAAGGGGCCCACCTAATATACTAGGCCCCGCATGAATGAACGGTCAGATACATGTATCAGGTGGGTCCCACTGATCTGAACCGTCTGGACGACTCACGTCCTCAAGTAGGCCCCACCGTCAGCAAGAGGGATGGACGGTTTGGATGGACACACCGTCCATATGGCAGACGGCCTGGATATACAATATAAGCAAGGTGGGCCCTACGTCCTGAGGTGGACGGATGGCATGAATATTTCATGTGCAGCTGGCCCCATCACCTGCACGTGTGACACGTGCAGGGTGGCTCCCACATATGGATGGTTGAAATACAGCAACAGCTGTAGCCGTTAATACAGCAGCAGCTGTAGCCGCTGGAGTCCATGTAGGTGGATGGAGTAGATAAAACCCATACAACAGGGTGGGCTTCTACGTCCATGAAAATGAAATGGACCGTTGGATGAACACATCCACACGTGAGTCTTGTAGCCGCTGGACGGTGTCTACCAGTGTCTTGGACTGCTGGCCTAATCAATGGATGGTTTGGATAATCACATGCCTTGTAAAGGGGCCACAAAACTTGCTGACGTTGATGCAGTGGGGTTCACACGTCCAACGTCCTGAAAACAGACGGATGGTGTGGATCATCATACCACATCAATGGTGGGCCATCAAACTAAGGAGAGAGAGAGAGAGAAAGAGAACGGTTGAGATGGGAGGAGCTCCACCACTATGAGCTCCTCCATGATACAATGCATACATCATGATGGGTCCCACCACATGTGGGCCCTTAAATCACAAAAATCACATAAATTGAATCATAAAATACACCCACCTTTGATATTCTCCTCCTCCTTCCGCCAAAGCATCCTAGAGCTCCAAAGGACGAACTTCAATGGTTGAGATTGGTTTTGGAGGGTGGGGATGGGAGATAGGAAGTGGGCCATACAAAGCTCTCTCCCATGGAGAGCCATGGACGATTGGGTTCTTCTTTGGTTGCTTGGAAGAGAAGGGAGAACTAAGAGAGAGAGAAGATGGGATGGAGTGATGGAGTGATAGGTGAGGTGAGAGCTTTATTGACTTTTGAGGTAATTTGTGTAAGAGGGGTATGGGTTGCCTTGACTTTTAAGGTTGCATTGGTAAGGGAGTGATGGGATATGTACTTGACATATAAAGTGATTGATGTGTACTTGATTGATGGGACATGTTGTAGAGATTCTTTTGTGATTGCAAATGCGCGGCGTTTCCTCAAACTAAATACGGGCCCACATCTCCTGACCTACGTATCGCCTCAGCGCGCGAAATGCGGCATCGAAACCGCAGTGACGGTGCGGTCGCATGGGTAGAAGTCTCGGGTCAAGCCGACTCTGAAATATGAGACATGACTCAGGGTTGTGCGCAACCCCAAAAACAGAACGCGGGTTGCCGAAATTCCACCAGGAGAACTGGGGAAGTCTACGGAATGGTACGGTCTAAGATACGGGCCTTACAATGGCTGTTAGCATTCATAGACTTATTTGCATGTTTTCACATTACTCTGATATTTCATACTTGCATTGCTACCTTGTGCACACACTTTCACCACCCTCTAAGCTTTCTATAAGCTTATGCATGATAGATGTGTGTAGGTGATACCATAATGTAGTCATAGGTAAGTAGGAGCAGGAACGAGCAGTCAAGCTTTTGGAGTTCTAATATTGTTATTGTACTTCCTTCTATACGTATTGTATTTAAAGTTTTTAGTCATAGCGGATTTTATAATGGAGTCTTGGTTATTGTTCATGGGTTATGCTTATTATGTAACAAATTTATTTTAAAAATCCTCCTTATAGGATCGTAGAATCGGAACCTAGTATATGGGTGTTGGGAGCCGAGAATGGGGCACTATGGAGGCTGTCGGTGCCGGGTTCGGCGATCGGGAATTTTGTGAGCCTGATTTTCGAGTTTAGGGCTTGACAAGGGGGTCCCATAAATAACCTGCCGAATGACATATGCAATGGTCAACTGTAAGTGTTATGGTCTCATACTCCTTTGGTTGTCAAATTTTGATGTGTCAAAACATCTATTTGTGTCTTGTGCTGGTATGATGATTTTATACTTCAAGTTGCTACAAGTTGAAGCACAAGATGTTAAAGTTCAAAAAGCTACAAGATGAAGCTCAAGGTGTCAAAGTTCAAGCCTGATATTGTTCAAGACTTCAAGCCTGATATTGTTCAAGACTTCAAGCCTGATATTGTTCAAGATTTCAAGCCTGATATTGGTTCAAACAATCTACATTCGCTGAATGGTTGAAGTTCAATGTCCATACGACATGTTTCAGGTTTGATTGACCTTAGGTTGACCCTTTAAGTAGGTCATTTTGGATACATAAGTCAAATGTTTATTCTACATAAGCTTAGTCTGTTCCAAGACCAGTCCTAGCTCTTGTTCGACCAGTCCTAGCATTGGTTCGACTAGTCCAAGAAATTCCACGACCAGTCCTAATTTGTTGAAGATTTTTCGGATTTTTTGGAACGCCCACGACCAGTCCTGGAGGTCCTTCGACCGGTCGTAGGTTGGCTTCGACTTGTCCACGATCAGTCGTGGAGCTACGACTGAAATTCCAGCAACCTATTTCATGGTCCTACGACCAGTCGTAGGTGTCCCACGACCAGTCGTAGGGTACACACGACCAGTCGTAGAACGGTTTTCAAAGATCGCGCTCAAATTTTCAAAAATCTGTTAGAGCTACGACCAGTCCTAGGTTTCTAAGACCAGTCGTAGGAACGATTTTTCCTTCTATAAATTGAACACAAAATTCAGAGTTTTGACATTCAGAACTCCATTCCATTTAAGAATTTTCAAGTAATCACTCTGAGATAAGTCTGTGTTTATTTTAAGCTAAATTGTGCTTATTTAATATTCCTTTTTGCTAGCTTATTTAATTTGATTTTGTTTCTCTATTCCAATCTTATTTGAAAAGAGGAATTATATTATTCCTTCTTCTTGGAATCAAAATCAAATATAGCTACGCCCAACAAGTCAAAATCTAAAATCTATTAGAATTTAGAACCCTATGAATGTGAGTATTGGAAATTGAACTTTGATATTCAATCATCTACTCCGATTGGTTCTACCGGGCTGCTAAAGGAAAAATCCAGGTATTTTACAATTCTGTAAAATTCTTTTATTTTTGGTTTTGTTTGAGGTTAAGCCAGAAAAATCTCATTGTATTGGTTTTGTTTGAGATTGAGCCAGAAAAATCTCATTGTATTGGTTGTCTGAGGAAAACCAGAAAACTCAGAAAAAGGGGTTTTTGAATTGTGTAAGCCCAAGTGAAAAGACACACAATTGTAAAGGTTTTTGGTGAACTGAGAAAACCTATTTGCTAGTGAACGCTAATATCCCCTGTGTGAGGATATTAGGAGTGGAGTAGCATTCATGTGGTGTTGTAAAACAACAGTGTACACACAAAGTAACCACTATAACTCTTTGTCTTGTGGATTGTATGCTTGATTAATTTTCATATCTTTTATCATTCGATTGTGTGGAATGTACAAGTGGATGTGAATGTTGTAACTATTTACGTTTTCAAGCAAGTGTGGGGATTGTTGTAATAATTTAGATCTTTACTTCTGTATTTATTTTCAATTCCTTGCTATTTCATTTACTTATATTAACATTGAGTTCTTGATTCAAAAGAGGTTCTAGAAATAAGGTTGTCCTACCATAAGCCCTTGTTTATTATGGTGTAAGGTTGTCCTTAGAACTGAATTTGTATCAATCTCTCAATAATTATTTATCAAGGTGATTTATATTTAGCATTGTGAATTGATTAATTATTGTAAGGGTATTGATTTACTTTAGTTCATTGATTTATTTTTAAATTTGGCATAGTCCTATTCACCCCCCCCTCTAGGACATATAGCTTGGCCTTTTCAAGTGGTATCAGAGCCTAATAGCTCATTTCTTGTTACTTTTTATTTGGATTTATTTCCTGAGCTAACGATCTAAGCTATTTAAAAAGATGTCAAATTTTGATAGCCTTTCAGTTACTAGGCCTCCACCTTTTGATGGCTCCAACTATGCCTATTGGAAAGCCAGAATGAGAATCTTCCTCAGATCAATGGATGAAAGTGTGTGGCTAGCCACAGTGACTGAATGGAATCCTCCTACCATGGAAGTAACTGGTGTTGATGGTTCAAAATCTATGAAAATTACACCATTTTTCCAATGGACCACTCTTCAGAAAAATGAGAGTAGTGCTAATGCTAAAGCACTAAATGCAATCACTTGCGCACTATCACCGGATGAGTTCAAAAGAATCATATCTGTGATACTCGCAAAAAGCAAGCCTGGGATATTTTAGAAATGACACACGAAGGTACTACAATTGTCAAGAAATCTAAAGTCCAACTCCTCACAACTAAATTTGAAGAAATTCATATGGAGGAAAATGAAATGTTTATGGACTTTTACACTAGATTGAATGACATTGTAAACTCTATGTGGGGTCTTGGTGAAAAGATCTCAGAAAGTAAAGTGTGTGCAAAAATACTACGCTCTCTTCTGAACGGTTCAATTCAAAGGTAACCGCAATCCAGAACTTCGTGATACGGACAATATGAAGGTAGAAGAATTAGTTGGTTCTTTGCAAACCTATGAATTAAGTTTTAAAGCTCCTAAAGGTAAGTCTATTGCTTTGAAGTCATCTAAAAGTATTACTCAAGAAAATTCAGATTCGAAAAATCTGAAGATGATATGGCCCTTTAGCGAAAAAGTTTTATAAGATTTTCAAAAGCAAGAAAAGAGTCGACTTTCAAAAGGCAAATGAAAAGAAACGTTCTAAACCTAAGTCTAAAACTTGGAAATCATTGAAAGATAGTCAATGTTACAACTGTCAAAGAATATGGGCATTTAGCAAACAAATGTCCTAAAAGGACAGATCCAAAAGGAAGGGTATGTTGGCTACTTGGGATGAATCGTCGATTCTCAAGCCTCTTCAATCGAAAATTAAAAACCGAGTCGGGCGGTGAACTTAAGGCCCTTATGACTCTAGCCAAGTTTACTTTTTCAGATCACGATGATTCAACAAGTGAAGAAAATTTGGATAGTGATCATGAAAATGATGAAGATCTTCAAGATGCTTACAATGCCTTATATAAGGAAAGTTGTAAAATTGTCACAAACTTAAACTTCAAAAAGAAAAGTTCTTTAAACTAAAAGAATGTTTTGAAACTCTTGTTTTAGAAAAATCTCAAATTTCAGATTGTTTTGAAAAATCAAAGTGTGATTTAGAATTCAAAACCTCACTAATTGAAAATTTAAAATCTGAAAATGAGAAACTTAAAAATGAAGTATCCTCTCTTCTGAGTTTGAAGGACACATGGAGATATGCCCAAGGTGATCCAAAATTAGAAAAATTATTATCCGGATCAAGAAAATGTGGTGATCGATCCGGGTTGGGCTTTGACAAAAACACATCTCCTAAACAGAAGAATGCTCCTTCCATTTTTGTGAAAGGAGAGACTTCTAACTCAAAAGGAAAAGGTACTAATCAAGTTGTTTCTAAAAATACAAAAACCTTTCAAAAACACAAAAGCACTATATAAATTTCAAAAATCGATTCGAAACCCGCTAGTTTGAAAAAATTATTGATTTACTTAAGGAGCTATTAAAATCTAACTCAAGAGGGTCACTCTTTTAACTATAAACAAAAGAAGACCAATTATTCTCCTAAACCCAAAACAAGATCTTGAAATGGGTTCCCAAGGTTACTTGTTTGGTTGCTTGCTCACACCGCTTTCAAAGCTATAAGCCATTCAAAATGGTACCTAGACAGTGGATGCTCCGACATATGACGACAAAGCTCTATTCACCGATCTTAAAGATATGACTGATGGGTCAGTCACATTTGGTGATGGTAGCAACTGCAAGATAATTGGCAAAGGTACGGTCCAACTCTATAACCTTCCCTTATTTAAAAATGTGTTATATGTTGAGGGTTTAAAACACAACTTGTTGAGCATATCTCAAATATGCGATAACAACCATAATGTTAAATTTTCTAATCAAGGTTGTGAAATTACAAATGAAAAGGGTTCTGTAATATTAACTGTCATGCAGAACTTAAAATCTGCTATATAGTAAGCAACGGTAGCTCATCTAATCAAACGTGCTACATGGTCCATACCGATGAGACAGATTTATGGCATAAACGTCTTGGACATGTACACTACCGAAATTTATACAGATTGAGCAAAAGTGAACTAATAAAAGGTCTACCTAAAATGTAAAAAGTAGACAAGATCTGTGGTGAATGCCAGTGTGGTAAACAAACTAGGAGCTCTCACAAAAAGGTGAACTCCAATATCACCACAAGACCACTCGAGCTTCTCCATATGGATCTTATAGGACCAACAAGAACGGAAAGTCGAGGTGGCAAAAAGTACATCTTAGTTATTGTAGATGATTATACAAGATACACTTGGGTTTCATTCTTGAAAGATAAATCAGAAACCCTTGATGAAGTGAAAAAGATTATAAAACGGATTCAAACTGAAAAATGTACTCAAGTCAGCAAGATCCGTAGTGATCATGGATCTGAATTTGAAAATAGCGGTTTTGAGAAATTTTGTAGCGATCAGGGAATATCGCATGAATTCTTTGCACCTAAAACTCCTCAACAAAATGGAATTGTCGAGAGGAAGAATAGAGTGCTTCAAGAAATGGGAAGTGTTATGTTAAATAGCATGAAGCTACCTAGGAATCTCTGAAATTTGAAGCGATAATACAAACTGCTACATTATTAACCGTGTTTATATTTGTAAATCTAATAATAAAACGGCTTATGAAATGTGGTTTGAGAAAAAGCCTTCTGTCAAATATTTTCGAATTTTTGGCAGCAAGTGCTATATTTTGCGTGACCGTGAAAATTTGGGAAAATTCGACACTAAAAGTGATGAAGGGATCTTTTAGGTTATTCTTTAAAAAATCGTGCTTATCGTGTTCGAACAACAGGACCGGTGTGATTCAAGAGTCAATAAATGTTGTGATTGACGATCTTTTGAAAACACCTGTTCCGAGTTTAGATAATGATGAAGTTCTTATACTTGAAAAACAAGAAACTTCATCAAGTGAAACTAATCCTGAATTAAGGATCATAAAGATCATCCAACCTCTCAAATACTTGGAAACCCTCTCACCGGTGTACGCACTCGTAGACAATTAGAGGACATATGTAACTACGTATGCTTTACATCCCAGTTGAACCGGTAACGTAAAAGAAGCACTTTCGATGAAAATTGGATTCTTGCGATGCAAGAAGAACTTAATCGGTTTGTCGAAATGATGTCGGCAACTTGTTCCTAGACCTAAAGATAAACATATTATTGGAACAAAATGGATTTTCAAAAACAAATCGATGAGCTTGGAAATATTATTCGAAATAAAGCAAGACTAGTTGTACAGGATATACACAAATCGAAGGTATTGACTATAATGAAACATTTGCCCTCGTAGCTCGTCTTGAATCGATCGACTTTTTATCTCCATAGCATGTTTTAAGAAAATTAAAATTTATCAAATGGATGTAAAGAGTGCCTTTCTGAATGGTGATTTACATGAAGAGGTATATGTTGAACAACCTACAGGGTTTGAAGATCCTAAATTTACTGATCATGTGTATCGTCTTAAGAAAGCTCTCTATGGTCTGAAACAAGCTCCCAGAGCATGGTACAAAAAATTGACTAAGTTTTTACTGAGTCATAATTTTCAGATGGGATGTGTTGATAAGACACTTTTTGTTAAGAAACATAACGATGATATTCTAATGGTTCAAATATATGTTGACGATATTATTTATGGATCAACCTGTACTAACATGACTGTTGAGTTTGCAGATTTGATGAAATCTAAATTCGAAATGAGCATGGTTGGAGAATTAAACTATTTCCTAGGATTACAAGTAAAACAACAACCTGATGGAATATTTATTTCACAAACCAAATATGCTCAGAGTTTAATTAAAAAATTTGGGTTTGAGAAAGGTAAAAATTTTGATACTCCAATGAGTACAACGGTAAGACTCTCAAAAGACTCTACAGGTAATGATGTGGATCCTAAATTGTATCGTAGTTTGATTGGTAGTTTACTTTATCTAACTGCTAGTAGACCTGATATTGCCTTGAGTGTTGGTATTTGTGCTCGTTATCAATCAAATCCTAAAGAATCTCACTTAATCACATTAAGCGGATTATGCGTTATGTCGCAAGTTCTACTAAATTGGGTCTCTGGTATCCACATGAGACTAATGTTCAATTAGCCTGCACGCCTTGATCTTGACTGGTGGAAACATTGATGATAGGAAATCAACCAATGGTGGTTGTTTCTACATTGGAAATTGTCTTGTTTCTTGGTTTAGCAAGAAGCAAAGTTCTATATCGCTATCAATCAATTGAGGTTTGAATACATTCTTCTTTGAAATGCATGTACTCAACTTGTTTGGATGAAACGAATGTTAAGCGATTATGGAATTTCTCAAGATTCTATGATTTTATTTTGTGATAATTCCAGTGCAATAAATATCTCTAAAAATTCAGTTCAGCATTCACGTACTAAGCATATTGACATTAGATTTCATTACATTCGTGAATTAGTGGAAGAAAAATTAATAAATTTGGATTACATTCCAACCGAGATTCAACTTGCGGACATTTTCACTAAACCGCTCGACAAAAGCCGGTTTAATAAATTAAAATTTGATCTCGGTATGTGCAATTTAAATTGAGTTTGCATGATTTTGTGTAGCATAAGTTTTATGTTTTAAAAAAAAATATATATATAAAAAAAAAATTGCAAATTTTTTTGTCATACTCGACCTGTCGTGAGAATACACGACCGGTCGAACACGTACACGACCTGTCGTAAAGCACGGGATTTCACTTAAAATTGGGGATTTTAGTCTTCTTCTTCATTTCTTCATTTCTTTCCAACCGTCCTAGCTACGGCTGCCCCAACCCATCTTCATTGTTCTTCAAGGTTAGTGATTCTTTTACATTTTCCTTGTAGATTCTTACTATTAGTGCTTCAAAACTCATGTTTGTAGAATCTATTTGATCATTGATTGCAGGATTTGGGGTTTTTCTCTTAAAAAATCTGTTCTATCTAAATCTCATTCCTTCTATCTTGCATCTTGTTGTTCCCTTGAAATCTTTCTTTGAAAATGGATCCTAGAGGTAAAAAGAAAACTACTCGAGGTCCATCTTCTTCTAGATCAACTTCTATTGTTCAACGTCATCTTCGTTCTCCTGAAAATGATCCTACTGATGCTCGAGATTTGCGTATGCGTAATGTAATTGTTGAACGTCATGTTAATGTCAATCACATTGCTTCTTTTGGTATTCCTTCTTTGTTGGAATCTGTGGGATGGGATAACATTCTACATTGGGGTGGAGCTGCATACCAGTCCATTGCCCAATCCATGTTTGCATGTATCTGCGATTTTTCTCTTGAGAATTTAATATTTAAAGTTGATACTCAAGAGGGTTTGTTTGTTGTAGATCGACATTTGATTGCAGATATTATGGAAATACCTATCAATGATGAGAGCATTCCAATTAATATTTTACATGATAGTCTCTCAGAATCTGAACGACGAATGCTTACTAGAGATTTATGTAATATGGATGTTCATTGGACTCATAAAGGTCATGTACTTCCCTCAAGGTATTTGTTACCCAGACACGTGCAGTACTTCATAAGATATTCATTTCAAATCTTTATCCACGTTCTGGTAACAAAACCGAACTCACTTCTTTTATGGTTCGTGTTTTGCATTCTGTTGTCTCTGGTGTTAATATATGCCTCCCTTCTTTAATCTATCATTCCATTATTCTGTCACGTCACCATCCTGGACATAGTGATATACCCTTTGGTTATTTACTGATTAGGTTAGCAAATCATATGCTCATAGCCATGCCTACTAGAGAAAAACCCATCCACCATCTCCCTTTTAATAACTCCAATCTTAATAAGATGACTTTAGATTTGGCTAGAGGCCAAGTGGATGTTGTAGCTGATGGTGGTGAAGCGTAATCTTTGAAGCTAGTGATCTTCCTGAGGACGTGAATATGGATGACTTATTTGAAGAACTTGAGTCGGACTCGGCTGATGATCCTGATTTTCAGCCTTCTGATTTTGATGAAAGGTTGAATTCTCTTCAAGAGCAGGTGGCTCAAATTCGTGTTACTCAAGATACACAATTTTCCTATATGCGTAAATATATGAGGCGAATTGCTAAGGGATTACACAAAATTGATCCTTCTAATCCTGCACCGTCTTACTGGTTCTGACTGATTTTTTGGTCTGTATTATTTACTGATATTAGCTTGCATCTCAAACCTTTTTGTTGGTTATGGACTATTTTTTTTTTGCTTCAACTCCGACTTGGTTATGCACTTTAACTGCTTTTCTTCCTTTGTCATTTTGTGTCAAAAAGGGGGAGAAGTTTGGTGAATGTGAATGGTGAATATTATAAATTTTGTTGTGCTAGCTATTACTCAGGGGGAGTTAAAACTTCTCATGAGTTATGGGAGATTGAATATTGCTTATCATCTGTACACATGTCTATACATTGCTTATGTCTATACATTGCTTATCATCTGTACACATGTCTATACATTGCTTATCATCTGTACATCTGTGCTTGCTTTGTACTTCTCTTATGTCTATTAGAAGAATTATTACTTGGTGTGGTGTTTTGTCACAAATTTGACAAAGGGGGAGATTGTAAGTGTTATGGTCTCATACTCCTTTGGTTGTCAAATTTTGATGTGTCAAAACATCTATTTGTGTCTTGTGCTGGTATGATGATTTTATACTTCAAGTTGCTACAAGTTGAAGCACAAGATGTTAAAGTTCAAAAAGCTACAAGATGAAGCTCAAGGTGTCAAAGTTCAAGCCTGATATTGTTCAAGACTTCAAGCCTGATATTGTTCAAGACTTCAAGCCTGATATTGTTCAAGATTTCAAGCCTGATATTGGTTCAAACAATCTACATTCGCTGAATGGTTGAAGTTCAATGTCCATACGACATGTTTCAGGTTTGATTGACCTTAGGTTGACCCTTTAAGTAGGTCATTTTGGATACATAAGTCAAATGTTTATTCTACATAAGCTTAGTCTGTTCCAAGACCAGTCCTAGCTCTTGTTCGACCAGTCCTAGCATTGGTTCGACTAGTCCAAGAAATTCCACGACCAGTCCTAATTTGTTGAAGATTTTTCGGATTTTTTGGAACGCCCACGACCAGACCTGGAGGTCCTTCGACCGGTCGTAGGTTGGCTTCGACTTGTCCACGATCAGTCGTGGAGCTACGACTGAAATTCCAGCAACCTATTTCATGGTCCTACGACCAGTCGTAGGTGTCCCATGACCAGTCGTAGGTGTCCCACGACCAGTCGTAGGGTACACACGACTAGTCGTAGAACGGTTTTCAAAGATCGCGCTCAAATTTTCAAAAATCCATTGTAGAGCTACGACCAGTCCTAGGTTTCTAAGACCAGTCGTAGGAACGATTTTTCCTTCTATAAATTGAACACAAAATTCAGAGTTTTGACATTCAGAACTCCATTCCATTTAAGAATTTTCAAGTAATCACTCTGAGATAAGTCTGTGTTTATTTTAAGCTAAATTGTGCTTATTTAATATTCCTTTTTGCTAGCTTATTTAATTTGATTTTGTTTCTCTATTCCAATCTTATTTGAAAAGAGGAATTATATTATTCCTTCTTCTTGGAATCAAAATCAAATATAGCTACGCCCAACAAGTCAAAATCTAAAATCTATTAGAATTTAGAACCCTATGAATGTGAGTATTGGAAATTGAACTTTGATATTCAATCATCTACTCGATTGGTTCTAACTGTCGCTAAAGGAAAAATCCGGTATTTTACAATTCAGAAAATTCTTTTATTTTTGGTTTTGTTTGAGGTTAAGCCGAAAAAAAATCTCATTGTATTGGTTTTGTTTGAGATTGAGCAGAAAAATCTCATTGTATTGGTTGTCTGAGGAAAACCGAAAAAACTCGAAAAAAGGGGTTTTTGAATTGTGTAAGCCCAAGTGAAAAAGACACAATTGTAAAGGTTTTTGGTGAACCTGAGAAAACCTATTTGCTAGTGAACGCTAATATCCCCTGTGTGAGGATATTAGGAGTGGAGTAGCATTCTGTGTGGCTGTTGTAAAACAGTTGGTGTACACACAGGCGAACCACTATAACTCTTTGTCTTGTGGATTGTATGCTTGATTAATTTTCATATCTTTTATCATTCGATTGTGTGGAATGTACAAGTGGATGTGAATGTTGTAACTATTTACGTTTTCAAGCAAGTGTGGGGATTGTTGTAATAATTTAGATCTTTACTTCTGTATTTATTTTCAATTCCTTGCTATTTCATTTACTTATATTAACATTGAGTTCTTGATTCAAAAGAGGTTCTAGAAATAAGGTTGTCCTACCATAAGCCCTTGTTTATTATGGTGTAAGGTTGTCCTTAGAACTGAATTTGTATCAATCTCTCAATAATTATTTATCAAGGTGATTTATATTTAGCATTGTGAATTGATTAATTATTGTAAGGGTATTGATTTACTTTAGTTCCGCTGATTTATTTTTAAATTTGGTATAGTCCTATTCACCCCCCCCTCTAGGACATATAGCTTGGCCTTTTCATCAACCACATCTCATATCAAGCATGCAGATGATGCGTATGGGTATGTATTATGATGCTATGTTATCACATACTCATAATCGACATCGATGATCGACCTATATATAAGGCGAGGTCGATAGATGGACAACAGACCTATAACATGAAGGTCAGTCCTCAACTGTGGATATAACAAACTTGATAGCACGGATCCCTCCATTTACGGCGATGATGAACTCTCCTCATATCAAGGTTAAGCCTAGGTGGCCTACCTATAATCCTAAGGATCCGAAAAGGGTACCTTCTCCATGCTATCATATAGTCTGCTAGATGCCTTAGGGGGCCCAAATAAGTCCTAGATGGACTCCAAGAAAATAATAATAATAATCCTACTGACAAACAATGAGGGCCTAACATCTTGGGTTATCCCAATATGAATAGATGGATCATGTAAACATCAATGGGACCCAATGATTTGGGTTAACGCACTTAGAGAATGATAAGAATAGGCCTAACGAAGGCCTAAGGGAAGGTCACAATATGGACATTTAACCATCATTGCCCATCAATGTGGACATTTAACCAACGTTGCTCCCAATGAGTGACCCATATAGAGCCATACATATAGTGGGCCCATGGCCTCACATAAGGGCCTAATACATATCCCATTGGGCCTCACACAAAGGCTTCATATACATCACAACGGGCCTCACCAAATGGGCTTCACATACATCATATGGCCCCCTCATACATCATAATGGGCCTCACCAAATAGGCCTCACTCACGGGCATCATAATGGGCCTCACCAGATGGGCCACAAATACATCACATTGAGCCTCATTAAAAGGCCCCATATACATCATATTGGGCCTCATCATGTGGGCCATATATACATCACATTGGGCCTCTACAGATGGGCCACAAATACATTACATTAGGCCATATATACATCACATTGGGCCTCTCTAGACGGGCCACAAATACATCACATTGGTCCATATAGACATCACATTGGGCCCCTCCAAATGGACCACAAATACATCACATTGGGCCTCACCACATGGGCCTCATGTTCATCATATTGGGCCTGCGGGGCGGCCCGATTGATGGACGGCCTGAACTAAATACATACATCAAGTGTACCCCACCGTCCCACACTGGACGGTGGAGATGAAATAAAAAACACACACATTAAGTTAGGGTCCACATGCTTAGACAGCAAGGATGAAACACTTACATCATGGTGTTCCCACGTCCAGCCCATCTGGATGGTGTGAACATAAAACGCATACATCAGGTGGATCCCACCATCATGGCTGGACCGTGTGGATATGTCAGATGGGTGTATGGGTTGGATATAACACATACCTCATGATCAGACCCACAGAACTTGCTGACTTCATACGACAGCGATGTAGTTGGTGTGAGGTACTCTAGCCAATCTACTTTCCATCGCCCAGGGATTGGATGGTGTGGATGCAACACATCCCTCATGTTGGGGTCCCACCATCCAGGGTCTAGATGGTAGATAAAACACATATTCATGGTGGGGTCCACACGTCCAGAGATTGGACGGTGTGGATATCTCACATGCATCAAGGTAGGCCTCCACCAGCTACACGTGTGGACGGTTTGAATTCCCACACTCATCAAGGCAAGCCCCACCGTCCAGCTATATATATATATATATATACACACACACACACACACACACACACACACACACACACACACACACACACACACACACACATACATCAAGGTGGGTCCACGTGGGGCCTACCAGCTTGACATTCAAGCCGATAATTTATTTCCCTCCATTCAGGCATGTCCAGGCAGGTACGCCTGCTCATTGAACGAGCAGTCCAGCAGCAAGGTTGGCCCTGCTTACTGGACAAACGATGTGAATTAAATGCGTCACGACAGGGTCCACATGCATGTGGCCCATCGAGCTTGGAATCAAGCTAATATTTATGTTTTTCCCCTTAATCAGGCCTACATGGTGTAAAAGAAATAAGCAAGCAATGCACATGGGACAACGAGAATAAAAGAGGAATGAGGGAAAGATAGTACCTGGATGGAGAATCAAGAGGCTTCCTCAAAAAATTTCAACGTAAAACAGGTTAGCTCAAGAGAGAAATCAACATAAGAAAAAAAAAAAAGAAAAACAAAAGAAGATCCTACCTATACCACTTTCGCAGGTGCTCTCGATTGCATTTAGCGCATGCAACAAGCCTTTAAACCCCTAGGTTACCCCTAGTGGACGAGTTGTAGTCTCGTGAGGGTTTGCAGTAATGTTACCCGCAAACATTGAAATAAGTAAGAAAAAGAAATACAAGAAAGCAAAAGGCTGGGTTGCCTCCCAGGAGCGCTAAGTTTAATGTCTTCAGCCAGACAAGAACGGACCATGAATGAAATAATCGTTATAACCAAGGTCCGTCAAAGTAATTACCTCAATACCTTAATTAACCGATCCCAGACAAGTGATGTGAGTTCCCATGAGCTGTGCTATCTGCAAGGAGGTAACTGACACTGTCGTCAAATAATTTAAGAACTTCTGCTCGCACGACTTCTTCCATGTGAGGAACATGCTTCCCTTGCAGTTCACGCGACATTTCCACAGCATGATCCATGCATATCGTGGGGCATACTCCCGTATTTTCACTATCTTCCTTTCAATTGCCTTTATATGTTCTAAGAAAATTAAGCGGCTGCTACCGCTCATTTGTCTTCTCGAGTTCGAAACCGTGTCAGTCAGAGGCGTCTCGGAGAGATGAAGAGGTTCCACTTTCGCTCTCCATTTTTCAGTCTCCAAGATAGGAGTAGAGTCGAGCAAAGGCATTGACTTCATGGATGGGACTATCGATGTCAAAGTCCATACCAGCTTGTGCTAAGCAGGTCTCAAGTGGATCTTCAAAAGATGTACGGAAGGAGTCCTGCACAAGGCTCTCGATCATGTCCACTTCAAATATGTCATCCAAATCTGCGGATTGTTGTCCTGCATTAAAAACATTGAGTTTAATATTCATGTTACCAAAGGACAATTTCATAACTCCATTCCTGCAATTGATAATAGCATTAGATGTGGCCAAAAATGGACGACCCAAGATGACTGGGATCTGACTGTGAAGATTCTGGACAGGCTGAGTATCTATGACTATGAAATCCACTGGAAAATAAAATTTATCAACCTGAATTAACACATCTTCAATAACACCCCGGGGCACTTTGACAGATCTATCAGCTAGTTGTAATGTTACCTTAGTCGGTTTCAACTCGCCAAGTCCTAGCTGCTCATAAACCGAATAAGGTAACAAATTAACGCTCGCTCCCAAATCAAGTAATGCCTTCCCGATCTTATGATCTCCTATGCCGCAAGAAATGGTGGGAGCTCCTGGATCCCTAAATTTAGGAGGAGTGTTATGTTGAATCATGGAGCTGAGCTGCTCTGCAATGAAGACCTTCTTATGAACATTCTGCTTACGCTTTTGAGTGCATAAATCTTTCAGAAACTTAGCGTAAGCAGGGACTTGTTTAATAGCGTCAAGCAACGGGATGTTGACTTGCACTTTTGAAACACAGCCAAGATTTCATCATCAAAATTATTTCTTTTCTTTATTGGTGCCGACGTTCAGGAAAAGGTGCTTTGGGCACGTACGGTGGCACATTAGTGACTCTTGGAGAGTCAGAGGGCTCTTGGACTTTGGATGCATTGGTGTGTCCCTCTGCTTCATCTTGATCTTCTGTTTTAGAATTTGAATCATCCCCAGGCATCTCTATTCCGTTATCAATCTGCTTGCCTGACCTAAGGGTAATGATTGATTTAGCTTGCTCATGATATTGCCTTTGGTTGGAATTAGAGCCAATCTCATACTGTCCCTTTGGGTTAGCCTCAGGTTGGCTAGGGAACTTGTCCTTCTCTCTCTCACTCAATGTGGCAGCTAGTTGACCCATTTGTATTTCCAGCTTAGCAATGGATTATGCATTTGCATGTAAGCTTTGCTGGTTGGCCAGTAAGGTTTGTTGGGTATCTTTTTGGAATTGGAGAGAACTCTGCATGAAAAGATGAAGTGTATCCTCAAGAGATGGGTTCCTTGATTGTGTAGGCAGTTGTTGATATTGTGGAATTTGTTGACTGCCAACTTGGAGGTGCGGTTGCATGGGAGGATTTCCAGATGGTCCTCCTTGATGTGGTCCCCTTGCCCAAGAAAAATTTGGATGCCTAGCCCACCCTGGGTTATATGTGTTCGAGTAAGGATCATTCTCAGGTTTTTGAAAAGTGTTCATAGCATGAACTTGTTCAGAGAGAAGTTCTGGGGATGCTTTGCCCCGATGGATAAGATCTGGGCGGGACTAGAACATGTGGCACATGCCTCCACTTGAGCTGTTTGTGGAGGTCCATTATTTAATACCGAGCATCAACTTTCTTTGTCGGGTTATCAAGTTTGGCGCACAACTCGCACGACTCCTATCTCATATATACCACCTCTCTTTTGTGGTTGGGAACTTTTTCACCTCTATCTGAATAGTCCCATTCTTTGGGAGTTTTCACACAAGGTTTCAAAGAATTTCCATGCTTCGGTATCGCTTTTGGTCATGAAGGACCCTCCACCGGTGGCATCAACCATGCGACGGTTACCTGGGGTGTCGACCGTCATAAAAGTATTGCACTTGTTGCCACTTCTCAAAACCGTGGTGTGGACATTTAAGAAGCAAGTCCTTCCATCTTTCCCAACATTCATGAAAGTGCTCTCCTCTTTTTGTGTGAAATTAGTGATTTCTCTACGGAGAGCATTAGTTTTGTGAACGAGGGAAGAACTTGTTTAAGAACTTTCTAGACAATTGGTCCCATGTAGTGATAGACCCAACTTCTAGAGAATTCAACCATGCTTTCGCCTTATCCTTCAAAGAAAAAGGAAACAGCGTAGGTGGATCGAATCGTCTCGAGAAGTTTTGGAATTTAAAGGTGGAGCAAATGTCTAGGAATTCTTTCACATGATGATATGGGTCCTCCTTGTCCAACCCATAAAAGGAAGGCAACAACTGTATGACCCCAGTCTTGAGTTCAAAGTGTGCTGCCGTGGTGGTGGGCAACACTATGCATGAAGGCGCATTGAATTGGACAGGAGCTGAATAATCTCTAAGAGTTTTAGTTCCATTTTCTTCTGCCATTTCAACTGGGATGTCTTTCAATCTTCTATGGAATGTTCTTTCTATTTCAGGATCAAAAGGTGCTAGTTCTTTATCTATAGATCTACGTCCTAGCATAAACTAAGTAACAACCTAAGAGAAAGAAAACTAGAACTAGAAATTATGCTATTAAAAAAAAAACAAGTTAAAACTATGTAAGTGAGAATGGGAAGAAAGAACCCGGAAAAGGAGATGATTGATGTCAGAAAATTTAAGATGTTCCTCCTTCACTTAGTAGCTTCCTTCCTCAATTCCTGTAAACAAAAAAAAAAAAATCAAATTAGGTTTCCTAAAATAATGATAGAAAAATCCTAAGCAATGGTTAATTTCTAAAAATAAAATAAAATTAAAACTTTAACCTAAGTTAGTAAAATCCTAAGCTATGAATTATGATAAGAGAGAATCCTAAATTCAATTTGGAACGAACAACCCAAGAACGGCGCCAAAAACTTGTTCACTCTCCAAGTATAGGGTTGTGATGTAGTAATAAACTCGGTAAGATCGAGGTCGAATCCCACAAGGACTGGTTGTCACAACTCAAATCTAAGATTCTTCTTAACTAATCCAATGAATAATGAACTAAACTGCTAAGCACAATTTTAGGAAAAACAATTAAGAACAGGGAAGAAAAATTCAATCAGAGAGAAAGCACTAGGACTTTCGAATCCACCCCTAATTATCCTAACCCTTGTTTTGTTTGTTGATTCACCTTGATGTAGATTGATACCACTTAAATAGAGAAAGCACAATCTGTGTCCTTAATCGGGCATACAGACTGTCTAATTTCTTTAAGCAATGCCATGAACAACAAATCCCATGTCCTTGGTCGGGTACATGGAATGTACATTCATTAAAGCACCCTGTTTCTTCCTCTATAGGAAACTTGTTCTTGATCAGACACAAGTACCTGTAATAAGCATCCAAACAACATCCATCTATATACTTTAATCAAGTTCATAGATGGAGAAATATGGAATTTAAACCCGTCAAGCCCACTTAGAGAAAAAAAATAAATTAATTAAAATTCAAAGTAAATCAACCAATACAAGAGCTGATCAAATTAGGGTCTTCATCTCAGCCCTAGCTGAGAGATTAGTTACCCATAAAATCCATAAAAAAAATATTAAATAAAATTCATAAATTAAAACTCCAAACCAAACAATCTCTCTCTCTCTTCTTCCTTCTCTTTCTCCTCTCCCTGGCTCTGGGTCTCGAATTCCCTGGATATGAATCCCTCTCCCACGTCCAAAACTTCCCTTTTATAGCTGCTGGATGGCTGGAATCGGTGGCAGAGTCGTAGACGGACTCGAAGTGTAGATTTTCGCAACCGTGATCGGTGGGCCCCACAGAGGTGTTTTCTGGAAAAGCCACCCCGTCCATTGGATTCAGGACGAAATTTCAATCAGGAATGGGTGGTTTTGAAGGTCCATTGGCGCGGCCCACAGAAGAAATCTCGAAAAGATCAGTTTTGAACGTCGCCGAGTAACCCTTTTGTGGCCTCTGTACCACACACGTGTGTACGCATGGGAGTGGAATCTCAACATGGTTTTGTAGTGCTCACGGCCCTCTACAAGATGGACAGATCAGATTGGCCATACAGTCGACGGGTGGGGCCCACAATAATTCGCAAAACGGCCCAGCGTCCGTGCGTTTCGCGGCGCGAATCCATCCTCCGTGGCAATGGTGGGGCCCATTCTTTTGATTAAAATGAAAATCTGAAACGTACATTGGATTCCTCTCGGAAAACCGTTCGGGAAGGGACAGCTTTGAGTAAAATCAGTGCGGCCCCTTTGATCTTCCGTCCCGCCGTCCATCCTGCGATTTTCATCAATCCACGTCCGTACACATGCATGGGACAAAACTTCCACCTAGGCGTAGGCAACAGCCGCCCCACAAAGTGGATGGACGGTCCGGATCACTCATTTGGGCGATGTGTGGGGCCCATGGCGAGGACGGCCGTCGGCCGTGTTAACGCCCAAGCGGAAAGTCGTTGAGAGAGGGAGGGCCGCGGGTCAGCGGTCCGTTTGACCGGCTGGCGGTCCTATGCACGGCGGGCGCGCATGTGCATGGTGTACATGCATCACGTGTGGGGCCCACTGTAATGTTTGTACGAAATCTGCACCATCCATCTTTTTCCTCATATTATTTCACCCGTCAAAACCCAATTTGAGATAGTTCCAGATATCAGGTGGGCCCCAAATTGAAGATTAATGGGCTGATCTGTCAGTTGGAGCACTTTTCGAGATCATCAAGGGCTGAATTTTAATATGTACGGTTGATTTACGGCCCTCATCACATGTATGGAGTTTCGAGCTGATCGGATGGCGGAAAACATGTGATCTAGTATTCTGGACCCCTTTCGGGCCCCTTTGGCTTGCTTTCCTCAGATCCCAGGTGTGTAAAGTCTTCATTATTAATTTTTTGGAGTCCATCCCGTGCTCTGGTGATTGTGGAGCACCAAATCCATGCTTTTAACATTAATTTTCAAGACACGCTCCTAATTTCCTCCTGTAATAAAAATATAATTAAAATCCGATGTTAGGCCTTATCATGTACATAAAATAGGGCAATAATCGGGGTTTGATATGCAATATTTGACCCTGATCACATGGTCTGACCAGCCATGCAGGCCCAATCTAAGAAGCAAGATGGGCCCTATTTAATGGACTGTGGGTGTCCCACTATTGGATAGCTTGGATGAGATACAAACATTATTAGGTGAGCCATCATACAAGGGAAAGAGAGAGAGAGAGAGAGAGAGAGAGAGAGAGACTACAAGAAGAAGCACATTTTGCGGCTCTTTTAAGCGCCGGTACCCCCTTATAAGCTCCGGTGTTTGATTTCTTGGCGCTACACAAGCGCCGCTTAATGGGGGTATCGGTAAAAGAATCAGCGGCGCTAGTATAATTTTAGCAGCGTTTGCTGAGCGCCGGTAAGTGTAAAATATTTTGTGGCGCTCATTCTGATTTTAGCGACGCTTTCGTGGGTGTTGGTATTTCTGACTGAAACGACGATAAAAGGGTGAAAAGCGCCGGCATATCTCTCTTAAAGCACCGCTAAAAGAACAGTTTTTTCATGGAAAAGCACTGATAAGTCTCTGTATAGATTTGAAAGGCCCTGATAGGCCAATAATATTTTTTTTATTAATTCAATTGAAAAACCTGCATTTTTTTAATATTTGAAACAAAAAAAAATGATGCAATACAATTAAAAGTGAATATTAAACAAATTTTATATTAATTCACAATAAAAAAAATATAATATTTCTTACAAAAAATTAAAAATGGTCTCGAATAAATAAATAAAAACAAATCCTCTACATGGTCTACTCGTATCACGAGTGGCGTCAAAAGGCTGAAGTGCTTGTAGGACTAAATTCAGGCACAATTGATTAAAATCCTTTTACAAAGAAAAAAAAAAAAAAAAAAAAAAAAAAAAACCAAAAGAATCAAAAAGTATCATTCAACAAATTGGTGCTTGGAAAATAATCAATCCTTTGATCCTATCCTTAAAAATTCAAAAACTATCAAGGCAACAATTGTTGTAACTTGAATTCCATTACATCTATTAAAATCCTGCGCACAAGAAAAAAAAAAAAAGTAAAAAGTAAAGGGATGCTCACGCAGCATGCTTGCTGACTGCCTCTCTGCCGGGTTCCTTCGTAAGTAGAACTACATGAGATTCTTACCCTCAAGGGCCAATGTATCTGGTATAGGAGGGGATTCATTCTTCATAACGTTGAACATGGCAGCAGCCTGCACCGACATAGCAGAGAATTCTAACCATTTTAATTCATGGGAACAAAAAATATAAGATGTGCATAAAAGAAAAACACAAAAACATGATCAAAATAGTAAAGGAACTTAATGCAACATGACAGAATCTGATCATTAAATACATGGTAGGAAGGCGGATTATGAACATGGGGATTCATCCATTGCTTTTTCCACATTTCAAGAAGTTAAAGAGAGAGAGTAGAACCAAACTAAAAGCATACCATTCTCCATAAAATCAAATTTCTTTGAGGTTTTAACAAATAACTCCTATGCATTTTTTTTCCAATACTAAGAAAGAGTTAAGACAAAAAAAAAAAAAAAAAAAAAAAAAAAAAAAAAAAAACAAAAAAAAAAAAAAAAAAAAATGAAAACATAATAAAAAGGCTAGCAAATGAATAAAGAGAGTGTCAATCTTGATATGAAGGCTCCCATTTTACCAATTTATAATCTATTCCTTGTATATATGTCATAGAAAACAACACAAGCTCTCTTTGTCATGAAAGATTTTCAAAGAAATGTGCTGATTTAGGAACTCTACACCATTGCCAATGTGATTTAGGAACCCTACACCTAAACCCTAAACCCTGAACTTAATGCAACATGATAGAATCTGATCATTAAATACATGGTAGGAAGGCAGATTATGAACATGGAGATTCATCCATTGCTTTTTCCGCATTTCAAGAAGTTAGAGAGAGAGAGAGTATAACCAAACTAAAAGCATACCATTCTCCACAAAATCACATTTCTTTGAGGTTTTAACAAACAACTCCTATGCATTTTTTTCCAATACTAAGAAAGAGTTAAGACAAAAAAAAAAATAATAAAAATAAAAAAAAATAAAAAAAAATAAAAAAACATGAAAACATAATAAAAAGGCTAGCAAATGAATAAACAAAGTGTCAATCTTGATATGAAGGCTCCCATTTTACCAATTTATAATCTATTCCTTGTATATATGTCATAGAAAACAACACAAGCTCTCTCTATCATGAAACATTTTCAAAGAAATGTGCTGATTTTGGAACTTTACACCATTGCCAATGTGATTTTGGGACAATGACTTCGAGACAGTGAGTCACACAATTCAATCCGGTTTTAATTTGAGTTCATGTATGTCTCATGTACATTGTCTGATGAAAGCCCATCCTTGCACCTGATTTCTCCATTAGAAGTAGGTACATGGTCTACACAGAAATACAGAATTGTAATAGAGAATCAAGCCTTCATAAATGACAACTATAATACCACTTACTACAAAATTACAGGAAAGCCCCTAATTATCCAAATCAATTTTCCAATATCTATGTGATTGCTAAGAAAGATAAGCAGTCATTCCAACTTACCTCAACCCGAAATTGAATTTGAATCCCAAAGGAAAAGCAGTAGGCAATCCCACAATGTAATAAGCAACAGTTGTTTGCCAAACAGCTCCAATGGCCACCCCTGCAAATTCACACATAAGTGGAAAGTTCATATGAAACTTGCAGGCTAGGAGATTTTTAATTGAAGCTTCAAACCATCTAAATTTTGCATAAGACATTGGGGAACTCATCATTCTCTACATTGGGATCCACCACTTGCAGAAAATTGGCCAAATTTCTAAGCTGATCTAAAGTCGAACATAAAGAAAGATAAATGGGCAATAAAAATCAAGGTCTGATTTTAAGGTAAATAACTAATCCAACAATCAAATTCTCAAACAACAAAAAATCAATAAATAAGAAAACTTACTTTAAAGATACTGGCTAAAAAAATTTTTACTCCCAGTTCAACATTTTATGTGCTAAAATTACTTTTCCTTTAAAGAGAAAGTCTCAAGTCCAATGGGCCAATGGGCTAGACCATACGTTAAGGTCCAAGCAAATGTTGTATAGATGCTCATGTAGGAAACTACGAAGCAAGCAAATCAAGAAAAAAATATCCATAATTCTGATTTTTCTCAAAATCATATTTTCACTAAAAGAACTGCAATCCACCCAAAATAAATCTCTATTTTTTATTTTTTTTTGTTTGAAAAGGGGAAGGGGATAGAACCATGAAACCATTTAAAAGTATATATTCAATCAAACCATAGATGTGTACAAAAACATTGGAGTACAACCAAATATATAGATTCATCCAAATGTAAGCAAAAAACCACCACAGTATCCAAATCCAAATTACCATAGATTCTTCCAAAACCATGCATTTTTCACCGAACCATAGATGTACCCAAAAACCATAGATGTATCCAAATTCGAATTACCATGGATTCTTCCATTTAAAAACTTAACCAAACAGATTCTTATGGCCTATCTTTCTCTCAGTTTTGACATGTTAAAAACTGAATCAACAAACTGAACAATGCAACTGGCATAGTAAATTGTTGATTATAAAAAATAAAATAAAAAAATCTGTTTTGTATACAATAAGCCAAGTTGTATACACTAAAATGATTATAAAAAAATCTGTGCATGCACTAGATGATAACTAAACTGAATTTGTGCTAGTAGAGAAAATACTCACAAATGTATTAACAGTAATGTTCTAAAAGGCGATTATACGAGTGAAGCACTTGGCTGTTGCAAGGGAATGGAAACAAACCTGCTATTTACAAGATTCTTCAATGTATTAGGTACAAAACTCATGTACAACCCAATGAAACCGTCACATGCCACGATACCTGCATTCACATTGGGCAATCAGAAGATAGCTTTCCTTCGCAATGCATTAGGTACAAAACTCAATCACGATACCCAACCATTAGATGGAAGCCAATCTCCAATGCACAAATAATCAAATACCCAACCATTGATTGATTTAATAACCGAATAGCATCAATTCCATGCCTACCATTAATTGGTTAAAAAAAAAAAGTTAACTGCATCTGGTGTAAATATCCAATATGCTCAAGATCACAAGCCAGGTGACTTTGGATCTAAACATTCCAAGACTCCCAATGAAGTCATTCTTTATAAGTCTTTCCAACCCATAACCCAACAATCAAGGCTGAGATTTTAACAAAACTATGGCCATCAAAACCCAAACTTGAAATGACTTTGATTATAAAAAATCAATAATGAATTTAGAACTTTTAACAGGATAACCATGATTACACCTACAAAAATCTTCATCCAAGAATCCCATCCGTCAATTAGTTGACTCTTCTTGTCGTGTATGGGCTGTTTGCCTATGTTTATCCATAACCAATATGCCATGCACACACATTTAGATGCAATATTAAGACACTCCCACACCATAAAAAGACACATCCCTTTTTTTGGGGGGGATAAACACATCGTTCTTTTGTACAAATGTGAACAAATCCATGTATAAACAATTGCATTCTAAAAAGCACACACAAGTTCATGCATCAAAGCACACTATAGACAACACTATTAAGAAGCGTCGGAGAAAGAAAATTAAGGGAATAGTAGAAATTCAAAGGCAACGATTCAAGCAAGCAGAGATGAACCACTAAAACTCATGGCTTGGAGTTGCATCTACTAATACACCGAGAATATCATAACCACAATATGGCTTGGATCAGCACTTTCCAATGACATCATTAAGACATTTATTAGTACCAATCTTTAAAGTGTCATGTAGCAACTAGGAGTGTGTCAGCAAGGGAAAAACACCCAGAAGGCAGAAGTGTCCAGGTAAAACTGTCCATGAGACTACCTCCGATTGTTTTTTAACACACTCACACACACATTCATTCATTCATACATACATACATACATACATTGTATGCATGCATGTATATTCCGCAAGCATCCAGTCATCAAATCAAAGGTAGTAAAAGAACTAGAGTAACGACGCTAGCCACACAACCTATCTAGTCCCTCCTTACAAGTGAAGGAATCTTCAAGGTATGGGTTAAGAACCTAGAAAATTTCTAGGATGGTTGAAGTTTGCAAAATAAGAGGAATATTGGAACTAAAAGGTTATAGCCAAAACAAGGGCAAAATTTAAGTGGTGGGACAAAAGCACCAGCTGTTCTGTTCAACACATTTTCAAAATGGAAATGCATGCGTAATGGATGCTAGGATTCCACTTCCTTTGTTTTCATCACCATTACAGCCATTCACTGTAGCATTAGTTGTCAAGCTAGCATCTAAGCCATTCTCATCCAAGCAATGAGTTGGCACACATGGCTCCATGTGTACATGATCATCAATAATATCTGAGTGTATCCAGGTAAGAGACTTAGAAACCTTGTACAGACCATCTTTATCTTAAACACACAAATGTCAAATGTTAGAGCACATAAATAATAAAAAAGGTAGTTACTTTATAAAGAAGATAAATATCAGATAGAGAACAGGGGTTCAGATGTTTCCAGCTGCTTTGCTATGCTTGGAATAAGTTACTCATTCAGTATACTCTCAAAAATCAAGGAAAAAAATTTAGAGAAAGGAACCTAATTCAAACTTCGGTGAGTAGCATACTTACTTGTATAATAGAGTTAACCTGCATTACAAAGGAAGATGGGAGTAAGACAATGTTTCTTTAGTGTCTGTCATTCCAAAGTTCTATATGAGTTGCAGATAGAAGAGAATGGCATCCATTAATCATTTTGTTAAAAACAAGAAAGATTACATGAAAGCTAAAAAAATATCCTTGGTTCGATTAGAAATTCCAAGCAAATGGATTCCTTCCCAACTGTCACTTCTTTGATTTTATTTTATTTTATTTTATTTTTTATTTTTTTATTTTTTATAAATAGGTACCTACACCACAGAATTCCTTTCAATTCTTTCCCAATATCTAAACAAATTTTATGGATTTAACAGAAAAGAGGTGGGGACACTCTGTGTCTTAAGAAAAATAAAATAAAAAAGTATATATATATATATATATATATAGAGAGAGAGAGAGAGAGACTAAATGTAAAAGAGTCATTGATCAAAGGGTTATGATATTGCTATATAAGAGTATCTATGTTTTGTTTGTTGCTCATCCAACCATACAAATAGCATGACTTAATACAAAAAGGGCCTCGATTGAAGCATTTCTTCAAATGATTAGAGTGCAGATTTTGTTATGATACACAGATAGATAATGAGTCCCACGATAAAATAAAACTCATGCTGGCTGTTTTATAAATTAGAAAGCCAATACAAAGCAATTAGCTCTGTTAATTTGAAAACCACTTAATTCTGTAATCAGTAGGAAATGAGAAAAGATAAATGAAGAATCCTTGAAATCCAAGATAAGAGGCTCAAATTTCAATCTGAGAAATCAAGCATTATCAAGAGGAGGATGAAAGGATGGAGAGGTGAGGAAGTACACTGGATCTGAGCATATTATCAATGGAATCAGAATCCATGGTTGCCTGAAGCGAAAGCCCCTCGACAGCTAGGGTTAGAAGAAGCAGGAAGAAATTACGACCGAAGGGATCGTTTTCAAGATTGTCGCCTTCATCTACCACCATTATTTGTGACGATTTCACTGCAGCAACAGAGATTCGCTCTTGTGATGAAAACTTCGGCAGAGAGAGAGAGGAGTTCCAGTGATCAAACCTTAGCAGAGAGGCGGTCCCGTGATCAAACCCTGGAGAGAGAGAGAGAGAGAGAGAGAGAGAGCATCGGGGGCGGTGAGAGGGAGAGAGTTGGGAGACGGGAGATAAATAGGGCTAGAGCTTTAGGTACGCCCATTTTAATTAGCGCCGATGAATTAGCCACATAAATCGTTGGCTAATCCAGTTTTTGTTGTAGTGAGAGAGAGAGAGAGAAGCACCCACTTAAGATCTTGATCTTCTTCTTCCACTACTATGTCCTAGAGCTCCAAGAGATGAGATTCAATGGTTAGGATTGATTTTGGAGGGTTGGATGACATGTTATAAAAGCATGCAAGGGCTGGAAATTTGGGAGCTTGCTTAGACGTCCATGGCTAGCAATGGAGAGGAAATGAAGAGAAAGAGGGAGGGGGGGAGGGGGAGAGAGAGAGAGAGAGAGAGAGAGAGAGAGAGAGAGAGAGAGAGAGAGAGAGAGAGAAGTAATAATGACTTTGTAAGGCCATCATTAGTTTCTTGGTAAGGGGGGTATTAACTTATGAGAAAAAGAGAGGAAATGATTACCTAGCTTGGAGTGATGACATCACCCCATGATGGCGTAGGAAATGTGCCATTATGGTAGGTGGGACCCATAATGTGTTGTCCACAACCATTATAATGTGTGGTCCACATCTTATGATCTAAGCATCGAATTGGTACACGAGATGCAGCGTTAGAACCGGTACGACGACAAGGTTGCAATGGCATAAGTCTCGGGTTGAGTTAACTCAGGTTTACAGGATGTGACCTAGGGTCACGCGTAAATACAATTTACGGGAGGTGGGTCACTGAAATTTGACGGGGTGAATCACGGGATCCTAAGAAATGAAATGGTCACTAGGACATGAGCCTGACATCTTCAACCCGTGGTGGTAGGGAAAATCTCTTAATTCACCTCCCCCACATGCCCATTCTCTCCTTTTCTCCTCACTCCCTTTCCCTGCTACAATAAAATTTGCATAGGAGTGAGGGAGTGAAAATCTGGGCTATTTATAGCCCTAAATAAGTGTGTAAATGTCCTTGGGGGACTCTTTCCTATTAAACTTGTCCCTATAAAGGATGATTTCGATTTACAGGGTATTTTTGGGGGCCAACTGGCTCATCCGCATCAGGGGAAAGGTGCCCCACTATATGATTTATGGTTTGTCAGAATCATACAACAATCGCACACTTCGATTAACCGTGGGGTCCCACTTACGATGGACGGCCATCAGTAATCGATTGGGGCCACAATTATATGGATATGAGCAGGGAACTATCTTTAACTCATGCCTCGAATTTGGTTGAGATCTAATGGTCGAAAAGCCACGACTTCATGAAAGAGCAGAAAGTGTATTTCACTTAAGTTTCAGATTTCCGCCTAGGGGATTCACACGTTAGAAATACTTGGCTTCCTACCCAAGCTGAGCAGTTCTAAGCACTTTCTTGGTTCTCCACCCGCAATGGGCGTCAAGCTTAATGAGGCGGACATTATTTTATAGTTTCGGGATTAGTGACTCATTAACAAGCGGTCTAGAACTCATTTAGATAATCAAGGCATTTCTGGAATGAATTAAGTATCAAGATTCCTTGTACGTAATGATTATGATTCAGATTAACTATGTTCATAGTATGACCTATTCGTAATTAAAATGCTATTCGTAATTAAAATGCAATTCAATCATAATCACTTTAAACTATTAGTTCTTAACCTAAAAGGATAATTGGGTCACTTTGATTCGTTAATTAAGATCTGACCCCTAGTTGTCTCGCCTTTGGGCAGATCTTTGTTTAGTTATGGTTGCCTTGATTACTCAGTGATAGGTTGGCTAGACTTGGGCCCTATGTGAACAAATCACAGGACTAAACTCGATGTTTAAGCGATCGGTTGGATTCGTTGGCTTTCTATGGTTGATTAATCTTATTTGTATGGTTCTTTATTGGTACCACCCACGTATAGGCTGACTTCGACCATCAAATTTAAGAATTTTTTTTTTTTTGGCAATCCAAAATAGCAAAAATTCAAGACGTTACAGCGAGGGGTTTATTTCCTAATCTTTTATGGGAGTGTATAAATATCCTCCTAATTACAATTAGAGTTAGAGAGAGAAAGATGGTTTTTGAGTCTAGCTCAAAGATTTAAGGGTGTTGAAGGGAAAACTAGTGTTTTTATTATAAGTTGTTCCATCTCTTGTAACCTTTTTCTGATTATATTTGGATTGATTATCGCTTTGTGCTGTGGTTTTTTTCCCTTAAGGTTTTTCCATGTTAAAACTCATGTGTTCTTTTTTTTTTTTGTTTAGATTGTTTGTTCTCTATTGCTTGTTTGATTTTGATCTGAGGTTGCTTCTGCTCCCAACAAGTGGTATCAGAACATAGGTTGGGGTGTTAGTCTAAATATGGAAACATGACATTGATGGGATTTAATGTGAAGTTCGAGATAAAGAAGTACAAAGGAAAAAATAACTTTGATCTATGTAGGTTGAAGATGAAAGCCTTCCTAGTTCAACTAGGCTATAACATGCACTCATTGGGAAAGTGCATTGTCTGGAATTTATAAAGGAAGTGGATTGGAATGAACTTGATCAGAGGGTGATTGACATAATCCAATTGGGCTTGGTCGATGAAGTCTTTTATAATATCATTGATGAGACGACTACCGCAGGATTATGGGCAACGTTGGAGGGCATTTACATGACAAAGTCGCTTACCAATTATCTATATCTAAAGGGACAATTTTACACTTTGAAGATGTTAGAAGGGTCGGATATCTCTGAGCACATTAACATCTTTAAGAAGCTAGTCTGCAGTTGATAAGCATGGAGGTGAAGATCGATGAAGAGGATAAATCTCTTATTTTGTTGACATCTATACTACAGTCTTATGAATATTAATTGATGCTCTCTCCTATGGTAGGGATACTGTAGACATTAAGACTATTATCTTAGCCCTTCAGTTGAAGTAGTTGAAAAATAAGAGCAGATGTGATTGTACTTTTACAGATGCATTATTTTCTCTGGGAAGAGCATTTGAGTGAGAGAAAGGAAAGCCACGATCTATATCCAAGTCGAAAGCAAAGGCAATTTGAAGTGCTAAAATTATCAGAGGATGGGTGCCAGGCCTATGTCCTAGTGTTTATTCCATTCTATAGGTTCCCACAGTCCTTCCTGTCAAATTTCGGCGACCAGCGACCCATAGATTTCATTTGCGCGTGATCTTAAGTCGCACCCTGTCAACCCAAGCCGACTCAACCCGAGACATATGCCATTGCGACCGCGTCGTCGCCACTATTCCGACGCTGCGTCTCGTGCGCCAATCCAACGTCTAGATCATGAGATGTGAGCCACGCATGATCGTGGCCGTGGACCGCACGTTACAGGACCCACCTAACCCATGACATATTTTCCTAAGTCATTATGAGGATGACATCACCCCTAGCCACCCTAGCCCTAGGCATGCTCTTACATTTCATAATGCCCTCTCTTCCCTAAACTAATCATAGCCTTACAAACTCATCATTACATCTCTATAACTCCCTCTTTCCCTCACTTAATTTCTTCCTCATTTCCTCCATTATTGCAAGAGAGAGAGCTCCTACAAATCCAACCACATCCCAAGCTCACTTCCTCCAATCCAACCCTCAAAAATCAATCTTAACCCTTCAATCTCACCCCATGGAGCATTGGAAGCCATTGGTGGAAGAAGGGCAAGAAGACCTAAGGTGGGTGCTTGTCTAGGATTAGATCCTTCCTTTCTTTATTTGATCTTTAATTTTCATTGCATGGGACCCATCTTAATGTATGTTGTAGATGCTAGAGAGGCCCATAGTGGCGGGGTCCCTCCATCACGTCACTCTCTCTCTCTCTCTCTCTCTCTCTCTCTCTCTCCTTCTCTTTCAGATTTTTATTATTATGATGATGATGTATGATGGCCCACTTGATGATGCATGCATTAGATCTGTGCCGTCCATGTGTTGGACTGCCCTTGCTGGACCGTCCAGCGGCGGGTCTACTGGCCTATCCGTCTGGACAGGCCCAGATGAAGAGAAAACATAAATATCAAATTTTTTTCAAAGGTTGGTGGGTCCCACACGTGTGGACCCACCTCATGCATGTGTTATATTTGGGTCATCCATCTGCTAGACAGCCAACAGCTACAGTTGTGTCTGCCGATAGCAAGTTCTGTGGATTGGACATGAGGTATATGTTATGTTCAAACCGTCCATCCACCTGGCAGCAGGTGGGGCCCACCATGATGTAGTGTTGTATCCACACCGTCCAGCCTACTAGATAGTGGGCCCCAACTATATAGTTGTTGTTTGACGTCAGCAAGTTCTGTGGTCCCACTATGAGGTATGGCTATATCCAGATCGTCCGTCCTTTTAGGACGTGGGACCCACCCACATGTGCCACATGTGTGGGATGGGCCCACCTTGATGTATGAATTCTATATCCACACCGTCCAATGTTAGGATGGTGGGTCCCATTACTGGTTGACGTCAGCAAGCTCTGTGGGCTACCATGACGTATGTATTTTATGTAAGGCCTGTATCCTACACCGTTCCGTTCCATAGACTCTCGCGATCATCCCTATCGAATTCTGCCAATCCATGACCTGCGATCAACATTTGTGCGCGACCCTAAGTCACATCCCATAGATCAGACTCGAGACTTATACCCTAGCGACCGCGTCGTCGCCATGGTTTCAACGTCGTGATTTATGCGCCGATACGATACCCAAGCTAAGAGTTGTGGGCTCGCGTTTATTTAGAGGAAAACGTCGCGCGTTACAAATCTCAAGAGAATCTCTACCATCTATCACATCAATCAATCAATCACAAGTTAAATATACAAGCCATCCCTCTCTTACACAAGCTATCTCCAAAGTTAACTCTCTCTCTCTCTCCCCACCCATCCCTTTCTTACACTCACCCATCCCTTTCTTACACACACACCCATCTCTCTCTTACACCACCATCCCTCTCTCCCATCCGTCACTTCATCCCGTCTCATTCTCCACCATTTTTCCTAAGTTTCCATGAGAGAAAATCTTAAGGAGAGAAAAGAGAACCCAAGATCACGGCCCACTTCCTACTCCCTCATCTCACCATCCAACCATCTAAACTTCATTGTCCACCCTTAAAGAGAAGCCTAGGAGCTAAGGAGTCCAAGGAGCTAAAGAAGGGAGCAATCGGTGGGTGTTTTGTAGGATTAAATTGTATTTTGATGATGGGCCAAGTGAGGCCTACCGATCAATGGTATGGATCTCACTTTGGACCCTAGGTGTGGCCGATGGCCCACCATGATTCATACGATCATCCCATGATGGGGCCATTCTCCATAGACCCCATCATGATGTTTATTTTCTCATTGTGAATGGTCATCTAGACCTTGCATTTTATGGTGAAAAGGGATCTCCACCATTGATTTTGATTGTTAGGCCCACATGTAATGGGACCCACTGATATATGTTTTGTAATGTATGGAAGGGAGGACCCATAGTTCCGGGGTCCCTCCCATCACACGCGTCTCTCTCTCTCTCTCTCTCTCTCTCTCTCCTAATTATATGCCCCACTATCATGTGTTATATCCACACCGTCTGATCATGAGACCCACCTTGCTGCTACCTTTTTGGCAGGCCTTGGATGAAGGGAATCGCAAATATCAGCTGATCCAAAACCTTAGTGGGCCACCACGTGGACTCACCTAGACGTATGCATTATATATCCACCTTATCTGGCTAGTGGGCCCACGGCCTGGATGGTCAGCATAGTCCAGCGCACCGGGCCCTAGATGCTGTAGTAATAATAAAAAATATAAAATAGTAAATTAATATGTGGTGGGCCCCACGTGGGACCCACCTACCTGGGAAGCTGATTGGCTGGAGTACCTCACACCAACTATATAGCTGTTGTATCACACCAGCAAGTTCTGTGGGTCCAGCATGATGCATGTGTTGTATCCATACCGTCCAACCATCTGTAGGGATCGTTTTATGGCACTACAAAGAGAATGAGATAGATCTAAAATTCTAGTGGGACCCACCGCGTGTATGTGGGCCCACCTTAATATGTGTTTCGTTCACTGTCCATCTGTGGATAGTGGAACCCGTCAGCAGCTATACGGGTCTGATCATGAGGTATGTGTGATACCCACATCGTCCATATGGACGTGGGGCCTACTCTCATGTGTGGTGTCCACACAGTCTAACAAGGATGGTAAGACCCACCTGATGTATGGATTCCATCCACGCCGTCCGTCCATCTAGACCGTGGACCACACCATGATATATGTGTTTTATCTCCTCCGTCCAGATTGCTAGACGGTGGGATGCACCATGATGCATGTGCTTTATCAACACCATCTATCTGTGGGGCCCACATGTGATGTATGTGCATCACCCTCACTGTCCACACGTGGACGTGGGGCCCACACGTGATGTATGTGTTTTACATCCACACCATCCAACGGTCTAGACGGGGGGACCCACCTTTAATGTATATGTTTTACCTTCACTGTCCAGAGGTTTTTGGACAGTGGGGAGCCACTTGTGTACGTGCTGGCAGCACATGGCCCCACTACCAGAAAATTGGACAAACACTATAGATTTAATCCGTAGCCATAGACCTATGGCTATGGTTTTCGTCCATAGCACGATTGTTGTCATAGGTGCTCAGACAATATGTCTAAAAGCTATGGTTACGGATTTAATCCGTAGCTATAAATTACAATAGCTACATATATAATCCGTAGCAACTATTTCTATAGCTAGAAGTACCTACAACAACAAATAGTATTGGTAGCTAAAAGTAGTGTTGGATCCGTAGCAATATGCCGAATTTAATAACAACTATGGTCAATATCTGTAGGTATTGCCTACATTAAAAAAATATATATAATCATTCATTCATTTAAATTACAATCTGGTTCCAATATGGTTTCTTGGAGTCTTTCCTAATAACAAAAGTACCTCCACTTTTCTAATTCCCTCTTTGTACCTCTTCCATGGTCCTCACGGCATGGTTTTACCAACTCAAGAATGAGCATTCTACTTTGAAGATAACAAAGTCTATGGATACACAATGATCGTCAAATCTAGGGTGAAGGATGCGAATCATCAGACCAATTGCCATGGTTGACGTCGACCTCTCTTTACTAGGGATGCTTGTCTCTATTGTAGCTTCCAATCCTGCTTTATTAACTAAGTTTCATAAAGTAGTTGAGTCATTGGAGGAAGATGGAGACAAGTCTAATCCTAAAGAAATTGATGTTTGTATCAACTAGAATATGAAGCATTTCAACATCCAAATCTAAAGAGTGATTATTTCTTCATTTTCTGCATGTTATAGTGAAAATTCAATAAGAATAGTTTTGAATGTCGCATTGCTCTTAATTTAAAGTTCTCTGTGTTCATTTCCTTTGACATGTGTGAGATGCCCACTTCTTCCAAAACTATCAAGATGGTTCAAAGTGGGCCAAAGGTGCATATACGGTCAGATTTGCATCTAACATAAGATGTGGTTCCAAGTTACAGCCAAGTCATGCTATTAATCATCTAGTTGCATGCCAAAAGTCTAATAAATGTGGGGACCACCCAAAGTGACGCCTAGCATGGAGTGCCAAATGCTTTCTTGAAATAAAAACAAAAACAAAAAATAAAAAAATTGAGAAACCAACCTTAATTGGACATTGGGATAAATGTTTGTAGCTCTGGCATTCCTCTTCACTTGATATATATCTTCATATCCCTACAAATGAGAGGTAGATTTTAGAAGAGATTAGATATATGTAGAGAGATGTTCTTCCTTTCACGTAGCATGTAGATGTGGTTACAAAACCAACTTCAATGAAGTGCTACAAACTGTGGCAAATGACTATAGTGGTTGAGACCACCATGTGGATGGACTATAGCCATTACAACGATTGTAGGTTCCCAAGCATCGGCTTACTACTAATTCTGCCCATTGCTTGTGGACATTTGCTCATTTTTTTCTCAACCTTGAGTTACCTTCCATTTGTAGCTAGTGTTGGATGGCTACCAAAGTCTAATCACCTTGATTTTTGGGCCATGGCCAACCACATGGTGGCCCGGAAAGTTAATGGTCCTGATCACTGTACAAATGTGTTATGGGTACAGTGAAGAGATTTTGATGTATGCCTAATTATTCTGGTCTATGAACCATTTGTCATAGTAAAAATCCTCTTATTACAGATTGACGAATTGAAAATGTAGGTGATGGGCAATTCAAAATGAAGTATCAATTGATGCTGAAATATTTTTACTTCCAACTTCTATGTTCTTCTTTTCTTTTTTACTTTTTTTTTTGGGTTGTTGTTGAAGGGTTACTTTTAAGTACTTCATACTGAAAAATAATAAATTGAAAAAACAGAAAAGAAAATCATGCAATTTGTAGAAATAACAAAGATTGATATTACCTGCCCACGATAATTCCTAATATTAATATCAACGCCAGTGTAACGCCCCGACTTTTCAGGACCCGAGTATGACCTGTTTCCCAAAAACCTTAGTGTTAACCTTAAAGGATGGTCAAAATTGAGTATACATTATTTTATTATTATTCATTCGGAGTAAGCAAATGAGCATAGAGTAGACAAATCAACATAAAGGAAGATTTTCATTTACATTTGGAATATATTAGAAGTTGCCCATAATGACTAATGCAAACCAATACTCCCAATCTTACAATTACAAAATGAAATAATATTACATGTGAAATAAAGTAAATTACAACAGTCTTAGGATATGAAGTCTTGTAGCAACCCTTAGCAATTACAATCATGCATCCTTGTCAATTATAGCTTGCTCCTTGTCAATATAAACATGAATGTTACTAGGGCTACCGGTACTACCTGTACGGTTATATATTTAATGGATAAGTGGCCAACTCAGTGAGAACTCCCCTCAAGATTACACACCGCCACATTAGGTAAGCATAATTATAAAATAAAGCATAAAAAATAATACATGATGCATGTCTTATTAGATGCATAAATGTGTGAATGCAATCATTGCCCCGGGGATGCTCATCCGTGCGGACAGTGGGCTAGTCACCCATGCAATCATCGACCTAGGAAAATCATCTAGTTGGAACAATAGATCGATAGTCGGTGGTCTGGGAGCTAGCGAAACGATACCCCAATGATCCCAAGGACAAGTGCTACATCATCCAGAATTAGCCACCCATCATCACCAATATGTCATGGATGCATGATTAGATAAACCATTATTAGTCCAGTTATAATCAGCTAATTTAAATAAGCTCAAGGTCAATATGAGGGCTCGTCACCAGCGTAGACCGACAGCTCGAGCATAGGTCCCATACCACCATCCCCGGCTCATGAGACTACCATCTTAGGATATTTAATAGAACTCTGTCGACTAGTGGCCAATCATATTACAATATATGGGACTTATCATCGCATGGTTGCATAATATAAAACATCAAACCTATATAGGGAAAATACCAGGACAAAGCCATATATAGTGATATCAAAACAAGCCACATAGGGCAATTATCAAAATAGGCCACATGGGGCGAGTATCAAGACCATGCGTTAAAAGACCATCCTTGAAAACCATTGGACACAACAACCTTGGATGGTAGGTCCACATTAATGGTCAATTTAAACCACCATTCATTAACCACTAAACCGAAGGTCCATTACAATCACAACCAGTTGGGTTACATCCCAATTATGGGTGTACATTTATAGGTGTGAGTTTCTCACTGATGTACCAGTTTAAGTTCCATAAGCAATCCATAAATAATCCACAAGCATGAATAAATATGCGGGATAAACATTAAGTATGTAATGTAGCAATTCAATTCCAACAATTAACACATGTGACTATGAAATGAAGATGTCAATTACAAATTAAAATAAAAACTATAACTTAAGCTAATAGAAAAATGGAAAGCTCAAGGGGAAGAATCATCACCTTATGCCTTGAACCGCCTATGTCATCGCTAGGAGGTGCGTGTGCCCTTAGAATCGACCCCTACCACCAATCATGAACTCGTACAATTAGATCCAAGCTTACACGCTATTTAGGGTTATGGTCTTAGCCTAATGTTTGAATTGATTATTCTTAGGTTTCATCCCTAGGTTTAGGTTTAGGAGGATCAATTTTAAGATTCAAGTTCTAATGGATGTAAAAATGGTTCTAATAACACTATTAATAGTAATCCAATAATGGCCAATGATATATAGTTGATCGTAATGCTAATAACACTAATAATTTTAAAATGATTATTAATCTTAACAGTATACTTAATATTAGTCAACCAGGCACTAGGATTTAATAATTACATTATTTTTATTATCTATCTATAATAACTATTATTAGTATAGATCACTGCTAATGGTTATGCATTTTATTGTGAATGCTTAAGATTGTGAGGGCCCATGGACATGAAAATCGGGCTCGCATCAAGGTGATCAAGCCCATCAATTGTGGCCCAACAGGGTGGCCTGGACTGGACCTGAAATCGCCCAATACCAAGTCTCGAGCTGGGGGTATGGCCCACCTGCCTTTTAACTATCTTTCTAGTTTCAATAAATTGTCATTATTGATCGATAAATAAATAAGTATTTTATTAAGGCTCAAAAGAATCACACATGTAAATTTATTTATTATTATTTTTTTAAGCAAGCCTATAATTACAAGAAAATAACTGTTAGAAATTCTTTTAGTCTGACCATGTTCATGATTTCTTTAGCCTATATCAAAACATGCAGAAAATGTAAACTGAGGATGTGCCTGGATGCCCGATTAAACTAGATAGCAATGTTGACTTCATTGCATTTACTTCCCTTTGAAACAATGCAATTCAAATGCCCCACGATTTTATTGAACAGGGATTTGTGGTCTGTTTGGATCAAGGTTTAAAGCATCGTCCAAAACCGATATGTATCAAACAATACAAAACAGTATCGGACAGACGATTCAGGTATATCAAGCCAATACAGGCCTGAAATGCGGCAATACAGGGTAATACAACCATGTATTGGTGGTGAACTATATGATATGCTAAAAACAATTTTAAACCTTGGTTTGGATCAGCTAGCCTTGCTAGTTCAGTAACTTTGTCTATGCACTATTCAGTCGGCTTCCCAAAGCATGAAGTGCAGCAGCAACAGATTCGGATGAGGGGAAATGCCTGTTTCAAAATGTTCGTGAGTGGAAACAGCTAGCAAGTGGAAGCACAAATCCAAGGCGGGTGGAGGTAGTACTTGGTTTCAACAATCGCCCAGCGACTCAACAATGGCACTAGCAGCTCAGTTCGAGCTGCCTGTGTAGCACGCTGGCAGACGCCAGCTCCTCTCTCCCCTGTTCTCTTCATTTCCCTTCTTCTTAGTTAAAGAAGTCCAGCAACCTCTGGACTTGAGCCGGTGACATCCCCGCTAGCCAGACCCGGTCTGACTCGATCCGTGAATCAGTTGAGGGTGCGATAGCAGTGGAGAAGAGGGGTGCCGTTAATGGCAGCTCCGACCTCCCTACTTCTTCCTCCAATCCAGTCCTTAAGGACGGTTCGTTTGGTCCCTAGAAAACTTTTAAACAAGCTTCATTGAAGCTTGATGGAGGATAGACTGGTGGGTTCGAATGGAGGGAGAAACGGCCGGTTTCTCTTGGTGTTGCCGTAAGAACAGGAGGTAAGGTGCTTTCACTCCCTTCTTGTAGGGATTCCGATGCCCTTAGGGCCGTTGGATGCGAACGAAGGGCTGGGATTTAATCCCAGCGTCCGATTTCTAAAAACTATTAAAGAGGGTTGGTTTCAACCGCTGGTTTTTCTCCTTCCGGTATTGAGGAAGCTCTAAACCAGCACCCTATGAATAGATGACTGATATATCTTTGGTTTTAATGGTGGAGATGCAAAGGATAGGACGTCCACACGGATCGCCCAGTTGGCAAAGTAGCAGGCTTCTGTTTTTGGAAAAAGGCAGCCCGGACAGCCCTCTTACGCTGGTGCCTGTGGGTGCACGAGCAAGATTCGTCAGCCAAAACACCCATGGTTTTGGCCAGAAGGGCCACCTGCAACAGATGGACGGATCGGATCGTGAATATGGGAACAGATGGTGGGCCAGAACTCAAACAAATGGGAAAGAGAAAACACATCCGATTTAAACAGTCGCAGGCGGGAATTTCCCATTTTTGGACGAGCGCGGGTCAGCGCTCGTCTGACCGTGTTGGGAGTCTGGTGTACCGCGGATGCCCCACCCCAGGTGTACACACAAAATGAGTGTGGGGCCCATAATGATTTCCATCAAAATCTGATCCGTTCACCGTCCAAATAGCGCCATTATCCAAAGATCAGGAAGATCTCAAGTTTAGGTGGGCCATACCTCTTGATTCTTTCGAGTTTTATTGATGATTACTGATAGTTAACGGTTGGGTTATTTCCAGCCTGATCACCAGATCACCAGCGATTTTAGAGGTGTCTAAGCTGATATGGGTACATCCTAGAGTCCGCTTCTGAAATGTGGTGGTTAGTTGATATAATCAACTTATTAAATCATCCTAGCTTGAGTTCTGGGCCGATGAATGGTGGATTTGCTGAGTCGGGTTCCAAAACTGACGGTGTACATCTTAACTGTTTTAATTGAGCATTACGTGGAGTTTCCGCACATTTGGGTTCCTGAAACTAGGTGTTTTGACGTTTGGCGTCAATCTCACTCTGGTGCGACGGTTATGTTCACCCCAATTTGATCACCAATGGTCAAAGACCCTTAGGGATCATCTGTGTATTCGGAACTGTCTGTTTCGTGAGTTGATAATACCCTTTGTGCTATTAAAGCCTATAATAACATTATTTGTATTATTATATTCATTTTATTTTTATATATTATTAGTATACGTATATACAAAGATATTTATTTATTTATTATTAGTAGTAGCATCTCATGTGGGACCCGCCTTTGATTAGAGTCATTGTAACGCCCTGGATTCTGAGGGTCGAGCAAAGCTCAACTCCCGAGATCCAATGCATCACTTATGCAACATAGATAATGATGTTTAAATGTTGTCCATATTAGTATATTAAACATGTGTGAGATTACACCAAAACAACATATCATACTCCAGAGGTAATTTGATCAAGTAAGCGGAAGACTGTAAGATGCCTATTTGAACAAGTAAGCGATTTACAACCTTCAGAGTAAAAGTATGTAACTGGCCTGAATGTTTACAAGAATTTTTTCCAAAATTTACAAAATGACAAAACATAAAGTGTCCAACTATTCAATAACCCTGTAATCCTGGTGACGCAGCTCTAGGTCTACACAGACAAGCCTGAGAGCTGCACGTAGGAGAAGTCTTCCTCCTCGTCTAAGAAATTTGGCTCCGTCATATAAGCCACATCATTATCTGTAACTAAAACAGATTCTAGTTGATTTTTTAAAACACTGTCCCAAAGTGGGAGTGAGTGATCAACTCAGTGGTACTATAAGGCAAAGGTTAACATGTTATCAATTCAGTCAAGTAGTAATGATAAAGCAGTATAACAAGCATTTCCTAACTACTCTGGTTAATGCAAGGATGATATGCGGTAATGATGCATGCCCTCTCTTGCACTCATTCAGCGACTTCATCTAACGATCACGCATGGAAAATTCCCTAAACATGCGCTTCCTCGACAAAGCACATGCAATGCGGTGCATGGTCGTGTTAGTCAAGTAATTGATTAGGCTTATTTATACAGCAGATTCGGGAAGCTAAGGTACCTCCCTTTATATCATTAACCCAAACGGAGATCCTTCTAGGGTCGTCAATCCTAGTTAATCACATACGTTAGGTAAGTTGTAGGGCATCACCCTAATGAAAGCAATGGATAGGCAAGTTTAATTAATTATACTCGAGGTCATTACGGGAGGCTCGTCACCTGAACGTAGGCCAACAGCTTGAATACAGTGTCCCATAAACCACCATATTCAGCTCACGAGTTTGGGTTGCTCACTGGTCGCTACGGGGAGGCTCGTCACCCCAGCGTAGGCCGACAGCTCGACCACGGTATCCTATACACCACCATACTCGGCTCATAAGTCTTAGCGGATGGTGGTACCATGGTTAAAATGGGTTGTTACATTGGTAAGCAGTACCTTGGATTCATGCAGTAGCGTCTATACATGGTAAACACGCACACAATATGCAAATCAGGTTATTTGACAAGTTCGATTGGTACGAGCGCACATTGAATTAATAGAGATAGAGCACGTAAGCACTTCACATGGCCTAACCACTGTCGACAATCACCGTACGACTCGGATTCATCGAACATATCCAATATAGCGAGACTAGTTCGGCCACTCAATCGGAAATCGTTACCGATTTCCTGGACTACGTAGTAGTCCCAATCATACTCAAATGCAATAGGTAGTCACATGTGATAATCATAACAACATTTAACAAACCATTTCAATATAAATCCCATTTGAGCATTTTATCAAACACATTGAACATATTACCAAATGTTTACATTTCATCCATAATTTATGTAGTTGAAATTAAGATTACATGAAGGAAATTATACATATAGATAAGGTCGTTGAGAATCTTATCTCAACACCCTTATTAAATGCAGTTCATCAAACAATTTCTCATTCAGACATTTTATCAAACACGTAGACTACACATTACTACATACATGAACTAAATTAGTTATAGCATATATTATGGCAAATCCTTTCACAAAGAAGTTGTCATACATACAACAAACATGTATTCTAAATTAATAGTCATGGCAAGCACAAATCATAATTGCAATTTCATTTAAACATTTCAACAAACACATGGAATACATTATATATTCACGTAGTTCACACACAGGTATAATTTATTGAATACATCATAGGTAGGATCATATGGCAGCAATTAAGTCAAACATAAATTATTGCTAGCATTGAGAGCCTTGAAAACCATAACCTAAATATTTATAGTCCGTACCTTTCGTCGGATTGCTCGTTTCGAACTCGGTTTGAACACTATATTCCCATAAACCGAACGTTGGACACCTAAGTATTGAAATAGGTTAGCTATTTCGTAGATTCCTCTGTTTGGATTCTGAAATAGAGATTAGGGTTAGGATTCCTTACCCAAATCAAAGTTGAAATGGTTCGTGTAGCAAACATGTATTCTAGATTAATAGTCATAGCAAACACAAATCATAATTGCAATTTCATTCAAACATTTCAACAAACACATGGAATACATTATATATTCACATAGTTCACACACAGGTATAATTTATTGAATACATCGTAGGTAGGATCATATGGCAGTAATCAAGTCAGACATAAATCATTGCTGGCATTGAGAGCCTTGAAAACCATAACCATAACATTTATTGTCCGCACCTTTCGTCCGATTGCTCGTTTCGAACACTATATTCCCGTAAACTGAACGTTGGACAACTAAGCAATAAAATAGGTTAGCTATTTCGTAGATTCCCTTGTTTAGATTCTGAAATTGAGATTAGGGTTAGGATTCCTTACCCAAATTGAAGTTGAAGGCGATTCAACGCGTGGAGTAGCAGGAAAGAATCACTGCAGCAAACTCCAAAAATCTCCCTTCACTCCCTACTCTTTTCTCTTCCTTCCTTTCTTCTCTCTCCTAGGGTTAGAGAAAATTCGTATGGGATAGGAATGGGGTGATTTAAGGGCCTTATATAGGATCAGAAGTGATGTAAATAGCCCCAGGGCCATGATATACTTGGGTTATATCCAAAGGGTGTTTGTTTCTGATGAACGGAGCCCATCTAGAGGTCCATTATTTAGATATGTCATGGAGCAAGTTCCCTGACGATAGATCTAGGCCAGGATACGATTTCAGCACATTTGGATAGGTTGATCAACCGTGACGGACCTGTATCAGATTAACGTCGTTGTTACTCAATCAGGGCCATAAGTATATTGATATGTGCAGGGAAATTTTCGTGATATATTTGTGTAGTTAGGTCAGAATCTGAAGGTCTGAAGTCTTCAATTTTGCCCATAAGCGAATGGTCCAATTCAAATAAGTTTCAGTACTTTTTCTAAGGATATTCGTGTTTCTCACACACTTCACTCAAGGCTTAAGTTGTGCGTTTCTGGATACTATTTAGGCTCGATTCCCGCGACAGTTGTCAAGCCCAATAAGGCGATCATAACCCTATAGTTTCGCGGTAATCGAACTTTCGACGTGCAGTCCAGGTCCGATACGAAGTTTCAATGCGGTCCCGAGTGCAACTGGGTTTTGACATTTCTCCTAGGTGTTTAAGTAATGTTGAGTTAGTGATTTTGATGGTTTTGGGTCTTATAGTTTGTATAGATAGTGGTTCAAGCTAATCCACCGACCAATTTAGTTTAGTACTTAATTAATTTTCATCTAATTTCCACAGAATACGGTCTTTAGTGATTTATGCCTGAGGTGGTACTCGGGTCTTTGTACGGATTTTTCCGAGATGTTATAGTCATCAACAGTTTGAATCTTGTTAAGTCATGTGTCCAAATCTCAGGCATGACAACCACTTGATCAGTTTATGGTTAGCTTTACAATCAGATGGTCTTGTGGAAATTGATCATTGGAATGTTGTGATTGATTCATAGTCTATCCAAGGAGTCCTAATGTATGGCTTGGTTGTATTGGTTAAGAAATGGATTTCAACATTTAGTGACATGGCCTGAGAAATAGTGGATTTGAGGATTCAGGGTTCATGTTGGATAGTTGGATTAGGTCGTATACATTAGCTTAGGACAAATTTGAGGTTTAACTTATCCCTGCGATAAGATGAATTCTGTAAGCCTAGCAACCAGTTCAAATCACGCGTTGGAGACGCAGTCTTTACCATAAACGATCTAGAGTCAATCTGAGGTGGATTGAATTTAGACTCTACAATTGCATTGTGGATTGCCCTAGACCAAATCTAGAAGGTTAAAAGCCATGTGGGTCTAGGGCAGATTGAAGTGATCGCCACGGTCCACATCAAATGGTTAAGATGGGCAGACTGTGAATTGTTGAATGATGATGTGTAACATAAGCTACGTGTGTTTCCACACATGTTCATACTAATTTGGATTGAAATGGTAATACCCAGGTATTGAAAAATACGGGGTGTTACAGCCAACCTCAAGCAATAGAGAAATAATCTGAAGAAAAAAAAAAAAAAACATAATCAATTTAGAAAATCTACAAAAACCCATGAATTTAGTTGCATATAAACTATGTGGCATTTTTCATAGCCGAGCATTTGCTTTCATTCAAGATTAGAGCCTCTTCATTCATAAACATTTTTTGAAAGTTGGGGAAGCAGATAAAACTAAAGCATTCCATTTGCCTTCTTTCTTTAAGTGTTAATGGCATTCTCATGCAACATGGGCTATATAATGATTGATGACCATAAACAGTGCCAATTTCCAGTTGGAGAAGCAAACAAAACAATCAATTAAAAATTTAAGTGCTTTCTAGACATGATTGGTTGCCAGCTAGAAAGAAACTGCCAACCGCTGAAATGCATATCATCAGTCATTAAACAACCCATGTGGCTCCCTTCGGAACCTCACACACGGCACTGACTGGTCTATTGTACCACTTGCAACATTGATATGCCATGAGTTTCATATTTACACTTAAAATTGAAGTATAGGATGATATACAATGCAAATATGTTAACTATTTGGAGCATCTTTGTATCCTAATTGTACAAGGAGAACGAATGATGTGTCTTAGCCGAAAAATGTAGAACAGATGAGCCCACATCAAGAGAAATAAAAATACCTTCATTTCTTACTGGACTTGGAACAGGATGGATCACAGCAATAGGGACCTCAAACTGTGGAATATCATCAACGAAGGGCTCATTTTTGGGCTATTCACCAAGTGTGGACCACCATGAACAAGCCCTAGTTCAAATTCACACTAGTCCATCCATATTTGGAATCAGCACTGCAAAAGAGTGGTTCATACTGCCTCTCCGCCACTCCCAAATGCATCCCTTGAGAGCATCCATAGATGCGAAGCTTTCAGGGAAGCAACTTAGCTAGCTGCCCCCAAGATCATCAACCCCATTCTCATGTATGTCCAGCTCAGTCAAATTCCTGTAACCCATATCAAATTTCAGGATCTTCGACAAATAGCGTAACTAGCAAAAAAAAAAAAAAAAAAATCTACTGTGAGACAATGTTAACCTTTCCATTTATGGACTATAGTAGGAGAATCAAGTGACCTGCACTAAATTGAAAAAGAGAACTGATAACCTCCAGGCACCTCTACCACAATTTACAGTACAGGTGTTCAGCCATGAAACGGAAAAAAAAAAAAAAAAAAAAAAAAAAAAAAAATGTTTTACATCTCGGAGCTAAAAAATGCCTTGTACTGTAGATTGCAGTATAGGTGCCTGTAGGTGGTCAGTTCCGATTAAGAGAAGTCCCAGATTTGTTGCTAAAAGGATGTAACAAATCCAGGGGATTCTGAGGTCACAATTTGTCCACTAGGATGCAATGGATGAATGGTCTGGATTACTAATCCATGGGCATCACTTATCCTAATCGAAATTCGGCATGCAATAAGTAAAGTCGCAAGTTGCATATAATGTGTTACACTAATACTATGTTCTGGAACAATACCAAAGTTGCCTATAACATAATCCAATCCACCCCTGACGCTACTGCACTTTCTCAGAAAGGGCCAAATTATTCTGATGGTTGAGTTTGCAAGGCCACAATTACCGTCGCCACTAATAATCAAGACATTCCTCCAGTGGTTTAACAATACTAAAACCATACCATCCAAAATCCCAACCATCCAATTGATGGTGAGCCCTTGAACAGCTGAAATTTAAAACAATTAATTGTGGCTCATAATCCAATTGATGGTTAAATAAGGTCTACAATAGCAACAAGGCCCTATGGTTGCAGATGATATAGTTTTAAATTCGTAGGGCATTGGAGGAAAGAAAAGAAAGCAAAGGAAGTAGATGGGTTGCTAGTCACTGTTACTAACCATGAAACTAATATCATTAAAGATGTGCTGCTGCCCACTATGGCTATATTGAAATTACCGAGATCATTTAGTTGGTTACCATTGCTTTGACTTTCCAAGTGAATCATTGTTATAGGTGATGCATTAGAAATTAGAACCTTGAAAGAACCACATCCCATGAGTTAAAATAAAATAAAAAATAAAATAAAAAAGAAGAAGAGGCACTTTCACCGCAACGCAAAACTCTTGAAAAACACACTAACCTTTGAGGCAGAAAGTTTGGGTCCTCAGATAACATCATATTTTGACCATCATTTTTATGAAGCCAATATAGGGATTGGGCTTGTTGCTCACTACCCACTTCTAATGGTAAATGCATGTCATTCTGGAACTACAAAATTGGGATAACACAAATATCCAATTTTTAGAGATATAAGACACTGAAGTGAATGTCACTATGACCAACATGAGACTTTGTTAAGCCCACATGCACGTCCAAATGTGGTCACACATGCTAAACATGGCATGCATGGGACATCCAAGTAATCCATCAGGTAGGTGTAAGTGCATGTAAGGCATGTAAACATGGACTATCAGGTAAGGACAAGTATAAGGGCAGTGGTTATTCCTATAATTACTATGAATAAAGAGTGTAAGCAGGCCAGTTAGGGTTGATAACAGACCAACCCATATGATAACATTACTAAGGAAGAACCAAATGATAACACAATCAATTCCGAATAACTTGTTTTTTCAGTGCCTAGTCTTTTAAGTTGGCTCTAACAATATCCCATTTTGTGGGTAGTGAGCAACAAGCCCAATCCCTATAATGTGGCATCAATCAAACCAAAGAATGTGGCACAGTGCAACCGACAATAGAAAATACCATTTCCTATGTCCCAGATTATGTGTTACTGCCATGAGGTTTATCCATTTGGGGTCTCATGTACCGGTTATGTGCCAAATTATGTGTTGGTGTTAGGAGGTTGTGTTAGTGCCATGTCCCGAAGGAAAACTTCCAGATTAAGGCAGTAAAGCCTTTAAAATGGAATACCAATTCTTCTTCCATAAGAAGCATTAATTGAAGATTTACATTGCAAGGAGTTTTTCATCAGCTGAAACATTGAAGGGAGAAATAGGGTCACGGGCTATTTTCTTTGATCCAACTCTCTTTCATGATATTGTGTTCCAAGTGACAATGCTTCCATGTTGGCTTGTGAAATAGTTTCAAAATCAACAATACATAAAACAATATTAATTAATGAGAACCTGTTATTCAAATCAGGAATTTCGCCTTGCATTGCAATCACATATAAGGTTTGATTATCATCACTATTATGAGAAAAATGGCAAAACCCGAAAACCTCACCCTAAATTTGACAGAAGTATCCAGTTTAGATTCAAAGATACGTGCACAAAAGGGATGGGAATGCAGGCTATTTCACTGTAAACATATTTTGCTTATATGCTTGTCTTTTGCTCTTTCATTGTTCTGCAATTGTGTATATTACTTTTGTCTGCCCTTGAGGGCACATCACATTATTTGTTTCCCATGTTTGAATACATACACACATACATGACAAATCACAATATGCCCTCCAGGTTAGAAAAATAATGCATTGCCTCTTCACCTAACACATTGTCCACTTCGAGTAATGTGGGTTTGTCACGCCCCAAATTTGGGGACGGACAACTTCCGTGATGCCCTGAATCCGGCACTCAACTTCCACACACCAAGTCCCAAGTTCGGTGCACCACAAGGAAGATTTTTTATTGAAATATATATATATATATATATATATATATATATATATATATATCTACACACACACATTTAATAATACCTGAGCATGAAGATCCATGATCAAAATACCGAGCAACACTCTCCATTATAAATCCTTATGGTTACAAGTACAATGCTTTTCAAAAGGTACACAACGTCAACATTACCAAATCGAAAAATAGATACAATGTATAGAGAAAGCTAAGCCTTCCAAGCTACTCCAGCCCTGAAAAAAAAAGGGAAATAGGAAGCTTAGGCAAAAAGCCTAGTGAGGACACACGTGTGTGCAGTGTGTCCTACATGCAAATAAGATAAATATGTCATGAAGAAATCATGTATGGTGAAAGGCATGTAGTATGTAAGGTATGATGCGAATGCCAATGCAATGTATATGCAACATAGGAACACCCAAGTCAATGTTACCAGCATCACTAAGTCATATTTTTATTTCTCCTATACCACAGCCATAACTGTATTACACGCATCTGTAATCATATCATCATCATCATATTGTCATGTCATAATTATACAATATCGAAAATACTGACAAGTCTATGAGTCATACAATATCAGAGTACGTAACACAGATCAGCTATGCAAATGAGGAGTCATAAAGAGCTAAAATCAGATGTCGAGGATGCAATGCAATATATAATTCTTGATGAGTTCACGAATATCGTCAGCCGTATCTAAATGCAGAAACATAGTAATCTAAAATGTCGTATGTCGTGGATGTAATATAATATGTGGTGCGAATGGAATGACTATGCTGGAATGTGAAGTCGGGATGATAATATGTAGTATCGCAGGCTATGGAGCCCATCACAAGGGACTTCTATCCAAACCAGTCCCATACCTAATTTGGATAGTCAGACTCAATGTGGTAAACTCCTGATCTTAAGTTAGTCGCGCACACCAACTGAAATCCTGGCCATTGCGAATGTACATGTAATAAATAGTTGCGCACCACCAGCCCAAGTAGATGTAAATGAATGAATGAATGAGTATGCAACTCATACTCAATAAGTCTACATATCAGTATTGTTCATCTCTAAGATCATCACCGAGGTCTAGTATACTCTACACCAGCTTGCCGCCCCATTAAGCATATAACTGGGTAAGTGGAAGAGACCCCACTATCCGCCTGGCCAATAGTCAGCCAATATCATCCAACACATCGATAGCGGACCCATTCACGAGCTGGTTAAACTCATCCTAGCTATGCCTACTCCCTCAGGTGGGTAAGGCCACACCCCCTCCTAACCGACCACGACAAAGTAGGAGACACGGCCTACTGGTATACGGCCCTCATAGGCTCATATATATCCACTCGGTCTCGACGTTGGGGCATCCTCTGGTACCAAGAGGGTTTAGAGATTTTTACCAAGGGCCATCTATGACAGCCCGATGTTAATAACAGATTTTTGGTGTCCCATCTAGCCATCCACAATATGCCTGTGGACGCTACGACCCTGATGTCGTTAAGGCGTACAGTAATCACAACACACAATGCGAGATGCATGAGTCATATAATCCAGTTATGCATCAATCCTGCACATACCATGCGCTAATGTGAGATAACCTCCACCTATCAAGGAGTCTCATAACAACCTACCCAATGACATATGCAATGGTCAACCACATCTCATGACAAACATGGAGATGATGTGTATGAGCATGTATCATGATGTTATGCTATCACATACTCATAATCGATATCAATAACCAGCCTCGATAATCAGCATTGATAATCAGCCTTGATAATGTGAACATTTAACCAACACTGCCCCTAAGGAGTTACCCACATAGAGTCTAACGTATAATGGACCCATGGCCTCATAAAAGGCCTAATATACAACACCATGGACCCCACTCAAGGGCTTAATAACAACACAATGGGCCTCTCCCATTGGCCTAATATACATCACAATGGACCTTCAACATGGGCTGAATACACATCACAATGGGCCTCAAATACAGGCCACATATACATCACATGAGCCTCAGCACATGGACCATAAACATGAGCCTCAAATATATCATAATAGGCCTCATATGCATCAAGTGGGCTGCATCAATGGGCCTCATACACATCAAGTGGGCTGCATCAATGGGCCACACTAATGGGGTAACTGTTTTACTAAACTTTCACATAGTCAGGCGGCCAGTACCACAATTTCACATAGTTTAGTATGTTTATGATTAATATCATGATCTAGTGCCCATATTTCGAAATATCCAAACATAATTGAACAATCATAATCTTACATACGAATACAAGGCTACACCAATTATGATGAGTCTTATACTACAACCACTTCACATGTCACATAGTTAATGACTCATATTCGGTGTCACATGATTAAGGACCAAGAGCAACATTTTATCATACCATTTACCGTTTAGAGATCACATCGCATTGAATCCAGGACATTGATGGCATTAGCTTGGGTAACATAACCCTACATGACATTTAGTTTAGTGTACAACTTGGTCATATGTGATTCAAGTGGTGGTATCTATATCGATAAGCACAAACCTACATTGTTGAATGGCCATCAATGCCACTTGATTTCATACGATTAGGTGGCCTTGTACGTATTTCCCATTCATACAGTTAGATGACTACATATACTACATGTACTCCACCATTGCTTATGATTAGGTGGCTATACATACATCAAATACCCACATGATTAATAGGCCAAACAGGTAATATCACACCCTCACACCACTAGAGTCTACATATTTGTTATAATTAAACATGTTTAAAGGTTTAAACACAAGTCACATGATCCTATTACTTGGGGCTGTACTCTAACCAAAGTGCCAAGTGATCAAGGGTTGTCCACAATCAGCCCATTTAAGGGATTAATCATCATTACTTCAAAAATTACAATACCGGTTCGTCATACATTCTTGTCGAAGAGGCCCAATGGTTGGCCTAAACAAGGCTACCACTAATGGGCCCACATGACATTCACTTAAAATGGGCCTTAACATTCTTGGGCCCACACACCAATGGAATTCACAATGGGTCCTATGCGGTGGAGTCCAAGGAGATTTCCCATGAGGTTGAGTTGTGTGTGACCCACTTGAAGTAAGGATCCGCACCAATAATCTGGTGAAGTCGATGGATGGTATGGATATACATTACATCATTAACCTCGGGCCTAAGAAAATTTTAGTGATAAGAGTTCGTTCCTTACTGTTTCAGGTGGTATAGTCTAGGTGGACTTTGGATCAGCCTGATTTTTGAAACCATACCATGTAATGGGCTGGTCAAGGATGATGTATGGACTCAATAAATCAGATGCATCGTGGTAGACCCACAGGGAGTCTTTAATGGTAAATGTTCAATTCCTACCGTTCGTGTGGTGCAGCCTACCTAAAATTTGGATCAGCTTTATTTTGGGGCTCATGTACTAAAACGGTCTATCAAAGACAATGTATAGTGCAAATCTGATGTAGACATTAGGTGGGCCTCTTGGCTTAAAATCAAGTAAATTTGTGGCTAATGCGGGCCACACCACACACAAAAGCTGAGAGGGTTACCCTCCATTAAAACATTCATAATAATTTGTTGGGCCATTGGGACGTGGTTCACAAATCCAATCCATCCATTATGTGTGTCCCACTTGGTTAAGGGTTCAGTCCAAGTTTCAGATGCATCCATATTTCAGGTGGACCTCAGCAAGTGATTCTATATCCTCCAACTCCGAGTTGTACAAACAGTTCAAGGAGATCAAAGTTACATGGGTCCCAAAGTGATGTATTTATTACATATACACAGTTCATCTATTTTTTAAAAATCATTTTATAGCATTATCCAAAAATGAATTATATCTAAAGATTATTTAGACCTCACCACAAACAGTAGTGGAGATAATGATTTCACCGTTAAACAATTTACAGGGCCCACCTTAATGATTATTTTCCAACCAATCTATTCATAAGGTCACAAAGACCTGATTTAAGAGGAAAAACAATTTTCATATTGGTCCAAAACTTCTATGAGCCAAAAGGGGTTCCAATGGTAAACATTCAACCCCTGCTGCTTTTGTAGTGTGGCCCACTTGATAGTTAGATCTATCTTATTTTTCTTCTCAAGCCTTACGATGACTCGCCAAATGGATGGACGATTTGGATATAACACATACCTCATGATCAGCCCCATGAATATTGCTAACTTATTCAGCTTCATATATTTATTTTTATATTTTTTTTTATTTTTTTTTATGGTGTGGGCCACCTGAGTTTTGTGTATGGCTGAATTTTGGGGTATCCCACTTTCTAAAGGAGACCCATCGAATGCACTGTGTAGATGCTCGACATGCATCAAGGTGGAACCTGTTGTGGGGCCCACTGCCCTGCCAACGTCCAGCAGTAGGATGTTTCTTGCTATGGCATCATCTGGACGTTAATAGCAACAGCGTCCAGGTGCCGTTGGTTATATATATATATATATATATATATATATATATATATATATATTGTGGCTTTTCAAATATGGGGCCCACAACAGGATGATCCAGTCCGTCTGCTGGGTTCTATGGCCCGGGACAAAAGTAATTCAATATGTTTCGATGCACAGAAACATCATAGTGGGCCCTAACAGTCTATTATTATTATTAAAATAATCCTTTTTTTTGGTGTGGCCTACTAGAGATTTGGATTACCTTTATTTTTCGGCGCAACGCCTAAAATGAGCTAGGGAATCGGATGGACGACATGGATTAAATATATACATCATGGGTTGGGCCCGTTGTGGACCCACACCCTAGTCCCTTTTATTCAAAAGCAGCTGAACACTGCTTGCTGCAGCGTCCGGCGTCCATTCCCTCTATTTTTTTTGTTTATTATTAATTTATTTATTTTAATTGTGGTGTGTGTCACGTGTGTGTATGTGTGAGGATGTGGCCAGCCCAATGGGCCACACTTTGGACAGTTTGGATGGCCTACGAAATTCTGGTGGGACCCATTATCAATGGGTCCACATAAAGTTTATAATAAATTATTTTCATTATTAATCTTTTTATATGTATTTTCCCATGAATCCACACCATTAAACACATCATTATCATCATATCATCACCATTATTGATCATTGTATTATATGTACTCTCCTATGTATCCATACCATTGATCACATCATTATTATCAAATCGTCACCACTAATAATCATACAAATAATAAAAAAGAAACAAACCAAGAGTGGAGTGGGTGTACTCACCTTGATGAATTAGATGAATGGTTGAGATGGATAAAAGGGATGGGATTGATGGAGTTGATGGCCCACTAAGATCACTCCCCCCTCTCTCTCTCTCGTGTAGAAAATAGTGAAATGCTAAGGGATGAAGGACTATTTGTAGAGAAATTGTTAAAATGTGGTTAGATTCAACTAATGTGATCTTGGTTAGCTTATACTAAGATTATGACTATTAATTCATGATTTGTAATTAATGGTGGATTAAAGGAGCATGGGATGGCATGGTGTGATGATGTCATACATAAGGTATGGAAAGGAGAGGTGTTGACTTTGGGGAGCACATGAGAGATGGGAGGTATGGGTGTGTGACATCACACACATGGGTAGAGATTCTCTCACCCATGTGTGGCATGTACATGTGTGCATGGCATGTGTTGTGCACATGTATGGAATGGAGTACATGACGCCTTGCGGACATGATACACTAATTATTCTTCACGGCGTATCTAACTAACGGAGTATCGTACAGACGCATGGGTTGTACCTTCGAGATCGCGGCGATGGGGCGATCAATATGAAATAGGTTTTGAGGTCTCAAGGTTTCATTCAGTCGGGTGTGCACTATGCTCGGCCAATCTAGGTCTGGCTAAGGGCGTCGATCGTCGTGCACATAAGCATAGGAATGGTATGAAATGGACTGGGTCTTACAGGGTTGCCAATATTATCTGCTGCAATGGGCAATGTTGAGCATCAAACTTATCTAAAAGGAGTTGAAGAAAGCAAGCTAAAAAAAAAAAAAAAGAGGCAGAAAATTCTATACCCTTTGAAGCTTTCGTGTTTGGGACCGAGCTTCTTGAAGATAGAATTCCAACTTCAATACACGCTTCTTCAGCTCCTGATTAGCTCTTCGGTGTTTCTCCAACTGTTTGATAAACAGGGGAGATTTGATTACATAAAAGATAGAACAAACATTCAAAACTCTAGTCTCAGCTTGTATTCAAATAAGTATAGTGTAAGATCAGGTTATTCAAGTTGTTGCTAGCAAAGGGAAAAACAAAGAGGGGAACAAGGCATCAACTCCTATAGTGAAAGCACAAACTGTTAGGGACTATCAAATATGAGCACATAGGAGTTGTCTACAATTTGGAATTTGCAAGTCCTAAAGTGTTTTGTGGTTTTTTCAGTTCCTAAGGCCATTGGCATTGATAATATTACCCAATAAGTGCTACGATGGGCGCATTTAAATGCACTACAATATTGAGAACTTGTAGTTTTATCAAAGGACTAAAATGATTAGATTATGATTTCCTTTAGGAGCTGTTTGGGATCATGAAATGGGAATATGGTTCTTGGAATTTGGATTTTACAAGTCCTAAAGTCCATTTATTGCTACTGAGAGAATCTGTGGACTAAGTAAATAATAACTTTTGTTTTTTTTTTTCATTTTTTAATTTTTATTTTTTTTAGGTGGTGGACAAATCCATGATTTACGGAGGTGACTATTTACTAAAACTGTGGTAGCTGCCAAATCAACAAATTCTCTCTCAAAATTGCTACTAAGATCTGTTTCCGTTTTCTAAAAGGCTTGATAAATTAGTTTAGAGCATTAACAATTGTCTGCAAATAAATAAAGACTGTTTGACAACTATTGTGTTTGGTTCTTTCGAACAGCAGGAACTAATTACCGCACAAAGCAAATTTCACTTTGCATGCCAACCCAAATACCTCGCCGTTTAAATCGGGTTTCCACAAATAAATTAAAAAATAAAAAAACAGATTAGCCCAAAACTTGAGATCAGACTTTTAAACATACCTGAGTATTCTTCTAATGATCTAAACCATTTATATGACTAAGCTTACTTTTTATGGTCAAAAGACCACAAATAAAGCTCTTAATTGGACTACTCAACCCTTCGATAATTTGGCTCTTTTTCTTTGAACATGAATGGTCACTGTAAGACCTGACCCGAGTTCCTGTGTGTGCATGTGTGTGTGTAGGTATGCATTTTGTTTCCCTTAGTCCCGCGGTCCTACCGGTCGAATCCCGACAACCTGCGACTCTCAGATTGTGTTTGCAATCATCCTTAAGTCTAATCAGATTGACCCATCTCGAATTGGCCCGAAACCTATGTCATATTTTTCGCATCATCGTTGCGGTACTGGTGACGTGTCTTGTGTGTCCATCCGATGTATAAATCCTAAGCTATGTACATTTCATTTTATAGTCCTTGATTGTGTGGCCCACCTAGGGTAGTGCATGTGACCCTACTCTTAGCATAAGTTCTAATGCAACACTACACACACCATATAAAAACTCCATAGCTTACACTACCCACCCCACACACACCACCCAAAACCTACCCTAGCCTAAAACTTTGGTTTCTCCTCCCATAGGTAATCATTTCTTTTTCTTACAAACTCATCATTTCATTGCTAGAAAATCTCTATCTCTCTCTCTCTCTCTCTCTCTCTCTTTCTCTCTCTCTCTCCTCCCTCATTTCTTTCTTTCTTTATCTCTTGCAAGGGTGGGACATCCACCTCCCTCCCAAAAGTCCAGCAACCTTCTCCTCTTCTTCCTTCCAATCTAGCCTTCTTAACACCATCACCACCACTAGAATCCCACCTTTGGAGCTAGGGAGTCTATGACTTAAAGTTGAAGGTGGATCTTGAAGGTAGGTGCCTACAAATTGTTGACCTCTGCTTTCTCTCTTGATCCTTTTATTTGTTCATAAATGGAACATGTGGGACTCACCAATCCATGGTGGGGATCCCATTTGATCCCTTGGATGTGGCCCTTGGCCCATCCTACATGCATACATTGTTCCATGATGGGGCCATTCTCTATGGACCCCATCATGATGTATCTCATGATCTAAACCATTCTAAGGTCATCTAGATCTTAACATCATACTGGGATGGCATCCCAACCATCCATTGTAATTATAGGTCATGCATGTGCTAGATTCATGTTGTAATGGCAAATCAATGATGATGTGTGGGTGTGATTATTCTTGGGAGGGCACATTAGTGGCAGAGCCCTATCCCCATGGCCAGATTGTCCTTCTCCCTCTCTTTTCTTTTATTTTTGGATGATGATGTGTGGCCCACTTGGTGGGCCTGGGATGTCCAGAAAATCCAGCAATGGTGGGACGCCCCTACCAAGCATTTTATGATTTTGGGGATCCCATTTACTGCTTTATTTAATGCATGCAAGTGTTTTGGCTTGAGGCCTTAATTTGGACATGTGTGGGGCCCACTAAGGAAGGCCACATTGCTCTTGATTTGATGGATATTTCCAGATATGGGATGGTATGTCCAGCCATATATAGCTGTCTAGAAATCTAGACTATTTGCATGGACTGTTGTAGTTGATGTTTGTATAGGATTGGTCCATGATTTCCACTCTTTTTCTTTTTGTTGAAGGGTACCTCTTAAAGGAGTGGACCCCAACTTGAAGTGTGATGGACCACACCTCCATCTGTCCATCCAAAAGGGCAGGCCCATAGGAGGTGGACGATCCACCTTGCTGGACCATCCAGCCTTATAGAATGAAGGGAAAACACAAATTTTAGTATGATTTTCTAAGGGGTGGGCCACTTTTGTGGACCCCACCTTGCTGTATTTTATAGAAAAAATATCAACCATTCATCCCTTCCCTCCTAGAAGAAGTTTGGGCCCACCTTATTGGGTGAATATTGTATGGACAGAAACATTTTGTGCAGTAGAATTTTAATTCCTACCTTGTTGTCCATGAAATTCATTCATGATTTGGTTGGGTTTATGACTTCCCTAATAGCCTATCTTGTGGCCCATCATATTGGGACCCATGTTGGGGGTGTGGACCACCACTTTCACCTTAAAAAAATGGAGTATGGCTGCTAGGATGGCAGCCCATAGCTGGATGTTCCAGTAGGGCTGGCCATCCAACATCCTAAGGCCCACTATGATGTATGTTTTATCCATGCCATCCTCCACATTGTAGACCCCAAGTGTGTGGCCCATCTCCCATGTGGGACATCCACTTGTTGAACCCACTTTGATGTGTTTATGGGGCAGTCGTCCCAGCCCCATGGACCGCCCACCATGGACCCCCAGCCTATGGGCTGTTGCTGGACGTCCAGTCCAGTAGCTAACCCACATGATTTATGTGTTTTATCCACTCCTTTCATCTGGTGGGACCCTTTGAGATGTGTGAGTCACTAAGGATTAAAATGATTGTATAAATTAATTATTATTGAATTTCCAGCAAGCCCAGATAGTGGGTGGGCTGGAATTTCAATAATAGGCCAAAAGTTGCTGCCCATAATGCATGTTTTGGGGCAGCATGCTCCACTAGATTTAGGGATATTTTTATACATATCTTGCCCTATTTTTAATTAGGTTTTGGGCTTAATTAGTGCACATTTGAGGCCTACCCCAATTGAATTTTATTGGGCACATATTTCTAGCTAATTGTTGGACTATTTAGCCCTTTTGGGCTGGAACTTTTTTGATAGGCCCATTGGACCTTTGGGCCTATAATTACCATACTATTGTGATGGGTTTTATAGGCCAAAATACTCAAGTAGTTGGGCCCTTGGCTACCCACTAAATTAACCCCATACTTGGGCCAAGATGTGAGGCCCAACTCACATGTTTCAAACATAAGGATTTGCCCATATTGTTGGAATACCGAGCTGCCCATTAGGCCCACCAAAATGTATGGGTTTTTTTTATCTTTATGGTTGAACCCAAACCTTGCTTGAGGGCCCACCATGTTGCCTATATGTTAGGCTTGGTGTATAGTCCACTAGGCCATGGATTGCTTAGGCCTTGAGCCTTGTTTCATATTCGTGTAGAAGCGGGTTACCTTTTGGGACCCAGTTGAGGTTGGATGTCCTCCTTGGTGGCCCTAAGGTAGGCCCATAGGGTTTTTATAGGTGGTTGAAGGCCCACCTTATAATCTTGTTAGGATCACTTCTCCCTTGGGCTTTATGGTCATCTTAACTTGTGGGCTACCCTAAAGTATTGGGCCCCCACTAAAGGATCTCTCCTTAGAGTACCTGTCTATGTATCTAGACCTTATCCCTCCTTGGGAAGGAGGAGTATGCTCCATGTCATTATCGCCGAGTAGCGTACTTACACCCTTATAATCCATGTGCATCATTTACGTGAATGGATTGCATTGGTATGGTCATTGGGTTAATATGATTGAGGGATGGAGTTTCTCCCCTTGTGAACATCGAGTGCTTGGAGCTAGTGCATGATCTGTATACATGACTCATGCATTGGAATCGCATTTCATGATAATACTATCATTGCTTCATCAGGGCCTTACCTTCACAGGGACATTCATGGATGGCCGTATGTGTGGTCACTGGAAATGTTACTTGAGCATATAGGGTGCATAGGATGCCCATGTGTAAAATTTTCAAAACTTCCATGGTACCAAGGATCTGCCCCAATGCCGTGACTGAGTGGAAACTATGAGCGCAAGAGGGCCTTATACCGTTAGGCCGTGACTCCTACTGTTGTGTAGTCGGTTGACTAGGGGTGTGGCCTTACCCGCCTGATGTAAGAAGGCATTGCTAGGCTGAGTCTGACCACCTCATAAATGGGTCCACTGCCATCGAGCCTTGTTGGTGATTGGTTGTCCACAGGTAGGTAGTGAGGTCTCTTACACTCGTTTAACTATGCGGGTCTAGAGAGTGGCAGTCATCCAATAGTGTACTTGACCCCGGTGATTTCCTTATGATGGAAATGTATTTGATATATGGATTAGATATGAGGACTGACATCACTTCGTATCACATTTGCATCGGCTGTAGAGGCCCCTTTATGCATCGCCTTGGTATGGTGCCTAGCACTCATTGCATTGTATCCATGACAAGCCTCGGTATGGCTAGTGATATTGTCATTGATCATATTTCCCTTCCCGTATCTCCTATTATTCTTCTGCGTACCATTGTCACACAGTTCCACCACCCTCTAAGCTTTTATAAACTTATACACAATTGATGTGTGCAGGAGATCCTAAGTCAGCGTCGTAGCTGTAGAGGTAGGATTAGAGTTGAGCCGAGGACCCCTAGTGTTGCAGATCTTCTTCCTTCATCTTTTACTATTAGATTTATTTCCTTTCTGCTATGTACTTGTAAAGTTTAAATTTTTAGTGGATTTTGTAATGTGTCCCTTTATTATTTTTGAGATTTACTTGTCTTGATCTTTGGTATGCTCACATTGGAATGAATATACAGTTATTGAAATCCTCCTTGTAGGATCCCAGGATCGGAACTTGCCTCAGGAACCGAGATGGGGTACTACGGAGGCTGTTACAGTCAGAACCGGCTATCAGGTTCCTCGTGAGTTCGATTACCAAGTTCGGGGCATGACAATCACCATTACCTTTGTATAACCAATAGGTTGAAATATTCAATATGGAAGGTGTAACACCCTGAAAATCGGGGGTCGGGCAGAAGCTCAACTCCCGAGTTCCAACGCATCACTTATGCAACATAGATAATGATGATTAAATATTGTTTGTGTTAGTGAATTAAACATAAATGAGATTATACCAAATCAGCATATCATACTCCAGAGACAGTTAAATTATACAAGTGGAAGACTGTGATAAATATATAGAGCATATAAGTGATTGTAAGTCTCCAAAGTATGAACATGTCACCAGGCTGAATAATTACATGTATAGTTCTAAAATACACAAAATGATAAAGTATAATGTTATCTAATCCATATCCCTGTAGCCCCGGTGATGCAGCTCCAAATCTACATAGACCTGCCAGAGAGTTACAGATAGGAGAATTCCTCCTCGTTATCATAGAAGGCGGGTTCCATCTCGTAAGCCTCGCTGTCATCTGAAACTACAACAAGGTCTGGTTGGTGTTTTAAACACCATCTCAGAGTGGGAGTGAGTGATCAACTTAGTGGAGCTATAACGAAAAGGTTAACATGTTATCAATTCAGTCAAGCAGTAATGATAAAGTAGTACAACAATTATATCCTAAGTACTCTTGTTAATGCAAGGATGGAATGTGATAATGTTGTATGCCCTCGCCTGCACTCCCTCTACGACATCATCTCACGGTCACGCATGCAACACTCCCGCTGTGCTCAACTCCAACTCCAAAAGCACATGCAATGCGGTGCGTGTGCGTGATTAACCAAGTTCTTAATTAGACTTATTCATACAGCATGTTTCAGAAGCTAAGGTACCTCCCTTTATATCATTGACCCAAACAATGATCCATCTAGGGTCATCAATCCTAATTACTCGCATACGATGGTAGTTCCAGGTCGCTACGGAGAGGCTCATCACCTCAGTGCAGGCCTAGTTTATACTCGAATACAGTGTCCCATACACTACCATATTCAGCTCATGAGTTTGGGTTGCTCACTGGTCACTATGGGGAGGCTCGTCACCCTAGTGTAGGCCGACATCTCGACCACAATGTCCCATACACCACCATGTCCAGCTCATGAGTCTTAGCGGATCATGGTACCAAGGTTAAATGGCCTTTGCACTGGTAAGTGGTACCTTAGATTCAAGCAGTAGTGTCCATACATGTAAGCACACATTAGGCCAATCAGGTTACTTGACAAGCTCGAGTGGTATGAGCGTACGTTGAATTAATCGACATGGAGCGTGTAAGTACTCCGAGTGGCCTAACCACTGTGGACAAACAGCATACGACTCGGATTCATCGAACGTGTCTCGTGTGGCGAAACGACCTCAGCCACTAATTTGGGAATCATACCGATTGCCTGGATTACGTGGTAGTCCCAATCATATTTAAACACAATAGTCATTCATTCGTGATAGTCAAACAGCATGGGACAAACAATTCAAATATAAATCTCATTTGAGCATATTAACAAACACAAAGCACACATATTGTCATACACAGACATTTCATCCATAAATCTTGTAGTAGTAAGATAGGTTACATGACGGAAACTGTAACTATAGATAAGGTAATTGAGATTCATATCTCAATTCCCTCATTAAATACATTTCAACAAACATTTTCTCATTCAGGCATTTTATCAAACACTTAGACTACGCATATGGATATACATGTAATAAATTAGTTATAACATATATTATAGCAAATCCTTTCACAAAGGAGTTGCCACAAATACAACAATCATATATTCTCAATCAATAATCATGGCAAACACAAATTATAATTCCATATTCATTCAAACATTTCGACAAACACATGGAATGCACTATATTCAACATAGTTCATATATATGTGTAATACACGGAAAACATCGTATCTAAGCACATGTGACAGTAATCAAGTCAGTCATAAATCATTAACTGACATTGAAAGCCTTAAAAACCATAACCTAAACGTTTATAGTCCGCACCTTCCATTGGTAAACTCATATGGAACTCAGTTTGAATACTACGCTTTCGTCTACAGCACAACGGCAGCCTACATCAATGAAATAGGTTAGCTATTTCACCAATACCTCTATTTGAATCCCTAATATAGATTAAGGTTAGGATATATTACCCGAAAATGGATTCGGAATCACCGGTGTAGCCAGGTAGGATGATTTGACACGTGAAGTGGTGGGATCGAATTCCAGCAACGATCTCTCACTCACTCTCTCTTCTCCTCACTTTTTCCTTCTCTCTTCTCTCTTCTCTCTCTTAGGGTTTAGAATTTCGTATGGAATGAGAAGGATGGGTTAAGGCTCTTATATAGGCCCAGAACTGGTTCAAATAGCCCCAGGGCCATGGTATACTTAGGTTATAGCCAAAGGACGACTGTTTCGGGCCAACGAAGCTCATCTAGAGGCCCATTTTCTCCATACGGTCCAGTGAAAGTTCCCTAACAATGGATCTACATCAGGTTAAGTTTTTTCTACGATCAGATTTACGGATCGACTGTGGAGGATCAGTTTCAGGTCAACGGCTATCGTCACTCGATCAGGGCCACAAGTACACTGACATGTGTTGGAAATTTTCTCTAATCCAAGGGTGCAGTTGGGTTAGAATCTGACGGTCTGAAACCATAAAATTAGCCTGCAAGTGAACGGCCCAAATCACTTAAGTTTGAGTTTATTTTTTTAAGATATTTGCGTTTCTCATACACTTCGCCCCGGGCTCAAGTTGTACGTTCTTGGATACTACTGGAATTTGATTTCTAAAATGGTTGCCAAGCCCAGTAAGGCGGTCATAATCATATAGTTTTGTGGTAATCAAACTTTTGACGTGCGGTCTAGGTTCGGTACGGAATTTCAATGTGCTCCCGAGAGCAACTGGGTTTTGAGATTGATCCTAGGTTTTTAAGGAATGTAGAGTTAGTGATTCTACTGGCTTTAGGTCTTGTAGTTCGTATAGAAAGAAGTTCAAGCTAATCTGCTTATCAATTCAGTTTAGTACTTAATTAATTTTTGTCTAATTTCTTCATAATTTGATCCTTAACGGTTTCTACCTGAGGTGGTACTCGGGTCTTTGTACGGATTTTTTCGAGACATTACATCTACCCCCCTTAAAAAAAATTTTGTCCTCGAAATTAGTACATTTTCGTACTCCTCGAGAATCTGAGGGTAGTTCTTATGGACCTTGGCTTCTGTTTCCCAAGTAGCCTCTTCTTCAGTGTGGTGTGTCCATGTACCTTCACAAGTGGAATCACTTTACTGCGCAACACCTATTCATTCCTGTCTAAGATATGTGTCAGTCGTAGTACGTAAGTAGCATCCTCACTCAACTATACCTTCTCCCATTTAATAATATGAGATTGATTAGGAACATATTTTTTCAGCATCGATACATGAAATACGTTATGCATGCCTACGAGTGGTGTGGGCAAAGCAAGGCAATACACCACCACACCCACTCGATCTAGTATCTGAAATAGGCCAATGAATCTCGGCGTGAGTTTCTCTTTCTTTCCAAACCGAAGGACTCCCTTCATTGGAGAAACTTTCAGGAATATGTGGTCCCCAACTTCGAACTCTAGCGGTCGCTGCCTAGTATCGGCGTAGCTCTTCTACCTGCTCTATGCTGCTAGAAGTCGACACCTGATAATATCTATCTTCTCTTAGGTCACATGCACTAACTCTAGGCCAATCAAACTTTTCTCACCAACTTCCGCCCAGCAATGCGGTGCTCTGCATGGGCGCCCATACAATGCCTCATAGGGAGTCATGCCAATACTCACCTGAAAGCTGTTGTTATAAACGAACTCAGCATAAGGAAGACAGCCATCCCAACTATCCTTGAAATCAAGCACACAAGCTTGCAACATGTCCTCTAACACCTCATTCACCTGTTCCATCTACCCATCTGTCTGTGGGTGGAATGCGGTACTGAACTTCAATTTCACACCCATTGCTTCCTGGATATGAGTCCAAAAGATAAATGTGAATCGCGTGTCTCAGTCCGACATGATCTCCATAAGCACTCCATACAGACATACTATCTCCTTGATATACAACCTGTCCAACTCGTCTGCTGAGTTTGAGACTCTAATAGGGAGAAAATAAGCCGATTTCATCAACCGGTCCACAATCACCTAAATGGAGTCATGTCCCTTCCTTGTCTTTGGCAACCCTGAAATGAAGTACATAGAGATGAAATCCCATTTCCATTCAGCTATGGGCATGGGCTGAAGCAGTCCAGGAGGTCGGTGATGCTCTGCTTTAACCTGCTGGCACGTGAGATAATAGGGCACATAATCCTCTATGTGGGCCTTCATATTGTCCCACCAGTATAACCTCTTCATGTCTCGATACATCTTCGTACTACTGGAATGCATCACCATCCTCTAATTGTGAGCAGCTTCGAGAACTTCCTTTCTTAAGTCATGAGGACTTGGGATGCATAGGCGGCCACGATAACGTAAACCCCCATCCGAACCAACTCTTCATTCCGACTCTTCATTGCCACTAGCTCATTTCTTCATCTTCACCAACCATCCATCCTCCTTTTGAGCCACAATGATTCAGTGATCGATAAGTGGTTGTACATAAATATGAGCGACGCTCTCAAACGGTTCCTCTACCGTAGGCTTCTGCATGAAATTTCAAACAAATTCTACCATATTCCACTCCTCTATCATCAGCGGAGCCGCGAATGCTATTGTCTTCTTATGGCTCAACGCGTCTGTCACAAGGTTGGCCTTGCCAGGATGGTAGGAAACTTCAAACTTAAAATCTTTCAAGGTTTCCATCCATCATCGCTGCCTCATATTCAAGTCCCTCTGCATGAATATGTACTTGAGGCTCTTGTGGCCGCAAAAGAGCTCAAACTCCTCTCCATATAGGTGATGTCTCCAGAGCTTTAATGCAAAGATGATGACTGCAAACTCCAGGTCCTGCGTAAGGTAGTTTTCCTCGTGTTTCCTCAACTGTCCCAATGCATAGGCGATCAGCCTGTCTTTTGCATAAGGACACAACCCAAACCAACATGATATACTTGACTCCTTACTCTGGCAATATTAGCACAAGGGCGGATGTCAACTTGTCCTTCAGTTCCTGAAAAGCTGCTTCTGCCTTCTCATTCCAGGCAAACTTAAGATCCTTCCGAGTTAGCTGAGACAACGGTCTGGATATCTTGAAAAAATCCCTAATGAATCGACGGTAGTAGCCTGTCAGGCCAAGAAAACTCCTCACTTCAGTAACCGAACTGGGCTGTTCCCAGTCCTGAACTGCGGTCACCTTAGCAAGGTCCACCGCTATCCCTTCCTTGGACACCACATGTCCCATGAACTTCACTTCTTCTCTCCAGAAGTCACACTTCTTGTACTGAGCAAATAATTGGTTCTTCCTGAGAGTATCAAAGACTTCTCGCAGGTGTTCCTCGTGCTCCTTCCGACTCTTAGAATATATCAGGATGTCATCTATAAATACGATGACGAATTAGAATAGATATGGCCGAAACACCCAGTTCATCAGGTCCATGAATATAGTCGGTGCATTTTTGAGTCCAAACGACATCACAAGAAACTCATAGTGCCCAAAACTAGTCCTGGAAGCTGTCTTCTGCACGTCTTCATCCCTGATGCGCGACTGGTGATACCCTGACTGTAAATCGATCTACCAGAAATATTGTGCCCCCTTCAACTGATCGAACAGATCATCTATCCTTGGCAAAGGATACTTGTTCTTCACCATCACTTGATTCAACCTGCGATAATCAATACACAATCGCAGTGATCCATCGTTCTTCTTCACGAACAACATAGGTGCTCCCCAAGGAGACATGCTAGCCGTATAAGCCTGCATCCAACAGATCATCGATCTGTCTCCTTAGTTACTCCATCTCACATGGAGGCATGCGATACGTCGGCAGAGATATAGGTGTCGCACTAGGCACTAGATCAATGATAAAATCGATCTCGAGCTGAGGAGGTAATTTGGGTATCTTCCTGAACAGTCCCCAAAATCCTAAACTACTGGCATGTTCCCAAATGTCGGATCATCAACACTCTCTAGCAAGGCAGCATAACAACTAATGCGGTAATACCAACAGACCTGAACTAGAAAACTAAAGGTCATGCCCTCATGTCCATGGGTTGTCACCACTCCAGTATCACAATCGATCTCTACCCTCATCTCGGTGAGTCAATCCATACCGAGGATCACACCATAATGATATAGTGGGACAATAATTAGGTCGACGAGCATTGTTCTACTCCCTATGTCTATCGAACAACCCTTACATATCTTGGTAGTGTCTGAGAAAGTCCCTGTGGCTGTAGGGAGTCTCAACCCAACCATAGGACTGAAAGAACCCTGGTTTCTCAATTAGCATAAGTGTTGAGTCAGCTAGACTGTAAAGCCTTATAGAAAGATCAATCAAAGTGTCTGCCTCAACCGGATGTGTGCCCAAACTCACCACAGGTAAATCTAAGCCTCACATCCCATGTCCCAAAATACCAGGTAATTAAAACCCTTAAAACAAATTAGAACATCATAAGGTATTGGGTTAGAAAACTTTTTACAAAATCATAAAATCTTTAAGTTTTCTAGCTCTGTCGATTTTATCGATATTATCAACATGCACTGTTGATGTCCTCGATGCCTAAACGATATCAATGATATGAGGACAAAATGTGTCCAACAACCACATACTCATCTAGACAGAATTATCGATATATCGATATACCTATCGATATCAGCGATATTCAAATCTTGAGTCTATCGAAGTTGACTCGATAAAATCGATAGCAGAGCTTTTGAGTCCCTGTTTTTACTTAGAAAAATCATAAGATCATCAATATATCGAAGTACTCCTCGATATCATCAGAATTCAAAACTCGATGATATCGGACTTGGACTCATAGATTTCCAGCAAATATTTCAGGCCATTTTATCTTTGATCGAGGGTCACTCGATAGAATCGATATTCAAATATCGATGATATTGATACAGGACTGATTGCATCAAACAAGGACATAAACTATCCAACAAGCTTAATAAGAAATCCGTTGGATTTATCGATGCATCGACACGGCTATCGATATCATCGATATTCGAATTCTAATGATCTCGAAGGTCCCTCGATCATTCTTATAAACCTCAAATATTTTAAAAGCAAGTCTCTCTTATATTTAAATGTCGAGGAATCGAACCTAGTATTGATGAAATCAGAGTTTAAAATCCAGTAACATCGACACTTGATTCGATTCCATCGACCAGCTGGCAAAAGGTTTTAAAAGCGTATGACATTTGAGTTTGTGTCATCGAGCGGCCCGTCGAAACAATTGAGTGTATACACTCGATGATATCGAACTCTGTCATAAATGTGACCGTTTTATATCCGTTGGAACATTTTGCCTATTTAAAGAGATGCTTGTCTTTATTGCTGGTAGAGAAAGAAGAGAGTGCTTTTATGTGTTTCAAGCCTTAGATCATTTACCCAAAGCTCTTTCTCTCATGAAAGTTCATCTTCCAATCCACCCTCATCATTGACATTCAATAGAGTGGATTGGGGAATGAACTTCCACATTCAAGGATCCTTCAGCTACTACCTTAATGAAAAATCAGTAAGCTGGAATCCTTTGAATGCATAGATGATTGAAATCGCTCTATCTTCCTTATAGGAAAATCTTTTGAGAGTAGGATTTCATCATAACCTTGACCCAACCTGTCGCCATGTATTGATACATCATCTGAGTTGCGGATCAAGGAAGCCGAAGACTCTTCATCAACAAAGGAGGAGATCTTCGTCGACATGCTGAATGGGGCTCATCGACTTATCTGTAAGTTATTAGAGTCCAGAGGACACTTGTGATAATTCTTTTTTAGGATTGAGTCTAAGGTGTTTCTCACCCTTTCAACCCCTCGTAGGAGGCCTCCAGTGGGAGTGTACGTGGTGGGTGCATTATGTGGACTCTTGCTCTGTGAATAGCATAAACAGTTAGGTTCCTTGTATGGATCCTTGGCCAGTGTGCCTAAAATAGGGTGCCTTGTATTGACCCTTGCTCATGGGAGCATAAACAGAGGTTCCTTATGTGGATCCTTGGCCAGTGTGCCTAAAATTGGGTGTGTTGTGTTGACCCTTGAGCATAAACAGAGGTTCCTTATGTGGATCCTTAGCCAGTGTGCCTAAAATCGGGTGCTATGTGTTGACCCTTGCTCAGTGAGCATAAACAGTCAGTCTAGGTGTAGGTTATAAAGGTTAAAGGTGAACCTGATTTAAAACCTTAGGTTTGAGGTGAACCGCTGTAAAACCTCCTTAGTGAATTCCAGCACACTCAAGGGTTGAGTGCATCTACCGGAAGTGGAGTAGACTAATCGTCGAACCACTATAAAATGACCGTGTTTGAGATTGATATTTGTTCTTAATTATTTGTGTGACTTCATTAACTGCCTTCATATCTGATCACACTTCACACAGTCACATCCATCATAAACTATAACCTGTCACTTGTTTATCATTTAAATAGTTTTGTAATTGGATCCTCAATTTGGCTTAGAAGCCATTTGAGTTACTTTGATGATATCCTGATGCTTGTCATGCCAATTCTTTCAGGATTAGTTTAATAGGATTTTAAAACAAGCATAAAACTTTAAAAAGTCCTATTCACCCCCCTCTAGGACTATTGGCATACTCCTACTTCAACTAAAGCGGTCCTCACTGCTATTTCAATTGATATTTGTTCTTAATTATTTGTGTGACTTCATTAACTGCCTTCATATCTGATCACACTTCACACAGTCACATCCATCATAAACTATAACCTGTCACTTGTTTATCATTTAAATAGTTTTGTAATTGGATCCTCAATTTGGCTTAGAAGCCATTTGAGTTACTTTGATGATATCCTGATGCTTGTCATGCCAATTCTTTCAGGATTAGTTTAATAGGATTTTAAAACAAGCATAAAACTTTAAAAAGTCCTATTCACCCCCCTCTAGGACTATTGGCATACTCCTACTTCAACTAAAGCGGTCCTCACTGCTATTTCAATTGGTATCAGAGCGGGTCTCTCTTTAAGGGCTTCACCACCTAGAGAGTGATCTTGACTGAAGTTAGGAATATGGCCAAAGGGGAGGGCTCATCAGTCACTAGGCCTCCAGTATTTGATGGCTCAGATTACGCATACTGGAAGGCTAGGATGCACTACTTTCTGAGATCTTTGGATCATGATGTTTGGGATATAGTTGAAAGTGGATATGTGCCACCAATTGAACAAATTGTACTTTACAGTGGCACAACCATCACAAAACTCAAACCCAAAGAAAAGTGGATGACGTTCGATAAAGAAAAACAAACTGCTGAAGCTAAAGCTATGAACGCTATCTACTGTGCCGTGTCCCAAGATATTTTTAATCAAATAAGTATGTGTGGGACATCCAAAGAAGCATGCGATCTATTGGAAACAACCCATGAAGGCACAAGTACTGTGAAGAGGTCCAAACTACAACTACTGACCTCAGTTCGAAAGTTTCAAAATGGAAGAGCATGAGACTTTTATGGAGTTCACAAAGTTAAATACCATTTGTAACTCCATGGGTAGATTAGGTGAGAAAGTTCTGGTTTCAAAAATTTACAGAAAAATACTAAGATCGCTGACGGAACGATTCAGCCCTATGGTTACAACCATTGAAGAGTGCAGGAATATTGATGAAATGAAAGTAGAAGAACTGGTAGGTTCCCTACAAACCTTTGAACTATACTTCAAACAAATCCAAAAATCCAAAACTACTATTCTAAAAACTTCAAAGAAAACAACAAATGAGGACAGTGGAAGTGAAAGAGAAGATGAAGATGAAGAAGTGGCTTTGTTGGCTCAACGGTTCAGAAAATTCTTTCAGAAGAATCGTGGTCGTCCTTCTAGAGGAAGAAAGGTAGACAACAAACCTTCTGCAGGTAAATTTGGTAATAAGGCGAAAGATCCACAATGCTATGCCTGTCAGAAGTATGAACACCTATCTACTGAATGCCCAAACAGAAAAACAAAGTGTAAGGCAATGGCTGCCACATGGGATGATACAGAGGAATCAAACTCAGAATCTAGTGACTCACAAAGTGATGGAGACCATAAATCTTTGAAAATCCTTTGATATCCACTAACTCAATCATTCTTGTCGAAACTAAGAATGAGCCAGAACTGCAAGCCACTGAATCATTTCTGTCTGATAATGAGGAAACTGAAAAAAGACTCGAAATAACTGAAAACAAAAGTAAGTTGCTGCAGAAAGATTTAGATAAAATGTTGGTAATTAACACACATCTAATTAATGATTTGTAGCAATATGATTCAGAAAATGATAAACTCGAAAGAATCAATATTTCCTTTAAATCCGAGTTTGAGAAATTGAATGAACAGATTAAAACATTAAAAGAGAAAAACTTGATTCTTTAAAATGAAAAACATACACTTCTAGTTGAGTTAGAAGAATAAAAAAAATAAAATTGCCAAGCTAAATTGTAAGTTTTCCAAAGTGGTGAGAAGCTAGAAAAACTTTTAGGCTTAGGAAAATCTAGAAATAACAAAAATGGCTTAGGTTATGAGAAAGTTAGAACAAAAACTGGGTATGGAACACAAATACTTGAAAAATCTAATGCCTCCAGTAGCAACACAGGAACTAACTCAGCGTGTCATTTAGGTGGTGATTCAGATTATGAGTTGAACAAAAGAAATATACAACCATCACCACTTAAACTAATTGACAGAATGAAAGAGCCATTAAACCAAGTGGTTGAATCAAATAAGAAAACTAAATATACCACAAGTAAAAATCCTGTCACAAAGTGGGTAATTAAGGAAAAGAAAAATTGTCTTGCTACTCACTCAAATCATTTATGAGGCAATGACACTAAGTGGTACCTAGATAATGGTTGCTCAAGACATGTCACGGGTGACAAGTCCCTTCGCTCAGACTATAAGAATCTTTATAATGGGATAGTCACCTACGGAGATGGAACCACTGCTAAAGTAATTGGCAGGGAATCATAAGAGGGATAAGTTTTCTAAAAAATGAGAATGTCATCTGCATAAAAGGTTTGGTACATAATCTTCTAAGCATATCTCAAATCTATGATAATGGGCATGTGGTCAAATTCAACAAAGAAGAATGCGAAATCCTAAACCAATAAGGAAAATTAGTAATGAAGGGTCTTCGCACAAACAACCACTGCTACATCATCAGAGGAAAAGAAAGGACTGATGTTTAGGTATACTGAGAATGAAGAAACATGTCCAGGTCATGCATCAAGATCTCGATCCTTGCTAAAATGATGCAATTTTACTAAGCCTCCAAAGATACAATATGAGGGTCCTCACCTCATTTTATATATATATATATATATATATATATATATATATATATATATATATATATATATATATATATATATATATATATAAACAGTTCCATGTGTATACATTTTGTTCTGAACAAAGCATGCACAAAATTTTGCTAGAAATACTTGCGCCATAAGTGATATACTAGCCTATACATGAAAAATTGTCAAAATGTAGAAAAACTTGAACAATACTCACTTTCTATATGACTGTTGATTGGTCATTTTGAATGTCGATTACATCGACATCCCTCTGGGTAGCTGAAGCGACGGGATAGCTGGTCTTCTCTAGAACTCTTAATCGAAAATCAAAATTGGGACTATCGATGGCATCAAAACCATTTGTATCAGAAGAACAGGAAAAAGAGCCTCAACAGTTGATCTCAGACTTGGCTTTTCCCAGATCTGCCTTTCCTTTTTCAAGATGCCTAAAGACAAAGATCTAGTTCTTCCTCAAAGCACTTCAATTGAGAATAAGAAAGGTAAGAAGCACACAACTACCTCTTCTTCATTTTCCAACTTAGAAATTGTGGCAGAACGAGCCGTTCACAGGAAATGCATTGAACCTTTTGGGATCATCAATGTCTTAGAACAAATTGGGTGGAGTAATATCCTGAATTTTGGAAGGGGATTTCAGTCTAATCTTGTGCATTAGTTCCTCAGCTTAATCTACAATGTTGAAAAGGATCCCCTCTCATTTTAGTCGCTGTGATATATTGAACTGAGGTTATCACCCTAGAATGATAAGTCGTTTGGTTGGTGTAGAAGCTACTAGGATACCTGTATCAGAATGAAATATGAACGGTCTTGGTGTATGGGGAGAAGTTACTCAAGCTTTATGTAACGGTGCTACAATTCCCAAAAATGCAAAAAATGTTCTTGATGATAAGCATCTCAATTCTACCTACAAAGTTCTTCACAGCATCTTAAGCACAAATGTCTATCCATGTGAAGTTTTTAGCAGCAAGCTCTCTCCATACATTCTCAACATACTATATGATGTGCATCTAGGTATCCCAGTATGTTTACCCACTATACTCTTACAACAGATAATCCGTGTGTCCACAGAAGAATCCATCACTACACTTCCTTTTCCATGTCTGTTGTCCAAGCTATCACAACAATTTGGGTTACCTCCTATAAATGATCTCCCGCACCCGTGTGCCTGGTTCAACCACGAGGATATCTACAAACTAAACCTCATTGACCATGTGTTTCGTGTGGGAAAAACTGATCCAATCCCAGGTAAGGACATTCTTATGCGCAACCTCGACTCTGTGAATTTCAAGAAGGCTTTCACAAAACAAAACATTGTAGCAGATCTTCTGGTCAGACAATCTCATATGATGAAGCAACTTGATGACTATGAAGCTTGTCTTTCAGAGATCAAACACATGATGGTGGATCTGCAACATACTACAGAACAAATTCTGGATTTCCTACCCGCTCCATAAAGCATACCCAGGCTCTTATTCTCTATAGTACTTCAATCCATTTGTCACATACCTAGAGTCTTCCTAGAATGCTTAGGGCATAAATATCTTTTTAAAATGCACTATGATCATATTTGTGTGAGTGTGATGAATTACTGACTTACAAACTTTAACATAGTTTTTAAAATATCCTCTGAGTAAGGAATATACCTTTTTGTATGCCCATGTAGGGGCTATGTTCTTTGATCTGAATGATATACTACTGCCAACCTTGGGCAGTGTTTTTTTTGTGGGCCAAGGGTAAATGTTTATGATCACATCTTTATTGTCCTGCTCCTATCTAATGATTCGTCTGAATGGTAAGTGATGCATTTAATGTTTTGCTTATTTCTCACTACCTTACTTATTATCTCCTGCATACATAGAATTCACACATAGATGTTGTAGATCACTGGCTTAATTATTATCCATCTATCTTCACTCTGTGTATGCTTACTGAATGATGTTCTTCCACATGTCTTTAAACTTAAGTCAATATCTACTATAATGCAATCTTTGTCAATGACTGACAAAAAGGATGAGAACGACTCAAACACCCAGACAGGAAATGTATATCTGCTTGAGTATGGTGTTATAGGTGTTAGGGGGAGCTGCTGCACCAAGCATGGGGGAGTTTGCAGTCAGGGGGAGCAGCTTCTGAATGTGTTGTGTATATGACATTGTTAGCATTGTACAATTGTGTAAAAGAACATGTACACATAATTTATGATGTCAATATAGAAGCTGTTCTAGGGTGTTTTGGTATTTTGTCACGTAATTGACAAAGGGGGAGATTGAAAGTGCCATGGTTTGTCATTTAGCATGAGTGTTGAGTCAGCTAGACTGCAGAGCCTTATAAGAAGATCAATCAAAGCGTCTGTCTCAACCGGATGTGTGCCCGAACTCTCCACAGGTAAATCTAAGCCTCTCATCCCATGTCCCAAAACAACAGGTAATTAAAACCCTTAAAACAAATTAGAACATCATAGGGTTTGAAAGCTTTTTACAAAATTAGAAAATCTCTAAGTTTTCTAGCTCTGTCGATTTTAACGATATACCGATCGATATTATCGACATGCGCTGTCGATGTCCTCAATGCCTAAATGATATCATCGACATGAGGACAAAATGTGTCCAGTAACCACATACTCATCTGGACAGAATTATCGATATATCGATATACCTATCGATATCATCGATATTCAAATCTCGAGTCTATCGAAGTTGACTCGATAAAATCGATAGCAGAGCTTTTGAGTCCCTGTTTTTACTTAAAAAAATCATAAGAACATCTATATATCAAAGTACTCCTCAATATCATCAGAATTCAAAACTCGATGATATCGAACTTGGACTCATAGATTTCCAGCAAATATTTTAGACCATTTTATCTTTGATCAAGGGTCACTTGATAAAATCGATATTCGAATATCAATGATATCAATACAGGATCGATTGCATCGAACAAGGACATAAACTATCCAACAAGCTTAATAAGAAATCCGTTGGATTTATCGATGCATCGACACGGCTATCGATATCATCGATATTCAAATTTCGATGATCTCGAAGGTCCCTCAATCATTCTTATAAACCTGAAATATTTTAAAAGCAAGTCTCTCTCATTTTCAAATGTTGAGGAATCGAACCTTGTATTGATGAAATCGGAGTTCAAAATCCAATGACATCGACACTTGATTCGATTCCATCGACCAGCTGGCAAAAGGTTTCAAAAGCGTATGACATTTGAGTTTGTGTCATCGAGCGGCCCATCGAAACAATCGATAGTATACTTTCGATGATATCGAACTCTGTCATAAATGTGACCGTTTTATATCCGTTGGAACCTTTTGCCTATTTAAAGAGATGTTTGTCTTTATTGCTGGTAGAGAAAGAAGAGAGTGCTTTTGTGTGTTTTAAGCCTTAGATCATTTACCCAAAGCTCTCTCTCATGGAAGTTCATCCTTCAATCCACCCTCATCATTGACATTCAATAGAGTGGATTGGGGAATGAACTTCCGCATTTAAGGATCCTCCAGCTACTACCTTAATGGCAAATCATTAAGTTGGGATGCCTTGAATGCATAGATGATTGAAATCGCTCTATCTTCCTTATAGGAAAATCTTTTGAGAGAAGATTTCATCATAACCTTGACCCAACCCGTCTCCATATATTGGTACATCATCTAAGTTGTGGATCAAAGAAGCTGAAGACTCTTGGTCAACAAAGGAGGAGATCTTTGTCAACGTGTTGAATGGGGCTCATCTGCTTATCTGTTAGTTATTGGAGTCTAGAGGACACTTGTGATCATTCCTTTTTAGGATTGGGTCTAAGGTGTTTCTCACCCTTTCAAGCCCTCATAGGAGGCCTCCGGCGGGAGTGTACTTGGTGGGTGCATTGTGTGGACCCTTGCTCTATGGAGAGCATAAACAGTTAGGTTCCTTGTGAGGATCCTTGGCCAGTGTGCCTAAAACTGGGTTCATTGTGTTAACCCTTGCTCGTGGGAGCATAAATAGAGGTTCCTTGTGTGGATCCTTGGCCAATGTGCCTAAAACTAGGTGTGTTGTGTTGACCCTTGCTCGTGGGAGCATAAACAGAGGTTCCTTGTGTGGATCCTTGGCCAGTGTGCCTAAAATCGGGTACTATGTGTTGACCCTTGCTTAGGGAGCATAAACAGTTAGCCTAGGTGTAGATTGTAAAGGTTGAAGGTGAACGTAATTTATAAACTTAGGTTTGAGGTGAACCGCTGTGAAGCCTCCTTAGTGAAATCTGGCACACTCAAGAGTTGAGTGTGTCTGCCAGGAGTGGAGTAAACTGATCATCGAACAACTATAAAATGACTGTGTTTGAGATCGATATTTGTTCTTGATTATTTGTGTGATTTCATTAACTGCCTTCATATCTGCTCACATTCACACACAGTCACATCCATCATAAACTATAACCTGTCTCTTGTTTATCATTTAAATAGTTTTGTGATTGGATCCTCAATTTGGCTTGGAAGCTATTTGAGTTACTTTGATGATACCCTGATGTTTGTCATGCCTATTCTTTCAGGATTAGTTTAATAGGATTTTAAAACAAGCATAAAACTTTAAAAAGTCCTATTCACCCCCTCTAGGACTATTGGCACACTCCTACTTCAACTTAAGCGGTCCTCACCACTATTTCAAGGGCTAGTTTCTAACCCTAGTCGCTTGAATGTTGTGCATGATATAATAGAAATAGTGGACCCGGTGTCTACCAATAAAAAGACTGGTGTACCTCGGATATGCATCGTGACTTCAAAGGCCATCGATGCTGTAATTACAGTCTCGGATGCCTCAGCTGCAAGTGACTGCACCCGAGCCTGTTGAGAACGGTTCGGCTGCGGTACCATGGGTCCTCGAGGCAGCCTAAATCAAGGTACAAGTGGCCTATAAGAAGGCAGTGTAGGTAGTACAGAACGTAGAGGTGGAGCTGAGATAGCTGACCACTGCTGACAAGCAGCGTATGACTCAGATTCATCAGGCGTGTCTGTCATGGTTAAGTAGTTCAACCACCATTCATAGCCATTTACCGATTGTCTGGACTACATAGTAGCCCTAATCACATTCCAAACAATAGCATTCACATCTAGTAATCCAAAACAACATGTGACAACTGAAATCAGATATAAATCTTACTTAAGCAATTTAACAAACACATACTACACATATTATCATACATAGACATTTCATTCATACGGCACATAGTAGTAGGATTGATTATATAAAGGATATTATAACCATAGTTAAGGGAATTGAGAATCATATCTCAACACCCTCATTACATGCATTCAAGTAAGCATTTTCACATTCAGGCATTTTATCAAACACTTAGGCTACACATATCATATACATGTAGTAAGGTAGTTATAACAGGTATTATAGAAAATCCCTTTACAAGGGTTCACCATACATACGAAAATCATGAATACTCAATCAATAAACATGGCAAGCATAAATCACAATTCCATACTCATTCACACATTTCAACAAACACATAGAATGCATTATAAATCAACATAGTTTATATATGTACATAATACACGGAAACCCTCGTATCTAAGCACTTGTGATAGCAATCGAGCCAGTCATAAATCATTACTGACATTGAAAGCCTTGAAAACCATAACCTAAACATTTATAGTCCGCACCTTTCACCTATAAACAAGTATCGAACTCAATTCGTTCTCTAACTCGTCGTCTATGGCACAACTGCAACCTACAGTATGAAATAGATTAACTATTTCATCCTTTACTCTAATTGAAACCCTAAAATAGGTTAGGGTTAGGATTTCTTGCCTAATAACAGAATCAGAATCACCCGTATAACAATACAGGAATGGTGGTTAAGCACGTGGAGTGGCAAGATCAAATCCCAGGAATGATCTCCCGCTTTCTCTCACACCTTCTTGAAAAGGCCAAGCTATAAGTCTTAGAGGGGGGGGGGGGTGAATAGGACTATGCCAAATTTAAAATAAAATCAGAGGAAATAAAGTAAACCAATATCCTTACAATTATGAATCAATTCACAATGCTAAATTTAAATCACCTTGATAAATAAGTATTGAGAGATTGATACAAATTCAGTTCTAAGGACAACCTTACACCATAATAAACAAGGGCTTATGGTAGGACAACCTTATTTCTAGAACCTCTTTTGGATCAAGGACTCGATTTTAATATAAGTAAATGAAATAGCAAGGAATTGAAATTAAATGCGAGATATAAATCTAAATTATTACAACAATCCCCACACTTGCTTGAAATGTAAATAGTTACAACATTCACATCCACTTGTACATTCCACACAATCGAATGATAAAAGATATGAAAATTAAGCAAGTATTCAATCCACAAGACAAAGAGTTATAGTGGTTCGCCTGTGTGTACACCAACTGCTTTTCAAAAGCCACACGTGAGTTACTCCACTCTAATATCCTCACACAGGGGATATTAGCGTTCACTATCAAATATGTTTTCACAGTTCACCAAAAACCTTTACAATTGTGTCTTTTTCACTTGGGCTTACACAATTCAAAAACCCTCTTTTCTCGAAGTTTTCTGGTTTTCCTCGGACAACCAATACAATGAGATTTTTCTGCTCAATCTCAAACAAAACCAAGACAATGAGATTTTTCTCGCTTAACCTCAAACAAAACCAAAAGTAAATAAATTTTCTGAGAATTGTAAAATACCTGGATTTCTCCTTTTCTTAGTAGCCCTAGAGACCAATCGGAGTAGATGATTGAATATCAAAGTTCAAATTCCAATACTCACATTCATAAGGTTCTAAATTCTAATAGATTTTAGATTTAACTTGTCAAGGTAGCTATATTTGATTTTGATTCCAAGAAGAAGGAATAAGATAATTCCTCTTTTAAATAAGATTGGAATATAGAAACAAAATCAAATTAAATAAGCTAGCAAAAAGGAATATTAAATAAGCACAATGTAGCTTAAAATAAACACAGACTTATCTCAGAGTGATCACTTGAAAATTCTTGAATAGAATAGAGTTGAAGTGTGAAAACTCTGAATCTCGTGTTCAATTTATAGAAGCAAAAATCGTTCCTACGACTGGTCTTAGAAACCTTCGACTGGTCGTAGCTCTAACAGATTTTTGAAATATTGAGCACAATCTTTGAAAGTCGTTCCACGACTGGTCGTGAGTAGCCTACGACTGGTCGTGGGTCACCTACGACTGGTCGTAGATCCTTACGACTGGTCGTAGGACCATAGATTACGTTGCTGAACTTTGAGTCATAGCTCCACGACTGGTCGTGGACGAGTCGAAGCCACACCTACGACCGGTCGAAGGACCTCCAGGACTGGTCGTGGGCGTACCAAAAATTCTGAAAAATCTTCAACTACTTAGGACTGGTCGTGGAATTTCTTGGACTGGTCGAACCAATGCCAAGACTGGTCGAACAAGAGCTAGGACTGGTCGTAGAATAGACCAAACTTATGTAAAATAAATATTTGATTTATGTATCCAAAGTTACCTACTTAAAGGGTCAACCTAAGGTCATTCAAACCTGAATCATGTCGTATGGACATTGAACTTCAACCATTCAACGAATGTAGATTGTTTGAACCATATCAGGCTTGAGTTCTTGAGCTTGTTGTAGCTTCAAACTTGAGATCTTCATCAGCATAACAACTACTTCATGCATTGCTTATTAGTCTTGAAGTCATGAGTTGTTACTTAAGACTTGAACATCAACATAGTAGCTTCTTGAGACTTCAACATGTAGCTTCTTGAACTTCAATATGTAGCTTCTTGAAAAGTTCAACTTGTAGCTTCTTGAAGTGTTTATGCAGTGTCTTGAATTCATATAAATCATCATACAAGCTCAGGACACAGATAGATGTTTTGACACATCACAAATTTGACAACCAAAGAAGCATGAGACCATAACACTTACACTTCTCTCTCTTTTCTTCTCTTTCTCTCTCTTAGGGTTGCAAATTCGTATGGAATGAAAGAGAGAGAGGGTTTAAGGGGCTTATATAGGCCCAAAACTATTGGGAATGGCCCCAGGGCCATAGTATACTTGGGTTATAGCCAAATAATGGTTATTTTGGTCCAACGGAGCACATCTGGAGGCCACTTTTCTGCATGCGGTCGGACTTAAGCTCCTTGGCATTGGATCTAGGTTGAGTTAAGTTTTCGGTCCAATCGAATTTACAGATCGACCGCGGAGGACCAGTTTCAGTTTAACGGTCATCGGCACTTGATCAGGGCCACGAGTACACTGACCTGTGTAGGAAAATTTCCCTGATCTTAGGGTGTATTTGGGTTGGATTCTGACGGTCTGAAACCTTAGATTTGGTCCACAAGTGAACCGCCCAAATCACTTAAATCTAAGTTCAATTTCTCAAGGTATTTGTGTTTCTCACACACTTCACTCCGAGCTGAAGTTACGTGTTTCTAGATACTATCTAGATTTGATTTCCAAGATGTTTGTCAAGCCCAGTGAGGCAGTCCCAACCGTATGGTTTCACAGTAATCAGACTTTCGACGCGCGGTACAGGTCCAATACGAAGTTTTAGTGTGCTCCCAAGAGCAACCGAGTTTAGAGATTGATCCTAAATTTCAGGGTAATGTAGCGTTAATGATTCTACAAGTTCTGGGTCATGCAGTTCGTATTTAAAGTGGTTCAAGCTAGTTTCACAGCTAATCTAGTTTAGCACTCAGTTAATTTCATCTAATTTCTTAAGGATTTGGTCCTGAGTTATTTCTGCTTGAGGAGGTACTCGGGTCTTTGTACAAATTTTTCTGAGACGTTACAATCTACCCCCTTAAAGAAAACTTTCATCCTCGAAATTAGTACCTTTTCGTACTCTTCGAGAATCTGAGGGTAGTTCTTGCGAACCTCGGCTTCTGTTTCCCACGTAGCCTCCTCCTCAGTGTGGTGTATTCACAGAACCTTCACAAGTGGAATCACTTTACTGCGCAGCATCTGCTCCTTCCTATATAGAATACACATCGGTCGCAGTACATTAGTTGCATCTTCACTCAACTGTACTTGCTCCCATCTGATAATGTGGGAAGGGTTAGGAACGTATTTTTTCAACATCGATACATGAAACACGTTGTGCACACCAACAAGTGGTGTGGGTAAAGCAAGGCGGTACGCTACCGCACCCACACGATCTAGTATCTGGAATGGGCCAATGAATCTCGGCGTGAGTTTCCCCTTCTTCCCAAACTGAAGGACTCCCTTCATGGGGGGGAACTTTCAGAAACATATGGTCCCCAATCTCGAACTTTAACTGTCGCCGCCTCGTATCGACGTAACTCTTCTATCTGCTCTGTGCTGCCAAAAGTCGACACCTGATAATGTCGATCTTCTCTGAGATCGCCTGTACTAACTCTGGGCCTATTAAGCTTTTCTCGCCAACCTCTGCCCAGTAATACAATGCTCTACATAGACGCCCATACAGTGCCTCGTAAGGAGCCATGCCAATACTCGCTTGAAAACTGTTTTTATAAGCTAACTCTGCATAAGGAAGGCAGTCATCCCAACTGTCCTTGAAATCGAGCACACAAGCTCGTAGCATGTCCTCTAACACCTGGTCTACCCGTTCCATCTGCCCTTCAATCTGTGGGTGGAACGCGGTACTGAACTTCAACTTCACACCCATTGCTTCCTGGATACGGGTCCAGAAGATAGATGTAAATTGTGTGTCTCAGTCTGACATGATCTCTAGAAGAACTCCATGTAGACGCACAATCTCCTTGATGTACAACCTGACCAACTCGTCTGTGGAGTTCGAAACTCTAATAGGGAGCAAATGGGCCGATTTCGTCAATCGGTCCATAATCACCCAAATGGAATCATGTCCCTTCCTCGTCTTTGGGAGCCCTGAGATGAAATCCCACTCTCATTTAGCTATGGGCATTGGCTAAAGCAGTCCAGGAGGTTGGCGATGTTCAGCCTTGACCTGCTGGCATGTGAGACAACGTGATACGTACTCTGCTATGTGGGCCTTCATGTTGTCCCAGTAGTACGATCGCTTCATGTTACATTTTCGTACTACTAGGATGCATTGTCATCCTCGAGTTATGAGCAGTTTTGAGTACATCCCTTCTCAAGTCATGAAGGTTTGGGGCATATAGGCAGCCACGATAACGTAAACCCCCATCCATACCAACTCTCCACTTAGAGTCCACATCCTCATTAGCTCATTTCTTCAACTCTAACAACCCTTCATCTTTACCCTGAGCGACGATGATTCAATCATCAATCATTGGTTGTACACTCATATGTGCAATGCTCTTGAACGGCTCCTCAACTGTAAGTCTCTGCTCAAAGTCTCGCACAAACTCTATCATGTCCCACTCCGCTATCATCAGCGGAGCCGCAAATGCCATCGCCTTCTTGTAGCTCAACACGTCTGCCACATAGTTAGCCTTGTCATGATGGTAGGAGAACTCAAACTTGAAGTCTTTCAAAGTTTCCATCCATCGTCGTTGTCTCATATTCAAGTCCCTCTTCATGAATATGTACCTAAGGCTCTTGTGGTCGCAAAAGAGCTCGAACTCCTCTCCGTAGAGGTAATGTCTCCAGAGCTTCAGTGCAAATATGATAGCCGTTAATTCGAGGTCATGTGTAGGGTAGTTTTCCTCATGTTTCCTCAGCTGTCATGATGCGTAAGTGATCACCCTGTCCTTCTGCATAAGGACATAACCCAAACCAACACGAGAGGCGTCGGTGTATATTGTATACTTGACCCCTTGCTCTGCCAATACTGGCATAGGGGCGGACGTCAACCTGTCCTTCAGCTCCTTAAAAGTTGCCTCTGCCTTCTCATTCCAGGCGAACTTGAGATCTTTTCGAGTCAGCTAAGACAACAGTCTGGCTATCTTGGAAAAATTCCAAATGAATCGTCGATAGTAACCTGTCAGGCCAAGAAAAATCCTTACTTCGGTAACCGAACCGGGCTACTCCCAGTCCTGAAATGTGGTTACCTTAGAAAGGTCCACAGCTATCCCTTCCCTGGATACCACATGTCCCAGGAACTTGACTTATTCTTTCCAGAAGTCTCACTTCTTGTACTGTGCAAACAACTGGTTCTTCCTGAGAGTATTAAAGATTGCTCGTAGGTGCTCCTCGTGATCTTCCTGACTCTTGGAGTATATCAGGATGTCATTATAAACATGATGACGAATTATAATAGAAATAGCCGAAACACCCTGTTCATCAAGTCCATGAACATGGCCGGTGCATTTGTGAATCCAAACGACATTACAAGAAACTCGTAGTGCCCAAAACTGGTCCTGAAAGCTTTCTTCTACACGTCCTCATCCCTGACGCACAACTGGTGATACCCTGACTGTAAGTCAATCTTCGTGCAATACTACGTCCCCTTCAACTGATCGAACAGATCATCTATCCTGGGCAAAGGATACTTGTTCTTCACCGTTACCTGTTTCAACTTACGATAATCAATACACAATCGTAGTGATCCATCCTTCTTTTTCATAAACAACACGGGTGTTCCCCAGGGAGACACACTAGGTCTTATGAAGCCTGCATCCAACAAGCTGTCAATCTGTCTCCTCAATTCCTCCATCTCACATGGAGGCATATAATACATGGGTAACGAGATATATATTGTATCAGGCACAAGATCAATGGTAAAATCGATCTCGCACTGAACACGTCTGCAAACTCCCAAACTACTATCGTGCCCTCAAGTGTCAGACCATCAACATTCTCTAACAAGGTGGCATAATAGCTAACATGGCAGGGCCAACTGACCTGCACCAGAAAAGTAAAGACCGTGCCCTCAGGTCCATGGGTTGTCACCACTCTAGCATCACAATCAATTTCTGCCCTCATCTCTATGAGTCAATCCATACCGAGGATAACTTTGTAATGGTATAGTGGGGCAACGATCAGATCCACAAGTTCTGTTTTGCTTCCTAAGTCTATCGAGCAACCCTCACAAGTTCCGTTAACATCTAAAAAATCCCTACAGGTGTAAGGATCCTCACTCCCTTCGTAGGAGCCGTATCCAAAGCTAGTCGCTTGACTGCCGCACATGGTACGATGGAGATAGTGGACACAATGTCCACTAATAAAAAAATGGGAATACCTTGAACGTGAATCGTGACTTCAAAAGCTATTGGGGCTGTAGTTGATGTCTCAGGCGCTTCATCTGCAAGCGCTTGTACTCAAGCCTGTTGCGAACGGTTTGGCTGCGGTACCATAGGCTGTTTAGGCTGCCTGAAGCAAGGTGCAGGTGGCCGAAATGATGGATATGCTGGTGCTGACCGCAAAGGCGGGGCTGTAATGGCTGAGGAAGCTGGATGTTAATCCTCTATTGCGGTGAGAAGCCGTTATCCCTCATCTTGGTGAAACAGTAGGTATCTCATGGCCTGTCCTCTTGCAGTAAGTGCACCAGGTCCACAAGTGCAGGATAACTTATCCCCGTCCTGCTCCACTCACAAAGACATGTTCACTAGCTCAGCATAACTGGGTATGCTAGCGTAGCACATCTTCAAGTGGATCTCGGGTCGCAGACCCTCAGAAAATCGTCGCATCTTCATCGGCTGATCGGCCAATATCAGGGGAGCATATCTAACCAGCTCCGTAAACCTGTTCTCATACTCTGCTACTGTCATCCTCCCTGATGGAGGTGAAGAAACTCACTTTTCTTCTCATGCCAATAAGTGACGAGATAATACTTCTTATGGAAGTGGGTCTCAAAATCTGCCCACGTCCATACGTATCCAACAATAATAGTCCAAAGGACACTGTACCACCAGAGGCTGGCCTCCTTCTCAAACATAAAGGTGACCAACTCCACCTACTCTGCCTCAGTGCAGTGCAGTAGCTTTAACATCTTAGAGATGCGGTCAAGCCAATACTTGGCCTCCTCAAGTCTGTGAGTACCCATGAAAATAGGAGGCCGCAAGCAATGAAATCGCTCCAAAAGGCCGCTAGCACTCGCATTCCCTGCAGGGCGCACGGGTGGTGCAGGTAGAGCCACACCCATACTCTAGGTAAAGACCCCTTGTGATGGTAGTCAGAAACTGTTGCTGCTCCTGTTGTTGCTGTATCTGCTACTTCTGCATCAACAACATCATCTGCTCTAGCCTATCAGGAGGTGGAGCGGACTGTGGCATGTGAGGTGTCGAGGTAGATGCACGGTTCTGCTTAGGAACCGATGGTGTAATAGGTGGTACCACAGGTAGTGCTATAGGCGGTGTCATAGGAGTCGGCCCAGCAGTGGGGCCAGTGGCCGGCTGAGAATCCGGCATAGTCTCCTGAATCAAACACAAACTGGGGTCCGTGTAGTTATCGTTTAGGGGAGGTTCCCCGTCAAATGATTCACCTAATGAGAGACATGCCGAGCTCCGCGTGCTCTTAGGTGGCATTCCCTATATAGAACAAAGGGTGCAACCCATGAGATTTAGCATATAACACTCAATTCTTCAAGCATTTTACACAGTTCACAACAAAAGGAGTCGCATGCATTTCATTAAACAAAATTTATCACCATACATGAGATATAGCTTTACATGAGTCATGACAGGAAACACATGTGAACTAATCTAATAAAGCCTTAAACACAACACACCACCAACCTACCCTACTGCTAAGTTCGTCAAGGCTAAAACATAGAAACTAGGAAACAAGCAACAACTCAAACTAAGAGACAACTGCGAGTATGACTAGTCGTCTGAATCAGGTGATGGTGGAGGTGCACCCTTGTCCTGCAGACAACATAGGATGCCCTCAAGGTACGAGACACCTTCTTGAATTTCTATTTCATGAAGGCCTTGGTCTCTTCAAGCTTAGCTCAGGTCTCTCTGTCACGCCCCGAACTCGGAGACCTGGCTCACAAAATTCTCGATCGCTGAATCCGGTGCCAACAACCTCCGTAGTACCCCATTCTCGGCTCCCGGTACCCATATACCAGGTTCCGATCCTGGGATGCTATAAGGAGGATTTCTAATAATCAATTTGATTTGTAATGAGTATAACCACAAGCATAACCTACGAACAATAACCACAAGAACATCATCACAAAATCCACTATTATCAAAAACTTTGAGTACAAGGTGTATGAAGGGAAATACAAGATAGTGATAATAACAAAAACTCTAAAAGCTTGGATGCGCGCTCTAACTGCTGCGAGACTACGATTACGTCATGGCTTCACCTGCATGCATCAATCATGCATAAGCTTATAAAAGCTTAGAGGGTGGTGTAAGTGTGTGCGCAATATGAGCATGCTTAGAATGCAAGGTCAGAGTAATGCGGAAACATGCTGATGAGTACATGAATGCAGTCAGCCATACCAAGGCTATGTGGTGCAAGATATGAATGTTATCGGCCATAACACGGCCATGCGATGCGAGATGTAACTCAGGTATGTCAATCATCATCATATATCAGTACAGTTCTCATTCAGGATAATCACCGGGGTTTAGTACACTACAAATGACACTGTTGCTCTCTTAGCCGAAAGTCCAAGTGAGCGTAAGAAACCTCACTATCTGCCTGGCCAATAGTCTGCCAATACCTATCCGGCACGTCGACAGCGGATCCATTCATGAGCTGGTCAAACTCAGCCTAGTATTGCCCCCTACCCTCAGGCGAGTAAGGCCACACCCCTTTCCAATCGACCACGACACAGTGGGAGATGTGGCCTCCTGGTTTTTAGCCCTCACGTGCTTATATATACTCTCGGTCTCGACGTTGGAGTCATCCTCTGGTACCATCAGGTTTAAGGATTTTCACCCAGGGACATCTATAGCGCCCGTTATGCTAGAACCAAACATTTTTGGTATCCAATCCAGCCACCCATAATATGTCTGTGGAGGCTATGGCCCTAATGTCACTAGGGCATATAATAATCATGATCACATAAATGCAAGTGCATGAATCACCCTACCAAACATGCAACAATCCTGTGCATACAGCGCGCTCGTGTAGGTCAACTCCGTCTATCAGGGAGCCCATAAACAATCCGCCTAAAGGCATATGCTATGATCAGTCACTCCTCATACCAAGCATACATATGATGCATATGATCATGAATCATGTATCTATACTAAACATGTTATATAGTGATAACCTCTGTTCATAACGAAGATAAGCCTAAACGGCCTACACACTACCAGTATAGGCCTATCAATGGGCTAAGAAAGAGTGACAATGCGGCCATTTAACCAACATTATCCTTACAATGTGGACATTAAACCATCATCGCTCCCAAGACATAGCCTGCTATAAAGGTCAACCCATAAACCATGGGGAATCACACTACAATGAGCCTTATGTACATCCTATTGGGCCTCGACCCATGGGCCTCATATATATCAAAGTGGGCCTCAACAATGGGCCACTATTACATCAAGATGGGCCTAGTCACATGGGCCTTGCATATGCCACAATGGGCCTCAACCCACGGGCCCTTATACATCACAATGGGCCTCAACCCATGGGCCCTAAATATGGTAAGTGGGCCACATCACACGGGCCATATGTATATTAAATGGGCCACACCCACATATAGGTGGTCCGCTTGATCCTAGATCTGCCTCATTCTTCTACTCATGCCATAAAATGACCTCTTAAAATAGCTTAGAGGGTTGGATACAACACATGCTTCATGGTGGGTCCCACTGTCACTGAACAGTATGAATAAAACACATAAATAAAACACAAATATTACTGTGGGCTCCACCATCCGCCTGGACGGTGGGAATAAATCACATATATCATTGTGGTTCCCAACCTGTTGATAAGGTTATACAGATCTGGGGCCCACCAAAGTGTTTATTTTCTACCCAACCTGGTCACGTGGACCTAGGGCCCACCGTAGGGTTTATTTTCCAACCAAACCTATTGATAAGGTCTTACAGACCTGGGTCTCCCACCGTGATGCTCATATGCCATCCAACTGTTCATAAGGTCACGTGGACGTGGGCCACTGTAATGTTTATTTGCCTCCAATCTGTTGGCAAGGCCATGTGTGCATGGGCCCACCGTGATATTTATCTGTCATCCAAATCGTTCATAAGGTCAAGTGGACCTGGACGATTAGAAAAAAATAAATTTCATATTTGATTCAAAATTTCTGCAAGCGCAAAAGAGTTTCAAGGGCAGGCATTCAGTCTAACTGTTTCCAGTGGTGTGGGCCACCTGAGCTTCAGATGAGGCTGAGTTTTGGAGTGGAGCTCATAGTAAAAGGGACCCACCGAATGGATGGTGTTGATGACCCATGCACATCAGCCATGGGCCCCAGCCCGTCCACCCGTCCGCCAGCGCGCAGGCAGCGCCTGCGTGCGCTCTGACAACAGCTGAGGCTGCTGCATTTTTTTTTGTTGGGTTTTTTTTGAGGTTTTGCATGGGTGGGGCCCGCATCAAGGAAATTGGACCCAGCCATGGGTTCCCATGGCTCAATACAAACCCATCGAGCCCAATATACAATATGTTTTGGCGGATAGAACATCAAGATGTATTTCAACGGTATAAAACATTGTTTTCCATGCTAAGGCCCACCAAATACTCAGATTGGTCTCAAATTTCGGCTCAACGCCTAAAATAGACTGAGCAATGAAATGGACGGCATGCATTAGAGCCTTACATCAAGGTGGGGCTTGCATGAATAGTCCACCCCAAAAGCATTATTTATTATTATTTTTTTTAGCTTTGTTAGTACACACCTATGTTAACCATTTCCTGCTGCACGTCCAGCGTCCAGGGACGCTGGATGGCATGGATATAACACGGCATCATGGTGGGTCCCACGTGGACGTGGCCCACCATACACGTGTGTATAGTATATATACATATATATAATATAAATATATTACATATATTTTTGTCTAAGAGATGAGATCTCCTTAAAATGTGGTGGGCCACTCCAATGGATGGAGTAGATTCAACATAATTCGGTGGGGCCCACAACATTCTAAGAAGAGGAAAAGGAGAGAGAGAGAAAAAAAAAATGAGAGAGATACGGTGAGATAGAGAGGAGGGACCCCGCCACTATGGGCCCTCCATTGATACAACACATACATCAAGTGGGTCCCACAACAAGTGGACCCAAAAAAAATCATAATTTAATGGTGGATCACCCACCTTTAGGCTTCCTTCTTACTCCCCTAGCTTCCTTAGCTCCTTGCCTTCAAGTTTGATGGAGGGAGATGAGAGATGAATGGCTTGGATGATAGGTTTTTGGGATGGAAAGTGGGCCACACAACTCACTTTCTCATTTTCTCTCCTTGGAAAATTGTGGACGTGTGAAGCTTGTTGGTTGCTTGGGATTTTTTTGAATTTGAGAAAGAGAGAGGTGTGATGGTTGAGAGAAGTGATGGGTGATAGATGTGAAGTGTACTTGACATGTATGAGTGTGTAAGAGAGAGGGTGAGAAAGAGTTGACTTGTGATATTGCTTGACTTGTGGAGAAAGAAAGCATGGGTTACTTGTACTTGACATGAAATGATTGATTGATTTGATTGATGGGACATATCGTAGAGATTCTCTTAGAGTTCGCAACGTGCGGTGTTTTCTTCGAAATGAACTTAGGCCTACATCTTCTCCCCTAGGTATCTGATCGGTGCGCAAGTCACGGCGTTAGAACCGCGGCGACGGTGCGGTCGCCAAGGTACAGGTTTCGGGTCGAGCTGACTTTGGCATGCAGGTCTCATCTTAGGATCGTGCGCAAATGTTGGCTTCAGGTCGAGGATTGTTGAAATTCGACCGGAAGGATCGAGGAAGCCTTCGAAACAGTATGGACTAGGATACGGGTCTTACACTCTCCAAGTTCGGCTCAGACCTTCCCGACCTCCTGTCGTAGGGCGGCTTGACTCTCCTTGATTTGAGCCCAGCAGGCTTCTGAAGCAGCCCGATCCATATCAGGCACCTGTGTGGCAAGAGGAGGTGCCTCATCCATCCCTTGTGCCTCCTTTTCTCCTTCCTGGTCTGCCTCTTCACCACTGCTCTCATCTTCACTGCCTTCTTCACCACTTCTTTCTTCTTCATCACCAATGCGTTCCTCACCTTTGCTCTCCTCGATCTCATCACTTTCCTCTTCGGCATCAACACTCTCCTCTTCTGTATCATCACTCAGCTCCCCAAGGCGGGCTCGATGTTACCTTTCACTAATCCCCATATTGTCAAGCGTGCTTGCACTAATAATATGGATTGGGGCGACGTCATCCATATGGAGTTGAAAGCTATAGCGGCGGACGATCTTGCAAATCAGTCGGCCGAATGGCAGCACGGTGCTCTCCCTATTGGACCTCGCCGCTTTGATTATTTGCATCAGGATGAGAGTGGGCAAACTACTTTGTCTCCCTTCCTAACTCGAAACAAGAAGTCCACCATGAACCTAGAGCACTCAGTGCGGTTACTCGACCGGAGATACATGTCATACATGCATATGTTGTGGAGCAGACGTAAGTCACTTTTCATCTTGGTTGAAGCGAGGCCAGTCCCCCGCCTCCACTGCTCGACCTGGCCATAGAGGAATCGCGTGCGGAGTCTCTTCTCCTGCTTACTAGAGCAATTTCTCTTGCTAGTATGCACCGATCCCTTCTCAACACCCATGACACGATCAATCTCATCCACACCAATCGTAATCTCCTGCCTACCCAGAGGAATGGTAAACTGGAGGGGTTCATATATCAGATTCCGAATGAGGGCATAAAAAGTGCTCACAGTGTTTTCGCTTGTAGGCTCCTTTCCCTCAAATTTGGGCCCCCACCCATTGTCGAAAAGGAAGTCAATCATTGGATACGTCCCAAACATCTTCTCATCGATGTGTACTTCAAACATGACCTTGTAATTGCGGAACTTACCAAGACCGATGTTCGGTAGTAGGGATCTCTCTAACGGAATCCAAGGATCGAGGTCCCGCTTAGACCTCCTTTCTTGCCCGGCACTAGTACTTACTTCAGCGTCCACCCTCCTTGTAGGACGACGCGGTCAGCTTGGCCCAACCTCATCAGGGGCCGATCTTTTCCTTGTCATGAGAGACAAGAGCGTATAGTTGGAGAAGACGGTGGTGACCACTTCAAAGAAAGCCATTGAGAATAGGATGGGTTAGTGGGTCATGGAGTTGTGAGACACACAAGTGGGTTTGTGTACTCAAATGGGAAGAAAAGAGGGAGATGGTGTGAAAAATGAAGGAAAAGGTGTTGTTTGGAAGATATGGAAGAAGATTTGAGAGGGATTGAAAAAGTTAGTGGGGTTTGAATCAGTTGGAAAGAGAAATAGGGAGGTAGCGATAATAAAAGAAGAAGATTTAAAGCTTTGAAGATGGATTTGTACAATGGGTTAGAGAGGAAGAGAGGTTTGAGAGATTTAGGAGAGAAATTGGAGTGGAGGGGGGTTGGAATTTTGTAAAAATACCCTTAAATGGGATTTTATAGGGAGGAGAGGGGTCCCACACGTGCGAAAGGGGCCTCACAGTCGGTCGGTTGGTGGGGCCCCGCCGATTTGGCGGAGGCTCCGCCCGGGGTCTGTCTAGCTGGCGATGGCTCTGTACAGAGGAGATGTCCACCCCCCTCCCCCCCGGGGTGCCAAAAATGTGTGGGACCCACCTCAGATCCCATCATAAGTTGCGGTATGGCCCCCGCGCATTCGTCCGGTGCACCTTCGCACTCCAACTTGTGAGTATTCACGCTTTTAGCGTGTTTTACACATGGGATTGACTGAATTGACATCCTACTCATCAATTAATGGACTAGAGGGAGATTAGGATCGTTTTACATGATCAAAGGTGCCCACTGGGTGAACTACGGTGGTCAGTTTCGGTCGAATCCAATGACCAACGAAACTGGAAATCCTATAACCGTTTCTACATTTTATTGCACCCTCCTAAGTCAAAGTACGTCAATAGGGGTCATGTGACCATAACCCAGGTCCAGTTTAATCCAAATCATGCTTTGATACCAACTTATAACGCCCTGAAAATCAGGGGTCGAGCATAAGCTCAAACTCCCGAGTTTCAAAACATCACTTATGCAACATAGATAATGATGATTGAATGTTGTCTGTATTAGTGCATTAAACATGAATGAGATTATATCAAAACAGCATATCATACTCCAAAGACAGTTGAATTTCGCAAGCAGAAGACTGTAATAGATGTATAAGATATATGAACTGTATTAAGTCTTCGAAGTGTGATCATGTTATCAAGTTAAACATATTCATGTATACTTCCAAAATGTACAAAATGAATATACATGTGTGCTCCAAAACATAATCATAACGAGTGTAATGATATCTAGTCAGCATCCTTATAAGCCCCGTCGATCAGAGAACGTTCTACATAGACCCGCCTGATAACTGCATGTAGGAGAATTCCTCCTCGTCATCATAAAAGTCCAGCTCCACTTCATAAGCATCGCCATCATCTGCAACTATAGCAGGGTCTTGTTAGTGTTTAAGCACCATCCTAGAACATGGGAGTGAGTGATCAACTCAGTGGAGCTATAAGGTAAAGGTTAACATGTTATCAATTCAATCAAGCAGTAATGATAAAGAAATACAATCAAACATCCCTAAGTACTCTAGTTAATACAAACATGATATGTATTAATGATGCATTCCCTTGCCTACACTCCCTTTGCGATCTTCTTCTTACGGTCACGACATGCACCCCTTCCTCTGTGCTCAACACCAACGCCAAAGGCACATGCAATACGGTGCATAAGCATGATTATCGAGTTCTTATTAGACCTTTTCATATAGAAGAATTGGAAAGCTAAGGTACCTCCCTTATATCATTTCCCAAACAATGATCCATTCTAAGGCCGTTAGTCCTAGCTAGTCTCATACATTGTTGCGGTTCCAAGTCGCTACAAAGGGTTCGTCACCTTAATGCAGGCCTAACTTATACTCTAGTTGCTATGAAAAGGCCCGTCGCCTCAATGTAGTCTCAGAGTATGCTCGAGGTCACTACGAAGGACTCGTCACCTAGTCATAGGCCGACAACTCGAATACAGTGTCTCATACCACTGTATTCGGCTCACGAGTTTAGGTTGCCCACTGGTCACTATGGGTGGGCTCGTCACCCCAGCGTAGGCCGACAGCTCGACCATAGTGTCCCATTCAACCATGTCCGGCTCATGAGTCTTAGCGGATCATGGTACCTAGGTTAACGGGTTTTGCACCAGTAAGTTGGTATCTTAGATTCAAATAGTAGCGTCCATACATGGTGAACATACATCGGGTCAACTGGGTTGCTTGACAAGCTCGACTGGTACGAGCATACGTGGAGCCGATCGACATGGAGCGCGTAAGCACTCTGCGTGGCTTAACCACTGTCGACAAGTAGCGTACGACTTGGATTCATCGGGCGTGTCTGTTGTGGTTAAGCAGTTCAACCACCGTTCACAGCCATTTACCGATTGCCTGGACTACATAGTAGCCCCAATCACATTCCAAATAATAGCATTCACATCTAGTAATCCAAAACAACATGTGACAACTGAAACTAGATATAAATCTTACTTGAGCAATTTAACAAACACATACTACACATATTATCATACATAAACATTTCATCCATACAGTACATAGTAGCAGGATTGATTATATAAAGGATACTATAACCATAGTTAAGGGAATTGAGAATCCTATCTCAACACCCTCATTACACGCATTCAAACAAGCATTTTCACATTCAGGCATTTTATCAAACACTTAGGCTACACATATCATATACATGTAGTAAGGTAGTTATAACAGGTATTATAGCAAATCCATTTACAAGGGTTCACCATGTGTACGACAATCATGAATTCTCAGTCAATAAATATGGCAAGCATAAATCACAATTCCATACTCATTCACACATTTCAACAAACACATGGAATGCATTATAAATCAACATAGTTTATATATGTACATAATACACAGAAACCCTCGTATTTAAGCACATGTGATAGCAATCGAGCCAGTCATAAATCATTACTGACATTAAAAGCCTTAAAAACTATAACCTAAACATTTATAGTCCGCACCTTTCGCCGATAAATAAGTATCGAACTCAGTTCGTTCTCTAACTGCAACCTACAATATGAAATAGATTATTTATTTCATCCTTTACCCTATTTGAAACCCTAAAATAGGTTAGGGTTAGGATTTCTTACCTAAGAACGGAATCGGAATCACCCGTATAGCGATACAGGAATGGTGGTTAAGTACGTGGAGTGGTGGGATCCAATCCTATAACGATATCCTGCTTCTCTCTCTTTTCTTATCTTTCTCTTTCTTAGGGTTGCGAATTCATATTGAATGAGAGAGAGAGAGAGGGTTTAAGGGGCTTTTATAGGCCCAGAACTGATGGGAATGGCCCTAGGGCCATAGTATACTTAGGTTATAGGCCCAGAGCACATCTAGAGGCCTATTTTCTGCACGCGGTCGGACTTAAGCTTCCTGGCATTGGATCTAGGTTGAGTTAAGTTTTTGGTCCGATCGGATTTACAAATCGACCGCAAATGACCAGTTTCAGTTCAACGGTCATCGGCACTCGATCAGGGCCACGAGTACACTGACTTGTGTAGGAATATTTTCCTGATTCGAGGGTGTATTTGGGCTAGATTCTGATGGTCTAAAACCTTAGATTTGACCCACAAATGAATAGCCCAAATCATTTAAATTTGAGTTTCATTTCTCAAGGTATTCGCGTTTCTCACACACTTCACTCCGGGCTCAAGTTGCGCGTTTATGGATACTTTCTGGATTTGATTTCTAAGATAATTGTCAAGCCTAGTGAGGCGGTCCTAACCATATGGTTTCATAGTAATCGGACTTTCAACGCGCAGTCCACATCCGATACGAAGTTTCGGTGTGGTCCCGAGAGCAACTGGGTTTAAAGATTGATCATAGATTTCAGGGTAATGTAGCATTAATAATTCTACAAGTTTTGAGTCTTGCAGTTCGTATTTAAAGTGGTTAAAGCTAGTTTCACAACTAATCTAGTTTAACACTTAGTTAATTTCGTCTAATTTCTAAAGGATTTGGTCCTGAGTGATTTCTGCCTGAGGTGGTACTCGGGTCTTTATACGGATTTTTTCAAGACGTTATAATCTTGCCTATCCTTAAGATACTGGCATGACAATGACTCTCTTAAGATCTAGAATCTCATAATGCACTTCAATTGCTAAAGAAACAAATTAATAATTGGAGAGAAAGGAATTAATAATTTGTTCTGAATAAGCCTATGCATGTGGTTTTAAATGCATGTGGTTTACTCTTTGCTTAAAAAAAGAAGCTATTTCTAAATTAAAGCATTTTTGTCCTGATCATCATGCAAGATTTGAAAGTGTACGACCCATGCTCCAAGGTCCAAACCATTGATATAGACATTTTCTTAATCATCTGAACCATTTACTTGCAATCAAAGTGCTGGGAATATTCAATTGGAAGTTTTATTTATTTTTTTGTTATTTTTTTAACATGGTCAATCTAGTGTAGACCCCATCTGAACCATTGACTTGCAATCAAATGAAAAGCTTGAAAACCTTGTGAGTCCATCTTTTTTCTTTTTAAAGATTAGATGAAATTGTTCTTTGCCAGATTTTAGGCTTCTTATTTGCACTCTTCAGTGATTTTTATTTTTTTTGGAAGGATTTATTGTCATGTTTCAGTTGGTTAATGGGTTATAGGATGACTTTGCCTCGTGGGACCTACCTATTTTGTAACCTAGTGGTTGATCGGATTGGCCCCATCATGAGTTTTTTTGTATTTCTTCTTCATATTCTCTTCTTTGAATTGAGGATTGATAGGGATGTAGATAGGCTCTTATCCTCTTCTTGTTGTCCTTTGTTTATGCCCTGCCTCGAAATCTTTTTTTATAACCTAATATTGGTGCAGGTACACTTACAAGTTGGGGCATAGGTTATTCAATGGTTTGTACATTTGGAGTCAGACATATCACTTATAGCTTTTACTTTCAAATTATAAGATTTCTTATTGCTCTTGATGAGTTGTGACAATAGTTTTGATTACTATTAAACTTTTAAATGGAATGGGTCATAGGTGTTTCAAGTAAAAGCCACAAAACTGAATGTGGAATAGTTCTAAAGAATAGGATACTTATGTTTATATTTGTGTCCTGGATTTTAAGAGTTGAATACATTTTGAGAATTGAAGATTGCATCTTGATTACCATAGACATGGCTGGGGGTAGTTGTTAGTTGCTGCTACATCCATCGCAAGGTCACCAAAGTTGCCTAAACTTGTGAAGCTTGGGATTCCACTGTAGTCATTGGAGCAGTCATATATTATAGCTTTACATTTACTAAAGCTGTCCTTTTTCATTTACATTTGTTCCTCAAACGGTCTTTTTAGATTCTTCATTTGAAATTCTATTTGCCGCTTTACTTGGTAGTTGTGGGTGTAGAAAAGATAATTTACCTTTTTTTGGTAGTTTTTTTGCATTCGAACATGTAGAGCTTTGCTAAGCTAACAAGCATGTTTACACAATATGACTACATATATAATAAATAAAAAAAAAAGGGTCAATTGCTCAGAATGGGAGAATATTCAAGTTCCTTCAAAGCAAGTTATAATCAAACTCTAGTTTCTTTCCATCCTTCGGCTGAGATATTTTAAAGTTTAATTAAAGCATTTTCTTAGCATTACCTTTGATAGGCCAATGATAGCTGATGTATTTCAGTTGATGATCACTACACCAAAATCGATTATTATTGCCAATACAATCTATTTTCTATGAGATAGCATGATCGCTCCCAATGGATGGTTCGCCACACAAAAAAGGATATGCCTGTCCATGAGCTATTGTAAGTCTTGGGCTGAACTATCTATTGGTGTGATATTTGTAAGTTACTTGTGATGTTTCTTATAACTTGAAAATTTTCTTTTCATCCTCTTTCAGTTCATCAAGAGACTTAGAACCCAATGTGGTCTGTGGCAAGGTAATAAGGTGAAACTAAGCTTCAGTTATATGTTGCTTGAATGTTGTTTGTTTGGATTTTGGTAATTGGTTTAACTGCTTTCACATGCCAACATGTTTATGTTGCAGATGTGTAGCATACTTGCAGGCCTACTGTCATTCATGGTAAGTTCATCAATCATCTTCTTCTCTTTTATCCTTTTTTTTTTTCATAGTTCATTCTGGAAGCCCCTGTTGCTGTTAGCAAACACAAGTGGAAGGAGAAATGCACCGAGTTTCATCATTCAAAGGGAATGAGAAATGGTAATATGAATTTCATTAGTTTCTATAAAAATGTTGTTTTTCTTTCTCCATGAATTTTAGTTCCTCCTAAATCTAGGGTCCTAGACTATTGTCCTTAGGAATTTCAAAAAGAAAAACCCTAGAAACATGAAGAAGATTGGTAGAAGCAAATTCATTGGAGAATTTGGTCCAAATCTTCCTAGTTCATGTCATGGGTCCATCTCTCATGGTTAGCTCCATCCTGCCTTTATCAATAGATACAATCATTATTACGATGGATGGGCTGAGTAGCTTTGTTCTGTTTCGAGATTCCTTGTTTTTACTTTACAATTTACATGAGTTTTTTCTTAATTTACTTCGATCTTAACTTTGAATCTATTTTTCATATTGTTCTAATTGATGTTTGATCTGTAGCATCTATATAGTGGCTGGAGCAAGCTGCAGACCCATGCCAGGAAATAGTTATAAAATCATTACTTGTTGTAAGAGATACTATGCTCGAGATTAGATTTCATATGCAACAGATGGGCCAGGCAGCAGGCTTTTTTTCATTTTTGTTTTGATGTTATTCATAAAATGCACTTTGTTCCCTTTGATTAGCCAATACTGAAACTTTAACAAATAGATTTGCTAGCATTTTTTGCCATCTCCACAAAGCTATAATTTAAAGTGCTAGCCTTTACTATAACTTATTTTGTAAATTTGATTTTGCAATGAAACATCTTCAAGCACATTATTTTCTTATGTTTTTATTTGGATTAATCTCTATTTTGATGGAATGCAATAAACATTTGTTAATTTATTTCCCTTGACCCTAAAATTCGTGTGTTTATTAGGGTTTAAAATTGTTCCTAAAATTCCCTCCTAAATTCTAGCCGTTGGCGACATTAAGAATGGTTTAAAATCGTTCTTAAAATTCCGTTCCTAAAATGTTGTTGTTAGCACTAGAACGGTTTAAAACCATTCCTAAAATTCCATCTCTAAAATTTGAAACGGTATCTAAAACGGTTTTGAACCGTTCCGGTTTTTTTGCAATGCCTCTTTTAGGAACGGTTTAAAACCGTTCCTAAACGATGTTTTTGGTGTAATGAATGTTAGGACTATATTTGAGTCCCATGAATCTGGGGTTAAGATTTTATTTTATTTTTAACCAAAATAATTTGGTATTATTACATATCTATATTTGAGTCCCATGATTTAGATTGATTAATTTGTGTTGATGTACCCATCTTAACTGAACCTGATCAAATTCAAATTAGCATATGAAACCTGACATGACCCTTTAAAAATAAATCAGGTCTAACATTATGGACCTCTGACTAACTTGAATTTTAAATGGGTAAAAAAACAAACCATGATCCATTTAAAACCAGATCGGTAGTGACCTTGATCCACTTTGGACCGCTTAACTATAAACAAATGGGAACGTTGTTTAGAGCATTAATTCAGTTTACATCAGGGGAATTCTATGTTTTCTTTAATTGCATTTAGTTTTCATCCTTCTTTAATTGACTGATTCTTTGTTTTTATGTTGTAGAGTCCTTTAGTGTTGGTTTGTCCTCGAATAATTACAAAAGATGCACAGGAGAAGTTATCAGTATAGCTGTCAGATGTGCAGGTGGACTACTGATACTCACATCCATTTTCTGTCAATGGTGGATAAAGGATGCACCTGGCCATATGTGAGTGCACACAGACTGTAACGGCCCGTGTTTTCAGGACTCGAGTATATGACCCGTTTCCCAAAAACCCGAGTGTTAACCTAAGAAGAGCCAAATTCTATATATAAATTTTTTCTTTTAGCAGAGTTAGCAGATAAGTGTAGGATGGACAAGTCAGCATAAAGAAAAATTTTCATTTACATTTGGAATACACAAGAGGTTGCCCATAATGACTTATACAAACCAATGTCTCACACTGACAATTACATGATTACTTACATGAGAAACTTAAAAGCATGTAAAACATATAAACGAAGGCTGCAAGATTGCGCAACTTCCTTGATAGGTACAACTACATATCCTTGACCACCAAGACGGCTCCTCATCAGTCTGAGCCTGCATATTACTTAAGCCACCTGTGCTACCTGTACAGTTGTATATTTGATGGATGAGTGGCCAACTCAGTGTGAATTCCCTTCAAGATTACACAGTGCCTCCTTAGCTAAGCATAGTAAAATAACAAGCATTCAAAACAACCAAAATGCAGTCTTATTTAAATGAATGGATGCGTGAATACACATTGACCTGGGGATGCTCATCCAGTCAGACTTGGGCTCATCACCCATGCAATCATCAACCTGGGAATGATCATCCAGTCGAAACAATGGGTCGATAGTCAATGGTTTGGAAGCTAGCAAAATGATATCCCAACAACTCTAGGGCACGTGCTACATCATCCAGAATTAGCCACCCGTCATCACCAATATACTATGATGCATGATTAGCCAACTGTTATTAATCTAATTACAATTAGCTAATTTAAATAACTCAATGGTCACTACGGGGGGCTCGTCACCCAGTGTAGGTTGACAGCTCGGGCAAAGTGTCTCATGAACACCATCCCCGGCTCATGAGATTCCCCCACCTTAGGATGCTTAATGGAACCCATCAATTAGTGGCCAGTCAAATTCAATAAGCAGGGATTTCTACCGCATAGTATAGGCCATCAAAGGCACGCAAGACAATCACCAAAACATAGGACAGACGTTAAATCGCAGCGGAAAAAAGGTGCTCGGTACATTAAATCGAAACGACAAAGGGGTCAAATAAGATTAAACCAGGATGGTTAAAGAGATTGTTTCTAGGCCATTCAAGCCGTATGACCTATGGATAGTAAATTCCACATTAATATTCCATGTCCCATATAACCTCCAATTGAGGGTCCATTCTATTCCACACTCCATCATGTTACAACCTAAGTATGGGTTCGCATACACAATAGGGCTTACCCACTAGTAAGTGTAGTGAATATAGGTCCATAGTGACTTACAACAATTCATGTGAAAATATACTGCTATAGCATGGTAGGCATATGTTAAGCATAATAATCACAACAGGTCATGATGTGAACTATAAATTAAAATGAGAGCTATCATGTAAGCAACTATTGCATGCAATCATGTTTCACAATTATCAACCGTAAATCAGATATAAATCATGTAAGAGATCGCATGCTATGAATTAAGAATTTTAACATTTGATAAAGACCATAACTTAAACCAATTAGGAAATGAAAAGTTTAAGGGGGAGAATCATCACCTTATATTTTGAATCGCCTGTACCATCGCTACGAGATGTGTGTTCCCTTGGAATCAATTCCTACCATCAATTGTAACGTTGTACAATTGGATCCAACCTTACTCACTTTTTGGGGTTAGGGTCTTAACCTAGGGTTTTAGGATTTCTTCCTAAGATTTAGTTAAATGCTTAGATTCTAAGATTTGAATCCTAAATTATTATTAATTTTGTTATTATTATTATTATTATTATTATTATTATTATTATTATTATTATTATTGTACAATGGATCAAACAATATCTATAATAGGAGTATTAATCCATCAATATTAATAATGATGGTTTATAAGTTCATATTTGAATGTACCAACATTATCTAATATCCCTATAATGACTAGTAATCCCTTAAATAATACAAGCAGTAAGAATAAAATCTTTACTAACACTAACGTAATAAGGGCTTAATACTAATAAGAATTCCACTAATCCCATAAGCAAGATGATAATATTTGTTAATGATAATAATCATAACTATTCATAATGAATCTAGTCATGATAATAGATTCTATGATCTATCATTAAATAAAGTACTACTATTTGATAATCACAATTTTGTTTATAATAACTAGGTTGCATAGTGGACTTTGACCTATATTTAACTCAAGGTTAGGATTTTGAGAAATACGAGCTTTCTAATTACAACATTTAATTAAGTAATCGAATCTAAATCACAATGCAAGAGGGTAGAGAGTTTGTACCTCGGCGGGAGATAAGTGTGGCCTAACTCAACGTCTAGCAAGTTAACTTGGCCCGTCTCAACTTGAAGACTGAGTTGACTCAGCACACACAACCACCCACTTCACTCTTCCTTTTTCTCTTTCTATTTCCTTCCAACACGCTGGGAATCCAGCAACATTTGGACCATGCCCAAACCCAACTTGGCCGAGTCAAACTTGGTTTTAGCCGAGTCAGCCCAACGACCACCTTTCCCTCTTGTTTCTCTTCTTCCTTCCTCTCTTTTCTCTCATTCTTTTCCTTCTCTTCCCTAACTTCACTTAGCCAAAGAAATTAGCAACATGCCCCAAACATTGGGCCCAACACAGGTCAGGACTTGGCGACTAGCTGAGTTAGCTCGGCTGAGAGGCGGGACCCGACAAATGGCTGCTCCACCTCTCCCCTTCTTCCTCTCTTCTTCCTTCCCTTCCATTCTCCTCTTTTCTCTCTCTAACTTTCATAGGGGTCCGGATAGCCTGAACCCATGCCCAACTCAAACCGAACTTAGTCCAGCGAGTTGATGTCACAGCAGGTTAGGCTGGCTTGTTTCAAGTTGGTGCAGTTGTGCCCCCTATCTCTCACCATTTTTCTTCTTTTTTTCTGTTTCTGGGAAGTCCAGAGTGGCTGGACTCATCTAAACACAACCTAATCTTGTAGACTCGACAGTGAGCCAAGGTGTAGCTCGGTGCACCCTCTCGCTCTACTTTTTTCTCTCTTTTTTGCTTTCTTCCTCTTTCCTTTTCTTCTCCTCCTTCTTCATTTTCCCTTTCCTTTCTCCCTCTATTTCTTCTTATTTCCCTACTTTCCTTTTCTTTCTCTGCTGCCTCCAGTAGCAACTGGTCCATCGGATTGGTCTTACGTGGTGCGGCACCACGGCCTGACCGATCTCAGCCGCTGTTTTCTCCCTCTCCCTCTGTTCTCTCTCTCTCTCTCTCTCTCTCTCTCTCTCTCTCTCTCTCTCTCTGTTCTCTCTCTACCTCTGTTTTCTCGAGTGCGACTGCTGTTCCTCCCCAAATAGCTAGCTTTCAAGGTTGCTAGGATCAGCTAGAAAGGTTTGGATTGAAAACTGGATGGCAATGGCCTTCGACGTCTAGCAAAACCAAAACCGACAGCGGTTTTAACTTCCTGTGGGCAGAAACTCTCTCCCACGCAGAGAGCCATCGGACAGCTGGGATTTTACCTCAATGAACAACCAAGATTCGAGGGTGAGGGGTGCACTCAGATCGTGACAGCAGGCTGCAACAGTTTCCATTTTTAAAATTTTTATGTTTTCGGACTCTCCTTGCGTTGGTTTTCGTGCAAACATTTGTGTGCTATTTCGTGTGAAACAGCCATGGTTTTGGTCAAGGCTGAGGGATGCACACGATGGACGGTTTGGATCATCCATGGGACGATCATGGTGGGTCGTAGATCCAAACAAACAGGGTCAGTCCGTTTGAAACGGACGCTGGCGGGAAATCTTCCCATTTTGGGAAACAATCGGGTCAAGCCTGGTTTGACTGAAGGTGGAGTCCGGTACACCGCTGGTGCACCCACTTCTCGTGTATAAGCACTCTAGAGTGGGGCCCACAAAGATGTTTGTGGGAAATCCACTCCATCCATCTTCTTCCACAGGTCTTTTTAACGACCTAGACCCAATTTGAGGCAGGTCCTATACTCAGATGGCCCATAGAAATCAAAATTTACGGGTTAAATGTCTATTAGTATAGCTCCAATGGTCAGATCATCTTGGCAATTTAATAGTTAAGGTTCTTAAGCCAAGGGCCTTATTTTAAGGTGGTCATGTAGATAAGTGGGCCATAAAATGATTTAATTAAAATCCTTGGTGGTTAATTACAAGTTTTTGAGATTAAATGGCGTTACTAAAATGGCCAAGCTATATGTCCTAGAGGGGGGGTGAATAAGACTATGCCAAATTAAAATTAAAACAGCGGAATAAACAATAAAGAGATAACCTTACAAAAATAAATCAATTCACAATGTTGAAATAAATTCAACCTCAATTAACAAGTATTAAGAGGTTGATACGGATTCAGTTCTAAGGACTGAAAGTTCACCTGCTAGTGCCCTAGTTTGTCAAGTTACGTGTGTGGTGAGTCAGACTGGCTGTAGAACTCGATAGGAAGATTATCTCAAGCGTCTGCCTCAACTGGATGTGTGGAAGCTCGCAATAGATAAATCATAGCCTCACATCCCGTGTCCCAAAACACTAGGTGATTAAAACCCTTAAAAAAAGATAGACATCTTAGGGTTTGGGTTTTGAAAGTGAGAAAACTTTTTGCAAAATAGGAAAATCTCTAAGTTTTTCTCGCTGATGAGGGTCGAATATTGCATCTCAGACCCCGACTATTGCCTGATTTTACAAACATAATAACGCCGAACTTCATATTTTAATTGTGTTTTTGTTACAGGATGAAATCAGGAGTATTAATTGCAAAATAATGTTAAAAGCATGGATTTCATGTTCTGAAGTCATCAGAGCATGAGAACGACCTCAGGGAACCAAGATCAACGCTCGAGACCCGAGGAAATCAAGCGAAGTTTCAAGGGGCCCGAAAAGGGTCCAGAATGCAAGATCACATGTTTCCCGCCATCCGATCAACTCGAAACTTCATACATGTGATGAGGGCCGTAAATTAACCGTACATATTAAATTTTAGCCATTGCAGATCTCGGGAAGTGGTCCAACGGACAGATCAGCCCGTTAATCTACAATTTGGGACCCACCTGATATTTGGAATTGCCTAAAAACTGGTCCTGACAGTGGAAATAAGATGAGAAAGCGGAAGGACGGAGCAGATTTCTCAAAACTTCACGGTGGGACCCATTTACAGGGCATGCATGTGCACAAGCATACAGGCACAAGGTGTGCACCGGTCGGCTGAAGGGTCAGCGCTTGCGCTGACCCGACTCTTCTTCTCAAAAGCAAAATCGTCTCCAGCGTTAACGCTGTCGGACTGATGATCGCAGTTGTGGGTCCCACCGATCATCCAAAGCGCAAATCCGGACCATCTATCAGGTCTAAATGGCCTGCATTACCATTGCCTAGGTGGCAAAAATCCAAATGAAAGCATAGATCAGGCTCCAACCTTTCAAACGCAGGTTGGACGGCGAGTTCAAAAATCTGTGGACCACCACAAATATCACTCGAAATTGGGCATTCCCAGCCGTTTTTTCATCCTCCACGCAATGGACGGAGTGGATTTTTCATGTGATCAACGGAATGGGCCCCACCATTGTCAGCAGACGGAGGTTTGCGTCCGCGAAACGCACGACGACTGCCAGTTTTTGCAGAATTTAGTGGGCCCTGTACGTCACCTGTACAGAAGATCTGATCCATCCATCTTGTAGAGGGCCACGAGAACTACAAACCCATGTTGAAATTTTGGACCCATGTGTACACACGTGCGCGGTACAGAGGCCACAAACAGGCTGCTCGGCGACGTTCAAAACTGATCTTTTCGAGATTTCTTCTGTGGGCCGCACCAATGGACCTTCAAAACCACCCATTCTTGACTGAAATTTCGTCCTGAATCCAATGGACGGAGTGGATTTTCCAGAAAACACCTCTGTGGGGCCCACCGATCACGGTTGTGAAAATCTGCACTTCGAGTCCGTCTACGACTCTGCCACCGATTCCAGCCATCCAGCAGCTATAAAAGGGAAGTTTTGGACGTGGGAGAGGTATTCAGATCCAGGGAATTCGAAATCCAGAGCCAGGGAGAGAAGAAAGAGAAGAAAGAGAAGGAGGAAGAGAGAGAGATCGATTGGTTTGGCGTTTTGTTTATGAATTTTATTTAATATTTTTTTATGGATTTTATGGGTCACTAATCTCTCAGCTAGGGCTGAGATGAAGCCCCTAATTTGATCAGCTCTTGTATTGGTTGATTTACTTTGAATTTTAATTAATTTGTTCCTTTCTTTGAGTGGGCTTTATGGGTTTAAATTCCATACTTCTCCATCTATGAACTTGACCAAAGTACATATATGGATGTTGTTTGGATGCTTATTATAGGTGCTTGTGTCTGATCAAGAACAGGTTTCCTATAGAGGAAGGAACAGGGTGCTTTAATGAATTGTACATACCATGTGCCCGACCAAGGACATGGGATGTATTGTTCATGGCATTGCTTAAAGGAATTAGACAGTCTGTATGCCCGATTTAGGACACAGATTGTGCTTTCTCTATTTAAGTGATATCAATCTAGATCAAGGTGAATCAACAGACAAAACAAGGGTTAGGATAATTAGGGGTGGATTCGGAAGTCCTAGTGCTCTCTCTCTGATTGAATTTTCTTCACTGTTTTTAATTGTTTTATTTTTTCTTAGAATTGTGCTTAGTAGTTTATTTCATTCTTTGTTGGATTAGTTAAGGAGAATCATAGATTTGAGTTGTGACGACCAGTCTTCATGGGATTCGACCTCGATCTTACCGAGTTTATTACTACATCACAACCCTATACTTGGGGAGTGAACAAGTTTTTGGCGCCGTTGCCGGGGACTGTTTCGTTCCAAATTGAATTTAGGATTCTCTCTTATCATAATTCATAGTCTTAGGATTTTACTAACTTAGGTTAAATTTTTTATTTTATTTTATTTTTAGAAATTAACCATTGCTTAGGATTCTTCTATCATTATTTTAGAAAACCTAATTTGGTTTTTTTTTGTTTACAGGAATTGAGGAAGGAAGCTACTAAGTGAAGGAGGAACATCTTAAATTTTCTGACATCAATCATCTCCTTTTCCGGGTTCTTTCTTCCCATTCTCACTTACATAGTTTTAACTTGTTTTTTTTTAATAGCATAATTTCTAGTTCTAGTTTTCTTTCTCTTAGGTTGTTACTTAGTTTATGCTTGGAGCGTAGATCTATAGATAAAGAACTAGCACCTTTTGATCTGAAATAGAAAGAACATTCCATAGAAGATTAAAAGACATCCCAGTTGAAATGGCGAAGAGAATGGAACTAAAACTCTTAGAGATTATTCACTCCTGTCCAATTCAATGTGCATTCATGCATAGTGTTGCCCGCCACCACGGCAGCACACTTTGAACTCAAGACTGGGGTCATACAGTTGTTGCCTTCCTTTCATGGGTTGGACAAGGAGGACCCATATCATCATGTGAAAGAATTCCTAGACATTTGCTCCACCTTTAAATTCCAAAACTTCTCAGACGATTCGATCCGCCTACGCCTTTTTCCTTTTTCTTTGAAGGATAAGGCGAAAGCATGGTTGAATTCTCTAGAAGTTGGGTCTATCACTAAATGGGACCAATTGTCTAGAAAGTTCTTAAACAAGTTCTTCCCTGTTCACAAAACTAATGCTCTCCGTAGAGAAATCACTAATTTCACACAAAAAGAGGGAAAACACTTTCATGAATGTTGGGAAAGATGGAAGGACTTGCTTCTTAAATGTCCAAACCACGGTTTTGAGAAGTGGCAACAAGTGCAATACTTTTATGACGGTCTGACACCCCAGAACTGTCGCATGGTTGATGCCACCAGTGGAGGGTCCTTCATGACCAAAAGCGATACCGAAGCATGGAAATTCTTTGAAACCTTGTGTGAAAACTCCCAGCAATGGGACTATTCAGATAGAGGTAAAAGAAGTTCCCAACCACAAAAGAGAGGTGGTATATATGAGATAGGAGTCGTGCCAGAGTTGTGCGCCAAACTTGATAACCTGACAAAGAAAGTTGATGCTCTGGTATTAAATAATGGACCTCCACAAACAGCTCAAGTGGAGGCATGTGCCACATGTTCTAGTCCTGCCCAGTCTTGTCCATCTGGGGCAACATCCCCAGAACTTCTCTCTGAACAAGTTCATGCTATGAACACTTTTCAAAAACCTGGGAATGATCCTTACTCGAACACATACAACCCAGGGTGGGCTAGGCATCCAAATTTTTCTTGGGCAAAGGGACCACATCAAGGAGGACCATCTGGAAATCCTCCCATGCAACCGCACCTCTAAGTTGGCAGTCAAAAAATTCCGCAATATCAACAACTGCCTACACAATCAAGGAACCCATCTCTTGAGGATACACTTCATCTTTTCATGCAGAGTTCTCTCCAATTCCAAAAAGATACCCAACAAACCTTACTGGCCAACCAGCAAAGCTTACATGCAAATGCACAATCCATTGCTAAGCTGGAAATACAAATGGGTCAACTAGCTGCCACATTGAGTAAGAGAGAGAAGGGCAAGTTCCCTAGCCAACCTGAGGCTAACCCAAAGGGACAGTATGAGATTGGCTCTAATTCCAACCAAAGGCAATATCATGAGCAAGCCAAATCAATTATTACCCTTAGGTCAGGCAAGCAGATTGATAACATAATAGAGATGCCTGGGGATGATTCAAATTCTAAAACAGAAGATCAAGATGAAGCAGAGGGACACACCAATGCATCAAAAGTCCAAAAGCCCTCTGACTCTCCAAGAGCCACTAATGTGCCACCGTACGTGCCCAAAGCACCTTTTCCTCAACGTCTGGCACCAATAAAGAAAAGAAATAATTTTGATAAAATCTTGGATGTATTTCAAAAGTGCAAGTCAACATCCCGTTACTTGACGCTATTAAACAAGTCCTTGCTTACGCTAAGTTTCTGAAAGATTTATGCACTTAAAAGCGTAACCAGAATGTTCATAAGAAAGTCTTCCTTGCAGAGCAGCTCAGCTCCATGATTCAACATAACACTCCTCCTAAATTTAGGGATCCAGGAGCTCCCACCATTTCTTGCGGCATAGGAGATCATAAGATCGGGAAGGCATTACTTGATTTGGGGGCGAGCGTTAATTTGTTACCTTATTCGGTTTATGAGCAGCTATGACTTGGTGAGTTGAAACCGACTAAGGTAACATTACAACTGGCTGATAGATCTGTCAAGGTGCCCCAGGGTGTTATTGAAGACGTGTTAATCCAGGTTGATAAATTCTATTTTTCAGTGGATTTCATAGTTATAGATACTCAGCCTATCCAGAATCTTCATAGTCAGATCCCAGTCATCTTGGGTCGTCCATTTTTGACCACATCTAATGTTATTATCAATTGCCGAAATGGAGTTATGAAATTGTCCTTTGGTAACATGAATATTAAACTCAATGTTTTTAATGCAGGACAACAATCCGCAGATTTGTATGACATATTTGAAGTGGACATGATCGAGAGCCTTGTGCAGGACTCCTTCCGTACATCTTTTGAAGATCCACTTGAGACCTGCTTAGCACAAGCTGGCATGGACTTTGACATCGATAGTCCCATCCATGAAGTCAATGCACTGCTCGACTCTACTCCTATCTTGGAGACTGAAAAATGGAGAGCGAAAGTGGAACCTCTTCATCTCTCTGAGACGCTTCGACGACACGGTTTCGAACTCGAGAAGACAAGCAGCAAAAGCGGTACAGCTTAATTTTCTTAGAACATATAAGGCGACAATTGAAAGGAAGATAGTGGAAATACGGGAGTATGCCCCACGATATGCATGGATCATCTTTGTGGAAATGTCGCGTGAACTGCAAGGGAAGCGTGATCCTCACATGGAAGAAGTCGTGCGAGCAGAAGTTCTTAAATTATTTGACGACAGTGTCAGTTACCTCCTTGCAGATAACACAGCTCATGGGAACTCACATCACTTATCTGGGATTGGTTAATTAAGGTGGTAAGGTAATTTCTTTGGCGGACCTTGGTTATAACGATTAAGCTCATTCATGGTCCGTTCTTGTCTGGCTGAAGACGTTAAACTTAGCGCTCCTGGGAGGCAACCCAGCCTTTTGCTTTCTTGTATTGCTTTTTCTTAGTTATTTCAATGTTTGTGGGTAACATTACTGCAAACCCTCACGAGACTACAACTCGTCCACTAGGGGTAACCTAGGGGTTTAAAAGCTTGTTGCATGCGCTAAATGCAATCGAGAGCACCTGCGAAAGTGGTATAGGTAGGATCTTCTTTTGTTTTCTTTTTGTTATTATTATTTTTTTCTTCTTCTTCTTCTGTTGATTTCTCTCTTGTGCTAACTCGCTTGTACGTTGAAATTTTTTGAGAAAGCCTCTTGATTCTCCATCCAGGTACTATCTTTCCATCACTCCTCTTTTATTTTCGTTGTCCCATGTGCATTGCTTGCTTATTTCTTTTACATTGAGGACAATGTAGATTTTAGGTTGGGGGTGGGAGATTAGGTTGCCTAATCAGTATTTTCTTGGTCTTGAGCAAAATTTGAAAATTTTAAAATTTTTTCTGGAATTTTTATTGAATTCAAAAGTGATTTTGAAGGATAGTTGTGATTTTAACGTTATAAGATACGTGATAGGTAACTTATGACTCTTGGATTCGGCCATCTGCTTGATTTCACGGTTAATTTTGAATTCTTAATCCATGATTAGAAGTTGTAAACATTGATTGAGCCATGATTTCACATATCACATCTCGCTTACACATTAAGTGTTGGTTCGATAACTGAATGATTAACTTGGTAAAAAGAAGAATTAAAAGGCTAAGTCACATAATCTTCACCATAAGTTTGCACCCTATAGGTGTGGATTTGATTCTCCATAGTTGACATATGAAAAAAAAAAAAAGTTAAGCGACAAGTTTTCGCCATAGGTTTGCTCCCTATAGGTGAGAATTTGATTTCCCTCAGTTGCGTTACTACTCGTAAAGAAAATCAAAAGATGGTAACATGAAAAGTTAATCTGTGAGATAAGTGTTGGTTTCAAGTTTTGATTGTCACGAATTATCATGAAATTGATATATTGGATCTCTTATTGAGTGTAAGTCGAGATTATACTTTACACTCGTGGAACTCAATGTTTAGGAATGCTCTAATTGATGGATTAATATTTTGAACTTGATTATGAAGTTTACTGTAAGCTTGATTCCAAGAGAAAAATTCCACACACCGATCATGAATCTTAGAATTTTCACATCTCAGCTATCTGTTCACAAGTCACTTGAGTTTACAGGAATTGTCTTTTATTTCTGAAATTATTTTTCGCATGTTTTGCTCGGGACTAGCAAAATGCTGGTTGGGGGTTGTGATGAGGGTCGAATATTACATCTCAGACCCCGACTATTGCCTGATTTTACAAACATAATAACGCCGAACTTCATATTTTAATTGTGTTTTTGTTACATGATGAAATCAGGAGTATTAATTGCAAAATAATGTTAAAAGCATGGATTTCATGTTCTGAAGTCATCAGAGCATGAGAACGACCCCAGGGAACCAAGATCAACGCTCGAGACCCGAGGAAATCAAGAAACTGAAGTTCAAGGGGCCCGAAAAGGGTCCAGAATGCAAGATCACATGTTTCCCGCCATCCGATCAACTCGAAACTTCATACATGTGATGAGGGCCGTAAATTAACCGTACATATTAAATTTTAGCCATTGCAGATCTCGGGAAGTGGTCCAACGGACAGATCAGCCCGTTAATCTACAATTTGGGACCCACCTGATATTTGGAATTGCCTAAAAACTGGTCCTGACAGTGGAAATAAGATGAGAAAGCGGAAGGACGGAGCAGATTTCTCAAAACTTCACACTGGGACCCATTTACAGGGCATGCATGTGCACAAGCATACGTGCACTGGGTGTGCACCGGTCGGCTGAAGGGTCAGCGCTTGCGCTGACCCGACTCTTCTTCTCAAAAGCAAAATCGTCTCCAGCGTTAACGCTGTCCGACTGATGATCGCAGTTGTGGGTCCCACCGATCATCCAAAGCGCAAATCCGGACCATCTATCAGGTCTAAATGGCCTGCATTACCATTGCCTAGGTGGCAAAAATCCAAATGAAAGCATAGATCAGGCTCCAACCTTTCAAACGCAGGTTGGACGGCGAGTTCAAAAATCTGTGGACCACCACAAATATCACTCGAAATTGGGCATTCCCAGCCGTTTTTTCATCCTCCACGCAATGGACGGAGTGGATTTTTCATGTGATCAATGGAATGGGCCCCACCATTGTCAGCAGACGGAGGTTTGCGTCCGCGAAACGCACGACGGCTGCCAGTTTTTGCGAAATTTAGTGGGCCCCGTACGTCACCTGTATAGAAGATCTGATCCGTCCATCTTGTAGAGGGCCACGAGAACTACAAACCCATGTTGAAATTTTGGACCCATGTGTACACACGTGCGCGGTACAGAGGCCACAAACAGGCTGCTCGGCGACGTTCAAAACTGATCTTTTCGAGATTTCTTCTGTGGGCCGCACCAATGGACCTTCAAAACCACCCATTCTTGACTGAAATTTCGTCCTGAATCCAATGGACGGAGTGGATTTTCCAGAAAACACCTCTGTGGGGCCCACCGATCACGGTTGTGAAAATCTGCACTTCGAGTCCGTCTACGACTCTGCCACCGATTCCAGCCATCCAGCAGCTATAAAAGGGAAGTTTTTGGCGTGGGAGAGGCATTCAGATCCAGGGAATTCGAAATCCAGAGCCAGGGAGAGAAGAAAGAGAAGAAAGAGAAGGAGGAAGAGAGAGAGATCGATTGGTTTGGCGTTTTGTTTATGAATTTTATTTAATATTTTTTTTATGGATTTTATGGGTCACTAATCTCTCAGCTAGGGCTGAGATGAAGCCCCTAATTTGATCAGCTCTTGTATTGGTTGATTTACTTTGAATTTTAATTAATTTGTTCCTTTCTTTGAGTGGGCTTTATGGGTTTAAATTCCATACTTCTCCATCTATGAACTTGACCAAAGTATATATATGGATGTTGTTTGGATGCTTATTACAGGTGCTTGTGTCTGATCAAGAACAGGTTTCCTATAGAGGAAGGAACAGGGTGCTTTAATGAATTGTACATACCATGTGCCCGACCAAGGACATGGGATGTATTATTCATGGCATTGCTTAAAGGAATTAGACAGTCTGTATGCCCGATTTAGGACACAGATTGTGCTTTCTCTATTTAAGTGATATCAATCTAGATCAAGGTGAATCAACAGACAAAACAAGGGTTAGGATAATTAGGGGTGGATTCGGAAGTCCTAGTGCTCTCTCTCTGATTGAATTTTCTTCCCTGTTTTTAATTGTTTTATTTTTTCTTAGAATTGTGCTTAGTAGTTTATTTCTTCTTTGTTGGATTAGTTAAGGAGAATCATAGATTTGAGTTATGACGACCAGTCTTCATGGGATTCGACCTCGATCTTACCGAGTTTATTACTACATCACAACCCTATACTTGGGGAGTGAACACTCGCCTTGTTGATTTTATCGAAGCACCCTCGATATAATTGACCTGCCCTATCGATGTCCTCGATACCTTAACGATATTATCGATAAGAGGACCAAAATGTCCAGCAACTAAATATTCATCTGGACAGATTTATCGATGTATCGATACACCTATCGATATCATCGATAAAAGAACTAAATATATCCAGCAACTTCACAATATATCTGGACAAATTATCGATGTATCGATACACATTTCGATATCATCGATATTCAAATCTCGAGACCATTGAAAGTGGCTCGATAAGATCGAAAGGCAAATTTTCGGTGCCCCTATTTTTTAAAGAAAATCATAAAATTCTTCGATAGCATTGATGCTCTTCTGATATGATCTGAATTCAAATACCGATAAGATCGGAGATCCATCGATGATATCGATTGTGGGTGTGCATTTCTTATAACAGTTATTTCAGGTTGTTTTTAACCATGATTGGGGGCCCTTCGATTTAATCGATATTCAAATATCGATGATATCGACACCAGATCGATCGCATCGAACAAAGCCATAAACTGTCCAGCAAGTTCAAAGATAAATCAGCTGGATTTATCGATGCCTTGACTCTGATCTCGATATCATCGACATTCAAATTTCGATGATCTCGACGGTTCCCCCGATCATTCATGGAAACCTAAAATATCTCAAAGTCAAGTCTCTCTCATTTTTAAGTGTTGATGGATCGAACCCGTCATCGATGGAATCGGAGTTCGGAATTCGATGACATCGATAATAGCTTCGATTCATCGACCAATTGGTAAAGAGTTTCAAAAGCATATGACATCGAGTCTGAGTCATCGAGCGGACCATCGATGCTATCGAGAGTATACGCTCGATGATATCGAACCTGCTCGATGATATCGAACTCTGTCATAAATGTAACCGTTTTATATCCGTTGAAACTTTTTGCCTATATATAGAGGACTTGTCTTTTGTTGCTGTAAGAGAGAAAAGAAAGAGCTTTTGTGTGTTCAACTTACATCTTATACCCTAAGCTCTTTCTCTCGAGGGAGTTCATCCTCCAATCCACCCTCACCATTGATATTCAATAGAGTGGATTGGAGAATGAACTTTCACATTCAAGGATCCTTCAGCTACTATCTTAATGTCAAATCATTGAGCTGGGATGCCTTAAATGCATAAGATTGGAACTACTCTACCTTCCTTATAGGTAAACCTTTAGAGAGTAGGATTCCATCTTAACCTTGACCCAACCCTAATCCTAGTCTTGGTATATCTTTTGTGTTGCAGATCAAGGGAACAGAAGACTCTTCATCAACAAAGAGAAGGAGGTCTTCGGCATTGTGCTTAACGGGGCTCATCAACTTATTTGTAAGTATCTAGAGTCCAAGAGGACACTTGTGATCATTCCTTTCTAGGATTGGGTCTTAAGTGGTTCTCACCCTTTGAAGCCCTCGTAGGAGGCCTCCGGCGGGAGTGTACGTTGTGAGCGCGTTGTGTGGACCCTTGCTCTATGGAGAGTAGAAACATCTGCTTAGGAGTGAACCAGTGAAACTCCAGGGTTAGAGGTGAACCGAGTAAAAACCTCTAGGTGCGTTGTGTGGACCCTTGCTCTATGGAGAGCATAAACATCTGGTTAGGAGTGAACCAGTGAAACTCTAGGGTTAGAGGTGAACCGAGTATAAACCTCTATGTAAAGGTTAAAGGTGAACCTGATTTAAAACCTTAGGTTTGAGGTGAACCCTAAGAAATCTCCTTAGTGAAATTCGGTACACTCAAGGGTCCGGTACACTCAAAGGTTGAGTGCGATAGCCGGGAGTGGAGTAGACTCATTGTCGAACCACTATAAAATGACTGCGTTTATGATTGCTTTTTATATGTGTGATTCATGACAATGCATTTATATTTATATATCTGATCACATCTCACACACATACACAGTAACATCCAACATAGACTAAGTTGCATATTGTTATATCTTGATTAGTTTGTGATTGGATCCTCTGCCCAGCTTGGAAGCTAGTAGAGTTACGTTTGAGTAATCCTGAAAATTGCATACATGATAGGATTAGAGTGATAGGATTGTTAATATAACTCATAAATCTATAAAAAGTGCTATTCACCCTCCTCTACGAGATATTGGCATATTCCGACTTTAACTCAAGTGGTCTTCACCACTATTTCAATTGGTATCAAAGCGGGTCTCTCTTTAAGGGCTTCACCACTTAGAGAGTGATCTTGACTGAAGTTTGGAATATGGCCAAAGGAGAGGGCTCATCGGTCACCAGGTCTCCAGTATTTGACGGCTCAAATTATGCATACCGGAAGGCTAGGATGCACTACTTTCTGAGATCTTTAGATCATGATATTTGGGATATAGTTGAAAATGGATATGTGCCACCAACGGATCAAGTTGTAATGGATAGTGGCACAACTATCACAAAACCCAAATCTAAAGAGATGTGGACGGCGTTTGATAAAGATAAACAGACTTCTGAAGCTAAAGCTATGAACGCCATCTACTGTGACATGTCCCAGGATATATTTAATTGGATAAACATGTGTGGGACATCTAAAGAAGCATGGGATCTCCTGGAAACAACCCATGAAGGCAAAAGTACTGTGAAGTGATCCAAACTACAACTCTTGACTTCACAGTTCAAAAATCTCAGAATGGAAGAGCATGAGACATTTATGGAGTTCTTTACAAAGCTAAACATTATTTACAACTTTATGGGTGGATTGGGTGAGAAAGTTCTGGTACCGAAAATTTGTAGGAAAATTCTAAGATCCCTATCGGAACGGTTTAATCCCAAGGTAAAAACAATAGAGGAGTGTAGGAACATAGACAAGATGAAAGTAGAAGAACTAGTAGGTTCCCTATAAACTTTTGAACTACACTTCACTCAATCCCAAAAATCCAAAAACACTGTCCTAAAAATTTCAAAAAAAAACTCATGAGGACAGTGAAAGTGAAATAGAGGATGATGATGAGGAAGTGGCTTTGCTGGCACAAAAATTCAGAGGATTCTTTCAAAAGAATCATGGCCATCCCTCTAGAGGGAGAAAGGTGGATAACAAACTCTCTGTAGGCAAATTTGGCAAAAAGACTAAAGAACCACAATGCTACGCCTGTCGAGAGTATGAACACCTATCTACCGAATGCTTAAATAGAAAAACCAAGGGCAAAGCAATGACCGCCACGTGGGATGATACAGATGAGTCAAATTCAGAATCTAGTGACTCAGAAAGCAATGAAGATCAGAAATCATTGAAAATTTTCATGGTCTCCACTGCTTCAATCATTCCCACTGAATTTGAGAACGAAAAAGAACAACAAGCCACAAAATCATTTCCATCTGAGAATAAGGAATCTGACAAAGAAAAAGAAGAAGGAGAAAATGATAAGCTATAAGATGCTTACAATCAGCTTTATATTCATAGCATCAAAGTGGCTAAAAGAGGGGGAATATTTGAGAATAAAAACCATTGCTACAAACAGATTTGGACAAAACTATAGAAATCAATAGACATCTGATCAATGATTTACAACAACATCACTTAAATAATGATAGACTTGAGAAAATTAACACCTTCCTTAAATCTGAGACTGAAAAACTAAGCAAACAGGTTGAGCAATTAAAAGACAAGAATTTTCTCCTTCAAAATGAAAATCACACACTCCTGTTTAATCTAGAAGAGTCCAGAAAAATTGCCAAGAAAAACTATATGTTTTTCGAGAGTGGTGAGAAGTTAGAAAAACTTTTAGGCATGGGAAAATGTGGAGAGGACAAAAAGGGATTAGGTTATGGAAAAGCTAGAACAAAAACTGAACATAATGCACAACCTTTGGAAAATCTGTTGCCTCTAGTAGTAACATCAGACCTATCTCAGCTCGTCACAAAAATGGTAAGACAGTTTATGAGCTGAACAAAAGAAATATGCAATCATCACCACTTGTACTAGTTGACAGGATGAAGGAGTCATTAAGTCATGTGGATAAATCGGATAAGATGAACAAATCTACCACAAGTAAAACTCTTGTCACAAAGTGGATGATTAAGGAAAAGACAAATTGCCTTGTTACACATTCAGATCGTCTACCAGGCAATGAGGTCAAATGGTACCTTGACAGCGGTTGCTCAAGACATGTCATAGGTGACAAATCCCTTCTTTCCAACTATAAAAATTTTCATAAAGGGATAGTCACCTATGGAGATGGGGCCACTACTAATGTAATTGGACAAGGAATGATAAGAGGAATTGATTTGCTCAAAAATGAGAATGCTTTTTGCATAAAAGGACTAGCACATAATCATTTAAGCATCTCTCAAATCTATGATAATGGGCATGTGGTTAAATTCAACAAAGAAGAATGCGATATCCTATATCAATCAGGAAAATCAGTAATTAAGGGTCATCGCACAAACAACCACTGCTACATTATTATAGGAAAAGAAAGGAGCGACATTGAGAAACACTGAGAATGAAGAAACTAATCCAAATCATACATCTAGATCTGGATATTTGCTGAAATGATGCAATTTTGTTAAGCGTCAAATGATATATCTGAGGTTCCTCACCTTAATTTTTTTGTAAATATACATGTAAATGTTTATAATTTTTTATGTACGATAATTGTACATAATTTTGTTAAGTATGCTATCAATATGCTTGAAGGGTTGAAAATGAAAAATATTCCTTCTCATACCATCGATAGTTTCGATTAATCGATCATGGGTCGATATCATCGATGACTCTCCGGGTAGTTGAAACGTCGGGATGGTTGTTCTTTCATAGAACTTGAAATTAAAAATCAGAATTCGAAAACTGAGAACATGATCAAAGGGATAGGTAGTCGTTGCTTGGTAAGAGTCAGCAGATCAAGAAGAAGAGCCTCATCGGGTGCTCTCAGACTTGGATATTTCATCTTTCCAAGATGGGAAAAGACAAAGGATTGGTCCGTCCACAGCATGCATCAACTAAAAAGAAGAAAGATAAGCATGACGCAACTGCCTCTTCTCCTTTATTCAAGTTACACCTTGTGGCAGAAAGAATGGTTCACAGAAAGAGTAATGAGCCCTTTCAGATCATCGATCTCTTGAAACAAATTGGATGGGAAAATGTTGTGAATATTGGAGGAACTTTTCAACATAATCTAGTACATCAGTTTCTAAGCTTAGTTTACAATGTTGAAAATGATCCCCTAGTTATCTCGGTTATGGTCATGAATCGGGTTGAATACATCACACCAAACCGGGTAAGTAGGATGATTAACATGAAAATGACTGGAATAACTGTATCTAATTGAAATATGAATGGCCTAGGTGTGTGGGGGGAAGTTACTAGAGCATTGTGTAATGGTGCCATAATTCCCAAGAAGGCCAAGAATGTTCTTCATGTCAAGCATCTTAATCCTACCTATAGGATTCTTCATAGCATTTTTAGCTCTAACGTTTATCCCTGTGAAGTCTCCGGCAACAAGCTCTCGCCATAAATCCTTAAAATTCTATACGATATTCATCTGAGAATTCCAATCTGCCTACCCAATCTGATCGTACAGCAACTGATCTGTGTGTCTACAGAAGCATCCATCACTACACTACCATTTCCATGTCTTTTATCTAAGCTTTCACGTCAATTCGGACTGCCATCATCTCATGATCTCCCTTATCCATGTGCGTGGTTCAATTATGAAGACATACGTAGCCTAAACATCTACAAAAATGTGTTTTGTGGTGGTAGAACCGGTTCAATTCCTAGTAGTAGCAGTCCCGTACACAATTCCGACTCTGTTGAAGTCATTCCAAACATTCCTATACGAGACAGTGTACGAGATCTTCTGGAGGGACAAGCTCACATTGTAAAGTGACTCGATGACTGCGAAGCCTATCTTTCCGAAGTTTAACAATGACTGGTGGCCTTGCAACGTGCAGCAAAACAAGTTTTGAAGCGGTTACCTACTCCATAAGCTTATTCAAGATAAACATCCATCACATCCCTGAAGTTCTCCTGAAATGCTCCAGGCCTAAATACCTTTTGAATGCCCGTGATCATATTTGTACATGTGTTGACAGTTGAATGACTGAGTATTTGTTTTTGGTACTGCTGTCTGGGGCAGTTTTGGGTCTTTAATGGCTGCATAAAACTCATATCTTTTACTGCCATATGTGTGTTAATTTTCCCCTTGTTTATCAAAGTTCTGGGATGGATTGCATATGCCTTTATTGCTTATTTTACTTACATTCATATCTTCTGAAAATGATGTATGTTTTGAAATGATTTCATCCTTATACATTGATATCTGTTGTTGCTCCCATTCTTTTAAACCTTCAGTCAATATCACTTTTCTATACCTTTTCCAATGACTGACAAAAAGGGGGAGAACGGGTCAAAACACCTCAAGCAGAAATTGTATATCTAATGTTGTTGCGAGTGTGAGGGGGAGCAGCTGCAAGAAAGGGGGAGTTTTGAAGAAAGGGGGAGCAGATACTTCTAGAATGTGTACATGGGGTAGAAAAATTGTAAAAATTGTGTAAATGCATGTACACACAATTTAGGGTGTGTTTAGAAGTGTTCTAGGGTGTTTTGGGTATTTTGTAACGTAATTGACAAAGGGGGAAATTGAAAGTGCACCTGTTAGTGCCTTGGTTTGTCAAGTTACATGTGTGGTGAGTCAGACTGGCTACAGAACTAGATAGGAAGATTATCTCAAGCGTCTGCCTCAACCGGATGTGTGGAAGCTCAAAATAGGTAAATCATAGCCTCACATTCCATGTCCCAAAACACCAAGTGATTAAAATCCTTAAAAAAAGATAGACATCTTAGGGTTTAGGTTTTTAAAGTGAGAAAACCTTTTGCAAAATAGGAAAATCTCTAAGCTTTTCTCGCCTTGTTGATTTTATTGAAGCACCCTCGATATGATCGACCTACACTGTCGATGTCCTCAATACCTTAACGATATTATCGATAAGAGGACCAAAATGTCCAGCAACTAAATATTCATCTGGATAGATTTATCGATGTATCGATACACCTATTGATATCATCGATCAAAGCACTAAATATGTCCAGCAACTTCACAATATATCTGGACGAATTATCGATGTATCTATACACATATCAATATAATCGATATTCAAATCTCGAGACCATCGAGAGTGGCTCGATAAGATTGACAGGCAGATTTTTGGCACTCCTGTTTTTTAAAGAAAATCGTAAAATTCTTCGATACCATCGATGGTCTTCCGATATGATCTGAATTTAAATATTGATAAGATCGAAGATCCATCGATGATATCGATTGTGGGCGTGCATTTCTTACAGCAGTTATTTTAGGTTGTTTTTAACTATGATCAGGGGCCCTTCGATTTAATCGATATTCAAATATCGATGATATCGACAACAGATCGATTGCATCGAACAAAGCCATAAACTGTCTAGCAAGTTCAAAGATAAATCAATTGGATTTATCGATGCCTCAACTCTGATCTCGATATCATCGACATTCAAATTCCGATGACCTCGACAGTTCCCCCGATCATTCATGAAAACCTGAAATATCTCAAAATCAAGTCTCTCTCATTTTTTAAGTGTCGATGGATCGAACCCATCATCGATGGAATCAAAGTTCGAAATCCGATGACATCGACAATAACTTCGATTCATCGACCAATTGACAAAGAGTTTTAAAAGCATATGACATCGATTCCGAGTTATCGAGCGGACCATCAATGCTATCGAGAGTATACGCTCGATGATATCGAACCTGCTCGATGATATCAAACTCTGTCATAAATGTAACCGTTTTATATCCGTTGGAACTTTTTGCCTATTTATCGAGGACTTGTCTTTTGTTGTTGTAAGAGAGAAAAGAGAGAGCTTTTGTGTGTTTCAACTTACATCTTATACCCTAAGCCCTTTCTCTCGAGGGAGTTCATCCTCCAATCCACCCTCACCATTGATATTCAATAGAGTGGATTGGGGAATGAACTTCCGCATTCAAGGATCCTTCAGCTACTACCTTAATGTCAAATCATTGAGTTGGGATGCCTTAAATGCATAAGATTGGAACTACTCTACCTTCCTTATAGGTAAACCTTTAGAGAGTAGGATTCCATCTTAACCTTAACCCAACCCTACGCCTAATCTTGGTATATCTTTTGTGCTGCGGATCAAGGCAGTAGAAGACTCTTCGTCAACATGGAGGAGGTCTTGGGCATTATGCTTAACAGGACTCATCAACTTATTTGTAAGTATCTAGAGTCCAAGAGGACACTTGTGATCATTCCTTTCTAGAATTGGGTCTTAAATGGTTCTCACCCTTTGAAGCCCTCATAGAAGGCCTCCGGCAGGAGTGTACGCTGTGGGTGCGTTGTGTGGACCCTTGCTTTGTGGAGAGTATAAACATCTAGTTAGGAGTGAACTAGTGAAACTCCAGGGTTAGAGGTGAACCGAGTAAAAACCTCTAGGTGCGTTGTGTGGACCTTTACTCTATAGAGAGCATAAACATCTGGTTAGGAGTGAACCAGTGAAACTCCAGGGTTAGAGGTGAACTGAGTAGAAACCTCCGTGTAAAGGTTGAAGGTGAACCTGATTTAAAACCTTAGGTTTGAGGTGAACCCTAGGAAACCTCCTTAGTGAAATTCATTACACTCAAGGGTTGAGTGCGGCTACCGAGAGTGGAGTAGACTCATTGTCGAACTACTATAAAATGACTGTGTTTGTGATTACTTTTTATATGTGTGATTCATGACAATGCATTTATATTTATATGTCTGATCACATCTCACATACATACACAGTCGCATCCAACATATACTAAGTTGCATATTGCTATATCTTGATTAGTTTGTGATTGGATCATCTACTCTGCTTGGAAGCTAGTAGAGTTACATTTGAGTAATCCTAAAAATTGCATACATGATAGGATTAGAGTGATAGGATTGTTAATATAACTCATAAATCTTTAAATAATCCTATTCACCCCCTCTATGAGATATTGGCATATTCCGACCTCAACTCAAGCGGTCTTCACCGCTATTTCAAGGACAACCTTACACCATAAAAACTAAAGGTTTATGGCAGGACAACCTTATTTCTAGAACGTCCTTTGTATCAAGAACTCAATAAAAATAAATAGCAAGCAATTGAAATAGATTGCGAAAATTTAAATTTAACTAATTACAACATTCCCCACACTTGCTTGAAATGTAAATATTTATAACATTCACATCCACACATACATTCTACATCTTTGAATGATAAAAGTTAAACGATTAAGCAAGCATTCAATCCACAAGACAAAGAATTATAGTGGTTCTCCTGTGTTCACCAACTGTTAAACAACAGCCACACAGAATGCTACTCCACTCCTAATATCCTCACACAGGGGATATTAGCGTTCACTATCAAAATAGGTTTCACAAGTTCACCTAAAACCTTCACAATTGTGTCTTTTTAACTTAGGCTTACATAATCCAAAAACCCCTCTTTCTGAGTTTTCTAGCTCTCCTCAGATAACCATATAAATGGAATTTTTCTGACGAATTCCAAACAAAAACTAAAAGAATGGAAGTTTTGCAAAGTTGTAAAATACCTGGATTTCTCCTCTTATAGCAGCCTGGAAGAACCTATCGGAGTAAAAGTTCGAATATGAAAGTTCAATGTCCAATACTCACTTTAAAATGGTTCCAAGTTCTAATTGATTTTAAGTTTAATCAACTTTATTTGATTTTGATTCCGAGAAGAAGGAATTAAGAATTTCCCCTTTTTCTAATTAGATTGGAATGCAAATCAAAATCAAATAACAATAAGCTAACAAAAGGAAATAAAACTATGCATAATGTAGCTTAAAAACAAACACAAACTTATCTTAGAGTGGAGCCTTGAATTCACTTAATTTTCAATGAATAACTCTGAAATTCGTGTGCTATTTATAGCTGCAGAAATTCATCTTCGACTGGTCCTAGGGACACCACGACTGGTCGAAGGAGAAACCAATTTTTGAATTTTTTAGCGCGATCGCTTAAAACCGTGGTACAACCGGTCGTAGGCAGTCCACGACTAGTCGAAGGCAGTCCATGATCAGTCGAGACCCCTCTACAACTGGTCGTGCGACACTTGATTTAGTCACTGGAGTTTGAGTCGTAGCTTTATGACTGGTCGAAGGTCGAGTCGAAACCATCCCACGACCGGTCGAGCAGACCCCAAGACTGATCGTAGTCGGACAAAAAAAAAACCAATAAATTGCAACAACTCTAGGACTGGTCCTAGAATTTCTTAGACTAGTCAAACCAGTGCTAGGACTAGTCTTAGAACATACCAAATTCATGTATTAATATTCAAATGAATTATGTAGCCAAAGTGACCTACCCTAAGGTTAATCTAAGGTTTATCATACCTGGGACATGAAGTATGGACATTGAAAACTTCATTTGCTTAGACTTTGATCATTATGAAGCTTGAGTTCTTCTTGATGCAGCTTGACTACTTCACAAGCTTTGAAATCAGTGTCATTTTGAGTTGCACTTGAGTCCCAAACTATGCTTGAGTCTTGATCTTGAATACATGTGAACTTGAGCTTGAGTCTTGAACTTGAACTCTTCTTTAATATCTTCTATATTGTAGCTTGAACTAGCTTAAAGAATTCATCTTCTTGACTTCAATTGATGACATGGTGTCTCGAACAAATTTATCAAGATATAAACACAAGAGACATACAGAGGTTTTAACACACAAAATTTGACAATCAAAGAAGAATCAAACCATAGCACTTACAATCTCCCCCTTTGTCAAATTTGTGACAAAACATACTTCAACAAGAGAAGCACAACATGTATATTAATGAATCATGTACCAGTTGTCATGAACTAGCATACAACATATAACCTCATGCACAACTATTTAACTTCTCTTGTGTATAACTCCCCCTTAGTAGTACACTTCAACCGTCCCATCACCCCATCAATCCAGTCATAATCTGTAGAATAGAATTCTCAAAATTTCTCCCCCTTTTTGTCAAAATATGACAAAGGAAGAAACACAAATAGGATTTGAAAGACAGTAAAATAATGATCAAGTCATAAAGATAGAAAGATTGAAAGTTAAGAGTATAGAACATAGCATAAGGAGTTAAAAAGTCAAGTCAGATAGATTCTGACATAACCAGAGAAAGTAAAAAATATTATAGTTATTACAGACCAAAGAGTAAAATCTCAATCTGATCCAGAAGGAGTAGGGATGGTAGGATCAATTTGATGAAGGCCTTTTTGTAAGCGTCTAAAATACTTGCACATATTTTTAAATTACTGATTGTGGCCAACATTCATATTCTCTACTTCTCCTCTAATGCACTCAGACGAGCATTGAAATCAGATGGCATAAAGTCAGGATCATTCCCAGAGTCAGAATCAATTTCATTGAAAATATCGTCCATATTGATATCATCTAGAGGAAGATCATCACCTTCTTCATCATTCCCAGCCTCAGCAACAACTCCACCTTCACCAACATCAACTTGGCCTGGAGCCAATTTCAACTTCACTTTGTTTAAGTTGGAGTTGTTAAATATTGAGTGTTGGATAGGAGCCTCTCCGACGGGCATAGCGACTAACATATTAGTGGCTAACACATTCATCAGATACCCAAATGAAATATCATTATGACCGGGATGAATACGGAATTGAATGATAGAGGAAAAAAATCAAAGAGGGCAAACAAACATTAGCACCAGTAACGATTGAGTATAAAATACGAACCATAAGCAGAGTCAACTCAGTCTTGTTTCCAGAGCGGGGATACAGATTAGATGTAAAGATACGATGTAAAACTCTGTATCTGGGTAGCAAGTATCTGGATGCGAGAGCATTCCCATTTTCAGTCTATGGTGCATTCATGTTACACAACGCTCTAGTATAAACACGTTTTTCAGATTCTGATACTTTCTCAACAAGTGTGTTAGGATGAATACCATCATCATTTACTGGAATGTCCATAAAGCCTGAAATTAAATGTCGATCAACAAGAAAAGGCCCTCCTCTAGTAGCAATATTAAAAGTCAGTTGCTCAGTAGAGAATTCAGTGATGCATGCAACCATGGCCTGCGCTATGAACTGGTATGCTGGCCCGCCCCAGCGTAAAATGTTTTCCCATCCTACAGATTGAAGGAGAGGAAGGAGACTGAAAGGAGCGATATGGTTTAAATCAACGACTTTTTCAACAATTAAATTACGCATACACAAATCATGTATATATGGTGGATCATTGACAGGATCCCTAAGATGACGTCTAGTGATAACATTCGATCTAGAAGAAGAAGCATCTCTAGGATTTTTCTTTTTACTTCTAAGGTCCATTTTCTTGAAGAAATATAAGAAATATTAAGAAAATAGATATGGGTTTCTCTAGATTCAACAAATGAGAAGAAAAATCCAAAAACTTGAAGAACGAGTTGAAATAGACAACTACAATCAAGAAATTGAAGAGAAAAGACTAAGATTCTTCAAGAAATCAAGAAAACATTCTAACCTGAGCGAATCGAACAGTGGGATTCGACTGGTCGAGTCGCGGCTTGTTGGAAAGAAAGGTTAGAATGAAGAAGATGAGATTTTTCCCCAAATAAAATCAATCAGAGCACTACACGACTGGTCGTGGGATGTCCTCGACCAGTCGTGCCACGACTGGTCGAGCACATCGTCAACTGGTCATGTACCAAAAAAATAAATAAACATGCATTTTTCAAGAAATTTTAAAATATAAACTATTAAAGTATTTACAATATGATACAGAGATGCATGCTCAATCATTTTAAATTGCACGTACCAAGATCGAATTTCAACTTATTCAATCTGCTTTTGTTAAGCGGTTTAGTGAAAATGTCAGCAAGCTGAGTCTCGGTAGGAATATATTCTAAAGATATTACTTTTTCTTCCACTAATTGTTGAGGGTCAAATATTACATATTAGACCCCATTTATTATATGGATTTACAAACATGATACCATTTAACGCCCTCTTTTAATAGTGTTTGTGATGCAAGGTACATTTGCAAGCGTGGACTAAAAAAGATGCTAAAAGCTGAAATTTAATGCTCAGATTTCATCAAAGCATGGGACGGACCCCAGGGGACCAAGATCAACAAATCTACATGCCAGGTACCCGAGAAAATCGAGAAACTGAAGCTCAAGTGGCCTAAAATTGGTACAAAATGCAAGATCACAAGGTTTTCACCATTCGTTCAACTCGAAACTTCATATATGGCCTAAAGACCCTAAAAAAGCCGTACACGTCAAATTTCAGTAGTTGGATACCTGTGGAAGTGGTCCAATGGTCAGATCAACCCATGAATTACTGATCTAAGGCCCACCTGTTACCTGGATATGCTTCAAAATTGGTCTTGACTATTTAAATGATATGACAAAATGGATAGACAGAGCAGATTTCACGAAAACATCAAATTGGAGCCTATGCTACAGTGCGTGTACACCATGTACAAGAGAGCCCGCCGTGCACTAGTATCAGTAAAGACGATCAACTGTCTTTGACCGAAACTTTCTCAAAAAAACCTCCAGCGTCTTATGCAAGGCTGTCAGTTTTGAGTAGTAGGGCACACTCAGCTCACATTTCATAGATCTGAACCGTTCATTCGTCCCGGGAGGTGGCCACGACCTCTGCAAGTTGGAATTTTCACCCCATGCAAGCGTCCACACGTTCCCAGCCGTTAAACACAGGATGGACGGCGGAGTAGAAAGATCGGTGGACCACACCTAATCTAAGCCAAACAAACCCTTTCCAAACAGTTTTTCGAGGGAATTTAAATGGACGGCGTGGATTTCCTGCCTGACATAAATCAGTGGGACACCAGCCATCACAGCGTCGACATGTGTCGACTCTGCTTCGCAACAGAGGTTGCGGTCCATTCTTGTGGGCCACCATGGTCGATGATTCAGATAATCAGGACCGTCCATCAAGCTTAAAAGGGGCCCATAAATAGGGCCTAGGTGGTGAAATTTCAAGATACATTGGATATCAGCTTTCGATCGTCCATACGGAAGACTGACGATAAATTAAAATAATTCATGGGCCACAATGAATCTGATCTCAAATCGATCAGGTCTGACTGGTTTTTCAAGGGGAAACCAATGGACGGGGTGGATTTCGTTGATAAGTCAGATTATGGGCCACCAATCATCATAGATGTGTAAGAGTTTTCAGAAATTTCTGTTGCGTCAACAAAGTGGTTTCCGACTCTGTTACAGCAACCACTCTCACCGACTTCTATTACTTATAAAATGGCATTCAGTGGCTGGGAGATTGAAGCATGGCTGGGACGTCAGGAGCAAAGAGAGAGTATTTCAATTTTTCTATTTATTTTTACTGTTTTTACTATACTTTTTGAGAAATTATATCCTCATCATGTTCATGAGTGGCTAAACCTCTTAGCTAGGGCTAAGAGGTGAAGCTTGTAGCATGATAGGAGAACTATTTGCTTGTATCTTTTATTTAGATTGAACTGATGTTGATTTTAGTTTAATTAAATAAATATTTTTAGTTTTTAAATGGTCTGTTGTGACTGAAGTTACAATGGGTCTGCGATAGCTTTGAGCATGTTCCTTCCCTTTTATGTTATGACGTCAAGAAGCCTTGTTGTTCACCATCGTCTCCTGGGCATGGTTGGATGACGGTACCCTTCCTAACCTTCATACATTGTTGATTGGTTGGTAATTAGTTTAATTCTTTTGTTTACTTTTCTCCTGGGCATGGTTTGGTGATGGAATCCATTCTAATTCATACACCTTTCATCTCTTGAAAACTATATCAAAGGAAATTCAGTCATGATTTCTAGGGTTACACTCTTCAACTGGATGAAGATGGGACTCTAAGTCCAGTTCAGTTCTTGAAGCAGGTATAAGATCTCCCTGATCTCTACAAGTGGATCCTCTAAATCCCTAGTTTCCTTCCTCTGAATTCCTTAAGTTTAGATTAATACTTCACAATTATTCCTCAAATTACAATCAATTTAGATTTCATCTTATTCTAGTTCTAGTTCCACTTAGTTTCTGATAACGTACAGGTTTCAGTCTCTGTGGATTCGACCTCGGTCTCACCGAGTTTATTACTACATCACAACCCTATACTTAGGGAGTGAACACTAATTTACGAATATAATGAAATCTAATGTGAATGTGCTTAGTACATGAATGTTGGATTGGGTTTTTCGAAATATTTATCACACTGGAATTATCACAGTATAAAACCATTGAGTCCTGTAAGATTCCATAATCACTCAACATATGTTTCATCCAAACCAGCTGAGTACATGCATTTCCAGCTACAATGTATTCAGCCTCAGTAGTTGAGAGTGATATGGAACTTTGCTTCTTGCTAAACCAAGAAACCAAGCAGTTTCTAATATAAAAACAACTACCACTGGTTGATTTTCTATCATCGATATTACCTGCCCAATCAGCATCTGAATACTCAGCTAATTGAACACTAGTATCATAAGGATACCAAAGACCCAAATTAACTGAACTTGCGACATATCGAATAATTCGTTTAACAACAGTTAAGTGAGATTCTTTAGGATTAGACTGATATCTAGCACAGATTCCAACACTTAAAGCGATATCAGGTTGCAAACTGCCTATCATGCTACGGTACAATTTAGGATCTACATCTTCACCTGTAGAGTCTTTTAAGAGTCTTAAAGTTATACTCATAGGAGTATCAAAATTCTTACCATTCTCAAATCCGAACTTCTTAATCAAATTCAAAGCATATTTAGTTTGTGAAATAAAAATTCCATCAGATTGTTGTTTTACTTGCAATCCTAAGAAATAATTTAATTCCCTAACTAAGCTCATTTCAAACTTAGATTTCATCAAATCTGCAAACTCAACAATGATGTTAGTACAAGTTGATCCATAAATAATATCATCAACATAGATCTGAACCATTAAGATATCATCGTTATGTTTCTTAACAAAAAGCGTCTTATCGACACTACCCATTTGAAAATTATGACTTAGTAAAAACTTAGTCAATTTTTCGTACCATGCCCTGGGAGCTTGTTTCAAACCATAGAGAGCTTTTTTAAGGCGGTATACATGATTAGTAAACTTAGGGTCTTCAAACCCTGTAGGTTGTTCAACATATATATCTTCATGTAAATCACCATTTAAAAAGGCACTCTTTACATCCATTTGATAAAATTTAAAATTTCTAAAGCATGCAATGGATATAAAAAGTCTAATTGATTTAAGGCGAGCAACTGGAGTAAAGGTTTCATCGTAATCAATACCTTCTATTTGAGTGTACCCTTGTATAACCAGTCTTGCCTTCTTTCGAATTATATTTCCAAGTTCATCAGACTTATTTTTGAAAATCCACTTAGTTCCTATAATGTGTTTATCTTTAGGTCTAAGAACAAGATTCCAGACATTATTACGAAAAAATTGATTAAGTTCTTCCTACATCGCTACTATCCAGTTTTCATCAGAAAGTGCTTCTTTTACGTTTACCGGTTCAATCTGGGATGTAAAGCATACGTAATTACATATGTCTTCTAATTGTCTACGAGTACGCATACTAATGAGAGGGTTACCAAGAATTTGAGTAGTTGGATGATCTTTAACAGTCCTTAATTCAGAATTAATTTCACTTGATGAAGTATCTGGTTTTTCAATTAGAAGAACTTCATCATTATCTGAACTTGGGGCAGGTGTATTCAAATGATCGTCTATGACTATGTTAATTGATTCTTGAATAATACATCCTCTTGTTCAGTACATGATATGTACAACTGTTTAAAGAGTATCTTAAAAAGATTCCTTTGTCACTCTTTGTGTCAAACTTTCCCAGATTTTCATGGTCACGGAAAATATAGCACTTGCTGCCAAAAACTCGAAAGTATTTGACAGTCGGCTTCTTATCAAACCACATTTCATAAGCCATTTTATTATTGGATTTACAAGTATAGACACGGTTAATAATGTAGCAGACGGTATTCACTGCTTCAGCCCATAAATTTCTAGGGAGCTTCATGTTATTCAACATAACATTTCCCATTTCTTGGAGCACTCTATTTTTCCTTTCCACAATACCATTTTATTGTGGAGTTTTGGGCGCAGAGAATTCATGTGATATTCCCTGATCGCTACAGAATTTCTCAAAACTACTATTTTCAAACTCGGATCCATGATCACTTCAGAACTTACTGACTTGAGAACATTTTTCAGTTTGGATCCGTTTAATAATCTTTTTCACTTCATCAAGGGTTTCTGATTTGTCCCTTAAAAATGAAACCTAGGTGAATCTTATAAAATCATCTACAATAACCAAGATGTATTTTTTGCCACCTCGACTTTCCGTTCTAGTTGGTCCTATAAGATCCATGTGGAGAAGTTCGAGTGGTCTTAATATGGTATTGGAGTTCACCTTTTTGTGAGAGCTCCTAGTTTGTTTACCATATTGACATTCACCACATATCTTGTCTACTTTTTGAATCTTAGGTAGACCTCTAATAAGTTTTCTTCTGCTCAATTTGTATAAATTTCGGTAGTGTCCAAGGCGTTTATGCCATAATTCTGTCTCATCGGTATGGACCATATAGCACGTTTGATTAGATGAGCACCATTGCTTACTATATAGCAGTTTTCAGAAGTTCTGCAACCAATTAATATTACAGAACCCTTTTTATTTATAATCTCACAACCTTGATTAGAAAATTTAACACTATGGTTGTTATCGCATATTTGAGATATGCTTAACAGGTTGTGTTTTAGTCCCTCAACATATAAAACATTCTTAAATAAGGGAAGATTATAGAGTTGAACCGTACCTTGGCCAATAATCTTGCAGTTGCTACCATCACCAAATGTGACTGGCCCATCAGTCATATCTTTTAGATCGGTGAATAAAGCCTTGTCACCTGTCCTGTGCCTGGAACATCCACTATCTAGGTACCATTTTGAATGGCTTATTGCTTTAAAAGCAGTGTGGGCAACCAAGCAGGCAACTTTAGGAAGCCATTTCAGAACTGTTTTGGGTTTAGGAACATAGTTGGTCTTCTTTTGTTTATAGTTACGGGAATGACCTACTAAGTTAGATTTTAAGAGCTCCTTGAGTAAATCAACTATTTTTTCAGCCAGTGGGTTTCTGTTCTGATTTTTGAAATTGATATAGCTACGTTTAGATTTTTGAAAAGTTTTTGTATTTTTAAAAAAACCTTGGCAAGTACCTTTTTCTTTTGAGTTTAAGGCTTCTCCTTTCACAAAGTTGGGAGGAGTATTCTTCTGTTTATGAGGTATCTTCTTATCATAACCCAACTCGGATCGATCGCCACATTTTCTAGATCCGGATAAAGTTTTTCTAACTTTGGATCTCCTTGGGCATACCTCCAAGTATCCTTCAAACTCAGAAGAGAAGATACTTCATTCTTAAGTTTGTCATTTTCAAATTTAAGATTTTCAATCAGGGAGGTTTTGAATTCTAAATCACATTTAGTCTTTTCAAAACAATCTGAAATGTGGGATTTTTCTAAAACAAGTGACTCAAAATTTTCTTTAAGTTTTAAAAACTTTTTTTTTTTTAAGTTTTAGTTTTACGGCAATTTTACTACTTTCCTTGTATAGGGCATTGTAAGCATCTTGAAGATCTTCTTCATTTTCATGATCACTATTCAGATTTTCTTCACTAGTTGAATCATCATGATCTGAAAAGTGAACTTGGCTAGAGTCATAAGGGCCTTAACTTCATTGCCCGACTCGATTTCAGAATCTTCTGAATTAGAAGTAACTTCAGACTTAGATGATTCATCCCAAGTAGCCAACATACCCTTCCTTTTGGGTTTGTCTTTTTTAGGACATTTGTTTGGTAAATGCTCATATTCTTAACAGTTGTAACATTGGCTATCTTTCAAAGACTTCCAAGTTTTAGATCTAGGTTTAGATCTTTTTTGAAAATCGACCCTTTTCTTACTTTTGAAATTTTAATAAAACTTTTTTTGCTAAAAGAGCCTTATTATCTTCAAAATCAGAGTTTTCTTGAGAAACACCTTTAAAAGATTTCAAAGCGATGGATTGTCCTTTAGGAGCTTTAAAATTTAATTCATAGGTTTGTAAAGAACCAACTAGTTCTTCTACCCTCATATTGTTTGTATCACGAAGTTCTTGGATCGCAGTTACTTTAGAGTTGAACCGTTCAGGAAGAGAGCGTAGTATTTTTGCACACACTTTACTTTCTTGGATTTTATCGTCAAGACCCCACATTGAGTTTACAATGTCATTTAATCTTGTGTAAAAGTCCATAAACATTTCATTTTCCTCCATATGAATTTCTTCCAATTTAGTTGTGAGGAGTTGGACTTTAGATTTTTTGACAATTGATGTTCCTTCGTGTGTCATTTCTAATATATCCTAGGCTTGGTTTGCAGTATCACAGGATATGATTATTTAGAACTCATCCGATGATAGTGTGCAAGTGATTGCATTTAGTGCTTTTGCATTGGCACTACTCTCACTTTTCCGAAGTGTGGACCAAGATGTATAAGGTGTTATTGTCATTGATTTTGATCCATTGATACTAGTTATTTCAATGGTAGGAGGGCTCCATTCAGTTACTATGGCTTGCCACACACTCTCATCCATTGATTTGAGGAAGATCCTCATTCTGGCTTTCCAATAGGCATAGTTGGAGCCATCAAAGGGTAGAGGCCTAGTGACTGATAGGCTATCAAAATTTGACATCTTATATATATAGCGTAGATCGTTAGCTCAGGAAATAAATCCAAATAAAAAGCAATAAAAGTGAGCTATTAGGATCTGATACCACTTGAAATGGCCAAGCTATATGTCCTAGAGGGGGGGGTGAAAAGGACTATGTCAAATTAAAATTAAAACAGCGGAATAAACAATAAAGAGATAGCCTTACAAAAATAAATCAATTTATAGTGCTGAAATAAATTCAACCTCAATTAACAAGTATTAAGAGGTTGATACGAATTCAGTTCTAAGGACAACCTTACACCATAAAAACCAAAGGTTTATGGCAGGACAACCTTATTTCTAGAACGTCCTTTGTATCAAAACTCAATAAAAATAAATAGCAAGGAATTGAAATAGATTGTGGAAATTTAAATCTAACTAATTACAACATTCCCCACACTTGCTTGAAATGTAAATATTTACAACATTCACATCCACACATACATTCTACAGCTTTGAATAATAAAAGTTAAAAGATTAAGCAAACATTCAATCCACAAGACAAAGAATTATAGTGGTTCGCCTGTGTGTTCACCAATTGTTAAACAACAGCCACAGAGAATGCTACTCCACTCCTAATATCCTCACATAGGGGATATTAGCGTTCACTATCAAAACAGGTTTCACATGTTCACCTAAAACCTTCACAATTATGTCTTTTTAACTTGGGCTTACACAATCCAAAAACCCCTCTTTCTGAGTTTTCTAGCTCTCCTTAGATAACCATACAAATGAAATTTTTCTGGTGAATTCCAAACAAAAACCAAAAGAATGGAAGTTTTACAGAATTGTAAAATACCTGGATTTCTCCTCTTGTAGCAACCCGGAAGAACCAATCGGAGTAGAAGTTCAAATATGGAAGTTCAATGTCCAATACTCACATTAAAATGGTTCTAAGTTCTAATTGATTTTAAGTTTAATCAACTTAGGGCTAGCTGTATTTTGATTTTAATTCTGAGAAGAAGGAATTAAGAATTTTTCTTTTTTTCTAATCAGATTGGAATGCAAATCAAAATCAAATAACAATAAGCTAACAAAAGGAAATAGAATTATGCACAATGTAGCTTAAAAATAAACACAAACTTATCTCAGAGTAGAGCTTTGAATTCACTTAATTTTCAATGAATAACTTTGAAATTCGTGTGCTATTTATAGCTGCAAAAATTCGTCTTCGACTGATCCTAGGAACACCACGACTGGTCGAAAGAGAAATAGATTTTTGAATTTTTTAGCGCGATCGCCTAAAACCATGATACAACCAGTCGTAGGTAGTCCACGATTGGTCGAAGGCAGTCCACGACCGGTCAAGACCCCTCTACGACTGGTCGTGTGAAACTTGATTTAGTCACAGGAGTTTGAGTGATAACTTTACGACTGGTCGAAGGTTGAGTAGAGACCATCCCACGACCGGTCGAGCAGACCCCAGGACTGGTCGTAGCCGGACGAAAAAAAAACTGATAAATTGCAACAATTCTATGACTGGTCCTAGAATTTCTTAGGCTGGTCGAACCAGTGCTAAGACTGGTCGAACAAGGTCTAGGACTAGTCTTAGAACATACCAAATTCATGTATTAATATTCAAATAAATTATGTAGCCAAAGTGACCTACCCTAAGGTCAATCTAAGGTTTATCATACCTGGGACATGAAGTATGGACATTAAAAACTTCATTTGCTTAGACTTTGATCATTATGAAGCTTAAGTTCTTCTTGATGCAGCTTGACTACTTCACAAGCTTTGAAATCAGTGTCATTTTGAGTTGCACTTGAGTCCCAAACTATGCTTGAGTCTTGATCTTGAATACACATGAACTTGAGCTTGAGTCTTGAACTTCAACTCTTCTTTAATATCTTCTATATTGTAGCTTGAACTAGCTTGAAGAATTCTTCTTGACTTCAATTGATGACATGGTGTCTCAAACAAAGTTATCAAGATATAAACACAAGAGACATACAGAGGTTTTGACACACAAAATTTGACAATCAAAGAGGAATCAAACCATAGCACTTACAGTTACTAGTTTCAAACCGATGATCCACATCATCTGTTCTCCTTAGAGGCCTTGATCGAGGCCTCTAACCAAAAAACCAGGTAGATCTTGAGTTCAGGTGGCCCATGCATGTACACATAGACTCCTAAATCGTGGATTTTCATTGTTCCAATGGTCAGATTTGATCCATATATACTTACCATTAATGGTAAAAAGGTACTAAAGGGGCTATGTGTGTGTTTAGGATCTTCACAATGTATTGCTAATCCAAATGCTAATATTAATATTCATTTTATTACTATTATTATTTATTATCATCATGGTTTATTTTACTTTATTATTATTATCATGCCTATACTGTAAGATTTGTGTTACTCGTTGTGCATTGATTGCTTATTCATGTGGAGTGAATAAATGGTGATCCTCATGATTTGGGTCTTGATTCTAGGATGATCTAAGATAAAGGCCTTCCATGGCTCGCATTGGGTGGTTCTGATGGTCGATTTAAAGGTCAAATGCTCTAGAATTCCGACCAACCCAAGTCTCGCTCGTTTAATGATCGTCCTTGCAACTCAATAGCTAGATTGTCTCAAAAGGTGCACTATTGGTGTCCCACGACATCTTCTTAGAATATTCAAGTCCAGATGTACAGATGATCCATATTATTAATGGCCAGTTCTGCACACATACACCGTGAAAGGCTTAAAATGCTTTATGGTGTACTTCCCACTATTAGGAAATGGTGCAAAGTACTCGTTCCATATCAAGGTCGTGATTTAAGAGTCAGAGTCATTGATGGTCTGGCTCTAAGAGTCAATGGTTGGATAGCCAACTTTAGATGGTTATGATGACCGAATTGTGGCTATTCGAAAGGTGATTAGCAGGGTGGTTCATGTGTGTTCCCACACAAGCCTGCTAATTGGGTTTTAACGGTAACACCCGAGTACAAAAAGTACGGGGTGTTAGACAGACTCACCAATATTTGTATTTTCAACATTATTGTAATTGTAATTGATTGAATGAATGAATGATTATACAAGTGGCAATCGAATGAATGAATGATTATGCAGGTAGTAATTGAATGAATGAATAATTATAATTTTTTTAGAATGTAGAAAATAGCTACGGATATTGACTGTAGCTGGTAATCTGACAACTGTAGCTGTTATTAAATTTGGCATATTGCTACGGACCCAGAACTACTTTTAGCTATAAATATTATCCATAGTTATATGTACTTTTGGCTACAGAAATGGTTACTACGTACGGATTATATCTATAGCTATTGTAATTTATGGCTACGGATTAAATACGTAGCCATGGGTTTTAGACCTATTGTTATGGCACCTATGACTAAGGTCGTGCTACTGAATAAAACCATTGTCATATGTATTTAGCTACAACTTCTATCCATATCCTTTGCCCTATTTTCTGGCGGTGATTATTTTCTATCACAGCATTTACTATGATTTTCATATCAAAACGAATAGGCTGTAAAATCATGATCCCTGCTATGTTAACGAGAGTCTAAAAAATAATAGGCCTTAAACACACCATAGAAAACAATGGATAACCATTTAAAAACTAGGTGACCCACGTGATAGTTACATCGACATGATTTTGGGGGAGAAACTGAAGAAAGGGTTAGATACCATAATCAAGACTTGTACTAAATGGGCAGGTGACATACATGTTTGGCCCATCTAATGATGAGATCAGTGAGATTTTACACACAAAACATGCACTCAAGTGGATCTACCTAATGAACGGCTTAGATAAATGTGCCCAGATTCCACTTCTGAGAGGAGAATGCTAAGACGGTGAAATTGCAAGCTGTACCTCACCGAGCAGAGTTTAAAGAGCAATGATAGAACCAGCTGAATAGGTTGCATGCAACATGTCAAGATAGGTCATCTGACCCTTTGTAAGTTTCATGTGGGCCAAGTTTCTGTAATCTAGACCAATTAATCAGTTGTGTACATTCATGGAAGGACCATTTGGGAAAATATTCTCCTTGATAGGACAATCTGAACCCTTTAATTTATTGCCTACAAAATGTTGGTTTAGAAGAGAAAAACAGCAACGGTTGACCTTCAATTGAAAAACGAGGTCCAAGTATTCGACGAAGTAATGGTCTAGATCAATAAAACAATGGCCCCGTTTTCCAAAATGAAAAATTCAAACAGTCGAGATTGCTTTTCGGGCACTTTCAAGTACATCCAAGGCAAGGCCCAGCTGATGAATGGTCCACATGTGTGCCACGTATATATGGAGGAGAGCTTGAGAAGTAACTTAAACGTAGGCACTAGTATGCATTATTATCACGGTCCGGCCAATCAGACTTGATGGGCCCACAAGCTCTAGAGCTCAAAATCGACCTTGGAGAGGTAGGGCCAAGGGTCTGGTGGGACACTCCAATCCAGTTTCACGGTTTCAACGGGCCCGGTCAAGAAATTGGAGTATTCCGCTGTTGGGTTCGATCATGGGTGGGCCATGTACCAGATTCACCGAATACTATGATCCTACGACAAATTGGAAGACACATTTGCCTAATGAACAACAGTTGTGGCTTGTAATGCAATACTATACGCATGCTAGTTATTTGTCAAAAAAAAAAAAAACTTATTTCAAAAAAATAAAATAAAAATAAAAATTGTGTGCATGCATATGAACCATACGTTGAATGTTTCTCAACCCCGTATGGTCCACTCAGGTGGGCCACACATGTACCAAGAAAATGGATGGTAAATGATAATTGATAATGAGATGTTCATGCAGCTGCCTGATAAGTTGACGCAAGGAGGGACGTGATGAGGTCAATCATATCTTCCTTAATTAGGGGATATCTACTACCAATTCAGGAGCATTTTAGACTTCTCACATAGCTTCCTTGAATTCATAAGAAATAAAAGTAGAAATAATTTCTAATAAATTCCAACACTACAAGAAGAACGATGTTTAACGGTGCTTTTAAGTGCTGCTAAATGCTACTATATGCGCCACGGTTTTATTACGTGGCACTAGGCAAGCGCCGATTAATGGGGGTGTCGCTAAACGATATATCGGCGCTAGTACATTTTTCGCGGCACTTGTTTGAGCGCCGACATCGTATAGCATTTTGTTGGTATTTGTGAACGAAACGCTGCTAAAAAGGTCCAAAGCGCCGATAAAACACTGCTTCTTAACAGTTTTTTACGGATGGATTTGGATTTGAAATGCCCCTGTAGGCCAATAATATTTTTTTTATTATATATAATTCAATTGAAAACCTGCATTTTTTTTAATATTTGAAACATAAAAAATGATGCAATACAATTAAAACTGAATATTAAACAAAATTTATATTACTTCACAATAAAAAAAAATATAATATTTATTACAAAAAATTAAAAATGGTCTCGAATAAATAAATAAATAAAAATAAATCCTCTATATGGTCTACTCATAGTACGAGTGGCGTCAAAAGGCTGACGTTCTTGTAGGCCTAAATTCAGGCACACTTGATTAAAATCCTGCACACAAAAAAAAAAAAAAAAAAAAAAAAAAAAAAAAAGAACTAGTCAAAATGTAGCATTCAACAAATTGATGCATGGAAAATAATCAATCCTTTGATCCTATCCTTAAAAAGTCAAAAACTATCAAGGCAACAAATGTTGTAACTTGAATTCCATTACATCTACTGGGCCTACATTGATGCATGTGTTTTATCCACGCCCGTCCATCCATATGCACCCTTCACACGTGACATTATAGGAAAGCCCCTAATTATCCAAATCAATTTTCCAATATCTATGTGATTGCTAAGAAAGATAAGCAGTCATTCCAACTTACATCCAACACGAAATTGAATTTGAATCCCAAAGGAAAAGCAGTAGGCACATATGAAACTTGTAGGCTAGGATATTTTTAATTGAAGCTTCAAACCATCTACATTTTGCATAAGACACTGGGCAACTCATCATTCTCTACATTGGGATCCACCTCCTGCAGAAAATGGGCCAAATTTCTAAGTTGATCTAAAGTCGAACATAAAGAAAGATAAATAGGCAATAAAAATCAAGGTCTAATTTTAAGGTAAATAACTAATCTAACAAGCAAATTCTCAAACAACTAAAAAACAATAAATAAGAAAACTAACTTTAAAGATACTGGCTAAAAAATTTTTTACTCCCAGTTCAACATTTTATGTGCTAAAATTACTTTTCCTTTAAAGAGAAAGTCTTAAGTCCAATGGGCCAACAGGCTAGACCATAGGTTAAGGTCCAAGCAAATGTTGTATAGATGCTCATGTAGGAAACTATGAAGCAAGCAAATTAAGTAAAAATATTCATAATTCTGATTTTTCTCAAAGTCATATTTTCACTAAAGATCCAAGCAAACTGCTTTCACTAGCAAAGACCAATCATCGTTTTTGCTAAGACCTGTCCTCATACAAAAGATCATTATACATTAGGCAATAAGAAATCCTGAAAAGCAAGAACAATGTTTAAAATTTGGATGAACTTACTATCTTGACATAGGAGAAGTCACTGTCAATACCAATTGTAGTTGCCAACACAGTCTTACCACTGCCAAACAATGTAGTTTTAGAAGAAACTACATTTGAGTACATAAAGAAAAGATTGAACATAAGCCTACCTGCCACTTGGACCTTCCAGAAGACAAGTAACAAGTGGGCTTGTTACTTGTTATTCAATACAATTCTAATCTATAAGTAAGAGCAAGTTCATTAAATGAGAAAGAAAACAAGAAATAGTGTTGCAATCAAGCACAAAAAGGAAAGGGTCTAAGTTAGTTACTTACTGGCCTTAGAGTTGGATATAGATATAGATAGCTTGATCCAACACAAGTATCTGTTGAGTCATGATTTCGAATTGTTGTAAGGCATGCTAGTAAATAGATTTTACTATTAATATGGTACAATTTTCAATTACTCATTCAAGTTCTCAATACCAGTAATCAAAAACTAAAATTTTAATCTCTATGTACATATTAATAGTATCTAAGAAATACAAATGACATTACAGCCACTGCCCATAGGTAAGTTGATAAGAAAGGATCCAGTCAAATCATAATATTTAAGTGTCATTAAAGAGAAAGGCAGTCCCTACATGGTTATAAAAACCACGCATTACCAACCAAGCATGTGGACAATAAAAGTTTCATTGCTGTTTTGTGTGTAGCTTTCATCTTGTCAGCTATTTGTAGTTTTCCTTGGTCTAGTTTCAAAGATGGTTATAATTCTTTTACTTTCAATGAGAAATCAAAAGATAGGATAGAAAGGGTAAAAAAATTAATAATAATAATAATAAAGGATGCTTGGATTAATGGTGCTTCCCACTTTCACCTGCATTCCAAATGGCCAGGGCTAGCCTCACTGTTGTTGCCTAGCACATACTTGGGGACCCAAAAATTTTCATCCAAGAATCCCATCCGTCAATTAGTTGAGGCTGCAAATTATAAAGATATGTAAGTGCGGTAGGGCTGCAAATTATGGGCTGAATACCGAGGCTTGGGCCTGATTCATGAGCTGGGCTCTACTCTTGAATTGGTTACTATTCATGGGAAGAAAATGCATAAAAGTAGAGAGTATTTATATTTGTACATACACAAGCAATCTCTTAACGTTTCCACTTTTGTTATGCAGGTATTGAAGGAGAGTTTTAAAATATATTGTTCCATGAATGATGGAATCATCAATCTTGTGGATATGGTATGGTGATTTCAACATTCTAGATGTTATACTCACCTCTAAGAATGGATCGCATTGGGCATATGTTACCAAGTGCAAGTGGAGATCCATGTTTATATGGGCCCAAGTATGCACTCACACATCTGAGCACACATGCAGCCATGCTTGCTTCATAACATCTAGAAACTACTCTATATGCACTATTAAAAAAAATAATAATAAATAAATAAATAACCAGTCTTTGCCGACGATTAGGGGCAACCCTTTATCGGTGCTCAAGCTATACTCCCTAAAATCAGCAACTTCGAGTCCTCAAGCTATACTTCCTAAAATCAGCAACTTCGAGTCCTCAAGCTATACTCCCTAAAATCAGCAACTTCGAGTGCATCCTGCCCAGACATAAAAATGGAGAAAGATGTAACGAAAAGAACGACACTTGACATAGCAAAGTATACAGGGTCTTACAAGATCTATATACCTCGACAACAGATGAGATTTGGCTCTTCCTTTTGCTAAGGACCTGTTTCTGCATTCTCTACTTCTTTTCTTGCCCATAATCATCAATCTGATTGTATGTAGTCAACCTATAACCAATAACTTCCAGAAAATTCTCCGAAAAATGAGTTCAAATTGGATATGTAAAACCACAAAACGCATGAAAGCCTCAGTTGAACATCACATTCCACAGGACCATCACCAGGTTCATACGAGATAAAACTTTTTTTTTTGAAAGATCGAAGTCATATTGACAAAACTCTAGATCCAAGAAGTTAAATCTAGAATAGCATAAAGACTTCTGATAAGCAGATAACTAATGAAAGCATTAATTACTTCTACCATGAATAGGGGAGATTGGGAGTTTCTGTGCATCTAGTACTGGTCATTAACATCTTGAACTTACTAGGATGTGTATCATTAGAACCCCACCGAAGTAAGATGAGAAAAGTTTAGCATTTAGGGTTGTACTCATCAAAATAAGCCTCAATTCTGGTCGACGGGGAAGGAGGTCTTTCAGCCTAATGAGAAGAAAATCTGAGTTCAACACAACCCTGGTGAGATTGCACTTTTAAAACACCTGAAACTTGAATTCAGTAAACAATTTACCCTCATTCATCCCTCGTTCATGGATTTCATCCACAATAACATGAGTTATGCCTTTCAGATTTCTATCAACTAGTAATCTCCTCAATAAAATGCCTGTGGTGTAAAAAAGAAGACGAGTATCCCTCCCTTTCATCCCCTCTAGCCGAACTTTATAACCAACCTACAAACTAGAAAATACTTGAGTAAGGAAGAATGTGGGAAAATGTTAAAATGCTTTGTTTGAAACACATGATGTTCATTTATCCAAACTTCTGCAATTGGCATCTCAGAATTTTCAAAATTTCAAATTTTCCAATTTAACTAATTAACACAATTCACTGGTTCAGCTACAATTTTACAAAATTCATTTCACACATTTCCAAAGAGCCTATTAGGCATCACAAAAAAGAAAAAAGAACAAAAAAAAAGAAAGTAAAAAAAAAAAAAAAAAAAAAGAAAGAAAGAAGAAGCATCTGCACGACAGAAAGTAATGTATGGCCCCAAGGCACAGGGCATCTCTTTCTCAAATTTGCATATGTGCTCTCTTTTTTTTTTTTATCTGATGAGTGAATCATGTATGCCCCATTGTTCGGCAATGTATCTCAGCTTACTAAACATCCATTCTCAAAGCAAACAACAATGTCAGGAACCTAGAGAAAGAAGCCCTAGCAGTTACATTGTTTAAGGAAAGAGGGCGCTATTTTGACAGATGCATCAAAACATCAATACACAGCACTTGTTTAAGCTCAACAAGACAGTTGACTTGATAGGCAATCATGTGGATGGATCACATCTCAAAAAATCATGTCCAGTTTACCCTGCACATTTCTACTTTTTTTTTTCTAATAAATGAGTATGTGTTGGAAAAAAAAAAAAAAAAAAAACAAGAAAAAGCCTCTACATGTTCAATAACCCAACATGGTCGCTTATCTGTTAAGGTGTCAAACACAACAGTTAACAGATATAGATAAAAGGGAATGAGTTCCCAATAGAAGGAGCTCAGTTATGCGCTCAGCCATACATACCATGGCAATAACATTTGTTTCTCATCTAACATGGGCAAAAAAAAAAAAGTTTAGCCTAGAGGCAATACTCCAAAACTAATTGTACACATGTGTACATACCCACAACTATAATTCACTGAAGCCATACTGTTTCTCAAATGGCCTTCAATAATAACCTTGCGAGAGACCTCAATGTTGGCAGTTTTTCACCCAAGATACAAAAATAAGTCCTATCTATTCTACGAAATCAGGACATCCAGAAACAAATTGTCTAATAAATTTTAAATGCTTAAGGTTTATTTAATTTATTTACACGGTGTTCCCTAAAGCTCAAATAAAGGATAGTGGAAGCTAGGTTGGTGCCTATGCCGTTTGGGGCAAGCAAGCCTCATGTAATCCTAGTACAGTGACAGATTTTATTTAAGATGGAACAATTTTTCTTTAAGCAATATGTTGTATAAAGCAGAGTTCAGAGTTCTACTTATAAAGTCCTAATAATGTCTAGTAATCACGGAGAAAACAATTCCCATCTGCCCACAAAATTGCCTTGAAGATCAAACTACAAGAAAATCAAGCAGAAATTAAGTGTTACTATTAAGAAGGGAATGAAGACAGGTTCATCCCCAGCTTGAGGTCGTGAACCATTAACAATTGTTACTATTAAGCCGACAGGCTTACAGCTGCAGCAAGTGGTTCGCTTGTAGCATGAGGTCACAACAACCTCAAGTGGTTTATGGCAGTCATGATACCCTCAAATGTAACCTAGAGGTCAGGAGTTCACACCCAGATTACCCCAAAAAAAGGTAGAAAGATCATACAGGATCAGAATAAGACCTCTAGGGACTTGCTACACCCTGAGGCTCCAAAAGCTTAGGGCAAAAACAAGCTCCACTACCATGACAATTTTGCAACTTGTGAGGAAGGAGACAAACTAAAATTTCAGAGCGATATACAAGATCAAAGTTCACTCACCCAACATACAAAGGTTTTACAACTACCACTAGCTGGGAAACTGGTATTTGTATTTTACTGATACCAACATCATTTAACACACATTACACAACCTCCTTAGCATAACCATCTTGGCAAGATTAATACATACATATAGATAGATAGACATAAATGTAAAGAGGCTTGCTAGCCCCATAAATGCAGAAAACATTATGCGTTCCTTTTTTCTAAACATTATTAGTTTTGTTGTTGTTATTGTATTAGTAGGTTTAGGATTATTATTGAAGAGGAAAAACACTCCTAAGCTGAAATAGAAGATTAAGTAAAATCAAACTATAATCTTTGGAAATGCAGGACCCAAATCACACCTTTGCATAGACAGCAGATTCAAATTTTGCCTTCTCATATTTAAACTTCTCACTTTGGGCTAAAGCATTTTTCACTTGACTTTCAATCTCTCAAATGACGCATCTTGCTAACAACTTCTTCCTACATAATATCAATCAATTAAACATGTCACATATACTTGTATATAACAGAAATCCATAGTCTCTACAAACATAATTCATGGAAAACCAAAGAAATAATCAAAGAACAATAAATTCCACACAGCAATGCAGTGAAATTCCATCAATTATGATTTCCATTACTTTTGAGAACAGAGATCCAAAAGACATGATGGATTGAAACCATGAATTCGATAAAGGTAGGCGATCTGAGAAAACCCCTTCCCTTCTCATTTTTTATAGCAAATGAGAAGCAAGGTACTGAGATATATTCACGAAGTAAGAACCTCTGTTGATGAACAAGACCCTATAATGCCTCATTTCTTCAAATCAGGTCCAAGAGAGTGGCACACTTCCTCAGATTTTTATAGCAAACGAGAAGCAAGGTGCTGAAATATTTTCAGGAAGTAAGAACTTCAACCTAAGATTGAAGATGACCACCAAATATGTGTTGAATAAGAGTCGTCTGTTGAGTGCTATGATCCAGGGCATTTTCTCCCCCAAATTCATCAAGGAAAATTGATTGCATTGTGTCAATTGGAAACCTAGAAAGTATATGATGAAAAGTTACATCCAGACTACAAATCAGTAAAGGCTAACAGGCTTCAGATTCACAGAATAGGAACTAGAGACTCTGTTAGCAGAAGAAGAAGGGCTAGCACGGATGAAATAGCTGAAATTACCTTATGATTAGATGTGGTCGTAGATAATCTGCTAATTACTTGAGAGAAAACCCCATGTTTGCATAGAAATCTGTTGTAGCTTGAGAGAAAAACCAGATCCGGTCCGTAGAGAGAGAGAGAGAGAGAGAGAGAGAGAGAGAGAGACTAAGAGGAGAAGAGGTGGATTAAGAAAGGGAAACAAAGAGATAGTCAATTAAGAGAGGGAAAAGGGGAAATAGAGAGAGAGAGAGGGTTGATCGAGAAAGGGGAAATAGGTGGAGATGACGATGGCTATCGCTGCATCTAGAGAGAGAGAGAGAGAGAGAGAGAGAGAGAGAGAGAGAGAGTTGGGGAGGGGAGGGGAGTCATATGGTATTTATACCGATAGCAAACTGACGCCCCATTTTAATTAGCGCTGCTGATTAGCCAAATACATCGTCGACTAATCATCCTTTTGTTGTAGTGTAAGTTCAGTTTCCAGAACCTTGAAAGTTAAAAAGCATACAATGGAAAATAGCCATAATTATTTACCTTAATGTCCTCAGTGTTCACATAAATATGATTGACTCTAAGATATAGATTCGTCGTTGAGATTGCTCTCACACGCCAATCAGTTTTAGAACTAAATGCTGCTTGCTCATAAGGGCTTGTTGTGGTGACAATGAGTTCATCGCCGTGCACAATTGTTGTCCTTGTTGTGACTGCTATAAGTTGGCTTGCTTCTTTCGCCTACACATGAAGATTTGCTAAAGATTATTAGCCAAGTGAAACCGGCAAAGAAGCTTCTCAACTTGATAGACTTTTATTAAACACATCACCTGCTTCTCAATCTTCGTAATCTGTTGCCTCTGTTGTGAAGGTGGAGTTATCTCAGCCCCCAGTATTATATCACGAATTTCAGACTGTGTCAATGCCGAGGTGTTTACATTATTCTTCTTGGCATAATCTGAGAGTATAAGATCTCTCAGAGCAACCTCAACCTGCATTGAAGGAGATATTAGCAACTCTCATAACAATGACATGCAATGCCAACCTCACATTGGACATTACAATAAATGCCATAGATGGAACTTTCATGTCATAAGTTGCTTTGAGAAAGTAAGATAGTAGGAAAACTTTTGAATCTTCTCATGATGCTGAAATGCTTACCTCCATAGTCTCTATTCTCAACAAAAATAGGATGCTAAGAAGACCTGTAGAGAGAAGGATAAAATTAGGAAAATATTTTTTTAGGGTACAATCAGCAAAAATATTTAACAGACAACAATTTCATCATAAATCTAAAACCACTTGATACCATCCTTCTAGCTTATTTGAGGTCTCCTCATCAATCTCACATCCAAAACCAAAATATCTATTATAAGAAACATTATAGATCTTCTTCTTTGCTTCTTCCTCACTAATAAATCATACATTACGAAAATAGTAAAATAAAAAGCCCCCAATTATCAAAATAATTAAAACAATGCCATTCCAAACAATAGAGGCTGAAACAAACAATATGCAAAGAAGAAGAGATTAGAAAAAGATGGTGATCGGTCTATCGATATCCAATTTTCAAATGTGACCCACCTGATGAGTGAACAGGCCTGATTCGTTGGCCTGGGCATGTCAATAGTGCGTCCCACTTGTTAAATGACCTGGATCTTGAAGGTGTCGCACATTAGCACATTTATGGGTAATGTCCTCTTCTGTCTGATTTTCAAGTCTCTGAATCATATTGATCTCTTACATGAACAGAAGAAATCGCAAGAAACTAAAGAAATCACATTGTCAAGCTGGGTGTACACATCAATTCCCAAATAGGAATTAGGAACAGAGCAGAAAGAGGAAATCAAGATCAGAAAAAGTCAACAGGAAAGTCAGATGAGCATAAATAATCAACAGGGCCCCATTAGAGGTAGAATACAGAATCCCTACTTACCAGCCATCTACGTTGACAACATCAGGATTCTCTTTACTTGCATAAATTGCATTTTTCTATTTTATTGTTGATTTTTGGATTGAGACTGACTCTTTGCAAGTAAATAATAGTGCTAACCATCAAGCTATATATAATAACAGTGCTAACTATCAAATATGGATGTCTCACACAATGCATGAATGCTACATGTACAGCGGCAAATACAAATAGCAAGCTGTGGGAGACCAACTGAGTGTTTTTCTACATTATGGATCCAACACTCAAACAATTTGCATTTTGATATCCTTCTAAAAACTTAACATATAATTGTGTAGATCTCAACATATTTACTTACACATACTTCATATTTATATGCATTTGAACATATCTACTTATATCTTCCTATCTTGATTCACTGTTGCTAGAAGCCAGAGTTTTTCCTTTCCTTCTGCAATTTCTATTCTTGTGAATATTTTAACATAAAAATCTGCATATCTTTATATATTTACTGATGTGTCTCCATATTTACATGTTATTAGTTTGTTGTGCTTGTTTAACACCTTGGCTATCTAAGCAGTGCCCACACTATAATTTACAAACACATTTCAGATAACCTTCACGGTAAGAGAGTTTGTAGGTCAACTTAATCTACAACCATTTTTTTATCTAAAACAACTTTTCCCTTGAAAATATATGATTTATTAAAGGGCAAATTTGAAAACCTAAAGTATGAAGTCATAAAAAGTGATTAACCGCTTATAACCAGTTGTGACCTTCCATGTATACCACCAAAAGAGGGGACAAAAGGGTAGGCCACAGCAAAAAAAAGGGCAAAATTCTGCTCCTCTTCTTTTTGGGGAATAACACAATGTTTTTATTTTTTTTCCAAGAGAAAGGACAAAAAAAAAAAAAAAAAAAAAGAGCCACTAGAGACTACCAGATATTTGGGCCAGCTTCAAACCAAAAAATAAAATAATAAAATTTTCACACTCTAAGAAAAGAAATTCACATCAGAACAATAACACAACATAATCTATAAATAAAAATAACAATAAAAAATAAAAACATTTTCCATTGAACCAACACGAACCTTAAAATCACCAAAACCACCCAAAGACCCAATTAAATAAAAAGAACAAAGCATTACAAAGAAGGGGGGAATGCAATACAAAGAAAGGAGGAATCCAAGAAGAATCATCACATTTCAATTAGGAAAACGACATCAGCAATGAAATTCCACATCTAGAAAAGTAAGCGCGCATTGCCCAAAAAAAAATAAAAATCTCTGATAAAAATCTCACCTTGATGATCGGCATCTGTCCACCAAACATCAAAACAACCCCCATCTGCAACAATAACCTAAACGTATCCCTGATATTATTCGCATTGAACTCCTTGAAACTCTCTGCGCAATTCCCGTCCTGCAGCAGGAACGCCTTCCCGACGGCAGCGTCCGCCAGCCGCTCCTCCAATTTCCTCGCCTCTCCAGCGAAGACGATCGGCAGAAAGCTCACGAGCGTCTGGAGAACCGATTCGAGATCTTCTTTGCTGGGATAGACCGGGATCTGGAGTGCCTTCTTCAATTTCCAGCTGTCGATCGCCCAATTCGATGACCTGGACTTGATTTCAACGGCTGTAGAGGGCTTCTTCGCAGGCTCGGTGGCGTGGACGGCTAGGATCCGGGTTTTGAAGGAGATCTTGCTGGAGGTGGGTTGAAGGGCAGTCGTTAGGGTGAGATTTGCTGCAGCAATGAGCGCCATTGCCGATCGGATGGAAGCTCGAGAGAGAGTTACAGATACTATCCAGGATTTCTAGGGTTAGGGTTTCAAGAACTGGGCTTTCTTTCTGATCGAGAGAGGCGCACTTTGTATAGAGGCTTGTAAACATCGTGAGAGAGAAAGAGGAGAGAGAGAAGGAGAGAGTCGTGGAGTTGCAGAGAGAGAGAGAGGGAGAGAGAGAGAGAGAGAGAGAGAGACGGGTACGAAATAGGAGAGAGTGGCGCAGGCCAGTTGGTTTTTTTATTTTATAGTACGATATCCGTCGTTTGGTCTTGCATAGCGCCGATAAAAGTGTAGCGCAAATGCCGTGGATACCCCTTTTTGTTGCAGTGCAACTAACTTGATTAATGATAAAAATAAAAATAAACATTACAACTTCTTAAATAACTCAAATCTAAAATGGAGTTTTAGGGCCAGTTTGTTAAATTCGAAGTCCAAAGTCCAAATCTGAAATTTGAATATAAAGTTTCAATCTAAAGTCGAAAATCTGGTAGTGAAGTAGAACAACCAATTTGTTAACTAATGTCTAAAATGTTTGAAATATATTAACTTGACATATTTACCCATATGAAATAATCGTAATTGAATTCCTACCATTAAAAACTTCATAGATCCAAATAGAATGTTTATTTGCCATCTAACCTATTGATAATGTAAATAAATAAAAATAAATAAATAAAGATCCGGGTGAAAAGACCACATAAATATTATCTTAATCCAAAGCTTTTATTTCCCACAGGGAATTTTTAATGTATGTGTTTTATTTATGCCGTCCATTCATTTTTATAAATCATTTAAAGGAATGATCCTAAAAATGAGGATGATCCAAATCTCATGGCCCAGAACTTTCATGTCCCATAGCCACTCACCACCATTTCCTATGGTATGGTCCACTTAATAGTTGGATTTGCATCATTTTTGTGTATAATGCTATAAAATTATTTGGGAAAATGGATGGATAGAGTCCATATAGAATATATATATATATATATATATATATATATATATATATATATAGAGAGAGAGAGAGAGAGAGAGAGAGATATCAAAGTGGCCCCACGGTAAGGGTTGCACTGTCTTGGTGAAGGGGGTGGCACATAAGTAAGGTTGGTGGCTTGTGTCGCTGATTTCTTGAGAAAGGGTTTGGCAGGAAGTTCAGATGCCGGGGTGGTGTCCATGATGATGTTAGTGAGAAATTCACCTGTCCATCCATTTTGTGAGCTTATTTTAGGACACATGACAAAACATGAGGCAGATTGAAAATTCATGCGGGCCATATGAGAGGAAAAATAGGAGAAAAAAAATGCTTACCATTAAAACCTTCCTTGCTCCACCTTGATGTTTATATATAATCCAAACGGTTTATAAGGTCATGAACACTAGGATGAAGGTGAAAAGACAAAATATTTGGGCTGATACAAAACTTTTCTTACCATACTAATGTTTCAACAGTGGTCATAAAATTTCTACTATTTCCTCTCGTGTGACCCACTTGAGCTTTGGATCCACTTCGTTTTCTGTATCATGGTCTAAAACGAGCTTGCAAAACATCTGAATGGGGTGTGGATTTAATACAAACATCACAGTGGACCCCACCTAACATCCATTGCAAGTTCCTATGGATGGATTTCACATAAAATCCCCATCCCCCCAAATTCGGGAGTGGATTACGGGAGACCTTGTATCCATTGACACGGGTGGGACCTTGACTGTGGGTCTGACAGTGATGTGTGTACCTTAAAACCACAACATAGGAAATAATCGTGATTTAATCTTCACCGTTAAAAACTTTATAGATTCAACCGAAATGTTTATCTGCTATCAACGTGTTGATAAGGTCACAAACAACTAGGCAAAGAGACCACACAAATATCATCTTGATCCAAAGATTTTGTAGCCCAAAAGAAGTTTTTAATGATTAATCACCATTGTTTCTTGTACTATGGTCCATATGAGATTTGGAGCTGCTTCATTTTTTTAATCATGCCCTAAAATAAGCTTTCAATATGGATGGACAATGTGGATGTAGTCACATATATCATAGTGGGCCCCACGGTCAGAGGTCTCACCAACCTTGGTGGATCCGAGGTCTCACCTAATCTGCTCCCCCAAATCCGAGTAAAAATTGTGTGCTACCCCCGCTAACCAGAAGCAAATTGGCTGGTGGGCCACAGGCCATCGATCTAGCTGGTCTGTCGATGTCAGCAAATTTTGTGGTCCCATCATGAGGTATGTGTTATATCCCAACCGTCCTTTCATTTGGAGAGCTTGTCCTAAGGCTTGAACCAAAAAATAAGATAGATCCAAAGATCAAGTGGACCACAAAACCTTTGCATGGGTCTTGGTTAGCATGGGTCTTGGTTAGCATGTTATATGAGTCGTGGTTGTCATGTTGTATGGGTCTTAGTTAGCATGTTATATGGGTCTCAGTTGTATGGGTCTTGGTTAGCATCTTATATGGGTCTCAGTTGTATGGGTCTTGGTTAGCATATTATATGGGTCTTAGTTAGCATGTTATATGGGTCTCAGTTGTATGGGTCTCGGTTAGCATGTTATATGGGTCGGATTACCTCATTGTGGGCTTTAAACTATAGTACCAATGGTTTGGTAGAAAAGGAAGTGAACACGTTGAAAACCACAATCCATTCAACATGACAACCACGACCCATATAACAAGGCAACTACAACCCATGCAAACCACGACTCAAATGGGCGCATATTGATATATGTGAATAATCCATGCCGCCTATCTTTTTTGTTGTGCCATTTTTGGAGTAGTGTCAAATATCAACCACGACCCTTTGTGGATGAAAACCATGATCCATTGTGCATGTGAACTACGACCCTTTATATGAATCATGGTTGTCATGTAGCAAGGGGTCGAGGTTGTCATATTATATGGGTCGCGGTTGTGAAGTTATATGGGTCGTGGTTGTCATATTATATGGGTCATGGTTGTATGAGAATAATCCATGCCGCCCATCCATTTTGTAAACTTTTTAGGCTCAATTTAATGTTTGTTAGAAGAGGACACTGCCCAAGTCAGGACTTTTTGGGCCTACAACAAGCTGGTCGACAAGGTGGATGGCTTAGATTACTCCATTTTGGGCCATAAGCCATAGTACCAAAGGTTTAGTAGAAGAGGAAGTGAACACGTTGCAAACTATAATCCATCCAACATGACAACCACAATCCATGTGCGTGACAACTACAACCCATGCAAACCACGACCCAAATGAGCCCACATTGATGTATGTGTATAATTTATAGCACCCATCCTTTTTACTTTGTCATTTTATGGGCAGGGCACAAATATTAGCCTAATCCAGCGCTCGTGTGGGCCACCAAATAGAAAATATTGGTGACCGTTGAAACTTTCCACATTCACTGTGATATTTTTTAGAAGTGGAAATCGCCCAAGACAGGACTTTTTGGGCCCACGGCAAGTTGGCCGACAAGGTGGATGGATCAGATCACCCCATTCTGGGCCATAAGCTATGATACCAATAGTTTGGTAAAAGAGGAAGTGAACACGTTGCAAACCACCGTTTCATGCAATATCAAAACCACGATCCATGCACTTGACAACTTCGACCCATGCAAACCACGACCCAAATGGGCCAACATTGATGTATGTGTATAATCCATGCCACCCATCCTTTTTACAATGTCATTTTAGGGGTAGGGTACAAACATCAGCCTAATCCCGCACTTGTGTAGGCCACAAAATAAAAATATTGGTGATTATTTAAACTTTAACGCTCACTGTGATGTTTGTTAGAAGTGGACATTGCCCAAGTCAGGACTTTTAGGCCCATGGAAAGTTAGCCGACAATGTAGATGGATTAGATTACTCCATTGTGGGCCATAAGCTATGGTACCAATAGTTTGATAAAAGAGGAAGTGAACACGTTGCAAATCACAATCCGTGCAACATGACAACCACTATCCATGCACTTGACAACTAGGACCCATGTAAACTACGACCAAAATGGAAAACCGTAGTGACTGTCGAAACTTTCCAGGCTCACCTTGATGCTTGTTAGAAGTGAACATTGTCCATTTTAGGACTTTTTAAGCTCATGACGAGTTGGCCAACAAGGTATATGGATTGGATCATCCCATTTTCGGACCATTTATGTGGGTCGTAGTTGTCATGTTGCATGGGTCATGGTTGTCATGTTACATGGATCATGGTTTGCAACGTATTCACTTCCTCTTCTACCAAACCATTGGTACCATAGCTTATGGCCCACAATGGGGTGATCTGATCCATCTACCTTGTCGGCCAGCTTGTCATGGGCCCAAAAAGTCCTAACTTAGGTAATGTCAACTTCTAACAAACATCACAGTGAGCATGAAAAGTTTCAACAGTCACCAATATTTTCTATTTCGTGGCCCACACGACAGCTGGATCAGGCTGATATTTGTACCCTGCCCATAAAATGACACGGCAAAAAGGATGGGTGGCATAAATTATACACATACATCAGTGTGAGCCCATTTGGATCGTGGTTTGCATGGGTTGTAGTTGTCATGTGCATGGATCATGGTTGTCATGTTAGATGGATCGTGGTTTGCAACGTGTTCACTTTCTCTTCTACCAAACCATTGGTACCAGAGCTTATGGCTCACAATGGGGTGATCTAATCCATCCACCTTGTCGTGGGCCCAAAAAGTCCTGACTTGGGCAATGTCCACTTCTAACAAACATCACAGTGAGCGTGAAAAGTTTCAACAGTCACCAATATTTTCTATTTTATAGCCCACACGAGCGCTGGATCAGGCTGATATTTGTACCCTGCCTATAAAATGACACGGCAAAAAGGATGGCTGGCATAGATTATACACATACATCGGTGTGACCCCATTTGCGTCGTGGTTTACATGGGTCGTATTTGTCATGTGCATGGATCGTGGTTGTCATATTGGATGGATCATTGTTTGTAACGTGTTCACTTCCTCTTCTACTAAACCTTTGGTATCATGGCTTATGACCCACAATGGGGTGATCTGATCCATCCACCTTGTTGGCCAACTTACCGTGGGCCCATAAAGTCCTGTCTTAGGCAATGCCCACTTCTAACAAACAACACAGTGAGAGTGGAAAGTTTCAATAGTCACAAATATTTTCTATTTTGTGGCCCACACGAGCGCTGGATTAGGCTGATATTTGTGCCCTGCTCATAAAATAACACGGCAAAAAGGATGGGTGGAATAGATTATACACAAACATCAATGTGGGCCCATTTGGGTAGTGGTTTGCATGGGTCGTAGTTATCAACTACATGGATCGTGGTTGTTATGTTGCATGGGTTGCATGGGTCAGTGGTTTACAATGTGTTCACTTCCTCTTCTACTAAACCTTTGGTACCATGGCTTATGGCCTACAATGGGGTGATCTGATGCATCCACCCTGTCGGCCAACTTGCCTTGGGCCCAAAAAGTCCTGACTTGGGCAGTGTCTATTTCTAACGAACATCACAGTGAGCCCGAAAAGTTTAAACAATCACAAATATTTTCTATTTGTGGCCCACACGAGCGCTGGATCAGGCTGATATTTGTGTCCTACCCCTAAAATGACACTATAAAAGGGATGGGCGGCATGGATTATTCTCATACCACCACGACCCATATAATATGACAACCTCAACCCCTGCTACATGACAACCACGATCCATATAAAGGGTCATGGTTCACATGCACAATGGATCGTAGTTTTCATCTATAAAGGGTCGTGGTTGATATTTGACCCTACTCCTAAAATGACACAACAAAAAGGATGGGTGGCATGGATTATTCACATACATCAATATGCGCCCATTTGGGTCGTGGTTTGCATGAGTCTTAGTTGCCATGTTATATGGGTCGTGGTTTTCAAACGTGTTCACTTCCTTTTCTACCAAACCATTGGTACCACAATGAGGTGATTTGATCCATCCAACTTGTTGGCCAGCTCGCCGTGGGCCAACAAATCCCGACAGCCACGACCCATATAACATGACAAATACAACCCATGACAATCACGACCCATATAACATGACAACCACGACCCATATAACATGACAACCACATCCCGTATAACTTCACAACCACAACCCATATAATATGTTAACCATGACCCATATAACATGCTAACAATGACCCATATAACATGTTAACCAAGACCCATACAATTGAGACTCATATAATATGCTAACCAAGACCTATATAGACCACGACCCAAATGGGCCACAACTGAGACTCATACAACCAAGACTCATATAACATGCTAACCAAGACCCATATAACATGCTAACCAAGACCCATACAACTGAGACCCATATAACATGCTAACCAAGACCTATATAACATGCTAACCAAGACCCCTATAACTGAGACCCATATAACATGCTAACCAAGACCCCTACAACTGAGACCCATATAACATGCTAACCAAGACCCATATAACATGCTATCCAAGGCCCATACAACTAATACCCATAACATGCTAAACAAGACCCATATAACTGAGACCTATATAACATGCTAACCAAGACCCATATAACATGTTGACCAAGACCCATATAACATGGGTCGTGGTTGTGATGTGGCAACGGTCGTGATTGTAATGTAGTAAGGGTCGTAGTTCTCATGTTATATGGGTCGTAGTTGTCATGGCTCGTAGTTATAATGTTATATGGGTCGTGGTTCCCATATTATATAGGTCGCGGTTGTTACATGTTAACTTCCTTTACTACCAAATTAAAGTATAGTCATTGGTACAATAGCCTGAGGCCAACAATGGGGTGATCCATTCCGTACACCCTGTCAGCCAGCTCAGCGTGGGCCCAAAAAGTCCTGACTTGGGCAATGTCCAATTCTAACAAACATCATGGTGAGCCTGAAAAGTTTCAACAGTGGGTTCCATTGTCACCATTATTTTCTATTATGTTGCCCACACGAGTTCGGGATAAGGTTGATATTTGGGCCCTAGCCCTAAAATGACAAGACAAAAAGGATGGGCGGCATGGATTATATTACAAGGCAAAAAGGAAGGGCAGAATGGATTATACACATACATCAATGTGGGCCCCACGAGCTTGGTCCTTGCCTGCAAGCAAAAAAGGGTTCTATACACATTACTTTCTTGGCATTAAATACGACGTAACTTCTTCTTCCCTAGAAAACCATACAACTACTGAAACAAGGATAAGAGCATTTTTGTCCAAGTAATTTTCAAAAGCATGCAAGAAGGCCCTTTAGGTAAAATGTGGAGTGTCGTAGCGATCGAGGTAATTTACCCAAACTTCGAGGTGAGTACGGTCAATTTCCCTTTTAGAAAATAAAAAAAAAAAAAAAAAAAAAAAAAAAAAAAAAAAAAAACAAGGCAAGTTTATAGCTCAAGTGGGCACACTACAAGAAACAGAGGGAATTGGATTCTTACCATTAAAAACTTCTTAAGGTCACGGAAGGCTCTAATCAAGCTTATTTTTGTGTTTTCCCTTCATCCAAGTCGTGTGACCTTATAAAGAGGTTATATGGCAAATTAGCTTCACAGTGTAATTCAAGAAGGTTTTAACGACAGTCGTTCCATTCCTACTACTTTCTTCGGTGTGGTCGACTTGAACTCTAGATGTGCCTATTTTTTGGGATTATTCTCTAAAATAATATAGAAAAAATAATAGATGGTGTGGATCTAAAACATAAATGATGGTGGGCCTAGAGAACTACCACATATTAAAATGTGGATTGTCTACTAAGTAAAGGAGAATTTTTTTTTATTTTTTTTTTTTAATTTTTTTAATTTTTTGTTTTTTGTTTAAGTTTGCCAAGCATGGATTCACGGTAAAGCTAAACCTCGATGGATGAAAAAACTTGACATTAAATTAAGGAGCGCTTTCCACGGTTGGCATTAACAAACACGGCTAAACAAGAGTGCTTCCAAATTCCACATTAAGTACAGTAACTAAAAGTTAACGAACAGGCCCATAGACTCGAACTTCAACTCAAATACTCTAAAAATGTGACTAATCCTACTCTGCTTCATGGTTTTCTGCAGTGTGCAATTTGGCCCAACCACATTATTCTCTTAAGCTCTTTTCTAAGCGCAATCATGGAATCCCGCAAATTCAGGGTGGGTTGAAAAACTCGTACCATTTGCCAGATACGACTGATTTAATGTACCAACGGTTCAGATCGTTTCCGCTTTCGATCGGCCCTTCTCTGGTCCATCTTTGCCATGAAAGTGTCTTTGACCCACTTACATCATAAGTGGACGGTCCTGATCTTTTGGCAAGGCCATATCGACCACAAGGCTCATATGATGAACACGTGGGGATCTCCCTCATGTGTCCCATGTCAACACGTGTGCGGCACTAGTGTTTTGGCGCATTGCGGATGCCTGACCACACATAAAAGTTCACTGAGCAAGAGCGTGTGTAATGCTGCCCAAGCCAACGTGGCCAATAGATGACGAATCGCATCCATCAATCATGTGGGTCCCACGGTTTAGATTCTCAGGCGCAGAATCAGTCCAGTAGACTTATTACGTGGCCCACGATTTCGAAACAAATTGACAGCCAAGGAAAACAAGATCACCATTCTTGGCCATCCATTTCTTTCAAGACCAGCTTGATTATGGCAAGGACATCTAAACAGAAGTAGGAACCTGATGGACGGCTTGGATCAATCACCCATAAGCCACATTAGCATATAAGGAGTCATGTAGATTGGCTGCTCTTGCTCGAGTGGTGGACTCTCGGAGTTTCAACACTCGGTTAAGGGTTCGAGTATCCATAGGTAGTGAAAGCTACCCCACTACGGTGTGAGTGTGTGGGGGTGTGTGCGCGTGTGTAAAAAATAAAAATAAAAAATGTAGATTGGCTGCCTGCAGGCTGCAGTACATTACAAATGCCGGTTTTGCACAACGAGTTGCTGATCTAGACCGTTCATCTGGTATCTCGCAGCGTAATTATATACATCTCCGTGTTAGAGATATCCACTATCCACATATCTGTCGTTATCCGACCACTCATTTCTAAATCACCAACATGAACGGTGAATATCTCTAATCAGTGAGATGTTGTTTCCCATATGGCCATATTCAATGGGCCTTTCCAGATGAACGGCCTCGACCACATTATAATATATATATATATATATATATATATATATATATATATATATATATATATATATATATATATATATATATAGAGTTCCCTTCTCCTGCGCACCTAGGCAGGTGCGCACCTTTGCACATGTGCCATGGGTGTCTAATCTGAACGGTCCATGTGATGTGGAATTCCATAAAACCTAACATGACAAAATTTCACCCCGATCTAAAATTTTGGTGGGCCATAGCAAAGAGAAATGCAAATCAAGGGAGGAAACTGTTTTCATTTTTCATGGCCGACCAAAGTTTTAGATCAAAGTAAAACTTGGGCCCAAGGGGTTTCACGAGGTGCTGCTTCACATAAACAGCTCAGATTTTGTATCCACATCAAGCATGATGAAGTTCGTACGTAGTACGTACCAACTGGTTCGCAGGTGACCGTTTTCATATATATATATATATATATATATATATATATATATATATATATATATATATATATATATATATATATTAAATGACCATTCTTGTGCTAAAAGAAGAAGAAAAAGAAGTTTAGAGGAACTCAAGTGGACGTTGCATTCATGACATTCCCCTGATAAAACATGATGATAATCCTACAAAACCTCTCTCACATGTATGTGGTACAACTGCACCACGGCTGTTCACGATATCAACGTGCCTTTTGAGCTATACATGGGACGGTGAACACCACAACCCCATATTCACCACCCCATGGTTAGCTGTTGTTGTATAACCAGCACAGATACTGATCCATTAAAGAAATCCGGTGCAGCCATGATGTCCCCAAACACCCCAAGCTCTGGATTCTCAGTCCAATCCACTAAACTATCAGCAAGCACTGTACCCATCCCAAATCTCCGGCCCACCACCATCAGATCATAATCACTCCCCATTGAACGGATTGCATTAACTGTCTCTTCACCATTTCTAACAACTTCTTCCCCGTACAACACATGATCATTACCCACACATCCGATCCTGAACTTAGCCACCACGTTTTCATCTCGTTGCTTGTCCCCATCATCATGCCTATTATCATTCTCCTGGATAATCCGCATCACGCGAAGTTCCACATGCTGGTTTCCCGCCATCCGCAATGCATAAGATAACACCTCACGACAATCAGGACCACCCAACATTACTACCCCAATCCGAAACAAATGATTGCCGGACAATGTAGATAAGCCACTTTGGTTGCCACGATCAACGAGAATCCCAACTGAACAAGGAGCTTCTTCGAGTAATTTAGGATTGATATTCAAGAACGCGCGGTCCACCACATCCAATCCATCAATTGATCGTTGTTTTTGGAATGGAACGATAATAAGAGACACCCTCTTATGCAATGCAAGCAAGCATATGTCTTGGTACATGGAATTGTAAGGTGCGACGACGGTTAAATGTCGAACCGAGACGCAGCCATTCTTGGTTTGTTCAAAGTTTCGGAAGGCACCCATAATGCGGTTGGAATTGTTGATTGAGGAAGACCTGTTGAGTGTATGTTCTATGAGAATGGGGTTGGCGCGTCCGACGAGCTCAACTACTGTCATGGCATAAATACATATTGGGCTTTCTCTATTAGCATTGGATGCATCAAGAAGGTTGATTATAGATGGGACATTTTCTTGGGTATGTAGACATGTTAGTACGCATAATTCTACATTGGGTTTGCTATGTTCGATGGTTCTCCAATTGTAGGGCATGTACGGCCTTTGTTTTTTAGCCAACAGCCTCACAAGGGGGACTGAAATTGCTGTCATTAAGATCGTCGACATGATCATCGTTGTAAAATTTGCATTACCCACAAGCTGCACATTACGACAACAATAAGTTAGAATTACTATTATTATTTATATTTAAGGGGAGGAGAGTTTCATATGTGAGATGTTTAGGATCAAACATGAGACGTGTAGGGCCGTTTGGATAGCACCAAATACGTTACTTAAAAATAAAATTTAAAAAAGAAAATAAAAAGAAAAAAACTTAACTGCAGTAGATAAGTAACTTATTTGAGATAAGTTTGGTTGATGATCATATTATAAGTAGCTTTTTTATTTAAAGTTACTTAATCACTTAAGTTTAATAAGTAGAATTTAAGATAAGTTACTTAAGGTATTAGTAGCTTATCTTAAGTAACTTGGCTGTTTACTCCCTGATCCATAGCTCAAGTGGTAGACAGAGTGAAGATACCTCGTTTCAATGCAGAGGTCTTGGTGTCGATTCCCTGGTGGGGGTGGCTAACAGTGGAGTGTGTTCTGACAGTGGGTGTATATTAACAAGCTAACTGGAAAAAAAATATATAATAAATAAAGTAACGCAGGCTGTTTGAATGGTAAGTTACTCTACATAAGCTACTTGTGCCTCGAGGGAGCTTTGGTAGATCCCTGATGGTGGGCCTACCTTGATGGATGTGCCTTATTTCCATTCCTTTCATCCATTTTGATAGCTAATTTTAGGGCAAGATACCAAAAATGAGGTAGATCCAAATATTGGGTTGACCACACCACATAAACGACGATGATTGAATACTCACTATTAAAAACATCTAGGGGGATATTGGAATGTTTATTTGCCATCCAACCTGGTGATGAGGTCACAAAGACGAGGATGTAGGGACCATAAAAATATCAGCTTGATCCAAAACTTTTGTCGCCCACAAGAAGTTATTAATGGTCAATAACCACAGTTTCCTACGTGTGGTCCACCTTAGATTTGGATCTGTTTCATTTTTGAGATTATGTAATAAAATGAGCTGTTAAAATGGATGGATGGCGTGGCTGTAAGTCACAAACATCATGTTGGGCCCCATATTCATTGATCCACCTAAGCTACGCCCCAAGTAGCCGATCTTAGCTTCTACTTTAGACTCCCTGCAGTTTCAACACCGGGTCAAGGGTTCGAGTACCCACGGTGTGCGTATGTGGTGTGTGCGTGCGTGTGGCGTGAGTGTGTGGGGGTGTGTGTGCTTGTGTAAAATAAAAAAGTTTTTTTTTTTTTTTTTTTAAAGTTTTTTTTTTTTTTTAAAAAGAGAAAAGAGCAGATGAGCAAGTTTGGTATGTTTTCCAAAAAAAAAAAAGAAAAAAGAGAGAAAAAAACACAATCAAAAAATTTGAGTGATGCCCGGACTGTGGGCCAACTTAACATATGTATTATATCAACTCCGTCCATTCATTTTATCGGCTCATTTTAGGGTATTGGCCCAGAAATAAAAACAGGTCCAACTCTTAGGTGGACTACATCACAGGAATAGTGATGATTAAACACCCACATGATAAGCCACGACGGTCAGCAAGGGCCTGAGGCCAAATCCCAGATACGTGGGATGAAGTTGGACGTGGAGAAGAAGCTAATAAATTGGGGTGGACTGGGTCACCTACAAGACTGGGTCACTAGCGTGCGGTTGTGAGTTTTACGTCATTTGTTATGCTACTTCTATTTCCGTTGGTTACGCTTTGTGTATACGTGTTGGTATGTTCTGTTTCCAGCTTTCCTTTTATTTCGGTTTGATTGTACATGGCTTGGCTTATTTAAAGCTGCTGAAAGTTATCAATAAAGGAGAGTAATCATTGTTATCAAACTTGCGGTATTTTCTCACCTGAAGAGAAACTTATTTACTTATTCTTGTAGTAGCTGTGTTGGGACCTATCATTGGTATCAGAGCCAAGTTGCTATGGGAACCAATAAAGAGCGTATTGAACTATTGGAGGCTGGGCTCGGTGAGGTGCAAGATGGGCTACACCGGATGGAGCTCGGCATGACAGACAGGCTGCGGAAATTGGAAGAGACTCTTAACCGACTCTCTGATGTATTACTTGCAGATCAGGAGCTTCCAAATCATGGTAACCAATACCGTGAAGGCCACAATGGGGGACAGCTTGTCGTATCCTCCAAAACAGCAAAATTGGAATTTCCTCGATTCTCCGGAGATGACCCGATGGAGTGGTTCAATCGTGTGAACCAATTCTTTGAAAATTCCAGAACACTCCCGATGATAAGAAGGTTTCTTTGGGCTCTTATCACTTGGAAGGAGAGGCCAACCAATGGTGGCAATGGATCCACAGAACATTCCAAGAAGAGGGACGAGTTCTCTCATGGGCAGATTTTGAAGATGAACTTTGGGCGCGTTTTGGACCTTCAGATTGGGAGGATTTTGACGAAGCTCTATCACGGATCAGACAAACTGGTTCCCTGCGTGAATACCAACGGAAATTTGAACAATTAGGCAATCGGGTCACAGGCTGGACGCAAAAGGCTCTTGTGGGAACCTTCATGGGTGGTTTAAAGACAGAGATATCGGACGGGATCCGCATGTTTAAACCACAGACATTAAAAGATGTCATTCGCTTCGCACGGATGAGAGATGACTAGCTAATGAGACAAAGGAGAGTTACACGACCTGCACCACCAGTGCGAGCTCCACTAGCCCTTACACCAGCAAATCAAGCAGCGCCCGTAGCACCTGTATGGCGATTGAGTTGGGAAGAAATGCAACGGCGACGTTTCCAAGGTTTATGCTTTAATTGTAATGAATGGTTTACTGCAGGACATAAATGTCAAGGGCCACGGATACTTATGTTGGAGGGACATGAGGACAACAACAACATATTTTGCAACGACGTCACCCATGAACAGCAAGCAGAAGAAAACCAAGAGGAGCCCCTCGAACCGGAGACTACATTGCATGCATTAACGGGATGGTCCGTGCCCAAGACCATGCGTGTAGCGGCCAAGATCGGTTCCCACGAGATCATCGTACTCGTAGACAGTGGATCAACTCACAACTTCATTAGTGAGAAGTTGGCCAATGAACTGAGGTTACCAGTAGTGCCAACTGAGAGGTTCACCGTACGGGTAGCTAACGGGGACAAACTGAAGTGCCAGGGACGTTTCGAAGAGGTACGAGTGGACCTCCAAGGCACTCTTTTCTCTTTAACTCTCTATTCTCTTCCTCTGACAGGGCCGGATCTAGTTCTGGGTATTCAATGGCTTGAAATGCTAGGTTCCGTGGTTTGCAACTGGAAGCAGTTAACCATGGAGTTTCTTTGGGAGAACCAGATCAGGCGGTTACAAGGGACCAACGGTGAAATTATTCAAGCCGCATCACTCAAGGAGCTCTCAAAGGAGGCTCGCCAGGGCCATTTCATTTTCGCACTATGCCTACTCAACGGTGCCCAGGAGCCGAACAAAAAAAATGCATCCTAATATGCAGCAAATATTACAGGAATTTTCGGAGGTATTCCAGGAACCTTCAAGTCTACCACCCATCAGAGAAGTTGATCACTACATCTCTCTCAAAGAAGGAACCGAGCCAATTAATGTCCGATCGTACCGTTACGCGTACTATCAAAAGGAGGAGATCGAAAAACAAGTACACGATATGTTAAACGCAGGCCTCATCCGACCCAGTACAAGCCCGTTTTCATCTCCAGTACTATTAGTGAAGAAGAAAGATGGAAACTGGCATTTTTGCACAGACTATCGGGCACTCAACGCGGCCACTGTGAAGGACCGCTTCCCCATTCCTACGGTTGAGGACATGTTGGACAAACTCTACGGTGCTTCGTATTTCACCAAGCTAGATCTGAGAGCTGGGTACCACCAGGTACGAGTAAATCCTCCAGATATTCCAAAAACTGCTTTCCGAACTCATAATGGACATAACGAATATTTGGTTATGCCATTCGGCCTGTGTAATGCACCTTCTACCTTTCAAGCTATTATGAACTCTATATTTCGCCCTCATCTTAGAAAATTTATACTAGTTTTCTTCGATGATATATTAGTTTATAGTCCTACTTGGGACGAGCATTTGGTGCATGTAAAACAAACTCTGGCTATATTGAAGCAGCAACAGTTCTTTGTCAAGGCTAGTAAGTGTGCGTTCGGGCAACAAGAACTGGAGTATTTGGAGCACATGGTCACCTATCAAGGGGTAAAAGTAGACGACAGTAAGATTGCAACGATGGTGGCATGGCCACGACCTACTAACATTACTGAGCTACGTGGTTTTTTAGGGTTGACAGGATATTACCGGAAGTTTGTCAAAAATTACGGCATTATAGCACGGGCTCTCACCAACCTCCTTAAGAAAGGCAAATTCGGGTGGCATGAGGAAGCGGAGGCTGCTTTTCTAGCTCTCGAAAAAGCCATGACCACCACGCCAATGCTCGCAATGCCCAACTTCAATGACGTCTTCACTATTGAAACCGATGCATCGGGAGATGGAATTGGAGCTGTGTTATCTCAACAAGGTAAACCAGTAGCTTTCATGAGTCGGGCCCTTGGAGTAGCAAAAAAATCTTGGTCCACTCATGCCAAAGAGATGCTAGCAATCGTGGAAGCAATACGACTGTGGTGACCTTATCTCCTAGGCCGAAAATTCTACATTCAGACGGATCAAAGAAGCCTAAAATATTTTTTGGAACAACGCATCACCACGCCCGAGTAGCAAAAATGGGTAGCCAAACTCTTAGGATATGACTACGAGATCACTTACCGTCCAAGACGAGAGAATTCTGCAGCCGACGCCCTTTCGCGAATGCAAGGTAGCCCAGTTCTTCATAATATCTTTTTTACTCAGGTTAACTTATGGGAGGAAATCAAGCGAGCTGTAAGGAGGGATCCGTATATTCAGACCATGAGTCAGGTAGCCACAGACCAACCCAACGGCCACTATGTGTGGCGCAATGGTCTACTTCGTTACAAAGAACGGGTCATTGTACCAGCTGATCTGGCCTTACGTTCCAAGCTAATGCATGAGATGCATGACACCAAGATGGGCGGACACTCAGGCATACTGCGCACATACAAAAAATTGGGGCAGCAATTTTATTGGCCGGGGATGCTCAGATCGGTCCAGGAGTACATCAAGGGTTGCATAGTGTGCCAGAAGACAAAAGCTGAAACCTTAGCACCGGCAGGACTCCTACAACCGTTGCCCATTCCATATCAAGTATGGGATGACATCACGATGGATTTTATTGAAGGGTTACCGACTTCACAGGGCAAGGATACCATCATGGTAGTCGTCGATAGGCTCAGTAAGTCAGCCCACTTCCTTACCTTAACCCATCCCTTTACGGCTAAGGGTGTTGCAGAAAATTTTGTGGAAGGTTTGTTAAGCTCCACGGAATGCCCAGATCAATCATTAGTGACCGCGACCCAATCTTTGTGAGCAACTTTTGGCAAGAGTTCTTCAAGATGTCAGGCTCCAAACTGCAGCTCAGCTCTGCGTATCACCCACAGACCGATGGCCAAACGGAAGTTGTCAACCGATGCGTCGAACAATATCTCAGATGCTTTGTCCATCAATGGCCACGCAAATGGAGCTTCTACTTACCTTGGGCAGAATATTGGTACAATACCACTTACCACATCTCCACGGGAATGACCCCATTTCAGGCACTGTATGGTAGACTGCCACCCACCATTCCCTCATACAGCGAGGGACTCTCACCGGTGCATGAAGTTGATCAGCAACTACGAAACAGGGATGAATTACTCCAACAACTCAAGGCCAACCTTGCACGCTCAGTTAATCAGATGAAACAATTAGCAGATCATAAATGACGAGATCTATCGTTCGAGGTTGGCGAGTTAGTGCTTCTAAAGCTACATCCGTACCGCCAGCAAACAGTTTTCAAGAGAGTTCACCCGAAATTAGCCAGCCGTTTCTATGGGCCCTACGAAATTTTGGAGAAAATCGAGTTGGTAGCATACAAGCTCCACTTACCAGAGGGGTTGCGCATTCATCCCATATTTCACGTATCCCTACTCAAACGGTACAAATCTAACGAAGAAAATGGGGTGACGCACGGCCTGGATTTGCCACCATTTACTGACGATGGGATAGTCATATTGAAACCACAGGCCATTTTAGATCACCACTGGATAAAACAGGGAGCTCAGATTATCGAAGAGAGTTTAGTCCAATGGGAAACTCTACCCGCAGAAGAAGCAACGTGGGAGCCCACCAAACAGCTGTTGGAAATGTTTCCGGGCGTGGACCTTGAGGACAAGGATCCACCTAATGGGGGAGGTATTGATAAGCCACGACGGTCAGCAAGGGCCCTGAGGCCAAATCCCAGATACGTGGGATGAAGTTGGACGTGGAGAAGAAGCTAATAAATTGGGGTGGACTGGGTCACCTACAAGACTGGGTCACTAGCGTGCAGTTGCGAGTTTTACGTCATTTGTTATGCTACTTTTATTTCCGTTGGTCACACTTTGTGTATACGTATTGGTATGTTCTGTTTCCAGCTTTCCTTTTATTTCGGTTTGATTGTACATGGCTTGGCTTATTTAAAGCTGCCGAAAGTTATCAATAAAGGAGAGTAATCATTGTTATCAAACTTGCGGTATTTTCTCACCTGAAGAGAAACTTATTTACTTATTCTTGTAGTAGCTGTGTTGGGACCTATCACCACCATTGAAAACTTCCTTAGACTTACAATCATGTTTATTCGCCATCCATCCGGCAGATAAGGTCATATTGACTAGGATGAAGGGAAACACAAATATCAGCTTGATCCAAAACTTCCATGGCCCTAGGAAGTTTTCAATGGTGGGTGTTCAATCGCCATGTTTTCTTATGGTGTGGACCACCTGATATTTGAATCTGCTTCATTTTTGTGCTCAAGATGAGCTGGGAAAATAGATGGCCTTCAAACATCAAGTTTGGGTCCACGGTCACAGCGTGACTGACTTTGCTGATACCCTAGCCTAACCTAATCTTCTCCCTCTCTGCCCACACTAGATGTGGGTTGCTGGGCAAACCCATATCCATGTACGTATGGCACACTGTGATGCTTCTTAAAAATCCACCTCGTCCATCCATTTTACCAGAAATGAAGCAGATCCAAAGCTCAAGTAGGCCACATTGAAGGTAAAGTGGAGATGGAACGACAATTATTGAAATCTTCCAGGGCCATATGCCATCCAATTTGGCCATAAGGTCATTCCCACCCCATAAGATCATATGAAGAAACTTGTAGACAGGTGGATATTTCAAAAAATCAATGTGGGCCTCATGACTATTTTAACAATGGAGGTTCAATATCAATGTTTCAAGTAGTGTGGCCCATTTGAGTGTTGGATCTGCCTCATATATGGGTCCACGTCCTAAAATCAGCTGAAGAAAATGGTGGACAAGGTGGATTTCTCAAAAACATTATGTGGGACACTCCAGTTTTTTGAACTCCTCCCTTCTAAGAGCTAGGGTTGATAATATAGTTTCAAGCTGTGTGGTCTACTTGAGTCTTGGATCTTCATTATATTTAGACCCACTAATTAAAATGAACTGAAAAAACTGATGGATGGGGTGGATTTCTCAGAAACACCACACATCATTGGGCGTAGCTTCAACAGGCACCAAATACCACTGTTGCAAGTCCTATGACCCATTAGAGTATTGGATCTACCTCTAATTTGGGCCCACCCCCTAAACTAAGATGAATTAAATGATGATAGGGTTGATTTTTCAAAAAAGATCAGGTGGTGGATTTCCCAATATGGCACACCCATTCATCACGCAAACATTCAAGTTGGAAGTTGGAGCCCACGCCCACTGCTCACAGTGATCATGGTTTAAGTTACTTATTGAAACCTGAAAAGAAAAAAAAAGGAAAAAAAAGAAATCTTTAAAAAAATATAAATAATTTACTTTGTATGATAAGTTACTTAAGTTTAGGGCCCATTTAGATACCACCAAAAAAGTTTCCTTCTTATAGTTACAGCAATAGATAAGTAACTTATTTGAGATAGGTTACGAATCAATTAAAAGTAGCTTTTAATTTAAAGTTATTCAATCACTTTATTTTAATAAGTAATTATCAATATAAGCTACTTAAGGCATATGTAGCTTAAGTAACTTTGGATCCAGATGCCCCCTTAATAACCAAACTAATTTTATTATTATTATTATTATTATTTTAAAGTAGCTTATTAACTTAAATAAGTTTAAAAAACTACTTATTTGGTGGTATCTAAATGGGCCCTTAATGATCAGGTCTACATTTCATCCCTGGACCTGATTAAATCCCTCAATGGGTCAGGCTTTGAATATGTGTTGCATCCATACTAAAAGGATCCAAACCCAACTCAGGGTCTTTGATAAAATTATTTTTAGCACTTTAAGGCTGATTATTAAGAAGATCTCGATAGATAACGTGGTTCTCAGGTTAAACTTATTCCCTATTACAAATAATTGAAATAGCTTATCAAATCATTTCGAGACATCCACATCTAGCATGTATCTTGGTGCGATAATATCAAGGTAAATGCATTGGTGAATCTTGCTACGACATAAACATAGGCTACATCATAAGCATGGACTACATGCACTTCTCTCAAAACCAAGATTGAGGAGCGATGATTCTTATCAACCTTTTGTATGGCTAGTAATTAAAGTCCTCTCAACAAGAACAATTTCTTGCCTTGAGATAGAGATCAATGACTAATGACAACCTTTCATCAATTACATGAAATACAAGTGTCTCCTTAATGATCTCAGATATATGATAGAGATTCAGTGACAAACTAATCACTTTGTTATTCATAATAATATTCTCTATTATGCTCTTATGATGATATTCACCCATACTGCTTAGACAAGTGGTAGTCCGGATATGCCCTACATGAAGAACATTTGGGAGAATGTAGTGGCAAGCAGGTTGGCCCTAAGTTATATCACCATGTCAGATGCATGGGATACTACTAATCTACGATGATCGTTGATGTCATGAACTTTGTGAAATATTGTCGCCAATGCTAAATTCATATAAATGCCATCTATATTTTCTCCAAGGATCTACACCAAATTGTTACCTCTAATCATTCCTAGAGATGCCATCCACATTCCATTAACCCAATATTATTATTATTATTATTATTATTATTTTAAAGGCACAAGGCCTTGAATTCATTTCATATACGGCGAACCAACTTACACTTCGGGCATGCCTAGGAAAAAAAGGCCGGGCACACCTATCGTGAGAACTAAAAGCATAAAGCGATAAAATACATACAAAGGATGAGAGGCGTCAAAACCTGCTTCTAATAGCCCCGAGCCCAGTTTTATCAAGAAAGATCAGTCCTTTCACAAGGGGAGGGAGCTCACCTAGCAACAAAAAAATATGGCTGTCTTGAGAATCACTACCAAGCCGGGCTAGTGCGTCCACCGGTGAGTTCGCCTCTTTGAAGGCATGCCCAAACTTGACCTGACAACGGCTCATGAGATTACCTATCCGCCTAAGCCAATACTCCCACTTCCACCCCGACCTGGATCTACCATTCAAGATATCTACCGCTAACTAGGAGTCTGTTCGACCTCCACCCTATCTAGGCCCCTGTTTTGGCAGAGGGAGAGCCCATCATGGATGGCTCAAATTTTCGCACTTGTGATGGTGCCGCGGCCATAAGCACGGGTGAAAGCAAAGAGAAACTCCCCTCTATCATTCCTGCAAACTCCCCCACCACCAGAGAGGCCCGGATTCCCACGAGAGGACCCGTCAACGTTGATCTTAGCCCATGAGGAAGCTGGCTTCGACCAAAAAATAATTGATGGCTGATTTGAATTCCTCGCATCCGCAGCCGCTGATCCAGAAGAAACAGAAGGGGGAGGTGACGCTGGGAAGAAGCCACATTACCACTGCCACTTATGAAGCGGAACCACCCATAGACCTTAGAGATCACAACCGAAATTGATACTTACCCTCCTTCAAACGTTGCAGCATTCCGAGCTTTCCAGAGTTCCGAGCAAATACAGAGAGGGGCGAACTTTTGAGCGTCAGACCTCCTAACAGCTAAAGTACCACTTCATTGCTAAAATCTAACTGAATTGGAGGAAGCAGGCATAACGCTAACTCCAAAACTTGAACCAACGTGATCCCACATGGCATGCGCCATCGAGCTTTCCACAAATAGGTGGATAACAGTTTCCACTGATTTAGCCGAACTGAAGCTACAACAAACACATGTAGAAGCCATGTGGACACCGCACGCTTGGATCGCTCCATCTACAGGGACTGCATTCTGAATCAGTTTCTGAGCAAATAAAGAGATTTGGGGAGGGAGTTTCGAATTCCATAACTTCTTGGCCCAATCCAATAGGGGGCGAGGAGACCTACAAGCGTCTTTAACAGACCAAAACGTGAACACGCCGGATGGGGAAAGGGGTCAGAAGAAAGGATCAGGGCCAGCAACAATGCAGAAACTAGCCTGAAAAATGAAATCGAGCACCTCCTAAGGTAAATACCTAAAGGCCACCGAAGGAGGAAGCGGCCCGGTTGGGCTAAGAAACTACGTAACCTCCATATCCAACAACTCTGCGGGGATAGGGCTCTTAGCCAAGCTGAGGAGAGGGCCTAGCCCTATCCAATTCTCTTTCCAGAGCTTACAACTACCTTTCTCAATCATCCGTTGAACCATGGGCAACATTCGCTAAAATTGGGCAGCCTGAATGCCCTTATACAACGGGGATGCAAAAGAACATGCCTGAGAGGCCCCAGTTGCCTCCAAGTTAAGCTAATACTTGGCAGCCATGAACGAGCTCCACAAAGAGATATGATTGGAGAAAAGGATACCCCATGCCATCTTCATTCGATAGGCCTTCATGATTTCTTCCAATCGCCTGAAGTCCACCCCACCCTCAACAATCGGAGCTGCAAGCCGCTTCTAACTGATCCAATGCATTTTCCTCCTACCCTGCGACCATCCCCAAAAGAAGTTAGTGAAACTTGCTTTCAGGGCTTTTAGAACTTGTGTTGGAACATGGGTAGCTGCTAGAGAGTGGACATATATACTAGTCAGCACATGTTTAATTAGAGCCGCTCTGCCCGCCTGAGAAAGAATCCTGGCTTGCCACCCACTAATTCTACCTTCAATTCTCTCCACAAGAGGACAGAAAATGATGGATTTTAATCTACCCACTGAGATAGGAACCCCTAGGTACATAAAAGGGGTGGATGAGGCCTTGGAAATACCAATGGTTCTCTCGATCACTCTAAACCTGGACACTTGCATTTTGTCAGAACAAACAAAAGAACTCTTATGGAGGTTGATGCGTTGCTCTGATGCCGCCTGGTAAGAACCCAAAAAATCTTTCATCACATGAAGGGTCGCAAGTCCCCCATTTAGGAAGAGGGGGGTATCATCGGCATACAAAAGGTGGGAGATAGAAGGGCATCCCCTACGACTTTTAAAAGGCGTGCACCGGCCCTAGTCCAATAAACGTTTGAGACCCCTGCTGAGAACTTCTACTGAGATAATGAAAAGGGCTGGGGAGAGCGGGTTTCCCTGCTGAAGCCCTCTAGAGGATTTAAAGAAACCAACAGTCTCCCCATTAACCAGGACAGAGAACCAATTGTTAGCCCAGCACTTTTCAATCATCTCCACCCATACACTGTTGAACCCAAATCGGAGGAGAACCTGCTTCAAAAAACCCCAATCCACCTTGTCATAAGCCTTTTTCATATCGAGCTTGACAACCACCCCCCCCGGGAACTTTCCTAGTGATGTCTCTAAAAAGTTTCTGACTGAGAGCGATGTTCTCATATATAAAATGACCCGGAATAAATGCCTCTTGCTCCTTAGAAATCAGCGAAGGTAGGATATGATTTAGCCTAGTAGCAATGACTTTTACAAAAATCTTATATAGCTAGGCAATTACAAAGACTGATCGGGTGGAAATCAGCAAACCTCTTTGGCAACCAAGACTTAGGAATCAGACAAATCAGCGAAGTTGTCACAACTCTTGGCAAATTACCCCCTTAGAAGAAGAAAGACACAACTTTATGAATATCCTGGGCCACCACATTCCAGCAAGAAGCATAAAAGGCTGCAGAAAATCCATCTAGGCTAGTGACACCATCAACGAGCATGGAAAGAACAGCTTGATGGACCTCCGATAGAGTCAGTGGGGCCGTCAGAAAGAGATTATTTTCCTATGTTACTAGGTGAGGAATGTTCTCCAAAATGCCAGAATCAGGGGCAACAGGAATAGCTGCAAACTGCTATATAAAAAACTCCACCGCCGCTTGCTTTAGAGCTGTCGAGTTGTCTATCTCCTGCCCCGAGTCCAGCCTAATCGAGCAGATGAAAGCTCTGCACTGTTTTTCAGTGGCTGAGGCATGGAAAAATGGGTATTCCTGTCCCCATCTGTCAGCCAATTCACTCTTAATTTTTTCTTCCAAAAGGTTTCCTGCATCTGCTCCAGGCGAATGAGGTAATCAGACGCTATGTTTAACTCATTCTGCAACTCCGTGTGCATCCTAGAGGCCGCAGCCAAGCCTTGACATCTAGCCTCTAGCTCAGCTAGGTGACGCTCTACCTGACGAACCTGATCAAAAATATTACCAAAAACATTCGTGTTCCACTCCTTAAGAACCTACTTGACTGCCTTGAGCTTTGTTAGCACATTATATATACTGGATGGGAAGAGGCTGCATTTTTCCAAGCTATGCTAACCACCTGAAGAAAGGAGTCGTGTTGAGTCCACATCTGTTGGAATCTGAACTGCTTTGGATAGCTAGCCTCGGCTGACGGGAATTCTAGCAGAAGTGGGGCGTGGTCCGAATTTATCCTAGGGAGATGTTGGACCTGGAACGCGGGGAAGAAGGAAGACCAACTAGTGTTGATAAACACTCTATCCAGTCTTGCCCACACCCTAGATGGGCCAACTTGATTGTTGGTCCATGTAAATTGATTTCCAGCGAACCCCGCATCTATTAGCCCTGCATTGTTGATCGCGTCAGAGAATTCGGAAGAGCTACCAAAATCCAGCTACCTATGGCTCCTTCTTTCTGAAGCCCCAACAACCACATTAAAATCCCCATAAACAGCCAAACTCCCCATCATAGAGGTGGACAGAGTCGCCAGCTCCTCCCACAACCTCGTCCTGAGGGTACGAGCGCAGCTAGCATAGACAAAAGTTAGAGAAATAGGGACCGCAATATTCTGAATAGTAACAACAATAGACAAGGATTGATTAGATATGCTGAAAACAGAACAAGTGATTGTGTTCCTAAAGAAGACCCAAAATTTAACCCCTTCATTCCCATTAGAAAAAGAAGAGTGGAAACCCAGGGATAAGCCCACTCCCACTCTTTTTTCTTCACTGAGCATAGGTTCCAGAATGACAACCGCCCATGGACTATGGACCTTGATCATTCGCTTAGTTGATCTAATGGTGCGCTGATTACTAATGCCTTGAGCATTCTAAATGAGAATTTTATCCATCCGTAACACAACCGTTGTTCATAGCCCGCCTCCTCAGTCGACGCAATCTTGAACCCCAATCACCCCTAGAGTAGAGGATTATGGTTCTCCTAGTTCTCCTGTGTGCCTGGGAAGTACCTATAGAATCCTTTCTGATCTTATCATGTTGATTTGTATAACTTGTTACCTGAGACGTCTGATGTAGATTTACTCTGCCACTTGCATGATTCAGATACAGAGATTGCTCCTCCTCTCTTACCTCATGGGAATTACCATGCACTTCACACGTTCTCTACTCACTGTTACCCGTTCCGATCTGCTGTGGGTCATCCCTAGTATTTTTCCCTATTTCAGCTGCAGACATTGAGAAAAACGGAGACAGGTCAACTTCTAAATCAACCCTCCCTACATGAGTAAGAGAAAAAGAATTGGACAGCTCCACCTGATCACAATTTCGAGGGGACATTGCAGCTTTATCTGGTGGTTCTGGCTCATCATAGTCTGAGGAATCAGAGATACTGAGGTCTTTTTAAGCTAATTGACAACAGTAGAGGTTAGGGATAGGTAGTAATTCGAGCTCCTCAGTCTCACCATTCCCTCTATTAGCCTCCCCCTGAATCAACGGGGAGCAGCCAACCGACCTGGAGTAAAATCTTCTCAAACGGTTGTTGTTCAGAGACGACCTAAATGGCATTTCTGGCTTATCTTGGGGAGGGATTTCTCCTACCGAGGTCAGGTCCGTGGCCAATCTTTGAAATACTCTGTCCACTGCAATCACATTTCGGTTCCTGTTCTGGTTCTCGCTAGCCTTTCTGGCGCTGCATTCTACACTGTTCTGGAGGACTCCGCAGTGAAAGTATTGGCCCAATTCTGTCTGAATTGGATGTTGGATCCGATAAGGTGGAATCTGCATCATATTGTTCTAAACATGCTCAATAGGTGCAGGGGTGTCAATAGAATTGGGGATATTAGGGACATCCTCTAACAGCTCCCCTGAGACAACATCACAAACAGTTGATGGGCGGTTCTCCATCCCTGCTAAATTTATATTAGGGATCTCTGGGAGGCAGAGCAAAAGGGCTTGCGCCCTCACCATAAACTCCCCAAACTCATCTTCAACCTAATTGGAGCTGGTCTGAGCATCTACATTCTGCTTACAAAAAGCCCTAAGGACCCAATCCTTGGTCCCTACATTGTCCACAGATGGACTCTTTTGCTCAATAGGGGAGGGAGTTGCATGCTCCCATGAAAGCCGAGATTCGATTTCGGCCACAATTGGATAATTACTACCCACCAAATGGAGAGTTAGCACCTAATTCAAATTGATGCCCAGGTGTATGATAACCTTAATGCGAGCATGAACCTAAAATAAACCGTATTTACTGATTTCATCTATCCGGGTAACCTTCCCAAAATAGCTACCCAGGTCTAAAATAACCGCTTCCATCCAAGCATGCGCCGGAATACCATACAGCCTAATCCAAATTCCCTCATTACCTACATCTTCTCCCATATTCCATGGGTAGACCGAAATAATTCCCATCCGGCAGTGTAGCGCACTGTCTTTCAGAACTCCTCAAATTCTAGTTTGCTTTTCAGAATGATTAGGAATTTAATTGGCGAGATCCTGATAACATCCATAACAGAAGACTTGAAAGTAGATTCTCTGATTGCTGCTATCGCCTTCAATACTAAAATCAAAGGATCCGACGCCACTCCAACGAGAGTGAGGCTTAGCACTTCCATGCGGTGCATGACCGCGCTCAGGTCATCTGTAGAGGTGAGATTGGGAGAAGCGCTTGAGTCAGGGCTTTAGTCCTTTTCTCTCTTTGTCCCTGACGAATACCTGAAGCCGCCACATCGTATGAGTTTTTGTCCTAGACGACCTTCCTGACCCCTGCTTCCCAAACAGGGGAGGGGTTTTTCTTTTCAGTCGTTGGGATGTGTCATTTATTCTTTGCCCATCTGACCACTACAGTTCTGCCATCGATCCGTCAGTCATTTAGAATATCCTTCGCCGCCATAGCATCCTGTTCATATCTGAATCTAACAAATGCATAACCCCTAGGTTTCGCAATGCCTGGGGGAGTGGGGATGTAGACATCCAACAACCTACCATATTTGCTGAAAATGTCCCAAATATCCTCTCAGGAACAATCAAAAGGAATATTTCCTACAAAAAGGCTGAAATCTGACCTGATTGAGTTGGTTACTCTGGCAGAAGGTTGGGATTGAGAGGGTTTTGGGGACTCCCGACAAGGAGGACCAACGGGACCCCTCTCTTTTCTCATGGGTGACCTACCTCTCATGGGAAGGTAGGGCCACCGGGCTAACTACGCTCCTTCCCGTTACGCTCTCGAAGATCTAGGGTTTCTCCAAAAGCTTCCCAAAAAGTTTTAATTGGGTTTCTCCTTCCCGCTCCTACCCACTACGAGTCCAACTGAGTTTGAGTGAACTTTTTTTTTAACCCAATATTATAACATGGTTATTAGTACATAGTAGTTGATACTAATTACTTCTTGAGTGGACCGAAGCCTTGCCTCTAAAGCATGTGATAGGGACATCACTAACTTCATTCATTACAAGATCATCTACTGCTATGATGTTCCTCAAAAGATCATCACTAACAATGATATACCACTTAAGAATGTAGCCATTTAGAAGCTATGTGAGAAGCTAAAAATCATGCATCACTTCTCCACGCTCTACATAATACTCCAAAATTTTTCACGCACATGTATGTACATGAGTACTTACCCTCATGTACATCCCAATTTGAACCATGCAATTAAGAGAATAACACCTAAACTTGTACTAACGAACATACACTTAGACTCCTACACACCTCATCAAAACCTTTAGAGACCCATTATTTCATTGTATACTCAATTACTCATCTAACCAATCGTTGAAAATCCTATCCATCATGAGGTTTAGACATCCAATCGTCTACTTCACCATCAGACCACTTGATCACGATAAACCAACTTCAAAATTATCACATCCGTTTGCGAACATGTCTATTTGTAAATCTAATACGTTCATCTCATCTAGTACTCATGTTTAAACCTATTTAATCGTTGAGATCATGTTCTAGCGCACCTAATCACATTACATGCTCATGTACACCCTTCGATGCATTCGAGCCTCCATCTAAAAATATAATTGATTATTACCAATATAAACCATTGAAATCTTTCTATATGGACCTCTCTAGCTATCCAATTATTCCATTATGAACAAAACCATCCATCACGATGCCCTAAAAAGTTCCAAGGGTTGATGACCCTCCATTATTATTCTCTATCGTGTGGCCTGCTTAAGTTTTAGATCTACCTCACTTTGGAACCCATATCCCTACTTGACCTGAGAAAAGAATTGGATGGAGAAAATTTTGCTCAATTGTTTTAGTGGACCCTTCATAACTACCTCAGATATATATATATATATATATATATATATATATATATATATATATATATATATATATATATATGTGTGTGTGTGTGTGTGTGTGTGTGTGTGTGTGTGTGTGTGTAAGGAACCAGCATTGCTTTAACTAGTGCTAACTCAAAACTGAACTTGACTTCTACCTCTCATCTCCTTCTTCTGTTTTGGTTTGCACTAAAGAGCTCGCACCCACCATCGATCCTAACCACTCATCATGAAGGGACCCTCAGCTTGATCCAAACTTTTTTCGAATCTAGACCTCTGAAATACTCTCAGCTATAGTGATTGCTGCCTTAACCTTCTAGTGCGGCCCGCCTTGTTCGCCAATCTTTCTTGTTTTTAAAGCTCCACCGCAACCTACCCTGATGAAACTAATGAACGACATGGATCTCTCATTAGAAATCACGATGGACCCCGCCTTTCTCTCTAGCGTCCGGAAGAACCTGTCAAAGCAGGATGTCTTCTTGTTTTCCTTGCTAGAGACAACACTGCTGCATTGACGATTCTTGTGAAATCGCTTCGATCAATCTCAATCGTCCAATCTTTAAGGTATCCTCACCATCTAATGGCCCACATTGCTCTAACATGGTCTGTCATCGAAAAATAATCGAAAGCTTCCATAAAACCTTGTTATTTCCCTTGTTACAATTTCTTGAGCTTACGGCAACCAAATCCTTGAATCTCCAAACCCATTGGGAAAACTAATACGAACCTTTGATTTTATGGGACCACAAGCTCCGTGGGACCCATATGTACGTACCATCCAATATAAACAAATTAGAAGAACTTACATCGGGAATGAATATGTCATGATCACCTTCTCAATTGGCATTAATGAACCCACCTCCATTCAAGTGGTTTAAAAAACTTGTCCTTAGATCTAAATTGACACGTGAGGCCCACCTGATCTTTATGTGATCGACGGTCAATGGTCAAATCCACAACAGTGTTCAACTCATGGAAACCATTGTAACCGGCTTTACAAACACATTGCCTAAAGACTTTTCACATGCAAATGCTACCGCACAATTACTCGACTTTGGAACTCTTTTAAAAACCCTAACTAGAAAAACCAAAATCGAGTCACTCACTATTCTGCCTTTAAGTACTGAAATGAGTCAATGTTTGTTGTATCTGGCACCAAGTGCACTGCAACTCAGGTATTTCCCTATAACCCTTTTAATCTGTATTATTGCCTTCTCTCCTTATTTACCAACCAGGGTGACTCACTGAGTCGGCTCAATGGGTCAGCCTGCTGGCCTTGCTGATTTTTGTATAAGGAACCGATGATCTTAGGATCATGATACATTATTACACTAATCTGAAACCACATCAGGGTTATGTAGAAATCATTGCAGAAGTGCACCTAGTGTGTTTGGTTCAATTGAACCAACTTGAGTTTGAATCTAGCAGAGCCGTAAAACTAATTCACATTGAATCCGGCTACACATCAGATCACCTCACTTACATTAGGTAGGAGATCTTCCCAACTTGAGCATTTTACATTTATATCATTCGTGAAGCTTAGATATCACGCCTTCTTACTTGATTTTGGTAAATGTGATGATTTTAATTTTGTTTAATGTAAGATGTTGTCTTTTCACTTGATCCATGATTTCTAATTTTATTAGTATGTGTTATCATCTCTTTATTTACTATTTGTGGATGTTGTAATACAATTATGTTTAGTGGCTGATTAAATTTTCATCCTTTGATGTATTGTTTGTAGAATGTGAGGGTAGGCATAATTTATTTTTGTGTTGAACTTGTGAAAATACTATTTATTAAATATATTGATTTCTTACATGTGTTACAGTTGTATGTCATACCTTAATGCAAGATTTATTAATGCACTTATTTGTGCACCTTGTTTGTCAATCACATGAGTCCATGTCAGGGAATCAGTGAGCCCTTGGAAGCTGAAGACCAAAGCTATAAGTGGACGTGGAGTATTAAGGAATGAAGAACATGTAAATGAGGTGCCCTGGTGACCCAAAACGATGTTAGCCTTTAAATTATACTAACCTTAATAAGTAAACCTTGATTGATCATCACATAGCCTTAAAAGCTCAATTGGAATATGATAGGTAAGGTTAAAAGAGGTGCAAAAATGCTGTAAACATTTTAACTCAAAAAAATAATTTTTTAGCAAAGCTCGATCCCATCAACAAATTGTTGATGACTATCGAGCGCACACTTCGATCAATCGAACCTGTCCTTAATCAATTAAAACTCTGGGCTCGATTGATCAGAGATGGCAAAAAATGTCTAGCAACAAATTCACTTAATATTTGGAGTTTCTCGATCCATTGAGGGAACCTTCGATGCCATTGAAGGGGATTTAGATCAATCGAAGGCATTGCTTGATTGATCGAGAGAGCTATTTTCTACCCTTTTTTACTCTTAAGCTCAGTTCTTTTATATAGGGCATTATATTCTTGGACATTTTGATGATTTTTTGGTTTCATTAAAGCTTAGGTATTTCTCAACTCATATCCCTTATTCTAAGCCTTTAAACCCATGAGATCTAATTTAACTTCCTTTTGATTTATTACTTGAATGAGCATTCCAAGCTCCTCTTGAAAATGAACTTAATCTCCACCTTATTGTAGAAATTAAACTCAACCTTATAGGTATAATCCTTATCTAAACTCTCTGGAACACCCATCTAGGTGAATCCTCTAATATTACAACATTTCCTTAAATTGTAGGAGATTCAACCAACGCTCTATCACCTTAGTCACCTTTTGGAGTATCATATAAAAGGCAATTGATCGTAGGAGCTGAAGCATCCCTGTCAACAATCGGGGGAGTATTTGAGGAGCGGATTCAAACACGTGAGAGTTTTAAACAAACAACCAAAGCAAGTCACTACAAAGGGGCTCAATCCAACAATTGTCAATTGTAGAGTCCATTCACACTTATTCCTTGTGTAGGATTGAGTGTAAACTTTGTAACCAAAACTTGTATAGGTTCTTGTGTGAGAATGTATCACCTCCGACACGAGAGTGTACATTTTTACATCCTTATGTAGACCACCTACATGAGTGTGTACATGAGTAAGTCCTTGTGTAGGCCACTGACATTAGTGTATACATGGTAAGTCCTTATGTAAGCCACTGATACTGGTGTGTACATGGTAAGCCCTTGTGTATGCTTTCAACGGGAGTGTATGCTTATAAAAGTTAGAGTTGAACCTGATTTAAAACCTTCAATAGTGAATACCAATATACTCAAGGAGAGTGCATCCACTAGGAGTGGAGTAGAGAAACTGAATCACTATATGTGCTTATGTTTGTGATTAATTGAGCACAATTATATTCATACTTATATGATTGATTAGTTAAATCTTATGAATGCTTGAATTAGATTGTATGCTAGGTACTTGACTTACAAGCACATACAAGTACACTATCTCTAATAGACTAGTTGCCTAATTGGCATATCTTTTATAGTTTATGTGATTTGACCCATTTTGGCTTGGAAGCCTTAGTGTTAATTTGTCTTGATTAGTTTAATTTCTTAATTTGACCATATGCTTAGCTAAGTTGGACCACCTGAAGTCTAAACCAATCTTTTCTTGACTTTAGTATATAGTAAGGTCTTGATGTAAGTTAATAAGTTATTTCTTTTAAGTAAAATTAGTTTGGTGAGCAACATTGTAAAAGTATATTGAATGATGAAAATTACTTATCTCCGTGAGTTTTTTTTTTTTTTTTTTTTTTTTAACTTTTCTACTTCTCTCTGTCTCTCTCTTAACGTGATGGATGACCCATATCAAAGGAAGACACACATGAAAGGTAGTGCCCACTCAATGGATGGTCTACATCAAAGGTGAGACGCACATTATGTATGACCCATATCAAGGTGAGCACGCATAATGGATTATCCACATGAAAGGTAGGCTCCTAATAATGAATGACCCGATCCAAAATGGGCCCCTTATGATGGACAACCCAAATTGAAGGTGGGGCCCACATGATGGGCGATCCATGTCAAAAGTGGGATCCACATGAAGGGCAATGGATATTGAAGGTGGTGCCACATGATGGACAATGACATTGAATGTGGGCCCCATATAATGGATGTCCGACATCAAAGTTTGGCTCTTAATGATGAATGGCCTACATCCAAGGCATGCCCTACATGATGGATGGCTACATCGTAGGTGAAGCCCACATGATGGACAGTCCACATCAAATGTGGGTTCATATAATGGGTGTGGACATTGAAGGTGGCCTCACATAATGGACGATCTACAACAAAGGTGCCAATGATGAATGACCCACATCAAAGGTGAGCCCCTCAAGATGGACAACCTAAATCAAAGGTGTGCCCCAAATGATGGATGGTCCACAGCAAAGGTGGGATCCACATGATGGGTGGTGGATATTAAGAGTTGACCCCACATGATGAACATGACATTATGGTAGGCACCACATGATAAATGACCTATATCAAAGCAGGTCCTAATAATAAATTACTCACATCTAAGGCGAGCCTTCTTAATGGACGACCCACTTTGAAGTTGACCCTTGCATAATGAATAGTCCACATTAAAGGTGGGCCCGCATGATGGATGACCCACATCTAAGGTAGGCCTGGCATGATGAATAGCCAGTGGGCCTTGCAAGGTGGGTAGTCCACATGGAAGGTATATTCAATATGTAAAATCTAAAACAAATATACAAATAATTTCAAGTTTTGCCAACTCGAATCCAATTTTATGGAGTCTCTCTTTAGTTTTCACCAAGTCGTGACTGAATCCAGTTTTTCCCAATTCTAATTGAAATATGGTCAAGTTGAGTCGACTGAGGTTAAGCTAGTTTTTAAAAGTATGCTTACAGGTAGTTAAGAGTAGTAATTAGTACTTAGGGTGATTAGGACTTTAGCCAAATTTTTTTTTTTTTTTTAAAGAAACTAAATAGCTTTGCAAGTTAAGGCATGCTGGTAGCTAGCATTTCAAAATGTTGCTTTCAAGGAAGAGAAAAGAGAAGGAAAATTGCTAGAAATAGATGAAGAAATTTTACCTTAGAATTAACCCAATTAACATAAGTGAGTGCCTCAATGAAGCCGCGGAAGTTCAAGATGAATCCCAGCGCAATTGCATCATAGAGAGGGATCTTGAAGAAGAGAGCAGGCAGTGTGGTCCCAACTAGTTTTGCAAAATATCCAGCAATGACCGAAGCTTGCAGTGACCCCCAAGAAACTGTATTATCGGTCTGAAAAATATCCACCTTCATACCTAAGGAGGCATAAAAGAGAGACATAAAGATTTGACTTATATCCTCTGTCTTATCCACGATGGTTGATGCTAGCGGCGGCCCATCTGGCATCGCCAGCCCCATAATCAAAGGTCCTTTATTCATCGTCGCACCGATTGATTCGCTAAAGAACCCGATGACCAGGACCATGAGTTGACTGGCAAAGATGTACCTCCGGTCCACTGGTCTCCCTTGAGGTGTTTGGCGGTTGATCCATAATGAAATCGGCCGGATAACGAATGTAATGAATAGGACTAGTGTAAGCATGGAAATCAGGTAAAGAAGTGCGTTGGAATTTTCATTAATAAATATGCTTTTCTGATTTTTACTACGACTAATGGTTTTCCATGTGTCGAAGACGATGACCCCAATCCATCCTACGACATCATTGATCAGCGATGTGGACAAGGCGAGTCGTCCAAGCTCTGAATTGAGTAGGTTGAGCTCTTCGAGGATTGGATGAATAACAGGGAAAGCTGAGAGTGCCATTGATGAAGACAGGAAATGAAGGAACTGCCCTTGACGACTGCTTCCTTGCACTTTGGTTAGCCCTTTATAGACGAACGTCACTGTAAAGTAAGGAAGGATCATACCACATAAGGAGATCACCATTTCCCTTATACCAGATTTGCGAATGAGCATCACATCCATCTTCAATCCTTGGATGAAAAGGTAATACATTGTCCCAATGCTCTCAAAGGTGTGGAGTATATACATGCCGCTATCGACAAACACTTTGTCAATAATGAAATCAGTTCTTCCCAACATGCTGGGCCCGACAATGAGACCACCCTAATAAAATGGCATGGATCATCATAAAGACAAGATTAGTAAAGGCTTGATCACTTCCATTTTGATGCTTTATACGTTTAAGGACTAGACAATCTTGGACTTGTTCACCAACGATATGGTTCGAGCCCATACCATGGAAACACCTCCTTATTGCCTTGCCTACCTACTGTCATCAGAGGATACATCTAACCATGATCTAGACTTCCAAATCATGTTTCATTATATATAAAGCATGTCTCATAAATCACATTGATCAAGAAATCCTATCCATCCAATGGGAGTCCATAAAAATGAATGCTTCATAATAAAATTGTCAATGGTTCAAATTCAAACAAATAATTAAAACTGTTTGATCAGTATGACTTTGTATATTCTCCATACACAACTGTGACCCATCAACAATTAGAACAATCTCAGTCGAATAAGGTTCAAGTTGCACCAACTAGACATATATGGTAGATGAATAGCTCTAACCAAGGAAATCACTAAGTAATTAAAGATTCAGAGGATTCAACGATGGAGTCGTGAATATACTAACTAAACAATCAAGATCCGACTTGTTTTAGCGATATCTTGGGCAGCAGTAAAGGAACTAAACTAAGCTATGCTAATCAATCCAACTTGCTGCAGTATGGTGCTGAACAAAAGAGGAGAGGCTAAACTAAACTATGCTAAGATGTGATGGGCCTCCATGTCGAACCAAAGATTGGTAGGTAACAATGAGTTGAAAAGGTTTCTTGTGTTTGAATTGGCGACGGTCGGAGCTCTTCTTTTTGTGTTATTTTCATAAACTTGGACAAGCAATGGCCTTGCAAATGGGGCCCCATCCAATGGACGATCCACATCAAAGGTGAGACCCATATGATGGATGGTGGACATTGAAGGTGGGACCACATGATGGAAGGTTGACCTCAAGGTGGACCCACATGATGAACGACCCATATTGAAGGTTGGGCCCACATGATGGATGGTCCATAGTAAAAGATGAGATCCACATGATGGATGACCCACATCAAAATTTGGCCTCACATTATAGACTGTCCACATCAAGTGGGGCCCAAATGATGGATGGTTCATAGCAAAGGTGGGACCCATATGATGGGTGGTGTACATCAAAGGTGGGCCCACATGAGGAATGATCCATATTGAAGGTGTCCCCACATGATGAATGGTCCACATCAAGGTGGGTTCATATAATGCCCTGTTCACACCAAAGGTCGGCCCCACATGATGGATGACCCACATCAAAGTGTGGCTTAACATGATGGACCATCCATGTTAAGTGAACCCTACTTATTGGACAATCCACATCAAAGGAGGGACTCACATGATGGATGAAGGACATCAAAGGTGGGCCAAGATGATGGATAATTGATATTGAAGGTGGGCTTACATGATGAACGACTTATATTGAAGGTGGTGCCCCCATATAATGAATGGTCCACATCAAGGTGGCCCAGATAATGGACGGATTGAGCCTCACATGATGGATGGCCTACATCAAAGTGTGGCCCCTCATGATGGACAATCCACATCACCAACTTGACATATATTGTAGAAGAATAACTTACTATTTAAGAAATCTAGCAAGTAGAATGTGAAAAAGAAGGAGAAGAATCATACAATAAGATCTGAAACAATTTTGGGTTGTTTGAGAGGCGTCATGACGAAGCGGACTGCCCGTGTGATAATGGTCACCATGCTGATTTGCATAAACAACCTAGGGAGGGAGAAGTTACTCGGATAATCACTATGAAAGTAACCCAAAGAGTTTACCTTAGTCACTTCGGAGCAATTGAAGTCACTAGCCTGGTTGCGTGTCGCATTGAGACCACGAGCAGCCCGCAATACGAACGACGCATCCATGACCAGAGACCCTTGAGTGCCTAAGGTGGTTACCCCAAAAGAAAAGTAGCCTGAATGAATGTCTTAAAGAGGAATCCATGTAAGGGAGGTAGAAATTTGTGGACATGAGGAAACCGCGAGAATGGCTTTGAACATTGACAAAGTGTTCTCTTTTCTTCGGATCTGAATTTCCCTACAACAAATGTTATAGGATGGATAGGATTAGTTGCAGCCCTGACTGTAGAGCCCACCTTGATGTATTATCCATGCTGTCCATTCGTTTGGGTAGATTATTTTATGGGTTTAAGACAAATACCAAGCAGATCCAAAACTCAGGTGGACCACACCATAGGAAACAGTGGTGTTTGATCATTAAAAACTTCTTATGGGCCCACAAAAAATTTTGGATCAATCTGATATTTGTTTTTTCTCTTCATCCATGTCTCTTTTGACCTTATCAATAGGTTGGATGGAAAATAAATATTATGGTGGACCCTATAAAAACTTTAATGGTGGGTCTTGAAACACCACTGTTTCCTATGTTATGGTCCACCTGAGACATGGATCTGCTTATATTTTTGGATCATGCCCTAAACTGATCTTTTAAAATAGATGGACAGTGTGGATATATAATACACACATCAAGGTGGGCCCCACAGTAAGATTCGCACCTAAGCGGCCACCCCCGTAGGGAGACCATGAAAAAAAAAAAGCACCGTTGAGGCCCACCTTGAAGTGCGTCTGACCTCTTCCCCATCCATATGAGCTAGCTCGTGGAATATATATGTGTGTGTATGTGTGTGTGTGTGTGTGTGTATATATATAGGAAAAGGTACTATGCGCTCGAGCTCACGATAAGCTCCCGTGAGGTCGAGCTATGTGGGCCCCACTGTGATGCGTGTCGACCATCAACACCATGCATTTGATGTGTCCCCTTTAAATTATGGGATATCCTAAAAATTAGCTGTATATGGAACTCAGGTGGGCCATACCATCTAAAATCATGTGAAGACATGCTAAAAACATATAAAAGCACTTGGTGGGGCCCACCTGAGTTTTGAATGCTGCTGAAACTTGGTTTGAACCCTCATCTAAGTGGGACACACATAATGGATGGGCTGGATTTGCAAACCACATCTCGGTGGGCCCAAAAAATGATTATGAATGTTTTAATGGTGCACGACCCCTCTCAACTTCTGTATGAGTTGTGGCCCACACAAGTAACTGATTAGCTTGATTTTTGAGACCTAGGCCCATGATGGAATGGTGCATCTTACTGATGGGGTAGATGTTCGAAACACATCACGATGGGGCCCACACAACTCGACCTCATGGGACGTTCCCATCAGCTCGAGCGCATAGTACCTTTTCCCATATATATATATATATATATATATATATATATATATATATATATATATATATATATATATATATATATATATATATATAAGGAGGAAATAACTATCATTGAAAACTTCTTATGGATATCTACGATTAAGATCATTTAGGTAAAAGTAGGACAAATTGATTATTTGATCCATTTATTTGTTAGAAGCCATCGTGAACGGCTTATAATAATAAATGATTGCTTTCTTAGTATTGTACCTTATATTTTGATATTACTAAAAAAGTTAATATGGAGTGTGACATGTGGCATCTGATGAGAAATAGGATGTAAATGAAAAGATCTTCAAGATATTTGGAATGTTTTTTTATAGAATCATAACTACATAAATTTATTTTTACACCAAAGGCAACCAAGAAACATAACTTAACCAACAAAAGAGAATAATTACCAAAGGAAAACATAATAAAAGAAGAATTTAGAGTAAGACTCTTCAACTAATGTAACTGCTAAAGTAACGAAAGAAGTTTTTTAAAGAATAAGCTATATAGTAGAGCTCTATAAATAGCAAAGAAAATATACACCACAGACATAAAAGGAAAAACAAACCCAATACAATCCAACAATCAAATAAAATTTACCTTTTATTTTAGTTATCCCAGGACTATCAATAATCAAGTAGTGGTAATCCTTAGCTATTGTCTTTTAGTTATAATTTAAATCTATGCTCATATGTTGTATTTGTCCTTTCTTCGATATCACGCAGTTTTTTCAAGAGACATATTCTTGAAAGAAATTTATTGTGAGCTTTTTTTTCTCCTTTTCATTAAGAAAGTGCGGCATATCAAGCACGTTTTTAGCAGCGGCCATCACCAATTGTGGATGCTGAGTCGACTTTAAAAAAAGCCCTCTCTGTCTCTCTTTACCTCTCACTGTCTCTCTCCCTCTCCATCTTCGCCGTCTCGTCTCTCCCTCTCCCGTCCTCGATCTCTCTCCCTCGTACTCTCGCGATCTCTCTCCCTCTCCCGTCCTCGATCTCTCTCCCTCATACTCTCTCAATCTCTCTCCCTTCCTTTTCCTCCCCCTCTTGATCTCCCTCTCCTCCCTCTCTCTCGACCTCTCTTTCCCTCATTTTATTCAACGTGTTGTTCCTTCTTCGTTCTCTCTCCAACAATCGAAGAAAATTGAAGAAAGAAGAGAAAATCGAAGGTACTCTCTCTCAATCTCTCTCCCTTCATCTCTCTCTCTCTCTCTCTCTCTCTCTCTCTCTCTCACTTCCCCTTTCGATTATGAAGCAACAACAGCTATATCCACCATTGTCCATGGCCGTTAACATCTGCATGTTAATTGTTTGAAGAAATACTTCAACCAATAACATGTACCACTGTTGTACATTTAATCTCTCTGTTTCTTTCATACTTTTTTGGCCCATCCATGAGTGGACTAGCCTGATATGTGGGAGGGGAACAATCAACATAGATCCACCTCATTAGAGGCAGTGATCCCACACATATACCACTTTAGACCATGTGTTTGTGTGGATAGGGCATTCCTCCTCTGTTTATTCACTTCAATGATCAAAATTGTTAATATGCTGGCCCTCAACCTGGATGGCTAATGGCTAACAGATCTAACCACTCAATCTGACCATTAGAAGAACTTCAATAGACCTTAATTAAAAGCTTTGAAACCCTTAAAAAAGGATGCATCTTTAAACCATAGATCGGCCATCAGTCAAAAGGATCAATGGATGATCAAATCAGATCCCATTTAATGTTGTAATGGCCATGAGTTGAGTCAGATCTAACCACCTAAGCAGCCACATTTTGACTCACTTTTTAATTTTAGCACAGGACATGTATTGGGCAGATCCAGGAATGTGGTGTTTTGGTATGCATTGATGCATATGGATGTATTGCCTATAATGTTGTGGATTGTAGGTTACTTGGCTTGGTTATCCAACTCTATGTGTTTTGTGGGGAGCATTTATCTGTTGTTGAGTTTGAAAATTGATTTTTCAATTGATTTCTAATGAAATATAGTATAGGTTAATTGTTTCTGAAAGTGATTTGGGATGTTGACTGGACTGTCCATCGCCAAATTTATGCAGGGAGAAGAAAATTTGGAAGCTAGGCAGGGGAAAACAACATTCTGCCACTACTTTTCAAAGATTTTGCACACCAATTTTTCTGGAGGTGTGTTTTTCACGATTTGCTTGCTTCCTCATGAAGAGGCTTGTTTAATCTAATGTAACTATTTAAGTACTTCTCATGGCAAGGTGTAGATTATTTGAACTATGATAACTATTACCATGATAGATCAAAGCCTCAATACAGGTAATATTTTTCTTAGAAAATGAGTTTCTGCTCCACATATTTCAAGTACGGCCAAACAGGAAGTCAAACAAGTGAAGTTCATTGGGATATCAAAAACATTTTTAATCCATTTTTAAAGAAATGGTATTCTCATTTTTTCCAATTCGGTTTTGAAATTTTGAATGTTAGAGAAGTGCTACTGTGATTTGTCTGGATGTATTTAAGTAACTATTTTGTGTGTTCTCTACACCATAATGATGTCTTTTAGTTTACCTTTTCTAATCTACTACTCTGCTTTTCTGGGTGGGGCAGACTCCTATGATACTATGTAACGCCCCGAACTTTTCGATGCTCGAGCATTGAAAGTCCTCGAGCGTTACCATAAGATTCAATGTGACATATACGTGTGTACGATACCAATCCAACTATTTTAGCTTTACATCATTTCCCTGACACTAACATAACCGTTGAGGATGATCTTCATTCATAAATCAAGCCATCTGACTGTTGAGTTTCAAGACAAGCTCACCCATCACATGATTTGACGCAAGTACTTTCCCTTAGATGATGTGACGAATAACTCCCAATCCATAATGATTTAGACATATGTTCTATTGTAAGAACTACTTAGAAACGTGTTTATAACCATGTGGAGTCATTAGATTTCCCAAAACTCATAGATTGGTAGTAATTACGAAATTGCCACTAACCTAGACCCCTGAACACTAGATCACATGGTTCCCACGGTCCGTTTCATGTGAAATTTTATATCATGCCTAATTATCACAAATTAATCATACGCCTCGAATTTCAGCCCTTAAATCATAGTAAACTATCTACTTGACCTCTACATCCGTCCGTACACTTATCTTATCAAGATTTTGATCCATTCAACTTGTTCATTACCTATGAATATGCTTAACCCACCATCAGAACTACGATCTGAGAAATCTACACATGTGAATAAGACACTCTAATCTGACGATATACATGTTTTACCCCTAATCCTCTAGAAACTCGCTTTACATCTATCCGTTTACGAAATTAACCGTATATACACTTACATACATAGTAAGAGTGCTAGTCATCAAGTTCCCTTATTTTCAGCTAGTCATCTCACCCTCCATCATATTCGGATCCGCCAAACGGGTCACAAGAACATCATGATAAACCGATCATCATGAAGATCTTAGATTCTAGGTTCAAACCACCTGGTAACTTATCAATCAGAAGTGTACAAATGTTGTTTTGGATTATAGATTGTGTTAGCCACTAAAAGAACATCTTGGTCATCCTTGATGGATTAGGGCCCAAATTTAACCTGTTGAGAGAGTGTGAAAAATAATGATCACCTGTCAAATTTTACCTCGTTTAGATGATAAATTTGGGAGTTACGAACGGCAGAAGTTTAGATAAAATGAAGGGTAAATTTGTAAATAAAATATACTATTTGCATGGCACTGTACGCAAGAAATTTTCAAATGAGTTTTTTAACGGTGAAAGTTCTCAAGTACTTGGTTGGAGTCTGTGACCCACCTGATTTACGGAATTACTTCATTTTCAACCTCGTGTCCTAAAATAACATAGTGAACTGGATAGACGGAATGGATCCTTGGAATTCATCAGAAGCGGACCCCACCAATTTTTTTTCCACACCGTACATGCAAGTAAAGAATTCACGTGACTTAAATGAATTCCCATTTCAATGATTAATACCGTCCATGTTGATTAAAGTATGGCCCACCTAGGACATGAATGTGTCCCATATTTTAGTCCCTTGGACTTTTTAACCATTGGCGTCCAACTTCGAAATAATCCGACTACTAGATTGACGAGAACCCACCATACGATTACAAATCATGTTGTGGCCCCACCTAAGCATACGATCTGTCTCATACTCGGCCTAATGTCCTAATAGGACCCAATGAACCTGATGAACGGTCCAAATCTGTCAAGATCTGCCTCGTGGGCCCCACTTGATGGGGCGTGTGTTCACCATACACGTGCACCTGCTCTACACTGAGCCGAGGGGCTCGGTCAGACGAGCTCTGACTCGCGTTTTTCCAAAATAAAAAAATAAAAAAGGATAAAACTCTCCTTCTCTCCTTAGTTGCAGCAGCCGACGGATGACCGTCCGTTTCCTTGATCAAAGACCCACCTACACTGATCATCAAGATGATCCGAACCGTCCATCTGACAGAGGACAGATGTGAGACCGAAAATCCTAAATTTCACCCTATTTCACACATGTAATTGCACACGATCCTCGCCACAAGTGAGCCCAAAAACACAAACTTTCCACAGATGGAAACTGCCTCCACTGTTGCCAACTCAATGATCTGAACTAGGAGGATTCCTCCTATCCCAGATGTCCATTTGAGGAGATCTCAACTGTCTAACTGAGGGCGTTAGTTCCTCAAAACTAGGGGAGAAAACGAGTGGTCGAAACCACCATTTCACCAGCTGTTTTGAGAAGCCAATCAGTGGAATCAATCCAGACCATTCGTGGCTCATCCGACGGTGTTGAGAGGCTTAGGGAAGTGTTATATAGAAGGTTAGGTACGTGGATGCAATGGGAGCTTCTCTCATTTTCGGAAAAACCTAGAAATCAGCCATCTCTCCCCAAGCTCGAACCCACTATGAAAACCTCCCTGGAGCTTCACTCCAACCATTCTCCAAGCTTCCCTAAGATCATACACACCACCTACAACAATCGGTTCAAAGAAATAAACCCCCATTTGCAATCTGCCATTATCGCCTGCATCTTCTTCCCCGCCATTCTACTGCACCAACCATCGTAGTTTGAGTCTGTTCCGACTCCAATTATGTTTGGATTCATGGCTGGAGGTCCTTAGAGGAGGAAAAAGGAGAAGAAAGTGAAAGCTAGAGAGGAAATGGAAGAAGAAAGGAGAGAGAAGAGGAGGAGGCGGTGCAGATGTTGCACCACCCCAACACAGCCCAACTCGTCCGAGTTCGGGACAAGTCTGAGCCAGGTCCAGTCTCTGTAAAGGGCAGAGATAAGGGAAGGAAAGAAAGAAGAATGAAAAAGAGAGAAGAAGTTAATTAGCGAGAAAGAGAGGGTGAGTCGGTGGCTACTATAACTCGACCCAGCCAACTCGAGCTCAACTCAGGCTCAGGTCTGGCCCAAGTGTTTGCTAGGTGTTCCAGCATTTTTTTTTAAGAAAAAAGAAGAAGAAGAAGAAAAGAAAGTAGAAGAGAAGTAGAGAATGAGAAGAAGCAGCGAAGAAAGGAGAGAACGTGAGAGAGAGAGTGATGGCAATGGTCTAACTATTGCTGGAATGATGAGTTGGGTCGTGGGACTGACTTGACTCACTGAGTCGAACAGTTTTGGGGCTGGGCTCGTATCCAAGCTCTACCGGTTGTTCAGTCAGAGAAAGAGAGTTAGGGGGAGAAGAAGTCAAAAACAAAGAGTAGGGGTGGCGGTGCTTGAGTCAAGGTAAGCCGGTTGGGACCGAGTTCAACTAGGACCGAGTTAACTCAGTTGAGGCCGAGTCCATTAAGCCGAGTCGGCAAGGTGAGAATTTTTATTTTTATGCTATTGACCAGAAATTTTGATTATTAGTACAATATATAAATTAATGTTGTTGTTACTACTATCATCAATTGAAATTCTAACTATTAATTTCTACCATAATGATTTTCATTACCATGTTAAATCATAACACCAATGTTAATAATTATCCCATAATTATTAAGTGTATATGGTAATTAATGGTACACCAAACTAGAAGGATCTCGATTTACAATTCCCATCCTTATTACTAGTATCATGGTAATTTTTATTATAATCATAATTAGCCACTAATAGATTACTCATACAAGTATTAGTTAGTATTGATAAAACCACAACAGTTGTTAGGATTATACTCACCATTCTTAGATATTGCCATTGGTAGTAGAAGTATATTGATTTCTACCATTATAATGATTATTATTGCCAAGAGTAGGCAATATTAATATTAATAATTATGTTGTAGTTATAAACTATCATGATAATTAATTTTACATAAATTAACATTTAAATCCTAATCTGATAACTAAACACTAGGATGAAAACCCTAGATTCTACACTAAAAGCCTAAGTAATCTAAACCCTAGGACAATACTTTAAACATAAATAGTGAAGTTAAGTTTGGATCTAATAGTACAATCCCATAACTTATGATAGGACCCAAGTCTAAGGGTATGCGCACTTCCTAATAACATTAGAAGGCTAGTCAACAAATAAGGTGATGATTCTTCCCCTTGAGCTTTCCATCTTCTCATTAGCTTAAGTTATAGTTTTTATTTTTATTTATAATTGATATCTCCATTTTATAATTACATGTGTTAGCTGGTGGAAATTGAATAACTATATTTCATGCTTAATGTTTACACTGCATACTTATTTCATACCTATGGATTATTTGTGGATTGCTTATGAAACTTAAACTAGTACATTAGTAAGAAACCCTCACCTATAAATGTACACCCATACTTGGGATGTAACCTAACTGGTTGTGATTGTAATGAACCTTCGACTTAGTGGTTATTGAATGGTGGTTTAAATTGATCATTGATGTGGGCCTACCATCCAGGGTTGTTGTGTTTAATGGTTTTCAAGGATGGTCTTTCATCGCATGGTTTTGATATTTACCCTACGTGACTTTGTTTTAGTATTTACCCTAGATGGGTTCGATGTTTTATTTTGTACAACCATGCGATGGTAAGCCCTATATACTGTAATGTGATTGGCCGTTAGTCAATGGGTTTCCATTAAACATCCTAAGGTGGTAGTCTCATGGGCCGGGGATGGTAGTAATGGTTCACTATGCCCGAGCCGTCGGCTTACACTGGGTCATGTGTTCCCCGTAGTGACCTTGAGCTTACCTAAAATTGGTTGATCGTAACTGGACTAATAACGGTTTGGTTAATCATGCATCCATAGCATGTTGGTGATGACGGGTGGCTAATCTAGATGTTGTAGCACGTACCCTTAGGATCTTCGGGGTATCATTTCACTAGCTCCCAGACCACCGACTATCGACCCCTGTCCGACTAGATGATTTTCCTAGGTCGATGATTTGCATGGGTGATGAACCCAAGTCCAGCTGGATGTGCATCCTTAGGCTGATGTGCATTCATGCATCCATCCATTTAAAAAGACTACATCGTGTATTGTTTGATTGTTTTGTTGTTTTATAACTATGCTTACCTAATGCGGCGGTGTGTAATCTTGAGGGAAATTCACACTGAGATGGCCACTCATCCATCAAATATACAACCGTACAGGTAGAACAGGTGGCCCAGATGACGTATATGATCAGACTTGACGAGGAGCTGTGCAGGTGTCATAGATGCACGACCGTATTGCTAAGAGGAGTTGCGTGGTCATGCTGCTTACATTTATATGCTTTCTGTTATTTCTTATATGTACAAATTTTGTAATCATTAATGTTGAGACATTGGTTTGTATAAGTCATTATGGGCAACCTTTTATATATTCTAAAGGTAATCGCAATTTTTCCTTTATGCTTACTTGTCCATTCTACGCTCATCTGCTACTCTGATAACTGAAAAAAAATACTCGAATTTGACCATCCTTTAAGGTTAACACTCGGGTTTTTTGGGAAACGAGTCATATACTCGGGTCCTGAAAACACGGGACGTTACAGTTGGTATCAAAGCATAGTATGGACAAACTTGGCCTTGGGGAATGATCTTTTGCAAACCTTAAATGTCTCAAGTTATGATGTTTGAAATTAAAAATTTGAACTTAGGTGAACTTCTCTTAGATTTAGAAGAATGATTGTGAATATAGGAACCCAAACTTAGGTCCCCTTAGAAATCATTACAACAATTATTTGAACTTAGGTGAAATCTCCTTGCAATTAGGGGCAATTAAGCAAGCAGAAACCCCAAACTTAGTTCCTTTTAGAAAATTTTAAGGTAATCATTCAAATTGATGTGGAGTACTCTTGTTGAAATTAGGAGAAATTGATAACATAGAGACTCAAAAATGTTAGGCCCCCTAGAAATTTTTGAAGGACTGAAGAACTTGGAAATAAACCTTAGATCTCCTTAAGGGTACTAAGTCAAATCCTCGAAATTTAGGCTTGTGCGGGAATTCCTTGGAGATAAATAGGATAGCCATTTAGAAATTGAATGGGTTTTCTCTTAGGATTAAGGGAGATTAGAAATATAGACACCAAATATTTTTGGTCCCTCGGGGAGATGTTTGGATAATCTAGGAAATCACAGAGCGAACTTAAGTCCCTTGGAAATTTTAAGTTTAACTAGTTGAATTTAGAAACAAAGATTGTGGTTCTTTTGTAAAAATACCAAAATAACTGTTGGAAACCTTCTAGTCAGCCTTGCTATAACATTGCACATGGAAACGAGTCTTAAGCATCATAGAAATTTTTCTTAACTATCATGATTGTCATTAAATTGCACATGAGCACTCCTCAAGCTGAGAAATGGTGCTAAAAACTTATAATTTTGACTTCTTACTACATCTCTTTAGTTATAAATAATATTTCTTGGAAATCCTAGTACGTAAAAATTAATTAGAGAGAAAAAAAAACTATGAAATTTTAGGTGGATTACCAACTCTAGGCTGCACATATTAGGACTAGATTTGAAATCCTAGATAAATTACCAAAATTTCAAACTCAGGTTCCATATAGAAATCTTGGTCTTGAAACTTCCAAGTAGTACATTAGGTGATCAGAGCGCATAGTGGAAGCATAATGGGCCACATAGACTTGAGGATATAAGATTACATGATATTTCCCAGAAGTCCAGAATAATCGGGATCACGAATTGATGGAACTATATTTAAATGAAGTTTACATGGTTTGACTCAAGTTCGAAGTGCTAGCAAATCTTAATGACTCCAATGCTCTGATCAAGTAAAGGATCGAGATTTAGCAGGATTAGGAATGGATACCAAAATCCTCTGTCCTGTGCAGATAGATGATTGATGTATCAGGCTCAAACCTACTATGACCATCTATTCGTGTTAGCCTGAACATTGAAAATTTGAAATCTTTAAGGGGGGTAGGTTGCAATGACTCTTGTTCTAGTGGTACGTTTAAATATAGCTTATTAATAGTAAAAGACATAATTGCACAAATGAGAAATATAGCCCACTATAGAAATGAAATTATTACTTGTAATGTTAACATTTAGGGGTACACCTAACAAATCTCGGGATAAGATTTCTGTTAAGGGGGGTAGATTGTAACGCCCCGAACTTTTCGATGCTCGGGCATCGAAAGTCCTCGAGCGTTACTATAAGATTCAACATGACATATACATGTGTACGATACCAATCCAACTATTCTAGCTTTACATCCTTTCCCTGACACTAACTTCACCGTTGAGGATGATCTTCATTCATAAATCAAGCCATCTAACTGTTGAATTTCAAGACAAGCCCACCCATCACGTGATTTAACAAAAGTACTTTCCCTTAGATGACGTGACGAATAACTCCCTATCCATAATGATTTAGATATACGTTCTTTTGTAAGAACTTCTTAGAAACGTGTTTATAACCATGTGGAGTCATTAGATTTCCCAAAACTCATAGATCGGTAGTAATTATGAAATTGCCACTAACCTAGACGCCTGAACACTAGATCACATGATTCCCACGATCCGTTTCATGTGAAATTTTATATCATGCCTAATTATCACAAATTAACCATACACCTCGAATTTCAGCCATTAAATCATAGTAAACTACCTACTTGACCTCTACATCCGTCCGTACACTTATCAGATCAAGATTCTGATCTATTCATCTTGTTCATTACCTATGAATATGCTTAACCCACTATCAAAACTATGATCTGAGAAACCTGCACATGTGAATAAGACACTCTAATATGACGATACACATGTTTTACCCCTAATCCTACAGAAACTCGCTTTACGTCTATCCATTTACGAAACTAACCATATATACACCAACATATATAGTAAGAGTGCTAGTCATCAAGTTCCCATATTTTTAGCTAGTCATCTCACCCTCCGTCATATTCGGATCCGCCAAATGGGCCACAAGAACATCACGATAAACCGATCATTATGAAGATCTTAGGTTTTAGGTTCAAACCACCCGGTAACTTATCAATCAGGAGTGTACAAATGTTATTTTGGATTACAAATTATGTTATCCACTAAAAGAGCATCTTGGTCATCCTTGATGGATTAGGGCCCAAATTTAACCTGTTGAGAGGGTGTGAAAAATAACGATCACTAGTTAAATTTCACCTCGTTTGGACGATAAATTTGGGAATTATGGATGGCAGAAGTTTAGATAAAATAAAGGGTAAATTTGTAAATAAAATATACTATTTGCATGGCACTGTACGTAAGAAATTTTCAAATGAGTTTTTTAACAGTGAATGTTCTCAAGTACTCGGTTGGAGTTTGTGCCCCACTTGATTTACGGAATTACTTCATTTTCAACCTTGTGTCCTAAAATAGCGCAGTGAACCGGATAGACGGAATGGATCCTTGGAAGTCATCACAAGCGGACCCCACCAAAAAATTTTTCCATACCGTGCATGCAAGTAAAGAATTTACGTGACTTAAATGAATTCCCATTTCAACGATTAATACCATCCATGTTGATTAAAATGTGGTCCACCTAGGACATGAATGTGTCTTATATTTTAACCCCTTGGACCTTTTAACCGTTGGCGTCCAACTTCAGAATAATTCGACTACTAGATTGATGAGAACCCACCATACGATTACAAATCATGTTGTGGCCCCACCTAAGCATAGGATCTACCTCATACTCGGCCTAATGTCCTAATAGGGCCAATAGAACCCGACGAATGGTCCAGATCTGTCAAGATCTGCCTTGTGGGCCCCACCTGATGGGGCGTGTGTACACCACACACGTGCACCCGCTCTGCACTGACCCAAGGGGCTCGGTCAGACGAGCTCTGACTCACGTTTTTCCAAAACAAAAAAGGAGAAAACTCTCCTTCTCTCCTCAGTTGCAGCAGCCGACCAACGACTGTCCGTTTCCTTGATCAAAGGCCCACCTACATTGACCATCAATATGATCCGAACCGTCCATCTGACAGAGGACAGATGTGAGACCGAAACCCCTAAATTTCACCCTATTTCACACATGTAATTGCACACGATCCTCGTCACAAGTGAGCCTGAAAACACAAATTATCCAAAGATGGAAACTGCCTCCATTCTTTCCAGCTCAGCAATCTGAACTTGGAGGATTCCTCCTATCCCAGACGTCCATTTGAGGAGATCTCAACCGTCGAACTGAGGGCGTTAGTTCCTCAAAACCAGAGGAGAAAACTAGTGGTCGAAACCACCATTTCACCAGCTGTTTTGAGAAGCCAGTTAGTGGAATCAATCCAAACTATTCGTGGCTCAGCCGACAGTGTTGAGAGGCTTAGGGAAGTGTTATATAGAAGGCTAGGAACGTGGATGCAATGGGAGCTTCTCTCATTTTCGGAAAAACCTAGAAATCAGCCGTCTCTCCCCAAGCTCGAACCCACCATGAAAACCTCCCTGGAACTTCACTCCAACCATTCTCCAAGCTTCTCTAAGATCATACACACCACTTACAACAATCGGTTTGAAGAAATAAACCCCCGTTTGTAATCTGCCATTATCGTCTGCATCTTCTTCCCCGCCATTCTACTGCACCAACCATCGTAGTATGAGTCCGTTCTGACTCCAGTTACGTTCGGATTCATGGTTGGAGGTCCCTAAAGGAGGAAAAAGGAGAAGAAAGTGAAACCTAGAGAGGAAATGGAAGAAGAAAGGAGAGAGAAGAGGAGGAGGCGGTGCAAATGTTGCACCACGCCAACACAGCCTGACTCGTCCGAGTTCAGGACAAGTCTGAGCCAGGTCTAGTCTCTTTAAAGGGTAGAGATAAGGGAAGGAAAGAAAGAAGAATGACAAAGAGAGAAGAAGTTAATGAGAGAGAAAGAGAGGGTGGGTCGGTGGCTGCTGTAACTCGACCCAGCCAACTCGAGCTTAACTCAAGCTCAAGTTTGGCCCAAGTGTTTGCTGGGTGTTCTAGCATTTAAAAAAAAAAAGAAGAAGAAGAAAAGATAGGAAGAGAAGTAGAGAATGAGAAAAATCAACGAAGAAAGGAGAGAATGAGAGAGAGAGAGAGAGAGTGTGTGTGTGTGTGTGTGTGGTGGCAATGGTCTAACTGTTGCTGGAATGATGAGTTGGGTCGTTGGACTGACCTGACTCACTGAGTCAAACAGTTTTGGGGCTGGGCTCTTATCCAAGCTCTGCCTGTTGTTCAGTCAGAGAAAGAGAGTTAGGGGGAGAAGAAGTCAGAAATAGAGAGTAGGGGGTGGCGGTGCTTGAGTCGAGGCAACTCGGTTAGGACTGAGTTCAGCTAAGACCGAGTTAAGTAGGTTGAGGCCGAGTTCATTAAGCCAAGTTGGCAAGGTGAGAATTTTTATTTTTATGCTATTGACCAGAAATTTTGATTATTAGTACAATATATAAATTAATGTTGTTGTTACTATTATCATCAATTAAAATTCTTACTATTAATTTCTATCATAATAATTTTCATTACCATGTTAAATCATAACACCAATGCTAATAATTATCCCATAATTATTAAGTGTATATGGTAATTAATGGTACACCAAACTAGAAGGATCTCGATTTACAATTCCCATCCTTATTACTAGTATCATGGTAATTTTTATTATAATCATGATTAGCCACTAATAGATTACTCATACAAGTATTAGTTAGTATTGATAAAACCACAACATTAGTTGTTAGGATTATACTCACCATTCTTAGATATTGCCATTGGTAGTAGAAGTATACTGATTTCTACCATTATAATGATTATTATTGCCACGAGTAGCTAATATTAATATTAATAATTATGTTGTAGTTATAAACTATCTTCATAATTAATTTTACATAAATTAACATTTAAATCCTAATCCGATAACTAAACCCTAGGATGAAAACCCTAGATTCTACACTAACACCCTAAGTAATCTAAACCCTAAGACAATACTTTAAACATAAATAGTGAAGTTAAGTTTGGATCTAACGGTACAATCCCATAACTTATGATAGGACCCAAGTCCAAGGGCGTGCACACTTCCTAATAACATTAGAAGGTGAGTCGATAAATAAGGTGATGATTCTTCCCCTTGAGCTTTCCATCTTCTCATTAGCTTAAGTTGTAGTTTTTATTTCAATTTATAATTGATATCTCCATTTTATAATTACATGTGTTAGCTGGTGGAAATTGAATTGCTACATTTCATGCTTAATGTTTACCCTGCATACTTATTTCATACCTATGGATTATTTGTGGATTGCTTATGGAACTTAAACTAGTACATTAGTGGGAAACCCCCACCTATAAATGTACACCCATACTTGGGATGTAACCTAATGTTGAGAAGTGGAGCCACATGCGCAGATTTCATGTCGCAAGTCCTTTCACAACTGGGATGTGGAAAAGAGTTTCGCAGATTTCGTGTCGCAAGTCCTTTCACAACTGGGATGCGAAAAGGAGTTTCACGGATTTCGTGTCGCAAGTCCTTTCACAGCTGGGATGCGAAAGGGAAGTTGCCAAAACTATAAATTTGGGTCCTTAAGGCTATTCTAGGGTTAAGGTGAATATTGAGAAATATTTCTAATGTGTGGGTAAGGGATTTTCTCTGTACTTCCAAGGGAGAGGTTAGTATATTGCCTTGTAATCTTCATTCTTCATAGTGGAAGTTTGCATCCGTGGTTTTTTACCCTAGATTAGGGTTTTTCCATGTATATCTTATCTTGTGGTTTGTTTTAGATTGCATTGATCTGTTTCTATTTTATTTTTCTTCCTGTTTATTGTTTGTGGGTGAGGCCTGAGATTGGTTCTAGGCTCACTGCGTTGTTGGCGTGGTGCGTAACAACTAGTATCAAAGCTATTGGTTTAGTTCTATTGGGAGCGATGACAGAAGATGGAAAAAGTAGAATTAAGAAGTTTGATGGTTCAAACTTTGCCTTTTAGAAGATGCAGATGGAGGATTATCTGTATCAGAAGGACCTCTACATTCCTCTAGGAGGAAAAGAGAAGAAACCAGAAAAGATGACAGATGATGAATGGTTTTTACTGGATAGGAAGGCTTTAAGAACGATCCGACTCTCTTTGTCTAAGAGCGTCACCTTCTATATATCTAAGGTGAAAACTACAAAAGAATTAATAGAAGCCCTAGCCACCATGTATGAAAAGTCCTCAGCATCCAACAAGGTTCATCTTATGAAACAACTATTCAACATGAAGATGTCAAATGGTGAGAGCGTGGCTGAACATCTAAACGAGTTCAATACAGTCACGAACCAGTTGGAATCCGTTGGCATTATTTTTTAGGATGAGGTCAGAGCGTTATTGATCTTATCCAGTTTATCAAACAGTTAGGATGGTTTGGTGATTGCTGTGAGCAATTCTTTAGGGTTGACAAAGCTGAAATTTGATGATGTGGCCAGTCTAATTCTCAGCGAAGAATCTATAAGGAAGGTATCAGGAGTTTCAGGGGATTCAGGGAATGCTCTAAACGTTGAAGGAAGAGGAAAATCGTTGAACAAAGGAGGCAATAAACACAGGCGTTCTAAGTTGAGGAAGAAGTCTAAGGGACCGAAAGACAAAGACGGGTATTGGAATTGTGGCTAGAAGGGGCACACGAAACGTGATTGCAGGGCGCTTAAGAAAAAAGAAGGAAACTCTCAAGGTGGGAAGGATTCAGTGAATCTATCTGAGGAGAGTGATACAGAAGCATTGATCTTGTCTCTTGATGCGAGGAATGAGTCTTGGGTTATAGACTCAGGTGTTTCGTTTCATGCCACTTCATGCAAGAGAGTTCTGCGTAATTATGTGTCAGGTGACTTTGGGAGAGTATACCTTGGTGATGATGAGCCGTGCAATATTGTTGGAAAGGGAGATGTTTAGATAAGTCAAAAAGACGAAACAACTTTGAAATTGAAGGATGTCAGACATGTACCGAGTTTGAAACGTAACTTGATTTCAGTGGGGCAGTTGGCCGATACCGGTTATGTGACGATATTCACCAGTGATTCCTGGAAGATCACAAAAGGTGCCTTGGTGATATTTAGAGGTAAGAAAGAAGGTACTTTGTAGGTGACTTCAGGATCATATTGTTCACTCGCAGTCGCATCAATTGGAGTGAATGGGCAGTTATGGCATCAGAGGTTGGAACATATGAGTAAAAAGGGAATGAAAGTGCTATTGTCAAAAGGGAAACTACCAGGGTTGAAGTCCATTGACTTGGAATTCTGCGATGACTAAGTGTATGGTAAGCAGAAGAGGGTAACTTTCAAGAAGACAGGACGTGCTCCAAAGACGCATCTGTTGGAGATTGTACACACTGATGTGTGGGGACTGGCATAGGTATCATCTTTCGGTGGCTCACATTATTTTATTTCCTTTATAGATGATGCTAGTAGAAAACTATGGGTCTATTTCTTAAAGCATAAATCTAATGTATTTGATGTATTTAAGAAGTGAAAAGTCATGGTAGAAAATGAGACAGGTAAAATAGTAAAGTGTCTCAGATCTGATAATGGGGGAGAGTATTGTGATAAGAGGTTTGAGGAGTACTGTGCAACAAATGGAATCAAACATCAGAAAATGATTCCAGAGACACCACAACAGAATGGTGTGGTTGAGCGCATTAACAGGACCATCCTTAAGCGTGCCAGGAGCATGAGGTTACATGCAGGGTTGCCCAAGACTTTTTGGGCAGATGCTGTAAATACTGTCGTATATCTCATCAATAAAAGTCTCTCAACACCATTGGATGGTGGGCTACCAGAAGAAACGTGGACTGGGAAAGAAGTGAACCTAGCACATCTCAGAGTGTTCGGTTGCATTTCATACATTCACATTGATGCAGAGCATAGAAACAAGCTGGATGCAAAGTCCAAGAGGTGCACGTTTATAGGCTACGGGCAGCATGATTTTGGCTATAGGTTTTAGGATGCAGAAAACAGGAAAATCATCAGAAACAAGGACATAGTCTTCAATAAAAAAGTGATGCATAAGGAAAGGGTGCATGAAAATAAGGTTGAGGAGAAAGAATTTGAAGAGTTAGAAGAGTTACTGGACACGGGTGTTACAGCACCACAGGATGATCATGCACAGGAGCATTATGAGGTAGGGCTACAGATACCGGTAATGAGGAGGTCTACTTGGGAGAGAAGACACACGATCCGATACTCACTCTCCTTATATTATCTACTACTAACAGATAATGGTGAACCAGAGTGTTTTGAAGATGCATATAATCAGATACATGGGTTAAGTAAGAGCAGGCCATGGATGAGGAGATGGACTCTCTTGAGTCTAATCATATATGGGAGCTAGTCACTCTACCTAAGGGTAAGAAAGATCTTCATAACAAGTGGGTTACAGATTGAAGGAGGAGCACGATGGTTCGAAACGGTATAAGGCTAGACTGGTTGTGAAAGGGTTTCAACAAAAGACAGGTATCGATTTCACTGAAATATTTTCACCTGTGGTGAAAATGTCTACGATTTGCATGGGCTTAAGTATAGTGGCTACAGAGGACTTACATCTAAAGCAACTAGATATTAAGACAGCCTTTCTTCACGGGGACCTTGAAGAAGAGATATATATGCATCAGTCGACAGGATACGTGACACCAGGAAAGGAGAGCAAGGTGTGCAGACTGAAGAAGAGTTTTTATGGCCTGAAGCAGGCCCCGAGGTACTGGTACAAGAAGTTCGATAGTTTTATGTCGGGAAACAACTTTAGGAGATGTCATGCAGACCATTGTTGTTACTTGAAGAAGTTTGATACGTCATACATCATTCTTCTTTTGTACGTTGATGATATGCTTGTGGCCAGTTCAAGCAAGAAGGACATCTCAGATCTCAAAAGATAACTATCTAGAGAATTTTCCATGAAGGATTTAGGAGCTGCAAAATAAATCCTAGGCATGAGGATAAAGCGTGACAGGGAAAACAAGAAACTAGTTTTGTCATAGGCAGAGTACATAGCTAAGGTACTTGACCGATTCAATATAGGAGGTGCTAAGCCAGTTAGCACTCCATTAGCCAACCACTTCAAGCAATCTAAGGAGCAAGGGGCAAAGACACGGGAGGAACGGGACTACATGGCTACAGTCTCATACACGTCAGCTATTGGGAGTCTCATGTATGCTATGGTGAGCACAAGGCCAGACATTGGTCAAGCAGTGGGAGTTGTTAGTAGGTTCATGAACAACTCCAGGAAGAAACATTGTGAAGCTATGAAGTGGATCCTTAGATATTTGGTAGGTACTAAGGATGTCGGGATGTGCTATGGTGGATCAGAAATCAAGCTACAAGGCTATGTGAATTCAGATTTGGCAGGAGATATTGACAGCAGGAGAAGCACTACAGGTTATGTCTTTACTCTAGGTAGTGCTGCAGTCAGTTGGGTCTCTCAGTTACAGAAGATAGTATCTATTAGTACGATAGAAGCAAAATATGTTACGGCTACAAAAGCAAGCAAGGAGATAATGTGGATGCAAGGTTTCATGGAAGAGTTGGGTAAGAAGCAAGCAGATTACAAACTGTACAGTGACAGTCAGAGTGCAATACACTTGGCGAAGAATTCATCCTTTTATTCAAGGACCAAGCATATTGTCATTAGATATCACTTCATACGTTTGTTACTGGAAGATGGATCGATTGCTCTAGAGAAGACTCATACAAGTGAGAATCCTGCGGATATATTGACCAAGGCGGTCACACGAGAGAAGCTGAAGCTCTGTTCAGCTTTGATTGGTCTTTAGGCTTGAAGACGGGATGGTGGTGTACTCCAGATGAAGAAGACAGGTTTATGGCGATGTGTCTCAAAGTAGGAGATTGTTAGGAAGTGGAGCCACATGCGCAGATTTTGTGTCGCAAGTCCTTTCACAACTGGGATGCGGAAAGGAGTTTCGCAGATTTCTTGTCGCAAGTCCTTTCGCAACTGGGATGCGAAAAGGAGTTTCACGGATTTCGTGTCACAAGTCCTTTCACAACTGGGATGCGAAAGGGAAGTTGCCAAAACTATAAATTTGGGTCCCTAGGGCTATTCTAGGGTTAAGGTGAATATTGAAAAATATTTCTAAGGTGTGGGCAAGGGATTTTCTCTGTACTTCCAAGGGAGAGGTTAGTATATTGCCTTGTAATCTTCGTTCTTCATAGTGGAAGTTTGCATCCGTGGTTTTTTACCCTAGATTGGGGTTTTTTCACATATATCTTATCTTATGATTTATCTAGGATTACTTTGATCTGTTTCTAGTTTATATTTCATCCTGTTTATCGTTTGTGGGTGAGGCCTGAGATTGGATCTAGGCTCACTGCGTTGTTGGCATGCTGCACAACACCTAACTGGTTGTGATTGTAATGGACCTTCGGTTTAGTGGTTATTGAATGGTGGTTTAAATTGATCATTGATGTGAGCCTACCATCCAGGGTTGTTGTGTCCAATGGTTTTCAAGGATGGTCTTTTATCGCATGGTTTTAATATTTGCCCTATGTGGCTTTGTTTTAGTATTTGCCCTAGATGGGTTCGATGTTTTATTTTGTGCAATCATGCGATGGTAAGCCCCATATACTGTAATGTGATTGGCCACTAGTTGACAGGTTTCCATTAAACATCCTAAGGTGGTAGTCTCATGGGTCAGGGATGGTGGTAATGGGGCATTATGCCCGAGCCGTCGGCCTACACTGGGCCATGTGCTCCCCGTAGTGACCTTGAGCTTACCTAAAATTGGTTGATCGTAACTGGACTAATAACGGTTTGGTTAATCATGCATCTATAGCATGTTGGAGATGACGGGTGGCTAATCTGGATGTTGTAGCACGTACCCTTAAGATCTTCAGGGTATCATTTCGCTAGCTCCCAGACCACCGACTATCGACCCCTGTCCGACTAGATGATTTTCCCAGGTCGATGATTTGAATGGGTGACGAAACCAAGTTCGGCTGGATGTGCATCCCTCAGCCGATGTGCATTCATGCATCCATGCATTTAAAAAGACTACATCATGTATTGTTTGATTGCTTTGTTGTTTTATAACTATGCTTACCTAATGCGACGGTGTGTAATCTTGAGGAGAATTCACACTGAGCTGGCCACTCATCCATCAAATATACAACCGTATAGGTAGAATAGGTGGCTTAGATGATGTATATGATCAGACTTGACGGGGAGTTGTGCAGGTGCCATGAATGCACGACCGTATTGCTAAGAGGAGTTGCATGGTCATGCTACTTACATTTATATGCTTTCTGTTATTTCTTATATGTGCAAATCTTGTAATCGTTAATGTTGAGACATTGGTTTGTATAAGTCATTATGGGCAACCTTTTATATATTCTAAAGGTAATCGCAATTTTTCTTTTATGCTTACTTGTCCATTCTATGCTTATTTGCTTACTCTGATAACTGAAAAAAAAAATACTCGAATTTGACCATCCTTTAAGGTTAACACTCAGATTTTTTGGAAAATGAGTCGTATACTCGGGTCCTGAAAACACGGGGCATTACATACTACCATTTTAAAAATGGCGGTGTCTCTACATCCTCAAAGGTGGCACTCATGTACGTCCATCCTATCCTGATCATCGGGACTGTGGGTACACTTTGGATGGAGCATATCTCTAACGCCATACTGATCAAGCAACCTTACTTGTCCAATTGAGGGCAAAATGAGATGGTTTCTATCATATTTTCAATGTAGTTTTTAGGATTATGCTCCACCAGCAATTCTGGATTTCCATATGGCTGTGCCATGTGCAATGTTGAAGTGTCACCACTCACCACCATTTTAAGTGGTGAACTATACGAATCTACCCTTCTGGGTGGTGATGCATGATGCATCTTTTTGGTTTCACTGGTGCTAATGGTTTAGCAAATCCACATCTTAATCTCATCCATTTATAGACTGTCAGATTCTAGTTTTTTTTTTTCAAATGTTATTTTTGTTTTTCTTCTAACTGTTGTTGTCATTTTGTGGTGGGGCTTTTTCTGTTTTTGAATTGTTGGTAGTGCTTTGAACTCGGATACTGTTTCATTTTCATTTCTCTAATAATGTTTCTTATCACGTATGAAAATACTGTGTATTTTCTTTTTAATATAATTGTGCATGTTTCTGAATGGAGCTTGCCCTTGTTGGTATGAGGTGGTTTTGGTTTGACCTCGAAAAAGGCGGGACTGGGGTTTTTTGCTTTTTTTACCAATACATTTTCTTTTGGCAACATGTATCCAATCACCAGTGTAGTATCTAACATGTATCCAACTTTGCACGCTGAGTAATCGACCTCAGTCCGAGCTCTCCAGTTAGGTAGCAATGTAGTAGTTTGTCCTCCATGCTTGTAAGTTTTACCACTTTTTCAAGGAAGATTCAAAAATTAAGCATTCATAGATAAAATAAGCATTCCTAAAACATTTGTGTAACATCTATGTAGTCTCTGTGTGGCATGAGGCCCACCCCACCATTAGTGAGGCATCTAATTAACCTATCCAATAGGATTGCTCTATCAGAATTGGGGTTTTCGTCTTTTGATGATTTTTCAGTTGGGTTATTTTTTCTTTTTTATTTGGAGCAGAGATTTCCAGTAAAATCCTTTTTTTATTTGATTTGGTGTTTTAATACTGATTTTGATCTTCTTCTTCTTATTATTTTTTTAAAATATAGCTAACATATTGTCATTTGAATTCTTTATCTGCCATTTTTGCATGATTAAGAAACACATCATTTGCAGGTTAGTTCTCATTACACAAATATTGGTGTGGTTTGGCAGCTTGGATTTTGGCAATTTTGGTGCTTTTGAAGGAAACAGATATTCGCATGCTTCCCCTTTTGCAAGAATAATGGAGGGTGGTTATGCTCGGCGGCTTCTACAAGTAAAGTTGTTTTCTTGTATTTCTTTGTACTTCACCATTTAGCATATAGATTGTGCAACCACAATATGTATACTTAGCAGCAACCATGTCTGAACAAATGTATTATTATTATCATATCTATTATTATTATTATCATTATTATTTGTTTCTCTATTGCTTTCTCATAATTCATTGCTTCAGTTTCAGCATATCCTATAATGTCAAATGTTAAAATATTTTCTTGCCTTTCTGGTCTGGCATGTTAGGTCCCCGAATGCATCAGGCTTTTTGAATGCACAATCTGTATACTTGTGAATGGGAAGTAAACATTTTGTCTCATTATAAAGACAATTTCTTCGATGTATGCTGTTGATCAAAGGAATAAGGTTGTGTTTAAATGCAATGTGATAGTTGCAACAAATTCAATAGACAAGAAATGACGAAGGGTAGCAATGGGTTGGGTAGTCTGCCCGACCCAGGTTTGGACTGGGCTTGGACCTACTAGCTGGCCCATGGGTTGGGCTCGGGCCTCCCATGCTTGGCCTGATTAATTTGCAGGTCAAGCCTAGACTCATGTCACTTTAGCCTGGCCTGATTGGCTAACTATGTGCATGTGTTGAATATATACCATTGGTTTAATTCCTCTGTAATGTCATTTTTCTTTGTGCATTTGTTCCCCACATGATCAATCGATATTAGGTCTCTTTCTCCCTCTCTGTCTCTCTTTCTCAGTTTCTCTTCCTATCTCACATCTGTTTGAGACTAGACATGTGCTCCATTTCCAGTTGGGCATATCCTCTTGTATGTTCCTTTTGGCAATATTACATTTTCTTGACTTTCACATAACAATATTACATTGGTTGTTCATTGACTTTCACATAACAACATTTTCTTGGAAAGTAATTCCTGTTGGAGATATTTCTTTAAGTAATTCCTGCTGGTCAATGGAAGCGTGTTGCATGTCATAACTTAGTTCATTTTTTTAATACTTTAAATGGATCTAGTGTTTGAATATCGCATCAATTGAAAGCATCTTTATGCCAAATTATATGACCTAGAATATAACTTCCATCCAATCATGTGCATGTGACTTCCCTTCTCTGCATTTTTTAAAAAACTTTCAATCAATGATTACTATAATGCCTCTTATACAAATCTCATACATATGTTTCCTATTCCTTCTTTCTTTTCTTACCATTTGTATCTTATGATTTTTGTTTAATGCAATCGTCATTCATATTCATAGGTTTGTATATAGCTATCATGACACAAACAACCTCATTATCTTTTGCAACTTGATGGGGGTTAAGAATCAAAACTTTAATTTATGACTGATCGAAGCAAAGGAGATTTTTGGTCTTTAGATTTATGACTGACCGAAGAAAACTTTAATTCATTGGTCTTTAGATTTATGACTGACTGAAGTAAAGTATTTGCACTTTTTTAGTCCAAAAATGGAAATGGGTGTGGTGTTTGTAAATCAAAAGGGTGGGTGTAAATAGTTGATCCCTCTCTTCAGAGGGTTATTTGTGGAAGAGAAAGGAAAAAATGAAAGAAAAAAGAATACCAAGTTGAGTTCTATGATTGCTCATGTCTACCATTTTTATTTTTGGGTGAATTTAGATATCGTATTGCATTTATGTATTTTGTTATATAGGACACGATGGAGCAGGAATTCTAACAGGTTCGCTTGCAGGACTGTCCATTTTAGCTTTAGTAGTCTTACCCAAATGGTCTAACTATTGATCATAGAAATTGAATAAACTAGCTGGAATTTTAGATTAATTACTGAAATTTCATCATTACTTATACTTTTGTGATTAAATACTCCGATTTTCATATTTCAGTATTGGAAATTCATAATGATATGTCCTGCTTGGAGCAAATCAATATCACAGTATAAGCTAAAAAAACAACTTAGTTGAATCCTTGGAGGAGCTTGCACCTACTTGCACATTAGATGTGAATTTTCCTCCATGCTGCTTCACCATGTTGATTGATCTTTTTTGTTTGACTTCTTTAGTTGCATCAAATATTTTTCTTATTATTTAATGTTGTGTTTGGTTGCATCAAATATCATGTTTCATTAAATTGCATTAATAATCAATCTAGTTTGGTGCAACCGAGATGTGCTTTTGCCACAATCAGGAGTAGGTATCCGAATTCAACCGAGAGTATATAATCCAAATATCAAAGGTATAGGATCTTCCAATCTTCTAAAACTTAGGGTAATTCCCTATCACCTTGGTTAAGCATTGTACCTTGGTAAATAGCATTCAATACTACAGTTTTCCAGTCTGTCTGTCTACCTGGATTTGCATTGATAGGGACATTCATATCGCATTGTACTGTCTTGCTTTTTGAGCTAATATGTGATGGCTATTTCTGCTTTGTAGTGCTATTGGCCAAAATTTATAAACAAGTACTTTTGTTAGGGAGATTTTCTTTGCGGTTCTCATTTCCATTTGTAGCTCAGTTTTATTTTCACTTCTCATTAGTAATATGCAAGTTAGCAATAATTCTCATTTCCATCCGTGGCTTGGTTTTATTTTCAATTCTCATTGGCAATATGCAAGTAACTAATTCCTTAACCATCTCATGGCCAACATCAATTTGAGTCACCATAAACCTTTGGATCCTCTTTTTGAAAGGTATATTGGCTCTAATCCAACTCCCAAGCCCGCAAATAAATTCAGCCCACAAATGTATTTCTTGCAATATTTCAAAATCTGAATGATATTCGTCACATTGCTGACAGTAACATTGTTTTCTAATATGTGCCACCAAAAAATTGGATATGGTCTGCCTTACGGTTCTATTTGTCATTGAAATGTTTTTACTCCATGTTTTATATTTACTTGATATGGATTTATTGATAGTTTTCAGCAATGATTATTGTATTTTTCAAAACCGCGGTAGTAATTCCCTACTTGAACTGTTAGGATTACCTTCACTCCAACCATCCAGCATTATAGCTTGGCAATAGGACTTAAGGCATTATATTAATTTAGCTGAGTTAACTTCAATTATTTCTTGTATTTCAGGAAGCATTAAGGCACGTACTGATTGTGTTTGCAAAGCTAAATCCTGGTATAAGATACGTACAAGGAATGAATTGAAGTTTTGGCTCCACTGTTCTCTGTCTTCCGGAATCCTGGTATAAGATACATGAAACTTTCCATTTCTACAAACCCTATTTGAGTAGGTTTAATATCACAAAATTTGATTAAATATGTGTGTTTGTTAAAGATGGAACAAATAAATCAGGGTAACTAGGCAATCAAATTCCACCACAGCGCATCACCCATGCACGTCCCACAAAAAGACCCATAAAAATTGATTACTTTACACGTGGCAGGATTATCCTTCCAGCCAGACCCATAAAAATTGATTTAAGATACTCGTAAGGTGGACGGTTTTGATTACGTCTACCTTGACAGTGGCCTTCTAGCTAACAAATAGCTAATGGTAAGTGGAAAGTAAGGATAAGTAATGGCTACGGACTCTTGATCGTGTAATTCTAGAAAGATTGTCCGTCGTAACAAGGCCCACTGGCTGGACGGTTGAGATTCTTCACTCCGTAATTTATGTGGCCAGCCCTACCATATATTCCAAGGTTCTGCCCGATCGACATATCATCTCGTGCATCGCTTCAGTGGATCCGGGGATCCATAGAGGTCGGTGGATTCCTATCCATGTACTCACTGTGATGTATGTTACTTGTATCCATGCCGTCCCTATGTTTTGAAAGATCATTTTAAATAATGATTACAAAAATAAAGTAAATCCAAATCTCAGGGGAACCACACCATAGGAAACCGTAGAGATTGACCATTAGAAACTTCTTGTGAGTCACACAAGTTTTAAATCAAGTTGATATTTGTATGGTCCCTTCATCCAGGTCTTCATGAACTTATCAACAGGTTGGATGGAGAATAAACATTTCGGTGGACCCGAAGAACTTTTAACGGTGGGTATTCAGTCACTTCTGTTTGCCGTGGTGTGGTCCACCGAAGAATGTAATCTGCTTCATTATTCGGATCATGCATTAATATAAGCCTTCAAAACGGATGGACAGCGTGGATTTAAGGAACGTACGAGCCAAAACTGGTGAGTCATGCTTTCCAATTGATCTTGTGTTTCTATATGTTATGTATGGTGCCTTAATGGTACAAATTTTCTATGAAGTCTCTTATCATTTACTAAACTGGTGAATTAATATGGTATTTTATGAATTGGAAGATTTTGGTTGATATAGAAAGCATGGTTTTTGTATCTGATGTCTAGAAGCAATGTTGTATATCCCAGTATACAAGTAATCTTAGGGATGAGATTCTGCTACATTTTCTTTCTCGCGGTTTGCTAATTTTTCTATTAGAATCTTATATTAGACAATATAGGAAATAGTGGCAACAGGTGGGATGGACAGGCGTCGCAAGGATGGGCACTGAAATTGGGCTTCACAATGAGGTATAAAAATCTATCATTTATTTTTTTCCCCATATGACTGAGCACCAATGTTGTCAAATCGCATATGTGATTGCATGTGATCAACATATGTTGTTCGCATATGCGATTGCACAATCGCATATGCCATGGCATATTTTTTTTCAAAAAAAAAATATCTAAAAATCTAAAAATTCTATAAAAAAAGGAAGGAATAACTTGTCTAATTAGTACACATGATTAGATTGGGCTATCTTACTTATTTCATTATAGTTTGAGTATTTCATTAAGTGATATATTTAATTACTTATATTATATTATATAAATTTTATCAAAATAATTAGCAAGCTACATTAAAAGATAACTAATTGTTATAAACTTTGAACAAAGAAATTTTAATGATAAATGGTTAACTTGAAACAACTTACAAGTTGTAACTTACAACTTAATTTATAAAAAGTAAGCACAACTTATAAAATACAAAAAATAAACATAATTGAAATAATTGTAGAGAGATTAGAGTAAGAAAGAAAGAGGTGTAAGAGAGAGAGTGAGAGATTTAGAGTTTTGGAGTAAAGAATAGTGAAAATGGAGGGGATATAAGTGCCTAATTATAAGCAAAAGTTCTTCAATTTGAAAAAATAAAAAATAAAAATAAAAATCTACCGCTCTTGGCTATTGGGAAATATGCGAACGCATATGCAGTATGCTTATCGCATATAAAAGTATGTCATGGCATACTTGTCAGGATCGCATATACCATGATGACATATGCGATTTGATCAATAGTATGTGCATATGCGATTGCATATGCGCATATGCGATCGCATTTGATAACAATGCTGAGCACTAAAAAGATAAACCTCTTCAAAACTCAATTTAAATATGTAGCATCAACCTAAAACATTCTCAATATAAATGGAGTCCTAACTTTCCCGATATGAGTTCCTTAAAAAAATAGATTAAGAAAAACAGAACACCATTGAAGGCACACCATTTAAGAAAAACAGAACACCATTTGAAGGTGAGACAACTTCAAAGTCAAGAAAACCATGGTTTATAATCTGGTGTAGTTCTCTTCATGTGTGATGACTTTGTAAATTTACAGGCATTATTGTGAAATGATAAGGAGGAGGGTGGTGTACTGACATTAAAAGTTGTGTTGGTCGCAAGAAGAATCATCTTGGTTCTTCAAATCAAATGGAGAGGGTGTTATGATTTACTGGAATTTTGAGCAATAAAGCTGAAGAAAATCCCGGTTTGTCTAAGGCTGCATTCATTGTTTATTTTCTTTGTTTAAAATTGAATTCGATGTACAGTCATTCTTCCGAAAGGAATTATGATTGAGATTTTGGTGGTATTATTGGAATTTGTTCTTATTTTAGGTTACATTCATTATTTTCTTAGATTTTTACAATTGGAATAGAGTCAAGGTTTGCTATTGTGATGGTGCATCCTTCAGCGACGAAGGTGTAAATGAGGTCAATAGGAATATCTGATCTTTTAAAATTTTCATCTTCCATGAAAGTAAGCCTTACAAGATATCTACACTTCATTGGTTATCAAGAGCACAATGACGCTCCCTATATGAAACATTCAATTGTAGTAATTTTTCCAAGGATGATTATATATATATATATATATATAGATAGATAGATATAAAATTATATCATTACCATAACTGGACTTTTTACTCAATTATTAGACATCAAAATGCCTTTGTAGGTTATAAATGTTATTAAGATTTTCCATTTTCTAGTTTCCATTTCATAACAGGACTCTTGACTCGCTTCTTGGACATCATTATCTCTTCAATCTCGGTCTTTACATTTGAAGTCTCTTGTGCATCCTGCCAAAACATTCATTTCAAAATTGGCTTTCCCCCATGTGCTTGTCACTGCAAATTTACAACTCATCAAATCTCCCCATGTCTGCCTTCTCTTAGTCTATTTATGTTTGAATGTAAAGTAAGCTTCTTGTGCTCTCATTGTTCTGCTTTCTTGTTTGAATGCTCCCTATTCTTTTTTCACTTGATGTATGATAACATCTGCGATACGCATTGCTTGAATGGAATCTGAATGAACAAGATAAAGAATTGTCCCTATCTTGCCTTCCAAATTCTCTTCCTTGTGGTTCTTCCGCTGGATTTAGATAATATTTATCAATTCTAATTTTTTTCATGGGATTCTAATTCAGGGAAGCCTTTGCTCTTTATAATTTTGTTGAATGATAGTTTGTTATTTGTTTTCTCAGGAAAGCTCTCTTTATAAATATCATGTGGAGAAACTTACTTGTTCAGGCAAGTATCTATTTTCTCTTATACCTTATGAAAGGCTCAAAGAATTAAATGAATGTAATTATATTAAAATTAGAGATTGATTGAGACTATTTGATTTGTTGAATGCTACTATTTTATTTATTATTTTTCCCTTGTGTGCAGGATTTTAATCAATTGCGCCTAAATTTAGGCCTACAAACTAGCACTTCAGCCTCTTGACACCACTCGCGCGAGGAGTACCATATAGAGGATTTTTTAATTTTATTTTTTAAAATTATTTAAGACCATTTTCAATTTATTGTAATAAATATTATATATATATATATATATTGTGAAGTAAAATGGATTTTGTTTAATATTTAATTTAAATTGTATTGCAATATTTTTTATGTCTCAAATATTAAAAAAATACAGGTTTCAATTGACCATTAGCAGCGCCTCTCAATATAATAAAAAAAAATTACTGGCCTGTGTTTGGGCCTCTCAAATATGTAGAAAGAGTTTCAGCGGCGCTTATATAGACTATTAGAGGCGCTTGGGTAGCGGCGTTTTTTGCAGTTTTGTCAGAAATAGTAGCGTTCAGCAAAAGCGTCGATGAAACTACTGAACTCGCGGAAAAAGTGACTAGCACCGGCAAAACAACATTTAAATGAACATAGGCTAAGCGCCGGGAAAGGTTTCGGCGTTTTTAGGGGCTTTTACTGGTGGTTCTAGCCGCTGGTAAAGGTCCATTCTCTTGTAGTGTTTGTTTGATTTGTTCTAGTATATTAAAAGTCATTTCTTGTGAAAGGCAAAGCTCAAACCATCTTGAACAACCCCACACTCTGACTATCGCTTAATTATTATAGAATTCTACAAGTGGTTGAGCGAGTAATGTTGTTCTAGCGAATGAATCTCTTGCTCATGAAGAGAGTTGCAAGTTCAACAAGTGCCTGTGCAACTAAATTAACCACCTAGTCATATGCCCATTCCACCAAACCTAGATAAACTATTGTTATCTTGAGTTGAAACTCTCTAGATTATGTCGATTGAGATATTTGATGTGCAAAAGGGGGATTTAGCACATCGTAGAATTGTCTCAAGTTCAAGCTGAACACTCATGAACTCAAATTAAAGCCTTTAATAGGTGTATGGCCGGCCATACCGAGAGCATAAATCAGTTTGTGGATTTGTTTATTGAAAGAGTACCCCTCGTACCTCAACAACAAAACAATACTAGTTCTGATAGGAATTTAACACCTATACTACTAGCCCAGCTAGTGCCATAGACACTTCCTTTACGATGAAATACACCACCTATTCTTATCACTTCCAATCTAGGATGTGCGAAATTCACTGATATCGGTGGATTTTAGACATCTTGAACATGTTCTTTTCCAAAACATGCAAAATTCACCACCACTAGTAGATTTCAAGCATCATGAATGTGAGAATATGAACTTAATCCTTAAAGCTAGGAATCGAATGATACCTACGTGTTCACACCCCAAGTATAGGGTTCTGATGTAGTAATAAACACGGTAAGACCGAGGTCGAATCCATAGGGGCTGAAACATGTACGTAGTCTAAGACTAAGTAGAATTAGAACTAGATTAAGATGAAATCTAAATCGAATATAATTGAGGGAATAATAATGAAATATTTATCTAAAACTTAGCGAATTCAGAGGAAGGAAACTAAGGTGCCAAGGATCCACTTGTAGTAATCAGGGAAATCTTATGCTTGGGTCAAAAACTCAACTGGACTTAAAGTCCTATCTTCATCCAATTGAAGGGTGTAACCATGAAAATCAAGACTGAACTTTTTTTGATCTAGTTTTCAAGAGATGAAAGGTATAAGAATTAAAATGGATTCCATCACCAAACCATGCCCAGGAGACAAAGCAAACAACAGAATTAAGCTAATTAACAACCAATCATAAGATGTATGAAGGTTAGGAAGGGTATCGTCATCCGACCATGCCCAGGAGACGATGGTGAACAACAGGGCTTCCTAACGTCATAATCGAAATAAGGAAAAGAACATGCTCAAAGCTATCGTAGATTCATTGTAATTTTAGTCACAACAGACCATTAAAAACTGAAAGCATTCCCCATAATTAAACTAAATTCAAGATTAGTTTAGTCTAAATAAAAGGCTTAAACAAAAAGTCTCCCCATCACGCTACAAGCTTCACCTCTTAGCCCTAGCTAAGAGTTTAACTTGACATGAGCAAGAAAATATCTCTAAACAAATTCATAGGAAAAGAAAGAAAGGAAATAAAGAAGAAGAAGAAGGACAATTGAAAGCTATCTCTACCAGCCTCTCTCTCGTTCAAACTATGCCTACACGGCTGCCAAGATACCCCTACATGTCCTCTCTCTCTCTCTCTCTCTCCCTTTTATAGGTAAAGGAAGTCGGTCGGTTTGCTGGAGTGCGAAACTCCTGGAGTTGGTGCGGAAGGTCAGGCGTTTACATAGAGAAAATGCGAGACTTTACCTTTTGGACTGTTTTGGGATGGATGGCCATCCATCTCCTTTTTTGGCCTTCATGGTGATGGACACATCCCTGTGTTGATGAGTTTAAACGGTTTAGATTGCTAATCCAATCACAATCTTAATTGTGGAATGGCCCGAAAGTCCCAGTTTTCTCGAACGCAGAGCCTTCGCAATTCCTTGTGCTATGCTGATGGTGGGGCGCGAGATCGATGTCTTCAGGAAAATCCACTGTCTATTAAATGCACATCGAAAAACCAGGTGGGAATGGCTGGTTTCGAATCAAATTCGGTGTGGCCCACAGATTTTTTTGTTGCACCGTCTATCTTCCATTTTACGGCTGAAGTCAGACCTAAGTTATCTTTCGGGATTCCGTCACCTAAGTGATGGTCATGCCTACCCTCTGGAGTGAATGACGGTTCAAATCATCAGATCAGATGATGAGTGGGACCCACAACTCAAATCAGCGTCTGTACCTTGCGGACGCTGCGTATGCAAAAACCAGATCGGGTCAGCTCCCGTTGACAGATCTCAATGGTGTGGTGTGGTGCGTGAGTGCACTGCCTGTGCACTCCCACATGTACATGTGGGATCCACTGTAATGCGTGTGAGAAATCTTCTCTGTCCATCTCTTTTCTCATCTCATTTAAGCAGTTGGGGCCAAAATTAAGGCATATCCAGATATCAAGTGGGCCCCAAATTGAGGATTTATGGGCTAATCTGTCCGTTGGGCCACTTCTAGGGGGATCCAATGGATGAAAATTGAGTGTACGGTTCATTTATAGTCCTTAGGCCATGTACGTAGTTTCAAGACGAACGGATGGTGGGAATCCTATGATCTTGCATTCTGGTTGACTTTCAAGCCACTTGAGCTTCAGTTTCTCGATTTTCTTAGATCTCTGGCGTGTGAATCCGTCGATCTTGGTCTCCTGGGGTCCTTCCCTTACCTTGGTGAATTCTGAGCATTAAATCCATGCTTTTAGTACCCTGTTTCTGTCTAAGCTCGTAAATACACCTTACAGCACAAACACGATTAAATCGGGCCATTAAATAGTGCCATGTTTGTAAATCCTAGCAATAACTGGGGTCTGATATGCAATATTTGACCCTCAACACAACCCCCAACTAACATCTTACTAGTCCCAAGCAAGGTATGCGAAAAATAAGTTGAGAGTACATAGGACAATCCAGATCCTATAATTCTAAGATTCATGAATGTTGGGCATTATTTTCTCCTGGCCTCAAGCGCACGTTAAATTTCATAGTCAAGTTCAAAGTATTAATCCATCAATCAGCAAAATTCTAAACAATGAGTTTCATGGGTGTATAGTGTAATCTCGGCTTACCATCATTAAGAGATCCAATTATTAATTTCCATGATACATTGATGATCAAATGAGCATTCATGACAACCAAAACCTAAACTAGAACTTACACTACCAAAAAAATGAGCAAAGGTTACGGACTATAAAGGTCTATAGCTACGGCTTTAATCCGTAGCTATAGGATAAGACCCACCACCACACTTTTCTAAATTGATAGTTTTATAAGGGTCTCTGTGGAGCCCATCGTAATGTATTTATTTTATCTAAGCCATCCATTTGTTTTTATATCGTATTTTAGCATATAAGCCCAAAAAAGGAAGCATATTGAAGCCTCAAGTGGACCACACAATAGTAAACACTAGAAATTATGTGCATATTGTTGAAAGTTATTTTGGAGTGGTGTGGTTAACTTGGGCCTTCAATCTGCCTCATTTTTGGTTTCATGTATTATCCATGGTTACCTAAATGAATGGACTGCATGGATAAGACACATCCATCATGGTGGCCCCCACGAAGCCCCTGAGATCACCGTCCAAATTTATAGCCCAAGCATTGGCTGGGAAGCGGATTGGTTGTTTGGTGTGTTGAAGTCACCAAGTTCTGTGGGTCCCATCATAACTTATGAGTTATATCCAAACCGTCTATCCGCTTAGCGACCTCGTCGTAAGGCTTGAGACGAAAAATAAGACAGATCAAAAATTCAAGTGGACCACATTGTATAAAGCAGTGGAGGATTGAACGCCTGCCATCCAAACCCTTTCGGCGGTCATGGAAATTTTGGATTCGGCCGCCTAAAGGCTATCTCTCTCCTCTCCCTCTCGCTCCAAAGGGGAAAAAAAACTCCCTCTCCCTCTCACTCCGAAGGGGAAAAAAACCCTCCCTTTCCCTCTCGCTCTCTCGTGCTCCCCTGCCGTCTCCCTCTCCCTCTCGCTCTCTCATGCTCCCTTTCTCAATCTCGCTGCCACTCAGCTTGTGGATGGAAGGTTTCTTCCTGTTAGGTAAAAACAGAGGGTTTCTTCCCATCTCGCTGCCACTCTCCTTGTGGACGGAAGGTTTCCTCCCGTCAGGTAAAAATAAAGGGTTTCTTCCCGTCAGCCCCTCGTCATCCTTGGTATCTCTCTCTCTCTCTATCAAATATTCAATGTCCAAACCCTATTCGGTTTTCTTCTATTTGTTTTCTTTCATCTCTCTATTTTTTTCTTTTTAATACCCAACTGGTTGATTCAAATACCATAAAATTTCTTAAGATTTTGTACTAAAATTAGACTGATTAGTCATGATATTTGGTGCATTTCCGTCTAATATCTTTGTGCATTTTCATCTAATATCTATGTGCATTTCATGAGATTTGTTTTTAATGCTCTTTGGTTTATTCAAAGCCTCATTGAATTTTGAGTTTTGTCTAATAGCTTTGTGCATTTCCATTCTATGCCTTGTATTCTGGTGCTACTTTAATATTACTTTTGCTTATTTCCTTGGGTTATTCCCTGTTGTATGTGGAATTGTACTTTAGGCCCCTATTGTTTGTTTTGGGCCTTTGGTTCTCATTAGTTGGGATTGCTCTAACAGTGTGAATTTAAATATGCACATTTCCAATGGATTCACCATTTGATGCAGAAACCCGTACATCAGTGCCACAAATGAGGAGTATGAGTTACTTTTTAAACTTTGCATAATTACCATAGGAATGCTAGTTCTAGTAACTGAGTATACTTGGGTTTTTAGTTCTAGTAAGTGGGATAGTTAGTCCATAATCCAAGCCATTAATCTGTTGCACCCCATTATAGATGGAGACAACCCCAAGATAATTTTGACTCTAGGATATAAAACATCAATGGTCTATATTACCAAACCGGTGGTCCCACTTGTCATAATTGGAAACACCTGTATACAAGTGTGGCCCATGGTTTGGTAAACCTTTGATTTGTATTTCATCTCAACATGGTTGGATTAAAACACAAAAATCTTCTTGATAAGACTAGTATAACCTTCAATTTGTGGCTATATGCGCCGGCTAGAGGGTAAATAAAATAACAGTCCTCATTTAACTAAGAAAGTGTTTGGGGCATAACTTTTCTGTACGATGATATTCATTGTAGAATGAATCGATTCATACTGTAAATTTGAGTCCAAACTCATCTTTTGATTTTTAGGTTGCAAATGGATTATCACCACTACTAAAACTTTATCCAAGCAGAATCTTCCAAAATTACTAGGGAATTGATTTGGTTTTGTTTTGGATTTTTGAGTTTCTAAGTCCAATTGCATAATCCAATGCAATCATTCCATTTATGTTTATTTTAAAAAAAAAAATTTAATTTTAATTTTAATTTTTAAAAAAAAAAAAAATTCACAATGATTAATTGCTTTTATTTTGCTGGACGTTGCAAAGGGAACTAATGACCTATAACTGGTTGTAGTTTACCTAACATATAATCTACTTTTACAAGCATTTTCTGCCAGGGTCCAATTAGAAACAAAATTCATGAGGCATGAAAAAATGGATTGTAGCATACAACTGGTTGAAAATGTAAAGATTTTTCTTTTGTGGATTTCTATCAGGTGATCAACTAGCTATAGGAAAGGAAACCGGTTGCTGTCTGGGAATGGGCACCAACATGTACCCGTCATCAGCTTTGCTAGGACAGAACAAGGACAAGTCAATTGTTGCTTTGCCAATCGATGAGCTGATAGAGAAGGTCGATGGTTTTACTAATGTTTTCCCTGGTATTTGCTCATGGCATCAAGACTGTTCGTTCCTTTCTCTGTGTTCTTTGTGCGTGCGGACACGCACATGTCTAATTGCATACGTGGGTGGGTTTTTATGTGCGTTCTGTATTTGTTATCCACTATGTCTGACTGAGCATTTATTGAATGTTTAGAATGCAAAATTGAAGGGGACTAATGGTACTACGAAAGAAAGTTCTAAGGTATGGTAACGAGCATCTCATTTGCTTCTCTTGTTTTGGCTTATATATTTCTTTAACACTAACAGGTCTTAAATAAAATTGTTCTGTTTCAATTTAATAAATTGATTTAGGTGTTCAGTGTTGCTACTTCTTGATGTTGGTAACAAAGGGATTGTGTTATTTACAGAACATCAACATTGCCAGCATTGTTTGTCTTTGTGGTATTGCCGCTCTGGCAAACAAGAAGACTGTGCTGATTCAGCCAGCAGGGAAAGATCTTTCTGTTGTGCTTGCAACGACGAAGACAAAGAACCAAAACCATCCTGCAAATCTGTACCATAGGTCAGTCATGAAGAAGGAATTCCGACAAATGGCAAAGGCTGTTGTTAACCAGGTAAAGGATTCTAGAAAACCTTGTTCTATTTTTATTTATTTTTAAGTTCCCCCTCACATGGACATCTATGGCTGATATTTTTGCTATGATGAGTAGTTAACATGTGAGAAGATCTCTTTAGATGGATCTTAACTGAGCCATGTTTTTATAGTTAACTTATGGCTGAGTACACAAACATTGGATGTGTTTAACTCTAATTTTAATTGTTCTGATTTTAATAGACTAGAGATATGTGGTTTGAGGGTCATGATCGCACTCGTCACACACGAGACTGGCTCTTACAACTTAAGGAGGTATGTTGTTGTTTGTTGCAAAAATGATTTCTTTACTTGCATGCTTCTGACATTGAGTTTTTTTATGAGGCTTGTATGCTTCTGAGTTATGTTTTTGTTTGTTGCAAAAATTGATTTCTTTGCTTCCATCCTGGTGAGATTGTATTTGTTATGAGGCTTTGCTAAGATGCGATTCATTGGTGTTGTTTATTGTGGTGAGAGACGAATGTGTGAAGTAGAAACTGAGACATCTGGCTTGGTGGGAGGAGAAACAATAAGACATGGGAGAACCTCATGAAAAATTGTGTGGAAATGAAGGAACTTGTTTCCGATTCATATTAGAGGGAGATGTGTTTCCTGAGTTTTCTTTCTCTACCTTTGAATTTATCTCACAATCACATGTTCAGGAATTGATATAAATTCATTTACCATTCATTTGAAATCTGTGTGAGGCTGTGAGCGCTAAATTAGTTTGTAAAATCCATGATAATTTTTTTAGTGGAAATGTTTGAAAGCTTCTATTTTTTACTCAAACATAAGAAATCACATGTTTTTATTTTTTTTTGTTTGCATTTATGGACAACTCATGAGTTTTTCCTTTTGTTCTTTATTTTCTGTTTATACTGTTATAGTTATTTATTTTAAGTTAGCATACTCATTTGAGGTTCATCTTATATGCTAATTTGGGATATTTGCTCAAAATCTCCATAACTTTTCCACAAATACTCATTTATAGCTTTCTTTTCTTCCAATATTGTCTCTATAGGTTGGAGATGTTCCTGAAGATATCTTGAAAATCAAACAAGAGATTGAGTCTAAACTTTTTGGCGATGATCAGAGTACAACCAATTCGAGGACTTCCTCTTCTTTGCAAGGACTCGCTATAGTATGTTTCTAAATTATGGATGTTCTTGGACAACTCCTCATGCTGGTAATCTGATTATTCAATTTTTCTTCTGAAACTTCTTTTTCCTGCCCTTATTTATTACCACATCAGTTCTGTTTTCTTCATGCTGTCAGAGGAAAATGTGGATCATGATGCAGTGCAAAAAGCCCTTTTGTCTCTTTTAAGGCAGGATCCAAAAGGTAAATTACTGTAATGTTAATATATCTTGAAATCTTTGGTTGCTTACTGATTTTTTTACTTCAATAAGATGTTGTGTGTTGCCTATGGGAACATGTTACTATTGCATTTTCATGTAGCTATGATAAACCCATCCCAAGAAACAACTACTAAGGAAAGAAGCATGCTCACCATCTCCTTGTAGTAAGCATAGAGGAAAGGCATGTTGGGCATTCCTGAAATCAAACAGAGAACATTAATACTCACAATATATAATATGGAAGTTTGTTAATTCTACACAAGGGCACATATAGAAATATGAAACACAGGTGCGAGATAGCTTTCCATAAGATTGGAAATAATGCTTATACCTTCTGACTAAAAAATCAAACAATTTCACTCTTTGGGTGGGTCACAACATACAAAGTAAATTGATGATTAAACTTATTTTTCCTCTAGCCATTCATTTATTTTGATATGTCGTGGCCAACCAGAGGTGTAGGATTGCTTGATTTAATCTGGAAGATCTAAACAATGTATCTATGATTGTAGGGTTTGCTCAAGGAGGCCAGTATGGTGATGCTATGGAGCTTTTCTAGGAGATGTTGGATGCATGTTTGAAATTTTAAATTCTAATTATATTCTTTGAGAAATTTTACATTGTGGAACAGGAAGGAAGGTTAGGATAACTTGGGGAATGTTTGGAAACATCATCTTCAAGTTCAAGCACCTCTAGAACTGCTGGAGACTCTAGTTCAATGCTGTAGGTTGCAGAGAAGCAATTGGATGAGAAGGAAATTGGTGAATCACCTTTTGCAGGCAAGTGAATCGCTTATTCCACACAAGGTCTTGGGTAGGTAGCAGGACTTCTTCCTCGAAGTCACATGTTTTTTAAATATTTGAAGAATCATGCTTGGACTTTTTGGTAGAATTTTATGAACAAGGAAGAGGTTAGTAGCAAATGAGAGAAGAGTGATCTTTTTTATATTGGTCCAAGTCATATTCATATATAGTGTGGGCTACCTAATGAATGGTCCAAATGCCTAGCATGCATGTCATCCAACGTTGGGGATGAGCCTTTGCATGATAGCTCTTATATATACGACCTGCATTCTATCAAAACATATGGTATGTAATGAGATCATGCAGAAAAGAAACTCTTCATTGAAGGTAGCCATATCAGTCTCAAACTTTATTTAGTTCAGGAGCCTGATCAAATGTTGCATGAACAAACACATGAATCCATAACATTTTCAAAAGACTTCCACTCTAGTTTCACATTAGCCAAAACCTATAACCATGGTTAGGTTTTGGGCTGAAAGTTCGAGTACAAGAGCTGACTCTTTCAGAGTCCGAACTCATTCTTTTGAAAAGTAGAAAAATGGAAATATTAGTAAATATGGATTTTCTTGTTAAGAAGAAAATGGAAAGTAAAGAAGAGACATAACTGAAACTTTGCACTATGAAAAGTAATATTAACCATCTTACTTTCCCCATTGAATTTGACGTCCAGGAAATGGACCTATAGATTTAAAACCATTAAATCCTTCTCAGAAATCTGAGTTTATTGAACTGAATTGAATTATTACAATTCAATTTTGTTGAATATCCAAACGCAAGGTTTCCATGAATTAGGCAAATGAATTCATTTTAACTCATTTTGTTGAATATCCAAACGCAAAGATTATTTATTTATTTATTATTATTATTATTATTATTATTATTATTATTATTATTATTATTGTGATATGCAATAGCTTTTTAGAATTCATATGTAGGTGCATACTTGTGCTCATTCACATGTACTTTGACTATCTTTCTTAAATTTCTTTGGTTTTTCTAATTTTTGTATCTAATTTTTAATTTCTAGGCCCTAAAACAAGATTCAAGGTGCCGTCAACAATGCTAACATAATCCTCCAGGTCAAATTGTTAATTGGACCTGATTTTATTTAAATGATCTTGATAATTCATTTTATTTAAGTGAGCAAACCTGGATGTGCGTTGGAGCTATCCGGATGTTGAGGGGGGTCTGTGGAATGTGGGAACCGCTGTTATGACCATGATGAAGCTGTCTGTTTCCTATGGACAGCATTGGAGTGGCCTGGCCATTTGGACAGGCCATGTTTATATCTGTATTTACTCAAAATTGATGGAGCAGACCCGGATATCTGTCGGAGCTATCCGGATGTTGAGTGGGGGTACCTAGAAGGTGGGAACCGCTGTTATGACCATAATGAAGCTGTCCATTTCCTATGGATAACATTGGAGTGGCCTGACCATTTGGACAGACCATGTTTATGTATTTGCTCGAAATTAATGTAGCAAACCTGGATGTGCGTCGGAGCTATCCGGATGAGCGAGGGTCCTTGGAAGGTGGGAACCACTATTATGACCATGATGAAGCTGTCCATTTCCTATGGACAGTATTGGAGGGGTCTGGCCATTTGGATAGGCCGTGTTTATATCTGTATTTACAGGTACCACACCCTAAACCTATAACCTAAACCTATTCTCAATTCCCTAAAGCTATAACCTATTAACCTATAACCTAAACCTAACCCTAAACCAAAACCTATAACCTAAACATAAACCTAAACCTAAACCTATAACCTATACTTATAACCTTAACCTAAACTATAACCTTAACCTATACTTATAACCTAAACCTAGATCTTAACATAAACCTAAACATATACTTATAACCTATAACCTATAACCTAAACCTTAACCTATAACCTCTAACCCTATAACCTTAACCTAAACCTTAATCTAAACCTATAACCTAAACCTAAACCTAAACCTAAACTTATAACCTAAACCTATCCTCAAATCCTAAAACCTATAACCTAAATCTAAACCTTAACCTATAACCCAACCTAAACCTATTCTCAAATCCCAAAACCTATAACCTAAACCTAAACCTATAACCTAAACCAAAACCTAGACTTAAACCTAAACCTATAACCTAAACTCAAATCCCTAAACCTTAACCTATAACCTAACCTAAACCTATACTTATAACCTAAAACTATTCCCAAATCCCAAAACATATAACCTAAACCTAACAAATCCCTAAACCTATAACCTAAACTCAATTCCTTAAAGCTAAACCTACACCTAATTCTAATCTCAACTCCTTAACCTAAACCTAAACCTAAACTTGAAAACCCAAACTTAAACCCAATCCCGAACAAGATCCCGATTTCCTAAACCTAAACCTGAACCCATTCTCAAATCCAAAAACCTAAAACCTATAACCTAAACTAAAACCTAGACCTAAACCAAAACCTATAACCTAAACTGAATTCCTTAAACCTTAACCTATAACCTAACCTAAACCTATACTTATAACCTAAAACTATTCCCAAATCCCAAAACCTATAACCTAAAGCTAAACCTACACCTAATTCTAATCTCAACTCCTTAACCTAAACCTAAACCTAAACTTGAAAACCCAAACTTAAACCCAATCCCGAATATGAACTCGATTTCCTAAACCTAAACTTCCGAACCTATTCTCAAATCCAAAACCTAAAACCTATAACCTAAACCAAAACCTAGACCTAAACCAAAACCTATAACCTAAATCAATTCCTTAAACCTTAACCTATAACCTAACCTAAACCTATACTTATAACCTAAAACTATTCCCAAATGCCAAAACCTATAACCTAAACCTAACCTTTTTCTAAACCTATAACCTAAACCTAAACCTACACCTAATCCTATCTCAACTCCCTAACATAAACCTAAACCTAAACTTGAAAACCAAAACTTAAACCCAATCTCGAACATGAAACCGGTTTCCTAAACCTAAACCATAACCCATTCTCAAATCCAAAACCTATAACCTAAACCTAAACCCAAACCATAACATATAACCGAAACCCGAACCCATTCTCAAATCTCAAAACCTACAACCAAAACCAAAACCAAAATATATAACCTAAACCCGAGCCCATTCTCAAATCCCAAAACCTATAACCTAAACCTAAACATATAACCAATGACCTAAATCAAAACCTATAACCAAAACCAAAACCTATAACTTAAACCCAAACCCATTCTCAAATCCCAAAACCTATAACCTATAACCTAAACCTAAACCTAAACCAAAACCAAAACCTATAACCTAAACCAAAACCTAAACCTATAACCTATAATCTAAACCAAAACCAAAACCTATAACCTAAACCCGAACCCATTCTCAAATCCAAAAACCTATAACCTAAACCTAAACCTTAACCAAAACCTATAACTCAGTAACTTAAACAAAAACCTATAATCTAAACTAAAACCAAAACCTATAACATAAACTAAAACCAAAACCTATAACCTAAACCGAACCCATTCTCAAATCCTAAAACCTATAACCTAAACTAGAACCCATTCTTAAATCCCAAAACCTATAACCTAAACCTAAACCTAAACCTAAACTCGAACCTAAACCTATAACCTATAACAAAAACCAAAACCTATAACCTAAACTAAAACCAAAACCAATAACCTAAACCCGAACCCATTCTCAAATCCCAAAACCTATAACCTAAACTAAAACCAAAACCTATAACATAAACCCGAACCCATTCTCAAATCCCAAAACCTATAACCTAAACCCAAACCCATTCGCAAATCTCAAAACCTATAACCTAAACCTATAACCTATAACCAAAATCAAAACCTATAACCTAAAAGAAAACCAAAACCTATAACCTAAACTCCGAACCCATTCTCAAATCCCAAAACCAAAACCTATAAATTAAACCCTAACCCATTCTCAAATCCTTAACCTAAACCTAAACCAAAACATATAACCTAAACCCGAACCCATTCTCAAATCCCAAAACCTATAACCTAAACAAAAACCAAAACCTATAACCTAAACCCAAACTCATTCTTAAATCCAAAACCAAAACCTTAACCAAAACCTATAACCTAAACCCAAACCCATTCTCAAATCCCAAAACCTATAACCTAAACCTAAACCTTAACCTAAACATAAACCAAAACCTATAACCTAAACAAAACCAAAACCTATAACTTAAACCCAAACCCATTCTCAAATCCTAAAACAATAACCTAAACCAAGACTAAACTAAAACCTATAATATAAACTCGAACTCATTCGCAAATCCAAAAACCAAAACCTTAACCAAAACCTATAACCTAAACCAAAACCAAAACCTATAACCTAAACTCGAACCCATTCTCACATCCCAAAATCTATAACCAAAACCAAAACCAAAACCTATAACCTAAACTCGAAACCATTATCAAATCCCAAAACCTCAGAACCTAAACCTAAACCAAAACCAAAACCAAAACCTATAACCTAATCCAAAACCAAAAACTATAACCTAAACACGAACCCATTCTCAAATCCAAAAACATAAACCTTAACCAAAACCAAAACCTATAACCTAAACCCTAACCCATTCTCAAATCCCAAAACCTATAACCAAAACCAAAACCTATAACCTAAACTCGAACCCATTCTCAAATCCCAAAACCTATAACCAAAACCAAAACCAAAATCTATAACCTAAACCCAAACCCATTTTTAAATCCCAAAACCTAAACCTTAACCAAAACCTATAACCTAAACCAAAACCAAAACCTATAACCTAAACTCCGAACCCATTTTCAAATCTCAAAACCTAAACCTTAACCAAAACCTATAACCTAAACCAAAACCAAAACCTATAACCTAAACCCGAACCCATTCTCGAATCCCAAAACCTATAACTTAAACCTGAACTTTAACCTAAACCTAAACCAAAACCAAAACCTATAACCTAAACCCGAACCCATTCTCAAATCCCAAAACCTATAACCAAAACTAAAACCAAAACCTATAACCTAAACACGAACCCGTTTCTCAAATCCCAAGACCTATAACCTAAACCTAAACCTTAACCTAAACCAAAACCAAAACCTATAACCTAAACCAAAACCTATAACCTAAACCCAAACCCATTCTCAAATCCCAAAACCTAAACCTCTAAACCAAAACCTATAACCTAAACCATAACCAAAACCTATAACCTAAACCAAAATAAAAACCTATAACCTAAACCCGAACCCATTCTTAAGTCCCAAAACCTATAATCAAAACCAAAACCAAAACCTATAACCTAAACCCGAACCCATTCTTAAATCCAAAACCCATAACTTAAACCTAAACCTAAACCTAAACCAAAACCTATAACTCCGAATTTAAAAACAAAACCTATAACCTAAACCAAAACCAAAACCTATAACCTAAACTAAAACCAAAACCTATAACCTAAACCCGAACCCATTCTCAAATCCGAAAACCTATAACCTAAACCTTAACTAAAACCTATAACCTAAACCAAAACCAAAACCTATAACCTAAACCCAAACCCATTCTCGAATCCCAAAACCTATAAGTTAAACCTAAACCTTAACCTAAACCTAAACCAAAACCTATAACCTAAACCAAAACCAAAAACCTATAACCTAAACCCGAACCCATTCTCAAATCCCAAAACCTATAACCAAAACTAAAACCAAAACCTATAACCTAAACACGAACCCATTCTCAAATCCCAAGACCTATAACCTAAACTTAAACCTTAGCCTAAACCAAAATCAAAACCTATAACCTAAACCAAAACCTATAACCTAAACTCGAACCCATTCTCAAATCCCAAAACCTAAACCTCTAAACCAAAACCTATAACCTAAACCATAACCAAAACCTATAACCTAAACCAAAATAAAAACCTATAACCTAAACCCGAACCCATTCTTAAGTCCCAAAACCTATAATCTAAAACAAAATCAAAACCTATAACCTAAACCCGAACCCATTCTCAAATTCCAAAACCTATAATCTAAACTTAAACCTTAACCTAAACTTATAACCTATAACTTAAATCAAAACCTATAACCAAAACCAAAACCAAAACCTATAACTTAAACCCGAACCCATTCTCAAATCCCAAAACCTATAACCTATAACCTAAACCAAAACCAAAACCAAAACCAAAACCTATAACCTAAACCAAAACCAAAACCTATAACCTAAACCTAAACCAAAACCAAAACCTATAACCTAAACCCAAACCCATTCTCAAATCTAAAAACCCATAACCTAAACCTAAACCTAAGCTAAACCAAAACCTATAACCTCAGTAACCTAAACCAAAACTTATAACCTAAACCAAAACCAAAACTTATAAACTAAACTAAAACTAAAACCTATAACCTAAACCCGAACCCATTCTCAAATCCGAAAACCTATAACCTAAACCTTAACCAAAACCAATAACCTATAACCAAAACCTATAACATAAACCAAAATCAAAACCTATAAACTAAACCCGAACCCATTCTCAAATCCCAAAGCCTATAACCTAAACTCGAACCCATTCTCAAATCTCAAAACCTATAACCTAAACCTTAACATAAACCTATAACCTATAACCAAAACTAAAACCTATAACCTAAACTAAAACCAAAACCTATAACCTAAACTCCGAACCTATTCTTAAATACCAAAACCTATAACCTAAACCAAAACCAAAACCTAAAACCTAAACCCGAACCCATTCTTAAATCCCAAAACCTATAACAAAAACCAAAACCAAAACCTATAACCTAAACCCGAACCCATTCTCAAACGCAAAAACCTAAATCTTAACCAAAAATAAAACCTATAACCATGTGAGACCCGACCTGAGTTCGCATGTATGCATGTGTGTGTGTGAGTATGCATCTCATTTATTTTGGTCCCGCGGTCCTACCGATCAAATTTCGGTGACCCGTGACCCTCCGATAGTGTTTGCGATCATCTTTGAGTCCAGTCACGTAGACCTGACTCGGGTCGACCCTAGACTTAATTTATCTTGTTTGTATCGTCATTGTGGTTCCAATGATGTGACTTGTGCATTCATCTGACTTATAGATCAAAAGTTGTGAGCATTTCATCATATGGCCCACTTTTGTATAAAAGCATATGAACCACTCTCATAGCACAAGTTTCCATGCACACTACCATACACACTACAATTCCCATGGAATAAACACTACCCACCCCACACCACACCACCCAAAAGCTTACTCTACCCTACAACCTTGTTTTCTCCTCCCATAGGTAATTATTTCTTTCTTACAAACAAATGATTTCTCTCTCTCTCTCTCTATCTCCTTATCTCTCTCCGTCCTTCTCATTCTCTCCATGGCCAGCAAATACCCTATTTTCTCTAGCCCCTTCTATCCCTAATCTCTCTAAATCCATCCATTTCAAGATCATCTCATCCATTGATTTCCCTTACTTGGAGCTAGAGGAGCAAGGAGACCTAGATTTTTGTAAGGATCAAGGTGGGTGCTCTTAGATCCTTCTTTATTTCTTTCTTAGAAGCTTGTGGGACCCATCATGGAGGTCCCTCATGTCTCCATGGTTGAGGCCAATGGCCCTTTTTTCCTTGCATACATAATCCATGAATGGGGCCATTCTCCATGGACCCCATCATGGCATTTTCCTTTGATGCATGTCATTTTCTTCTCTTGTGGCTGAATTATTTTTATTTTCCATTATTCTATTCTTGATTTCCTGATGTGTGTGGCCCACTTAATAGCCCCGGAATATCCAGACCGTCCAAGCAAAGTGGACGCCCATGGCTGTCCATTCCTTAGACATTGGCACTCTATTTGCTCCATTTTGGGCACATCCAATGGGTGTCATGGAGGGGGTATGGTCTGGATGTTTGTAGGGCCCACTGGGGTGCTCCATACCATAATTTTCATGGATTGATTTTCTCTTTTTATAGTGATTATAATTATTTTAATTCAGTATTATGTTGCTGTCCAAAAGCCATCTGGACAGATTTTTGAGCTGTCTTGAGATCAGTTTTGAGGATGATTGTTGGGGTGTTTGGTTCCATTTGATATATACCTATTAAAGGTGGGGATCCCACCTAGATGTTCCCCAAATTTCACCCTCATCCGTCCCTGTTTGATTACCCAAAAGAGTGGGCCAAGGAGGGTGGATAGTCCAGATTTCTGGACTGTCTAGCAACCGTGCTTGCTGTACAAACATAATTATCAGTCTGTTTCTGAAATGGTGGACCACCTTTGTGGACCCCACCTTATTGTATACTTGTGTAGGGATGTTGGTCCTACATTTTCTTAAAATTTGGTAGACCTGGGCCCACTCTAATGGGGTGCACAATCAGGGGCAGCAGCATTGTTTCAGCAGCAACATTGTTTCAGAAATACTTTGCTGTCCATAAATTGTAGGAGCTAAATAAAATACTTTTGATATCCCAAAAATTCTAAAAGTTTTTAGAGAGGTGTCCCACCCATGGTAGGGCCTACCTGCAAACTTTTAGGGCCAATGAACCTCATTTGGCCATCCAAAAAGGTGGGCCAATAGAGTGGGCTACTAGAAATTTCTGTTGTGCAGTCCAGCAGCATAGTTTCATAAAAATAAATTTTTAAAAAATATTTTCTCAGAAGGTGGGCCATATTTCTGGGTCCCATCTTGTTTTAGGATTGATGAGGGACCTTGGGTCTAAATTTCAGGAATTTTGGAGGCCCAGAACCCACCCATTTAATGGCCAAAATTCAGGACAGTTATATTCCAGCAATATTTCACCCTAGACAGATTGTATTCTTTAAATTAATTAAAATACTTCTGAGAATCCAAAAATTATGAAACTTTATAGGTAGGTATTCCACTCATGGTGGGATCTATCTACCAAATTTTAGGTCTAATGGACCCTTGTGTACACCGTGAAAAGGCCCGGACTAGCCCACCACATTGGGACGTCCAGGCTAGTCCGATTTTCTAGACAGATTGTTTCATTCAAATTAATGAAATTATTTATAGATGTCTAAAATTTTTGAAATTTTGTGGGGTTGTGGTCCACCTATGGAAGAACCATCCTGAAAATTTTTAGGGCCATCATGCCCCTGGACTAACCGTGGTATGGCCTGTAAATTGGGTCAGTTTTGGGCCAAATACCCAGGCCCATATGACTAACCATCATGGGATGCCCCTACTTTGGACTGCTAGGCCTGCATTCTAATGGCATGGCCCCCTTGAAGTAAGTATTGTATATCCCCCTTCTTATCTGGTGGGACCCACTGTGATATGTGTGAGTCACCATGGGTCAGTAACCCATTTAAATTAAATAAATTTCTGGACTCCAGCAGGCCCATGAAGTGGGTGGGCTGGAATTCCAGCAAGGGGCCCAAATTTGTGCATAGTTGATCTTATGGAGCTGTGGCGGCCCACCAGATTTAAGGGAGTGTTGCACACACTCTTTTCCCTCCTTCCTTAGACATTTTGGGCTTAATTAGTGCCCCTTGAGCCCACCTTTGTGGTGGTTTGTGGGCTAGCCTTAACCAGAATTTTTGATAACTTTATAGGCCTAATGGGCTGGAAACCTATCCCTTGAGCCCAAGATTGTGCAAGGGCTGACCTTATTGATTCATGGGCCTAATGGGCCGTTTACAAACTGATCATGTGCATTTATTAGCCTTGATGCCCTCATAAAATGCTTAATTATGGGCTGACTTGCAAGGCCCACATAAATGTATATTATGAAGGGCCTTGCTAAATCTTTGGGCTGGTGTGGTAAGGCCCACACTGTCAGTATAGGCCGTGCTCATGTGTATTCTTAGGCTTACGGGCTGCCTTCAAGTCCACCATAATGTATAAATTGGATGACTTTTGTTTGGGCCATTTCTTTTGGGTCCATTATGTGATATATTATATGCATGTTTGTGCTAGCAAGTAGGCCTTGTGGACTCAGTTCTTTTGGATAGGCCCATTGATCTTGGGCCTATACTCTCTTATCTATTGTGATGGGTTTAGGGGCAATAATACACAAGAGGTTGGATGACACTATGTTTGTAGTTATGATTGTGCCATTGGGCATTGCATGTTGCCTTCCTAAGGGACGTAGTATTCCCTCTTGAGCATGTTGGATGCTTGGAATTGATGCATAGTTGATGGTGTGATTCATGCATCTGGCATTATATAACATATGTGCATTATCACCCTCGCTTCATCAGGGTTGTAGCCTCCACAGATACATTGTGGATAGCCATGTTTGGACACCGAAAATGTTACTTGAGCATACCGGGTGCATAGGATGCCCATGGGTGAAATTCCCAAAACTTCCATGGTACCAAAGATCTTCTCCAACGCTGTGACTGAGTGGAATATATGAGCGAACGAGGGCCTTATACCGTTAGGCTGCGACTCCCACTGTCATGTAGTTGGTTGGATAGGGGTGTGGCCTTACTCGCCTGATGTAAGGGGGCATTGCTAGGCTGAGTCTGACCAGCTCATGAATGGGTCCGTTACCATCAGGCCTTGCTGGTGATTGGCTATCCACAAGCGGGTAGTGAGGTCTCTTACGCTCGTTTGACTATGCGAGGTCTGTAGAGCGGCAGTCATCCAGCAGTGTAATGGACCCCGGTGATTTCCTTATGATGAAAATGTACTTGATATGTGGATTGGATATGAGCACTGACATTACTTCACATTGCATTTACATTAGCTGTGTAAGCCTCATAATGCATTACAGTACTCATTGCATTATAATACTCATTGCATTATAGTACTTATATTGCATTACAGTAACCATTGCATTATAGTACTCATCGCATTACAGTACTCATTGCATTACAGTACTCCTTACATTATATAGCCTTAGTATGGCTTCTTGCATTATCGTACTACCTTGGTATAGTTTCTTGCATTTATGATAGCTTTGGTAAGGCTAGTGGTATTAGTATTGATCATAACTCCCTTCTGCATTCTCTATCTTCTTCTAAGCACCATTGTCACACACTTTCACCACCTTCTAAGCTTCCTATAAGCTTATGCACGATTGATGCATACAGGAGATCCTAGGCAGGCGTCGTAGCAGCAGAGCGTGGAGTAAAGTTGAGCTTGAGGACTCCAGTGTTACTGATTCTTTTCTCTATTTTCCTATTATCTTATGTATGCCTTTCAGACCTGATGTAAGCTTGTAAAAGTTCAAATTCTTAGTGGATTTTGTGATGTGTATCCTTTGTTACTTTCAAATATACTTGTTGTGATCTTAGGTATGCTCATATTGGTAATGATTATACTGTTATGAAAATCCTCCTAGTAAGATCCCAGGAACGGAACCTGCCTCAGGAGCCGAAAATGGGGTACTATGGAGGCTGTTGCGGCCAGAACCGGCCATCGGGTTCCTTGTGAGTCCGGTTATCGAATCTGGGGCGTGACAAACCTAAACCCGAACCCATTCTCAAATCCCAAAACCAATAACCTTAACCTTAACCTAAACCAAAACCTATAACCTAAACCAAAACCAAAACCTATAACCTAAACCATAATCAGAACCTATAACCTAAACCATAACCAAAACCTATAACCTAAACCCGAACCCATTCTTAAGATCCAAAACCTATAATCTAAACCAAAACCAAAACCTATAACCTAAACACGAACCCATTCTTAAATCCCAAACCCTATAATCTAAACCTAAACCTTAACTTAAACCTATAACTTATAACCTAAATCAAAACTTATAACCAAAACCAAAAGCAAAACCAAAACCTATAACGTAAACCCGAACTCATTCTCAAATCCCAAAACCTATAACCTATAACCTAAACCTAAACCTAAACCTAAACCAAAACCTATAACCAAAACCAAAACCAAAACTCAGTAACCTAAACCCAAACCCATTCTCAAATCCAAAACCCATAACCTAAACCTAAACCTAAACTTAAACCAAAACCTATAACTCAGTAACCTAAACCAAAACCTATAACTTAAACTAAAACCAAAACCTATAACCTAAACTAAAACCAAAACCTATAACCTAAACCCGAACCCATTCTCAAATCCGAAACCTATAACCTAAACCTAAATCCTAAACCTTAACCTAAACCAATAACCTATAACCAAAACTAAAACCTATAACCTAAACCCGAACCTATTCTCAAATCCCAAAACCTATAACCTAAACCCGAACCCATTCTCAAATCTCAAAACCTATAACCTAAACCTTAACCTAAACCTATAACCTATAACCAAAACCAAAACCTATAACCTAAACTAAAACCAAAACCTATAACCTAAACTCGAACCCATTCTTAAATACTAAAACCTATAACCTAAACCAAAACCAAAACCTATAACCTAAACCCGAACCCATTCTCAAATATTTAACCTAAACATAAACCAAAACCTATAACCTAAACCCGAACCCATTCTCAAATCCCAAAACCTATAACCTAAACCAAAACCAAAACCTATAACCTAAACCCGAACCCATTCTCAAATACAAAAACTTAAACCTTAACCAAAAATAAAACTTATAACCTAAACCCGAACCCATTCTCAAATCCTAAAACCTATAACCTTAACCTAAACCAAAACCAAAACCTATAACCTAAACCAAAACTAAAACCTATAACCAAATTCCGAACCCATTCTCAAATCCCAAAACCTATAACCTAAACCAAAACCAAAATCAAAATAACCCAAACCCGAACCCATTCTCAAATCGAAAAACTAAACCTTAACCAAAACCTATAACCTAAACCAAAACAAAACCTATAACCTAAACCCGAACCCATTCTCAAATCCCAAAACCTATAACCTAAACCAAAACCAAAACCTATAACCTAAAACCAAACACATTCTCAAATTCCAAAACCTATAACCTAAACCAAAACCTATAACCTAAACTCGAACCCATTCTTAAATCCCAAAACCTATAACCTAAACCTAAACCTAAACCAAAACCTATAACCTAAACTAAAACCAAAACCTATAACTTAAACCCGAACCTATTCTCAAATCCAAAAACCTAAACCTTAACCAAAACCTATAACCAAACCAAAACTTCTAACCTAAACTTCGAACCCATTCTAAAATCCTAAAACTTATAACTAAAACAAAAACCAAAACCTATAACCTAAACCCGAACCCATTCTCAAATCCCAAAACCTAAACCTTAACCAAAACCTATAACATAAACCAAAACCAAAACCTATAACCTAAACCCGAACCTATTCTCAAATCCCAAAACCTATAACCTCAACCTAAACCTTAACCAAAATCTACAACCTAAACCAAAACCAAAACCTATAACCTAAATCAAAACCAAAACCTATAACCTAAACCCGAACCCATTCTCAAATCCTTAACCTAAACCTATAACCTAAACTCCGAACCCATTCTCAAATCCCAAACCTATAACCTAAACCAAAAGCAAAACCTATAACCTAAACTCGAACCCATTCTCGATCCAAAACCTAAACCTTAACTAAAACCTATAACCTTAACCAAAACCAAAACTTATAACCTAAACCCGAACCCATTCTCAAATCCCTAAACCTATACTTATAACCTAAAACTATTCCCAAATCCCAAAACCTATAACCTAAACCTAACCTTTCCTAAACATATAACATAAACTCAATTTTCTAAAGCTAAACCTACATCTAATCCTAATCTCAACTCCCTAACCTAAACCTAAACCTAAACTTGAAAACCTAAACTTAAACCCAATCTCGAACCTGAACCCGATTTCCTAAACCTAAACCATAATTCATTCTCAATTCCCTGAAGCTATAATCTATAACCTAAACCTAAACCTATAACATTTCCCTAAACCTTTAACCTAAATCTAAAATTAAAACCTAAATGTATTCTCAAATCCTTAAACCCAAACCTACACTGATCCTAATCTCAACTTGAAAACCCAAACCTAAACCCGATCCCGAACCCGAATGCAATTTCCTAAACCTAAACCTTAACCTATAATCAAGTTCCCAAAAGCTATAACCTATAACCTAAACCTAAACCTATAACCTAAACATAAACCTAAATCTATAACCTAAACCTTAACCTATAACCTATAACCTAAACTTAATTATAACCTATAGCCTAACCTTAACCTTAACCTTAACCTAAACCTAAACCAAAACCTATAATCATATGGTGAGACCATTTCTTTTGTGTCAATTTCATTCTTCTTTGAGTTTTTTTTTTTTTTTTTTTTTTTTTAAATTCATTTTAAAAAAAATAGTTATACATGATGCACTTCTTTCACTTTGTCTTTCTTTTCCTCAATGGGCATTCTAATTTATGAATGACATGACTATTTGTAGGATGATGGAATGTACGAAGCTGTTAAAATTTCATGGTTAAGTCGAGCACATTTCTCGAATGAAGCCAAAGATTTATATTTTCAATATTATTGTAATTGTAATTGTAATTGATTAAATGAATTGGATTGTAATTGATTGTAATTATAATTGATTGAATGAATGATTGTAATTGATTGTAATTGAATGAATGAATGATTGTATAGGTAGTAATTGAATGAACAAATGATTATATGAAATTTTTTAATGTACAAAATAGCTATGGATATTGACCGTGGCCACTAATCTGACAGGTGTAGCCTTTATTAAATTTGGCATATTGCTACGGACTTTTAGCTACAAATAATATCCGTAGCTGTTTGAAGTTTTCGCTACAGATATAATTGCTACAGATTATATCCGTAGCTGTTGGAACCTATAGCTACGGGTTAAATCCGTAGCCATAGGTTCCAGACCTATTGTTACGGCACCTACGACTACGGTCGTGCTACGGACTAAAACCGTAGCCATAGGTCTATGGCTACGGATTTTATCCATAGCCATTGTTTATTTTCTGGTAGTTATTGCTACGGATTATATCCGTAGCTGTTGGAACCTATAGCTACGGATTAAATCTGTAGCTATAGGTTCCAGACCTATTGTTACGGCATTTACGACTACGGTCGTGCTACGGACTAAAACCGTAGCCATAGGTCTATGGCTATGGATTTTATCTGTAGCCTTTGCCCATTTTTCTAGTAGTAATTACCTTACAGTTCTTCTTCTTTTCATGCTTCCAGCTTTTAATTTTTCCATCAAGGGGGAGGGGAATTGAATCCGCACCTATAAGGAGCAAACCTATGGTGAAGATCGTACACCCAACCCTTTTCTGATGACAACTATTTTTTAACTGGGTATTCTTTTTCTTTTTTTTCTTTCTTTCTTTCTTTATTTTTTTTCAAAAACTTTTTTTTTCTATATTCTTCTTATTGAACATGATGGACAAATTTCCCAGGTAGATTCCTTTCATACTTAATGATCACTAAGTTACAATTCAATATCAAACTGAAACCATAATGTGTAAGTGAGATGTGTCTTGTGAAATTATGACTCAATCAATGTTTAAAACTTCTAACTATGGATTAACAGTTCGAACTTAACTATGAAATCTAACAATTAACTGAATCCAAGTATCATAAATTACCAACATCGCTTATCATTGCAATTCTAAATCCAAGATGGCCATCAAAATCACTTTAAACTCACAAGAAATTCTAAAAAAAAAAATATCACGAATTTTCACAAATTTTTTTTGCTCAAGACTAATAAAATACTGATTAGGTAACCTAATCTCCCACCCCCAACCTAAAATCTACATTATCTTCAATATAGAAGATATGAGCATGCAATGCACATGGAACAATGAAAGTGAAAGAAAAGTGATGGGAAGATAGTACCTGGATGAAGGAATCGAGAGGCTTTTCCATATAGATCTCAGCATGAGAGCGGCTCGGCATAAGAGTGAAACTAATAAAATCAAACTATCCTAAAACAATGTAGGAAGCAAACTAACCTAATGGTATAAAACCGTCTAGCCTAGAACAACGTAAAGCAAACTACCCAAGTCCTATGAAAGTAGGGAAAAACTACTCAATCATGCCGCAAGGTTCCTCTTTCGGCTAGTATCTTGATAAGTTTCTCAGTAAGTTCCTCAATAAGATCATCCAAAAGCCCTTTTTGCAATAGGCTTGGATACCCTGAAGCATGACTTTCCAGAGAAACTTATGTACCTCATTAAAAAAATTTCATTGAATCGCTAGAGGTATCCAAAGTATATATGATTCACCTGTGACAGAAGAAGTTTCAACGTTAGTATCCCATAGTCAATCAGAGACAACAGGTAGATAAAATTCAGAAGAATTCTCAAGAAGTAATGTAGTCTCAACACATTCTGAAGTTTCAGGCTTCGGTTCAATTTTCAACTCCTCTTCCTTTAATGGTAAACATTTAAAGTCTGGGGAAGGAGGGGCTTCAGAAAGAGGGTTCTCGTGGTTCATGACATCTACCGAGGTATTGTCTTGTGAGGCATCCACTTTGTCTTTTGACATGGGATCATTTGAATCTGCAAAGTGTGTCAAGCAATCATCCAAAGAGTTAGGAAGCTCAGCTGAGCATCACTTATTTTCCACATTGGAGCTCGTGATAATCTGCCCAAGGAATCGATCGTCCTTGAAAGTGGACAGAGGTACGCTCTTTTGCTCCAGTCCTGCACAGACAGATTGAAAATCAATAGGGGAAGCATCGATGTGATCACTCTGTTCATTGAAACTACTCAATCGAGGCATTGAATTGTCAAACGTGTACAACTCAAATGGTGGCCTCAACTGAGTGGTTTCAAATTCCAGGGTCGTAGTAAGAAACTTGTCGTTCTCCCGAATCACATCATCATTCGATTCAGAGGAGTGTTCTAAACATGTTTCACAAGAGTTAGAAGGGTCGGCTGTAAAAGGCTCATCCTCCACTTTTAAATCAGACATGTTAGGTGAGAGGAGTGGCTCATTATGACCGACCACTTCGTGTACATTTTAATCATTGACCTACACCAAACTTGAGATTGATTCTAAGGGAATTTGGGCTGCACGTTCATAATAGTCATCCCAATACGCATCATTGTCTAATTCCGTGCAGTGCACACTTCAGATAGGATCACTTTCCTCGCATTCTATTCTCAGATTGGGTTGAAGTTCACATGAACTAACCTCTTCCTTATCATTGAACTCAAGTGTGTCATGTGAGTGAAGTGTATTATCATCATTATATTTGAAAGACACCCATGTCTCTTCACCATTCTTTTGAACAGTCATCAAGTTCGAATAATCAAAAAAATTGAACCGTATGCTCATTAATGGAATCCAACTCCTCATTTCAAATTCTAGAGTTCTCCACAATTGCATCATATGAACTCCCCTGTTGAATATCTTTTATAAGTTCTTGTAGTCTTTGGAGTGTATTTTATTCGCTGAACTCTAGAGTTTGGAAGGAATTTTGAATTGAATTCTCTTGAATTGTTTCTGATTGGATCTCAAAGGTAGGGGATCCAAGAGAATAGTCACTATAATCCATTATTGGTTCATCTCTCCAATCTTGATGTTTTCACTGATCATAGTTATACGGGTCATAGGTGGGAGAGTTTGATAGTTGTTGGTACACATTATCACCCTAATAATTATGTACTGTTTTCTTAATCAGTGGGGTGTAATTATTCTCCCTCATATGATCGCGTATAGACTTCTTAATCGGTGGAGAATTATATTCCGGTCGGTTCTCAATCATGGTTTTAGAAGAAATTTAAGATATAGGTTATTTCCAAGCATAAGCATCTAACACGTTTTCATGGAACCACTCATTTTCTAGAAATAGATTACCATACTCACGTGCCCACTCTAGCCACTCTTGTTAGTTCATGGTGAAACCTTAATTCTGAATCTAATCCTTAAAAAAAGAAAAGAAAAGATCCTACAATAGTATGGAAAGTAAGAGGAGAAGTTAAAAAGAAGTTACCAGATTAGAAGATTTATTAACAACCCTACAAAATAGGAAAGTTAGTTCTAAAAATCAAATAGAAAGAAAAATATAAAACTAAAGTTAGTAAAATCCTAATCTTAATCCAATTCTAAAACCAATCAATTTCAGAGAATCGTAGTCGTCGGTCCCTGGCAACGGTGCCAAAAACTTGTTCACACCCCAAGTATAGGGTTGTGATTTAGTAATAAACTCGGTAAGACCGAGGTCAAATCCACAGGGACTGAAACTTGTGCGTAGTCTGAAACTAAGTAGAACTAGAACTAGATTAAGATGAAATTTAAATTGAATATAATTGAGGGAATAATGATGAAATATTTATCTAAAACTTAGCGAATTCAGAGGAAGGAAACTAGGGTGTCAAGGATCCACTTGTAGTAATCAGGGAAATCTTATGCTTGGGTCAAAAACTCAACTGGACTTAGAGTCCCATCTTCATCCAATTGAAGGGTGTAACCATGAAAATCAAGACTGAACTTCCTTTGATCTAGTTTTCAAGAGATGAAAGGTATAGGAATTAGAATGGATTCCATCACCAAACCATGCCCAGGAGACAAAGCAAACAACAGAATTAAATTAATTAACAACCAATCATAAGATGTTAGGAAGGGTACCGTCATCCGACCATGCCCAGGAGATGATGGTGAACAAAAGGGCTTCCTGACGTCATAATCAAAATAAGAAAAGGAACATGCTCAAAGCTATCGCAGACTCATTGTAATTTTAGTCACAACAAACCATTAAAAACTGAAAACATTCCCCATAATTAAACTAAATTTAAGAGTAGTTCAATCTAAACAAAAGGCTCAAACAAAAAGTCTCCCCATCATGCTACAAGCTTCACCTCTTAGCCCTAGCTAAGAGGTTTAGCTTGACATGATCAAGCAAATATCTCTAAACAAATTCATAGGAAAAGAAATAAAGGAAATAAAGAATAAGAAGAAGGACAATTGAAAGTTGTCTCCACCCGCCTCTCTCTCTCTCTCTCTCTCTCTCTCTCTCTCTCTCGTTCAAACTACGCCTCCACAGCTACCAAGATACCCCAACATGTCCTCTCTCTCTCTCTCTCTCTCTCTCTCTCTCTCTCTCTCTCTCTCTTTTTTTTAGGTAAAGGAAGTCGGTCGGTTTGCTGGAGTGCGAAACTCCTGGAGTCAGTGTGGAAGGTCTGGCGTTTACATAGAGAAACTGCTAGACTGTTTGCGTTTTAGACTGTTTTGGGACGGATGACCATCCATCTCCTTTTTCAGCCTTCATGGTGATGGTCATGGCCCCATGTTGATGAGTTTGAACGGTTTGGATTGCTGATCCAATCACAATCTTGATCATGGAACGGCCCGGAAGTCCCGATTTTCCCGGATGCAAAGCCTTCGCAATTCCTTGCGTTGTGCTGATGGTGGGGTGCGGGATCGATGTCTTCAAGAAAATCCACTCTATCTACTGAATGCACATTAAAAAACCAGGTGGGAATGGCTAATTTCGAATCAAATTCGGTGTGGCCCACAGATTTTTTCGTTGCACCGTCTATCTTCCATTTTACCGCTGAAATCAGATCAAGTTGTCTTTCGGGATTCCGTCACCTAGGTGATGGTCACGCCTACCCTCTGGAGTGAATGAACGGTTTGGATCATCAGATCGGATGATGAGTGGGACCCACAACTCAAATCAGCGTCCGTACCTTGCGGACGCCGTGTACATAAAAACTGAATTGGGTCAGTGCCCGCTGACTGATTTCAGTGGTGTGGTGTGGCACGGGAGTGCACTGCCTGTGCACTCTCACATGTACATGTGAGATCCACTGTAATGCGTGTGAGAAATTTGTTCCGTCCATGTCTTTTCTCATCTCATTTAATCGGTTGGGGCCAAAATTGAGGCATGTCCAGATATTAAGTGGGCCCCAAATTGAGGATTTATGGGATAATCTGTCCGTTGGGCCACTTATAGAGGGATCCAATGGCTGAAAATTGACGTGTATGGTTCTTTTATGGTCCTCAGGCCATGTATGAAGTTCAGGCCGAATAGATGATGATAACCCTATGATCTTGCATTTTGGCTGACTTTCAGGCCACTTGAGCTTCAGTTTCTCAATTTTCTCGGATCTCTGGCATGTAAATCTGTTGATCTTAGTCTCCTGGGGTCCATCCCTTGCCTTGGTAAATTCTGAGCATTAAATCTATACTTTTAGTATCCTGTTTCAGTCCAAGCTCGTAAATACACCTTGCAGCACAAACACGATTAAATCGGGTTATTAAACAGTACCATGTTTGTAAATCCAGAAAATAACTGGGGTCTGATATGCAATATTTGACCCTCAACACTAGGGGGCAACCTGTGCCTAGAAATCAACCTTATAATAAAAAGCAATATCAGGTTAGTCCAGAAATACCTCTATTTGCTGTAAAATAATATTGGGAGCATAATTAAATTATTCAATTAGTTTAGGAAGTAGTAGGCCAAGTTCTCGGCTAATCTACTACTCAAGTTTATCATAAGTCATATCCTAAGTAGATCAACTAGCAATATCCATTGCTGAGGAATTATCGACCTAACTTTACATTATTTACAGGTGATATAGATCAATTGACCGTATAACACAAGTCGTTTTACCAAACAATTATGAGAGTTGGCTAATAACGAATTACAACTATTTGGTCATTCACTCATCGGAGTAGCTTTCACTTAGTATTCCAATTTGTTACCAAATTTCATACAGAATTGGCAAGAGATAAAAGAAAAGTTTCATGCTCAGTTCTTCTATAAGGACATAAATTTTTATGGCCGATCTTTTTTATTTTCGGCAATTGGTAGGAGAATCAGTTGAAAATTATATTGCTTGGTTTAAGAGAGAAAAAGGCCAATGCAAGGTAGTTATGATCGAAGCAGAATTTATTTAATTAGCTGAAGAAGTTTATTTGGACAAAATTCATATATTTCTATGATTTAACCACAAAAGTGTCTCAGTATAAGGTTCTGCTCTAAGAGTCAATACGACGAAAGAATTCGTCAATAGGAATATATTATTATGACCCTAATTATGATGTTGCAGAAGCCAAAGTAGTATCTAAATAGCCATTCATATGCTTGGCATTAGTTAAAATAGAGCCAACGATATCTTCTAATGAAAAAGTTCAAAGAACATACACCTTTGATATTGCTTGTGCTGACGAAATCTTTGATATCATGTTAGATGGAAATTTTATTAAAATTCCTATTAACCATAAGATTCTGATAGTTGAAGAATTGAAGACACTTAATTACTATAAATGGCATGGAATTTGACTGCATTTCACTAACAAATGTGTTGTTTGAGGAATGTTATTCAAGACAACATTGATCAAGGGTTGTTGAAGTTTCCTTTAAAAGAAAAGAAGTGATGTTGATTGACATTGATCCATTTTCATCCAATGTGGAGATCAATATGGCCACCATTAATCCTCAAAGGTTGGTTTAACCATGATTTTTTTAAAAAAAAATTGTTCTTGGAATTCGAATGGTTTAAGCTAATGAGCAAAAGGATGGAAAAACAAGTGTCGCGCCCTAGACTCTGAAACCGAGCTCACAAAATTTTTGATCAACGAATTCGGTGCCGACAACCTCCGTAGTACCCCATTCTCAGCTCCTGGCGCCCATTCACCAGGTTTTGATCCTGGGATCCTATAAGGAGGATTTCTATAACATAAGTTTGTTCCTTATACAACATAACCAAGATCATAACCACAGAAAATAACTACAGGAACACCATTACAAAATCCACTAGGAATAAAAACTTTTTACAATACAATGTTCAAAAGGAAAGATACAATGGCTATAAAGCAAAACTCCAAAAGACCTGTGGTAACTCCTACTCTTACTCCTACTCACTGCCTAGAATCACCTGCATGCATCAATAATGCATAAGCTTATAGAAAGCTTAGAGAGCGGTGTAAGTATGTGTAGGACAGGTGCCATGAATGAAATATCAGAGTATGCGGAATGTGTGGCAAGATCATGAATACCAACAGCAGTAACAAGGCTATGCAAATGCAATGTAGGAATATCATCTGCCAACCAAAGGGTATGAAACTCAATGTAAAATACCATCAGCCATCCCTAGGCTAAGCAATGCGGGCCTATATAGCCAAGTGTCATATGCAATGTGCAATGAAATCATGACAATTCTTATATCAAGTCCACACATCAATACAATTCCTTTATGAAAAATCACTGGGGTCAAGTACACTCCACATAAACTGTCGCCTCCCTAGCCACGCAGCCCAGTAAGCATAAGAGACCTCACTACCCACCTGTGGACAGCCAATCACCAACAAGGTTTGACAGTAGCAAACCCATTTACGAGCTGTTCAAACTCAGCCTAACTTAAATGCCCCCTCACTTGAGCGGATAAGGCCACACCCCTTTCGAACTGACTACGATACAGTGGGAGACACGACCTAATGGTAAAGGCACTTGCGCTCATATTTTTCACTCAGTCTCGATGTTGGAGGTTCTTCTGGTACCATGAAGGTTCTAGGACTTTCACCCAAGGACATCCTACGTGCCTACAATGCTCACACTAATATTTTTTATGTCGAAATCTGGCCATCCACGATATGCCTGTGGAGGCTACGGCTCTGATGAAGCTAGGGCGAATATCAACCGTGCTATGTAATGCCAGATGCATGAATCATACAAATCAACCATACATCAATCCTGCGCATACAGTGTGCTTAAGAGGGGCAACTCCATCACTCAGGGAGTCCCATAACAACTTGCTCAGTGGCATAAACCAGACCAATTACATATCGACCAAGCACACATATGATGCACATGGGAATGGGTCATGAAAAATAATTAAGTGCATCATGCGGTGAAGTTGTACTCTCCTTATAACATGGTAGGGTCTGGATACTTAGACAATTTTACATGGAATGAAAAGAGCACAATTACTAGTGGGGCCCAACAATTTGGGCCAGGTAGCCCACAAAGACTATGTAAGAAATACTATGGGCCTAATAGGTGAGAATGGGCCCACCAAAGGATCTAAGGTGGACATTCAACCACCAATAGATGAGAATGGGCCTAACAAATGGGCCTAAAGGGGTCCACAATGGGGACATTTAACCACCATTTCCCCCAAGAAGGTGACCCAATAAGAAAACTAGCTAAACTAAGGCCCAAGGCCTGAATACCACCATGTAAATAAAATGGGCAGCAATACATAGATATCATCTCACATGATGGGCCTCAAGAAAATAGCCCAAGGCCTACATACAACAACATGGGCCCAAAGGGTCAAATTATAACCTAAGAATAATGGCCACCAAATTCATGCATTATGTTGGGCCTAGTGGGCAACCCATAAGCCCAAGTACATAGGTAAAACAAATCTAAGTTAGGCCAAGATGGGCCTTACACTATCAGCCCAAGTATAGGTAAAATAGGTGGGCAATCAAGGACCCACTCACATATACAATTCAGCTCACAAAGTCCAGCGTAATGTGAAAACAACCCATGCACAAGAACTGGGCCAAAGCTAGACGTCCCAGCCCACCTAGGCCTGCTGGACATCTCAAAATCCGCTCTATGTTGGGTCCTCATTAATCAACTAAAGGTGGGCCTCACAAGGCATACAAGGGGTCCAATAAACTGAGACAAACGTAGGCAAAGTGTGTATGTACAGAACCTTCCACCTGGTAGGCTACCCAACTCAAATATACCTCATATACTTAAAGCAAATTTCTGGTTGTTACTGGACATACAGTCCACCCAGCTTCCTGGGTCTGCTGGGGTCTAATAAATGATGCACCTGAGTGAGGCATAATCCCTAAGATGATCTACACAAGTGACCCATTCTCGGTTCCTGGGAATTTTGTGAGCCCAGTTTCCGAGTCTGGGCGCGATAACAAGTATGAGGCCTAAGCCTATAGTCAAATAGACCGAAGCACGTCAGGAGGTAATAACATCAAATTATCAGCACCGACATTGGCAAATGCAACATGCAGCGAAGAGAAGATAGTTAGCCGTTGTATAGGATGAATCTCAGATGAAGTACTCTCCAACTCGATTAAGGCTGGTAATACCAAAGTTAGGGGAAGAAGAACATATATCGGTTAATATGGTTGAACTTTATTTAGAATTTGACTCAATTAAAAATCAAAATTATGATAAAGCAAGAATAGATATGGAATGATCGATCGAATACTTCATGTGGACTTTCTCTCATTCTAAACTACAACAAAATTCACTCAAAAATCGTCAGCAAGTAAGAGAGAAGCTCAAGTCCTCATTAAGCTAATTATGTGCTATTTATAAAATTCATTTTAGCTTATTCAATTCCCTTTCTCAAGTTGATCTCAAATACATTCTAGAGAGTAATTTATACTCCACTTGAGAATCAAGAAAATTGAATCTGTAGCAATGGGGTTTTCATTTCCTGAAATACATTAGATCCTTATATTCTTTTTGGTTGAGCAAATATTGACCCCTCTAGGACATCAATAGCTCAACTTTTAAATTCCCTTTTGAATCATGAAGTAACTCTTTTCCCAATTCAAAATAGGTTTTTCTCTTCACACCTTGTGAAAACCATATTCAAGTACTGCTTAAAGCACTTACCAAAAGTACTTTTTAAAAAAAAGTAGTCCATGAATATTTCTAAAAAATGCCCAATCATATCTGAAAAAATACTGAGCATGCGTCTCTGGAATGTCGCAGGAGCATTACATTGTCTGAATAGTATCCTTTGGTAAGCAAACGAGCCAAAGGGGCATGTGATTGTAGTTTTCTTGTAGTGTCCCCTGGTCTTCAGGGGTTATCTCAATTTGATTGTATCCTGAGTACCCATCTAGGAAGTAATAGTATGAATGGCTGACCAATCTCTCTAAACTTTGATTAACAAAAGGTAAGGAAAAGTGGTATTTCCTTGTAAAAGTATTCAAATTTATATAATCAATTCACATTCTCCAACTAGTGGTAACTTTAGTTGGTACGAGTTCATTGTTAGCATTAGCTGCAATGATAATTCTGGACTTCTTGGGCACCACCTTAGTTGGAGTCAACCATTGACTATCGAATATAGGGTAGATGATAACCACATCCAATAGTTTCAACACCTCCATCTTTCCCAAATCCCTCATGTTTGGATTTAATCAACATCATTCAAGTGGAAAGAAATCACAACTAGATATGTGTCTTCTTGACCCAAATAAATATATTTTAGCTTGGATGGCATTGGTTTTATGTCAAGCTTTGGTGGCTTGATGCTAGACGGTAGAGGCTTTGAGTCCATGAGGAACAATTTTTAAAAGCATGGCCTCCATCGGTTAGTTTCAAGTAGTAGCTCAGAATCTAACAGAGCACTCATTATATCCAATATCATGTGATCATCAAAATTCATAAAAGTGAGCAATATAAGCTTCTAAGGGATCGAGGATTGTAGTCAATATAAGCTCCTCGTCTACGAGTGTGTCGATCATGTTTACCTCGTGGATCTCATCTACATCCCTTGGTTATTTGGAGAGATTAAACACGTTCTCCTTCAATGTCATATTCCCAAATGACAGCTTCATTACTGCATTTCGACAATTGATTATTGCATTTAAAGTGGCCAAGAATGGGAGTCCTAGGATGACCGAAATTTGAGAGCTAGCATTTATAACCGGCTGTGTCCAAGACGATAAAGTCTTCTGGGTAGTAGAACTTATCAACTTGGACTAGCACGTCCTCAACCACCCCTCTCGGTATACAACTAGATCGGTCGATAACTTATAGGGTCGTCTTGGTGGGTTTTAATTCACTAAGCCCTAATTGTTTGTAGACTGAGTACGGGATGAGGTTAACTCTTGCCCCCAAGTCTAGCAAGGCTGGTTCATTTCAGAATTTCCCTATGATATATGACATCGTAGGGCTACCCGAGTCTTTATATCTTAGGGAGCATTTTCTTTAATAATAGAGCTCACTTGTTCCGAAAAAAGGCTTTCTTTTACACATTAAATTTATGTTTAATCGTGAAAGGTCCTTAAGAAACTTGGCATAGAATAGAATTTACTTAATTGCATTAAGCAAGGGAATGTTGATTTTGACCCATTAAAAAATCTCAAAGATGTTCTAATTCTTAGGTGGGCATTTTAATGAGACTAGGCATTGAGAAAACAAAGATGTGGGCATGTAGTCATGCACCTGCTCTTTGTCATGCGTAGCAGGGCTTGGTCCACATTATCCTTAGATTTTTCTTAATCCTTAAGCGTGTCGGCCTTCATTAGGATATTTTTGTCAATTTTCTTTCCAATTCTAAGAGTGGTGATTGACTTGGCTTGTTCCACATGTGGGTTAAGAGGATTCAAATCACTCACTTTGTATTATCCTTTTAGGTTAGGTAAGGGTTGGGCCGGAAAGGTTCCTTTCTCCCCAACAATCAAGTGTGATTCAATCCTTCAAACTGAAGTTTTAAAATCATTTATGGCCTGCATGGTGGTCTGATTGAATTGCATTTGCCCTTATATGAATGCTTCTAGCGAGTCCTCAAGGGTCATCTTTTGTAGTTGTACTTGTGATGCGCTTTAAGGCGCAAGGGGAGGTCCTTGGGGTGGGGTTCTTATATTAGTTAGGATTATATGTGTTAGAATTTGATGCACTAAATGGGTGTTGATAGGCATTCATGCCATTTACTTAAGCTTGCAACATATCCTGAAAAGCTAGGATTATAGGACAATCCATTGTAAGGTGGGCCTCACTCTCGCATATGTCATTAGCACTCTCAATAATCGCATTGGTGGGCTGGATCGCATCCACCTTCATTAGTTTCATGGCCTCAACTTTTTGAGTGAGACCTCCAATCTTGGCATTCACATCATCCTCCTCCTTGATGGCATATATTTCCCCTTACTCTTTAGGAGTAGACTAGGAATTACTTGATTTGTTGATTGTGTCCCATGATTGTGCATTTTTAGCCAACTTATCAAGGTAATCACATGCCTCTTTTAAATCTTTGGTCATGAACTTAGCATTGCACATCATCTCAACAAATTGGCGCATATTCTACTTGACTATATTATAGAAGAAACTGATTACTCGCCAAATTTCATAACCATGGTGTGGGTATGCGAGTAAAAGTTCGTTGAATCTCTCCCAACATTGAGACAATTCCTTATAGGAGAAAATCATGATGGTGCGCCTTAATGTGTTGGTTTATGAACCAGAAAGAACTTTTTAAGAAACTTCCGGGTCATCTCGAACCATGTGCCTATTGAGAGCGGTCTTATTGAATGGAGTCATGACTTGGCTCTCTCAGTTAGAGAGAAGGGAAATAATGATGTCTTGAGAGATGTTGTAATGCAAGGTTCCTATAATCTCATCGAATTCCTTGAGAGGTACATATGAACTTTTTGATTTAAGTCCATAGAATTTGGGAAGGAGTTGAATCACTCCCGGTTTGAAATCTAAATTACCTACATTAACCGAAAAAACCATGCAAGATTGTTTAGTTGTTGTAGGTAATCGCTTAAAGTTCTGACCGAGGGAATTTATTGTCTCATTCTCATCACGCGATGTCCTATCTAATGGTGTATTCCCAAAATAATCTCATCAAAATTTTGTTCAGTTATATGCATATTCTAATCAAAGTGTGGCTCCTGCTGAGGCATGTTTGGAGCACTGGTGGCCATGTGTGAGACCCGACCCGAGTTCGCATGTGTGTGTGTGAGAGTATGCATCTTGTTCATCTTGGTCTCGTGGTCCTACCGGTTGAATCCCAGCGACCCGCGACCTTCGGGTAGTGTTTGTGGTCGTCCTTGAGTTCGGTCACATTGACCCGACTCGGATCGAACTGAAACCTACTCTATCTTGTTTGCATCGTCGCCGTGGTTCCAATGTCACGTCTCGTACATCCATCCGAGTTGTAGATCATAAGTTGTAGGCGCATCATTTTGAGCCTTTGATCATATCTGTGGACCTCACCTAGTAGGTTGTACACGTTTTCCCATGGGGGCCACCCTAGGTTGCGATGACAGAAGGCAGAAAGAGATATTCCCCGGCTCCTCCTGTCTTACGTTCATTATACGGAGCTTTCGATCATGCTGTGGCGCATTGCTCAAGCTCGACGTTAGGAGCTTCATCTACTTTCACTCCATGGCATTACTTCTCTGGATGGCTCGACATCTATTTCCCCTGGATATACAACGATCCGGAGAAGGCTTATGTTCATCTTAATCATCTACCATTGTGGCATTTTCTGAAGCAGAAAATGATAAGGAAGGGGTACGAATGGTAGTGGATAAAATTGATAATATGGAATCCATCAACTTTTTTCCCTTTTACTTAGATTATCAGGCCGAAAACAGCGATGTGGAGGATAACCAAGCCTTAGACCCTATTGAAAGGACTTTCTTTCTCTGCATTCCTTCTTGCATTCTTCCATTACGGGAAGGATTAGAGTTCTGGAGAGAGCCATATTACCCGAGTCGATTCACCAGACAGTTTGGGTATGATCAGGCCATGCCCTAAGCAGGTGAGGAAGTTACCAGAACAATGAGGAGTTACAGAGTTGGTCCTTACAACTGGGCTTTGAGATGGAAGCAGCTCCTGACTAGAAATTTTGGCACTCGATTCATCTTCCCAGGGTATAATCACAGAGTAAAAGCTTCGTATACCTGGATGCGATGGTGGAGTCACCATTACTATTTAGTATGCAATTGCTTCTCTGTGGATCGTCCTCTCTGGGTTCCTCCCCCATGCTTGAGGAATTACAGACCAGAGTAAGGGATCAGGTACTTTTACGAGAAAGATTGAGCCGTCGTCCCGGGGCAACTTTGTCAAAAAAAATTCTGTGGAAGAGCCTATTAGAGAGATAAAACCTCTAAACACTCTTGAAGGCTAGATTGCTTTCAGTTCGCCTTTGGATCTGATAAATCGGAGAGAAAGATCGGCAAGTCCTCACAATCAATTTGAAATTACAGGGGGTATTCTGCCTTCCCCTACTCCCGCGGGAGAAAACCAACATGCGGGTCCTGCTCCTGTTATTCCTCTGGTTACATAACCTATCCCTCCTGAAACTTTTCAGCCTGTCGAACATGCAGCTGTCCCGATTGTTCCTATCATGGATCTTACAGAAACCGTAGCCACTCGTTCCACCGCCAGAACTTCTCCGACTATACGTCGAATTGTCAATGCTACTTCTCCCATAACCCGCTCTTGTGCTAAGTCACTGTCTCCTATGGTTTTGGCACAACCAATTTCTTCTCCCTCCCGAGGTGCATGTCTTCTTCCTGTGAAGACTACTTATAAAGGAAAACAAACCATATCGGAGGAAAATAGCTCGTCAGAATATTTTGCAAACATTATAAGCGAAGATACATCTTCTCCCACAAGTCTTACTGATGAAGGAGATGTTTTGCTAGATACAGATACTGTTGTTGAGATAAACATTGGAGAAGAGAGAGATGTTGAAGTTAGGTCTTCTCTTCCTAAGGCTCCAACTACTCATCCTGATACTTCCCTTCCCATTCTGGAGACTTCTCTGGATAATGAAGAGAAACTTGATTATGGTGAATATGACGGTTCTCCTGGTGCGAATATCTTTCTTTCTTTTGATGCTTCGTATTCCCCTTGTATTGTGGATGTTGCTGAGATGGTTGCACATGGAACATCAACTTCAAGAGATGCAGAGGCTCAACCATCCGATATTTAGGCAATGATGGGGAACGTACTTCTTCCCAGTCCACAAGAAACTTTGCCATCAATCCCTCAAACATTTGAAGCCCCCGGTTAGATCAACAGGTCCCCTGCTGCATGCCCTTCTCCTATTCAGTTGGTAGCTCGGAGTCTGGAATTTATTTCAGATCCAGTTGATGTCCCCACTCCAAGTACTCTCGACTCCAGCACCTTAGGAGCTCAGGAACTTTCTTTCAATGCCGTTATGACCACGGAAGTTCCCAGTTCTATAGTACCCGTAACTCATTCTATTCCAGTTATCTCCACTGTTGTTCCCACTCCAGGTATATATTTTCTTTTATATCAGTATTGAATATGCATATGTTTTCTTTTGAACTTATATTCCTGTAATGCCCCGGTTTTTAAGACCTGAGTATGTCACTCTGATCTTGAAAATCCGGGTGTTAACTGATAAACAAAAGGATAATCAAACTTAATCAAAGTGCGATTAACAGAACTAAACATAGTATAAATAAGGCTCAAGCAGTAACAATATCCTGGGCCACTCAGCTGGGGCCCATATACAAAACCTCAAATCCCAAAATGAACTGATATGATAATAAGCAAAATAGTCTATTGATTTAATCCAAAATAAGTAGCCGCCTCCTACTACGACTACTCATTGTAAGGCTCCTCCTTCTTGATTTCAACCATCTCCGGATCCACCGCAAGTCCATCTGTCCTAGGAATTTTACTTCCTCTTACAAGAACTCACATTTGCTCACCTTGGCGTACAACTGATTTTCCTTCATAGTATTCAAAACTATGCGCAGATGCTGCTCATGTTCTACTCGACTCTTCAAGTAAACCAGGATATCGTCTATGAATACGATCACAAACTAGTCCAGGTATGGCATGAATACTCAGTTCATTAGGTCCATAAACATGGCTGGGGCATTGGTGAGACCGAACGACATAACTAAAAACTCATAGTGCCCATAGCGAGTTCTGAATGTCGTCCTCGGGATATCCTCATCCCTGACTCTCAACTGATGATACCCTGAACGTAGATCTATCTTAGAGAAATATTTGGTATCCTTGAGCTGATCAAATAAATTGTCAATGCACGGTAGGGGATACTTATTCTTTATCATTACCTCATTCAGCCTTCTGTAGTCTATATAGAGACGCATTGACCCATCCTTCTTTACGAAGAGAACTGGCGCTCCCCAGGGGGAAACAGAGGACAGATGAAACCTTGAGTCAGCAGCTCATCAACCTGACTTCTCAGCTCTTCCATCTCGCAAGGAGTCGTGCGAAACGGAAGAAGTGATATAAGGGCAGTTCCTGGTTTGAGGTCGATACAAAAGTCTACAATTCTCTTTGGAGGCAGCCTTGGTATTTCTTAAAATACTTCGAAAAAATCTCAAACTACTGGTATCCTCCTGATGATGGATTCTATTGTCTCAACTTCATCTAGAGCCTACAAGCTCTCAAATTCTTTGCTTCTGCCCCTCCCTGTCAAGGTAAAGGAGGCCTACTCGGGGACAGATATAGTAACTATCTTATCGCGACAGTCCATGAATGCACGCGCCAATGTAAGCCTGTCCATCCCGAGGATGATGTCAAAGTGTCTGACGGGCATAACGATTAGGTCCATGGTCATCGTGATTTGCGAGGGTGATCGGGCATACTTTACATATCTTGTCTGTTTCTACAAATTTACCCATAGGGGATGCTACAACTAAGGGGGCATGCATCTGGGTTGTGTTCACTGCTAATTTAGATGCAATAGCAGAATCAATGAAAGATAGAGTTACACTAGAATCAAATAAAGTGAGTACAGGGGTACCGTTAATGTGGACGGTACCATGAATGGTCTGAATGGGGTCTTGTTCAGCTTCTGTGACAGCAACAGCATATACTCATGCCGGGGGATCCCTCTGCTGAGCTGGGGGCCCCTGTCTAGGCTGCTGAGGCCTGGGCATTGATATCTGGTTTCGCTGAGGTCAGCTTGCCGAGAGTGGAATACCCTAATCCCTCATCCGTTGGAAAAAGTTCGAGAAAATGTGGTTTGACCTACTGCAGTAGCCACAGCTTTCACCTGAAGACAGGGGCGGAGCCCGCCCGAGTAGCGGCCTGAACTTCCCTGCTGGAAAAGGTGGAGCAGGAGGAAGCTGCCTTGGTCGGAATGAGGTCTTCCAAGCCGGAGGGCTGGAGCAGATGGTGCGCTCAAAGTCTTTTTCTACTCGCATTGCCCTGTCCAACAATTTCGGGAAATCCCCGAAATCCCAGGTGCATAGTCGAGATTGTATCCCGGGCTTTAGCCCTTCCTTAAACTTCTCCAGCTTATACTCCTCATCCTCGAGGGCTTTGGGTACATATTAGGACAGCTCGTCAAACCTCGCTTCGTACTGGCCGACTGTCAGGTTTCCTTGTTTCAATTTTAGGAAATGTGCGATCTTCTCACTTTGGTATGACCGTGGAAAATACTTCTCTAGGAATTTTATCCTGAAGCTGGCCCAGGTCCAGGCGTACCCAGTTGAGACGCTTCTTTGTACACCTTTCCACCAGTTTTTAGCCTCACCCTCACGTGACCCAGCTAACCTTGTGAACATCGAAGCACTCCAGCGGCCCCATTATCTTGGCAATCCTTACCAACCAATGTTCGGCCTGAACCGGGTCAGGTGCTCCTTCGAAGGTCGGTGGGCGGAGCCTCAAGAAGTGGTCGAATATGTCAGTGCTTCACACCTCTGTATCACGTGATGCCCCCCCATGACTTCGTAGGGTTTCCATCATTAGAGCGTGTGAGTCCTGTTGTTGTTGCATGAAGGCAGCCTGCTACTGCTACATGGTTGCTGCCATCTGTGTGAAGGCTGTGAAGGCGGTAGCTCCTACAAGCGTTTCTTCGTATACGTTGGTTGAGAGCTCGACCGACGGCGTCCGTTGCCTAAAGTACTGTGAGGGCAGCCCTGATGTAAAGATCTGAGGAGAGGAAGAGTCTCTTACTGCTTCCCACCTTGCGTCCCAGTTCGCCACTCCAGGTGGGAGGCCTAGTGTATAGACAAGGCTACGCTCCCTTTAGCACTCGATCGACGGAATGGGGTGAATATTGACTGTATTAATTCGTTAGGATCGTAATACGGGTGGCATGGTTTCCTGTGAGGAAGAAAATTACATGTTTGAGGTATCGGGGAATGATTTCAGTTAGTTGTGAAATAATACAAGGCTAGAGGTTTGGGGCCTTCTCTTAACTAATTCCTTAGTCCATCCCACAGCCATTGCTTGGCTGGTTTGGGGTAGGGTTTTGCAGTCGTTTTGGGGCCTGAATTTTCCCTGAACTGTGACCATTATTTGGTCTAGTCGAAGCTCAAGACAGGGCCTGATGGAGAGTCCGAACAGAGTCATCCATGGCCTGATTGCAGATTATTTTAAAGCCTGCTCTTTGGCCTGAGGTTTAGCCACTATTTGGCCTGGGTTTAGCCCAGAACCGAGCTCCAGACAAGCCTTGAATCATAGTCATTTATTGGACAGCTCTCAGCTCGAAACAGAGCTCCAGCTCTACCCAGTTTTGGCCCGATGCACAGCCATCGTTTGGCCGGGTCATAGCTCAAGACAAGTGTTGTAGTTGGGTCAGTTTTCAGTTCAGCATAGAACCATTAATCAGCTCATCTTTGGTCCGTAATGAAGGCTCAGCCTACAGGTTCCTCAGTCCACCACGCTGCCATGGATTGGCTTGGGTCGAACTGGAACAAAGTCGATTTCCTGCCTGACTCAACCATTGTTCTGGCTTGTTCTCAGAGCCTATTTCGAAGCTCTATAGAGAGCTCAAAACAAGCCTCAAATGGGTCCCAAAATGTGATCTGAAGCGGGCCATTGCTTTGCTCGACCCATCATTACCACGGCTGGACCGAACCTAGCCATTGCTCGAGCTTGGTTCTAATCCAGGCGAGCATCACCTACAACTAGCTAAAGCTACAAGGAAAATGAGAAACAAACAAAAGGAAAATGTTTTTCCCTGGGACGGTTACAACCTTCCTTACCTAAGTTAAAACAGGGGATCGGTTTCCTTGTTCCACATCCTCTCTTTCCTCTCTACGCTCTCTCTCCCTTGCTGGTGTGAATCCCGAGGCCATAGTGCCCATCTTTATAGCCTAGGGGAAGAGGGTTCAACGGTTGGGATTCTCACGTGAAAATCGGATGGCCGTGATTTTTCCTTCCCAAAGAGGAAGGTCAGCTCTCTCTCTCTCTCTCTCTCTCTCTCTCTCTCTCTCTCTCTCTCTCTCTCTCTCCCCTCCCACAGGCCCTGTTGGGCTATTTTTGGCAAAAGGAGGAGCACGTCTGCAACCAAGAAACAGACGATTGAGATGGCCAGACCGGAACGATTACTAGTCGTTCACGTGGTCACAGATGGGTCCCACACAGTGGATATTCGCCACATGTATTACAATGGACGGTTGTAACCTATCTCCTTCGTCCGTTTACAAGGGCCCAAAAGCCTATACATTTTTGGTTGTATGGTCCCCACAAAGAGTTTGAACGGATCAGATGGCCCAGAAAGTGATCGTGGTGGCCCACTTTGGGGTCTAAAGGCGATCTATTTGAATTCTTTTCCAACCGTGGGAAATCCATTTCTTGTTTTCGATTTTGGCTCGGTTAAAGACTGTTTACCGAGCCTGTGAATTGAGTGCACGTCGTGCATGGATGCTTGTGATGTACGTGCATCCTGTGTGGGGTCCACCATGATGGTTGTGATAAATCTGTTCCATTCATTTTCCTTGGGGCCTAGGAATAGGGGTCTCAACTCATTTTAGTGCGGGGTCGAGGCCTAGGCGGGACTTGACACACCTCATTAGGCCATCATTGGCCCATATGATGTGATCTGTCGATCAGGTGGGCCTGATACAAATTTTTAACGGTTAATATAGGGTACTGATTATGATGAAGGCTTTGTTTGTTGCCAACCAATTCTCAAGTGTTGGTGACAAGTGTGTTGTACCAATATAAATCATTTATAATGGCTTTAATTCAGAGTGCTCGAATAACCTCACCTTCTTGACTGTCGTAAGGCGTGTTTCGGCTCTTGGAGGCCATGATGGATGGCTTTAATGTCGAACGGAATCCCCGTCCTGAGTATGTCAAGTTCAAATTTTTTGGTTTAATCAAATCTGATTTAGGTTAATGGGGGTTTAAAAGGTAACACCCGTGTACCAAAGGTACAGGATGTTACAATTCCCCTCTTATCTTTTAGTTTCAGTCGTGACAACTCCCAGTGGATCCGAAGGATCTAACTTAGTGACAGCGGCCTTCGATAAATTCTCCTTGAAAAAGGTGCCACGTCTTATGTTGGGGCTTTTCAAGAATGTGATTTTTGTCATTGTTGGCCCTTTTAAAGATCCAACTCAATGACCTTTTTTGGATAGTGCTCTAGCAGTTCTTGCTCACTCAGCTCGCCTGGCACATGTAGATGTTCAGCCTCTTTACACTTCCTTATCACAATTTTATGAATCTACGGAGAACTTAGAAGTAGCACGGAGTATGGTCAATGGTCCTGAGATTCTAAATCGTCAGAAGGAATTAATGCTTCTTGAGGAGAATCTCTCTTAGGCGGACGATGTTCTTGGTAACTATAATACTGTTAGTCAGTCTCTCCATGATAAATTGAAGGTTTCTGACAGAAATAAGGTGAACATTGGTGATCAAATTACTTTTCTCGAGAGGGAGATTTTATCACTTAAGAGTCAGTGGGAAGCGGAGGACACAACTATTTGTCAGATTAGAGCGAAACTTGAAACAAACAATCAATTAATTGATACCGTACAGGCTGAATGGACAAGGAGTGGAGAAGTTGCTGCTTCTTTGGAATCTGAACTAGTTGGTGCTCCTGATCAGGCCAGCATAATCCTTAAAGCTGAGCGCACAACTGTTGTAGCACAATCTCAATTGAAAGAGGAGTTGCAGTATTACTTAGAGATTTTGAACATAATTGAAGATTTGTAGGCATTGTATGTAAACATTCTTTTTGTGCTATAATGTATAAATAACTTGTACAATTTTATCGAAGATACTTCAAGATATTTTGTTCTTTCATAAACTTCTACATCATAAATCATTCTAAGCATATTCATGTGTGCAATTATCTTGACATGATATTTCATTAAAGCACTATTAACAAAATCATCACATATTATGATCGTTAGTATGGGATTCCCCTGTGTGATTTTATGTTTTGATAGGCGGTGCTAGATTTCATTTTAGTTAGATAGCGACACACAATTTAAGCTCTTGAGTAGTTGGAGCAATCATGGCCGTGAGTGGGATTTACGCACAGGGATGGCCACAGTAACTCTCTAGAGTTCGCGGGGCTTTACCGAGCTACCTTAGGTACTAAATTCAAGGTCGTCGATCCATCAATGAGTAGGTTTATGCCCTTCCTCATGAGTTCATACCAGAATCAAATTAGGAATCTGGGTTTTCTTTGTCTGTGAGTTCAGACCCATTCATGGGAGGGTATTTTCATCCTCGTCCATGACGTTGTCGGAGAGCTCACAAACGACATTTGTCTCACGCGTGACTGGCTGCTTTACGACTTTTTGGCCTTTTAGGGCTTTTAGTGGCTGGCTCTATCCCCTGCCCGCATGGGTATGCACATGATGGCCTTCACAGGCTTTTTAGGGTCACTTGCTCCTCACTGCGGCCAGAATGGCAAAAGCGATAGGTCTTATGCGTAGTTGGCCATGTGAGGCTTGGCTAGGCTGCCTTAACAAGTAAGCTACCATCGCTGTCATCAACTTTATATGTGGTTGACTGCACAGCCTGTTCCACTGCTGGTAAATCAATAATCGATATTTCGTCGTCGCTGACGATGTCCTAAGAACATTCGTATTATGTTTAACATAGTGTGTCAACTCGACGATGATAACAATTTTGATAAAATAAGCATATGTGAGAGATTGATAATGACAGCGACAATTGCTAATCTTGGTGATAATCATCGATGTTCGGCGAATCTGGCGATAATCATTGACGCTTAGCAATAATCAATGTTTGGTAGCAATCATTAATGCTTCGACAGTAAAGTTTACACTTTTTATTCATTCTCATGAGAGGGAGTACATGACTTTATCCTTCGCAGCTCTTTTGCTCATGAAGATAGAATATAAGGTTGTACTTGTAAAGGCTATTTCATCATTTCATCTTTTCATCCGTGATTGCCCCCTTTTGATATTGAAGAATTATCTTGATAATCTCTAAATCAAAATTTCTTCTACTGTCAGGAGTAATATTTCTTGATGAAGAGAGCATTGATCGGTATACCGATGCCTCGTCCGTCTTAATCTGTTACTCTATACGCTCCATTGGAGTAAACTTCAGTTATTACGTACGGTCCATCCCATTTAGGGTCAAACTTGCCTTTGTTCCTCGAGTGACTACTATTGGCCTTTTCAACATAAAATCAAATACCCTTTTCTGAAATATCGGTGTTAACCTTTTTATCGAAGGTGGCAGAACTGGCTTGATATAATTGTAAGCGCTGCTGAGCTGCCAGCCTTTTTTCATCAAGAAAATCCAATTCTTTTAGCCATATCTTTGCATTTTCGTCATTTGTAATTGATTGATGCACCACTACCCTTAGTGAAGTGACTTGTATCTCGATCGGCACAACAACCTCCACACCATAAACTAACAAATATGGGGTAGCCTGTGTCACTGTACGATGCGTTGTTCGATAGGCCTATAGAGCTTCCTGCAGTTTTTCATCCCAGTCACGCTTATTCCCGCTCACCATTTTCTTCAGTATTTTTACAATCGTCTTATTGAATGCTTCAGCCAGCCCATTGGCTGGTGGATAATAAGGTGTTAAGAATGACTGATGAATCTCAAATTTCTGACATAACTTCTCCATTCCTTCTCTTTAACACTCCGTAGTGCAACTGCTTCCCTCCATTTGGAGAAATAGTTCGTTGCTGCTAATATATATTATTTTCCTTTAAAAGACAGTGGATTTATGGGGCCAATGACACCAAGTCCCCATAGGGCAAAAGGCCAAGAAGTAGTATACTGATTAAGGTCTTCAGGAGGGACATGTATAATGTCTCCGTGGATTTAACACTCATGGCGCAGTTTCGCATAATTTATTGCATCTTTAAACATTGTCAGCTAATAATATCCCATCCGGTGCACTCGGTGGAACATATTCCTCCCAGCTTGATGCACCCCGCATTCCCCAAAATGTGCCTCGCGTAGCACTTGGCTTGCCTCTTCTTTGTTTAGGCATAGCAATAACATTTCATTATAAGATGTTTTATATAATTCCCCATTAGACAAAATGAATCTTTTTTACTTTCTGCTTAATTTACGATTTCACTTCTGGATCGTCTGTCAGGATGTCGTATTTGAGATAGTCAACAAAAGGTTGACGCCAATCATCTACTATCACTTCTAAGCATGATATGGGTAGGGCTTCCGTTGTTTCACCAATCACCTCTGCAGAAGGCAAGAATCTTCGTTCTTCGATTGTTACTTGTAGGGGGCTTCGATCTGGGCAAGACAGTGTCATTGCTAGACTGGCTAGAGCATCGACCTTCGCATTCTCATTTCGTAGTATATGCTTGGCTTTGACGTTCAAAAATTTCTCTAATAAATGTTGTGCTCTTTGACAGTACAACAGAAGTTCCGGTTTCCTTGTTTTAAATTTCGTCCCCACCTTATTTATGACCAGCTTCGAATCCCCATCAATTTGTAGGTGTTTTATTCTTAGTTCACTGGCTATCTTCATCCCAATAATAAGAGCATTATTTTTAGCTTCATTATTCGTACACGCCATGCCTAACGTGAAAGAATGAGGCAACAAATCGCCCTGTGGGGTAATGAATATTACTCCGGCACCTGCCCCTGTTGCCCAAGCCACCCCATCAAAGAACATTTGTCACGCTTTAGGCAATTCAGTCATCACGACCTGTTTGTCTAGGAATTCATCAAAAATAACTTCACAAACCTATCACAGGATGAGCCGCTAGAAAATCTACCATTGCTTGTCCTTTTACTGCTTTCACCAGCTCGTACATGATTGCATACTCTGATAACAGTAACATCCACTTTGCCAACCTTCTTGACAACATCGGCCATGTCATTAAAAACTTAATGAAATCTGCTTGAGATATCAGAGTTATGTCATGGGACAAACAATAATGTCTTAATTTCTGAACTGCAAACACCAATGCCAGGCATATTTTTTTGATAAGAGTATAGTTGCATTCTGCACCGATCAATGTTCAACTTAAATAATAAAGTGTTGCTTCTTTCCCACCTTCATTAACTTGTGCCAGCGAGGCTCCTAATGAATTCTCAGTTGCTGATATATTCAAAATGAGGGGCATTCCTTTCACGGGGGCTGTTAATACTGGAGGCTGTTTCAACAATTCTTTTATTAAATCAAAAGCATTCTGACAGGATTTATCCCATACGAATTCGATTCCTTTCTTTATCAGATGCGAAAACAGTTGGCATCTTCCTGCTAGGTTTGAGATAAAGCGGCGGATATATGCTAACTTACCCTGCAGGCTTTTTAGCTCTTTCAACATTTTCGGAGGAGGCATATCTTGGATAGCTCTAACTTTCTCTGGGTCTATTTCGATACCCTTGTGTCTTACCACGAAACCAAGGAATTTTCCCAACGACACTCCAAATGCACATTTAGCCGGGTTCATCTTCAACTATTTCTTTCTGATTCAGCGGAAGACCGACGCCAAATGTTCATGATGCTCCTCATGATGATTTGACCTGACCACCAAGTCGTCCACGTAACACTCAACATGTGTATGCATCATGTCTTGAAATATGTTCTGCATTGCCCTTTGGTACGTTGCTCCTGCATTCTTGAGACCGAACGACATGACCTTATAACAATATATCCCCAATAGAGTTTTAAAAGCTGTCACCTCCTCATCTTCAGGCACCATTCGTATTTGATTGTAGCCGATGTAGCCATCTATAAAGGACATGACAGCATACTACGTGGTATTGTCAATTAACATTTCAGTTATCAGCAGTAAAAAATCATCTTTTGGACATGCTTCATTCAAATCTCTGAAGTCGATGCAAACCCTAATATGCATATTCTTTTTCTTTACTAGGACTATATTTGATATCCACTTGGGATATTTAACTTCTCTGATGAATCCCACCTTTATCAGTTTGCTTATTTCTTCTTCTATCTTGGGAAATAGATCTGGGTGAAACCACCTCTGTGTTTGCTTAGTAGGTCTTTTATCCTTAGAGATAATCAACCGATGCATCGCTACTGTCGGCTCTAAACTTGACATTTCTGCATACGTCCAAGCAAAGACATCTTTATTTTCCCTTAAGAGACTAATGTAATGATCAGCTTCTTCTTTTGATAAACTGGCACTTATGAAAGTATTCCGCGGTTCTTCCTCTGTTCCCAAATTTATCTCTTTCAAGCTGTAAATCGTCGGTTGCCCCCCATCCTCCATTTGCTTTGGAATTGTCTTGGGTTTGCTAATTATATCAAGGTCCGTTTCTATTATTTGGTCAGCTATCACTATATTCACAGAAAATTCTACCCCAGTCCTCAGAATTTTTCTCGCTTCTTTTGATTGGCCCTGATTGGAATCTGAATTCCTTTTCCATAATTTAAATCAACGGGTTCTTCGTGGTCAAAGCCCATCTTCTTCATGATTTTTCGACGTACCAAATTATATCTTTCCAGCTCTTTTGGCATTAAGCTTCCATTTCTCACCCCACTACTGACTGTTTCATCTTGTTTTATTTCTGATGGAGCATAGAATTCGATCAGTTCTGGATACCTTGCACTGGGTTTAACACAAAACCTTTTTAGAATGAGGGGAAACGGCCTACTCCTCTCAGCATATGGGAGTGGTACTGTATAATTTGATTGCAGAATCTCCAACTGTTCGGGTGATAGCAACGTTAACGATGGTTACCCTAGCTGTTGCAAATGTTTCGAGACAAAATAGAACTTCTTCTTTGCTTTCTCTGTTACAGGCGATTTCGTTCCCTTTTCTTTCACCATTTCCATGCAAGCTTTTTCTTGGTTTTTGTTCTCATCATTCTCTTTCTCTTCCTTGCTGGCAAATGTGTCATAATAACTCACATCTATAAAGAAAGCTTCAGCTTCTATATATGGTCTCGCATCGGCTAACATTTTTTATTGTACCCCATCTTTTCATTATTTGAAACACTAGTGTAGGGTAGAAGGTATGATGCCATACTGATGCATCCACGGTCTTCCCAGAAGGAGATTATATGTAGTCACTGCATTTATAACATGGCAGACGACATTCGTAGTTAGCTCTCCTATCTCCAGTGTTATCGTGATCTTCCCAAGCGTACGTTGTTTGTCTTGATTTGTATCATCATTCCACTAGGGTATAGGTTCGAGCGTCGATAACCTAATTTACTCAGCATTGTTAATGGTAACAGGTTTACAGTGGACCCATTATTGATCACTATCCGTTTTACTTGCTTACCACGAATATGACCCATTATCATTAACAGCCTATTATGTTCCTCATCACAAGCCAGGTCTTCATCGGAGAAAGAGATAAGCGGCAGACAATCTTCTTGTTTCTCGCTCTCTAATTTAATCAACAACATTTCCCTTATACTTTCATCAAATAATGCTTTAATTAGGCTTTGTCAGGAGTCTTCCGACAACTTCAGAGCGTCGTAAACACTCAATCGGGCCGGAATGCCTTTTAAGTGACTTATTATCTCGTAAGTCACTTTCCCTGTCTCCTTTCCCTTTTCCTCTTTAGCGCTATTATTGTTGCTGTCGTGACTCCTAGCTGCTTCCATCTTTGTTATTTTGTTTTTTGAACTTGGTGGGCTAGCCATCTTCTTCCCTGATCGCAAGGCAGTTACGGTAACTTTCCCTGTTGTTTTCTGATCATTCACCATTGTCCTCTCTTGACAATCCTCTCGTAAGGTGAGTACATTTGTTGTTACTCTTCTGTCCCTTTCTTTCTCTTTTCCAACTATTATTTCACCCTTGTTTATCATCCTTTGTATAATACACTTCAGTGTATAACAATTTTCTGTCGGATGCCCTACTAGGCGGTGATAATGACAGAAGTCTTTTTCCTTTGTTTTAGATGCCTCCTCGGGACGTTTTGATAGTGGCAATTCAATTGTTCCAGCTTTTAGCAACTGATTCATCATGGGGAGTATGTCCTCTTTTTCAAACGTGAAACCCTCATGGGAATTCAACTATCGGGGTCTTTTGTCATAAAACCTCCCTCTAGGGTGACTCGACTCTTCTCTTCTTTCCACCCTTTTGCCTTTCACTTCTCTTAATTCCTAGTTCCATTTTTCATGATCAACCACATTTGTGATCAACTTCTAACCATTTTATAATTGAACACTGGCATCTTCCGAGTCATTAATTCCAGAGCATGCACTTTTGTAGCCAAGTCATGGAAGGTTCTAATGTCTGCGCTGATGAGACCAAATGCTATTCCAGTTTTCATGGAGTTCGGGCATATTTTCACCTGTTCTTTCTCTTCTGGTAATTGCCTGCAAGAAGCCCCCAAGGTCTTACATCTGTCTATAAAATTTTTCACTGGCTCTCCTTCTCTCTGTCACACTGAAGCTAGTTTCGTGGTACTAACATCGCATTCTGATGAGAAGAAATTTGACATGAACACGTCTTGCATCTGCTCTCATGTTCTTATCGACCCAGGCGTCAGGCTAGCGTACCACCTGAACGCTTTATTAGTTAGAGAAGACCCACATAATCGGAGACAGTATTGGGGTACTATGGAGAAATTCCTCATACTGGTGATGAAGTGCATCAGGTGTTCTTCTGGCGATCCATCCCCATTTAACTTTTGAAAGTTCAGATGTTTAAAATTGTTCAAGAAAGGGATATCCTCCACTTCTCTCAAGTATGGCGTTCAATATTTGAATCTTCCTGTTCCCTCACGTTCTCTTTCCGACCTAACCGCTTCTTCAACGACTTATCGTACTTCTTCCTGTGTCACTATTCTCATCGTGGGAACAAATCCATGTAACCCAGTCCTCGATAGCTGCAACCCTTCGAGGTGTTTCTCTCTTTCATTCACATCTTTAGCTACTAGGGGTGTTGCCATTCGGGCAACATTATGTGTAAGGTTTGCTAAGGCTTCTCTGAGATTGCTGCACTCTTCCATTAGTACTCTTTGTGCTTCCGCCATTTCATTTACACGATCCTCTGTAGTTTGTCTATTTTCTTGATTGGTTCCGGCCATGTATATTGTAGCTTCTCCACTCTTTGATCAAGCTGTGGACAGAGTGGGATAAGAATACGTTGACGTGATAGGGCTCACGAAAGAGGGGAGGAGGGCGTTTCATTCGACTTCTCTGTGCTCCCGTTGTCATTGATCGATCGGGGTGAAACAGTCGTCGGTGAACCTACTAGTAGTGCTTTGCCCTTTTGTTCTTTCATCCATCTGGCTCTCGGGGTCGTTAAAGTCGGGAAGTCATGCGATGTCAGCTATGAGACTATTCGCTTGGGGTATAGCGCAAGAGGGGCGAGTTCAGGATTTTTTTTGTGGCATTTCGTGTCACCGGCCCCCTAACTCTTCTCAATGGCGAGTTTGTTCTTGTTACAGTTGCATGCTAGGACCTTGTCCTTCTGCGAGTGACAACGATCCATTCGTCTCTTTCTCCTTGTGCCACTGGCGAAGCAGTCACGACCATAACAGCCGCCCGTGATTCTGTTTGCTTGTTTGCTACCACTTTGCCCTCACTAAGTCTAGCTCGTTTATCAGCATATTTCACAACAAATCCTGTCATGGTAAAGTAGAAAATTGTATTTCCTTGAACGACTGCCATGATTGGTTGGTTGCAATATTCTTCTTCTCATGTCGTTCATATGCACGAAGTAAAGGAAAATTAGTACTTATATTAAATTGTATTCTATTTTGGAGATGAAAGGTAGGATGTTCCCGTTCAGAGTCGTCACTTTGGCGCCTTGAAGACGCCAAACAGTTGTAAATATCTCCCTTGTAATTCTTAGGTTAATGTTCAAATGAATATGAAAAAGTCCCCAGCAGAGTCGCCATTGGTTTCGAAAAAGAAACAAATGCATTTCGTTTGAGAAATTTTATTCATTTGATTGATTACCAGAAGAAGACAAGAAAGACAATCACTTTATTCATGTGTTCTAAGTTCTTTTACATCATATGCTCCTTTAATTCCAAGATAGAATATTAGCAAATTGCATTATGAAACAAATATTTGATTATATCAAGTATCATGCTGAAAGACATTGTGAACTGAAGAGAGCCACTGTGCGTTAAGCCCTTTGTGCGATGGAGGCTTTGCACACTGGAACCCTTTGTAAGCTGAAGCCTTTGTGCGCTAGAACCCTATGCACTGGAGGCCTTTGTGCGCTGGAACCCTTTGTGCGCTGAAACCTTTGTACGCTGAAGGCCTTTGTGCGTAGAGGGGTTGTGCGCCGCACAAAGGCTGTTCGGCACAACAGACAGTGGGCTCTACCTTCTTCAATCCTTGGTCCACTCCTCTCCAATTAATTACTAATGACCCATTTAGATGGGTTGAGGGGTATTTATAGCCCTCTCACACGTGTGAATATGTCACGTAAGCACTGTGTGCTCCTTCTTTGTGTGGACTTTATTGTGTACTCCTCCTTTATGTGCACTGCTTTTGTACGATCATCCGTTGTGCAGGTACCTTTGTGCAGAATCTTTTGTGTGGACCTCCTTTGCGCGATCGTCTGTCCTTTAATTCCTATCCCCGCACAGCGTTCTGCGCACAACAATTTATGCACAACTATTTGCACACAACGATTCTTCTATTCTATTTTTTGTGCCTCAACAAGGCCTTTGTATGCATAGTGGGAAAAGGTGTCCCCACCCTCCAACAACTTTTCTTGATGTATAGTAGCTTGCATGTAACATTTGTACTTGGTGGATGACATGGATTATGGTGTGGAAGGTCCATTAGTCGCAGGACCTTCCACCAATGGCCGGATCACTTTCCTTCTCCCTCCCTTTCTCTCCTTTTTCTTCTATTTATTTCTAATGATGTGTGGCCCACTAAGAAGGTCAGCAACATCTCAAATCCATCAAGGAGATGGGACGTCCAAGCCCACCTTGTTGGACGTCCAGGCCCACCATGCATGCATGGGTTGGGTGGCCTCCTAACTTGATTTTCCATTGAGATTTCAATGCACTAATGGATATAGAATTTTTCTAACCCATCAAGGTAGACCCCACATGAAGGATCAGGGCAATCAACCCTTGGATTAATTTATATGGGCCGAAATATGGACAGCGTATGTTGCTATCCAGATTTCAGGCCCAGTTGGAGCATGACTTTTGAGTTAATGTTTGGATCTGTTTGTATGCCCTTTTCTCTTAAATTTCTTTGGGAATTTTATAGTCCGTGGACCCCACTTTGATGTGGAATGGGGCCCACACTATTTCTCCCATGATTGAGGCCCATGGGATGGGCCAAAGTGGGCTAACTGTCCATAAATTTTTGGATAGTTCAGCAACACTGCAAGTTGGAAATTAACATTTTTACCTAGGTTTCTAGGATAAGTGGGCCACCCCGGTGGACCCCACTTGTTGTCTAGATGTAGAGCCACCTTTGTCCCTAATTTTTTAAGGTTTTTGGTGGGTCCAGGCCCACCCCATGTGGTCCCAAACATAGGGACAATTATAATTCTAGTAACATTTCACCCATGATAAACTGTAATTCCAAATTTAATTAAAATATGTCTAGGTATCCAAAAATTATGAACATTTACAAGGAGGTGGCCCACCCATGTTAGGACCCACCTACCAATTTTTGGGGCCAATGGACCACTGTGCACACCATGGCAAGGGTTAGACCGGCCCACCACATTGGGACATCTAGGACAACTAAATTTTCTGGATAAACTGTTTTCTTTAAATAAATTAAAATAATTTTAAGTGTCCAAAAATCATAAAATTTTGTGGAGGTGTGTCCCACCCATAGGAGAACCACCCAATGAATTTTCAAGATCAACGGACCCCTATACTGTCCGTGGTGGGCCCTGGAGTGGCCCACCAAGCTAGGACGTTAAGCTGGGGCGTCCAGCCTTGGCTGGCCATCCAGGCTACTTTGTGGGCTCACCTTAATGTATTTTATATCCCATCATTCAGTCATGTAGGGTCCATAGGGGACTTTATCATCTTCCCCTTTAGTAGCTTCCAATTAGATCCTATTAGATAAGTTTCTAGGCCAAATATCCAGGCTCATAGATCTGCCTACACATGGGACACTTGACCCATTAGGCTGCTGCTAGACATCCAGTCCAGTAGCATGGCCCATATGATTAATTAATTAAATCCACTCCCTTCATCTGGTGGACCCCCCCGTGGCATGTATGGGCCACCAGGAACTAAAATAAACATATAATTTAATTAAAATTTGAATTTGCAGCAATGCCAGATTGTGGGAGGGCTGGAATTTTAGCAATAAGCCCATGGTTGCTGCCCATAAATAAATGTGTTGGGGTAGCATGGTCCACCAAATTTAGGGATATTATTACACATATCTTGCCCTATTTTCAATTAGATTTTGAGCTTAATTAGCGCATATTTAAGGCCCATTCCAATTAGATTCTTATTAGACTAGTCTTCTAGTTAATTGTTGGGCCTTATGGGCTTGGTTGGGTTGGAACTTTTGGATAGGCCCGTTGGACCCTTGAGGCCTATATTTATCATGCCATTATGATGGGTTTTATGGGACAAATACTCAAGTAATTGGGCCCTTGCTTGCCCACTAAAATAAATCCATACTTAGGCCAAGTTGTGAGGCACAACTTACTTATGTTAAATATAAGCAATACTCATATGTTTGAAATAATGGGCTTCCCATTAGGCCCACCACAATGAGTGGATTCATGACCGTTATGGTTGGGCCCAAACCTTGCTTGAGGGCCCACCATGTTGCCTACATATTGGGCTTAGTGTATGGCCCACTAGGTCATGGATTTGCTTGGGCCTTGGACTTTACTTTATATGCGTAGCGAACTACCTTTTGGGACCTAATTGAGGTTGGATGTCCTCTTTTGTGGCCCTAAGGTAGGCCCATAGGGTTCCTATAGGTGGTTGAAGGTCCACCTTGGGCCCTTGATTAAGACCGTTTCTTCCTTGGGATTATGACTCTCTTAACTTGTGGGCCATCCCAAAGTACTAGGCCCCCACTAGAAGACTTCACTTCTCCTTAGAGTACTTGTCTATGTATCTAGACCTTGTCTCTCCTTGGAAAGGAGGAATATATTTTACAGTTAGCGCACTTACATCATTGTGACCCATATGCATCATCTGTGTGAATTAATTGCATTGTGTGGTAGTCATAGAGGGATGGAGTTTCTCCCCTTATGTACATTGAGTGCCTGAAACTAGTGCATAATCTGTATGTGTGACTAATGTATTGGCATCGCATTTCATGATGATAGTGCCCTTGCTTTATCAGGGCCTTGCTTCCACAAGGATGTTCGTGGATGGCCGTATGTGTAGACACCGAAAATATTACTTGAGCATACCGGGTGCATAGGATGCCCATGGGTAAAATTTCCAAAACTTCCATGGTACCAAGGATCTGCCCCAATGTAGTGACCGAGTAGAAACTATAAGTGCACGAGGGCCTTATACCATTAGGCCGTGACTCCCACTGTCGTGTAGTCGATTGGGTAGGGGTGTGACCTTACGTGCTTGGTGTGAGGAGGCAATCCAAGGCTGAGTCTGACCAGCTCATAAATGGGTTCGCTGCCATCGGGCCTTGTTGGTGATTGACTGTGCACAGGCGGGTAGTGAGATCTCTTACACTCATTTGACTATACAGGTCTGGAGAGTGGCAGTCATCCAACAGTGTTCTGGACCCCGATGATTTCCTTATAATTGGAAATGTACTTGATATGTGGAATGGTTATGAGCACTGACATTACTTTGCATTGTATTTACATCGGCTGTATAAGGCCCTTCATGCATTACCTTGGTAAGGCACCCAGTACTCATTGCATTGTATTCATGACAAGCCTCAGTAAGGCTAGTGATATTGTTATTGAGCTTGTTTCCCTTCATGTACCTCCTATTATTTTTCTGCGTACTATTGTCACACACTTTCACCACCCTCTAAGCTTCTATAAGCTTATGCACGATCGATGCGTGCAGAAGATCCTAGGCAGGCATCGTAGCAGCAAAGCTTGGATTATAATTGAGCTTTGAGGACCCCTGGGTGCAGACTTTTCTCTCATTCTTCTATTATCTTATGTATGTCCTTTTGAACCTTATGAAAGCTTGTAATAATTTAAATTCTTAGTGGATTTTATGATGTGTGCCTTTGTTATTCTCAGATATACTTGTTGTGATGTTGGGAATGCTCGTATTGGAAATGATTATACTATTATGGAAATCCTCCTTATATGATCCCAGGATCGGAACCTGTCTTAAGAGCCGAGAATGAGGTACTACGGAGGTTGTTACGATCAGAACCAGCCATCGGGTTCCTTATAAGTCCAGTTACCAAGTCTGGGACGTGACAGGAGTTGGTATCAGAGTATAGCGAGTAATTCTGGAATAACTCGGAATAACATCGCATGTCTACTAAGAACTTAAGACAAGTAATGTCCTGAGATCCTTCTTTTCATTCCGTATTCAGCCTGTAATTGTCCTGATTCCTTGCATCGTCGTTATTTTGTAGACGATGCCGCATAGACGTGGCACCCATGGTCTTGGCACCCATGGTCGTGGTGCCCGTGGACGAGGCGCAAGAGATACCCATTCTACTCAAGCGCATCCTACTCCTGTTTTAGAGGATCCGGTTCCTAAGGTCCAGATTCAGCTTGTTCCTGTTCCCCACCAGTTCCCCCTCCTCAACCTATTGTTCCGATTACAGAGGCTCCTACTCCGTCAGCCACACCCGTACCTCCACCCGAGGCAAGTGCTACTCCTGCTTTTCCGATAGTACCTATAGGAGCCGAGCATTTTCAACAACTGATGCAGCTTGTTACTACTACGTTGTATGAAAGTGCACCAACTTGTGCCCTGGTTTGTCAAGTTACGTGTGTGGTCAGTCAGACTGGCTGCAGAACTCGATAGGAAGATTATTTCAAGCGTCTGCCTTAACCGGATGTGTGGAAGCTCGCAATAGGTAAATCATAGCCTCACAACCCATGTCCTAAAACACCAGGTGATTAAAACCCTTAAAACAAGATGACATCTTAGGGTTTTATGGTTAGAAAACTTTTTGCAAAATAGAAAAATCTCTAAGTTTTTCTCGCCCTATCGATTCTATTGAAGCACCCTCGATATGATCGACCTGCACCGTCGATGTCCTCGATACCATAACGATATTATTGATAAGAGGACCAAAAGTGTCCAGCAACTAAATATTCATCTGGACGGATTTATCGATGTATCGATACACCTATCGATATCATCGATATGAGCACAAAAATGTCCAGTAACTTCACAATATATCTGGACGAATTATCGATGTATCGATACACATATCGATATCATCGATATTCAAATCTCGAGATCATCGAGAGTGGCTCGATAAGATCGACAGGCAGATTTTCGGCGCCCTTATTTTTTAATGAAAATTTCAAACTCCTTCAATATATCGATGATCGTCCGATATAATCTGAAATCAAATATCGATAAGATCGGAGGTCTATCGATGATATCGACTATGGGCGCGCATTTCTTACAACAATTATTTTAGGTTATTTTTAACTATGATCGGGGGCCCTTCAATTTAATCGATATTCAAATATCGATGATATCGACACCAGATCGATTACATCGAACAAAGCCATAAACTGTCTAGCAAGTTCAAAGATAAATCAGCTAGATTTATCGATGCCTCGACTTTGATCTCAATGTCATCGACATTCAAATTTCGATGACCTCGACGGTTCCCCCGATCATTCATGAAAACCTGAAATATCTCAAAAGTCAAGCCTCTCTCATTTTTTAAGTGTTGATGGATCGATTATGTCATCGATGAAATCGGAGTTCGAAATCCGATAACATCGACAATGGATTCGATTTATCGACCAATTGGCAAAGAGTTTCAAAAGCGTATGACATCGAGTCCGAGTCATCGAGCAGACCATCGATGCTATCAAGAGTATACGCTCGATGATATCGAACCTACTCAATGGTATCTAACTCTGTTATAAATGTGACCGTTTTATATCCGTTGGAACCTTTTACCTATTTATAGAGGACTTGTCTTTTATTGCTGTGAGAGAAAGTAGAGAGAGCTTTTGAGTGTTTCAACTTATATCCTATACCTAAAGCCCTTTCTCTCAAGGGAGTTCATCCTCCAATCCACCCTCACTATTGATAATTCAATAGAGTGGATTGGGGAATGAACTTTCGCGTTCAAGGATCCTTTAGCTGCTACCTTAATGGCAAATCATTATGTTAGGATGCCTTGAATGCATAAGAGAGGATCTACTCTATCTTCCTTATAGGAAAATCTTTAGAGAGTAGGATTCCATCTCACCCTTGACCTAACCCAAAGCCAAGCATTGGTATATCATCTTGCGTTGTGGATCAAGAGAGTAGAAGACTCTTCGTCAACAAGGAAGAGATCTTCGATTTTGTGCTTAATGGGACTCATCAACTTATCTGTAAGTATCTAGAGTTCAAGAGGACACTTGTGATCATTCCTTTCTAGGATTCTGTCTTACGTGGTTCTCACCCTTTGAAGCCCTCATAGGAGGCCTCCGGCGGGAGTGTACGTAGTGGGTACATAGTATGGACCCTTTCTCTTATGTAGGGCATAAACTGTTAGGTCCTCTGTAAGTCCTTGACCTGTGTGGTCTAAAATTTGGGTGCATAGTGTGGACCCTTGCTCTTGTGTAGCGCATAAACTGTTAGGTCCTTGTGTAGGTCCTTGACCTGTGTGGTCTAAAATTCAGGTGCATTGTATGGACCCTTGCTCTATGGAGAGCATAAACATCTGGTTAGGAGTGAACCAGTAAAACTCCGGGTTTGAGGTGAACCACGTACAACCTCTGTAAAGGTTGAAGGTGAACCTGATTTAAAACCTTAGGTTTGAGGTGAACCCTAGGAAACCTCCGAGTGAAATCCGGTACACTCAAGGGTTGAGTGCGACAGTCGGGAGTGGAGTAGACAAGTAGTCAAACCACTATAAAAATGACTGTGTTTGAGATGATTATTGTCTTTCATTTATGTGATTTCCTTACATGCCTTTATATTTGATTATTTGAGATCACACCTTATACACACACACAGTCATATCCTTCACAATCTTGTCTGCAACTTGTTTATCTTACAAGTAGGTTGTGATTGGATCCTCTACAAGGCTTGGAAGCCAGTAGAGTTACATTTGAGTAATCCTGAGAATTGCATACATGATAGGATTAGAGTGATAGGATTTTTAATAAACCGTAAACACTTTAAAAAGTCCTATTCACCCCCCTCTAGGACATATTGACACATTCCTACTTCAACTCAAGCGGTCTTCACCGCTATTTCAATTGGTATCAGATCGGGTCTCTCTTTAAGGGCTTCACCGCCTAGAGAGTGATCTTGACTGAAGTTAGGAATATGAATGCCATCTACTGTGCCGTGTCCCAAGATATCTTCAATCAAATAGGCATGTGTGGGACATCCAAAGAAGCATGGGATTTATTGGAAACAACCCATGAAGGCACAAGCACTGTGAAGCGATTTAAACTTCAACTCCTTACTTCACAGTTCAAAAGTCTCAGAATGGAGGAGCATGAGACATTTACCGAGTTTTTACAAAGCTAAATATCATTTACAACTCCATGGGTGTATTGGGAGAGAGAGTTCCGATACCGAAAATTTGTAGGAAAATTCTAAGATCCCTACCGTAACGGTTTAATCCAAAGGTAACAACAATAGAGGAGTGTAGGAACATCGATGAGATGAAAGTAGAAGAACTGGTAGGTTCCCTACAAACTTTTGAACTACACTTCACACAACCCCAAAAATCTAAAAACACTGTCCTAAAAACTTCTAAGAAAACAATTAATGAGGATAGTGGGAGTGAAAAGGAAGATGAAGATGAGGAAGTGGCTTTGCTGGCACAAAGATTCAGAAGATTCTTTCAAAAGAATCGCGGTCGTCCCTCTAAAGGTAGAAAGGTGGATAACAAACCCTCTGCAGATAAATTTGGTAAAAAGACCAAAGAACCACAATGCTATGCCTGTCAAGGGTATGGACACCTATCTACCGAATGCCTAAACAAAAAAAACAAGGGAAAAGCAATGGCTGCCACATGGGATGATACAGATAAGTCAAACTCAGAATCTAGTGACTCAGAGAAGGATGGAGATCAGAAATCTTTGAAAATACTTATGATCTCCACTGCTTCGATCATTCCAACTGAATCGGAGAACGAAAAAGAACAGCAAGCCAAGTAATCACTTCCATCTGATAATGAAGAAACTGGAAATGAAGAAGAAGTAGAAAAAGATAAGTTGAAGAAGTAGAAAAAGATAAGTTGCAAGATGCTTACAATCAACTCTATACTCATAGCATCAACATTCTTAAGAGACTTGGAATCTCGGAAAATAAGAAGATACTACTACAAAAAGATCTGGATAAAACACTGGAGATCAATTCACACCTAATTAATGATCTACAGCAATATTATGTAGATAATGACAAATTGGAAAGAATCAACCTATCACTAAAAACTGAACCATCTAAGCTTACCAAACAAATTGAATTGTTAGAAGATGAGAATAGGCATCTCAAGAATGAGAATCACACCCTCCACTATGATTTAGAGAAATATAGGAAATTCGCTGAAATAAACTACAAATTTTCTTAGAGTGGTGAAAAGCTTAAAAGGATGTTAGGGATGGGAAGGCCCGGAAAAAACAATAGTGGCCTAGGGTATGAGAAAACTAAGAAGAAAATAGGAAATGCAGAACCAACAACTAAATCATCAGCTGCTTCAGGAAGCAATATAAGAATCTTTCCAGTTTGTCATTTATGTGGTGATACGGGTGTAACGCCCTGAAATTCGGGGGTCGAATATGAACTCAACTCCCGAGTTCCAACGCATCACTTATGCAACATACATAATGATGGTTAAATGTTGTCTGAGTTAGAACAATAAACATGAATGAGATTATGCCAAAAACAGTAATTCATACTCCAGTTCAGTTGTATAAAGGCAAGCAGAAGACTGAAATTGTATATTTAAGGTATGTAAAGAAATAAAACTTTTTGTGAACACCAGAGTATGAACACTAACTGAGTACCCAAATACATGTACTATTTCTGAGTCAAAAACTAAAATACAATCTAAAAGAAGAGTCTTGAAGTCCCCGCGATGCAGTCGGCCTAAGCATAGCCGTCAAAGTACTGTATAAATGAGAACTCATCCTGGTCCTTGTCGAAATCGGGCTCCGGCTCCTGAACCGTCGTGCCGTCTATACTTGTAACAGAGTCTGGTTGGTGTTGCAAACACCGTCCCGTAATGTGGGAGTGAGTAGCTAACTCAGTGGAACAATAAAGCATAGGTTAACATGTTATCAATTCAATCAAGCAGTAATGATAAAGCAGTACAAACCAAACAAGTTTAACTACTCTTAATAAATGCAAGAATGAAATGACATGATGATGTATGCCCTTCCCAAACCACCCTCATGCGACAACATCTTACGTTCGCGAATGCATAACTCCCTCAGTGCCCCACATCTACTAGGCACATGCAGTGCAATGATGCGCATGATTTCTGAGTTGTTATTAGTCCCTTTCAAACAACAATATTGGGAAACTAAGGTACCTCCCTTGTATCATTCCCAAACATGATCCATTCTAGGGTCGTCAGTCCTAGTTAATTTCATATGATATTACGGTTTGAGATGCATAGCGAAGGCATCACAAAGGGCTCGTCACCCGTCAGCACGGATACAGATCTCACCGTATGCGGCTCAATTGCTGACCGTCAGCTCGAGTACAGGTCTCACCGTACTCGGGTCAATCACTAGCCGTCAGCTCGAATACAGGTCTCACCCTACTCGGCTCAACTCATACTCTAGTTCCTGTGAAAGACTCATCACCAATCACAGACCTTGTAGTATACTCAAAGATACTACAGAGGACTCATCGCCCGTCAGCACGAGTACAGGTCTCACCGTACTCGGCTCTCGCCGTAAGTATCGACAGCTCGAATACAGCGTCCTATACCACCGTATTTGGCTGACGAGTTTGGGTTGCTCAATGGTCACTACGGGGAGGCACATGGCCCCAGCATAGACCGACAGCTCGGCCACGGTGTCCCATACCACCATGTCCGGCTCATGAGTCTTAGCGGATCGAGGTATCATGGTTAACAGGATTGCCACTGGTAAGTTTGGTACCTTAGGTTCAAACAGTAATGACCAGACATGGTGAACACACATTCGACATATCGGGTTAATTAACGAGCCTGACTAGCTCGAGCGCACAATAAGTTGGGCGATATGAAGCGCAAAAGCACTCCGTGTGGTCAACCACTATCGCCAACCGAAGTACGACTCGGGTTCGTCAATCACATCCATTGTGGCGACATGAATCTCAGCCACAATCTCAAGTCTGGTACCGAATGTTTGGACTATAGACATAGTCCCAAACTCAAACAGTTCTCATCAATAGCATGTGGAGTTAAGCATGATAAACAAAGTAACACAAACATGCTAGGAGGCATGTCATAAAGCATGTTATAAAGCATGATATAAAGCATGTTATAAAGCATGTAATAGAGCACTATACAGATAGGGATAAAAATACATATACATCATATGTGAGTGGTTGTAGTAAACAACTACATGGAGGAAATCCTACATGTCTCTAAGGTAGTCGAGAATTCCATCTCAGCACCGACCTACGGTGCAAACATCCAAGCATTTACTCTCACAAGCATTTACACAAACACTTGGAGTACGCTATTTCAACATACATGACGTATATTAGTAAAACATGTATTAGGGCTATTCTTTCGCTAGGCTAGCATTTTATCCGCATATATCGTAATCATAGAGCAATTAATCATGACAATTGCGTTTCCAAAATTTACACGTATACGATATTTCTAGAATACACAATTTCAACATACGTAGTATTTACAAGTGAACATGTATCACGGCGATTCTTTTCGCTAAGAAATTAATTTATACGCACATAATATATTTGTACAGCAATTAATCATGACAAACACATCATTAAAATATACACGTATACGGTACTTCTTACAATACCGTATTCCTACATACATGGTGTATATTAGTAAACATGTATTTAGGTGAACCCTTTCGCCAAATGAGTATTTTATCCATACATCATATATCCATATGACAAATAAACATGTCAAATACATTTCCATAAAAAATACGTATACGGTATTTTATACGAATACCTAGAGTATGTGAAATTCCAAATTCTACAATTCTAATCGAAACAGAAAATGGAAAGCACTTTGTACATGTGTAATTGCATACAGATCATGAATCTACCATTATCGGACATTGAAAGCATTGAAAACTATAACCTATACACCTAAAGTCATCACCTTTCACCTTGGAATCTCAACGAATCAGCAAGGTTGGATGAGCTTCCATATTCGGGAGTTTTCTAGCCTAAGGAGTGAAATCGGTTAGATATTTCACAACCTAAAGCCTATACACCTCAAATCAGATCTAGGGTTAGGGTTTCTTACCTTAAAACGGAGTTGGTGACGCCGGAAAAACGTCAAGGAAGGGGTGGTGCAGCCCGTTGGATGATCTACAACAGTAGGAGGAAAATTCTCCCACAAATCCCAGGCTTTTCTCTCCTTTTTTTTTTTCTCTCTCTCTAGGGTTTTATCCCAAATTCGTATGGCTGTGAGAGGGGCTGTTCTAAGGCCCTTATATAGCCAAAAACCTCCTTGGAATAGACTCCTGTTCAAGAGGTACGACTATTATAGGTAAATCGGCCCATTTCCTCCCTATCAGAGTTACGAACTCTGCAGACGAGCTGGATAGATTGTACATCAGAGAGATCGTTCGTCTGCATGGAGTTCCGTTGGAGATCGTGTCGGACAGAGACACTCGGTTCACATCCATCTTCTGGACTCGTATCCAGGAGGCGATGGGTGTGAAGTTGAAGTTCAGTACGGCATTCCATCCTCGATGATGGGCGTACGGAGCGGGTGAACCAGATTCTGGATGATATGTTGCAGGCATGTGTGTTGGACTTCAAGGACAGCTGGGATGACTGTCTTCCGTACGCAGAGTTCGCCTACAACAACAGCTTCCAGGCAACTATTGGTATGGCGCCATATGAGGCCCTATATGGTCGTCCGAGCCATGGAATGAAGGAATGAGAGAAAAAGGGGCTAGTTTCTTTGATTCTCCACGAGCAACAGTCCCCACAGGTGTTGGAGAGACAGTAGGGGCAGGAAATGAAGAAGGAATAAAAGGAAAATAGAATGGGTTGGGAGGTTACCCGATTTTGAGCTCCAAGCGGGTGATATGAGAGCTCCAATGTGAGAAAAAAAAAAGGAGGAGGCTAGGACTGTTGTGGACGGCTGGAGTGGGTGGTCTATGAAAGAAAATGGGGGATTGCAAGATTTAGGGGAATGGGTTGAGGGAAAAAATCGAAAATGGGGGTTTGGGGCGTTTAGAAGGGAAGATGTGAGAGGGAGGGGGCTCCAACCCTAAAAATCTTAAACCCCAGCCCAAACCGCACGTGCCACGTGATAGGGGAGGTCGGGCCGACCATTCCCAGGCCGGCCCACCACCAGCCAAGCCACCTGGCGGCGGCGCACCGCGGTGACCGCGGCGCCGCCGCGGTCCGCCTTGGCCGGAGCCATGCCGCCGCGGGGGGGCCATGTCCTCCATGCTCCCAAGGTGCCAATTGCACCCTGGATCGACCCTGGGTCCCTTTGGATTTAAGTGAGGAGGCCCTCGACTCGATTCGGTTCCAGATCGAGTGTTTTCGAGAAGTTTCAGATCTGAACTGACCCTTTCTGATTTTTAACGATTGAATTTGAGTGGATAGCGATCTAGACACGTCAATAGATGGTCTAGAAGTGATTTGGGATCGATACGTGCGGTCAGGATCGAGTACAAACTCGATTAAAATGTCTATTTTCGATGAACTTCGTCGAATGACGATGTTGGGAAAGCCTAGGACTGTTTCTATATTTTCTCACACCCTCCTAGGTTGTAATGCATCAGCGTACGTAATGGGAACATAACTCAGGTCCGGTTTAATCAATATCATGCTCTGATACCAACTTGTAACGCCCTGAAATTCGAGGGTCGAGTATGAACTCAACTCCCGAGTTCCAACGCATCACTTATGCAACATACATAATGATGGTTAAATGTTGTCTGAGTTAGAACAATAAACATGAATGATATTATGCCAAAAATAGTAATTCATACTCCAGTTCAGTTGTATAAAGGCAAGCGGAAGACTGAAATTGTATATTTAAGGTATGTAAAGAAACAAAACTTTTTATAAACACCAGAGTATGAACACTAACTGAGTACCCAAATACATGTACTATTTCTGAGTCAAAAATCAAAATACAATCTAAAAGATGAGTCATGAAGTTCCCGCGATGCAGTCGGCCTAAGCATAGTCGTCAGAGTACTGTATAAATGAGAACTCATCCTGGTCCTCGTCGAAATCGGGCTCCGGCTCCGAACAAATCGCTGCCTATACCAGAATAGAGTTTGGTTGGTGTTGCAAACACCGTCCTGTAATGTGGGAGTGAGTAGCTAACTCAGTGGAACAATAAAGCATAGGTTAACATGTTATCAATTCAATCAAGCAGTAATGATAAAGCAGTACAAATCAAACAAGTTTAACTACTCTTGATAAATGCAAGAATGAAATGACATGATGATGTATGCCCTTCCCAAACTACCCTCATGCGACAACATCTTACGTTCGCGAATGCATAACTCCCTCAGTGCGCCACATCTACTAGGCACATGCGGTGCAATGATGCGCATGATTTCCGAGTTGTTATTAGTCCCTTTCAAACAGCAATATTGGGAAACTAAGGTACCTCCTTGTATCATTCCCAAACATGATCCATTCTAGGGTCGTCAGTCCTAGTTAATCTCATACGATATTATGGTTTGAGAGGCGTAGCGAAGGCATCACAAAGGGCTCGTCACCTGTCAGCACGGATACAGATCTCACCGTTACGGCTCAATTATTGACCGTCAGCTCGAGTACAGGTCTCACCGTACTCGGCTCAATCACTAGCCGTCAGCTCGAATACAGGTCTCACCGTACTCGGCTCAACTCATACTCTAATTGCTGTGAAAGACTCGTCGCCAATCACAGACCTTGGAGTATACTCGAAGATACTACAGAGGACTTGTCGCCCGTCAGCATGAGTACAGGTCTCACCGTACTCGCCTCTCACCGTAAGTATCGACAACTCGAATACAGTGTCCCATACTACCGTATTCGGCTCACGAGTTTAGGTTGCTCAATGGTCACTATGGGGAGGCACATGGCCCCAGCATAAGCCGACAGCTCGGCCACGGTGTCCCATACCACCATGTCCGGCTCATGAGTCTTAGCGGATCGAGGTACCATGGTTAACGGGATTGTCACTGGTAAGTTTGGTACCCTAGGTTCAAACAGTAATGACCAGACATGGTGAACACACATTTGACATATCGGGTTAATTGACGAGCCTGACTAGCTCGAGCGCACAACAAGTTGGGCGATATGAAGTGCAAAAGCACTCCGTGTGGCCAACCACTATCGGCAACCGAAGTACGACTCGGGTTCGTCAGACACATCCATTGTGGCGACATGAATCTCAGCCACAATCTCAAGTCTGGTACCGAATGTTTGGACTATAGACATAGTCCCAAACTCAAACAGTTCTCATCAATAGCATGTGGAGTTAAGCATGATAAACAAAGTAACACAAACATGCTCGGAGGCATGTCATAATGCATGTTATAAAGCATGATATAAAGCTTGTTATAAAGTATGTAATAGAGCACTATACAGATAGGGATACAAATACATATACATCATATGTGAGTGGTTGTAGTAAACAACTACATGGAGGAAATCCTACATGTCTCTAAGGTAGTCGAGAATTCCATCTCAGCACCGACCTACAGTGCAAACATCCAAGCATTTACTCTCACAAGCATTTACACAAACACTTGGAGTACGTTATTTCAACATACATGACGTATATTAGTAAAAACATGTATTAGGGCTATTCTTTCGCTAGGCTAGCATTTTATCCACGTATATCGTAATCATACAGCAATTAATCATGACAATTGTGTTTCTAAAATTTACACGTATACGATATTTCTAGAATACACAATTTCAACATACGTAGTATTTACAAGCGAACATGTATTACGGCGATTCTTTTCGCCAAGAAATTAATTTATACGCACATAATATATTTGTACAGCAATTAATCATGACAAACACATCGCTAAAATATACACGTATACGCGGTGTATATTAGTAAACACGTATACGCGGTATACACGTATACGCGTATATTTGTACAGCAAAACACATGTATATGCGTATACATCGCTAAAATATATACATCGCTAAAATATACACGTATATGCGGTATATTTGTACAGCAAAACACATGTATTACGGTGATTCTTACAATACCGTATTCCTACATACATGGTGTATATTAGTAAACATGTATTTAGGTGAACCCTTTCGCCAAATGAGTATTTTATCCATACATCATATATCCATATGACAAATAAACATGTCAAATACATTTCCATAAAAAATACGTACACGGTATTTTATACGAATACCTAGAGTATGTGAAATTCCAAATTCTACAATTCTAATCGAAACAGAAAACGGAAAGCACTTTGTACATGTGCAATTGCACACAGATCATGAATCTACCATAATCGGACATTGAAAGCGTTGGAAACTGTAACCTATACACCTAAAGTCCTCACCTTTCACCTTGGAATCTCAACGAATCAGCAAGGTTGGATGAGCTTCCGTATTCGGGAGTTTTCTAGCCTAAGGAGTGAAATCGGTTAGCTATTTCACAACCTAAAGCCTATACACCTCAAATCAGATCTAGGGTTAGGATTTCTTACCTTAAAACGGAGTCGGTGACATCAGAAAAATGTCAAGGAAGGGGTGGTGCAGCCCGTTGGATGATCTACAACAGTAGGAGGAAAATTCTCCCACAAATCCCAGGCTTTTCTCTCCTTTTTTTCTCTCTCTCTAGGGTTTTATCCCAAATTCGTATGGCTGTGAGAGGGGCTGTTCTAAGGCCCTTATATAGCCAAAAACCTCACCGGAATAGACTCCGGTTCAAGAGGTACGACTATTATAGGTATTTCGGCACTTTTCCAGCTCAAAAGAGTGTTTCTGGCGGCCCTCCTTGAGCCAAACGTCAGACTTAAGCTCACAACTCATGGATCTACGTGGAATTATGTTTTCGACTCAATCAGATTCCCAGATCACACGGGGCGGACCACTTTCAGTTCAACGGTCAGTGGGCCACGATCCGAAATTCCAAGTACATGTAAATGTTCTTAAAAATTTTCCTGATCCGAGGGTGTAATTTGGTCTGATTCTGACGGTCTGGTTGCTTAATACTGATCCACAACCGAATGGTGCCAGATCACTATTCAAGATATTTATTTTGTAAAGGAAAGAGTGGTTTTCACACTCCCTCGCTCCAGACGCGATCGAATGGCCGTGGGACATTGTCTGGACTTGATTTCCGAGATGGTTGTCGAGCCCAGCGAGGCGGTCCTAAGTCCTTAACTTCGTGTTAATCGGACTTCCGATGTGCGGTCTAGCCCTAATACGAAGTTCTAAGTCATTCCTGAGAATAGCCGGATAATGGGTTTGATCCTAGACTTTAGGGTAACCTAGCGTCAATGATTCTATAAGTTTTGGGTCTCGCAGATCGTATTTAAAGCGATTCCAACGGATTTCATGGCTAATCTAGTTTAGCACTTAATTAACTTTGTCAAATTTCTAAAGGATTTAATCCTAAGTAATTTCTGGTCGAGGTGATACTCGAACCCTTGTACGGAAATTTACGGGTCGTTACAACGGGTCATTATGAGGTTGAATGCCTAACACCTAGATGGACTTCACATAACTCTGGACAAAATCACATTGGAAAATTCAAACCGATCAAAGAAACACAGAATGTCAAGAGTCCATCTAGGGAAAACACTCATCTATCACCACCTAAGATGCAAGACAGAAGAAAGAAGTTTATTTTTAAATAGGTAGAAAAAGAAAAACAAAATTGTCTTATGACTAATCTTCACATACCCTGAAAATTCCAAGTGTGGAAAGACAAGTCCAAGTCATGCATCTGACCTGGATATTTGCTGAAATGACGCAAATTTTGCTGAGCCATCAATGTTACATCTGAGGTTACACACCTCAAACTTTTGCCATGTTTATAATTTTTGAATTGTACATAAACTGTACAAGATTTTATTGTATACTGACTATCATTAATACACTATAAGTATACATGAAGGTATGTCTGAAGTAAAAGTGTTGAAAAATCTTGAGTTGACTGATATATGAATTTTTTATCAAATCGATAATCAGTCGATATCATCGATATCACTTCAGGAGTTGAAAAGTCGCGTGATCGGGTTTGGTATCAAAGACAGGATCGATGAACTCGATAAAGAACTCTCGATATCATTGAAAAGAGTATCGTTCATATCGACGATTGCCGCCCGATATAAGTCTATAGAGCGCAAAAAGGGATTTCTGTCCCAAAGTTCTTTTTCTTCCCGCTTCTGCTCGATTCGCTCGACCAAACCACTAGAGCCCTAGGACTACCCAAATCACACAACGAAATCGGTAGTACCTTACTAATTTGTGTGAGTCCATTTTTTTGGTATTGCTACGTTCTATCCAGGTCGTGTCCTCTTTCTAAATACGTAAAACCATTGTTTTTTTTTCGTTATGGGAAAAGACAAAGGGAAAGGTAAGTCCCTTTCTCAGTCTTTAAAAGGGAAAGTAAAACAACCCAGTAAGCATCAACTCACTTCATCAGTGAGACATCCAAACACTGTTGTTGAACTCTGGTTCTCAACAGCGCTATCAAGTCATTTGGTATCGATCTACTTCTTGAAGTCATTGGATGACAAAATATTTTGAATCTTGGTGGTACTTATCAAATTGGAGTAATTCATGATTCCTCAGCAAATGTCAAGTTATTTGTGTCGATCCACCTTGCATTCAAGTAAAGTTACAGCATTACTCCAAGCACATCACTCCCATCACTTTGGGCAACCTCTTAGACTCCAAGTCACTTGCATTCCAGTTACGAATCGGAATCTACATGGTCTTGGTGTCTGGGGCAAGATAACACGTGCACTATGTCAAGGAACTACTATTTCTCGGAACGATGATAATTCTCTTTACATTAATCATCTTGGACCCACTTTTAAAATTCTCCACAGTATTTTTGGGTCCAATGTCTATCCTTGTGATGTGAATGGTAATCATCTGTCTCCCTTTGTGCTGAATGTGTTGTATGGTGTATATCAGGAAGTTCAAGTGTGCCTTCTAACACTTCTTCTTAAACAGCTAGTTCGGATCCTTCAAGGAATTTATCAGGATACACTAAGCTTTTCCTGTACTCATCTGTAAATTAGCTCATTATGTTGGTATACCTTCCTCATCTGATAGAGTCTATCCAGAGCAGTGGTTTGACAGTGACACGGCTCTGGTGGCACAACAGCTCTGTCTTCCTTCAGTTCCTCTTGAAAACAGTGCTCCCTTACAGTCAGCTGCCCCATATGCTCCTCCGTCATATCCATGGGGATCCAATTGAACGCCACTGCTGAGTCCGGAGTCTATAACTAATTGTCAAACTCATCACCTCAAACGCCACCTACTAAATGGTATGGCAAGTATAGAGGAGTGACTTCACAACTGTGAGAGACGTCTCACCGTGATCGAAGAGAAAGTCGATACTCTCCAGCAAACGAATCAGCAAATGGTGGACCTGCTCACCTATGGTGAGTCTCGAAGATGATAGGAGCTGACGGTGCAAGTTTCATTTTTTATGTGTGCATATATATGGGCTTGATATGTGTTTTGGTAACTACTGGGTGGGGCAGTATAATTTTTGTTGGACTGAATGTTTTTTTTGTACTGCTATCTGTGGTAGTATGTATTTTGGATAGTTGAAATTGCTTTTATTGTTGTTTGTTTGTTATTTGATTTGGTTGGGATAATGCTTATAGAGATGGATATTTTGGTTTTATCTTGGTATGGCTGAACAGAATTCTTATCATTAATGTCATATTTTATTCCCCTAGTTTGTCTGATGGAATGCATATGATGTGTTTAATGCTCAATTGCTTTACTGTTATCACTGCTTTCCACCTGTTCTGACCACAGATGACTTCTTATAACATTTTGATCATTACTCATCTGTATCTTGTATGCATGTTCTCTCAAGTATTTTAAGTTTCAGTCAATATCACTTGCTATACCTTTGCCAATGACTGACAAAAAGGGGGAGAACAATTCAAAACCCCGAGCGAAAAATTGTATATCTAATGTGTTGCAGGTGTTAGGGGGAGTAGCCGCATCAAGAAAGGGGGAGTTTTTGAACTAAGGGGGGAGCAGATACTTCTAGAATGTGTACATGGGTTAGAAAAAATTGTAAAATTGTGTAAATGCATGTACACACAATTTAGGGTGTGTCTAGAAGTGTTCTAGGGTGTTTTGGGTATTTTATCATGTAATTGACAAAGGGGGAGATTGAAAGTGCACCTGCTTGTGGCCTGGTTTGTCAAGCTACGTGTGTGGTGAGTCAGACTGGTTGTAGAACTCGATAGGAGATTATTTCAAACGTCTTCCTCAACCGGATGTGTGGAAGATCGCAATAGGTAAATCATAGCCTCACATCCCATGTCCCAAAACACCAGGTGATTAAAACTCTTAAAACAAGTAGACATCTTAGGATTTTATGGTGAGAAAACTTTTTGCAAAATAGGAAAATCTCTAAGTTTTCTCGCCTTATCGATTCTATCGAAGCACCCTCGATATGATCGACCTGCACTGTCGATATCCTCGATACCTTAACGATATTAACGATAAGATGACCAAAAGTGTCAAGCAACTAAATATTCATCTGGACAGATTTATTGATGTATCGATACACCTATTGATATCATCGATATGAGCACAAAAATGTCCAGCAACTTTATAATATATCTGGATGAATTATCAATGTATCGATACACATATCGATATCATCGATATTCAAATCTCGAGATCATCGAGAGTGGCTCGATAAGATCGACAGGCAGATTTTTGGCGCCCCTATTTTTTAATGAAAATTTCAAACTCCTTTGATATATCGATGACCGTCCGATATGATCTGAAATCAAATATCGATAAGATCGGAGGTCCATCGATGATATCGACTGTAGGCGTGCATTTCTTACAACAGTTATTTCAGGTTATTTTTAACTATGATCGGGGGGCCCTTCGATTTAATTGATATTCAAATATCGATGATATCGACACCAGATCGATTGCATCGAACAAAGTCATAAACTGTCCAGCAAGTTCAAAGATAAATCAGCTGGATTTATCATTGCCTCGACTCTGATCTTGATATCATCGACATTCAAATTCCGATGACCTCGACGGTTCCCCCGATCATTCATGAAAACCTGAAATATCTCAAAGTCAAGTCTCTCTCATTTTTTAAGTGTCGATGGATCGATTCTATCATCGATGGAATTGGAGTTCGAAATCCGATGACATCGACAATGGCTTCGATTCATCGACCAATTGGCAAAGAGTTTCAAAAGCGTATGACATCGAGTCCGAGTCATCGAGCAGACCATCGATGCTATCAAGAGTATACGCTCGATGATATCTAATTCTGTCATAAATGTGACCATTTTATATCTGTTAGAACTTGTTGCCTATTTATAGAGGACTTGTCTTTTGTTGCTGTGAGAGAAAGTAGAGAGAGCTTTTGAGTGTTTCAACTTATATCCTATACCTAAAGGCCTTTCTCTCAAGGGAGTTCATCCTCCAATCCACCCTCACCATTGATAATTCAATAGAGTGGATTGGGGAATGAACTTTCACGTTCAAGGATCCTCCAGCTGCTACCTTAATGGTAAACCATTATGCTGGGATGCCTTGAATACATAAGAGAGGATCTACTCTATCTTCCTTATAGGAAAATCTTTAGAGAGTAGGATTCCATCTCACCCTTGACCCAACCCGAAGTCAAGCATTGGTATATCATCTTGCATTGTAGATCATGGGAGTAAAAGACTTTTCATCAACAAGAAGGAGATCTTCGGCATTATGCTTAACGGGACTCATCAACTTATCTGTAAGTATCTAGAGTCCAAGAGGACACTCGTGATCATTACTTTCTAGGATTCGATCTTAAGTGATTCTCACCCTTTGAAGCCCTCGTAGGAGGCCTCCAGCAGGAGTGTACGTAGTGGGGGTATAGTGTGGACCCTTGCTCTTGTGTAGGGCATAAACTGTTAGGTCCTTGTGTATGTCCTTGACATGTGTGGTCTAAAATATGGGTGCATAGTGTGGACCCTTGCTCTTGTGTAGGGCATAAACTGTTAGGTCCTTGTGTAGGTCCTTGACCTGTGTGGTTTAAAATCCAGGTGTGTTGTGTGAACCCTTGCTCTATGGAGAGCATAAACATCTGGTTAGGAGTGAACCAGTAAAAATCTGGGTTTGAGGTGAACCGCATAAAACCTCTGTAAAGGTTAAAGGTGAACTTGATTTAAACCTTAGGTTTGAGGTGAACCCTGGGAAACCTCCTAGTGAAATCCGGTACACTCAAGGGTTGAGTGCGACAGCCGGGAGTGGAGTAGACAAATAGTCGAACCACTATAAAAATGACTATGTTTGAGATGATTATTATCTTCATTTATGTGATTTCCTTACATGCCTTTATATCTGATTATCTAAGATCATACCTTATACACACACACAGTCATATCCTTCACAATCTTGTCTGCAACTTGTTTATCTTACAAGTAGGTTGTGATTGGATCCTCTACAAGGCTTGGAAGCCAGTAGAGTTACATTTGAGTAATCCTGAGAATTGCATACATGATAGGATTTTGAATAAACCGTAAACACTTTAAAAAGTCCTATTCACCCCCCTCTAGGACATATTGACATATTCCTACTTTAACTCAAGCAGTCTTCACCATTATTTCATTGCAGACTTGTCAGCCTGTGTCCTCCCCAGTTTCTGATCAGGGTGATTTACAGCACACTAGCATTATCTTTAGGGAGTTTAGGCAGTATGACCCTCTGAGATTCAGGGGTGATCCCGACCCTTCTGCCGCTAAGACATGATGCAGTGAGATTGTGAGGATTTTCGACACTATGCAGTGTCCAACCGATCAGAGGGTATCCCATATGACCTATCTTCTTCAATGTGAGGCCCGTCATTGGTGGTCGTCCGTATCCAGGATGGCTGGGCCAGATTTTATTTGGACTTGGGAGGAGTTCGTGGTCCATTTCGACTAGAAATTCTTCCCCGAACACGTTCAGATCCAGAGGGCAATCGAGATTGAGACCCTAGTTCAGGGTGATTTGTCAGTATCTCAATATGAGGCCCGTTTCTTGGCCTTGTCTAGATTTGCTCCTCATCTCACCGGTGGTGAGAAGATGAGGTCTCGTCATTTTGTGATTGACTTGCGTCATGCCCTTCGTAGCAGTGTGGTAGGGCATTGTATGGAGATATTGACCAGGACATTCATCGGGCATTAGTTTATGAGAAGGACTGGGCTATGATCCAGAGATCGAGAGAGCAGAGTTTCGGTGGAGACCGGAAGAGAAGAGTACTAGCCGACAGTTCCAGGTAGTACCGTCAGCAGAGATAGAGGGGCAAATCAGGATTTCATCAGCCTGTAGCTCAAACAGTAGCTTCATCATCATCATCAACACCGTCAGCCACTTCATCTTCTGGCCCCTTTTTTAGTATTTTCTTCAGTTGTGGACAGGCCAGGCATCGAAGGCATGAGTGCCCTCTCCCTATACAGTAGCAGAGGCACCGCAGTTGCCTCCTCCTCATCCTCCTCGGCAACAGTAGCAGCAGAGAGTGCAGCTTCCACCCGCCACTCCTAGGCCTCCTTAGTAGCAGAAGCAGCCAGGTAGACCTCCCAAGCAGAGACAGCAGCAGAGGGGATATTCGTATGTCTAGTCCCTGAGTCGAGTATGTATTACAGCCCAGCAGGTGTTAAGGGTCAAATATTGCATATCAGACCCCAGTTATTGCATAGATTTACGAACATGGTACTGTTTAACAGCCCGATTTAATTGTGTTTATGATGTAGAGTGTATTTACGAGCTTGGATTGAAAGAGGATGCTAAAAGCATGGATTTAACGCTCAAAATTCACCAAGTCAAGGGACGGACCCTAGGGGACCAAGATTGAGGGATTTACATGAAAGATATCTGAGAAAATCAAGAAACTGAAGCTCAAGTGGCCTGAAAGTCAGCCAGAATGCAAGATCATAGGGTTTCTACCATCTGTTCGGCTCAAAACTTCATATATGGCGTAAGGACCATAAATGAACCATACACGTCAATTTTTAGCCATTGGATCCCTCTAGAAGTGGCCCAACTGACAAATTAGCCACTAAATCCTTGATCCAGGGCCCACCTGATCTCTGGATACGCTTCAATTTTGGGCTCAACTCCTTAAATGAGGCGAAAAAACGGATGGACGACATAGATTTCTCTCAAACATCATGATAGACCCCACATGTACATTGCAAGTACATAGGGTACATGTGCATGAGAGGTGCACCGGACAGAGAGTCCAGTCAAACAAAAGGTTGACTGACTCTTCTTCTCAAACTTTCAAGAAAAGGGCAGCAGACGGACATCGTCTGAACATTTTTGGATAGTGGGGCTCACCCATCATCCAAATAAGTGATCTGGATCGTCCATTAGATTCCCATGGTCCTTATTATCCGAGCTTAGGTGATGGAGTTAAAGAAGTCAATATCGATTACTTTTCAACCGTCCAAACAGATGACCGACAGTGCAATAAAATAAACTATGGGCCATCACGGTTTTGATCCAAAACCGATCAAGTCTGAACGGTTTTTTGAGGGTCATTCAATGGACGGAGCAGATTTCTCAGGTGCAGAAGAAAGTAGGCTCCACCAAGCATCAGCGTAGCGTAAAGCTTCGCACATCCGGATGTTGTGATGCATTGTGGCCCACTACCTTTAATCAAACGGATGATCGGGACCATTCATTCGAAGCAGGAGGTCTAAAAGACCCTAGATAAGATGTCTGTTTGGCCACATGCAAACGATACACGTGGATTGTTGTTAAACGTAAGATGGACGATGGAGTTAACAAGCTCGTGGGCCACACCGATTTCACTCCAAAAACAATCCTTCCTGGATGGCTTTTTGTCTTGAAACCAATGGACGGAGTGGATTTTCCACTTCACCTCAATAAATGGGCCAACGCATGTAACAAGGTCGACTTACAATGACTTTGTTTCGCAACAGGGAGTTGCGGTCGACTCTGGTGGGCCACCATCATCACACATCATGATGATCCAAGCCATTCAAATGGAACAGGAGCAAAAACCAACTGTCCAGGGGAGTTTGCTCGAAGACATCATTGGTGAACCTCACCTACCACGTTTGATTTCAGGCTGCGAAAGTCTTTGTTGTGTAAGCTCTTTCTGCATAAACAGACGAGTTTCCGACTTTAATACAATAACCACTCCCAGCCGACCTCCAGCAACTATATGATTTGAGTATGTTCCTGGCATTAAAGGGTTTATGAATTTGGAAACCCTGTTGTTCACCATCGTCTCCTGGGCATGGTTGGATAATGGAACCCTTCCTAAGATTCATACATCCCTTAGATTGGATGTGGATTGGCTAAATTCTGTTGTTTGTTTTGTCTCATAGGCATGGTTTTGTGATGGAACCAATTCTAATTCTCATACCTATCTTCTCTTGAAAACTGAATCAAAAGAAATTTATATTTGATTTTAATGATATATCTTCCAACTGGATGAAGATGAGACTATAAATCTAGTTGTGTTCATGAATCAAGCGTAGATCTCCCTAATCTCTAGAAGTGGATCCTCTGAATCCCTAGTTTATTACCTCTGAATTATTTAAGTTTTAGATTAATATTTCACCATTATTCCTCAAATTCATTCGATTTAGATTCCATCTTAGTCTAGTTTTAGTTCTACTTAGTTTCAAATTATGTACAGGTTTCAGTCCCTTGGGATTCGACCTCGGACTCACCGAGTTTATTACTACATCACAACCCTATACTTGGGGAGTGAACAAGTTTTTGGCGTCTTTGATGGGGACTAACGGATACGATTTTCTGAAATTAATTGGTTTTAGAATTAGTTTAAGATTTTTACTAACTTTAGTTTTAAGTTTTTCGTTTTATTTGATTTTTGGAAACTAACCTACTTTCCTACTTTGTAGGATTTTGATAGATCTTCTAAAGTGGTAACTTCTTCCTAATTTCTTTACTTTCTCTATTCTTTAGATTAGGTCCTATTTTTTAGAAACTAACTTCTTTGTTTTCTTTTGCAGGAGCTTAACATTGGAACTTCTTATTTGGTAACACCTTTCTAACTTCTCCTCTTACTTTCTTTACTGCTGTAGGAATTTTTATTATTATTATTATTTTCTTCTAGGATTAGACTCAGAATTAAGGTTTCACCATAAACGAACAAGAGTGGCTAGAGTGGGCACGTGAGTATGGTAATCTATTTCTAGAAAACGAGAGGTTCGGTGAAAAAGTTTTAGATGCTTATGCTTGGAAACAACCTATGTTTCAAAAAATTTCTGAAACCATGATTGAGAACCGACCAGAATATAATTCTCTACCGATTAAGAAGTTTATATGCGATCATATGAGGGAGAATAATTACACCCCACCGATTAAGAAAGCAGTACGTGATTATTGGGGTCATCGTGATTATTGGGGTGATAATATGTACCAACAACTATCAAACTCTCCCACCTATGACCCGTATAGCTATGATCAGTGGAAACATCAAGACTGGAGAGATGAACCAATAATGGATTATAGTGACTATTTCCTTGGATCCCTTACCATTGAGATCCAACCAGAAACAATCCAAGAGGATTTCTTTTAGCGTAACATGGCTTGTTTTGCGGAAACTATAAAAACTTTGGAAGCACTTACGTCAAGTGACAATTCTCTTAAGTCCTCTACCTTTAAAATTCAACCAGAAACAATCTACGAGAGTTTAATTCAAAATTCCTTCCAAACTCTACAACTCAGCCAATAAAATATACTCCAAAGACTATAAGAACTTGTAAAAGATATTCAACAGGGGAGTTCACATGATGCGATTATGGAGAACTCTGGAATTTGGAATGATGAGTTGGATTCCATTAATGAGTATACGGTTCAATTTCTCGATAAGTCGATCTCAATGACTGTTCAAAAGAATGGTGAAGAGACATGGGTGTCTTTCAAATATAATGATGATAACACACTTCACTCACATGACACACTCGAGTTCAATGATGAGGAAGAGGTCAGTTTATTCGAACATCAACCCAATTTAGGAATAGAATGTGAGGAAAGCAATCTCATCCCAAGTGTGTACTGCACTGAATTGAAAGCTGATAAGTATTGGGATGAGATTCATGAGAACATAGCCCAAATTTCACTGGAATCAACTTCAATTATGGTCTAGGAAGGTGATCACGAGGCACAGGAAGTTCTACTCCACCTATCTGACATGGCTAATTTAAATGTGGAAGATGAACCACTTTCACCTAAACCTTCCAACCTTTGTGAGGCATGTTTAGACCACTCCCCTAAATTGGATGATGATATGATTCAAAAAATGAACGAGCCACCTGATATGACTCTAGAAGTTGAAACCACCTAGTTGAGGCCACCATCTGAGTTATACACTTTTGACGATTCAATGCCTCTTCTGAGTAGTATCAATGAACAGAGTCCTCACATCAATACTTCATCTACTAACCCTCAATTTGTCTACGCAGGGCTGGAGCAAGAGAGCATACCTCCATCTACTTTTAAAGACGATGGAATCCTTGGGCAGATCATCGCACACTTTAATGTGGAAAATGAGTCACTCTCAGCTGAATGTCCCAACTCCTTGGACAATTGCTTGGAACACTTTGCAGATTTAAATGAACATATGATAAAAGAAATAGTGGATGCCTCGCAAGATGACATCTTGGTAGTCATCACTGACCGAGAGAACCCTTATTCTGAAGCCTCTTCTTCCCTAGATCCTAAATGTCTACCATTAAAGGAGGAGGAGCTGAAAATTGAACCGAAGTCTGACACTTCGGAATGTGAATCATATATCTTTTGGATACCTCAAGCGATTCAACGAAATTTTTTTAATAAGGTACATAAGTTTTTCTAGAAAGTCATGCTCCAAGGCATCCAAGCCTATTGCAAAAGGGGCTTTTGGATGATCCTGTTGAAGAACTTACTGAGAAACTTATCAAGATACTAGCTGGAAGAGGAACCTTGTGGTATGATCGAGTAGTTTTTCCCTGCTTTCATAGGACTAAGGTAGTTTGCTTTATGTTGTTCTAGGATAGATGGTTTTATGTCATTAGGTTAGTTTGCTTTATATGTTGTTTTATGATAGTTTACTTTCGTATTTCACTCTCGTGCAACCTCGTTCTCCTGCTGAGATCTCTATGGAAAAGTCTCCCTCGATTCGTTATCCAAGTACTATCTTTCCATCACTTCTCATTTACTTTCGTTGTCCCATGTGCATTGCATGCTCAAATCTTTTACACTGAGGAAAATGTAGATTTTAGGTTGGGGGTGGGAGATCAGGTTACCTGATCAATGTTTTCTTAGTCTTGAGCAAAAATTGTGAAATTTTTTAAATTTTTCTAGAATTTCTTGTGAATTCGAAGTGATTTTAACTCACATCTTAGATTTAGAATTACAAGATAAGTGATGTTGGTAATTTACAACTCTTGGATTCAGTTATTTGTTAGATTTCACAGTTAAGTTCTAATTGTTAATCCATGATTAGAAGTTTTAAACATTGATTGAGTCATGATTTCATAGGACACATCTTGCTTACATATTAAGATTTCAGTTTGATATTGAATTGTAACTTGGTGATCATTATGCATGGAAGGAACCAACCTGAGGAATTTATCCATCATGTTCAATAAGAAGAATATAGAAAAAGAAAAAGAAGTTTTAAAAGAAAAAAATAATAATAAAAATAATAATAAAAAGGAGAAAGAAACAAAGAAAAAGAATACCCAACTAAAAAACAGTTGTCATCAGGAAAGGGTTGGGTGTACGATCTTCACCAAAGTTTTACTCCCTATAGGTGCAGATTTGATTCCTCTCCCCCTTGATGGAAAAATCAAAAGCTAAAAGAACAAAAAAGTACCATAAGGCAAGTTTTTGTTTAGGTTTTAGTTATCCTGAATGCTCATTCGATGATCAATGTATCATGGAAATTAACAATTAGATCTCTTAATGATGGTAAGCCGAGGTTACTTTACACTATACACCCATGAAACTCAATGTTTAGAATTTTTCTGATTAATAGATTAATACTTTGAACTTGACTATGAAGTTTACCTGCGTTTGAGGCCAGTAGAAAATAATCCCCAACATTCATGAATCTTAGAATTTTAGGATCTGGATTGTTTCTCAAAAATCACTCGGGTTTATCGAAATTGACCTTTAATTCTCAACGTATTTTTCACACACTTTGCTCGGGACTAGCAAGATGCTGGTTGAGGGATGTGTTGAGGGTCAAATCTTGCATATCAAACCCCAATTATTACCTGGATTTACGAACATGGTACTGTTTAACTGCCTGATTTAATCGTGTTTGTGATGCAGGCTGACTTATCGCTCAGAATTCACCACGATAAGGGACAGACCCCAGGGGACTAAGATCGAGGGATTTACACGCCAGAGATCTGAGAAATCGAGAAATTGAAGCTCAAGTGGCCTAAAAGTCAGCCAGAATGCAAGATCACAGGGTTTCCACCATCTGTTCAGCTCAAAACTTCATATATGGCCTGAGGGCCATAAATGAACCGTATACTTCAATTTTTAGCCATTGGATCCCTCTAGAAGTGGCCCAACTGACAAATCAGCCACTAAATCCTTGATCCGAGGCCCACCTGATCTCTAGATATGCTTCAATTTTGGACTCAACGCCTTAAATGAGGCGACAAAACATGATGGACCCCACATGTACATTGTATGTACATAGGGTACATGTGCACAAGAGGTGCACTGGACAAAGAGTCCGGTCAAACAAAGGGCTAACCGACTCTTCTTCTCAAACTTTCAAGAAAAGGGAAGTGGAAGGATAGCGTCCGAACATTTTTGGGTAGTGGGGCTCACCCATCATCCAAATCAGTGATCTGGACCGTCCATTAGATTCCCATGGTCTTTATTATCTAAGCCTAGGTGACAGAGTTAAAGAAGTCAATATCGATCGGTTTTCAACCGTCCAAATAGACGACCGACAGTGCAAGCTGTGGGCCACCACGGTTTTGATCCAAAACTGATCATGTCTGAATGGTTTTTCGAGGGTCATTCAATAGACGGAGCGGATTTCTCAGACGCTGAATAAAGTAGGCCCCACCAAGCATCAACGTAACCCCTGCGTAAAGCTTTGCACGTCCGGACGTTGTGATGCATTGTGGCCCACTACCTTTCATTTGAAGCCGGAGGTCCAAAAGACCCTAACCAAGAAGTCCGTTTGGCCACATGAAAACTGTGCACGTGGATTGTTGTTAAACGTAAGATGGATGGTGGAGTTAATAAGCTCGTGGGCCACACCGATTTCACACCAAAAACACTCCTTCCTGGATGGTTTTTCATCTTGAAACCAATGGACGGAGTGGATTTTCCACTTGGCCTCAATAAATGGGCCAACGCATGTAACAAGGTCGACTTGCGGCGACTCTGTTTTGCAACAGGGAGTGCGGTCGACTCTGGTGGGCCACCATCATCACACATTGTGATGATCCAAGCCATTCAGATGGAACGGGAGCAAAAATCGACCGTCTAGGGGAGTTTGCTCGAAGACATCCGCAATGAACATCACCGACCACGTTTGATTTCAGGCTACGAAAGTCATTGTTGCGTAAGCTCTTTCTACGTAAACAGACGGGTTTCCAACTCTAGTACAACAACCACTCCCAGCTGACCTCCAGCAACTATATAAGAAAGAGAGAGGAGAGAGTTAAGGATGATTTTGGGATCAAGGGAGCTCGGCTTGGATGTGGAGCAGAGAGAGTGAGTAATATTTAGTTTTTTTTTTGTTTATTTCTACTGGTTCTTTTTATTAATTCTTTTAAGATGTTTTAGCCTCATCATGTCAGGCTAAACTTCTTAGCTAGGGCTAACAGGTGAAGCTTGTAGCATGATGGGTGGTTCCTATGGCTTGGACTCATGCTAGTTGAATTACTTTTGATGTCAGCTTGATTATAAGGAATATTCATAGTTTTTAATGGTTTGTTGTGACTTAAATTACAATAGATCTGTGATAGCTTTAAGTTTGTTCTTTGCATTATAGGGTTTATGAATTTGGGAACCTTGTTGTTCACCATCGTCTCCTGGGCATGGTTGGATAATGGAACCCTTCCTAACATTCATACATCCCTTAGATTAGATGTGGTTTGTCTAAATTCTATTGTATAACACCCCATACTTTTGGGTCCTCTGGTGTTACCGTATAACTAAATTTATCATAAATTCAAGCCAAGCTTAAGTGGACATCCATGTTCATTCTAGTCTAAATCCAACCGTTGGAAACAGTCCCAGTCCATCCATTAAGCCATCTATCCTATGCCCTAAGGTCTAGATCGACAGATCCATTGTTCACTTAACTTTAGAAACTCCCACAGATGTGCACCACTTCATCATTTCGATTAGGTTACTTGATTACTAAATTCTCCAATGATTTTCACCTAAACTAGGCCGAGAACCGTAGGGATCACCACTGATCATATTTCGTGATGATCCAACCGTTGGATCTTCATAGATCATGAAATAACCTATACATCTAGAAATTGTGACTCACTTACAAATTTAAAATGATTTAATCTTTCTTATCGAGTGTAACACCCCGTACCTTTGGTACTCGGGGGTTGCCATTCAAAAACCTGCGACTATTGAAACACCAAAATCAATTATCAAGTTACTTAACACGTACAGGGTAGGAGTTCCGAATGGCGTCGAGGCAATCTGCCATGACCCTAGAGGCTTAATTTATACTCCACACCAGTCAAAGAGGTACGCACGATTGAACGACTTAAGTCCCATCAGTTTCTAAGGCAATTTGTGTTAGCGATATTTCGAAAACTCAATCCACGGAAGTCAGTAAGTAGCCAACAAGGTACCACTGTGCTAAAAAAATGTATTTGACCATTGAAAACGAGTATCAAGTGCATCTGACCAACAAGTTGCGTCACATAGGCCAAATACAGCCCAAAGAAGTGTGTAACGACCCACCTAGGCCTCACTAATGGCCTAAAATGGGCCAGTACCTCCAGATAAGACTCCTAAAGTGTTTGGACGAAATGGATCTAAGGAGACCATCGTCGTGAACCCATAAACAGTGCATGAGCACTAATAACCTTCCCTATACAAGGTACATCAGACCACCACTATCAGTTAAATGGACTTTGACCGAGCAAATTGTAAAAACAAAAGGGAAATTGCCCGTACTCGCCTCGAAGTTTGGGTCAATTACCTCGATCGCCATGACACTCTATATATTCTCTAAAGGGCCTTCTGACAGCTTTTGGAGATTGTTTCGGACGAAAATGCCCCTGACCTTCGTTCAGTAGTAGCACGGTTTTCTAGGAACTAAGAAGTTACGTAGTATTTAATGCTAGTAAAGTGATGTGTACGGAACCCTTTTTGCGAGTGGGAAAGGACTAAACTCGTGGGGCCCATATTGATGTATGTGTATAATCCATGCCGTCCATCCTTTTTACCGTGTCATTTTAGGGCCAGGGTCTAAATATCAGCCTGATCCAGAGCTCGTGTGGGTCACATAATAGAAAATAATGGTGACAATGGAACCTGTTGTTGAAACTTTCCAGGCTCACCGTGATGTTTGTTAGAAGTGGACACTGCCGAAGTCAGGACTTTTTGGGCACACGTCGAGCTGGCCAACAAGATGGACGGAACGGATCTCCCCATTGTTGGCCTCAGACTATTGTACCAAGGGTTATCCTTTCATTTGGTAGTAAAGGAAGTGAACATGTAACAACCGCGACCTGGGAAAACTACGACCCATGACAACCACGACCCATATAACATGAGAACTACGACCCTTACTACATTACAATCACGACCCTTACCACATTACAACCACAACCCAGGTATGGGTCGTCATTGCCATGTTATATGGGTCGTGGTTTTCATGAGAAAAGAGTCGTGGTTGTCATGAGGTAGGAGTGTGGTTGGCCCGTTTTTCTTTCTTTCCCAGTGTAAGTTGCGTGCGAGAGAGGAAATTGGATCGAGTACTTGGTTGGACCCACCTTAAATGTATGTGGTCTATCCATGCCATCCATCCATTTTTTTCATCTAATTTAAGGGGTTGAGCCCAAAATTGAAGCATATCCAAAGATTAATTGGAGTATACCACGACCTTAATCTGTAACCTTCGATCCATTTACACTACCAAAAATGGATCGTGGTTGTCATGGGTCGTAGTTGTCATGTTATATGGGTTGTGGTTGTTATGTTATATAGGTCATAGTTATCATGGGTCGTGGTTGTCATATTATATGGGTCGTGGTTGTCATGTTATATGGGTTGTGATTGTTATGTGGTAAGTGTCGTAGTTGTCATGGGTTGTGGTTGTCATGTTATATAGGTCGTGATTGTCATGTTAACTGGGTTGTAGTTATCATATTATATGGGTCGCGGTTCTCATGTTATATGGATCGCGGTTGTCATGTTATATGGGTCGTGGTTGTCATGTTATATGACAACTACGACCCATGCAAACTACGACCCTTATGGGCCCACATTGATGTATGTGTATAATTTATGCCGCCCATCCTTTTTGTCGTGTCATTTTAGGGGTAGGGCCCAAATATCAGCCTGATCCAGTGATCGTGTGGGCCACAAAATAGAAAATAATGGTGACTATAGAAACTTTCCAGGCTTACAGTGATGCTTGTTAGAAGTGGATATTGCCCAAATCAGGACTTTTTGGGCCCACGGTGAGCTAGCTGACAAGGTGGATGAACCGGATCACCTCATTGTGGGCTTTAAGCTATAGTACCAATGGTTTGGTAGAAAAGTAAGTGAACACGTTGCAAACCACTAACCATGCAACATGACAACCATGACCAATATAACATGGCAACTATGACCCATGCAAACTACGACCCAAATAGGCCCACATTGATGTATGTGAATAATCCATGCCGCCCATCCTTTTTTTTGTGTCATTTTAGGGGTATGATCAAATATCAATCACGACCCTTTGTGAATGAAAACTACGATCCATTGTGCATGTGAACCACGACCCTTCGAATAAATCGTGGTTATCATGTAGCAAGGGTCGAGGTTGTCATATTATATGGGTCGTGGTTGTCATTTTATATGGGTCATGATTGTCATGGGTCATAGTTGTCAAGTTATATTGGTCATGGTTGTGGGTCATGGTTGTCATGTTTTATGGATGGTTGTGGGTCGTGGTTGTCATGTTTTATGGGTCGTGGTTGTCATATTTTATGGGTCGTGGTTGTCATGGGTCGTAGTTATCATGTTATATGGGTCGCGGTTGTCATGTTATGTGGGTCGGGGTTGTCATGCCCCAAAAGGTTTTCAATATTAGGTTTTCAATTTCACTGCTTTCTATGGTGTGGTCCACATGAGCCTTTGATATGCCTCATTTTTTAGTTCATTCATTAAAATGATCTTTAAAAATGAATGGACGGCATGGATAAAATATATACATCAAAATGGGCCCAATAAGACCATTCATCTCTACATATATTGGGATGCGTAAGTCGAGTAACATGACTTACTAAAATAATCTTCTCAATGCCTTGGGAATATAGACTCATCGAAGACTCCTATAGCTACACGTAAGTTGAGTAACTTCTAATCCGCATCGAAAGCAAAGCGAATTGGCTGGTGTACCACTGTGAATGTATGAGGTCTATCCACGCTGTCCATCTGTTTTTCTATCTTATTTTAGGAGTTGAATCCAAATTTTATCATACCCAAAGATCAAGTGGACCTTACCATAGGAAACAGTTGAAATAATGATTTTCACCGTTGAAACATTTTTATATGATCACAAGGACATGGATGAAAGGAAAAAATAAATATATGGTTGATCCAACACTTCTGTAGTGTGGTCCAGTTTATGTACGCCAAAATGGATTGGCTGGTGTACACACCAGGTATATTGTAGGTGCGTGTCTTGCTAGGACTCCTTCAGACGTGGGTTAGCTACTTACAGGTTGAGTAGTGAGACTCTCAACTGAAGTGACGTCACCAAGTTCTGTAGGCTACACTATGATTTATGTTTTGCATCTACATCCTCCATCCATTTGGAAATATCATATTAGGGTATGATCCAAAAAATGAATCAGATCCAAAGTTTGAGAGAACCACACCACAAAAAACAGCAGGGAGATTGACACCCACCCTTAAAAACCTCTAAGGGCCACTAAAGTTTTCGATCAAGCTAATATTTGTTTTTTTTTTCCTTCTTTCAAGTCTACTTTAACATATGAATAGGTGGGATCTCAAATAAACATCATGCTGGACCTTCGGAAGGTTTCAACGGTGGGCGTCACTCTCATCACTGTTTTCTGTGGTGGGTCTACCCAGCCTTGGATCTACCTAGTTCTTTGGACCATGCTCTAAAATGATCTCTCTAAATGTATGGACGGTGTTGATACAATGCATCATGGTTGGGCCCACAGAAGTGGTGACGTCACTTCAGTAGCCCGTCTCGCCACTCAACCCGTCAGTATTCAACCCGCGTCCACTCCCCATACATGTTACTGTGGTCGGTCTCTGTGGGACCCACTATGATGTATTTGTTTCATCCATGCTGTTCATCCATTTTTACATATCATTTTAGTGCCTGATACCAAAAATAAGATGGATATAAGTCTCAGGTGGACCACATCACAGGAAAACAATAATGATTGGATATCCACCATTAAAATCCTCCTAAGGCCCACTATACTGTTTATTTGACATCCAATCTGTTGATTGGATCATAAAGACCCAGATGAAGGGAAAAACTAAATATCAGCTTGATCCAAAACTTTTATGGTCCCAAAACATTTTTAAAGGTCAAAATTCATTCAACACTGTTTCCTGTAATGTGGTCCACTTAAGAAAGAGATATACTTCATTTTTTTTAATCATATCATAAAATGATATATAAAAATATATGGACAGTATAGATGACACACATACATCATGGTGAGCCCCACAGAGCACCGACCACCAGCCAATGGGTGGTGTCAGGGGGAGTAGCCAATCCGTTCCCATGGGGAGTGAAATCGGATTGCGTACTGAGTTACTCGGTACGCTTTTATCGTACTGAGTAAACTCTGTTAGGCCCACCATGAATTCATGTGGTTTATCCACGCCGCCCATCCATTTTTTAATCTCATTTTAGTGGTTGAGCCAAAAAATGAAATATATCCAAACTCAAGTGGGCCATACCACAGGAAACAGTGGAAATAATGATTTCCACCGTTGAAACCTTCCTAGGGACCACAGTAACGTTTATTTGTCATCCAAACTGTTCATAAGATCACAAGAACATGGATGAAGGGAAAAAACAAATATCAGCTTGATCCAAAACGTCTGTCCAGCCAAAGAATTTTTCAACGGTAGATGTTCAATTCGCACAGTTCCCTGTGGTGTGCTCCACTTTAGCTTTGTATATGCTTTATTTTTGGTGCTATTTATTAAAATTAAATTATAAAATGTATCTACGGATTGGATAAAATAAATACATCATGTTGGGCCCCACATAGTTTACTCAGTAGGCTTAGCGTACGCAATCCGCTTCCCTGGGGAGTAGCCAATCCGTCTCTACTGCAGTAGAGACGTGTCGTGCGAGGACGACGCTCCTGGAGCTCTGAGTTGTACGAACGGTTCAAAGTAGATCAAAGGCACGGGGCCCACAGTGATGTATTTATTATATCTACACCGTTCATCTATTTTTAGAGATCATTTTTTATCATTATCTAAAAAATAAATCATATCCAAAGATCATATGTACCACACCACAAATAACAATAGAGATAATGATTTTCACTGTTAAACAATTCATAGGGCCCACCATAACGTTTATTTTCAATCCAATTTACTCATAAGGTCACAAAGACCTGAATAAAGAGGAAAAACAAATTTCATATTGATCCAAGACTTCGGTGACCCCAAAAAGGTTCCAAAGGTAGAAGTTCAATCCCCTACTACTTTTTGCAGTGTGGTCCACTTGATAGTTAAATATTTCTTATTTTTAATCCAAGTTCTTAAAATGAGCTTGCCAAATGAATGGACGGTTTGGATATAACACATACCTCATGATGGGACTCACAGAATATGTCAACGCCAACACAGTAGCTATATAGCCGGTCTCAGTTGTCCTGTTATATGGGTCGCAGTTATCCTACTATATGGGTCGTGGTCACGGTTGTCCTGTTATATAGGTCGCAGTTTTCCTGTTATATGGTTCGCAGTTGTATAGATCGCAGTTGTCCTGTTATATGGGTCGCAGTTATCCTGTTATATGGGTCGCGGTCACAGTTGTCCTATTATTTGGGTCGTAGTTATCCTTTTGTATAGGTCGTGGTTATATGTATCGCAATTTTCATGTTATATGGGTCACAATTGTCCTGTTATATGGGTCGTGGTTGTCATGGGTAGTGGTTATCCAATTACCATTGTTTTCCTGTGGTGTAGTCCACTTAAGATTTATATCCCTCTCATTTTTGGTATAAAACTCTAAAATAATCTGTAAAAATAGATGAACGGAATGGATGTAAGACATACATCATGGTGGACCCACATAACACCAACCAACCGCCATGGGGCTGTTACCAGCAGGGAGTAGCCAATCCGTTTCCGTCTCGGATACGGATGTGGATCAGAGGAAGTGGATTGGCCGATGTATGTCACACCGGCTATATAGCTGCTGTATTAAAGTCAGCAAGTTATGTGTGTCTGATCATGAGGTATATGTTATATCCAAACCGTTCATCCATTTGGTGAGTTCGTCTTCAGGCTTGATATGAAAAAAATAAGCAAGATCTAACATATAACATGATAACTGCGATCCATATAACATGACAACCGCGAGTCATATCACATGAAACCGCGACCCATATAATATGATAACTACAACCCATTTAACATGACAATCACGACCCATATAACATGACAACCACAACCCATGACAACTACGACCCTTACCACATAACAACCACAACCCATATAACATGATAACCACGACCATGACAACCACGACCCATAAAACATGACAACCACGACCCATGATAACTACGACCTATATAACATAACAACCACGACCCATATAACATGACAACTACGACCCATGACAACCGCGATCCATTTTTGGTAGTGTAAATGGATCGAAGGCCACAGATTAAGGTCGTGGTATACTCCAATTGATCTTTGGATATGCTTCAATTTTGTGCTCAACCCCTTAAATTAGATTTTTAAAAAATGGATGGATGGCGTGGATAGACCACATACATTTAAGGTGGGCCCAACCGAGTACTTGATCCGATTTCCTCTCTCGCGCGCAACTTACACTGGGAAAGAAAGAAAAACAGGCCAACCACACTCCTACCTCATGACAACCACGACTCTTTTCTCATGAAAACCACGACCCGTATAACATGGCAACCACGACCCATACCTGGGTCGTGGTTGTAATGTGGTAAGGGTCGTGATTGTAATATAGTAAGGGTCGTAATTCTCATGTTATACGGGTCGTAGTTTTCCCAGGTCGCGGTTGTTACATGTTCACTTCCTTTACTACCAAATGAAAGGATAGTCATTGGTACAATAGTCTGAGGCCAACGATGGGGAGATCTGTTCCGTCCATCTTGTCGGCCAGCTCGGCATGGGCCCAAAAAGTCCTGACTTGGGCAGTGTCCACTTCTAACAAACATCACGGTGAGCCTGGAAAGTTTCAACAATGGGTTCCATTGTCATCATTATTTTCTATTATGTGACCCACACGAGCTTTGGATCAGGCTGATATTTAGACCCTGGCCCTAAAATGACGCGGTAAAAAGGATGGACGGCATGGATTATACACATACATCAATATGGGCCCCACGAGTTTAGTCCTTGCCCACGCACAAAAAAGGGTTCCGTACACATCACTTTACTGGCATTAAATACTACGTAACTTCTTAGTCCCTAGAAAATCGTACAACTACTGAACTAAGATCAAGGGCATTTTCGTCCCGAAATAAACTCCAAAAGCAATCAAAGGAGCTTTAGGGAATATATGGAGTGTCGTAGCATTTGAGGTAATTTGCGCGTACCTCGAGGTGAGTACGGTCAATTTCCCAAAACAAAAAGCTTTCCTCCCGCCATTTCAAAAATTCAAAACCGGAGATTGGGGATCCAAAGTGGGCCACCCTGGCCACTTTCTAGGTGATCCAAACCGTCCATTTTCCTCACGGGATCCATCCAACCAAAACCATGTAAGGTTTTGGACCCACGCATAGAGATGAGGGAGATGGGTTGGGGCCGTCCAATGCTCGCGTACGGCTGGGAATTTCTGGATGGGAGGCCATCAAGGGAACCACCATGCAGGCCGGCATCAGCCATTGAAAGTCCCTCTCCCTACCTATAAGAAGGGCTCAGTCCTCTTTAGCTTTCACACCAAAAGAGAGTGAGGAAAGGGTGGGAGAGTAGTGAGAGTGAGGAGCCAAGCTCGGCCGGGTAAACAGCCCAAAAACTTCAGCCCTTTCTTTACCTTTCTTTGTATCCATTTTCTTCTTCATTTTTCATGTAGTTATGAGGTCTGTAATAAGCCACATTTGGGGCCAAAAATCCAACCATAGAGAAGCTTGAATACAGCCTGAATGTAAGCTCTATTTTGAGGGTAAACATGGCTTAAGTACAGGCTCTGTTTTAAGACTAAACATGGCCTGAGTGCAGGCTCCGTTTGAGGCTGAGAATGGCTTGAGTGTAGGCTTTGTTTGAGGGCAAACAATGGCCTATGAATGGGGCCGAAACTCAGTCAAAAAATAGCCTATAAATAAGCCCTGTTTGAGCTGCAACATGCCCCAGGAATACAGTCCAAAAAATTGGGCTAAAAATGTACCAGGTCGAGCCGTCTCTAGCTAAAAATATAGCAGCAAAAACAGAGCTCTGTTTGAGCTCTGAAGTGTGTTGAAAAATAGCCCAGAGATGTGCCACGTTTTGAGCTAAAAACAAGGCCGTGATTGGAGCCCAAACACAGCGGAAAGCGGAACTTCCGCTGGAGTGTCTGTCTATCTAAACAGGGAGGCGTCGGGCCCGAGCAAACTGGGTTTCTGCAAGCCATAAGAACAGCTCTCAGCTGTTGCGTAAGCACAGCTGAAAATCAGCGTGGAATCGACTGAGATTTCAACTCGGCCATGCCCCTGATGATGGGCCTCACGTTGATACCAGGTGGGCCACGTCCGACAGCAAATAGGTGGGCTGCACCCACCATAATAGCATGTGGGGTCCACACCCCGGTGTAATTCACACATCCAGGCCGTTCGTCACTGACGTTTTGGCCCTGGAAGTTTTTTTATAAAAAAAAAAAAAGAGAGAGAAAAAGAGATGTTATACATATATATATAATATAATATATATATATATATATATATATAAAGCTAGTGGGCCACCCATGGGACCCACCCTAGTGTATGTATTATACATCCACTCCGTCCCTCAAGGGTCATTGATCCTTGGCCGTCCATCCATGGACGTCTCCAGACCGTCCATCAGTGGACGTCCAGCGCTGGACATGAACACCATCCATAGCTCAACTGGCAGATTGAGTGGAGATACCTCGTTTTAACACTTGAGGTCTTGGTATCGACCCCTAACAGGGGTGGCTAACATGGTGTGTGTGTACTGACATGGGTGTGTACAAAGTTCAATCTGAGTGGTACCAGTATTATGCGTCATTGCCATCTGAACCATTCATTAGATGTGCCCCCATGTTGGTCATGGATGGCCAAAATACTAAAATGCTTTCTGATCATTATAACTTTTGTGGGCCACACATGTGGACCCCACCTCGATGTATGTGATTCATCCAAACGATCCATCCATTTGGTGAGCTCGTCCTAAAGGCTGAGGAGAAAAATAAGATGGATCCAGTTATCAAGTGGACCACACCGCCATAAATAGTGGAGAGTCGAACGTCCACTACTGAAATCCCTAAGGGTGCCAAAACTCTGGGACAATATGGCAATTGCTTATCCTCTTAAGACAGGTCCTAGTGACCATAGGAGCGGATTGGATGGGAAGTAAACACCATGGTGGGCCCTGTGGGGTTCCAACAGTGGAAATCATGATCACCACTGTTATTTGTGATATGGCCCAGATGACCTTTTTCAACATAATTCATTTTTGGGGTAATACTCTAAAACGATCTCTTAAAATAAAATAAATAGCGTAGATGGCGCGACTCATCCATGAGGCCCACGTTGATGTAATTGTGGCCAAACTCAAGCCCAAACACCCTTTTTCATGGGCCCTCATAAGCCCTTTACCACACAATATCAATTGACTTAAAACCTTGGGATTACGTGACTAATGCAAGCTATGAACTCTAGGGATTACTTGCGCTATTCTTGGGCCGTAAGATATTTAGGAACGTTGAATCGAAGTAAAATACCACGACCCTCTAGGTGATGATTCTTCCCCTTAAGCTTCTCATTTTCAAATTGGTTTAAGTTATAGTCTTTATCAAATGTTAAAATTGTTAATTCATAGCATGCGATCTCTTACATGATTTATATCTGATTTATGGTTGATAATTGTGAAACATGATTGCATGCGATAGTTGCTTACATGATAGCTCTCATTTTAATTTATAGTTCACATCATGACCTGTTGTGATTATTATGCTTAACATATGTCTGCCATGGTATAATGGTATATTTTCATATGAATTGTTGTAAGCCACTATGGACCTATATTCACTACACTTATTAGTGAGTAAGCCCTCTTGTGTACATGAACCCATACTTAGGATGTAACATGATGGAGTGTGGAATGGAATGGACCCTCGATTGGAGGTTATGTGGGACGTGACATATTAATGTGGGATTTACCATCCATAGGTTATACGGCTTGAATGGCCTAAAATGACCTCTTTAACCGCTCTGATTCAATCTTACCTGACCCTTGCTATCTCGATTAGTATTCCGAGCATTCTTTTACCGTCGCGATTTAACACATGTCCCATGTTTTGATAATTTCCTTGTGTTCCTTTGATGGCCTATACCATGCGATGGAAATCCCTACTTATTGAATTTGATTGGCCACTGATCGAGGGGCTTCATTAAGCATCTTAAGGTAGGGGAAATCTTATGAGCCGGGGATGGTGTCATGAGACACTATGCCCAAGCTGTCGGCCTACGCTGGGTGACGAGCCCCCCGTAGTGACCATTAAGTTTACTTAAATTGGCTGATTATAATTGGAATAATAATGGTTTGGCTAATTATGCATTCATAGCATATTGGCGATGACAGGTGGCTAATTCTGGATGCTGTAGCACGTGCTCTAGAGTTGTTGGGCTATCGTTTCACTAGCTCCCAGACCACCTACTATCGACCCTTTGTTCTGACTGGATGATCATTCCCAGGTCGATGATTGCATGGGTGACGAGCCCAAGTCCGACTGAATGTGCATCCCTAGGGCGATATGCATTCACGCATCCATGCATATAAAAAGACTGCATCATGTATTGTTTTGATTACCTTGTCATTTTTAACTATGCTTAGTTAAGGCGGCGGTGTGTAATCTTGAGGGGAATTCACACTGAGTTGGCCAGTCATCCATCAAATATATAACCGTATAGGTAGCACAGGTGGCATAAGTGATATGCAGGTTCAGACTGATAAAGAGCCATCTTGGTGGTCAAGGATTCACGATTGTACCTGCCAAGGAAGCTGCGCGATCTTACGACTTTTGTTTATATGCTTTTATATATTTCCCATGATGTAAATCTTGCAATGTTAACATGTAGACATTGGTTTGTATAAGTCATTATGGGCAACCTCTTGTGCATTCTAAATATAAATGAAAATTTTTCTTTATACTGACTTGTCCATCCTATGTTTATCTGCTAACTCTGATAAAAGAAAAAGATCATATATGGGATTTGGCTCTTCTTAGGTTAACACTCGGGTTTTTGGGAAACGGGTCATATACTCAGGTCCCGAAAACACGAGGTGTTACATGTTGTTTGCTTTGTCTCATGGGCATGGTTTTATGATGGAATCAATTCTAATTCTCATACATATCTTCTCTTGAAAACTGAACCAAAATAAGTTCAGATTTGATTTTAATGATATATCTTCCAACTGGATGAAGATGAGACTCTAAATCCAGTTGTGTTCATGAATCAAGCATAGATCTCCCTAATCTCCACAAGTGGATCCTCTAAATCCCTGGTTTCCTACCTCTAAATTCTTTAAGTTTTAGATTAATATTTCACCATTATTCCTCAAATTCATTCGATTTAGATTCCATCTTAGTCTAGTTCTAGTTCTACTTAGTTTCAGATTATGTACAGGTTTCAGTCCCTTAGGATTCGACCTTGATCTCACTGAGTTTATTACTACATCACAACCTTATACTTGGGGAGTGAACAAGTTTTTGGCGTCGTTGCTGGGGACTGACGGATGCGATTTTCGACAGTCTTCCGGTTTGCTTCCCTTACCAACTCAAGGCCAGTTTTATCACGCACAGCAGGCCCCAGGCTAGGACCCGCAGTCATCGACTGGTGGAGTCGTCAAGGGTATTTTTCTTATTTCTGCTTGCGTTGCTTATATTTTATTTAATTCTGGTGCCTCCCATTCTTTTATGCCTGAGCAGTTTTGCTGATCGACTGGTATTCCGTTAGAGTCTGTGTCTAAGGCCTTGGCCATTTCTACTCCCATGGGGAAGTTCATTTTATTAACCTGTCGTTATCTTTCTTGCTCGGTGTTAGTGGGTGAGATGTTCCTTCCTACTAATTTGTTTATGATGCCGATGATAGGCTTTAATGTTATTCTGGGCATGGACTGGCTTGCGGAGTATTATGCCATATTGGACTGTGCCGCGAGGACAGTTACGTTTCACATTCCAGGCTTGTCAGTGTTCAAGTTTGTCGTTGAGCCAAGAGGAGGGTCGTTATCTAGTTTCTTATCTTCTATCATTGAGGATTCTATGGCAGTGTGTATTGAGCAGCTGCCAGTTATTTGCCGCTGCATCTACAGGTAGAATTTCAAATTAATTTGGTGCCCGGTACCGCGCCTATCTTAAAGACCCCCTATATGATGGCACCGTTGGAGTTGAGTAAACTGCAGGAGTAGTTGGATGAGCTCTGGGAGTTAAGTTTCATTCGTCCCAGTTGTTCACCTTGGGGAGCCCCGGTATTGTTTGTGAAGAAGAAGGATGGATCATTGCGACTCTGTGTGGACTATCGTGAGCTTAACAGAGTCACCATCACGAACCGATACTCACTTCCCCGTATTGATGATCTGTTCAATCAGTTGCAGGGTGCATAGTATTTTTCCAAGATAGACTTGTGCTTCGGTTACCATCAAATTCGGGTCCGAGAGGAGGATATTCCGAAGATGGCTTTCCGGACGCGCTATGGTCACTGAGTTTCTGGTCATGTCGTTCAGACTAACCAATGCACCCACCATATTCATGCAGCTGATGAACGAGGTCTTCCAGCCATTCCTCGATCAATTTATGATGGTATTCATTGATGATATTCTTGTATATTCGAGGACAAGGGAGGACCATGTTAAGCACTTGCAGATTGTGTTGGAGACCCTCTGTACCCACCAGCTGTATGCGAAGCTCGAGAAGTGCGAGTTTTGGCAGGAGGAGGTGAAGTTCCTTGGTCACATGGTGACGAGGGAGGGTGTCACTGTGGACCCCTCGAAGTGCGTCAGTGGGCCAGCCTGTGAATGCGTCTGAGATCCGTAGCTTCCTTGGTCTAGCGGGATATTATCGACGGTTTATTGAGGGTTTCTCTCGTATTGCTGCACCGCTAACCCGATTGACGCGAAAGGGCATCGAGTTCGTCTAGAGTAATGCCTACGAGGAGGCATTTACGGAGTTGAAGGACCACCTCACGTCCGCTCCTGTTCTACTCTTCTTGATGGGAGTGAGGGTTTTTGTTGTTTTCACTGATGCTTCCAGAGTTGGCTTGGGTACTGTATTGATGCAACACGGGAAGCCAGTGGTGTACGCCTCACACCAGCTCAAGGTCCATGAGTTGAACTACCTCACCCATGATTTGGAGCTTGCAGCGGTTGTCTTTGCATTCAAGGTGTGGAGGCATTATCTATATGGGGTCAGGTTCGAGCTCTTCTCGAATCATAAGAGCTTGAAGTACCTATTTTCGTAGTCTGAGTTGAACCTGCGTCAGAGGCGATGGATGGAGTTATTAAGAACTATGATTTTGACCTTCTGTACCACCCGAGCAAGGCGAACGTAGTGGCAAATGCGCTCAGCCGTCAGCCAGAGGCCTGGTGGCTCAGATGATGGTGCGTGAGTGGCAGATGCTGGAGGATGTTTCAAAGTTTGAATTTAAGTTCGGTCTTCAGTCTTCCATTATTCAGCTTTCAAGCTTGTCGATTCAACCCTCTTTGGTGGCTAGGGTGATTGAGGCTCAACAGATGAATGAGTCACTTCAGGAGTATCGAGCAGATGCTGCATCCGTGGAGCAGTCAAACTAGCAGATTGGTTTCGATGGTGGATTATGCTTTAGAAGCCGATTGTGTGTCTCGGACGTGCCAGAGTTGCGTCGTGATTTGATGACTGAGGCACACCGATCGAGACTTACCATTCACCCGGGCTCCACGAAAATGTATCGTGATATAAGGCAGTATTTTTGGCAGGGGATGAAGCGTCAGATGCTAGTTTTGTGGCCGAGTGTGACATATGCTAGCATGTTAAGGCCGATCACCGGAGACCACCTGGTCCCTTGCAGCCATTGAGCGTTCTAGAGTGAAAGTGGGAGCACATGTCAATGGACTTCATCGTAGGTTTGCCAAGGACTCAGTGCGTTCACGATACCATATGGGTTACCGCCGATCGTCTGATGAAGTCGGCTCATTTCATTCCAGTGCGTGCCTCGTGGTCGATGGACCGGCTTGCAAAGGTGTTTGTTGAGGAGATAGTGAGACTGTACGACATTCCAGTTTCGATCGTTTTAGACCGAGACTCCAGATTTACGTCTCAGTTTTGGAGGAGTTTCTAGCAGGCGATGGGGGTCACATTGCGTCTCAGCACCGCTTATCATCAGACGGATGGGCAAACCGAAAGGGTCAATCAGATCCTTGAGGATATGCTCAGAGCTTATGTGATCGACTTTGCGGGCAGTTTGGATGAGCATATGCGCCTCACCGAATTTGCATACAATAACAACTATCAGGTAACTATCAGCATGGCTCCTTTTGAGGCGGTTTATGACAGACCGTGCAGATCTCCTAGTTGTTGGACCGAGGTTGGAGAGCATCATCTCTTAGGTCCCGAGCTTGTGTAGTAGACATCGGAGGCTATTGATGTTATTAGGCAGAGGATGCACACAGCTCAGAGCTGACAGAAGAGTTTTGCTGATCGTCGGCGTCAACCCCTCGAGTTCGCATTCTAGGACATGGTATATCTCAAGGTCTCGCCTATGAAAGACATGGTTCGCTTTAGTATGAAGGGCAAGCTCTCCCCGAGATTCATTGGACCTTTTAAAATTACCGAGCGCGTAGGCGATGTGGCCTATAGGCTTGCCTTACCTCCTGAGTTGTCCATGATCCACGACGTGTTCCATGTTTCTATGTTGCGAAAATGTGGGTCGAACACTATTCCTGTAATTGATTGGCAGCCACTCGAGATCCATGAGGATGCTTCCTACATCGATCAACCGATTCGTATTCTTGATCAGAGGGAGCGAGTCCTCAGTACTAAAGTCATTCCCTTAGTGAAGGTGCAATGGGGTCATCATTCGGAGGTTGAGGGATCTTGGGAACGTGAGGCCGAGATTAGATAGCATTATCCCCATTTGTTCGATGATCGATTCTTATATTGCCTTCTCTTATTATTGCTGATTGATATATATATATATATATATATATGTGATGTTTATGCATTTTTTATGTTCCGGTTTCATCAATTTTGAGGACAAAATTTCTTTGTTGGTGGGGAGGGTTGCAAGACCCGACCAGAGTTCGCATGTGTGCATGTGTGTGCGAGTATGCATCTCGTTCATCTTGGTCTCACGGTGTTATCGGTTGAATCCCAGTGACCCGCGACCTTCGAGTAGTGCTTGCAGCCGTCCTTGAGTTCAGTCACGTTGACCGAACTCAGATCGGATCGAAACCTACGCCATCTTGTCCGCATCATCGCCACGGTTCCAATGCTATGTCCATGCATCCATCCGAGTTGTAGATGATAAGTTGTAGGCATGCATCATTTTGAGCCTTTGATCATGTTTGTGGACCCCACCTAGTAGGGTGTACACATTTTTCCATGCGGCCCACCCTAATACACCTTCTCCTATAAAAGCTACCCTAGCTAGCTACCTAGCTTACCTGGAGCCTAGCAACTCATGATGAGATTTCTTCCCCAAAAACCCATCATTACTTCTCTAAACAAGAAAACTCATCATTATTTTTCTTCCTAACACCTTACATGGCCATCATGACTCCTCTATAACTACTTTTCTCTCTCCCTTCTCTTTCATTTTCTCTTCTTTCTTTCCTTGCTAGCTTGGGATGTCCAGCCCATCTTCCCTCCATTCCAGCTCATTTTCTTCCTTATGTCATCTCCATCTCACCATTACAATCCCATCTTAGCCATAGATTCATGACCCTTGAAGCTTGAGGCACATGATGATTGTAGAAGCTTGAAGATCCAAGAGGTGGGTGCTTCTTCTTCTTCCCTTTCTCCATTTCCTTTTTCTACATGCATGGAAGCATGTAGGGGCCACCAATCCATGGTGGAGGCCCTACATGGCTCCTAGGATGAAGGCCATGGGCCTAGATCTTACCCATTCCTTCCATGGTGGGTCATACTCTATGGACCCACCATGATGTACTTCCTCTTCATTTTAACATCACATAGGCCATATAGGCCTTTGTATGCATAGTGGGGAAAGGTGTCCCCACCCTCCAGCAACTTTTCTTGATGTATAGTAGTTTGCATGTAACATATGTACATGGTGGATGGCATGGATTGTAGTGTGGAAGGTCCATTAGTGGTGGGACCTTCCACCAATGGCTGTATCACTCTCCTTCTCTCTCTCTCTCCCTCCTTTTTCTTGTATTTATCTCTGATGATGTGTGACCCACTAAGAAGGTCAGCAACATTTCAAATCCATCAGGGAGATGAGACGTCCAAGCCCACCTTGTTGGATGTCCAGGCCCACCATACATGCATGGGTTGGGTGGCCTCCAAACTTGATTTTCCATGGAAATTTCAATGCACTAATGGATCTGAAATTTTACTGACCCATCAAGGTGGACCCCACTTGATGGATCAGGGTAATAAACCCTTGGATTAATTTATATGGGCTGAAATATGGATAGCCTATGTTGCTATCCAAATTTCAGGCCCAGTTGGAGCATGACTTTTAAGCTAATGTTTGAATCTATTTGTATGCCCTTTTCTCCTAAATTTCTTTAGAGATTTTGTAGTTCGTGGACCCCACTTTGATGTAGAATAGGGCCCACACCATTTCTCCCATGATCGAGGCCCATGGGATGGGCCAAAGTGGGCTAACTATCCAGAAATTTTTAGAGAGTTCAGCAACACTGCAAGTTGGAAATGAGCAATTTTACCTAAGTTTCTAGGATAAGTGGGCCACCCCAGTGGACACCACTTGTTATCCAGATATAGGGCCACCTTTTTCCCCAATTTTCTAAGGGTTTGGGTGGGTCCAGGCCTACCCCATGTGGTCCCAAACATAGGGACAATTATAATTCCAGCAACATTTCACCCAGGACAGACTGTAATTCTGAATTTAATTAAGATACTTTTGGATATCTAAAAATTATAAAAATTTACAGGGAGGTGGCCCACCCATGGTAGGACCCACCTACCAATTTTTGGGGCCAATAGAATCCTATGCACACCATGACAAGGGCTAGACCGGCCCACCACGTTGGGACATCCAGGACAACCAGATTTTCTGGACAAACTATCTTCTTTAAATAAATTAAAATACTTCTAAGTGTCCAAAAATCATGAAATTTTGTGGTGGTGTGGCCCACCCATGAGAGAACCACCCTATAAATTTTTAGAGCCAAAGGACCCCTGTATTGTCCATGATGTAGCCTGGAGTGGCACACCAAGCTGGGACACCTATGCTGGGGCGTCCAGCCTTGGCTGGCCATCCAGACTACTTTGTGGGCCCACCTTAATGTATTTTATATCCCACAATTCATCCATGTAGGTTCCATAGGGGTCTTTATCATCCTTCCCTTTAGTAGCTTCCAATTGGAGCCCATTGGATGAGTTTCTAGGCCAAATATCTAGGCTCATAGAGCTACCTATACATGGGACACCCGGCCCATTAGGCTACTGCTGGACGTCCAGTCCAGTAGCATGGTCCATCTGATTTATTTGTTAAATCCACTTCCTTCATCTGGTGGACCCCCCTGTGACATGTATGGGCCACCAGGAACTAAAATAAACATATAATTTAATTAAGTTTTGAATTTCCAACAATGCCAGACTGTGGGAGGGCTGGAATTTCAGCAATAGGTCAATGATTGTTGCCCATAAATAAATGTTTTGGGGGCAGCATGGTCCACCAAATTTGGGGATATTATTACACATATCTTACCCTATTTTTAATTAGATTTTGGGCTTAATTAGCGCATATTTGAGGCCCATTCCTATTGGATTCTTATTAAACTAGTCTTCTAGTTAATTGTTGGGACTTATAGCCTTAGTTGGGCTGGAACTTTTGGATAGGCCCGTTGGACCCTTAGGGCCTATATTTATCATGCCATTGTGATGGGTTTTATGGGTCAAATACTTAAGTAGTTGGGCCCTTGCTTGCCCACTAAAATAAATCCATACTTGGGCCAAGATGTGAGGCCCAACTTATTTGTGTTAAATATAAGCATTACACATATGTTTGAAATAATGGGCTGCCCATTAGGCCCACCACAATGAGTGGATTCATGAACTTTATGGTTAGGCCCAAACCTTACTTGAGTGGATTCACCATGTTGCCTACGTATTGGGCTTAGTGTATGGCCCACTAGGCCATAGATTTGCTTGGGCCTTGGACTTTACTTTATATGCGTAGCAGGCTACCTTTTGGGACCTAGTTGAGGTTAGATGTCCTCTTTGGTGGCCTTAAGGTAGGCCCATAGGGTTCCTATAGGTGGTTGAAGGTCCACCTTGGGCCCTTAATTAGGTCCGTTTCTTCCTTGGGATTATGATTCTCTTAGCTTGTAGGTCATCCCAAAGTATTGGGCCCCCACTAGAAGACTTCACTTCTCCTTAAAGTACCTGTCTATATATCTAGACCTTTTCCCTCCTTGGGAAGGAGGAATATATTCTACAAGTAGCGCACTTACATCATTGTGACTTATATGCATCATTTGTGTAAATTGATTGCATTGTGTGGTGGTCATAGAGGGATGGAGTTTCTCCCTTTATGCATATTAAGTGCCTGAAACTAGTGCATGATCTGTATGTGTGACTCATGTATTGGCATCTCATTTCATGATGATACCGCCCTTGCTTTATCAGGGCCTTGCCTCCACAGGGACGTTCGTGGATGGCCGTATGTGTAGACACCGAAAATATTACTTGAGCATACTGGGTGCATAGGATGCCCATGGGTGAAATTTCTAAAACTGTCATAGTACCAAGGATCTGCCCCAACGTCATGACCGAGTGAAAACTATGAGCGCACGAGGGCCTTATACCGTTAGGCCGCGACTCCCACTATCGTGTAGTTGGTTGGGTAGAGGTGTGGCCTTACCTGCCTAGTGTGAGGAGGCATTGTTAGGCTGAGTCTGACCAGCCCATCAATGGGTTCGCTGCCGTTAAGCCTTGTTGGTGATTGACTGTCCACAGGCGGGTAGTGAGGTCTATTACGCTCATTTGACTGTACGGGTCTGGAGAGCGGTATGTATGCAGCAGTGTATCGGACCCCAGTGATTTCCTTATGATTGGAAATGTACTTGATATGTGGAATGGTTATGAGCACTGGCATTAATTTGCATCACATTTGCATCTGCTGTACAAGCCCCTTCATGCATTGCCTTGGTAAGGCGCCTAGTACTCATTGCATCGTATTCATGACAAGCCTCGCGAAGGATGGTGATATTGTCATTGAGCTTGTTTCCCTTCATGTACCTCCTATTATTCTTCTGCGTATTATTGTCACACACTTTCACCACCCTCTAAGCTTCTATAGGCTTATGCACGATTGATGCATGCAGAAGATCCTAAGCATGCATTGTAGGGTATAGCTTGGAGTATAGTTGATCTTTAAGAACCCCAGTGTTGGAGACTTTTCTCTCCTTCTTCTATTATCTTATGTGTGTTCTTTTAGACCTTATGAAAGCTTGTAATAGTTCAAATTCTTAGTGGATTTCGTGATGTGTGCCTTTGTTATTCTCAAATATACTTGTTGTGATCTTGGGTATGCTCGTATTGGAAATGATTATACTATTATGAAAATCCTCCTTGTAGGATCCTAGGATCTAAACCTGTCTTAGGAGCCAAGAATGAGGTACTACAGAGGCTGTTACAGCCAGAACCGACCATCGGGTTCCTTATGAGTCTGGTTACCGAGTCTGGGGCATGACACTATGGATTGAGATTATTAAAGTGTACTCAGATATTTTTTAACTCAATGGTGGATGAAAACCCCGTTAAGCAAACATCTTTTGCTTGGAAGTTGCAATGTATGGTCCCTTACCTACTAGGACATGAACTAAGCGCGAAAAAAAAAAGTTCTAATTCTAAGAATTGAATCATATTGTAAAAGAAAAAAAAAAAAAAAAAAAGAACTATTCTAAGGCAATTAGAAAGAAATTTAGAGATCTAAAAACTAATTAGAAGAATGGGTATAGAGATTACAAATTTAGAAGAATTAAGGCTAGAGAATTTTGTAAATCTGAACATGGAAAACTATTAGTGTTCTAAAAATTCTATGAAAACCTAACCTAGTAATTAAAAAATCAAAGCACTAAAAAGTAATTCCTAAGTTAGAACTAGAAACAAGACCTAATCTAAACCTAAGTATTCTCAGCACAATTGTTCGTAGAAATGGTGCTAAAAAATTGATTGAACCCAAGGGTCGACAACCCCCAAGTGTAGGGATGCGATGCAGTAATAACTTGGTGAGAACAAGATCGATCCAAATGAATGTTGGTGAAAACACACATAAGTAGTCGGGTTTGTCTGAGTTTTTTATCTAACAAAATAGAAGGGTTTAAAACAATTAATAAAAATGGCCAAAGATCTAAGAATCCCCAATCAATGAAAATTTAACTTAATTCATCTTCTCGAGTTGATAACTCAATTAGAACTGGATTCCAATTCATTATAATCAGAAGATAAAATAGTAATATTAATCATAAACATCAAACATAGATTAGAATCACGATAGGCTTGATCTCTCATGAAGACCTAGGTAATCACATCGCAGGGAATTCAAAGCATCCAATTTACTCAGAGGTGACAATAGATCATCGACTTTACAAATTGATTCCTTCCCCAATATAAGAATTCAATCATATCCAATCATAATTCAACATAAATAACCTAAAATTTTCATTGAAAATGAATTAAAGATCAAATATTTATCAAAAGGTTCACCCATTAACCTTAGTTTAGTGATTAGACAAACATGAATAACATCTTAAACAAAAACAAAAGAAAAACTAGAAGAAGAAAAAAAAACTAGAACCGATGGATTGAGGAGGAAAGACAATTCTGATGAAGCTCTGCTACCCCTTGGTCTCTCTCTCAAACCCTAATTAGTTTGTATCTAGAATAGCTTACAACACCTCCTTAAATAGACCAAATTCTCATCAACTTTGGACTGATTTCAAATTTTCACACTTTGTTATGCTTCGGTTGCACCGATGATAACCTTCAGTCGCACAGATGATAACCTTCGGTCGCACTGAATTTGTCTCTCAGTTGAAGCCGAATATTCTTAAAATTCATCTGAAGTCTCTATCTCCCTCATGTCTGAACAAACCCTCATTCAGTCACACTAAAATATTATATCAAATTAAGTTTGGTTGTAACCGAATTAGGTCTGAAAATCACAATTTCTTGCTAGACTCTTCTGGGTTCTTTCAGGCGAACCAAACTAACCTCAGGTGAGACCGAATAATCTATTATTTCTATTATTGGGTTGTGTGATTTTTTTATCCCACCTCCATCCTTTTTACTTTATTTTCTTAGATCTTTGGCATGTGAATTATTCAATACTACCCTCCAAACATCCAATTTTTCACTTGATTAGTCTTTAAGCTTTTAATCCTCCTTTTAAGAATGATTTCATCTTTGTCTTCCGAATTTCCTCACATGTACAAAACTTATGTTAGTAAATCAATTTAGCACTTGAATGTATGAAAACTAATGTAATTACGATGATAAATATGTAATATTTAGGCTTGATCACTCGCCTAACAATCTGATCGGTGCTATTATCTCCAAAAGTGACTGAACCACCATCAAAATCATTGTAATGACAAAACTGGATCTTGTCACTTATCGTGTGTTTAGAGAAACTACTATCCAAATACCATCTAGCATTACTACTAGCCTTGAGATCTATATGAATTACCAAATAGTTTATTTTTTCTTCATAGCCCATTTTGATACAACTTTCTTTGAGCCTGAATTGTATTTTAGATAGAGAGTTTCTTTCTTGGACTCATCTCTCGAGGGGAAACTTCTTTTAGGAGATTGACATTTCTTATCAGACAGATCATTATCCTGATTCACTTGAATCATCATTTTCTTTACATTTTTATTTAACCGGGCAACTTGCTTGATCGGCTCCTTCATTCTTTTATCCATCTTAGGAGTAGTGGGAAACTTTCTTCTCACTTTCTCTTTCTTCTGTGGTGATTTCTTAAGAAGACTCCTCACTAACTACAACATTCTCCAAGTTGGTATAAATTTACCTATATTGCTTGAAACTAGGGTGGATCGTTGGTTTTTAAAGACTAAACATTCAAATTTTAAGTCACCCGCATCACCACATGCATGGTAGACAGGAGATGCTCTCTCATGCTTCTTGAAGCAATTGAGGTCCTTTCTAATCACATGAGGAGTAGAGGTTGAAATAGTCTTCAAGCTATCATATCCTACACTGCTCTTATACCCAACCTCTTACCCATTCCTAGTAATTTTTTTAATTTTTTCTTCACCTTGGATAAACTTGTAGTTTATGTTGGCATGAGACTTCAATTTGTCAAGTTCTATTTTTAGACCATGTTTAATAGATTTAATTTTTTTTTCATTTCAATCTCAAGTTTTACATTTTTCTTTAGAGTTATTTTTATTTTTTCTTTTAAGGCTTTCTATTTCTAATTTTTCTTCAAGGCTTTCACTGAACTGATATAGCTTTTTATTCTCACTTTTTTCTTCTTCTACTTCATTAGCTAATTGTTTGTTTTCAATCTTAGCATGACTAAGCTTCTTGAGGACTTTTAAGCTTTCAATATACAACTAGTCATAGGCTCTTTGTAGACAGTCATTTCCATCTTTTTCATCTTCTTCCTCTTCTTACTATTCATCATATGAGGAAGTCTCATCTTTCTCTTATTTCTCATGGTCATCATTGTCTCCCATGTCCTTTGATTCTAGGAGAGTTATGATAGTGGAGGCAATAAGAATTTTTAATGAGCCTTGGTCTTCATCACTTTGGAATTCATCTGAGTCTGAATATGAATCCTCGAAGTCATCCCATATGGCAGCCATTACCTTTCCTTTTGATTTGTTTTTTGTAGGACATTCAGAGACAATATGATTATAGCCTCTACAATTATAAAGTTGTGGATCTTTTGACTTTCTAAGAGATTTATCTATCAGGTGCTTTGAGTCATATTTCTTTATCTATCAGGTGCTTTGAGTCATATTTCTTTCTCTTTTTGTAAAGATTCTTTACTTTATTCTTATTAAAGAATTTTCTAAATTTCTTAGCCAATAGTGTCATTTCTTCATCATTCTCCTCATCATCATTGTCTCTCTCAAATTCTTATTTCTTCTAAGGTATTTTTAAGACAATATTTTTAGACTTAGTGGGAGTCTTAAAATGTAGTTCATAGGTTTATAGAAAACCTAGTAGTTCTTCTACTTTCATTTCATCAATGTTTCTACATTCATCTATTGTTGCTACTTAGGAGCTAAATCATTTCAGTAACGATCTCAGAATTTTTCTACAAATGCATACTATCAGAACCTTCTCAAATAACCCCCTTCATGGAGTTACATATGTCATTCAGTTTTGTATAAAACTCCATAAAGGACTCATACTCCATCTTAATATTCTCAAATTGTGTCGTAAGGAGCTGGAGTTTCTAGTACTTAACTGTGTTAGTCCCTTCATGGGTGGTTTCCAACAAATGCCACGCTTATCTTACAGTTTCACACATACATATGCGTTTGACTATTCTTGAGAGATTGCACAGTAAATTTCATTTAGCGCTTTTACATCACAACTAAACCTTGTTTTATCGTAATCTATTAAAAAAATATTATACTTTGGGTCTTATGGTGGTAACACCATCATTAGATACTATTTGTTCCATTGATACTTGCCACTCATTTTCAATAATCTCTCAAACAACATGTTCTAAGGATTTAAGAAAGATTCGCATTCTTGCTTTCTAATATACATAATTAGATCCATAAAAAATGATGGTCTAAAAATCAAAGTCCCCTCAATCTTAGGCATATTTTCAAACTCTAACTATGATATCCCTCTAGGTTGTTAAGCCCTTCAAGAGGAAATCACTCTGATACCAATTGAAATTGCGTTCTAAGTTTAATAGTCTCTACCTTAGGATGTAACATCCTGAATTCTCATGGCCAGAGTTTATACTCGTGCCCAAGGAAATCGGGTGTTAATAATTTAAGAATTTGGATGTCTCAAGGTCTCAACTTGATTTTCCTCTCATCTAGATCACATCCAGTTACATTCGTAAAGATAGTCATCCACAAGAATAAAATCAACTATATTTATCATTCCATAATTAAATAAATTTGTCAAATGCTCTCTCAATGGAAGCTTATTACAATATCTAAATTGCATAATGGAATTATAACTAAAATAAATCATAAACTATTTTCCTATTCTATTCAACAAAATCTTCTATCAGGAACTAGTCTTCTGGGTCGTCAACCTGTACGTTACTTGCATCATCTGTGCGGTTGGAGAGGGTCAATGCCCTACTCATAGTGATAGTTATCATTTAAGATTAATAGTAATTCAAATATTGATAAAGTAAGGTATGGGTTCTCATAGATCATATACTCCACTGCTACAAGAAGTATCAACATGCTCAAATAATCTACATGAATGCATGCCTAGCAAAGTGTATGCGGCTCATCATACATAGTGATCATCACAATGTAGAATATAATTTATAGGAACCCCGCATCCCATAACTATGGAGATTCACCGGCATGTCCAACACTACCGTAGATTTACATGAACACCTCAAGACGGCACAACACATGAGTCAGATGAATTACGTGACATGATTTGTTCACGAAGTGATTATTTACGACATTCAATCCCGGAAGTGATGTAACACGCATTGCGAATTACTTACATCAATTTGTGCACCACTACCCAAACCCATGAAATTATGCGTCGACAAAGAGGGTCTCTACCCAAAGCGCATTACGTCCATGATAAAATATTTGAATCACTAGCTGTGATACCTTTAACACATCATTTGCAATAAAGGGAACGTAAACTAAATCATTAGGGTTTTGAAATATCAAGACACATGTCCAAGTTATAAAGGTAGATAGCACAAGGCTAACAAAATAAAGAGGAGATTAGCAATGGCTAACTCAACAAAGAGGAGAGTGGCAATGGCCAACCCAACAAAGAGGAGAGTGGCAATAGTCAACTCAATAAAGAGAAGAGTAGTAATGGATAACTCAATAAAGAGGAGAGTAGGAATGGCCAACTCAATAAAAGGAGAGTAGCAAGGGCTAACTCAACAAAGTTGGTAAAGGCAGGGGCAAGGCTTATATCTATCACCCCATATAACACATAAAACTAATGAAGATCACTCATAAATAAACATTATATCATAATTCCTGAAGGATAAATAATTGTTAGCAGTAAATTAAAAATTGCAGGAAAAGAATCATAATATTATGAAAACATGTAAATGGCAATAGAGGGCATAATTAAATTTATTGTAAGCTTATCCTCACCTCTAGTGTTGTTCCTTCCTTGAACGTGGGTGTGTGTTGAAGGATTTGGCCCTTAATCTAGTGGATGGTTAGATTTAAACTAGTTATTCTTCTTAGCTCAATTTTTAGATCGAAACATTGGGAGAGGAAGGAGAAAAGAAGTATAAGAGGGAGAAGGTTGGGCGTGGGTATACCTGATGTTTCAACTCGCTACTCAGCGAGTTGTTTGACTCAGCTTTTCTCCCTGCTATGAATTTCTCTCTCTCTCTCTCTCTTCTCTCTCTCTCTCTCTCTCTCTCTCTCTCTCTCTCTCTCTCTTTATTTCTCTTTCCTTCTCTCATTTTCTTCCTTTCTTTCTCTCCCCTTTTCCGTGGTGTGTTGCTCTTAGCCGGGAGTCTTATATGCCTCTTAGGAGGCTCTAGAAACTTCATGCATAAACCGCTTTGTTTGGCTGACTTTGTGCAATAGCATCTTGCTCAAAAACTGTTTTAACTAAAAATGAAGAGTATTTAATTCGGGGAACTATCTTACTTAATAATGACAGAGAAAGAATAAAGAGAATAATTATCAAATTTATTCATTTTGAATTCATTACATCCTTTTGATCCTTTGATTCTAGGATCGAATTTTTTATGACTAAAAAATACAAGTGCTGAATGCATTCAAATATGAATTTCGGCAACATTCTGGCTCATATCAATCATATCTTTGTAGGAGATGAGTTGTGCGGGTCTTCTTCATTCACACATTTTCCTTCCTTCATTAATGTAGTAAAGGAGTCCCGAAAATCCCTTGAAGCATTTAGAGCAACTTGAGACATTCCAGAAAAATGAGTATAATACGGCCTTGTAGGGATCCGCGCAACTCCTCCATGAGTTGCGCATGCCCACGCAACTCACAACGGGTGATGCCTTCTTCTTTCTCTCTCTTCTCTCTCTAATACCTGTCAGAGGTACTAATCTTCTGGAAAATCTGAATCTTTCAAATGAGGGGGTAGGGGGTATTTATAGCCTTCCGCACGTGTGGGCCCTCGAATCCTGTATTGTGGACCCCACTTCGCATCTTTTATCCGACCATCACTGAAGAGAGTAGCGCGGGTCAGCGTAACTATGATGACTTACACGGTCCCGCGCAACTCCTTACCAGCATAACTTAGAATCCGCACAACTTGATTCTTCTACATTTTACTGCAGTTTCTTCTTTTCTTCAATTTTCATCTCTTCTTTAATTCCTTTCTAACAAATTTCATGCTCCAACACTTGGCCTACTTGTATGATCACGTCTTGCACAAGGTCTGTCCGTGTTATTGTCATTGGATTTGTTCGATCCTCTTTGGTGTTTGTTTCTGAAGGTTGTAGTCCACCTTGGGGGTCGTCGAATCGACAGTTGATTTGCCAAGACAACATTGGGATAGCATTCACAGTTCTATGCTCGATCGAGAAGACAGGCCCTGTTTTAATGGCGGATCTTGTTCCAACCATTTTATGTTTGATTAGATCCTTTAAATGGTGTGGATCAGTCGTTTTCTACTCTCCAGGCTATGAGGTTAACGGTCTGGATGCAATCTGGCGGCTTGGTCAGCGATGTTCCCTCGTTCCTTATTTCTTTTCTTGGTTGTGAAGATTCGGAAACTCCAGAGGCCTCATCGTGCATGAAACTCCTTGCTTCCACGAGATCAGCCGCGTGAGTTCCTTTGGATTTAGACAAAGGAGGGATGGTGTGCGATCTCGTGTTTTGGCCAGAGAAGTGTTGGCGTGTGGAAACTTCCTGTCGGAAGTGGGTAATGGCCCTGGTGGATGGCTCCGATTCTCCCATCGTGATTCGTTAGTGGGTCCCATTCTGTATGAACAGTCGATGTTTTGAAAATGCTCGCTGTAGGAAGGTGAAAGGACGTTGGTTTTATCGGGCGTGGTCGGGTCAAACCTTAACATTTGGTGCACTGCGGCTGCACGGGGCTGGTGTACACGCACAGTTAGTGTGGGGTCCGCTATGGTGTTTTTGAGAAATCTACTCCATCTATTGTCTTGTGTGTTCATATTAGGGTCTCTCCTATAGTATGGGTCAAGTACGAGTCTTTAATTGGGCTATTTCATCCCAATCTGAAGCACAGGTCATTACATAGGAGCTAGAAAGTAAGACTAAGTCCTAGATGGGGGTGGATGGGACTTTTTTTTTAAATTTCAATTTAAATCGCACACAGACACCTCCAATTATGCAAGTAAAACAATTAACGAAGATATGAATGTATTAGCTCAAGATGAAAATAAAATTATAGCAAAAAATCATGTGTGTATTTTGTCAAACATGTTAGCTACAATAGAAATAGGCATCCACATTCGTTTAGCAAAATGAAATAACAACAGACAAGAATCATTCAGCCTATTGCACTACTATATATAGTGGTTCGGCTATATACCTACTCCACTTATGAATGTACCAAATTTCATGAACAAAATAAAAATAAAAATAAAATCCATGAACTGATTTGCAGGTGCATGCCATGTAACCTAATGCATGTTTCATGTTTCCAATAGATTTCAATGACAAAACAATATTATGTGGTTTTTCGCGGTAGGAGGCATAACATATATGACTCTTGGGAGGCGTGTAGGCCATAGGCGCACATATACAAATTCAATAACTATAGGGTATACAGGTGCAACGATATGCGATGCACGCTTGGGACCTGGCTCAGAACATGACACTTATTGCGAGAGGGAGCGACCGACGGTCTTCCTCACGAGACAGCTTGAGATAGCCGACCATGGTTTCTCATCAACATGCATTAACAGCGTGCTCATCACACCAACATCGTCTAAATCTATATTTCTCGATCTTTTAGGTACTTGGTATGCAATGTACTCATCACACCAACAAAACCACTAACAACTCTGTCATCGATCCAAATATATATTACAATGATTATCAAAAGAGTAGTATGAATGTTTTCAACTTAAGAAAAATTCATAAAAATTTAGCAAATTTACACGTAAATATATATTACAATGATTATCAAAAGAGTAGTATGAATGTTTTCAACTTAAGAAAAATTCATAAAAATTTGGCAAATTTACACGTAGAGGACATTTAAAAAATTGCCTCCCTAGATTGGCATATGCCTTGGATGTGAAGACCATGCATTTGGCTCCATTACATACGCAATTTATCTCCCTAACTTTATGAGCTTTGATTTTGTCCATTAGATTTTCTACACATTCATCACAAAATAAGTTATGAAGTCAATACTTTCCTTATGGTAAAGTTATATAAAAATAATAATAATAAGAGTAAGCACAATAGATTCAATGGATCGCACCACAATGTCCCAATCAATAGACTAATTAAGATCGATAGATATAGAGATTTGTATATATCAAGAGAAAAATTCATTCAGAGCATTTTAATTATATGAAAATGAAAGGCAAGTTACTTAAGTGCATAACCCTTTTCCTTTCCATTTTGCGCTTTCCATTTCCTTTAAAATTTTCCTTCCACATCTTTATGATGGGTTTTTTTGACCCGCCGTCGATTGGTCGTAAGCCCTGCTCAACCAGTCGAAGGAATTGAGTCGTGGCATGACTCAAAGTCCAGCGACTGTGGACTATTTTTCTCCGCGGTGCTTGACCAGTCGAATGAAGTGCTCGACCGATCGAAGGTGGCTCTCGACTGATCGTGGACTCGGTTCGACCAGTCGAGGTTACGCAGATTCGTTCCGTGATTTTGCGCAAATTTCGTGTCGCAAGTCCTTTTGCAACTAGGATGCGGAAAGGAGTTTCCTAAAACTTTAAATAGGAGTTCCTAGGGCTTTTTAGGTATGATAAGAGGGTTTCCTAAAGCTTTACAAGGGATTTGCTAAAGAGTTTAGGGCTATCAAAGGTGAGAGAAAAGGAGAAAGAGAGAGAGGAAGCTTATAGAAGGGAGGTTCTGCTCGTGGAGGTTATCTACTGTGCAATCTATATTTCAGCGCTTCTATGTCCTCATAATCGGTTAGATCTCTCCATTTTCTCTATTTATCTTATTTTTTATCCACTCCTACGTGAGTGAAGAAGTTTGTAACGTTCTACTTCATAATGGATTGTTGATCTGGACGAGGTCCCGTGGTTTTTACCTCTTTGAGGGTTTTCCACGTAAAATTCTCTTGTGTGGTGTGTGATTGATGCATTGATTATTTTCATTGCTTTATTATCCATAATTCCGGTTTATTTTGGAGGGCTAGATCCTAAGGTTTTGTGCAAGGCCCCCAACAAAGTAGTATCAGAGTTAAGTTCCTTGAACGGGTAGGATCGGTTTTGAATTATGGAAGGTGGCTCATCAAGGATGATCAGCCTCAATGGTTCTAACTAGACCATATGGAAGGCTAAGATGGAGTACTTGCTTTATTGCAAGGACTTATATTCTTCAATCTTAGGCATATCAGCAAAATCCAAGGATATGACTGATGATGATTAGAAGAAGATGGACTAAAAGGCGGTGGGGTTCATTAGACAATGGTTGGATGATTCAGTGTTCCACCATGTGTCTACAGAAACCTCAGCCGCTAGCCTATGGCTGAAATTACAAGGGTCGTATGAGAGGAAGACAGCCGGTAATAAAAATTTTCTAATAAGGCGACTTGTGAATCTCAAGTTCAAAGATGGTGGTTCTGTGGCCGAGCACATGAATGAGGTTAGCAATATAGTGAACCAACTCACCTCTATGAAGATGGTCCTAGATGATGAATTGCAGGCTTTATTATTGCTTAGTTCATTGCCTGATAGTTGGGAGACATTGGTAGTGTCTCTAAGTAACTCCGCGCCAGATAAAAAGATATCCATGGAACAGGTAACCAGTTGTCTCTTCAATGAGGAGACAAGGAGGAAATCTTAGGGGTCCACTCAGCAAGAGGCCCTTGTGACACAGGAATGGGGGAGAGAAAATAACAGGAAGGACGGGAAGGCCCGAGATAAATCAAGAGGCAAGTTGAGTAACAGAAAAGATGTTGATTGCTGGAATTGTGGTAAGAAGGGCCACTACAAGCATGAATGTTGTGGTAAGAAAAATGACAAGAAAGGAAAAGGGAAAGAAGATGAATCAGATTCCACTGCGGTCGCTTCAGAAGGCGACGTTGTAGTTATTCTTTTTGCAGATCATAATGTGTCTCCCGGCTACAAGTCAGGACACCGACTAGGAGATAGACTCGGGAGCTTCTTTTCATGCGACTCCACTTAGGGACTCCTTCATAAGCTACAAGTTAGGTGACTATGGGACTGTGAAGATGGAAAATTATGGCGTATCAAAAATCATGGGAGTCGGTGATATTTGTGTGAAGACCGATGTGGGCTGCACATTGGTTCTCAGGGATGTGAGGCATATCTCAGACCTTTGTCTCAACTTAATGTCGACGGAAAGGTTAGATGATGATGGCTATGAAAGCCGGTTTGCCGGTGGGCGATGGAAGCTCATCAAGGGTTCATTGATCGTGGCCAGAGGAAAGAAGTATTGCACCCTTTACAAGGCAAGTGTCAGTATGTGCAAGGGTGGGTTGAACACAACGAAAGATTCAGCTATTGACATGTGGCACAGGCGTCTAGGCCACATGAGTGAAAAAGGGCTTCAGCTACTAGCGAGGAAGCGGCTCCTTCCAGACTTGACAGGTACACCTCTCAAAACCTGTCTTGATTGCTTATCAGGGAAACAACATAGAGTTTTATTTGTTAAATCTGCTTCTCATGTTAATAAAGTGCATGCATTAGATTTGGTTTATTCTGATGTTTGTGGTCCTATGAGGACAAAAACATTGGGTGGGGCATTATATTTTGTTACTTTTATAGATGATGCATCTAGGAGGGTTTGGGTTTATGCTTTGAAATCCAAGGACGAGGTCTTTGGTATGTTTAAATTGTTTCATGTTATGGTCGAGAGAGAGACAGGTAGACCATTGAAGTGTATCCGCACTGACAATGGTGGTGAATACATTGGCGACTTTCATGAGTACTACAAGTCCCTGGGTATACGGCATGAACAGACGGTTCCTAAGACCCCCCCAGCATAATGGTGTAGCTGAGCGAATGAATCGCACCATTGTAGAGAGAATCAGATGCATGTTATCCCATGCAAAATTGCCCAAGATGTTCTGGGGAGAAGCAATGCACACGGCGGTGTATTTGATAAATAGGTCTCCATCAGCCCCGTTGAATGGAGAAGTACCTGAAAAGGTGTGGACTGGACATGATCCATTGTACAGCCATCTCAGGGTGTTTAGATGCAGGGCATCCATTCACGTACAAAAGGACGAGAGGTCCAAGCTCGATATAAAGATCAAGCAGTGTGTGTTCTTAGGGTACGGTGATGAAAAGTTTGGTTATAGGTTATGGGATCCGACCGAGAGGAAGCTTGTCAAGAGCAGAGATGTGATTTTCTTTGAAGATCAGTGTATAGAGGACATTGGTAAACCAGAGAAGAACCAACCTAGTTCAGGTGAGCTAGAGGACATGGATCTGGTTACTCCTCCCGTGGTGCCTGATGACGGAGGAGTACGGCAAGGTGCAGAGGACGAGGGAGTTCCTTCAGAAGATGGACCAGGGGAGCAGCCCCCACTTGATTCACCTATTGAGCCATAGGTAAGGAGGTCATTTAAGGAAAGACAGCCGCCGTCCAAGAGGTACTCGTCACATGTGTACATTATGCTGACTGATAGGGGAGAACTAGAAGATTATTCTGAGGCCTTAGCCGACGATCATAAGAGGGAGTGGTTGAAAGCTATGCAAAAGGAGATAGAATCCTTGCATAAGAACTACACTTATGATATGGTGAAACTGCCTAAGGGCAAGAAGGCTCTGAACAACAAGTGGGTGTTCAGAAAGAAGATTCAGTAGAAGAATTCACAGATGAGGTTCAAGGCCAGACTTGTGGTGAAAGGGTTTGGTCAGAGGAAAGGTATAGACTTCGAGGAGATATTCTCACCAGTGGTGAAGATGACATCCATACGGGTGTTTCTTGGGTTAGCGGCTAGCATGGATCTGGAGATGGAACAGTTAGATGTTAAAACTGCCTTTCTCCATGGTGACCTGGAAGAAGAGATCTAAATGCACCAACCAAAGGAGTTTAAAGTTAAGGGCAAGGAGCATATGGTGTGTATGCTGAGGAAGATCTTGTATGGGCTGAAACAAGCTTCACGGCAATGGTACAAGAAGTTCGACTCGTTTATGTTAAAACATGGGTATGATAGAACGGAGTTGGACCACTGTGTGTTCACGCACAAGTTCTCAGATGGTGATTTCTTAGTTTTACTATTATACGTTGATGACATGTTCATCATGGAAAAAGAATCAAGAAGATCGACAGGCTGAAACAGGAGTTGGGCAAGTCTTTTGTGATGAAAGACTTGGGCCCAGCTAGACAGATCCTAGGAATGGAGATAACCCATGACAGAAGCAGCAGGAAGCTTTAGCTGACACAAGAGTAATATATTGAAAAAGTTCTAGAGTGGTTCAATATGAATGCAGTGAAGCCGGCCAGTACTCCACTGGATGGTCACTTCAGATTGAGCGACAGACAGTGTCCCAAGATGAAAGCAGAGGTGGAAGAGATGCAGAAGATACCTTACGCGTCAGTTGTAGGAAGTTTAATGTATGATATGGTGTGTAAACGCCCAGACATAGCATATGCAGTTGGTGTTGTCAACCGGTATCTTGTCAATCCTGACAAAGAGCATTGGGCAGCGATGAAGTGGATACTGCGGTATCTAAGAGGCTCATCCAGGTTGAGCCTATGCTATGGTGATGGTAAACCTGTGTTAGATGGCTACACAGATGCAGATATGGTAGGTGACATAGACTCCAGGAAGTCTACATCGGGGTTCATGTTTACGTTTGCAGGGGGAGTGGTTTCCTAGCAAAGCAAGCTACAGAAGGTCGTAACGTTGTCGACTACAGAGGCCGAGTACATTGCAGTCACAGAGGCATGTAAAGAGATGCTTTGGATGAAGAGGTTCTTACAAGAACTTAGCCTGAAGAAGGAGGAGCACGTGGTCTATTACGATAATCAGAGTGTTATACACTTGAGAAAGAATCCAAGTCAGTATTCCAAGTCAAAGCACATAGAGATTTGGTATCACTGGATCAGGGATACTTTAGAACAAAAGGTGTTACAGCTTGAGAAGGTCCACATGGACGATAATGGGTTAAACATGATGACCAAGACTTTGCTCAAGGGCAAGTTTGAGGTTTGTAGAAACCTGGCTGGCTTGAAGAAGGTGGATCCCTCCTGGGTCAAAAAGGGGGAGATTTGATGGGTTTTTTTTACCCGACATCGACCGGTCATGAGCCCCGCACGACCGGTCGAAGGCTAGTCTCGACCAGTTGAAGGAATCAAGTTATGGCACGACTCAAAGTCGAGCGACTGTGGACTGTTTTTCTCCGGGGTGCTCGACCAGTCGAGCGAAGTACTTGACCGGTCGAAGGTGGCTCTCGACCGGTCGTGGACTCGGTTCAACCAGTCGAGGCTATGCAGATTCGTTCCGCGATTTTGTGCGGATTTCATGTCGCAAGTCCTTTCGCAACTGGGATGCGGAAAGGAGTTTCCTAAAACTTTAAATAGGAGTTCCTAGGGCTTTCTAGGTATGACAAGAGGGTTTCCTAAAGCATTACAAGGGATTTGCTAAAGGGTTTAGTGCTATCAAAGGTGAGAGAAAAGGAGAAAGAGAGAGAGGAAGCTTATAAAAGGGAGGTTCTGCTCATGGAGGTTATCTACTGTGCAATCTATATCTCAGCGCTTCTATGTCCTCGGAATCGGTTAGATCTCTCCATTTTCTCTATTTCTCTTATTGTTTATCCACTCCTACATGAGTGAAGAAGTTTGTAACGTTCTACTTCATAGTGGATTGTTGATCTGGACGAGGTCCCGTGGTTTTTACCTCTTTGAGGGTTTTTTTATGTAAAATTCTCTTGTGTGGTGTGTGATTGATGCATTGACTGTTTTCACTACTTTATTATCCATAATTCTGGTTTGTTCTGGAGGGCTAAATCCTAAGGTTTTGTGCAAGGCCCCCAACACTTTAATCTCTTGCTGCTAGCATGACCCTTTGTCTTTACAAGTTATGGATCCTGAAATTCATCCTTCATTACACATTTAAAACGATTAAGAACATCATCGTCGTCATGGCAAGACTCTTCTCCTTCCTTTGGTCGATGCACGTCATCTCAACTGTGACGACTAAAAACGTGCTTCACTACCACAAACAACTCTTTCAAACCTTCTGTAGCAACTTGTGTTGCTTCCCTATTACTACGTATCATCTATGGTATACGAAACAATAGATCCATCAGTTGGTCAAGTTGCATGTTTGAGTCTTCCTCCGCACCATTGCCTTCGCCAGATGGTGAGACAATGAATTTTATGCCCAACCTTGGTTCAGGTGTCATCCTCTTAAAAATATACAGAGGGGGTAAATGAAATATATCCATTGTTCTAAAAACTATAATTAAGTGCCAACAAATGTATCCCCTGAACTCGAACATCTTGCACAAATATCATCCTTGAAATATTTCACGACTGGTGCATCATTTTGAACCTTAAGGTTTTTTACCTCGTGCAAAAAAAGAAATAAAATAAAATAAAATCATTGGTTTCACTGAAAAACAACACCAGGTAAGCAGAACTTTGGAACAATTATTTTTACAAAGCCTTAAAATGTTTCTAATGTAAACTTTTTGTAGGGACTGCTCCACATGCATGGACATTAATTAACGTGTTTAGTTGGTAATTTTTTGCAGTGAAGTCAGACATTATCTTTGCTTCACAGCGTTTTAATAGACCATTATCAAATTCTTTAATGAAATCAATGAGTGTAGTCTTTTGTCCCAAATGCTCATTGAAATATCAATTTTTACACTCACTCCCCTGATTTGTTATCATGTTTGCTAGGAAAATGCCTCTCGCAAATATAGGGATCCACTTAGCATGTATCCTGATCTACTTAGCATGTATCCTGTATAGGGAGCGCAACCACCTGTTATCTACAAGTTTTATATCTATAGATGAAATTTGAGCAATTTTCTTTAAAGTCATGTGTACTTTCTATAAATGCACTAATTTATCAATTAGCGTGAAGTCAGTTTCTTCAATTCAGATGAGCCCCAATCAAGTTGAAGATATCAAGACCCGAAGATATAAAGCATATGAAGTGAAGACTCGAAGGTTTATGCATGTGGCAAAACTTAGACAACTCAGTAAAATATAAAAACCCTTTGTTAGGTGGCCTAAACAATCGTATGCATTCCCCAATCCATCTAACCAAGGTCAAGTGTCCATCGCAAGCCACATCATCCCATCTACACTCTTCACAAGCTTAGGTCAGTCGTAATCTGCCTCTTAAGAAACCATCACCACATGACTCCTCTTCTAAGGATGAAAATGAGTCATAACGGAAGGAATGGGAAAGGCTATAGTTTCGCAATGTTATGCCTGAACGGATGACTGTCTTAGACTGCCTAGAAGGATATGGGTGCATGAACTTCTTACTCCCATTGATTGGAACCCCATCCTCCAAATGGGTGGACCCATCAAACCTAACGTCGCCCGTAGATTCTACTCCTACTATAGAAATCCCACCGATGATCCCCCTAGCTGCAAAGTTCATCACAATGGGAGAGTCTGGACCATCTCGATTGATGACATATCCCGTGCTATTTTTGTTCCTAGGTCAACTAAGGGAGTTCCTTCTTTAGGGGTCACTAGATTAGCAGCCAGGGAGGTAATGACCCATGTGTTATGCATTGGTCAAAACATCCCATGGCAAGATGGGAATGCCATTCGGGCTTCCCTCATGGCCAATGAATTTAGGATTCTACATGTCATATTTCTCATAAACGTCTATCCGAGAAAGGGAATCGAGTCAACCTCACACAGCATATGGTTGAAACTCTCTATCATGTCAGTCAAAGGCACAAGTTGTGCCTTTCAACCAATATCATGGATGAGTTGCATGCCATGATGACTTGCAACAGGCACAACACTACTTCGCTCCCCTTCGGATTCCTCATATCCAAGCTAGCCCATCGCATAGGTCTTCCCAATAAAGAAGAGGCTACCATTGAACCTACTCCCATCAATTAGGCCATGTTTAAGAAAATGAAGCTACTGGTGCTTGGAGTCCCAGTGCAACAACAGCCTCTTTCCGATCATCTTGTAGTTTACACGGAGCCTTTCCTACTATAGTCGAGTCCTCTTAGGTCGATCCTTCTCACAATCCTAAGGATGTCCTTGAGAAACCTCCCACAATTCCAAATGAGACTCCTACGACCGCTCATCCTTCAAAGACTCCTAATTACATTGGACACATGCTTCAGTACCAGGAGAGGATCCTAACTAATCAGGCATGTCTTCATACAGGACAAGCTCAGCTTCTAGCTAGCCAAGTAGCCATAGTGGAGCTATTGGCATGCATTGAACGATAATTGATTCTTTATGACGATCATCCCGCTGCTCCTATAGATTTTGAACACAAACGAGTTGCGAATTCTAGCCTGAGGATGACAGCCTAGTCTTAGATGATGTTATGTTGATGTTTTGAGATAGTGGTTGTCTTGATGTTCTGTTGATGATTTTTTTGTGTATTGACCATCTCGGTCATAGGGCATTTTTTTTTTACTGAAGATGTGTGAATATATCTAGATATATCAATTTTGGGTCATGTTGGGGCACTTGCCCATTTTACTTTTCCATATGCATGTGGATATAATATAAAACTCTCTTTATGGCTTGAATGTTATTGGGTTGCTTGCCTTATTTTTTGTCTAGTTTAATGAATACACTACTAAAAAACAGGGCAACGTCGACGGCTAAAAACTGTCGGCAATGACCTTCCCCGACGGCTTTTAGCTATCGCAAGGTTTGTCGGTAAAGGATGTGTCGGCATTGCTCACCGATGGATAAAAACCATCAGCGTTGTCGACGGCTACAATCCGTCGGCGTCAGCGGAGGCTAAAACCCGTCAGCTTTGTCGACGGTTAAAATTCATTGACTGTTTCAGTGGCTAAAATCCATCGACGATGTCGGCAGCTAAAATTCGTCGGCATAGAGGACTGCTAAACTCTGTCGGCGATTTTCATTAATAAAAAAAATATATTACTAAAAATTAAGAATTTGAACTGTGGAGGTTTTCTGGAGGTTTCTTATTTTGTTGTTGTAAGGAATAATAACACAAGCACTATGAAAATTCTAGAAAGAAAATAGAAATCAAAGAAATGAGAGTAAGGTTATAAGGTTTAGGTTTAGGTTTAGGAAATCGAGTTCGGGTTTAGGTTTGGATTTTCAAGTTAGGTTAAGGAGATGAGATTAGGATTAGGTGTAGGTTTAAGTTTAAGGATTTGAGAATACATTTAGGTTTTAAGATTAAGTTTAGGTTATAGGTTTTAGGTTTAGGTTAAGGTTAGGTTATAGGTTATGAGTTTAGGTTATATGTTATAGGTTATAGGTTAAGGTTTAGATTATAGGTTTTGGTTTAGGTTAAGGTTATAGGTTTAGGTTTAGGTTAAGGTTTAGGTTTATGTTATAGGTTTAGGTTAAGGTTTAGGTTTAGGTTATAGGTTATAGCTTTAAGGAATGGAGAATAGGTTAAGGTTTAGGTTTAGAAATCGGCTTCGGGTTCGGGATTGGGTTTAGGTTTGGGTTTTCAAGTTTAGGTTTAGGTTTAGGTTAGGGAGTTGAGATTAGGATTAGGTGTAGGTTTAGGTTTAGGGATTTGAGAATACATTTAGGTTTTAGGATTAGGTTTAGGTTTTAGGTTGTAGGTTTAGGTTATAGGTTTAGGTTTAGGTTAAGGTTAGGTTATAGGTTATAAGTTTAGGTTATAGGTTATAGGTTATGGGTTATAGGTTAAGGTTTAGGTTATAGGTTAAGGTTATAGGTTTATGTTTAGGTTAAGGTTTAGGTTAAGGTTATAGGTTATAAGTTATTGGTTATAGCTTTAAGGAATGGAGAATAGGTTAAGGTTTTGGTTTAGGAAATCAAGTTCGGGTTCGGGATCGGGTTTAGGTTTGGGTTTTCAAGTTTAGGTTTATGTTTAGGTTAAGGAGTTGAGATTACGATTAGGTGTAGGTTTAGGTTTAGGGATTTGAGAATACATTTAAGTTTTAGGATTAGGTTTAGGTTATAGGTTATAGGTTTAGGTTTTAGGTTTAGGTTAAGGTTAAGGTTATATAGGTTATAGGTTATAAGTTATAGGTTATAGGTTAAGGTTAGGTTATAGGTTTTGGTTTAGGTTAAGGTTTTAGGTTTAGGTTTACGCTTAGGTTAGGGTTTAGGTTTACGTTATAGGTTATAGGTTATAGCTTTAGGGAATTGAGAATAGGTTAAGGTTTAGGTTTAGGAAATTGGGTTCGGGTTCGGGTTTAGGTTTAGGTTTTCAAGTTTAGGTTTAGGTTTAGCTTAGGGAGTTGAGATTATAGGTTTAGGGATTTGAGAATACATTTAGGTTTTAGGTTTAGGTTTAGGTTTTAGGTTTAGCTTTAGGGAATTGAGAATGGGTTAAGGTTTAGGTTTAGGAAATCGGGTTCGGGTTCGGGATCGGGTTTAGGTTTCAGTTTTCAAGTTTAAGTTTAGGTTTAGGTTAGGGAGTTGAGAATAGGATTAGGTGTAGGTTTAGGTTTAGGTTTAGGTTTAGGTTTAGGTTAATGGTGTGGTCCCTACAAATACAAATATAAACACGGCCTGTCCAAATGGCCAGGCCACTCCAATGTTGTCCATAGGAAATGGATAGCTCATCATGGTCTTAACAGTAGTTCCCACCTTCCAAGGATCCCCGCTCAATATCCAAATACCTCCGACGCACATCAGGGTCTGCTCTATCAATTTCGAACAAATATATAAACACGGCCTGTCCAAATGGCCAGGCCACTCCAATGCTATCCATAGGAAATGGACAACTTCATCATGGTCATAACAGTGGTTCCCACCTTCCAGAGACCCCCACTCAACATCCGGATAGCTCCGACGCACATCCGGATACATAAATGGGTAAAGTTTCAAAGAACATTATTAGTAATGTTTCAAATGCATACCTCCCTTAGAAAGTCCTTCAGTTGATCCTCATGAAAGTCCTGATCTGTAAGAACCTTAACGACAACATCTTGCATTCCATAATTGAATATATAAGAAGATGCATCACCTTTACTTTCAAGTCAAACAAAAATGTGAAACGTCATTTTCAAACCAAACTACACTCTATTTTTAAATCTCACGCGACCACTTCATTCCCCTACTCTCTCCCTCCCCACTCTCACCTCTCCGTCTCTCTCTTGAAGCAAAAAAGAAGAAATGAGGATAGGTGGAAACCTCTACCAGATCTGTGACTTGAGCATACATTCATTTATAATTTCATCATTTGTTTCCTTATAATTTGAATATGTTGATTTAAATTATTTTGGAATAACATGGTATGCACGAATCCTTGCGGGAAATTCTCACTGAGTTTTCATTCACCCAATCGTGAGGTTGCACCAAATAGATGCAGGAATGAGGATAGATGAAGACCTCTACGATGGGTTTCCAGGGATGACTGAGGTAGAGTTTGGTGAGGAAGAGTTCTATGTGAATGTTGTTGAGCCGTTGGAGCTCAATTGATACTTTAGGATTTACTTGCTTTCATATTTTAGACTATGTGTTGTATTTGAATTGTAATAAAATATTTTCCCTGTTGTGGGATTTCATTTTGCTCCCATTTACATGTATTGAACTTCCTCGTATTACTATTGATACTCTGGATTTATGCAGTAGTTATCTTACTTAAGGATTTTGAGATTTGCTATTAATTAGATGCATGTTGTCCATTTTATAACGTAATACTCGGGTTCTCAATGAGGATCGATCGTCCTCGGGTTTTAAGAACCAGGGTGTTACAAGATGGTATCAGAGAGAGAGTTTAGACAAACCTTGCCTATGGGAAACAATCTTATACCAACCTTAAATGCCTTAAGTTAGGGTGATGGAATTAAATGTAGGAACCTAGGTGAATCTCCCTTAAACTTAGGGAAATTTTGAGAATGTAGAGACCTAAACTTAGGTCCCATTTGCAATTATTTTAATCACTTGGATGCATGTGGAATTCCCTTAGAATTAGGAAAGTTGGAGAATGTAGATATCCAAACTTAAGTTCCCTTTAGAATTGATAGGATAACCATTTGAATTTACCTAGAATTCCTTAATAGTTAAAGAAATTTTGAGGACATAGAGACCCAAATTTAGGTTCCTAATACTAGATCCCATAATCACATTAGGTTTCATAGATATACACTCACTCATATCAACGCCCTTATTTCAATTGCAATTGGTTGTAAACATCTTGTTCTTTAACTAACAAATATTTCTATCCATAATAGCATTACTAGTTTGATAGCCATCCTATAAAACTTGACTTTCAACTCAAGTAGGTACACTGGTTCTATGTTGCTACACAACTTGAATTCTGTCATAATACCTTTCTTAAGCTTAATAAACTGAACATATCGTTAATTGAATAGTCGTAATCTTTGATTTATGAAACTGTGATTATTAAACGTGAGTTGTTAATTTCATTTCATGAGGATCACTCACTTGATCTTAACTAATTAATGGATGATTCATTTCAGTATAATTATTATTTTATATAATATCTAAACTAGGGATCATTGTGGGTGTTTTAGATTGCACATGACATGTTTAAAATTTTCTGAGTACCTATGTATCATTCACCACTAGAGTACCAAAGCTGTTTCTCTTACCCATCTTGATGTATGCTGTTAAATTTTGATTTTCCTCTATCCTTTAGGACATCAGTTTGAAGCATGCCAATTGAATGTTAGGATCCTCGGTTTGTAGATATGCAAAATGGATTTTGGGTACAATACATATATGGTGGATCATATAATCATACTAGCCGACGCCATAAGAAAGATTGAATTAAACGACTAAATTGTGAAAGCAATCACTAATAATCCAAGAATCATATTATTTAGGCAAACACTTGTTTCTTGAGATATGATCATTAGATATTTTTATTTTTACAACTGTCTAATAAACGTCCACCTCGTTTGGTTGTCCGAACATAGAGATTAAACTTTAGGCCCCATAAGAAAGTTCAAGTTCAGTTGTTTGAATGTATAAATTAAATTTAGATTCCCATTTTGAACTACTAGTTGTCTAAACTAAGAAACCAAACATTAGGTTCCCTTAGAAAATTATTAGAAAATCTATTTGAATTTATTTAGAACTCCCTTAGAAGTAGGGAAATTTTGAACATAGGAACGCAAAATTTTAGGCTCCTTTGAAATTTCTAAATTTAGTTAGTCAAGTCTTAGAAACTAAAACTAAGATACCATGGGAGAATGAGGGCCACTATGATGAAATGAAGATTATATAAGAGCATCCTTCAGACTTAGCACCCATGGAATGAAATTTTGAAGTCTAGGATATGAAATTGTCAAAAAAAAAAAAATAATAATAATAATAATAAATAAAATCATGTGGAAATTCTAGTCCTGAAGTTTTCAGGTAATGAGCTACGTAATTTGAATGCACAATGAAAGAGCGGAGGTTATCTAGGTCTATTCACGTAGATTTCGTGTACCTTTATGGTAGAAATATAAATTTTCATGATATCCCCCTAAAGTTTGAATTAATTAGGACCACGAACTGATGGAATCATATTTTAAGCAAAGCATATGTTGTTTGATCCAAATTCCATATCCTATCAAATTCTAATGATCTCAATGCCCTGATCAGGTAGAAGATCGAGAGTTACCAGGATTAGAAAATGATATAGTAAGTCCTATGTTCTGCACAAGCGAAAGATTGATGTATCATGCTCAAACCCACTACAACCATCCACTGGCGTTAAATGCGAACATGAAAACAGAAAATTAAATTGTAATTAGAAAATGGAGAAACTATCATTAAAGGTAAGAGAAAATGAAAAGACAAGTGTAATATAGTTACATGCCACCTAACCAAACTTGAAGAATATTACATACCATAGGAAATTGTAAATTCACTAGGCATTGAACTAAATCCTTGGCTAAGTAGATACTAAAACGACTTTCGGTTCTTAGGGTTACACATATACATTGGTAGATTTGTCAGAATAAAAGTATAAAAGAATTGACGAAATTAGATATAACCTTTGTCACGGCACCTTTGGACATATTAGAAATATGGTCCACCACTAGGACAATTTAATGACTTATAATGATAATATTAGGATATATGTCATCGAATCTCGAGGACGAGATTTTCTTTAAGGGGGGTAGATTGTAACACCCCGTACTTTCGCGTATTCGGGTATTACTATGTCATCATAGCGTATTAAACCATTCACATACACTCTAGTCAAAATCTAACCGTAGGAATGATCTTCGTCGAGAGATCAATCTATCCATGTTGACTAGTAGATTTAGACTAAACAATCCACAACGTTCCATCAATCACTCCTACACTTGGTTTCCCTAATTTAACCACCAGCTTATAAAATCAACTTTTAGAATACAACTAGATAGCCTAGGAACCATCTTAAATCGTTAGAATACAACTTTTAGAATACAACTAGAATACAACTAGAATACAACTTGAATACAACTTTTAGAATACAACTTCTCAATGAGGATCGATCATTCTCGAGTTTTGAGAACCAGGGTGTTACAAAAAATCTATCAAATACATTTAGTATGTTGTTGTTGACCCATAGACAAACTCCTCGATAGGTCGACAGGTTAGATCGATAGGTCGAAATACATGACCGACAAGTCGAAATGCCAGAAAATGAGATAGAAAAGAAAACTCATATTTTTGAGGATTTCAACCCATGGACAAGATGTTTTGATAGGTCAAAAATCAGGGTCGATAGGTCAAAAGTGCCAAAAACTAGACAGAGAAGAAAACTCAAAATTTTGTAGATTTTGACCCATGGATGGGATATTTCAACAGGTCATCAATTTTGACAGGTCGAAAATGGCGGTCGACAGATCAAAAGTGGCAAAATCTAGATAGATATAAACACCTTGTGACACTGATTATTTCGACTGATTGAAGCATCAAATCGACAGGTCGAAGGACATTTCAACTGGTTAAAGCGTCAAGTTGATAGGTCATTAACTAGCCATTTTTTACCATTTTAAATCTTTTTATAAATTTGTTGCATGAGCAACTAAACCCTTTGGTAAGAAATTCGTAAAATCTTTTAAAGTATTATTCTCTAGCTAAAATCCCTCCTCTCAAGTTCTTTTCCTCATGGAGTTCATCATTCAATCCTTGTGATCAAGCACATTTATTGAGCATTCAAAGCTCGGATTGAAATATAAACTCTAGCATTCATTAATTCCCTAACACTCATCTTTAATGGAAAATCTTTTGTACTAAAGAGCATTAAACACTAGTCCTTAAAAATCCTAATATGTACCCTTAAAGATCCATCATCTTGAGTTAGGATTCACCTATCCTTGTTCTGTACCTCAGCATTAAAAAGACACATTTACTTCAATATTGCGATTCAAGAGAGTTGAAGAAGATGCTTTTGTGATAGAGGAAGCACTTCGACAAGGTGCATTCTAGAATAGGTAGGAGAAACAGTGGGGAAGATTGTGGAGAGAAAAAAAATAATTCATGCACTTAGCACATGAATGAGAGATTATTTGGTATGAGAGGATTTTCTATCTAGAGACATTCGAATATGAAAAAGGTTGGCAAACAAAAGACTTGAAATATTCAAAAAGTCACATTTGTAGAAGCTACGATAGGCCGCCACTACTGTGAAGCCATTTAATGGTTGCTTTATACAGACCGCGATAAAGGTGACCAAGCACAAAAGGAACAAGTGCTAATTGCAAGCCGCTAGCCAATGCCTCAGCCAAGTGGAGGTATTCTTTGGTAATCTGGATTGCATTTACACAAAGTAAATATTAACAAATCCACATTAGAACATATGCCACATGCATTTGGTGGCTGACAGTATCTATATTTTTATGAAAGATAAACATAAAGATATAATACAATTTACCCTGCCTCTTTGGGTAGATGAGGAAATGTTCATCCTTAGCGGTAAAGTTTAGGTATACTACTTTACCGAATGGAAGAAGATGAGTAAGGGCATAAACATCTCTGATTGTTGGACTCATAAGGCCACAACCAAAGTGGAAAGTGTTTGTTGTTTGACTCCAGAAAGCTGAGGTAGCAGCCATTAAAGATGAGTAAGCTGAATAGTCACACTACCAGAAAAATGGGCAAAGGCTATGGATTTAATCCGTAGCCATAGACATATGGCTACGAATTAAATCCGTAGTACGACCGTCATCGTAGGTGCCGAAACAATAGGTCTAAAACCTACGGCTACGGATCTAATCCGTAGCAAGAGGTTAAGATAGCTACGGATATAATCCGTAGCAAATATTTCTGTAGCCAAAAGAACCTACAGCTACGGATATTATTGGTATCTAAAAGTAGTGTTGGATCCGTAGTAATATGCTGAATTTTATAACAACTATGGTTAATATCCATAGCTATAGCCTACATCAAAAAAAAAATTTATAATCATTCATTCAATTACCACCTGCATAATCATTCATTCATTCAATTACCACATGCATAATCATTCATTCATTCAATTACAATCATTCATTCATTCAATTACCACCTGCATAATCATTCATTCATTCAATTATAATCATTCATTCATTCAATTACAATCACATATGAGCTGCCTCATATTGAAGTAATTACTAATGGTAAAGAGTTACAAGGCCATTCAGCAATGGTGAACCAAGAACCATTCTCTGGCCTCGTATGAGCTACCTCAGATTGAAGCAAGAGGCAAGAGAAACACTTTCATTTCAGTTGCGGATGACTTCCATAGCCAGCTGGTGAGCAGTCTAGTTCTATAACTTTGCAAGTTCATCCATGGCTTCATATATGTCTTTGTCAGCAAAAAGCTTTAGATTAAATTGTGTCGGTGCCTTTGCTATGCCCTCCCACTTATCAACTGTCTCTTTCAGTTTGTCAAAGCCCTGCATAGGATAGGAAGAAACTTAATGTATGCTTACTTTGCCGGTATAGAACCGTTCAGATTTTCTATTAGTTGCCCTAGGAATGATAAGTAGATGAAAATGGGGCAAAACCAAGCATTAAGACACTGCTGATATAGAAATTTTTTGTGGTAGTATTCTTTTAAAAATGGTTAGACATTTGCTAAATTTCATATCCCAAAACCCATGAAATAATTCAAGTTGCAATTATGGCTGGAAGAAATTCAGATGTTGTAAATAACATGACCCAAATACAAACTTGGGTACTCACCAGGCGGGTTGTAAAATCGCTGAAAGATTCTCCCTGTTGGCGTTTGCGACTCCAGTTATAGGTTTAGGGATTTGAGAATACATTTACGTTTTAGGTTTATGTTTAGGTTTTACGTTTTAGGTTTAGGTTTAGGTTTAGGTTAGGTTATAAGTGTAGGTTATAGGTTTAGGTTTAGGTTAGGTTATAAGTGTAGGTTATAGGTTTAGGTTTAGGTTAGGTTATAGGTTAAGGTTTAGGGAATTGAATTTAGGTTATAGGTTATAGGTTTAGGTTATAGGTTATAGGTTAAGGTTTAGGCTATAGGTTAAGGTTTAGGTTTAGGTTATAGGTTTAGGTTTAGGGAATTGAGAATGGGATTTGAGATTGGGTTTACATTTGGGTTTTAGGTTTAGGTTTAGGTTATAGGTTATTAGTGTATGTTTAGGTTTAGGTTATAAGTTATAGGTTTAGGTTTAGGTTTAGGTTATAGGTTATTAGTGTATGCTTAGGTTTAGGTTATAGATTTAGGTTATAGGTTATAGGTTTAGGTTTAGGTTTAGGTTATAGGTTTTGGGATTTGGGAATAGGTTTAGGTTATAAGTATAGGTTTAGGTTTAAGTTTTATGTTTAGGTTAAGGTTATCGGTTTAAGTTATATGTTTAGGTTTAAGTTATAAGTGTAGGTTATAGGTTTAGGTTTAGGTTAGGTTATAGGTCAAGGTTTAGGGAATTGAGTTTAGGTTATAGGTGTAGGTTATAGGTGTAGGTTTAGGTTTAGGTTAAGGTTTAGGTTTTGGGATTTGAGAATAGGTTTAGGTGAAGATTATAAGTTTAGGTTTAGGAAATCGGGTTCGGGTTTAGGTTTGGGTTTTCAAGTTTAGGTTTAGGTTTAGGTTAGGGAGTTGAGATAAGGATTAGGTGTAGGTTAAGATTTAGGGAATTAAGAATAGGTTAAGGTTATAAGTTTAGGTTTAGGAAATTGAGTTTAAGTTCGGGATTGGGTTTATGTTTGGGTTTTCAAGTTAGGTTTAGGCTTTGGTTTTGGTTTAGGTTATAGGTTTTTGGATTTGAGAATCGGTTCGGGTTTAGGTTAAAGGTTTTGGTTTTTTTTTTTTTTAGGTTTAGGTTATCGGGATTTGGATTTGAGAATGGGTTATGGTTATGGTTTAGAAATCGGGTTCGAGTTCGGGATTGGGTTTAAGTTTGGGTTTTCAAGTTTAGGTTTAGGTTTGGGTTAGGGAGTTGAGATTAGGATTAGGTGTAGGTTAAGGTTTAGGGAATTGAGAATAGGTTAAGGTTATAAGTTTAGGTTTAGGAAATCGAGTTCGTGTTCTGGATTGGGTTTATGTTTAGGTTTTCAAGTTTAGGTTTAGGTTTTGGTTTTGGTTTAGGTTATAGGTTTTGGATTTGAGAATCGGTTCGGGTTTAGGTTAAAGGTTTTGGTTTTTGTTTAGGTTTAGGTTATCGGTTTTGGATTTGAGAATGGGTTATGGTTTAGGTTTAAGAAATCGGGTTCGAGTTCGGATTGGGTTTAAGTTTAGGTTTTCAAGTTTAGGTTTAGGTTTGGGTTAGGGAGTTGAGATTAGGATTAGATGTAGGTTTAGCTTTAGGGAATTGAGTTTAGGTTATAGGTTGAGGAAAGGTTAGGTTTAGGTTATAGGTTTTAGGATTTGGGAATAGTTTTAGGTTATAAATATAGGTTTAGGTTTAGGTTTTAGGTTTAGGTTTAGGTTTAGGCTTGGGTTTTGGGATTTGAGAATGAGTTCGGGTTTAGGTTATAGGTTTTAGTTTCGGTTTAGGTTATAGGTTTTGGGATTTGATAATGGGTTCGGGTTTAGGTTATAGGTTCGGTTTCGGTTTAGGTTATAGGTTTTGGGATTTGATAATGGGTTCGGGTTTAGGTTATAGGTTTTGGTTTTGGTTTAGGTTATAGGTTATAGGTTTTGGTTTAGGTTATAGGTTAACGATTTAGGTTAAGGTTTAAGTTTAGGTTATAGGTTTTGGATTTGAGAATGGGTTCAGTTTAGGCTATAGGTTTTGGTTTTAGTTTAGGTTATAAGTTTTGGGATTTGAGAATGGGTTCGGGTTTAGGTTATTGGTTTTGGTTTTGGTTTAGGTTATAGGTTTTACGATTTGAGAATGGGTTCGGGTTTAGGTTATAGGTTTTAGTTTCGGTTTAGGTTATAGGTTAACGATTTAGGTTAAGTTTTAGGTTTAGTTTATAGGTTTTGGATTTGAGAATGGGTTCGGGTTTAGGTTATAGGTTTTGGTTTTGGTTTAGGTTATAGGTTTAGGTTTAGGTTAAGGTTTAGGTTATAGGTTTTAGGATTTGAGAATGGGTTCGGGTTTAGGTTATAGGTTTTGGTTTTGGTTAGGTTATAGGTTTTGGGATTTGAGAATGGGTTCGGGTTTATGTTATAGGCTTTGGTTTTGGTTTTGGTTTAGGTTATAGGTTTTTGGATTTGAGAATGGGTTATGGTTTAGGTTTAGGAAATCGGGTTCAAGTTCGGGATTAGGTTTAAGTTTGGGTTTTCAAGTTTAGGTTTAGGTTTAGGTTAGGGAGTTGAGATTAGGATTAGGTGTAGGTTTAGCTTTAGGAATTGAGTTTAGGTTATAGGTTTAGGGAAAGGTTAGGTTTAGGTTATAGGTTTGGGGATTTGGGAATAGTTTTAGGTTATAAGTATAGGTTTAGGTTAGGTTATAGGTTAAGGTTTAGGTTTAGGTTATAGGTTTTGGGATTTGAGAATGGGTTCGGGTTTATAGGTTTAGGTTATAGGTTTTGGATTTGAGAATGGGTTCGGGTTTAGGTTATAGGTTTGGGTTTCGGTTTAGGTTATAGGTTTTGGGATTTGATAATGGGTTTGGGTTTAGGTTATAGATTCCGGTTTCGGTTTAGGTTATAGGTTTTGGGATTTGATAATGGGTTCGGGTTTAGGTTATAGGTTTTGGTTTAGGTTATAGGTTTTGGTTTTGGTTATAGGTTAACATTTAGGTTAAGGTTTAGGTTTAGGTTATAGGCTTTTAGATTTGAGAATGGGTTCGGGTTTAGGCTATAGGTTTTGGTTTAGGTTTAGGTTATAGGTTTTAGGATTTAAGAATGGGTTCGAGTTTAGGTTATAGGTTTTAGTTTAGGTTATAGGTTTTGGTTTAGGTTTAGTTTATAGGTTTTGGGATTTGAGAATGGGTTCGGGTTTAGGTTAGAGGTTTTGGTTTTGGTTTAGGTTATAAGTTTTGGGATTTGAGAATGGGTTCGGGTTTAGGTTATAGGTTTTGGTTTTGGTTTTGGTTTAGGTAATAAGTTTCTGGATTTGAGAATGGGTTATGGTTTAGGTTTAGAAAATCGGGTTCAGGTTCGGGATTGGGTTTAAGTTTGGGCTTTCAAGTTTAGGTTTAGATTTAGGTTAGGGAGTTAAGATTAGGATTAGGGGTGTAGGTTTAGTGTAGGGAATTGAGTTTAGGTTATAGGTTTAGGGAAAGGTTAGGCTTAGGTTATAGGTTTTGGCATTTGGGAATAGTTTTAGGTTATAAGTATAGGTTTAGGTTAGGTTATAGGTTAAGGTTTAGGGATTTGAGTTTAGGTTATAGGTTTAGGTTTAGGTCTAGGTTTAGGTTTAGGGAATTGAGTTTAGGTTATAGGTTTAGGGAAATATTAGGTTTAAGTTATAGGTTTTGGGATTTGAGAATAGTTTTAGGTTATAAGTATAGGTTTAGGTTAGGTTATAGGTTAAGGTTTAAGGATTTGAGTTTAGGTTATAGGATTAGGTTTAGGTTTAGGTTTTGGGATTTGAGTTTAGGTTATAGGTTTAGGTTTAGGTTTTAGGTTTAGGTTTAGGTTTAGGTTTGGGTTTTGGGATTTGAGAATGGGTTCGGGTTTAGGTTATAGGTTTTGGTTTTGGTTTAGGTCATAGGTTTTAGTTTATGTTATAGGTTATAGGTTTAGGTTAAGGTTTCGGTTTAGGTTATAGGTTTTGGGATTTGAGAATGGGATCGGGTTTAGGTTATAGGTTTTAGTTTTGTTTTAGGTTTTAGGTTTTGGGATTTGAGAATGGGTTCGGAGTTTAGGTTATAGGTTTTGGATTTGAGAATGGGTTATGGTTTAGGTTTAGGAAATTGGGTTTAGGTTCGGGATTGGGTTTAAGTTTGGGTTTTCAAGTTTAGCTTTAGGTTTAGGTTAGGGAGTTGAGATTAGGTTGGGTTTTCAAGTTTAGGTTTAAGTTTGGGTTTTCAAGTTTAGGTTAAGGTTTAAGTTTAGGTTATAGGTTTTTGGATTTGAGAATGGGTTCGGGTTTAGGTTAAGGGTATGGTCCCTGCAAATACAAATATAAACATGGCCTGTCCAAATTGCCAGGCCCTTCCAATATCGTCCATAGGAAATGGACAACTTCATCATGGTATAATAGCAGTTCCCACCTTCCAGGGACCCCCGCTCATCCGGATATCTCCGATGCACATTCGGGTCTGCTCCATTAATTTCAAACAAATATATAAATACGGTCTGTCCAAATGGCCAGGCCCCTCTAATGTCCTCCATAGGAAATGGACAGCTTCATTATGGTCATAACAGCAGTTCCCACCTTCCAAGGACCCCCGCTCTTCTGGATAACTCCGATGCACATCCGGGTCTGCTCTATCAATTTTGAGCAGTGGTTCATAAATACGGCCTGTCCAAATAGCCAGGTCACTCCAATCATGTGCATTCTTGACAAGAAACATACCAGATGCTTGAATCTAAAATTTGCAGCTTCAATCCTCCCATATGCAACATCCACCTGAAAGAATGAGCATAACCGTCATGCTTGAATAATCAATACAGGAATGATGGGTCATGGGATGTTCGATAAAGTATGTAACAAAAGCCATTATAGCAAAAATTAAACTCTATTTTCAGTAGGTCAGGCTGGCAACAGCATCCTTACTAAAGAATGGTCTAATGAACCATTGAATACATGTCAAAAACATGAAAACTTACTGTGTGAATTCACAAACATAACTCAATGCTGCTTAAAAATTACTCAAATCACCATTGAGAAGTGTACCTTTTACGTTCATCTATGATTTAACATGGATACCAAGACTTACTAGCTGCAAACCTACAAGAGAAAGGAGCAGCTTGTTGAGGGTCAAATATTGCATATTAGACCCCATGTATTACCTGGATTTACGGGCATAATAACTGTTTAACGGCTGTTTTAATCACATTTGTAATACAGGGTGTAATTACAAGCAGGGACTGAATAATGGTGCTGAAAGCATGGATTTAACGCTCTGATGACACCAAATGCAAGGGACGGACCCCAGTGAACCAAGATCAACGCCCGAGATCCAAGGAAATCAAGAAACTGAAGCTCAAGTGGCCCGAAGGAGGTCCAGAATGCAAGAACACAGGGTTCCCGCCATCCGATTGACACAAGACTTCATACGTGGCCTGAACACCCTATATTAACCGTACACGTCAAATTTCAGGCATTAGATCCCCCTAGAAGTGGCCTAACGGATAGATCAGCCCTCAGAATCATGATTCTGGGCCCACCTAATCTCTGGATATGCTTCAATTTTGGTCTCAACTGTTTAAATGAGGTGAGAAAGAAGATGGATGGATCGGATCTTACAAATACATCAAAATGGGACCCACCTTGCATGTGCGTGTGTATAGCCCACACGCAGGCACCGCCCACCGAACCAACCAAGTCGGGTCAGCAGGCGCTGACCCGACTTCCTTCTTAAAACAGGAAAACCCATTTTCTTCACCGCAACAGGGAGTTGCGGTCTCCTCCTCTGGGCCACCATCTCGAAATTTTAAATCGATCTGAACCGTCCAGTGGTCTCTAATAGGCCACATGATCCAAGCCTAGGAGAGGAATTTAAGAAAGACGATGAAGATTGTTTTTTTAACCATTCGGACGCAAGATGAATGGCAGAAGCAAAACAGTAGGTACCGCACCAAAACTCGACAAGAACCTAGTATATTCCGACCGAAATTTCGGAAGGAATCTGATGAACGGGGTGAATTTTATCAAAAACATCAAGGTGAGGCCCACCGAACTCGTCAGCGCAGGTGAATAACCTCTGCTTCGCAGTGTCCGTAAAAACCGGACGCTGATTCATGTTGTGGGCCACCATGATAGTCCAGATGATTAATCTGGACCGTTCATCAGAATCCTAAGGTCCCTATTGCCAAAGCCTAGGTGACAAAGTAAGATGAAACAACAAGGATAGATTCTTTTCTATCCAAACAAAGGACAGACGGTACCACAACAGATCTCAGCGGGCCACACTCAAACCGAAGAAAAACGGTCATTTCCGACCGGTTTCTCGAACTGAAGCTGGTGAACGGAGTGGATCTTCCGTCAGAACTCAAGAATGGGTCCTCGAGAGCACCAGCATAAGTCCAGTTGTCTCCCACTACAACAGGGAGTGTGTAACCTGCTACGCACTCACTGGGTTCTATATAAGAGAGAGGAGCAAGCAGCTGAGGAAGGGAAGAAGTTGGGACGTGGAGCCGAGAGACAGAGAGAGGGAGTAGATTTGTTTTCTTTTCTTTTTCTTTTATTTTTATTTTTATTTTTATTTTTTTTGTTTATTTTATTTTGTTTAAGGGTTCCAGCCCACTCATATGTGGCTAAACCTCTTAGCTAGGGCTAAGAGGGGAAGCTTGTAGCATGATGGGAGACGCTATTTTATGCCTTTTATTTATACTGAATTGAGGTTGAGTTTAATTTAATTAATGAAATGTTTTTAGTTCTTAATGGTCTGTTGTGACTGAAATTACAATGGGTCTGCAATGGCTTTGAGTATTTCCATTGCCTTTTTATGTGTCTGACGTCAGGAAGCCCTGTTGTTCACCATCGTCTCCTGGGCATGGTTGGATGTCGGTACCCTTCCTAACCTTCATGGCATATTGATTGGTTGGTAATTAGTTTAATTCTGTTGTTTGCTTTGTCTCTTGGGCATGGTTTAGTGATGGAATCCATTCTAATTCATACACCTTTCATCTCTTCAAAACTATATCAATGGCAGTTTAGTAAATTTCCATAATTCATGATACTGGCATAAGATCTCCCTAATCTCTACAAGTGGATCCTCTGAATCCCTAGTTTCCTACCTTTAAAATTCATTAGTTTTATATTAATATTTTCACTATTATTCCTTCATATTTATTTAATTTAGATTACATCTCATTCTAGTTCTAGTTCTAGTTATTTTCAGATAACGTACAGGTTTCAGTCCCTGTGGATTCGACCTCGGTCTTACCGAGTTTATTACTACATCACAACCCTGCACTTGGGGAGTGAACAAGTTTTTGGCGCCGTTGCCAGGGACTGGCGGCTACGATTCTCTGAAATTAATTGGTTTTAGAATTAGTTAAGATTAAGATTTTACTAACTTTAGTTTTAGATTTTTTTTATTTAATTTTTAGAACTAACTTTCCTGTCTTGTAGGGTCGTTGATAGATCTTCAAACTTGGTAACTTCGTCCTAATTTCTTTACTTTATTTATTTTTTAGATTAGGTCTTATCCCCTAGATACTAACTTGGTTTGTTTTCTTTTACAGGATCTTAATATAGGAATCCCTAATCTGGTAACATCTTTCTAACTTTTCCTCTTACTTTCTGTATTGTTGTAGGATTTTGCTTTCTTCTAAGATTAGACTAAGAGTTAGGGTTCTACCATGGAAGCGTGGGTACGTGCATACGCTGAGATGGATAGGAGATATTGGGGAATGCTTGAAGGTTGTGGAATTCAACATATACCTCAAGATTTCTCTCCATCGAGAACCGACTAAAACGTTATGTTCTATCAGTTAATAGGTCTGTATATGATCATAATTATGGGAATGAGGATTATTATCAACCATCATATTCTCCCATATATGATCAGTATGACTATAACCAGTGGAACCATCAAAATTGGGAAGATGAACCAACAACATGTTGTAATAATTATTCTCTTAGATACTCTACCTTTGAGAACTAACCAGAAACGATCCAAGAGAATTCATTTCAGCATAACATGGAGTGTCTTGCGAAAATTAGAAAAGCAATGGAAGCACTCAATTCACGCCTCGATAGGATAGAAGAAGCTCGCACATCCCAACTACAATCCAATCCAGAAATACAATATGAGGAAAGTGATCCTCAAATGCTTTTGACAAAATCTGGAATTTGGAATGAGGAGTTAGATTCCATTAATGAGCATATCGTTCAATTCCCTGATGAGTCGATCTCAATGACTGTTCAAAAGAATGGTGGAGATATATGGGTATCTTTTAAATACAGTGATGATGACACACTTTCCTTACATGATACACAGGATCTCAATGATGAGGTAGAGGTTAGTTTATTTGAACCTCAACCAAATTTAAAATGTGAGGAAAGCGATCCCATCTCAAGAGTGCACTGCACAAAATTAGACGATGATGCATATTGGGATGATGATCATGAATGTTCAGCCCTAGTTCCCCTGGAATTAATCTCAAGTTTGGTCCAGGTCAATGATCAAGAAGAGCACGACGTGAGCGATCATAATGAACTACTCCACTCACCTGACATATCTGATTTAAAAGTGGATGAGCTCCTTACAACCAACCCTTCTATCTCTTGTGAGACATGTTTGGATCACTCCCTTGAATTACATGATGATATGATTCGGGAGATGGACGAGCTACTCAATATGACTCTTGAATTTGAAACCACCCAGTTGAGGCCACCATCTAAACTGTTGAATAATGACGATTCAATGCCTCTTCTGAGTAGTATCAATGAACAGAGTCCGCACATCAATACTTCATCTACTGACCCTCTATCTATCTGTGCAGGGCTAGAGCAAGAGAGCACACCTCCATTTACCTTTAAAGACGATGGATTCCTTGGGCAGATCATCATGAGTTCTAATATGGAACATAAGTCACGCTCAACTGAATTACCCAACTCTTTGGATGATTACTTGGCACACTTCGCAGATTCAAATTATCCCATGATAAGAGACATAGTAAATGCCTTGCAAAATAATATCTCAGTAGTCATCACTGACCGAGAGAACCCTTACTCTGAAGCCCCTCCTTCCACAGATCCTGAATGTTTACCATTAAGGGAGGAGGAGCTACAAAGTGAACCGAAGTCTGATACTTCGAAATGTGTTGAGACTACACCATTTCTTGGAAATTTTTCTCAATTTGAGCTACCTGTAGTCTCTGATTCACCGGGGGATACTAACTCTGAAACTTTTTCTGACACAGGTGAATCATATATACTCTGGATACCTCAGGCGAATCGACGACAAATTGTTGATGAGGTACATAAGTTTTTCTGGAATGTCAAGCTTCAGGGAAGCCAAACCTATTGCAAAAAGGGCTTTTGGATGATCCTTTTGAGAAACCTACTGAGAAATTTATCACGATATTTGCCGGAAGAGGAACCTTATGCATGACTTAGTAGTTTTTCCCTACTTTCTTAGGACTAGGGTAGTTTCCTTTATGTTGTTTTAGGATAGACGGTAAACTTAGCGCTCCTAGGAGGCAACCCAGTTTTTTCATGACATTCCATTTTCTTAATTAGTTAGTTCAATGTTTGTGGGTAACATTGCTGCAAACCCTCACGAGACTACAACTCGTCCACTAGGGGCAACCTAGGGGTTTAAAGGCTTGTTGCATTCGCTAAATGCAATCGAGAGTACCTGCGAAAGTGGTATAGGTAGGATTTTATTTTTATTTTGTTTTTGTTGATTTTTCTCTCGTGCTGATTGGATTCCATGTTGCGATCTCTTGGAAAGTCTCTCACGATTCATCATCCAGGTACTATCTTCCCATCACTTCACATTTACTTTTGTTGTCCCATGTGCATTCCATACTCATACCTTTTACATTGAGGACAATGTAGATTTTAGGTTGGGAGTGGGAGATTAGGTTTCCTAATCAATGTTTTCTTGGCCATGAGCAAAAATTGTGAAAATTTTTAAAATTTTCTGGGATTTCTTGTGAATTCGAAGTGATTTTGACGGATATCTTTGATTTAGAATTTTAAGATACGTGATGTTGGTAATTTATGAATTTTAAATTCAGTATTTGTTAGATTTCACAGTTAAGTTTGAATTGTTAATCCACGATTAGAAGTTTTAAATATTGATTGAGTCATGATTTCACATGCCACATCTCGCTTACATTTGAAGATTTCAGTTCAATTTTAAAAGGTTAACTTGGTAATCACTAAGCACAAAAGGAACCAACCTGCGAAGTTCTACCATCATGTTTATAAAGAAGAATTTAAAGGGTCAGGCGAATAGTCTTCACCATAGGTTTGCTCCCTATAGGTGAAGGTTGATTCCCCAAGAATGACAGTCGGAAAGGGCTAGGAGAATGGTCTTTACTATAGGTTTGCTCCCTATAGACGAGGATTTAATTCCCCTACTTGGCAGTAATTTATTAAAAAAAAAAAAGAGTTGAAATTAATGAGGCAGGCTTTGGTTCAGGTTTTGGTTGCCATGAATTCTCTTATTGGTTACTAATGATATCATGAAATTGATGATTGGACCTCTTAATGTTGATAAGCCGAGATTACACTACACACCCATGACACTCAATGTTTAGAATTTCTCTAATTAATGGATTAATACTTTGAATTTGATTATGATGTTTGTTATGCGCATGAGTCTAGGAGAAAGTAATACCTAATACTCACAAGTCTTAGAATTCTATAATCTGAGTTGTTTTTCAAAAAAAAAATAAAAAAATCACTCGAGTTCATAAAAATTGTCCTGTAATTCTCAACTTATTTTTCGCATACTTTGCTCGGGACTAGCAAAATGCTGGTTGGGGGTTGTGTTGAGGGTCAAATATTGTATATTAGACACCATGTATTACCTGGATTTATGGGCATAATAACTATTTAATGGTTGTTTTAATCACATTTGTAATACAGGGTGTAATTACAAGCAGGGACTAAATAATGGTGCTGAAAGTATGGATTTAACGCTCTGATGACACCAAAGGCAAGGGATGGACCCCAGTGAACCAAGATCAACGCCTGAGATCCAAGGAAATTAAGAAACTGAAGCTCAAGTGGCCCGAAGGACGTCCAGAATGCAAGAACACGGGGTTCCCGCCATCCGATTGACACAAGACTTCATACGTGGCCTGAACGCCCTATATTAACCGTACATGTCAAATTTCAGCCGTCGGATCCCCCTAGAAGTGGCCTAACGGACAGATCAGCCCTCAGAATCATGATTCTGGGCCCACCTAATCTCTGGATATGCTTTAATTTTGGTCTCAACTGTTTAAATGAGGTGAGAAAGAAGATGGATGGATTGGATCTTACAAATACATCAAAATGGGACCCACCTTGCATGTGCGTGTGTACAGCCCACACGTAGGCATCGCCCACCGAACCAACCAAGTCGGGTCAGTAGGCGCTGACCTGACTTCCTTCTTAAAACAGGAAAACCCGTTTTCTTCACTGCAACAGGGAGTTGCGGTCTCCTCCTCTGGGCCACCATCTCGAAATTTTAAGTCGATCTGAACAGTCCAGTGGTCTCTAATAGGCCACATGATCCAATCCTAGGAGAGGAATTTAAGAAAGACGATGAAGATTGTTTTTTTAACCATTCGGACGCAAGATGAATGGCAGAAGCAAAACAGTAGGTACCGCACCAAAACTCGACAAAAACTTAGTATATTCCGACCGAAATTTTGAAAGTAATCTGATGAACGGGGTGGATTTTATCAAAAACATCAAGGTGAGGCCCACCGAACTCGTCAGCGCAGGTGAATAACCTCTGCTTCGCAGCGTCCTCGAAAACCGGATGCTGATTCATGTTGTGGGCCACCATGATAGTCCAGATGATTAATCTGGACCGTTCATCAGAATCCTAAGGTCCCTATTGCCAAAGCTTAGGTGACAAAGTAAGATGAAACAATAAGGATAGATTCTTTTCTATCCAAACAAAGGACAGATGGTACCACAACAGATCTCAGCGGGCCACACTCAAACCGAAGAAAAACGGTCATTTTCGACCGGTTTCTCGAATTGAAGCTGGTGAACGGAGTGGATCTTCCGTCGGAACTCAAGAATGGGTCCTCGAGAGCACCAGCATAAGTCCAGTTGTCTCCCACTACAACAGGGAGTGCGTAACCTGCTACGCACTCGCTGGGTTCTATATAAGAGAGAGGAGCAAGCAGCTGAGGAAGGGAAGAAGTTGGGACGTGGAGCCGAGAGACAGAGAGAGGGAGTAGATTTATTTTCTTTTCTTTTTCTTTTATTTTTATTTTTATTTTTATTTTTTTTGTTTATTTTATTTTGTTTAAGGGTTCCAGCCCACTCATGTGTAGCTAAACCTCTTAGCTAGGGCTAAGAGGGGAAGCTTGTAGCATGATGGGAGACGCTATTTTATGCCTTTTGTTTATACTGAATTGAGGTTGAGTTTAGTTTAATTAATGAAATGTTTTTAGTTCTTAATGGTCTGTTGTGACTGAAATTACAATGGGTCTGCGATGGCTTTGAGTATTTCCATTGCCTTTTTATGTGTCTGACGTCAGGAAGCTCTGTTATTCACCATCGTCTCCTGGGCATGGTTGGATGTCGGTACCCTTCCTAACCTTCATGGCATATTGATTGGTTGGTAATTAGTTTAATTTTGTTGTTTGCTTTGTCTCCTGGGCATGGTTTGGTGATGGAATCCATTCTAATTCATACACCTTTCATCTCTTGAAAACTATATCAATGGCAGTTCAGTAAATTTTCATAATTTGTGATACTGGCATAAGATGTCCCTGATCTCTACAAGTGGATCTCTGAATCCCTAGTTTCCTACCTTTAAAATTCAATAGTTTTATATTAATATTTTCACTATTATTCCTTTATATTTATTTAATTTAGATTACATCTCATTCTAGTTCTAGTTCTAGTTATTTTCAGATAACGTACAGGTTTCAGTCCCTGTGGATTTGACCTCGGTCTTACCGAGTTTATTACTACATCACAACCCTGCACTTGGGGAGTGAACACAGCTACATAGAGTCCATCTTAGCCTTGAGACTAAACATCCCCTCTCTTTTTTACAAATACAACCCTTTTATTTTAAGATAAAAGGCATGAAATCAAACCGCAGTTTGCAGAGAAATGAGTGCAGGTATGAAAAAATGAGTGGGATCAAATAACATTTCAGGAGTTATTTGATACGTTGGAAGAGTATGAAAATCCACAAATATGCACAGCCATTATGTGCCTAGCTTACTTGCATCTAAGTTCAAAACGTCCACATTACAGGATCTATTGTAGATGAAAAAAAACTAACATGTGATAGGATGACTAGACATTTCAGCCCCAATTTGGTTCATTTGTTAAATTTGGACTGCAGGCCATTTGTCATTTTAGCCACCCATTCAATAAGGATCAATAGTTTGTGTAGCCATGATTTGTGTAGCCTTTGGCCTCTCCGTCTCTCTCTCTTGAAGCAAAAAAGAAGAAAAAAAAATCTCTTTTATGTTTTTTCAATCCATCTTCCATTTTCTTCTTAACAAGAAAATCCATATTTACTAATATTCCCATTTTTCTATTTTTCAAAAGAATGAGTTAGGACTCCGAAAGCATCGGCTCCATCACTCGTACTTTCAGCCCAAACCCCAACCTAAATCTAAACCCGATCCCGAGCCCGAACCCAAACCACGGATGGTAGCGGTAAACAATACCATAACTCTCATGTTTTTACTGATTGGTGAAAACAAGCTTGGGTGTAAATATCAATTCCCTCGATAGGAGGGAAAATCTCACATGATCCCTACCCTGCAATAAGGCTATTTGGTAGACCCTAGTACAACATGACATGTGCACAGTTAAATCATTCATATGGATGGCCATTAGGATATGTAACGCCCCGAAAAATCGAGGGTCGAGTAGTAACTCAACTCTCAAGTTCTAGAACATCACTTATGCAACATAGATAATTATGATTAAATGTTGTCTGTGTTAGTACAATAAACACGAGTGAGATTCTACCAAAACAGTAATTCATACTCCAGATCCATGTATAAAACGTAAGCGAAAGACTGAAAGGTGTATATACATATATATAAAATAAAACATTCTCGATCTCCAGAGTATGAACACTAACTAGGACACCGTATATATACATGTTGGTTCTGAATCAAAATGTCAAAATAGTACAACTGAAATTATCAACCCTGTAGCCCCATAACACTGGACAGCCTATGCGAAGCCTCCAGCGAACTGCATGTAAGAGAACTCTTCTTGATCGTCATAGAAGTCGGGCTCAGTCTTCTGTGCTCCAGTGATTCCTGCATCTGATACAGGGTCTGGTGGGTGTTTTAAAACACCGTCCCGTAATGTGGGAATGAGTGACCAACTTAGTGGAACAATAAAGCATAGGTTAACATGTTATCAATTCAGTCAAGCAGTAATGATAAAGCAGTACAATCAAACAATTCTAACTACTCTTATTTAATGCGAGTATAAAATGACATGATGTATGCCCTTGCCAAACCACCCTCATGCGACACCATCTTACGTTCACGAATGCATTCATCCCTCAGTGCTCCACATCTACCAGGCACATGCAGTGCGATGATGAGCATGATTACCGAGTATTTATTAGTCTATTTCAAACAGCAGGATTGAGAAACTAAGGTACCTCTCTTATATCATTCTCAAACATGATCCATTCTAGGGTCGTCAAACCTAGATAATCTTATACGATATTATGGTTCGAGAGGCATCGCGAAGGCATCGCAAAGGGCTCGTCACCCGTCAGCACGGATACAGATCTCACCGTATGCGGCTCAATTGCTGGCCGTCAGCTCAAGTACAGGTCTCACTGTACTCGGATCAATCGCTGGCCGTCAACTCGAATACAGGTCTCACCGTACTCAGCTCAACTCATACTCTAGTTGTTGTGAAGGGCTCATCACCAATCACAGACTTTAGAGTATACTCGAAGACACTGCGAAGGGTTCGTAACCCGCCAGCACAAATACAAGTCTCGCCATAGGTGTCGATAACTCGAATACAGTGTCCCATACCATCGTATTTGGCTCACGAGTCTGGTTGCTCACTGGTCACTACGGGGAGGCTCATGGCCCCAGTGTAGGCCGACAGCTCGACCACGGTGTCCCATACCACCATGTCCGGCTCATGAGTCTTAGCGGATTGAGGTACCATGGTTAAAGGGATTTTACTGGTAAGTTTGGTACCCTAGGTTCAAACAGTAGCATCCAAATATGGTGAACATACATTAGACATATCGGGTTACTTGACAAGCCTGACTAGCTCAAGCACACGATCAACTGAATGACATGAAGTGCATAAGCACTTTGCATTGCCTAACCACTGTTGCCAACTGAAGTATGACTCGGGTTCGTCAAACACATCCTACGTGGCGAAATGAATCTCAACCACGATCTCAAGTCTGGTACCGACTATCTGGACTATAAACATAGTCCCAAACTCAAACAATCCTTATTTAGGACATGTAGAATAAAGCATAATAAACAGAGTAATTCAACATGTAGAGTAAAGCATAATAACGAAGGTAATTCAAGCAAGTTAACAAGCATGCCATAAAGCATGTTATAAAGCATGTTGTAAAGCATGTTATAAAGCACCATATAAACAAGAATCTAAACACATATATTTCACAAGTAAGCGGTTTAAGTAAACAACCCCATGGAGGAAATCATACATGTCTCTAAGGTAGTTGAGAATCCCCTCTCAACACCTACCTAAGGCATCATCATCCAAACACTTACTCACACAAGCATTTTCACAAACACTTAGCATACACTATTTCAACATACTTAGTGTATGTTAGCAAAACATGTATCAGGGTGAGTCCTTTCGCCAAGCAAGTATTTTACGCACATATGATATATTCATATAGCAAATAATCATGTCAAACACACTTCCAAAATATATAGTATACGGTACTTTCTACAATACACTATTTTTACATACATATTGTATAT